>OX451736.1:10889651-13289651 GCA_948472305.1 Vicia faba | reverse complement strand
TGGAGGAGATTTTGAAAATTATAAAGAAGAGTGACTTCAATGTTGTGGAACAGCTGGGGCATACGCCCTCTAAAATCTCCATGTTCTCTTTATTGCTGTGCTCCGAGGCCCATGCCAAGGCCTTAATCTCGTTCCTCAAGACAGCCCACGTGCCACATGAGACATCTGCAGTCCAGTTCACGGATTGCGTAGCAAGTCTGATGGCAGACAATGGCTTGGGTTTCTCAGATGCTGATCTGACTGCGAAGGGAAGAGACCATAATGATGCTCTGCATGTCTCTATCGAACGCAGGGGCACTACCTTGGCACATGTGTTGGTGGATACTGGTTCGTCTTTGAATGTGCTACCCAAGAAGGCTTTAGACCGTCTGGATTGTGAAGGTCTGGAATTAAAACCCAGCAATATCATCGTCAGGGCCTTTGATGGGTCAAAAAGGATGGTTCATGGAGAGGTCGACATTCCGATTCGTGTGGGCTCCCAGGTGTTTGACTCTACATTTTATGTGATGGATATCCGTCCATCTTATTCTTGTCTATTGGGTCGACCTTGGATACATAAGGCTGGGGCAGTGACCTCTACCTTGCACCAGAAACTGAAATACCCCGTCCGAGGGAAGATCGTCACCGTGCAGGGAGAGGAGGAATATATGGTAAGCCATTTGAACTCCTTCAGATACATTGAGATGGATGGGGAGTTTATTGAAACCCCCTTTCAGCATTTCGAGGAGGTGTTTCCTATTTCAGCAGCAGCAGAAACAACAGCAGAAGAAAGTGTTCCTTTGAAGATGGCTTCCCTGAAAGATGCCCGGGCTGTGGTTCAGAAGGGTGAATGTGCCGACTGGGGCAGACTTCCATACTTTACTCAGAAGACTGATAAACTTGGGCTGGGTTTTACCACAGAAGGTCAGAGAGCTATGAGGAAGGCGAAGATCGGAAGACCTCCAGTATTTATTAAAAGTTCAGGAGTGAATGCTGTTGGGGAAGACTATGAAGTGGACGAAGCTGAATTCAACAGTTGGATCTATCCGACGACCGAAGACGGATTGAACAACTGGATTGCTAAAGACCATACCCCTGTTACCTTTGTGACGCAGTAATATATTTCTTTGTTTCGTTATTTTGTAATAAACAATAAATAAACTCTATGGCCCGGTGTCTTACCCGAGGCACCGCGGTATCATTTGTGAGGGCATATAAATTGTCATTTCATATATCATGAATGAAAATCTTGGACGTATTTTCGCATTACAAATATTGTGCTCCTTTTCTGTCTTTCTTTCCTTTTCATATATTTCAAAACAGCTGTATTTACACACACACTCACTCATACAGGTTTCAATCCACTCTGGATCTCACTGATAACAACTCTGCTACTGCCAATTATGACTTCGAAAATCCGATCAACTTAGCCGAAGGCGAAGGTGAAGATGATTGCGAAGTGCCTGGCGAGCTTGCAAGACTGTTGCTTCAGGAAGAGAGGGCAATTCAACCCCATGAAGAGCCAGTGGAAACAATAAACTTGGGTACTGAAGCAGACAAAAAAGAGGTAAAGATTGGTGCCAACCTAGAGCTCAGCGTGAAGCAACGGTTAACCAAGATGCTGCATGATTATATGGAGATCTTTGCCTGGTCCTACGAAGACATGCTCGGGTTGGATACCGATATTGTGGTCCATCACTTGCCAACTAGGGAAGACTGCCCTCCAGTTAAGCAAAAGGTCTGTCGGATGCGTCCAGAGATGTCTGAGAAGATCAAGGCCGAGGTTATGAAACAGTTTGATGCTGGGTTCCTTGCAGTGACTTCTTACCCTCAGTGGGTTGCTAATGTAGTGCCGGTACCTAAGAAGGATGGAAAGGTAAGAATGTGTGTTGACTACAGGGATCTGAACCGGGCCAGCCCCAAAGATGACTTCCCCTTACCTCACATTGATGTCCTTGTTGACAATACGGCTCAGCACAAGGTGTTCTCTTTCATGGATGGTTTCTCAGGTTACAATCAGATCAAGATGGCACCTGAAGACATGGAAAAGACTACATTTGTTACTCAGTGGGGCACCTTCTGTTACAAGGTCATGCCATTCGGGTTGAAGAATGCTGGGGCAACCTACCAACGTGCCATGGTTGCCTTATTTCATGACATGATCCATCATGAGATAGAAGTGTATGTGGACGACATGATCGCAAGGTCCCAGACTGAGGAAGAGCACCTAGATCATCTGCAGAAGTTGTTTGACCGTCTGAAACTGTACAAGCTGAGATTGAACCCGAACAAGTGCACCTTCGGGGTAAGATCTGGGAAGTTGCTAGGCTTCGTGGTCAGTGACAAGGGAATACAAGTGGACCCTGCTAAGGTCAAAGCTATTCAAGAGATGCCAGTCCCTAAGACAGAGAAGGAAGTCAGAGGCTTTTTAGGACGCCTGAATTACATCGCTCGATTCATCTCACACCTGACCGCTACCTGTGAGCCAATCTTCAAGCTGCTGAAGAAAGATCAGGTAGTACGTTGGAACGATGAATGTCAGGCTGATTTTGACAGAATCAAAGAGTATCTCCAAGAACCACCTATCCTTATGCCACCGGTTGAAGGGAGACCTCTGATACTATACCTGACAGTGCTTGACAACTCAATGGGGTGTGTGCTGGGGCAGCATGACGAGTCTGGCCGAAAAGAGCATGCCATTTATTACCTTAGCAAAAAGTTTACCGACTGTGAGACCCGATACTCACTGCTTGAGAAAACTTGCTGCGCTTTGGTATGGGCTGCTCGCCGGCTGAGACAGTATATGCTGACTCACACTACCTTGTTGATCTCGAAGATGGATCCTATAAAGTACATATTCGAAAAGCCTGCTCTGTCTGGGAGAATTGCAAGATGGCAAATGATCTTGACGGAATACGACATTCAGTACACGACCCAGAAAGCCATCAAGGGAAGTGTATTGGCAGACCACCTGGCACATCAAGCTGTAGATGATTATCAGTCAATGAACTTTGAATTCCCGGATGAAAGCATCATGATTGTGACTGATTGTGAAGTACCTGGACCGGATGAAGGACCTGAACCGGGATCCCGATGGTCTATGCACTTTGACGGAGCCTCCAACGCTCTGGGAAATGGTATTGGCGCCATAATCATATCTCCTCAAGGTACTCATACTCCACTCACTGCCCGACTGTGTTTCAACTGTACCAACAACATGGCGGAGTATGAGGCGTGCATCATGGGTCTTCAAGCTGCGATCAACCTAAGGATCAAATTTCTAAGTGTCTTCGGAGATTCCGCTCTTGTGATCAATCAGATCAAAGGAGAGTGGGATACGAAACATCCAAACTTGATTCCTTACAGAGAATGTGTGTTGACCCTGATCCCCCACTTCACATAGATAACCTTTGAACACTTTCCGAGAGAAGAGAATCAGTTGGTGGACGCGTTAGCTACAATGTCTTCTATGTTCAAGGTCAAATGGGATAACGAGGCTCCCCGGATCATCATCGGGAAACTGGACGAACCGGCATACTGCTGTGACCTCGAGACTGAATTGGTAACAGAGAAGCCTTGGTACCATGAGGTGAAGAGATATCTGGAAGCTCAGGAATACCCTGAAGGTGCCTCTGTCAATGATAAGAAATTCCTGAGGAGGTTCGCAGCCAAGTTCTTCTTAAGCAACGGCATCCTGTACAAGCGAAACCATGATTCAACCTTACTGCATTGTGTGGATAAGACTGAAGCAGAAAGAATCATGGAAGAGCTACATGAAGGGACCTTTGGTACGCATTCCAGTGGACACACTATGGCTAAGAAAATCCTACGGGCAGGATATTACTGGTCCACAATGGAAGCTGACTGTTACCAACATTCCAGGACATGCCACAAGTGCCAGATTTATGCAGACAAGGTGCATGTTCCTCCGGTTCCCCTGAATGTTCTAACTGCGCCTTGGCCGTTTGCAATGTGGGGCATAGACATGATCGGCGAGATTAAACCTACGGCATCCAATGGACATCGCTTCATCCTAGTGGCGATTGGTTATTTTACAAAGTGGGTTGAGGCAGCATCCTATGCCACGGTAGCCAAGACTGTTGTGGCACGGTTCATTCGGCACAACCTGATCTGTCGGTACGGCGTCCCTGAGCGAATTATTACAGACAACGGTACCAATCTGAACAATAAGATGATTGCTGAGCTCTGCGAACAGTTCAAGATACAGCACCACAATTCTTCTCCTTACAGACCGAAGATGAATGGAGCTGTAGAAGCAGCAAATAAGAACATCAAGAAAATCGTGCAGAAGATGACAGTGACCTATAAAGATTGGCACGAGATGTTACCGTTCGCTCTGCATGGGTACCGTACCTCAGCTAGGACGTCAACCGGGGCAACTCCTTTCTCTCTGGTTTATGGCATGGAGGCAGTCTTGCCGATCGAAGTGCAAATTCCCTCTCTCCGGATAATGAAGGATGCAAATCTGAGCGAAGATGATTGGATCCAGACACGACTTGATCAGCTCAACCTCATTGATGAAAAGAGACTTGCTGCTATCTGTCATGGTCAGACGTATCAGAAACGGATGATCAGGGCATTTAACAAAAAGGTCAGACCACAGGAATATCAAGTTGGGGATCTGGTGATCAAACGAATCATCCTTCCTCAGAGTGATCCAAGGGGAAAATGGACCCCTACGTACGAAGGGCCATTTGTGGTTAAACATGTGTTCTCAGGAGGAGCAATGATATTAACCAATATGGATGGCGACGACCTTCCTCATCCCGCCAATGCAGACATAGTTAAAAGATACTACGCATAAAAAAGACCCGCTAGGCTGACATGCCTAGGAAAAAATTAGGGCTTCCCGTCGAACCAAAAGGGTTCGGGAAAAATGAAGGGATGAAAATGAAAAAATCTGTACACCCGGCAAGTCGAAAACCTGAAAAGGCGGCTTGGGCAAAAATGGGTATCCCGGTGGACTGAAAACCCGAAAGGGCGGTCCAGGCAAAAATTAGGGATAAAGCGTAATACTATGTCTCATTGATCACTTTGCATCCAGAATCCGGTATCTACATTAGGTTCAAACGGCATCGATCAGTCAGCTTCACCTTCAACCAAGGTCATCAAGTGATGAGACGCTCGGAGTTATAAAGGCAATAGCAGAGTTGAAACCCAGTAGGATCATTCATATTTCACACAGCTGTTTATTTTCTTTTGTATAAAATTTGTATAAACGCTCTTGTTCGGCGGCGTTCTCTTACTAGGACGTCAGCCTCTTGTACACAAAACGCCTATTCACAGGCCATTCAAAATCAATACAAATATACTTTCAGTTAAACGTGCCAAGTGTTTTTCTTTTCCTGTTTTGTTTTGCGAAGAACGTCCAAGGTTCAATTTGTGATATATGCATCGACAATAATTTGCTAACTCATAAATATTTGCAGACGAAACAAAGGAATTAATTGCAGGTGACACTAGAAACAGGGGCAATAAAAGAGTTGTCCGAGCAGTCTAATTGTTCTATTCTCCAAGGTACCAAGGTAGGTCCAGCTAAAGAATATGACCAGTACATATTAATTCCCCAGAGAGTGATTCAGCAAGTCAGTACACTCTCTCCAAACAGAATCATCAAATCTCAAGGAAATTGAGTATCCTCCCATAGATCTCAATACTTCCCCAGCAGCATATATTCTTAACAAGCATCCCCGGCAGTCTTGGTCTAAAGATTGTTCCCCGGCGGCATACCAGCATTCAAAGGAATTACTTCCCCAGCATATCAAAACTTCCCCAGAAGAGTCCAATCCAGTCCCCCAGGAAAATTGGAATCCGTCTCCCCCAAGCAATAAGCTTATCCCCAGTAGATTCTGGAAGCTTATCCCCTCACAGAGCACGAACGCGTCGTCCGGCTTGATTTAAAGAGTTATTTCCTTAACAGGATATAACTGGGTTATCCTCAGCCAAAAGCCACTGAAAAAGCGTCGTCGACACAGTCTTCTTACCCCAGCGAAGTCCATCATACTTCCAATACAGCAAGGATATTCCCAGCAAGGTATCATCAACATTCAGCAAAAACCTCTCTCTCCCCACAGAGTATCACTCCCCAGCATGGTCGCTAGAGTATCTTTTCTCCCCGCAGAATCTTCCATTTGCCAAGTTTATTCCGCAACGGAGTCATCTTCTCCCACCGGTATTCTTGCAGCTACCATCCCCAGCGGAAGCAAAATCTACTCTTCAATATCAGCCCAGGAGTGACTTCCCGGCACCCGTCAAGGATTTACTTTCCTAGACGAAAACACACGTTCATAAAACATCACATACATCATTATAGCATGCATAGACGCATTATACCATACAAATCTCATTTATGTTGAGAACATCATTGCTTGATCCATATCATACATTGCATATGACTGACCTTTACCTTTCAGGAAAGATGCAGTTGAAATTCTCAATCATATCTCAAGACCTAGACCGGTTCAGTTAATCTACTCCAAAGATTTCTTATCCAGTCCAAGGCCTTCTCTAGTCCAGCTAAATCGACTCCCAACAGATTTTTCTGATGAAGACTCAGTAGAAGTTATCCCTATGGTCCCCTCTCCGACAGTGCGTGAGGTGGTAATTCCTTTTCAGATGTTTCCCTCTCCGACGGTGAGTGAGGTGATAGTCTCCTATGGTCCCCTCTCCGACAGTGCGTGAGGTGGTAATTCCTTTTCAGATGTTTCCCTCTCCGACGGTGAGTGAGGTGATAGTCTCCTATGGTCCCCTCTCCGACAGTGCGTGAGGTGGTAATTCCTTTTCAGATGTTTCCCTCTCCGACGGTGAGTGAGGTGATAGTCTCCTATGGTCCCCTCTCCGACGGTGAGTGAGGTGGTAATTCCTTTTCAGATGTTTCCCTCTCCGACGGTGAGTGTGAGGTGATAGTCTCCTATGGTCCCCTCTCCGACGGTGAGTGAGGTGGTAATTCCTTTTCAGATGTTTCCCTCTCCGACGGTGAGTGTGAGGTGATAGTCTCCTATGGTCCCCTCTCCGACGGTGAGTGAGGTGGTAATTCCTTTTCAGATGATTCCCTCTCCAACGGTGAGTGAGGTGATGATTCCCTTCAGATTATAATGACCTATGGTTCTCTTCCCGATCCTGCAAAGATGGTATTTCCCACCAAGATTTTCTCAACGAGCGTTGTTGAAGTTAAAATCACCTAAGGTTCTCTTACCATTCATGCTAAGGCAGCAACCATCCCTGGTTCATTCATCATCTTTTGAAGCTCCAGATCCAGCTCCTGTAACCAGTCAGGACACATCTATACCGAGCATCTGAAAACCAGCTCCTGCTACATGTCAGGTACTCATTTTTCTTTTGCAGGTATGCAGGTTCTCGCTAAGGAATCTCTTACGCGATCAACATCCAGATGGCATCTATAAGCCTATCATCCTATCCACCAATCTCTAAATGGCATCTATAAGCCCATATCCATCACACTGCTACTATGTGAGCGCAAATTTCTGGGCACTCTAGTGTTCAATCATCTCCTACCCTCGGATTACGAAAGGCACGTCAGCCAATCTGCATCCTCAGGTCTAAGAAGATTGAACAGGGGCAACTGTTGTACCCCAAAATTTGCCCTCCCATATTCTTCAAGAAATTGCCAAGTCAAGCTGCAAAATTCCCCAAGGGTTGCACAGTGCAAAGGTCTCCTATACAGTTAAGATTAGGGTTTGTGTTCTAAGCAAGAAAATGAAGTTTTCAAAGGTCCAATCAAGTCCTATATGCTTACAAACATGGCCAAGCATCCTCACATCAAGTTTCAAGGCATTCAGCTCAAAATTGCACAGTCAAAACCCTAGATTGCACTACAGTCAACTGTAGGGGCAAAATGGTCATTTGACAGTCAAAAGTTCAAATTTTTGGTCAATATATCATTTTGAAGCCACAAACATCATTTTATCAATGCTTGATCATGATTCTCAAAATTTGGCTCAAAAATCATCAAGATACAAAAGTTTCCTTATTTGGACAGCTGAAAAAGTCAACTGGAATTGACCAGGGCATAACTTTCACATGGATTATCAGAAAAATTCCATCCAAAGCTCATTTTGAAGAGAAAGACATTTCCTACAACTCATATTCATACTTCAAGTCCAAGAAATGCTCTCACAAAAAGTTATCAATTTCAACATTATAGGTCATTTTCAAAAGTCAACAAAAAGTGACTTTAAGTCAAAGACCATAACTTGAGATTGGTAAATCAAAATGACATGGGACCAAAGACATTGGTTAGAGGACTCAAAGACCTTTCCAAAATGTCGAAGAACATGAGAAAAGCTTAAAAATTGAGCAAGTTATGCCTTGTAGAAGTTGGGAAAGTTTTGGATATTTTGAAAAGTCAACATTGATCCAAATGAACTAAAATTGCTAATGGGCCCATTTTTCTTCCATGATTCATCATCCATGACATATGCACGACCACTTGGCCCAAAGGGAAGTATTTTCTCATTTTTTATTTATTTATTTGAATTTTTATTTACATTAATTCATTTAAATCATTTAAATATATGAAAAATATTTAACTTAACCTAACCAATCTTTTTATACATGTTTTAGACTCAATATTTCGTGCATATGCAAATGTGGAAAGATTTGGCTTGATTGGATCCTAATTGACACAAAAGCACATGGAAAAAGATATGGAAATCATGGTGAAAAAATCAAATCTTCAAATCATGAATGAAAGAGATTTTGATCAATTTTGTTAACCTAATTTGTTCACTACATAAGCATAGACATAAACCTAATCATGCTAGAGGCGCAGCTGCTCAGAATACTCCATTGCAAACTTGAATTTTTCTCTAAAGAACTCAAATCTGAAAAACGCTTTTTAGGTCGATTCAAAGCACAAGACTTGTTTCAATAGCTTCCTCAAGGTCCCCTGAACACATTCCAATCACAAACATCCATTCAAACTCCAAGAATTGGTAACATGAACGCAAGCTGTATCAAAAAAATGTCATAATCGTATATCATATTCCATGCATTCTTTGTGAAATTTAATCATTGATTCATGATTATTATCTTGTCCTGAAACTAACCAATGCATTTAATTGCGTTTTTATGTTGTATATACGATTTCGCCATGACTGTTTTCTAGGGTTTACAAAGCTTCAAATTAGGGGTTCTTAAAAGAGGAAAAATTGGCCCTCAAGACCACCACCATTCAAACCAGCAAGCCTGGACGAATAAGAACCACCCATCGCGCCAAATTTCTGAATGACACAGGCCTAATCGCTATTTTCCCATAGCCGGCCTAATGAAACGCATAGAAAACCGTTGCTTTTGTTTTTGTGTTTCAGGCACGCGAAGAAGACGATGTGTTGGCAAGAAGTGATAGGCTGTTTTGAATTTCGCGCGTTTTAACCCACTAACGCGTTGTTTCCTTTTATTATATTTGTTGTTTGTTTATTTAACAAAAGAGTTACTTGGCACAGTTGGCAAGCAGGAATGTTAGCAATGTATATGACCTGGGTTCGAACCCCAGGTCTTCAATATTGTCCATATTATTTTTCTAATTATCTTCCCATGCAGTACTAACGTTCAAAGCGCATCATACACCTTCTTAATCAACCGTCCACGCCCATCTTGAGATCAATCTAAAGGCTGAGAGTTGGAGAACACGCTAAGTCCTAGTCAACCATCCCACACGCTTGCACAAAAGTCAACCAGGCCTTGCAAAGTTGGGCTCAAATTGCTGATTAAAACCTCCCATCTGGGGACTGATACCCCCAAGGTTTGCAAAATTTTGTAATTTTTTTATCTTTTCATTATTTTTATCTTTTTTAATTATTATTCTTTTAGTTAAATTAATTATTTTTATAAACATAAAAAATACAATAAAAATCAGAAAAGAGCAAAATACCATAAATAATTTTTATTTCTAATATTTTCATAAATAAATTGGCATGTAAATAAAATTAGTTTTAAACTAGGTTTGCAATATTAATTCCTTTCATAAAAAATCTAAAAAATGTAGAACTAGGTTTAATAGATGTTTTATTCTTTTTTTTAATTTTTATTTTTCACAATAATGTTATTTATTTTATTTATTTTCATAATTAAAATTGTATAAAAAATTAGGTTTAATTTAGGTTAAAGTTTAATGCTTTCTTAATAAATTAAAATAAAGTAGAATTAGGGTTAGTAGTTAATTTTAATTAATTCTTTCTTTTTTCTATTAAATCTTAAAAATACCAAAAAAACACCAAAAACAAATTCTTGCCTCTTTTTAATTTTAATTTTAATTCCTCATTAATTTTAATTTTTTGCAAAAGGGTCCAACGCCCATGTTCTTAATTTCTTATTCGTTCGCATATTTATTTTATTTCGCTTAAATAATTATGTACCTCTCCCGAAGCCTTGTAATTACTTCTCGCATTTTTAATTCTTTATTTGCTTTATTTATTTTCCGTCAAATCGGGTCCTGGTTAATTTTGGCGATGTGGATCCGCGCCATTTGTAATAGTTTTAGATTTACTTTTTCTCGCAAATATTTTAATTGTTAAACAAAGCATGCAAGAATGAATGGCCTTAAATAAAATCAAGCGTAAAACACCAATGACATGACAAGACAAATACAAATGAAAACGACACACAATGCGCACACACCACCCCTATGGTACGCCTCATTGTTGCCTTGCCTTTCGAAAGGTGATCGTCGAGTAGAGGATGTCTTAGTAAGTCCTCATGATCCGGGAACCTGGCATGAAGGTAGCTTCTAAGGTGTCTTCCCATTGCTCTGGTGATCACCATGTCCCGAACCTCGAATTGACCCGAACACCTCCAACGGTGGTGCTACCTACCTCTCAATGGTGGGATGGCACTACTTGAAAGGATATTTACACAGACGAATTCCTTAGGGTAGGTAGACGACTCTAGATACTTGCTCTAAATTTCAAACAAAATTCAAAAATACTTTTCACCAACACATTTTCAAAAAAAAGCTTTCGAAAGCAATTTTTCAAACACTCTTGAGGACCGATACAAGAGTCAAACTGGAATTTTCAAAGAAACTTTTTAAAACCCACAGTTGAAAAGCAAACAAACCATTTTTGAAAACACAAGTGAGCAAGTATCTAAGAGCCCATGGATAACCATGGATAGAAAGGGTGCTAACACCTTCCCTTTCTATAATCTACCTCCCGAACCGAGAGCAATCTCTATAAGGAATTTTTCTGTGCTTTTGTCCTTTCCATTTGGAGAAAATAAAAGACGGCGGCGACTCTTGCTTACCGCGACATTTCGCGAACCAGCGTTAAACAGTCAGTTCCAGATCCACCGATCACAGCCTCCAATGGACACCGTTTCATTCTAGTGGCCATTGATTATTTTACAAAATGGGTCGAAGCAGCTTCCTTCGCATCTGTGACTAAGAATGTTGTTGCCCGCTTCATCAAGCAGAATCTCATTTGTCAGTATGGTATCCCAGAAAGGATCATCACTGATAGTGGTACAAATCTTAAAAATACTATGATCACCGCCTTGTGCGAGAAGTTCAAGATTCAACATCATAATTCATCCCCCTATCGGCCAAAGATGAATGGTGTCGTTGAAGTTGCAAACAAAAACATTAAAAAGATTACACTGAAAATGACAGTCACTTACAAGGACTGGCATGAGGTGCTACCATTTGCTCTCCACGGGTATCGTACCACGGCTCGTACATCAACTGGGGAAATACCCTATTCTTTGGTTTAGGGCATGGAGGCTGTCTTGCCTATTGAGGTTCAGATCCCTTCTTTGAGAATTATGAAGGATGCAGGTTTGAATGAGGACGATTGGATCTAGACTCGACTTGATCAACTAAACTTAATTGATGAAAAGAGACTTATTGTTGTTTGCCATGGTCAGATGTATCAAAAACGGATGATCAAGGCTTTCAACAAGAAAGTCAGATGCCAAGTATATCAAGTTGGAGATCTAGTGATCAAACATATTATCTTACCACAAAGTGATCCCAGGGGAAAATGGACCCCTACCTATGAAGGACCATTTGTAATCAAGAACATCTTCTCCGGCGGGGCAATGATCTTAACCACCATGGACGGTAATGACTTGCCACACCCTGCGAACGCAGACATAGTCAAAAGATACTAGGCATAAGAGACCCGCTAGGTTGACACACTTAGGAAAAAAAGGGCATCCTGGAGAACCAAAAGGTTCGGGGAAAAATTAGGGATAAAATATAAAAAAATATGTACACCCGTCAAGTTGAAAACCCGAAAGGGCAATTTGGGCAAAAAGGGGTTTCCCGGTGGACTGAAAACCCGAAAGGGCGGTCTAGGCAAAAGTTAGGGAATTAAAGCGTATGACTATGTCCTGTCAGATCACTTTGAGGATAATCTCTTCACTGACAAACTCGGAATTTCTGATCAATCCAATCATCTTCGGACAAAGCAACAAATAGACAGGATATTCGGAGACACGAAGACTATAGCAGAATGGGAACCCCATGGGATTATCACACATAACTGTCTTTCTTTGTATAAATTTTTTCTTACTTTTCTGACACCATCCTCTTACTAGGATGTTTGTCTCCTTTGTACAAAATACTTATTCAAAGTAAATACAAAGATATATCTTTAAAGTACAAAAAACTATTTGCCTTTTTCTTTACACTTGTGTTTTATTTGCAAAAACGTCCAATGATTCATTAATGAACATGTGAATTTGAACATAATTACTGTTCACAAATAAACAAAATGAAAGAAGACAATTGCTGACAGGTTGAAAGAATAGGAAAACATCTTTAGGCTATTCCATGAGCAATCCCCACAATACGTCATTTAGATTCCCAATAGAACTAAAACTTCAAACTATTAATCCCCGATGGAGACCATCCAGTTTCTCCAAATTCTCCAGCAAATTGTTTTGAAGCCTGAAATCCAACCGGATAACAGCTGACTTTTGATACTCCCCAATGGAACAAAGACTCATATTTATTAATCCCCAGTAGAGGTCATCAAGATTCTCTAGATTCCCCAAGAAAATTCCTCAAGCAGTATACGACATTGCTCTCACAATAGAATTTTTGTCAATACTCCAACTTCAAGACATGAAGAATCCACATATCCTCAGCAGCAGTCAAGGATTTATTTTCCTCAATCAAACAGCAATACTGCGAATCAGCTTACATGCACATACATTACATCCACATATCATAAACATTGATAAAGCACATATATTGCATCATACATTTCATGCAACATAATTTTGTGTTCCAGCTAACATTTCACCCTTTTTAGGATAAGATTAACAGCTACCATTAACAATATGCAATCATGATACAGTACAGATACACTCCAGACACGGATGCCATCCTGTTACTCATTCAGATTTCAATATTCAGATACAGTTCAAATATGCTCCAGACACGGATTCCATTCTAATACTGATTCAGATTTCAAGATTCAGATATAGTTCAGATACGCTCCAGACACGGATGCCATTCTAATACTCATTCAAATTTCAAACTTTCAGATACAGTTCAGATACACTCCAGACATGGATGCCATTGTGATACTCATTTAGATACATTTCAGATACGCTCCAGACACGGATGCCATTCTAATACTCATTCGGGTTTCAAGTTCAGATACAACTCAGATACGTTCCAGACACGGACACCATTCTGATACTCATTCTTTCAGCTTACAAGTTACACTTCAACAAACATTCTTGGATGGCATCTACAAGTCCATCTCCAACAAGATTCTATCACTTCTCCAAATGGCATCTTTAAGCCCATTCCCTCAACTACACATTGTCGAGTGCAAATTTCTGGGCACTCTAGTGTCCAATCATTCTCTCACCTTCGAGTCACGAATGGCAAAACTCGCCAATCTAACTCTTCAGGTTTAAGAAGATTGAACAGGGGCAGTTGTTGTACCCCAAAATTTGTCCACTCATTTATCAAGACTTTTCTCACAAGATATCTTTGACTCAAGACTGGATTAGGGTTTGGTCAGCTTAAGACATCTCATCTTACACTGATAACCCAAAATTAGGGTTTGAGTTTGCACAAAGATTTTTGGACTATCAATGCTTCATATGACTTTCAAACATCATTATGGATCCCTAAGATCACTCATGACAAGTTTCAAGCCTTGAACCATATTTTTGATCAGTCAATTGGACAATTGACCTGAAAATCAATTGTATTAGGGAAAAAGACAACCATGGCCAATTTACAGTCAAACTTCATAATTTTTTATCAACATCAACATTTTAATCTTATATGTGTTATTTGGTCAAGTTTGGATCACAATTCCTCAAGAAATTTGATGAAATCATCCAAAGGGCAAAATGGTCAAAATTAGGGTTTTTCACTGAGGAAGGGCAATTTCGGATTTTTAACCTAGCAAATGACCAATTGAGTTAAAGCATGATTTCAAGGATTTAATGGCATCATCTTGACTTAATTACATGGCTCAAAACATCTGAAATTCATTGGATTGACAGATGAAATTTGCAGTCAACTGATCAAAAGTCAACTGTACATTGAAAAGTCAAACTTTGACTTTTTGGTCAAAATCAAGTGTCAAGGGTCATAATTCATCAAGACATGTCAAAATGTGAAACTTGTTCATCAAGAAAACAAAATTTAAAAATTAGGGTTTGAATTTGAAAATTTTCCTAACTTAGAAATTTTCTATGTATAGAAAATTTTTCTTATTTTTTCTCAACTTTAGGCAACTTTTTCACCATGATGCATAATGATTCAAGGAAAGTTCCCAACATGAAAGTTGTAGACCTACATGAAATCTACAACTTGGCTTCACACACTTTTCCCTAAAGATGCTTGGATCTCAATATATAAATTTGTGAATACATGCTCATGAACTAAATAACTTAGTGAAATTTTGCCCTAATTTAGGCAGGTTTTGGACCCAACTTCATAGCCATTTTTCAGCTAGTTCCAAGAGGTATCTCAAAATGCCTTTCAAAGATGAATTATAGATCACATTTCAAGCTTTCCAAAATGTCCAATAAATCCTCAAGATAATTTTTGAGTAGGGAGAATCGAAGAGATGAAGTTGGCAATTTCTCACTTTTTGTCCAAGCCATTTCATGAAGAACAAAGTTTCCATCAGTACCTATGCTGCCTAATCCATGAATTACAGGTCCTAAACTTGTTCCACACTCCTTAATTAAATGCTTACTCATTTTACAAAGCTTTGATCCATGCCTTAGAACCATTATCCAACTTACAATTCCATTTATGGCAAAAAGTGACCATTGCCATTTTGAAAAAGATCAACTTTTGCAAACTTTACAATCTTGAGCATTGGACCTGTCCCCTTGGCACATACAAGTACCATAGCCAATCCAGGCCTTTATCCCTGTTCTGTAATCACTCTTCCATCATCTGCCATTGTTGATTTCAGAGCTTGCAGTTTGACTTGGCCAAGGAGTTTCAGATACTTTCAGAGCAAGGCAAGGGTTGGAATACATTCAGGGAAGTTCAAGGAAGCTCAAGCAAGCATCAGGCCTCCATCAAACTCATCCCATTTTCATCCACGATTCCAACTGAAGGAGGTAAAATCCCAAACTCTATCTCCTTGTACAGGCAACCTTAGGCCATGATTTGTGAATAAAAAATGTAGTCCTCATCATAACGAAATTGTACATATCTTTATCTTGCATTGATTTTACTTGAGCTGAGAGAATTTGGAACTTGAAATTTCTGAAAATATTAGGTTAAAATTTAGGGCTGTTAAAATTCTCTTTGATCTTTGATAGTTATATTACATAATTTATATGGTTGGAATCGTGAGTTCAAGTACTACAACTTTCATGTTATGAGTTTTTATTTTCATGGAAGTATGAGAGAGTTACAGGATGTCTGGCCAAGCTTGAGGAAGAAGATGAAATATAGGGCAAGGACTCGTTTTGGGCTATATTATTTTTTCTTTCCATAAGACAATGGATGTATAGCCACCCCAGTGGCAAAGTAGCGCTAGTGAGACCCATGTCCTGGGTTCGAACCTGGGCGCGCTACTTTTGTTTTTACATTTTGCCATTTTTTCAGTTTTAACATTTTTTTGCAGGTTTGGGCTTTATGCTTTGGGCCATAGTTTTTTTACTAACACTCTACTGCCAATCTGCTACATCACCCCCCTTGCCAGCTTTTTATATTTTTATTTTTTATTTGTTTTATTTTCATATTTAATATTTTAAATATTTTCTTTGATACATAAAAATCCTAAAAAATGTGAATTAATAATATTGCACTTTTATTTTATTTTTAGTTTATTTCTCACATAAAAATATATTTTATTTTTAGTATATATCATTCATTTTATTAATAACTTGTAAAATATAATCAAAAACATATTTAGTTTAATTTATTCATTTATTTCTCATTTTATACTTATAAATACTTATTTTTGCATATATAAATTTTTTTATTTTATACAATATTATTTATCATTTTAATACAAGAAAAATACATAAAATAATAAATATAAAAACTTTATTTTCTTTTAAAATAATAATTAGGGTTAACCCCCTTCTAGAAAATTAATTCCTTTTCCTTATATTTTTAGGCTTAGATTTAAATTTTCTTTTACATAAAAAACACAAAAAAAAATCTTTTTTTACATATACATTGTATTTCATTTTTAAATTTTGTATTGTATTTATTCTAATTCGTACAAATTCAATTTGGTTGTAATAATTTATTTAGGTTTATATTTTGCAAACCCCCATTCAAATTTGTATTCCCCCTCCCCTAAATTGTTGTAATAGCTTAGAAATATTTACATTACGCAATTTATCGCTTTATATACCATGATTAGTAATTAGGGTTTGTATGACAAAAACAAAACAAAGCAAAATAGAAAACCCTAAATACAAGACAAAATCAAAAGCATTAAAATGATACACTTGCACACAAGCATCCTTAGGTTTTCTCCACTTGGTTGCCTAAAACAAAAATGGCCATGTTACGCATGCGAAGTATATTGGAAAAACAAAACAAACATAAAGATCATAGTCCCTCGATAGCACTATTCAAAAGTTTCCTTACAAAATGATCTTGGTCCCTCAAAATTCTAAGATACTTTGCAAACATTGATAATCATGGTTATACGATGACCCACGCCCGTCCCGTTTACATCCAAAGATAGGGTTGCTTACCAAATCAATGGTAAGACAACAATGTCAAAGGAATAGAAAATGCACAAGAAAGACATTTGAGTAGGTAGATAGCTTCTAGTTACTTGCTCCATTTCAAACAATTATCCTTGCTATTTTCAAAACAAACACACACATTTTAAAACATTTTTACAAACATTGAAAACATTTTCAAAAAGACAAACATCTTTGTATACATTCTTACAAACGAGAATCATTACAAAGATTACCTAAACGAATGGCCTCTTTTACAAAATACTTTCAAAACCACACCAAACACAATTTCAAACAAACAAAAGCAAGTGATCTAAGCAAGTAACTAAGAGCCCATGGAAAACCATGGATGAAAAGGGTGCTAATACCTTCCCTTTTCATAATCTACCGCCCGAACTCAAGAAAACATCTCAAAGGTCTTTCCTGTGCTTTTTCACCTTTCCTTTTGGATAAAAGAAAAGTCAGTGGCGAATCTTGCTAACCGCAACATTTGCGATAAAACGCAAAACCCTCAAGTCAGTTCTCCCACCGTATCACACTAGGACCTTCAGAACTGATTATTTTCGAAACCCTTGGTACAGACCGTTTCAGACCAAAATAATCCAGATTCAGACTCAGGGGGTTTGAATTAGGAAGGGATTCGAATTAAGGGGAATGACCTGGGTTCGACACCCAGGTCAGGCATTTTCTTTTTTCTAACAATTGTATTCCAGATCCTATGCTTGCAAGTCTAACGTGCACACCATGTACCATGTGGTAAACACTAGTAGATCCCATCAATCCATATCCAATATCCTCAACGTGCAGTCCATCATGCATTTTCAACAATCGCCCTCATTGGATCGAAAGACAACCTCCATCATGAGATTGAAGGACAATCTCCCTCATTGGCTCGAAGGACAAGCTCCCTCATTGGATCAAAAGGCAACTTGGGCCTCTTCTTAATTGTTTTATTTTTTTTATATTATTGTAAAATCAGATAAAAAATCACAAAAAAATATTAAGTTAGTATTTTCTCAACTAAATTAATTTTGTAAATTAATTGATTAATTATTTAAACCCTTTTCTTAATTTAAAAATAAATAGACTTAGGATTTAAAGTCCAATTTCTTTCCATGGTCAAAAACAAATAAAAAGATCTCATTTTTATTAGGCGCTTTAGACGTATTTTCAATTCGCTCGTTTACCTTTACTTTCGCACTTTTTGCATATTATTGTATCTGCTTACTAGGATGTAATAGACTTAACTAGGACTTTTACTTTTAGTGCTTTTTATTTTTCCCCATTTTTGGACATGCAATAATCCCCCTCCCCGAAGCCTTGTAATAGTTAGTTTCACATTTTCGCACTTTTTATTATTGTAAATAATTAACTTTCTAGATGCATGGCTAACTAGGATTGCATGATAAGACTAAAAGCAAAACGCTAGCAAACTTAACACATGATTAAAATAACTGAAAACAATCCGATTGCACATGCATACCTCTAAGGTACCCCACTTTGGTTTCCTTCGGAAAATACTCACAACTCCAGAAACGTGAGATATTTTAGTTGCTACCCTCCAGTTTAAAAGATCATAAGTCCCTCGATGACCCTCTCTATGTTTCCTCGGTAAAAATTATCTTAAAGCCCTACGGTAGTTACTAAGGTTTCTTGCCCAGTTGCCTTTTTTACTATAAACATCCATTCAAATGTCCCTCAATCATCCAACGACTAGGGATACCTACTCACTAATAGTAGGATAGCACTTTCTAAAGGAAAAGAGGAAAAGAACAACCCTTTCTAGTAAAGTAGATAGTTGTTAGATGCTTGCTCAAACAAATTTTTACACTTACACAAAACAACTTTCAAAAACATTTTCAAAACGTTTTATCAACACTCTTGAGGACTGATACAAGAGTTATCGTAAAGCAAATCACCTTACTATTGGCATTTAAAAAATACTTTTCAAAACACACAAAGCACAAGGTCTTTCAAATTGAGCTAAGCATCTAAGAGCCCGTAGAAAACTACAGATGGAAAGGGTGCTAACAGCTTCCCTTTTGCATAATCTACCCCTCTTACTCATAAGACTCTCGAAAGGTCTTTTTATGCTATTTTCACCCTTTCCTTTGTTGGATAAAATAAAAGTTTGTAGCCGCTCTTTCTTACCGCAACATTTGTGAATACAAACGCAAAACCAGTACAACAATCGGTTATGATACCGTATCATAATAACATTAATGCATGTTAAAATAACCGGCCGAATCGTCATCTGATATAAAAATATATGAAGTCTCCACCGAACGTCTTTTATCCCATAGGAAGGGAAAGGTAAACATCGAGAAAACCTGAAGAGGTGAAATCACAGTCTTGCGACCGAGAGATCGAGTAAGGGATTCTGTTACGCAAGGGGAAGGTATTAGCACCCCACACGCTCGTAGTACTCTACGGTATCCATTCTTATTTGTTATAATCTAATGGTGTGTAAAATCCATGTCTAAGGATTAAAGCTGAAAAGGGAATGCATGCAAAGAAAAAGAAAAGAAAGTGTGGGGAAAAGAAAGGAATATTTACAAAGATATGCTCGATTAGGCCCCACAAAAGCCTCTGCCTACCTATCCCTTTTAAGGAATCATAGCATCCATAGTTCGGCTCATATATTTTTGTTGGTTTGTGTTTTTTTTGTTAAGAAGACAAAAGAAACAGTCAAGATGACAAAACATCAGATAAAACGACAAAAACATCAACAACAATGATAAAGCAATAAGAAAGGGATGACAAGGCATCACATGGTAACACAAACTCAGATAAGATGATAAAACGTCAGCATGATAACAAAATATCAGACAAGACGATAAAACATTACACCTAACAATGATATCGAAAATCAAAGTAGGATGACAAACATACGCGATGGTGAAACATCGACAATAAACATATGCAATGGTGAAACATCGGCTAAAGGATAGCAAGATAACATGGAAAAGATAGCGAAACATCAACATTTCGGATGATAAAACATCACACCTAAAAATGATATTGAGAATCAAGGTAGGATAGCAAACATGTGTGATGGCGAAACATCGGCAACAAACATATGCGATGGCGAAACATCGGCTAAAAAGATAACAAGATAACATGACAAAGATGGCGAAACATCAATTGACAATATTTAAAATAAATCCAAAAGGCGCACAAATAATTGAGATTGTTTAAGATGCAATATGCACATAAAGGAAAAATAACTAAGGGAGACTAGCCTAACACTACTCCTAATGTTATCATACAATGATTGACCCTAAGGTTGAGGATAAAAGGGGAAGTTTCTACCCTATGTTAGCATGCATAGATATATATCCTAACATCTAGCTCAAAAGTTACTCTAATCGAGCAATCATAAGGGAAGCAGCAAAAATGTCACAAATCATGTGACAAAAACAAGCAAACAGATGGCAAAACATCTGGACAAACAAAAGCTCGAGCATCACTAGAATATCAAACACCTACAAGGCGTAGGCCTAGTAGTAGAAAGGGAGGTCCCGCCATTGACAAGCAACCAAGCATCAGACCAAGGGTCAAGCCAGAACCAAGGGGAGCGTATCACCCGAGTCAATAAGCTATAGAATTATAGGAATACAAAAGGGTCATTAACCGTGATATCAATTACCAGGGCAAGAAAGATCTGGGGGAAAAGACATAATGCATGCGTACACTAAGCATCAGTGTTGGTCAACACGAGTTAAAGAAAGCGTGGGGATCCGATTGCGGGAACCCTTTTCACTGGCCTTTAAAGGACTTAAATTCATTCAGGTCTTGGGCACATGTTCATAGCATATACTTGTAGAAAGTGAGCATAGGAACGACACAGACTGGAATATGCGGGGGTCGATTACAAACCCTCTCTGCTCACATTCTTTTGAGGACTTATTAGGGTGGGGAAGATGTAAGCACAAATGTAAGTACACCTGCAAAATACCTACTAAAAGGTAGGATTTTAAACAAACACAAGTAGAAAACAAGGCACATATGCGGAATTGCCTTAAACAGGTCTTTAAATAAACTAGAGGGATTTCTGACATGATCAACAACGGAACTCCTCGTCATACATCTCTATTACTACTTGACATGGCAAGCAAAACGGTAAAATCCCTACTTCTCATGATCTTTATAAAGCGGTAAATGCTGAAATGAAGTAAACGAGAGAAAATACCAAACGAATATCAATCCGTAACAAAGCGTATCAAAACAAAGAAACATGGTGATCTTCACGAAAGCTTCAAGAATCAAGGAAAAGATTCATAAATCGAATGCTTAGAATAAGTGTCGAATCTCAAGCAAAGGTGTATTACGGATCTCAAGTAATCGGATAATCGAGCTTTTAATTCCTAAAATCAAATAAAAGGAATCTAACAAATTTTTATATTTTTGATTTTATTATTATTACCATGTAAAGGAAAAAAGCTCAAAACAATTATCAAAATTATTTAAAAGAAAATATTAAAACTAAATAATTATCAAAATTATTTAAAAGAAAATATTGAAACTTAAACAGTTATCAAAATTATTTAAGAGAGAAAAAAAAGGAAAGACTAAACTCAGGGGGTGCAAGCTAGAATTCTGGAAGTATGTTGAAGTAGTCGGGTTCTAGGCCCAATCTAGAATCCATAACCCATTTTTGGTTCTTCAGCACTCCATTATGTCAAAAAACGGACCAATGGGCCAAGGGAAAGATGTTAGCAGCAATTGGATCCAAGACCCTATACGGACTTCATTTTAACATCATAAGATTTACATTATATTATCAGCATTATTTATTTATATTGGAAAAAGAAATTCAAGAAATTAACAAAAAAATGAAACGACGCAGTTTTGCAAAACGGATAGGGTTAAGCTTGAATTCCAAACGCCATCTTTTCCTCCACGAAATACGAGCGACGCTACTCCCTTTTTCCTCTAGTCGATTCTTCCTCAGCTCTCCGATCATCACATATCGCCGTCGCCACGTTATCATCTCCTTCATCAAGCTCCATTCACGGTTTCTCCCTCGTGTAATCTTCATCTCAATGAATTGCAACCTACCAGAGACAAGTCTGATGCTAAATGTGACAATAAAAAATCTAGAGGTTTGAGTCCGTGTTCCGATCTCTATTTTTCTTCTTTCTGTTTCAAATCATAGCTTGTAAACCTTCTTCTGATCCTCAATTTTCTTTTGACTTTTCTCTTTGCTGCTGTATTGACGTAACTGTGCATTCTTGATGATATTGCGATTGCGTTTAAAGATGCAATGAAGGAGGTTGAAGTGACCGCATATTCGTGTTGAATTTTCGGAAACTGATGTGTGATGTTTGGTTGCAAACCGAAGTAAAAGCTGACGAAGGTGGTGATGATAATGTGTGCTGCAGTTCGGTTGCAGAGATGAAGGTGAGAGGATTTTTTGTAGTTTTTGGATGTGATTCTTATGATTGTTGAAGGATGAAAGATGCAGATTCGTTAAAGATCTTGAAGATGATAGCGATGAAGGTTGAGGATAGACTAATGATGGAGGAAGCTAAGGTTGAAGACAGAGAGGACTCATATTTTTGTATGGTGAGTCTATTACCTGTATCGTATCTTGTGAATGAGCTCTTTTCTCTGAGTTTTTTTATGACTTTTGTAGGATAGTAACTGAATCATGTGTGAATTATAGATTATTGATCGTGGGATTGTACTTATGTATCCAATGATTCGGACTGCAAGTGCACAGTCTTATCGTGTAGTTTTAAAAGATATCGAACCACAGAGACTAATGAATCGATCTACCGTCTTCTATTGTTACTTCGCAAATCTAAAGCTAATGAATATTTGATTGGGTTGTAGGGAAAACTAAATACTAAACTAATTTGGATTTTAATAATCAATGAGCTTAATTACCAGTATGCAACAGTCGTACCTCGGGAACTAGCGACCTGTTGGGCGTCTTTATATTTTCAAAAGAGCTTTCAGTAAAACTTATTTAGTTTTGAAACCCTCGTCTCACACTGTCGTTTTGTTGATCTAGGCTATGCAGATAAGTCCTAACGTACGCTTCCTCCATCCCACAGGAGTTAAAAACACTTTTTGAAAACTAAATAAAATCTTAATTAACTTTAAAGTGCTTCCGCTGTATTTTAAGCCAATGCCTAATTACTACTGTCCAGTTAAAAGATCTCAAACTTCCGCTTTGTTGACCCTAACCTCTATCTGTTTTTTACTTCCGTAACAAAACAATTTAATGATTGAAAAATAGTAACTTAGGCCAGAAAAGAAAGTTTCGTAGTAAAAATAATCCCGACTAAGTTACTCGTTCCCTCGGTTGAGTGACTTTACATACCAGTATAAGATTTCTAGCCTAACATAATATTAAACCAAATCTCAGAATAATTTAAAGGACAAACAAAAATAAACATAATTATATCGATTAAAAAGCAATAAGAATTTGTAAACATTAACCTGGTAATAACTCTGAAGACAGAAGCACTCCTGCACAAATTGTAGGCTTTGCTTCGATCGGAGAATATATTTAACCGTACAGAAGAAAATAATACTGGAAAGGAATATAGAAATAGCTGGGAAATATAAATAATACTGAAAATAATATTCGCTCAATAAAATCTCTAAAGTTTCTTGCCAAAAAGAAGAACTAAAACAAAATTTTCGAATCCTGGATCCCTCAGAGAGAGAAAAAGAGAGGCCCCCGGTTGAATGGCTAAAGCCTCCTATTTATATATTTCTTGAATAACTACAGGTGAGAATTTGTAGGAGAGTTTGTAGGGTTGTTGAATCTCTCCGTAGTTGACTTGGTGGAACGTGGATATAGCAATTTACACACTTTCGTTGCAAGCTTTAAGGGACGTGGGCAAAATAATAGGAGTGACTGTCGTCATGCTTTACGTGACGATCGTCGTGCTTTACATGACGGTCGTCGTGCTTTACGTGACGGTCGTCGTGCTTTACGTGACGGTCGTCGTGCTTTATGTGACGGTCGTCGTGCTTCATGTGGCCACACGCTTCTTCTTTTGGGCTTGGGCTTATCTTTGGCTCTTTACTTTTTGTATCCTTTTTTCTTTTTGGATATTTCCTATTTTTCTTCATTTGTACCCCCCTTTTTCTTCCTTTTCTCACAAAAGCTTCATTTAATTAAATACCTGCAATACAATTAAATACTAGCGTAATACCAACATAAAGCAACATAATTAAAATAAAATAGAGACATAATTTATATTAATCAAGCCAAATATACTATACATTTTCGTGTTATCAAACTCCCCCATACTTAAACTTTGCTTGTCCTCAAGCAAATGCTAAGTATGTTTTTCTAAACGTGGTCAGATGCACGATTATGACTCAGATCAAACTAATATATAGTTGCATTGTCAGAAAATATGTGGCTCGATTCATGCTCTATTACTACGTCAATGACACTAGACAGTCCCATTTTACGTAAACTAGTTACAGGTCCTATCATAGCCTACCTCGAGTATTTGTCTTGTTTTGCCCTTTTCATTCTAACGCAATCACATTAAGCCCTTTATCTTTACACACACATAGCAGAATAGTCTGTTAGTGGTTTATGATCCTTATAAACTTTTAGAGGTTTCTGGAACAGTAATGTGGCAACCTTTTCCAATTCAATGGTTGGATGCGGGGGATCAGACCGTAATCTGCCCTACCGAGTTCAGTACCAGATGCTCCTGAACCATCTACCAAATGATTTTTCATGTTACTTTGTAAGGTTTACATCCTTTGGATTAGGCGATCGGGTAAGGATCATCCAATTTAATTGGTGTGTTTCCTTGCAACATTTTGCTGAAATATTATATCATCCACTTATATTCGTCGACTTCCTGCGTAGTTTGTGTTTAAGACGGTGCTGACTGCTAATATAAACTACTCAGGGTTACTACATAGACTAAACTCAGGGTGTTGAATAACAGGTACTTGAACTGATCTATCATACTCTAGGGTTATAGAATGTCTAGACGGTAGAAATTTCGCTTAATCTTGTCACAATTCCTGACAATTAAAGATCTTGCAGTCTATGTACTTGTCGAGTGAGTCAAAAAATTTTTTTATAGGGCTCAAAAATAAAGGGGAGTCTAAAAGAACAACACCAATTGCTTCAATAGATAACTTGATAAAAAAAATTTATTGAGTTAAAGATAACAGAAGGGAAATTACAAAGAAAATAAAAATTACTAGGAAAAAGGGAAATACTTCCTCCCCCATACTTGAATCATACATTGTCCTCAATGTATTGATAGAAGCGGGAAAGGGGAAATGGAAACTGGATAATCATTCTTCCTCCTCTTGTCTTTGGTATCGGCCACGTGTCCTTGCTCTTCGACGTGCTTGCCCGCCATGTCTGGAAGATTCGCCGCCATCTCTCTGGGATATGATATTATGCAAGTCGTCAACACGGAGTGTTAAGGCTCGCATATCTGCCGTTATTTCGGTGGTGAATTCCAACATACTTTGATCGTGCCTGCGAGCATAGTCATTTTGGTCTCTCTGCATTTTTTTGCATGAGAGTCATCATCTCGATTTGGCGCGTCTCGATACTCTGGTGGCGTTGAGTGGACAGTTGGTTTTGTTGCATTATTGCGGCATATATTGCGTCAATGGTGGCGGGATTGTTAGCTTGCTGGGGTTGGGGCTCTTGCTGCTCTAATTCTTCTTCGATTTCGTCAGCGGCAGCATTGTTGGCCTGACCTTGATTTCCTTGCACATTTTCTCCGGGTTCTGGGGCGTTCAGGTTGTAAAGCCAGTTATCCGAATTACCCAAATTAGTACGATTGTGATTTGGCATGATCACGCTACAAACTTTTGCATTCTTAACCATTAGATAGTACCCTCCAGCTTCTCGTACTTTGATCAGGCGGCCAACTCTACAGTTATCAATATCCATGTAAACTGCTGGCAGCGGAGGTAGGAGTTGAATCCTTTCCCCCCAGTTCATGTGAACTGTGATTGTGGTGACAATTCCTCCGATACAAAAAGGCATAGTCTCGTCTTTTATAACGAGGTTTTGAATGTGGGCCATCATTAAAGTAACTGGATTAAGACAGAGGTCTTGTGAAAAGGTACAGTGAATAGCATACAACTCTTTAGTGTTGACTTTGTTGTTGTTTTCCCTTCCAAATACTGTGTTTTCCATAACACGGTGTAAGAAGCTAATGTTCGGGTTGTGGATGTGAGAGGCGTAAGGTGCTTCGGGATTAACATTTGGTTCACCGGTTATTCTCTCCCATAGTGCGTACGCACTTCCATTCCAATCCAATTCCGGGGGAATGCGATATTGCACATTATTTCCATGGGGAAAATGAAATATGTCGCTCAAATTTTCATGGCTAAGTGTGTACTCTCGGTTGAACATTCGAAATTGAGCGGCTCCCGTTAGGTGTGCGTCGGCATCATCGCGAGTGTGATAGGCGTAGGAACTTAAGAATAACAACGTGAGAGCTTCGTAAGTTGGTGTGTTCGTCGTGCTAATAAAGCTCAGGCCAGCTTTATTCAGCAAGCCTTGCATATGGGTTTGCAACCACAATTCTTGCAAGCAGTTGTTATCAACGAACCTCGTGGATGTTAGCCCTCGACGATGGAATTTAATGCACCTTTCCTTTTGAAGTTCACCTACTTCTCCTTGTCGGAGCACGAGATGTCGCATGTCGGGTTCGGGTTGGTTTGGTGGAATCCTTTGGGCGGCCATGATTTTGAACTTGATAGAAAAAATGTATTTGTGATGAAGAGATGGAAGGTGGGTGGTAGTGATGAAAACTAAGGGATGGGAGAAGGGTTTAAATAGATGGATTTTCTTGAGTATGAAATTTAATGGGGTTTATGGGAGAATTTTGAATATGAGAGGTTATGGAAGTTATGGGTGAATGGAGTAAATGGGGTGGTGGGGGTTTTAAAACAAATTTTCGCGCATCAATGTTGTTCAACGGTCACGGGAAGAGAATCGTGGGAGACAGGCTTCTGACGCTCGTCACATGCTTCCTGACGTCCGTCAGGGTCGGCAGGGTGTTGGGCAGCGAGTGTCTGAGCAAAAGTTTATTAATTAACTAATTCATATAGTTTGAGTAGTGTTACAAGGGATATATATCTATGTGAATAGTTAGTGGCACATAGTAGAATCGGAGGAATGATAATTGAAATAGAAAATAAGAAATAAATAAGAAATAATTTAGTTAAAGATAAAAATTAAATTAAAAACTTGTGGGTTGCCTCCCACACAGCGCTTGTTTAATTTCGTTAGCTTGGCGGCTCAGGAGTGCAAGCACTCATGGTAGTTCTCTCGAGGATGACTCCTCGGTTGAAATTTTAGTAGTTGTCATTTTCCATGGTCACTTATCAAGCCATCTCACATATCCCTCGCCTTTTCTTTTCTTTCTTCTGTGGGGTGGTTCATTCTTATGAACTTGTGGTGGTGGTTCTGGATCTATCCAAAGTATCAACTTTTCAAGTGTGGCCTTAGTGATTTCATCTGCCACCCTAAAGGTTAACCTTACCCTCTTAAGGGTAATTATATCCCTAGTTTCGTGGTCCTCTAATTTTCTCTTTTTATGCAAGACTTCAAACAAGGGTGCATTGGTGTGGGTATTTTCCAATACCTCTACATATGTTTTAGATTGAGAGTCTACCTGAGCTTCCATAAAACTTTGCAGGAAAGGAATTGGTGGGGTATAGGGATGAGTAACAACACTAGGTGCTTCCTTCTCTACCTCTTCTACAACCTCCCTTTTAGATGGTGTTGGAGGATTTTTCTCAATCTCTACTCTTTTCCCGTCTGAACTCTCCTCAACCACATTATCACTCTCCTCAACCTCATTATCACCCTCCTTAGGATTTTCAATTTGTTTTTCACTACTGGTTGTTACAACATCCAATTTCTCCTCAGGGAATGGTCCTAGAGGGTTTTGTTCAAGCTGGGAGATTTGAGTCTCTAAGGCTATGTTGTGAGTCACGAGCGACTCAACCACAGTGGTCAGTTGCCTAAGGTTTTCACTATTTTGAATACTTTGTTTTCTAAGCTCTTCGTTCTGGATAATTTGTGTCTCTGCGAAGTACTCCATCATAGATTCTAACCTAGAGTGAATTAGTGTCACATCAGAATCCTCCATTGATGTTTAGAAGTTGAAATCATGTGATTCTTCTGATTCTTCAAAGTGAGATAGAGTCACATTTTGTGTTTCCACAGAGCGCTCTGTCATTATAGATATTTCATTTTCCATTAATATCTCGAGGTCGGATTTATAGGATTCTTGCGTCCCCTCGAAATATTGGGTGTAGTGATTGTAAGGGAAATTTGGTTGAGGATAAGTTTGGTTGGAATTATAATATTCTTGCGATTCCTCAAAATTTTGGGATTGGTAGTTGGAAAGGTAATTTGGGTGAGAATGAGTTTGTGACGTATTGAAATTCTCCAACAGTATTTCGAGGTCGGATTTATGGGATTCTTGTGATTCCTCGAAATACTCGGACTGGGAGTTGTAGAAAAAAGTTGGGTGATACATAGTAATTGGGACAAAAATTTGATATGATACTCTTGAATGCGGCGTCTAAGTCTTAGATACCGCTCGATATCGTTGATTTATATGTATAACAGATCGCCTTGTGAACGAGTGTTTGGCATACAAATAAGAAAAGAAATAGAAAATAAATAGAAAATAAATAAAAAAGAAATAGAAAAGAAAAAGAAAAGAAAAAGAGAGGTTTTTTCTCTAGTCTCTATTGCGTAACAAAAGAGTAGGGATATCGACTTAAATCAGTCCCCGACAACGGCGCCAAAAACTTGATCGTGGGATTGTACTTATGTATTGAATGATTCGGACTGCAAGTGCACAGTCTTATCGTGTAGTTTTAAAAGATATCGAACCACAGAGACTGATGAATCGATCTACCGTCTTCTATTGTTACTTCGCAAATCTAAAGCTAATGAATATTTGATTGGGTTGTATGGAAAACTAAATACTAAACTATTTTGGATTTTAATAATCAATGAGCTTAATTACCAGTATGCAACAGTCGTACCTCGGGAACTAGCGACCTGTTGGGCGTCTTTATATTTTCAAAACAACTTTCAGTAAAACTTATTTAGTTTAAAAACCCTCGTCTCACACTGTCGTTTTGTTGATCTAGGCTATGCAGTTAAGTCCTAATGTACGCTTCCGCCATCCCGCAGGAGTTAAAAACACTTTTTGAAAACTAAATAAAGTCTTAATTAACTTTAAAGTGCTTCCACTGTATTTTAAGCCAATGCCTAATTACTACTGTCCAGTTAAAAGATCTCAAACTTCCGCTTTGTTGACCCTAACCTCTATCTATTTTTTACTTTCGTAACAAAACAATTTAATGATTGATAAAAATTGTAACTTAGGCCAGAAAAGAAAGTTTCGTAGTAAAAATAATCCCGACTAAGTTACTCGTTCCCTCGGTTGAGTGACTTTACATACCGGTATAAGATTTCTAGCCTAACATAATATTAAACCAAATCTCAGAATAATTTAAAGGACAAACAGAAATAAACATAATTATATCGATTAAAAAGCAATAAGAATTTGTAAACATTAACCTGGTAATAACTCTGAAGACAGAAGCACTCCTGCACAAATTGTAGGCTTTGCTTCGATCGGAGAATATATTTAACCGTACAGAAAAAAATAATACTGGAAAGGAATATAGAAATAGCTGGGAAATATAAATAATACTGAAAATAATATTCGCTCAATAAAATCTCTAAAGTTTCTTGCCAAAAAGAAGAACTAAAACAAAATGTTGGAATCCTGGATCCCTCAGAGAGAGAAAAAGAGAGACCCCCGATTGAATGGCTGAAGCCTCCTATTTATATATTTCTTGAATAACTGCAGGTGGGAATTTGTAGGAGAGTTTATAGGGTTGTTGAACCTCTCCGTAGTTGACTTGGTGGAACGTGGATATAACAACTAACACACTTTCGTTGCGAGCTTTAAGGGACGTGGGCAAAATAATAGGAGTGACGGTCGTCATGCTTTACGTGACGGTCGTCGTGCTTTACATGACGGTCATCGTGCTTTACGTGACGGTCGTCGTGCATTACGTGACAGTCGTCGTGCTTTATGTGACAGTCGTCGTGCTTCATGTGGCCACACGCTTCTTCTTTTTGGGCTTGGGCTTATCTTTGGCTTTTTACTTTTTGTATCCTTTTTTCTTTTTGGATATTTCCTATTTTTCTTCATTTGTACCCCCCTTTTTCTTCCTTTTCCCACAAAAGCTTCATTTAATTAAATACCTGCAATACAATTAAATACCAGCGTAATACCAACATAAAGCAACATAATTAAAATAAAATAGAGACATAATTTATATTAATCAAGCCAAATATACTATACATTTTCGTGTTATCAAACTCCCCCATACTTAAACTTTGCTTGTCCTCAAGCAAATGCTAAGTATGTTTTTCTAAACGTGGTCAGATGCACGGTTATGACTCAGATCAAACTAATATATAGCTGCATTGTCAGAAAATCTGTGGCTCGATTCATGCTCTATTACTACGTCAATGACACTAGACAGTCCCAAGTTACATAAACTAGTTATAGGTCCTATCATAGCCTACCTCGAGTATCTGTCTTGTTTTGCCCTTTTCATTCTAGCGCAATCACATTAAGCCCTTTATCTTTACACGCACATAGCAGAACAGTCGGATAGTGGTTTATGATCCTTATAAACTTATAGAGGTTTCTGGCACAATAATGTGGCAACCTTTTCCAATTCAATGGTTGGATGCGGGGGATCAGACCGTAATCTGCTCTACCGAGTTCAGTACCAGATGCTCCTGAACCATCTACCAAATGATTTTTCATGTTACTTTTTAAGGTTTACATCCTTTGGATTAGGAGATCGGGTAAGGATCGTCCAATTTAATTGGTGTGTTTCCTTGCAACATTTTGCGAAAATATTATATCATCCACTTATATTCATCGACTTCCTGCGTAGTTTGTGTTTAAGACGGTGTTGACTGCTAATATAAACTACTCAGGGTTACTACATAGACTAAACTCAGGGTGTTGGAATAACAGGTACTTGAACTTATCTATCATACTCTGGGGTTGTAGAATGTCTAGAAGGTAGAAATTTCGCTTAATCTTGCCACAATTCCTGACAATTAAAGATCTTGTAGTCTATGTACTTGTCGAGTGAGTTAAAATTTTTTTTTATGGGGCTCAAAAAGAAAGGGGAGTCTAAAAGAATAACCCAAATTGCTTCAATAGATAACTTGATAAAAAAAATTTATTGAATTAAAGATAACAGAAGGGAAATTACAAAGAAAATAAAAATTACTAGGAAAAAGGGAAATACTTCCTCCCCCATACTTGAATCATACATTGTCCTTAATGTATTGATAGAAGCGGGAAAGGGGAAATGGAAACTGGATAATCATTCTTCCTCCTCTTTTCTTTGGTATCGGCCACGTGTCCTTGCTCTTCGACGTGCTTGCCCGCCATGTCTGGAAGATTCGCCGCCATCTCTCTGGGATATGATATTATGCAAGTCGTCAACACATAGTGTTAAGGCTCGCATATCTGCCGTTATTTCAGTGGTGAATTCCAGCATACTTTGATCGTGCCTGTGAGCATAGTCATTTTGGTCTCTCTGCATTTGTTGCATGAGAGTCATCATCTCGATTTGGCGTGTCTCGATACTCTGGTGGCGTTGAGTGGACAACTGGTTTTGTTGCATTATTGCGGCATATATTGCGTCGATGGTGGCGGGATTGTTGGCTTGCTGGGGTTGGGGCTCTTGCTGCTCTAATTCTTCTTCAATTTTGTCAGCGGCAGCGTTGTTGGCCTGACCTTGATTTCCTTGCACATTTTCTCCCGGTTCTGGGGCGTTCAGGTTGTAAAGCCAGTTATCCGGATTACCCAAATTAGTACGATTGTGATTTGGCATGATCACGCTACAAACTTTTGCATTCTTAATCATTAGATAGTACCCTCCAGCTTCTCGTACTTTGATCAGGCGGCCAGCTCTACAGTTATCAATATCCATGTAAACTGCTGGCAGCAGAGGTAGAAGTTGAATCCTTTCCCCCCGGTTCAAGTGAATTGTGATTGTGGTGACAATGCCTCCGATACAAAAAGGCGTAGTCCCGTCTCTTGTAACGAGGTTTTGAATGTGGGCCATCATTAAAGTAACGGGATTAAGACGGAGGTCTTGTGAAAATGTACAGTGAAGAGCATACAACTCTTTAGTGTTGACTTTGTTGTTGTTTACCCTTCCAAATACTGTGTTTGCCATAACACGGTGTAAGAAGCGAATGTTCGGGTTGTGGATGTGAGAGGTGTAACGCGGTTCAGGATTAACATTTGGTTCAACAGTTATTCTCTCCCATAGTGCGTATGCACTTCCATTCCTATCCAATTCCGGGGGAATGCGATATTGCACATTATTTCCACGGGGAAAATGAAATATGTCGCTCAAATTTTCATGGCTAAGTGTGTACTCTCGGTTGAACATTCGAAATTGAGCGGATCCCGTTAGGTGTGTGTCGGCATCATCACGAGTGTGATAAGCATAGGAACTTAAGAATTCCAACGTGAGAGCTTCGTAAGTTGATGTGTTCGTCGTGCTAATAAAGCTTAGGCCAGCTTTATTCAGCAAGCCTTGCATATGGGTTTGCAACCCAAATTCTTGCAAGCAGTTGTTGTCGATGAACCTCGTGGATGTTATCCCTCGACGATGGAATTTAATGTACCTTTCCTTTTAAAGTTCACCTACTTCTCCTTGTCGGAGCACGAGACGTCGCATGTCGGGTTCGGGTTGGTTTGGTGGATTCCTTTGGGCGGCCATGATTTTTAACTTGATAGAAAAAATGTATTTGTGATGAAGAGATGGAAGGTGGGTGGTAGTGATGAAAACTAAGGGATGGGAGAAGGGTTTAAATAGATGGATTTTGGTGAGTAAGAAATTTAATGGGGTTTATGGGAGAATTTTGAATATGAGAGGTTATGGAAGTTATGGGTGAATGGAGTAAATGGGGTGGTGGGGGTTTTAAAACAAATTTTCGTGCATCAATGTTGTTCAACAGTCACGGGAAGAGAATTGTGGGAGACAGGCTTCTGACGCTCGTCACATGCTTCCTGACGTCCGTCAGGGTCGGCAGGGTGTTGGGCAGCGAGTGTCTGAGCAAAAGATTATTAATTAACTAATTCATATAGTTTGAGTAGTGTTACAAGGGATATATATCTATGTGAATAGTTAGTGGCACATAGTAGAATCGGAGGAATGATAATTGAAATAGAAAATAAGATATAAATAAGAAATAATTTAGTTAAAGATAAAAATTAAATGAAAAACTTGTGGGTTGCCTCCCACACAGTGCTTGTTTAATTTCGTTAGCTTGACGGCTCAGGAGTGAAAGCACTCATGGTGGTTCTCTCGAGGATGACTCCTTGGTTGAACTTTTAGTAGTTGTCATTTTCCATGGCCACTTATCAAGCCATCTCACATATCCCTCACCTTTTCTTTTCTTTCTTCTGTGGGGTGGTTCATTCTTATGAACTTGTGGTGGTGGTTCTGGATCAATCCTAAGTATCAACTTTTCAAGTGTGGTCTTAGTGATTTCATCTACCACCCTAAAGGTTAACCTTACCCTCTTAAGGGTAATTATATCCCTAGTTTCGTGGTCCTCTAATTTTCTCTTTTTATGCAAGACTTCAAACAAGGGTGCATTGGTGTGGGTATTTTCCAATACCTCTACATATGTTTTAGATTGAGAGTCTACCTGAGCTTCCATAAAACTTTGCAGGAAAGGAATCGGTGGGGTATAGGGATGAGGAACAACACTAGGTGCTTCCTTCTCTACCTCTTCTACAACCTCCCTTTTAGATGGTGTTGGAGGATTTTTCTCAATCTTTACTCTTTTCCCGTATGAACTCTCCTCAACCACATTATCACTCTCCTCAACCTCATTATCACCCTCCTTAGGATTTTCAATTTGTTTTTCACTACTGGTTGTTACAACATCCAATGTCTCCTCAGGTAATGGTCCTAGAGGGTTTTGTTCAAGCTGGGAGATTTGAGTCTCTAAGGCTATGTTGTGAGTCACGAGCGACTCAACCACACTGGAAAGGAATATAGAAATAGCTGGGAAATATAAATAATACTGAAAATAATATTCGCTCAATAAAATCTCTAAAGTTTCTTGCGAAAAAGAAGAACTAAAACAAAATGTTGGAATCCTGGATCCCTCAAAGAGAGAAAAAAAGAGACCCCCGGTTGAATGGCAGAAGCCTCCTATTTATATATTTCTTGAATAACTGCAGGTGAGAATTTGTAGGAGAGTTTGTAGGGCTGTTGAATCTCTCCGTAGTTGACTTGGTGGAACGTGGATATAGCAACTAACACACTTTCGTTGCAAGCTTTAAGGGACGTGGGCAAAATAATAGGAGTGAAGTTCGTCATGCTTTAAGTGACAGTCGTCGTGCTTTACATGACGATCGTCGTGCTTTACGTGACGGTCGTCGTCCTTTATGTGACGGTCGCCGTGCTTCATGTGGCCACACAGTTCTTCTTTTTGGGCTTGGGCTTATCTTTGGCTCTTTACTTTTTGTATCCTTTTTTCTTTTTGGATATTTCCTATTTTTCTTCATTTGTACCCCCCTTTTTCTTCCTTTTCTCACAAAAGCTTCATTTAATTAAATACCTGCAATACAATTAAATACCAGCGTAATACCAACATAAAGCAACATAATTAAAATAAAATAGAGACATAATTTATATTAATCAAGCCAAATATACTATACATTTTTGTGTTATCAATTATTGATGAAGGAAGTAGAACATAGGTTGAGATATGGAAGATGGTGATGCAGGGAATTTGACGAAAAGGGATGTAGATGAATGAAGATTCCAGATGCAACGATGAAGTTTGCTGGAGTTTTCAGAGAGAAACTCAAGAGAGTCTTCGGAGAATTTTTAGGTGAGGTTTCTCTGGTTTTTTTGCATCATGACCCCTTTTCTTATGAATATCGTTGATGTTATATACCAGTTAGAGTTTGTTAGGATTGAAATCATCAGGGCCTTTGGATTTCAGGAATTTTTTAGGACATAGAGGGCTCAGATTAATCCTGTTATCAAAATATTGATGAGCTGTAAGTTATAGCTATCATGAGCTGTCCAATTTTGTTTCTGATTTAATTCTTTTGTACTATCTCCACGATCCCTCCTTGCACGCGGTTTTCACCCTTTCCCTTTTATATTTTCCTATTTTTTTATACTGTAATTTTCTTCTGACTTTGCAGGTGCAGGGCTGGTACAAAGCATGATGGACTGTCATGGTAAATAAGGTCTGCTCATTTGCAAGGCATTTAGCATGAGGTTGGAAGCATACACTTGACATGGAGATTAGGATATGTTCATCTTGTTTTACTTTTTTTAGATGTAATGTGTTTTTGTAATGGTGAATGAAGAATTTTGTTGAAATTTTTTTAATAGCATTGAGTGATGAATAAAGATGCATTCACTTGAGTGAGAAACTTAAACTAAACCTTTAATCTAGTCTTGTAATTTATTACTCCCAAGTGAACAAATCTTCCAAACTTAGAATATGGATACACTTGTCAAACTTGAATCAAAATAGTCACTTGTATGGATTTTGAATCGCTCTTAAACTCGGAGGAACTTGAATAACTTTTCTTGAGATTTTCATGACAATGAAAGAATTTTGAGAGAATTCTGGATGATCTTGGTTTTTTTGTAACAAATGAATAACTATCCTCAAAACCTTATAGGAATTTGAGCATTGTAGATGAATTTGGATGATGAGAAAATTGACTCTCGATTATGGATAGATCTTGAATAATGGATGATGAACAATGCGATAGTAGATGAATGAATAAATATGCCCTTGTTACTTGATCTCAAGAAATCCAACTATATTTTCTTCCTAACCTTGCAAACATTAAGCGCTTCAATTCATTTGAAACAATTCAAATTCAAAATAATAATGAACCTAAGTTCAACTCAATTCTCGAGTTCGAAATTCAATCTCAGATTCGAACCAACAAGCTCAATTAAATGAAGGCAACAAAAGATGTCTTGATCACAACCTCATCTTTCGTACCAAAATTCACCTTAAACAGTAAGGTTTCTTGAACTGGTGATTAGTGAATTATTAAGACAAATATTCATGCCCTTTCGTCTTGACGAAATCCTCTTGTCTAAGTCAACTTCAGATGATGCCCTAACCTTACGAGGAATATAAGGAAATAAACCCTAATCTCGAGAGATACATAGGAGAAAAATGATTCGAGAATCAACACTTGCAAATTCAATTCTTTGATGGAACAAAGAATCAAATGAGATATCCTAAGGCTTTGAGAAGCTTTGGTAACCCAAATGATCAAAGTAAATGAGGAGATGAGATCCGTATTGGGCTGATTGGCAATACAACCAAAATCCATAGCTTGTAGAGAACTAAAAAACCTTGATCTCATCACCATTCATGAATGTGATACAATATGATGATTATGATGAAACATAAGCCTAAATCAACAAGGTAAATTTTGGGGTGTAACAGTTTCCCCTATTCAATCGTCTTTAACCGGATAAGTGAGAAAAGTGATAACTTTTGAGCGTTCAGAGTTGAAGATGATTGAATACAAGAGAACCCAAAAATTTACACTCTTGAAGAAGAGTTAGAACCCCCCAAAGACAAAGAATGCCAACAGGCGCGGGATTTAGAAGATGGAAAACGAAATTGGATTTATCAAACAAAGGGTTTAATGAACATTGGACCTCCCAAGACATGCGTTAGAATGAAGTTGTAACGCAGATTTTAACAAAATTGAAACAAAACTAAAACTTAGAAAAGTAGACGAAACTAAATTTCAGAATAAATGTGTCAGAATAAAAATGGACCACAAAATGGGTGAGATAAGACTCAAACCACAGAGAATATGCGAAACTACAATCTGAAAAAGTACGCGGGGCAAGGTGGCTAGAGTGCGTGATTCTACGAGCACCTGCTAATCTCAACCTAAGATAGACATTATGAAGGAACTGAAAGAATCCCAGGAGTGAGGAATAAAACGAGACGAAACTCGACCCACAAAAACTAGTTAGATGAAATTGAACTACATGAGTACCAGAACGACACTGGATTTCACACACGGGTAACAAGGCGAAACTCGAACAAAAGAAAAGTGATGAGAGCACATGTTTCTTAAAGCACCTACTGGTCTCAAATCAATGGATAAACAGTAACGAAAACTGATAAAAGAATCCAAGGAATAAAAGAGACTGATTTCAACCAGGGACGCAGTACAAACACTGTAAAGAGACTTAGTAAACAAAAAACCATAAAGGGTCCAAGGTAAGAAAACAAAACGAGACGAAACTCGACACATTATAACTAGTTAGACGAAACTAAACTAAATGAGTACCAGGACGAAACTGGATTTCATACACAGGTGACGAGATCGAAATTCGACCCAAAGCAAAGTGATGAGAGCGCATGTTTCTCAGAGAACCTGCTGGTCTCAGATCAATGGATAAATAGTAATGAAAACTGATAGAAGAATCCAAGGAACAAAAGAGAATGATTTCAACCAGGGACGCAGTACAAACACTGTAAAGAGACTTAGTAAACAAAAACCCATAAAGGGTCCAAGGTAAGAAAACAAAACGAGACGAAACTCGACTCATTATAACTAGTTAGACGAAACTAATCTAGATGAGTATCAGGACGAAACTGGATTTCATGCGCGGGTGAGGAGACGAAACTCAAAGCTCGACCTAAAGCAAGGTGATTAGGGTGTACAACTAAAAACCTGTTGAAAGTGAATATCAGGATGAAACTGGTATTCAAAAGGCACCTCAATAAACGTTGGAATGAACTGGTGATGGTAGTGAAGACTAAACCCGAGAAGACTATGCCAAGAAAAAATTGAACTGCAATCAAGAGTATATACTCAACCAATCAAATAATTAACATCAAAAGGATATTTGTAAGGGGTGAACTTGAAATATTGAGGATGAAGACGGCGCTGGGGACAAAATCCGAAGTTTAGCAAATTCATTGGGGAAAAGAGAAACAATAATGGCTTATGTTCCGATGCATGTTTGAAAAAAAATTATAGTGAAATGCTCCATATAATGGAAATGCTACGCATTTTGGTAGATGCAATGTAATGATGCATGTTTAAATGTTTCACCAGGGAATGGCCAAAATAAAAGCCAACAACCAAGAAGTCAGAATCTGTCTAACTTGCAAAAATAAAATGAAAAATCCAAAGGAGAAGAGAAGATATATGGAGTCGTTGGAGAGAAACCCTTGAGGAGATGAAACTCTTTGGGGCGTAACAAACGAATAATCGGTAGAAACAAGCTACAAAAACTGAGAGAAGTTGCAAAAATAAATTGTGAACTTTGCTGGAGAAGATCGGATCAAAACTGTAACTTTTGAAGGAGAACGCCAAATAGAAATCGGGTGTTGCTGGAGAAGATCAGGGTAAGACTGCAATCTTTGGAAAAGACGGCGTGCAGCCGTGTTCAGGATGATACAAAAATAAATGATCAGATGTGGGAATTAAAGCCCTTATTGGGGAAACTTCCGATGAAAAAAGTCCTTTACCATTTTCCAAAGATTAACAAAATCTCAACTAATCGACCAATAACGACTACACTGAAGATAAGGAAAGATACTTAAATAAGGATACCCCAAGCAACAAATTAGCTGGGAAATAAGAGATCAGGACGAGGAATCTCTAATTGGAAACTCCTCTAGGGAGTTGAAACTTCTTCATACTTTGAATTCTCATCTAAGCAACTTCACTGGGAACATGAGACGTCTTCAAACTTGAAGTCTCAGAACGAAGCCTTTCTCTTGAAAAAGATTTATGGGCAACAAAACTCTGCTGAGGATATAATACTCCCCCGAGGATACCAAACTCTGTCGGGGAGTATTTTGCTGGGGATATGAGATACAAAACTCTAAAAGGGGAAACCTCTGTTGGGAATACTTCCGCCATAGATTTCTTCACAAAGAACCCGACTGCCAAGGATTAAAGGAACCTTGGATATGCCATCAAAATAATAGACCATGAAGATATTAAAACAATATTAACTTTACTTGGGAAACAGAAATCTCAGCCAACATCAACCCTACTGGGGATGATAAAGGATTCTTTTGATATTGAAATGCCACAAATCATAACTCAAATGGGAAAATGAGAATTTCTGAACACAAACTTCAATGATAATTTAAACGGAAGATAAATTTTGTTGGAATAGTCTTTATCAAGAACGAGATAATGCTCATCAAGACTTAGTTTGGGGATGAAGGTTTCCAAAAACCTTATCCGCCTCAATAATCCCTCATACGAAAAATGTTGGGGAGAAACAACTCTGCAGGGGAATTCCCTATTCCAAAGTTTAAAAGTTAGAAGTAAGACTCTCGCATGGGTGCCGACAAGCTGCAACTTACAGAGTGAATGACAATTCCTCGAGAGGACTTCATGGGATTCGTACCATCATTGATATTCTTCCCCAGAGTAGTGGAACTTTGAGAGATCGATCCTCAACTTGACTGCTCCAGATTGGTGAAACGAAAAGACCAATAACCATAGGCTAAAACCTGATAAAACTCGCAAAAATAAATTTCAAATTCCACTAGAGAAGATTAGATCAAAACTGACTTTTGTTTGATAACTTGTCAATTTCTCACTGGGGATAACTTCCTGGGGAGAATACTGCAAATATAAATTGTAGTGCAAAAGAAATCTTGACCTATGTTCCACCTCTTAAACTTCTGAGAAAAGATCCAATATCTCCTTCCACGGATTAAGAGAACCTTGCTGGGAGCTGGGACCTTCTAATGTAAGTCCTCAATGAAAGCGATTTCGACTGGGGAAACATGAAAATTTTAAACAAAAGAATTCTACCCAGACCACACCGGAGATACTACCCCTGGGGAGTAATGATCCCCACTTGGGGAAAAGGAGGGTATATTTGAACCATAATTTTAAGGTTCAGAACTCGGATGAGGAAATATTTCAGCCATACTCTATCCCTAGGGACAAAGAGCCCTAATACTACCAAGGAAATGAAGATCCATACTAGGGAAAGTGACCTTAGAAGATATGCTATTTCTGGAAATATGAGGATCTTCAGCTCCACTGGGGAATGAGAATGCGCTTCAATCATAATGAAATCCTGCTATGATGCTCTATCATGGGGCTAGAAACCACAATAGCATACTCTTTTGGGGAAGCAATACTTATTAACATTCAGGATTGAGATCCATTGGGAGAATAGAAAATCTGTGAATAATTACTTTCATTGAAAGAACTCTATTAGAGAAATGAGAATTCTTGAATAGGAGATTTCTTGATAAGGCAACTTCACAGGGGAGATAAGGATTTCCATGTGTGATCGGTGGATCTGGAACTGACTGTTTAACGCTGGTTTCGCGAAATGTCGCGGAAGCAAGAGTCTCCACCGTCTTTTATTTTCTCCAACATGGAAAGGACAAAAGCACAGAAAAATTCCTTATTGAGATTAGCTCTCGGTTCGGGAGGTAGATTTATAGAAAGGGAAGGTGTTAGCACCCTTTCTATCCATGGTTATCCATGGGCTCTTAGATACTTGCTCACTTGTGTTTTCAAAATGGTTTGCTTTTCAATTGTGAGTGGGTTTGAAAAAGTTTCGTTTAAAAATTTCAGATCGACTCTTGTATCAGTCCTCAAGAGTGTTTGAAAAATTGTTTTGAAAGCTTTTTGAAAGTGTCGGTGTGAAAAGAGTTTTGATTTGTTTTTGAATTAGAGAAAGTATCTATGAGTCATCTACCTACCCTAAGGAATTAGGCTGTGTAAATGTCCTTAAGGTAGTGCCATCCCACCATTGAGAGGTAGGTAGCACCACCGTTGGAGGTGTTCAGGTCAATTCGTTTGTTAGGGACAGTGTGGTCACCAGAGCAACAGTAGGACACCTTAGAAGCTACCCTTATGCCATTGATCCTTTTTAATTCGAGGCAACTTTTCCAAGGCAACTTGTTGCATATGGATCAACGGACATAAGGACTTACTAAAACTTCCTATACTCGACGACCACGTTTCGAGGGCAAGGCAACAGTGAGGCGTACCCTAAGAGTGGTGTGTGAATTTGTGTTGTGAGTCTTGAAACTTGGCATATGGATGCTTGACAATGTTTATAGGCATGTGGGACTTGTTTGGACCCTTGGAAGCTTCAATTTCTTTGTCAGAACCAAAACCCTAATTTTTTACTGTTAGGAGGCCATTGGACTGTGCAATCTTTCGGAGATTTTGAAGCATGATCTTTAGCAAATTTTGAAGAATATGGGAGGGCAAATTTTAGGATACAACAGTTGCCCCTGTTCAATCTTCTTAGACTTGAGGATGTAGATTGGCTGACGTGCCTTTCGTAATCCGGAGGTGGAAGATGATTGAACACTAGAGTGCCCAGAAATTTGCGCTCACATGTTAGCAGCGTGATGTGGGGAATGGGCTTACAGATGCCATTTGGAGATTGATGGATAGGAAGATGGGCTTACAGATGCCATGTTGAGAGGTGATGGATAGGTGGATGGGCTTATAGATGCCATCTGGGTGTCGATCGCGTAAGAGATTCCTTAGCGAGAATTTGCGTACCTGAAAAAGAAAGATAATTACCTGGCTTGTTACAGGAGTTGATCTTCAAACTTTTTTATATAGACGCGCCCTGGCTGTATGCATGTATCGAATCTTTGAACTCTTCAGACGTGCCCTCAACGGGACGGTGAGAGAACCTTGGATGATTATTATCTCAACAGTAACGATGAGAGAACCTTGGGCGATTACTACCTCAACAGTAACGATGAGAGAATCTTTCAGACGCACCCTGGCAAGATACAGGAATCGGGTCTGGTAATGTTAGTCTTCAGCGGATACACTCTGGCAAGGTACAGGAATCGAATCCTTAAACTCTTCAGACACACCCTGGCAAGATACAGGAATCGGATCTGGTATTGTTAGTCTTCAACGGATACACCCTGGCAAAATACAGGCATCGGATCCTCGAACTCTTCAGACACACCCTGGAAAGATGTAGGAATCGGATCTGGTAATGTTAGTATTCAACGGATACACCCTGGCAAGATACAGGCATCAGATTCTCAAACTCTTCAGACGCACCCTGGCAAGATGCAGGAATCGGGTCTGGTAATGTTAGTCTTCAACGGATACACCCTGGCAAGATACAGGCATCAGATCCTCGAACTCTTCAGATAACCCTGGCAAGATGCAGGAATCGGGTCTGGTAATGCTAGTCTTCAACGGATACACCCTGGCAAGATACAGGCATCGGATCCTCGAACTCTTCAGACACACCCTGGCAAGATACAGGAATCGGATCTGGTAATGTTAGTCTTCAACGGATACACCCTGGCAAGATACAGGCATCGGATCCTCGAACTCTTCAGACACACCCTGGCAAGATACAGGAATCGGATCTGGTATTGTTAGTCTTCAACGGATACACCCTGGCAAGATACAGGCATCGGATCCTCGAACTCTTCAGACACACCCTGGCAAGATGCAGGAATCGGATCTGGTAATGTTAGTCTTCAACGGATACACCCTGGCAAGATACAGGTATCGGATCCTCAAACTCTTCAGACGCACCCTGGCAAGATGCAGGAATCGGGTCTGGTAATGTTAGTCTTCAACGGATACACCCTGGCAAGATACAGGCATCGGATCCTCGAACTCTTCAGAAAACCCTGGCAAGATGCAGGAATCGGGTCTGGTAATGCTAGTCTTTAACGGATACACCCTGGCAAGATACAGGCATCGGATCCTCGAACTCTTCAGACGCACCCTGGCAAGATATAGGAATCGGGTCTGGTAATGCTAGTCTTCAATGGATACACCCTGGCAAGATACATGCATCTGGTCCTCGAACTCTTCAGACACACCCTGGCAAGATACAGGAATCAGATTTGGTAATGTTAGTCTTCAACGGATACACCCTGGCAAGATACAGGCATCGGATCCTCGAACTCTTCAGACACACCCTGGCAAGATACAAGAATCGGATCTGGAATCGATCGTCAACAGATACACCCTGGCAAGATACAGGAATCGGATCTTTAGTTGCGACCGTTGATGGTAATCATCTTGGTATTAACTTTTGCCCTGAAAAGACAAAATGTTAGTTGTATGTGATGTCATGATGTATGACATGCGTGATGAGATTATATGTTTGTGATGCGTATATGCATGCTATAATGTATGGAAATGCGTTGTTTATGAATGTATGTTTTGTCTAGAAAAATGAATCTTTGACGGATGCCGGGAAGTTAAATCCTGGGCTGATGTAGAGCTTTTGTTTCCACTGGGGAGTGATGGCTGCAAGAATATCAGTAGGAGACGATGTCTTCGTTGGGGGATAAACTTGGCGAATGGACTACTCTACGGGGAGAAAATTACTCTAGCGATCTTGCCGGGGAATAATACTCTGTGGGAAGAGAGGTACTCTGCTGGGAAGTTAAAAATAACTCCGCTGGGGATACCGTTGTTATGTTGGAAGTGTTAATAGACTCCGCTGGGGATATTAAGACTTTGCCGCGGACGATCTTTCTGTGGCTTTTGGCTGAGGATAACCCAGTTATATCCTGGCAGGGAAATAACCTTTGAATAAAGCCGGGAGTCGCGTTCATGCTCTGCAGGAGGGAGGCTTCCAGAATCTACTGGGGATAAGCTTCCTGCTGGGGAGATGGATTCAAACTTTCCTGGACTCTCCTGGGGAAATTTTGAGATACATTTGGGGAAGTGGCTCCGCTGAAAGCCTAGTATACCGCCGGGGAACAATCTTAGATCAAGACTATCGGGGATGCTTGTTAGGAATACCTGTATTATTCTGGGGAATGTTGAGATCTGCTGGAGGATACCCAACTTCCTTAAGGCTGATAGTATAGCTTTGCTTGGGGAGAGTGCATTGACTTGCTGGCTCACTCTCTGGGGAATTAAGATATTTTGGTTATGTTCTTCAGCTGAACTTACCTTGGTACCTTGGTGGACGGAGTAATTAGATCGTGTAGACCACTCATTATTGCCCCTGTTTCTAATGTTACCTGTAATTAATCCTTTGTTTCGTATGCAAATATTTATGAGTTAGCAATTATTGTCAAATGCATATATCACAAATTGAACCTTGGACGTTCTTCGCAAAACAAAACAGAAAAAGAAAAAAACAATTGGCAATTGATCTGAAAAGTGAATTTATATTGATTTTTGAATTGCCTGTGAATAGGCGTTTATGTACAAGAGGCTGACGTCCTAGTAAGAGAACGCCGCCAAGCAAAAGAGTTTATACAAATTTGTACAAAGGGAAAACAAAACAGATATGTGAAAAGAATGATCCCACTAGGTTCCAACTCTGCTATCGCCTTTATATCTTCGAGCGTCTCATCACTTGATGACCTAGCTGAAGATGAAGCTGATTGATTGATGCCATCTGAACTTGATGGTGGATACCGGATTCTGGATGTAAGGTGATCCAATGAGACATAGTATTACGCTTTATCCCTAACTTTTGCCTGGACCGCCCCTTCGGGTTTTCAGTCCACCGGGATAACCATTTTTGCCCAAGCCGCCTTTTTAGGTTTTCGACTTGCCGGGTGTACAGATTTTTTTCATTTCATCCCTCATTTTGCCCGAACCCTTTTGGTTCGTCGGGAAGCCCTAATTTTTGCCTAGGTATGTCAACCTAGCGGGTCTTTTATCAAGCGTAGTATCTTTTTACTATGTATGTATTGGCGGGGTGAGGAAGGTCGTCACCATCCATGGTGGTCAGGATCATGGCTCCTCCTGAGAACACATGTTTAACCACAAATGGCCCTTCATACATAGGGGTCCATTTGCCCCTTGGATCACTCTGAGGAAGGATGATACATTTGATTACCAGATCCCCAACTTGATATTCTTGTGGTCTGACCTTCTTGTTAAATGCCCTGATCATTCGTTTTTGGTACGTCTGACCATGACAAATAGCAGTGAGTCTCTTTTCGTCAATTAGATTTAGCTGATCAAGTCGTGTCTGGATCCAATCATCTTCGCTCAGATCTGCATCCTTCATTATCCGGAGAGAGGGTATTTGCACTTCGATCGGTAAGACTGCCTATATGCCGTAGACCAAGGAGAAAGGAGTTGCCCCGGTTGACGTCCTTGCTGAGGTACGGTACCCATGAAGAGCAAACGGTAACATCTCGTGCCAATATTTATAGGTCATTATCATCTTCTGCACAATCTTCTTGATATTCTTATTCGCTGCTTCTACAGCCCCATTCATCTTCGGCCGGTAAGGAGAAGAGTTGTGGTGCTGTATCTTGAACTGCTCGCAGAGCTCAGTGATCATCTTGTTATTGAGATTGGTACCATTGTCTGTAATGATCCTTTCTGGGACGCCGTATCGACAGATCAGATTGTGCCGAATGAACCGTGCCACAACATTCTTGGTCACCGTGGCGTAGGAAGCTGCTTCAACCCACTTCGTGAAGTAATCGATCGCTACCAGGATGAAGCGATACCCATTGGATGCCGTAGGTTTAATCTCGTCGATCATATCTATGCCCCACATTGCAAACGGCCAAGGTGCTGTCAAGACATTCAGGGGAACCGGAGGAACGTGCACCTTATCTGCATAAATCTGGCATTTATGGCATGTCCAAAAATGTTGGTAACAATCAGCTTCCATTGTGGACCAGAAATACCCTGCCCGAAGGATTTTTTTTGCCATAGTGTGTCCACTGGAATGTGTTCCAAAGGTACCTTCATGTAGCTCTGCCATGATCCTTTCTGCTTCAGTCTTATCCACACAACGCAGTAAGGTCGAATCATGGTTTCGCTTGTACAGAATGCCATTGCTGAGGAAGAACTTCGCTGCGAATCTTCTCAGAAACTTCTTATCATTGACAGATACACCTTCAGGGTATTCCTGAGCTTCCAAATATCTCTTCACCTCATGGTACCAAGGCTTCTCAGTCACTACCTCAGCCTCAAGATCACAACAGTATGCCAGTTCGTCCAGTTTCCAGATGATGACCCGGGGAGCCTCATTATCCCATTTGACTTTGAAAATGGAAGACATCGTAGCCAACGCGTCCGCCAACTGATTCTCCTCTCTTGGGAAATGTTCGAACGTTATCTCTGAAATGGGGGATCAATGTCAACACACATTCCTTGTAAGGAATAAGATTCGGATGTTTCGTATCCCACTCGCCTTTGATCTGGTTGATCACGAGAGCGGATTCTCCAAAGACACTCATAAACTTGATCCTTAAGTCGATCGCAGCTTGAAGACCCATGATGCATGCCTCATACTCCGCCATGTTGTTGGTGCAGTTGAAACATAGCCGGGCAGTGAGTGGAGTATGAGTGCCTTGAGGAGATATGATCACGGCGTCAAGACCGTTACCCAAAGCGTTGGAGGCTCCGTCAAAGTGCATAGACCATCGGGATCCTTCCTCAGGTCCTTCATCCGGTCCAGGTACTTCACAATCAGTCACGATCATGATGCTCTCGTTAGGAAATTCAAAGTTCATTGACTGATAGTCGTCTACTGCCTGATGTGCCAAGTGGTCGGCCAATACACTTCCTTTGATAGCTTTCTGAGTCGTGTAATGGATGTCGTATTCTGTCAAGATCATTTGCCATCTTGCTATTCTCCCAGACAGAGCAGGCTTTTCAAATATGTACTTTATAGGATCCATCTTTGAAATCAACAAGGTAGTGTGAGTCAGCATATACTGTCTCAGCCGGCGAGCAGCCCATACCAAAGCGCAGCAAGTTTTCTCAAGCAGTGAGTATCGGGTCTCACAGTCGGTAAACTTTTTGCTAAGGTAATAAATGGCATGCTCTTTTCGGCCAGACTCGTCATGCTGCCCCAACACACACCCCATTGAGTTATCAAGTAATGTTTGGTATAGTATCAGAGGTCTCCCTTCAACCGGTGGCATAAGAATGGGTGGTTCTTGGAGATACTCTTTGATTCTGTCAAAAGCGGCCTGACATTCATCATTCCAACGTACTACCTGATCTTTCTTCAGCAGCTTGAAGATTGGTTCACAGGTAGCGGTTAGGTGCGAGATGAATCGAGCAATGTAATTCAGGCGTCCTAAAAAGCCTCTGACCTCTTTCTCTGTCTTAGGAACTGGCATCTCTTGAATGGCTTTAACCTTGGCAGGGTCCACTTGAATACCCTTATCACTTACAACGAAGCCTAGCAATTTTCCAGATCTTACCCCGAAGGTGCACTTGTTCGGGTTCAACCTCAGCTTGTACAGTTTCAGACGGTCAAACAGTTTCTGCAGATGGTCAAGGTGTTCCTCCTCAGTTTGGGACCTTGCAATCATGTCGTCGACATATACCTCAATCTCATGATGGATCATGTCATGAAATAAAGCAACCATGGCACGTTTGTAGGTTGCCCCAGCGTTTTTCAACCCGAATGGCATGACCTTATAGCAGAAGGTGCCCCACTGAGTAACAAAGGTAGTCTTTTCCATATCTTCAGGAGCCATCTTGATCTGATTATAACCTGAAAAACCATCCATGAAAGAGAACACCTTATGCTGAGTAGTATTATCAACCAGAACGTCAATGTGAGGTAGGGGGAAGTCATCCTTGGGGCTAGCCCTGTTCAGATCCCTGTAATCGACACACATTTTGACCTTACCATCCTTCTTCGGTACCGGTACCACATTGGCAACCCACTGAGGGTAAGAAGTCACTGCAAGAAACCCGGCATCAAACTGTTTCATAACCTCAGCTTTGATCTTTTCGGACATTTCTGGACGCATACGGCGGACCTTTTGCTTAACCGGAGGGCAGTCTTCCTTGGTAGGTGTGATCGGTGGATCTGGAACTGACTGTTTAACGCTGGTTCGCGAAATGTCGCGGAAGCAAGAGTCGCCACCGTCTTTTATTTTCTCCAAATGGAAAGGACAAAAGCACAGAAAAATTCCTTAAAGAGATTGCTCTCGGTTCGGGAGGTAGGTTATAGAAAGGGAAGGTGTTAGCACCCTTTCTATCCATGGTTATCCATGGGCTCTTAGATACTTGCTCATTTGTGTTTTCAAAAATGGTTTGTTTGCTTTTCAACTGTGGGTTTTAAAAAAGTTTCTTTGAAAATTTCAGTTCGACTCTTGTATCGGTCCTCAAGAGTGTTTGAAAAATTGCTTTCGAAAGCTTTTGAAAAGGTGTCGGTGTGAAAAGTATTTTTGATTTGTTTTGAAATTAGAGCAAGTATCTAGAGTTGTCTACCTACCCTAAGGAATTTGTCTGTGTAGATGCCCTTTAAAGTAGTGCCATCCCACCATTGAGAGGTAGGTAGCACCACCGTTGGAGGTATTCGGGTCAATTCGAGGTTCGGGACATGGTGATCACCGGAGAAATAGGAAGATACCTTAGAAGCTGCCCTCATGCCAGGTTCCCGGATCATGAGGACTTACTAAGACATCCTCTACTCGACGATCACCTTTCGAGAGGCAAGGCAACAGTGAGGCGTACTCTAGGGGTGGTGTGTGATTTGTGTGTCGTTTTCATTTACATTTATCTGGTCATGTTATCGGTGTTCTACGCTTGTTTTTATTTTTTGTCCATACATTCTTTCATGCCTTTGATTAACAGTTAAAATATTGCGAGAAAAGTAAATTCTAAGCTATTACAAACGGCGCGGGTCCACATCGCCAAAAGTTTCTCGAACCCGATTTGACGGAAAATAAATAAAGTAAAGTAATAAAGTGCGAAAAATAAATATTACACGGCTTTGGGAGAATTACATTAATATTTAAATGAAATAAAACAAATATGCGAATTAATAAGAAATTAAGAACGAGGGCGTTGGACCCTTTTTTGCAAAATTAAACTAATGAGGAATTGATTAAAATTGAAAGAAAGAAAGAACTTGTTTTTTTGGTATTTTTTAGTATTTTAGGATTTAAGTGGAAAAGAATTAATTAAAATTAAAATAAGATGCAAACCCTAATTCCAGTGGCTTTTAATTTATTAAGAAAATATTAAGTTTTAACCTAAATTAACCCTAATTTTTATATACAAATTTAATTATAAAAATAAATAAAATAAATAATATTATTATGAAAGAAAAAATAAAAAGGAATAAAAACATTAAGTAAACCCTATTTCTACATTTTTTAGATTTTTATTATGAAAATATTAAATTAAACCCTAATTTAAAACTAATTAATCTACATGCAAATTTATTTACGAAATATTAACTAATTAAATATATTTAATTTTTGGCCTTTTCTGATTTTTATGGGTTTTTTTATATTTTTGTGAAAATAATTAATTAATTAAACAAATAATGAAAATAAAAATAATGCAAAAGAAAATACTTAAAATAGCAAACCTAGGGGGGTGTCAGTCCCCAATATGGAGGTATAGCCCAAGCAATTCTGACCCATTTAGCACGGCCTCGTTGACTTTTGCTGGACGCGTGTGATGCATGGACTAGGGTGCATTGTGTTCCTTAGATCTGAGCCTTTTGATTGCTCCTAATATGCACGTGGATGGCTTGATCTGGAGGGCGTATGATGTGCCTTGATGTTGATCCTGCACGTGAATTTTTACTGAAAAACAATATGGGAATATGGAAGATCTGGGGCTCGAACCCAGGACATATACTTTACTAATAACTACGCCTGCCACTGGATCAACTCACACGCGTGTTAACATATAAGAACGAACAAATAATATAAAAGAAAACCAATGCATTAGTGGACTTTGCGCGCGAGTTTTTAAACTGGCCAATCGTCTAACGCCACGATATCGTCTTCTTCTTCATCCCTGAAATACAAAAACATTAGGCAACGTTTTTCATGGCGTTCTCTTAGGCCAGCTATTAAAAAATAGCGATTAGCCCCAGGGGCTCTATAAATTAGGCGCGAGGGTAGGTTTGAGATCGTCCAGACGCGCTGATTTGAATGGTGGTGGTCTTGAACGCCAATTTTTTCTTATGTGAAAAACCCCAATCTAAGGTCCTGTAAACCCTAAAATTCAATAATGGTGAAATCACATATAGCATGTAATAATCCAATCCAGGCATATGGTTAGTTTCAGAACAAGTTAATTAGTGTGAATGCATCAAGAAAACACAATGAAAATGCCTAAAATATGAAACACGATTATGTATTTTTCATGAAAAAGTTTGAATCCATGGTACCAATTCTGGGCGTTTTGATGAGTGTTTGTGATTGGAAAACGTTCAGTGGACCTTCAGCAAGCCAATGAAACAAAAATCGTTCCTTGAATCCCCCTGCAAAGATGTTTTCAGAATTGAGTTTCTTAACAAAATTTCAAGTTTTGTTTTCCTGGTTTCTCAGCAGCTGCGTGTGTAATGGCACTAGGGTTGTGATCCCTGCATATGTAGTAGTGAATTAGGTTAAAAAGAATCATCCAAATCTCTTGCATTCATAGTTTTTGGAAATTTGATTTTTTAGGATCTTTTTCAATCTTTTCCATGTGTTTTTGTACCAATTAAGATCAATTCTCTCCAAATCCTTCCCTATTTGATTTCACACGAATTATTGAGTAGATTACATGTGCAAAAAGATTTGTTAGGTTAAGTTAAATATTTTCCATGTATTTAATTTGATTTAAATGAATTAACATAAATAAAAATTCAAATAAATAAATAAAAAATGAAGAAATACTTCCCTTTGGGCCAAGTGGTCGTGCACATGCTTGGAATGATGAATTGTGGAAGAAAAATGGGCCCATTAGCAATTTTAGGTCATTTGAATCAATGTTGACTTTTCAAAATATCCAAAAATTTCCCAACTTCCACAAGGCATAACTTGCTCAATTTTTAAGCTATTCTCATGTTCTTGGACATTTTGGAAAGGTCTTTGAGTCCTCTAACCAATGCCTTTGGTCCCATGTCATTTTGATTTACCAATCTCAAGTTATGGACTTTGACTTAAAGTCCCTTTTTGTTGACTTTTGAAAATGACCTATAATGTTGAAATTGATAACTTTTTTTGAGAGCATTTCTTGGACTTGAAGTATGAAGATGAGTTGTAGGAAATGTCTTTCTCTTCAAAATGAGCTTTGGATGGAATTTTTCTGATAATCCATGTGAAAGTTATGCCCTAGTCAATTTACAGTTGACTTTTTCAACTGTCCAAATAAGGAAACTTTTGCATCTTGATGATTTTTGAGCCAAGCTTTGAGAATCATGATCAAGCATTGATTAGATGATGTTTAAGGCTTCGAAATGAGATGTTGACCAAAAATTTGAACTTTTGACTGTCAAATGACTATTTTGCCCCTGCAGTTGACTGTAGTGCAATTTAGGGTTTTGACTGTGCAATTTTGTGCTGAAAGTTTTGAAACTTGACATGAGAGTGCTTGACCATATTTGTAGGCATGTGAGGCTTGATTGGGCCCTTGGAAACTTCATTTTCTTGATCAGAACACAAACCCTAACTTTGACTGCTTAGGAGGCTCTTGCACTGTGCAACCCTTGGGGAACTTTTGAAGCTTGACTTGGCAATTTCCTGAAGAATATGGGAGGACAAATTTTGGGGTACAACAGTTGCCCCTGTTCAATCTTCTTAGACCTGAGGATGCAGATTGGCTGACGTGCCTTTCGTAATCTGAGGGTAGAAGATGATTGAACACTAGAGTGCCCAGAAATTTGCGCTCACATAGTAGCAGTGTGATGGAAATGGGCTTATAGATGCCATTTAGAGATTGATGGATAGGATGATGGGCTTATAGATGCCATCTGGACGTTGATCGCGTAAGAGATTCCTTAGCGAGAAATTGCGTACCTGCAAAACAGAAAAAATGATTACCTGACACGTTGCAGGAGTTGGTTTTCAGATGCTTGGTATAGATATGTCCTGACTGGTTACAGGAGCTGAGTCTGGAACTTCACAAGATGATGAGTGAACCAGGGATGGTTACTACCTTAGCATGAATGGTAAGAGAACCTTGGGTGACTTTAACTTCAACAACGCTCGTTGAGAAAATCTTGGTGGGAATTACCATCTTCGCAGTATCGGGAAGAGAACCATAGGAAACTATAACCTGAAAGGGAATTACATCTCACGCACCGTCGGGGAGAGAACCATAGGAAATTATAACCTGAAAGGGAATTACATCTCACGCACCGTCGGGGAGAGAACCATAGGAAATTATAACCTAAAAGGGAATTACATCTCACGCACCGTCGGGGAGAGAACCATAGGAAATTATAACCTAAAATGGAATTACATCTCACGCACCGTCGGGGAGAGGACCATAGGAAAATATAACCTAAAAAGCGAACGTCTGAGAAAAACCTTTGATAACTTCTACTGAGTCTTCATCAGAAAAATCTGTTGGGGGTCGATTTAGCTGGACTAGAGAAGGCCTTGGACTGGATAAGAAATCTTTGGAGTCGATTAACTGAACCGGTCTAGGTCTTGAAATATGATGGAGAATTTAGCTGAATCTTTCCTGAAAGGTAAAGGTCAGTCATATGCAATGCATGATATGGATCAAGCAATGATGTTCTCAACATAAATGAGATTTGTATGATATGATGCGTACATGCATGCTATAATGATGTATGTGATGTTTATGTATGCTTTCGTCTAGGAATGTAAATCCTTGACGGGTGCCGGGAAGTCACTCCTGGGCTGATATTGAAGAATAAGCTTTTACTCCTGCTGGGGATGATAACTGCAAGAATACCGGTAGGAGAAGATGACTCTGTTGAGGAATAAACTTGGCAAATGGAAGATTCTGCGGGGAGAAAAATACTCTAGCGACCATGCTGGGGAGCGATACTCTGTGGGGAGAGAGATACTTCGTTGAGTGGTTGATAATAACTTGCTGGGGATAGGAAAACTTCGTCGAGGACGCTCTTTCCATGGCTTTTGGCTGAGGATAACCCAGTTATATCCTGTTAAGGAAATAACTCTTTGAATAAAGTCGGGCGACGCGTTCGTGCTCTTGCGAGGATAAGCTTCCAGAATCTACTAGGGATAAGCTTACTGCTTGGGGAGATGAATTCCTACTTTCCTGGGGAAACTGGTTTGGACTCTCCTGAGGAAGTTTTGATATGCTGGGGAAGTGATTCCTTTGAATGTTGATAGACCACCGGGGAACAATCTTTAGAGCAAGACTGCCGGGGATGCTTGTTAAGAATATGTATGCTGCTGGGGAATGTTGAGATCTGCGGGAGGATACCCAACTTCCTTAAGGCCTGATAACTCTGCTTGGAGAAGAATGTACTAACTTATGACTTACTCTCTGGGGAATTAAGATGTACTGGTCATGTTCTCTAGCTGAACCTACCTTGGTACCTTGGAGGACAGAACAATTAGATTGCTTAGACAACTCTTTATTGCCCCTGTTTCTAGTGTTACCTGTAATTAATTCTTTGTTTCGTATGCAAATATTTATGAGTTAGCAAATTATTGTCAATGCATATATCACAAATTGAACCTTGGACGTTCTTCGCAAAACAAAACAGAAAAAGAAAAACAATTGGCACTTTTAACTGAAAAGTATATTTGTATTGATTTTTGAATGGCCTGAAAATAGGCGTTTTGTGTACAAGAGGCTGACGTCCTAGTAAGAGGACGCCGCCGAGCAAAAGAGTTTATACAAATTTTGTACAAAAGAAGATAAAACAGCTGTGTGAAATATGAATGATCCCACTAGGTTTCAACTCTTCTATTGCCTTTATAACTTCGAGCGTCTCATCACTTGATGACCTTGGTTGAAGGTGAAGCTGACTGATAGATGCCGTCTGAACTTGATGTAGATACCGGATTCTGGATGCAAAGTGATCAAATGAGACATAGTATTACGCTTTATCCCTAATTTTTGCCTGGACCGCCCTTTCGGGTTTTCAGTCCACCGGGATACCCATTTTTGCCCAAGCCGCCTTTTCAGGTTTTCGACTTGCCGGGTGTACAGATTTTTTTCATTTCATCCCTTCATTTTGCCCGAACCCTTTTGGTTCGACGGGAAGCCCTAATTTTTGCCTAGGCATGTCAGCCTAGCGGGTCTTTTTTATGCGTAGTATCTTTTTACTATGTCTGCATTGGCGGGGTGAGGAAGGTCGTCACCATCCATGTTGGTCAATATCATGGCTCCTCCTGAGAACACATGCTTAACCACAAATGGCCCTTCGTACGTAGGGGTCCATTTGCCCCTTGGATCACTCTGAGGAAGGATGATTCGTTTGATTACCAGATCCCCAACTTGATATTCCTGTGGTCTGACCTTTTTGTTAAATGCCCTGATCATCCGTTTCTGATACGTCTAACCATGACAGATAGCAGCAAGTCTTTTTTCATCAATAAGGTTGAGCTGATCAAGTCGTGTTTGGATCCAATCATCTTCGTTCAGATTTGCATTTTTCATTATCCGGAGAGAGGGTATTTGCACTTCAATCGGTAAGACTGCCTCCATACCATAAACCAGAGAGAAAGGAGTTTCCCCGGTTGATGTCCTAGCTAAGGTACGGTACCCATGTAGAGCGAACGGTAACATCTCGTGCCAATCTTTATAAGTCACTGTCATCTTCTGCACGATTTTCTTGATGTTCTTATTTGCTGCTTCTACAGCCCCATTTATCTTCGGTCTGTAAGGAGAAGAATTGTGGTGCTGTATTTTGAACTGTTCGCAGAGCTCAGCGATCATCTTATTATTTAGATTGGTACCGTTGTCTGTAATAATTCTCTCTGGGACGCCGTACCGACAGATCAGGTTATGCCGAATGAACCGTGCCACAACAGTCTTGGTTACCGTAGCATAGGATGCTGCCTCGACCCACTTCGTAAAATAATCAATCGCCACCAGGATGAAGCGATGCCCATTAGATGCCGTAGGTTTAATCTCGCCGATCATGTCTATGCCCCACATTGCAAACGGCCAAGGCGCAGTCAGAACATTCAGAGGGACTGGAGGAACATGCACCTTGTCTGCATAAATCTGGCACTTGTGGCATGTCCTGGAATGTTGGTAACAGTCAGCTTCCATTGTGGACCAGTAATATCCTGCCCGAAGGATCTTTTTAGCCATAGTGTGTCCGCTGGAATGCGTACCAAAGGTCCCTTCATGTAGCTCTTCCATGATCCTTTCTGCTTCAGTCTTATCCACACAACGCAGTAAGGTTGAATCATGGTTTCGCTTGTACAAGATGTCGTTGCTGAGGAAGAATTTGGCTGCGAACCTTCTCAGGAACTTCTTGTCATTGACAGATGCACCTTCAGGGTATTCCTGAGCTTCCAGATATCTCTTCACTTCATGGTACCAAGGCTTCTCAGTCACCAATTCGGTCTCGAGATCGCAACAGTATGCCGGTTCGTCCAGTTTCCAGATGATGATCCGGGGAGCCTCATTATCCCATTTGACTTTAAACATAGAAGACATTGTAGCTAACGCGTCCGCCAACTGATTCTCTTCTCTTGGAAAGTGTTCAAAGGTTATCTCTGTAAAGTGGGGGATCAGGGTCAACACACATTCTCTGTAAGGAATCAGGTTTGGATGTTTCGTATCCCACTCTCCTTTAATCTGATTGATCACAAGAGAGGAATCTCCGAAAACACTTAGAAACTTGATCCTTAGGTCAATCTCCGCTTGAAGACCCATGATGCACGCTTCATACTCCGCCATGTTGTTGGTACAGTTGAAACATAGCCGGGCAGTGAGTGGAGTACGAGTGCCTTGTGGAGATATGATGATGGCGCCGATACCGTTACCCAAAGCATTGGAGGCTCCGTCAAAGTGCATAGACCATCGGGATCCTGGTTCAGGTCCTTCATCCAGTCCAGGTACCTCACAATCAGTCACTATCATGATGCTTTCATCCGGAAACTCAAAGTTCATTGATTGATAGTCGTCTACGGCCTGATGTGCCAAGTGGTCTGCCAATACACTTCCCTTGATGGCTTTCTGGGTCGTGTACTGAATGTCGTATTCCGTCAAGATCATTTGCCATCTTGCAATCCTCCCAGACAGAGCAGGTTTTTCGAATATGTACTTTATAGGATCCATCTTTGAGATCAATAAGGTAGTGTGAGTCAGCATATACTATCTCAGCCGGCGAGCAGCCCATACCAAAGCGCAGCAAGTTTTCTCAAGCAGTGAGTATCGGGTCTCACAGTCGGTAAACTTTTTGCTAAGGTAATAAATGGCATGCTCTTTTCGGCCAGACTCGTCATGCTGCCCCAGCACACACCCCATTGAATTGTCAAGCACTGTTAGGTATAATATCAGAGGTCTCCCTTCAACCGGTGGCATAAGGATAGGTGGTTCTTGGAGATACTCTTTGATTCTGTCGAAAGCAGCCTGACATTCATCGTTCCAACGTACTACCTGATATTTCTTCAGCAGCTTGAAGATTGGCTCATAGGTAGCAGTCAGATGTGAGATGAATCGAGCGATTTAATTCAGGCGTCCTAAAAAGCCTCTGACTTCCTTCTCTGTCTTAGGAACTCGCATCTCTTGAATAGCTTTGACCTTAGCAGGGTCCACTTGAATTCCCTTGTCACTTATAATAAAGCCTAGCAACTTCCCAGATCTTACCCCGAAGGTGCACTTGTTCGGGTTCAATCTCAGCTTGTATAGTTTCAACCGGTCAAACAATTTCTGCAGATGATCTAGGTGCTCTTCTTCTGTCTGGGACCTCGCGATCATGTCGTCCACGTACACCTCTATCTCGTGATGGATCATGTCATGGAATAAAGCGATCATGGCTCGTTGGTAGGTTGCCCCAGCGTTCTTCAACCCGAATGGCATGACCTTGTAACAGAAGGTGCCCCATTGAGTAACAAATGTAGTCTTTTCCATGTCTTCAGGTGCCATCTTGATCTGATTGTAACCTGAGAAACCATCCATGAAAGAGAATACCTTGTGCTGAGTTGTATTATCAACAAGGACATCAATGTGAGGTAGGGGGAAGTCATCTTTGGGGCTGGCCCTGTTCAGATCCCTGTAGTCGACACACATTCTGACCTTACCGTCCTTCTTAGGTACCGACACCACATTAGCGACCCACTGAGGGTAAGAAGTCACTGCAAGGAACCCAGCATCAAACTGCTTCATCACCTCGGCTTTAATCTTTTCAGACATCTCTGGGCGCATCCGACGGACCTTTTGCTTTACTGGAGGGTAGTCTTCCTTAGTTGGCAAGTGATGGACCACAATATCGGTATCCAACCCGGGCATGTCTTCGTAGGACCAGGCAAAGATCTCCATATAATCATGTAGCATCTGAGTCAACCGTTGCTTCACGCTGAGCTCTAGGTTGGCACCAATCTTTACCTCTTTCCTGTCTGCCTCGGTACCCAGGTTTATTGTTTCTACTGGCTCTTCATGGGGTTGAATTTCCCTCTCTTCCTGAAGTAACAGTCTTGCAAGCTCGCCAGGTACTTCGCAATCATCTTCACCTTCGTCTTCGGCTAAGTTGATCGGATTTTCGAAGTCATAACTGGCAGTAGCAGAGTCGTTACCAGTAAGATCCAGAGTGGATTGAAACCTGTATAAGTGAGTGTGTGTGTAAATACAGCTGTTTTGAAAGATACGTAAAGGAAAGAAAGACAGAAAAGGAGCATAAGATTTGTAATGCGAAAATACGTCCAAGATTTTCATTCATGATATATGAAATGACAATTTATATTCCCTCACAAATGAAACCACGGTGCCTCGGGTAAGACACCGGGCCATAAAGTTTATTATTGTTTATTACAAAATAACGAAACAAAGAAATTTATTACTGCGTCACAAAGGTAACAGGAGTATGGTCTTTGGCAATCCAATTGTTCAACCCGCCTTCGGTCATCGGGTAGATCCAGCTATTGAATTCCGCTTCATCCACTTCGTTGTCTTCCCCAACAACATTCACTCCTGGATTTGTAATGATCACAGGAGGTCTTCCGATCTTCGCTTTCCTCATAGCTTTCTGACCCTCTGTAGTAAAACCCAGCCCAAATTTATCAGTCTTTTGTGTGAAGTCTGGAAGCCTTCCCCAGTTAGCACCTTCACCCTTTTGAACCACAGCCCGGGCGTCCTTCAGGGAGGCCATCTTCAAGGGAACAAATTCTTCTGCTGCTGTTTCTGATGCTGCTGTAATTGGGAGCACCTCCTCGAAATGCTGAAAAGGGGTTTCAATAAACTCCCCATCCATCTCAATGTATCTGAATGAATTCAGGTGGCTCACCATATATTCCTCCTCTCCCTGCACAGTGACGATCTTCCCTCTGACGGGGTACTTCAGCTTCTGGTGCAAGGTAGAGGTCACTGCCCCAGCGTTATGTATCCAAGGTCGACCCAGTAGACAATAGTAAGATGGACGGATATCCATCACATAAAAGGTAGAGTCAAACACCTGAGAACCCACACGAATCGGAATGTCGACCTCTCCATGAACCATCCTTTTTGAACCATCGAAGGCCCTGACGATGATATTGCTGGGTTTTAATTCTAGGCTTTCACAATCTAAACGGTCCAAAGCCTTCTTGGGCAGCACATTCAAAGAAGAACCAGTATCCACCAATACATGTGCCAGAGTAGTGCCCCTGCATTCGATAGAGACATGCAGGGCATCATTGTGGTCTCTTCCCTTCGCGGTCAGGTCAGCATCTGAGAAACCCAAGCCATTGTCTGCCGTCATATTTGCTACGCAATCAGTGAACTGGACTGCAGATGTCTCATGTGGCACATGGGCCGTCTTGAGGAATGAGATCAAGGCCTTAGCATGGGCCTCGGAGCACAGCAATAAAGAAAGCATGGAGATCTTGGAGGGCGTGTGCCCCAGTTGTTCCACAACATTAAAGTCACTCTTCTTTATAATTTTTAGAATCTCCTCCATCTCTTGTTGGGAGGCCTCAGCAGTTATAGGTACAGATGCCTCCATCTGGGCAGGCTCAACTTCAACTCCTTTGCCCCGAGCATTGGATGACTCGGCAGCAGGGGAAACAACTTGGTCAGCAATAGGAACAGGTACATTTGTAGGAGTTATGAGAAGCGGTCTTCGAGCAGCAGGAGGTGCAATGTCAGGCGAGAAGAGCCTGCCACTGCGGGTAACCTTGGCTGGGCCAGTGATATCACAGATGCTGGCACCAGCGTTGAACTCTTGTTTAATCCCATTCACATACACATCTGCCCCATAATGCCAGGGGACAGCTTTATCAGATACATAGGGCAGGGGCCCCGGAACAGTGATAACAACAGGTGCAACGGTCATGATTTGAACGGGCTTCTTCGGGAGAGCCGGGATTGGATTATTGAAGATAGTCACCACAGAAATTTCTTCCACCGGAACCAACTGAACAGCAGATTTCTTAAACAGAATCTCCTTGCTATCCATTAGGCTTTGGATGCCTAACTTCAGCAAGGGGCAACCAGATAGGGACACAGCACAGAACAGGCAACCTTCACTGCAACCCGGAAATAAACCGGCCAGCAGCAGGTTCTTCTTGACAGTCTTCAGAGGAGTGGCTAGATCATCCACAGAAACAGCATAAACATCTTCGTCCACAGCGTTTACCCCATGCTGAGGCATAGGAGCAGTAACTACATTTGGCCTCTCAGGCGCTTCAAACTGTATCTCCTTTGCGTCGATAAGGTCTTGCACCTTACTCCTTAAAGCCCAACAGTCATCAGTGGAATGCCCCGGGCTATCTGAATGGTAAGCACAACGAGCATTCGGGTTGTACTTAGTAGATGCAGTATTTGGGAACTTTGGAGCCTCTCTGACATTCACTAGGTTGGTCGAGAGCAACTGTGGCAGGATCTGCGATAAGGTCATGCTTAACCGGGTGAACTCTCTCCGGGGTCTCTCAGCCCTTTGAGGATTGGTCGGCCGAGGAGCGGCAGCAGGCTTAGCAATCATTACCGCACTGACAGATTGGCGGCGCTCAGGTCTCTCTGATCTCTTGGAACCATACACAACACTAGCCTCTTTTTTGAAGGGTTTCTTCTCAGCACTAGACGATGCACCCTTCAGAATCTTACCAGACTTTAACCCAACCTCAATTCTCTCTCCAGTCAGAATCAAATCAGTGAACCCTGCAGACGAATTCCCAATGAGATGGTTGAAAAATGGCCCAGATAGGGTCCCCAAGAACATGTCTACCAACTCCCGATCAGTCAATGGGGGCTGCACCCTGCCAGCCAGGTCTCTCCACTTCTGAGCGTACTCCTTAAAACCTTCACTTGAACCTAACGACATACCCTGGAGTTGGGTACGTGTAGGGGCAAGGTCGACATTATATTGATACTGCTTATAGAAAGCAGTAGCCAACTCCTCCCAGTTACGAACCTTGGTCCCATCCAGCTGATAGAACCATTCGAGATGAGTCCCTGAAAGACTCTCCTGGAAGAAGTGGATCCATAAATTCTTATCCGCAGAGTACGGTTGCATCTTTCGAACATAGGACCTGAGATGTAGCTTGGGACAAGACGCCCCGTCATACTTAGAAAAGGATGGTGCTTTGAACTTATGAGGGATAATCACACCAGTTGACAAACCCAAATCTCCGAAATTCAGCCCAGGTACCTGTTGAATCTCCATAGCTTTCAACCTATCCTCCAGTTGCTTGTATCTGTCTTCTGCAGGAGGGTACTTCTCTTCATCAAAATCAGTCTCGTTGTCGGAGACTACCGGACTAGGAACCCTTGCTTCTGCCTGAGGAGTACTCTTGCCAACAGAAGAACCAGCCTCTTCCTGCTGCAGAGCATTGCCAAACCTTCGGCCCGAGTTGAACAGAACAGTTATTCTCTTCTTCTTCTTCTCCTTCTTCAGGAGCATAGCCTTCAGCTCTTCTTGGCCTTGAGCCAAACCCTTGATTAACTCCTGAAACTGCGCATTCTGCGCCTGAAGAGCCTTGATGGATGTCTCAGTTGATGACGAGTCGGGATTCATGATGCTGAAATAAACAGCGAAGAACTGTAAGCAACCTGAAAAGAGGAAAAACCTGCTATGCACATGATGTATGAAATGCGTATGAATTATGTTTTCAAAGACAATCGGGAATCAACTTTGTAAACAAAAAGGAACACACTTCATTAAATTCAACTTTGAAACTGAAATTATTCAACAGGTTGCCCTTAGGCGTTACATGAAAGGAAATACTGAAAAGGAAATAAAACTGTAAAAGCACATCTGGAGCTCCTTATTGATCCCATGGTCTCCTCTTCTCAGTACGGATGTAGGCATTCAGAGCTCTCTCATTCTCCAACTGTTTTGTCAGCTTCTGGATCTTTGACTCCTGCTCGTTGAACTTTTCCCGGTAAGAATCCCGCTCTTCTCGTAGTTGCGACCAAGATCTCTTCAATGTCTCATAATCAGTAGGTATCTGAGGAGGAAGGACAGTTGGAGGAACACCATCTTTGTCAGGACACTCAAGAATGACGGGTCTGACAGCTTCATACGGCATACCTAACTTCTGAGCACGGATGCGAACCCATTTGTAGTAGGCTTCCATAGGTAAAGAAGTCTTTGGCCCTAACTCTTGTGGGTTAGCTTTATGAACTTTGTCCCAAGCCTTGATGAACCTACGACGCAGCTCGTCACTTTCCACCTGAAATTCAAAACTGATGTGAGGCACCAACATCTCATGGGGACCTGCTCTTCTTGCTCTTCCAAACTGATGGAGTGCTAGACATGGATTGTAAGAGATCCCTCCTTGGGTACCGATCAGAGGAACATTAGGGTATTCCCCACATCGATCAATAATAGCTATCTCATCCAAACCTCTGCAAGTCCAAATGATGTCTTTATCGGTGAGAGACATTAACCTATGAGCCCAACCTCTTCCTTCTTGATTCTTCAGTACGAACTTAGGGAGGTGCGAAATAAACCACCTCACCAACAAAGGGATGCAACACCATAGGGTTCCTCGTTTTTGGGTAGTACGGGCATGAAGTTGTTGCAAGATGTCACCCAAGAGAGTGGGCACAGGATTCTGAGACATAAAGATCCTTATGGCAGTGACATTGATGAAGTTGTCAGGATTAGCAAACAGGACTAACCCATAGATTAGGAGAGCCAAGATGTCTTCATATGCCCTAAAGTCCAGGTCATTCCAGAAACTGTTAGCTTTACCAATCAGAAACTTGGCCAAGAAACCCTTAACTCCGCTTCTAGTCACCCAGTTGTCTGTTACCTCTTGATGGGTCAAAGGAAGAGCTGCAGCAACATCCTCAAGCCTGAGGGTCTTTTCCCAACCAGTAAAGGGAGTCTGATCCAAGATAGGGATACCAAGCAAATCAGAGAACTCTTCCAGGGTAGGGACCAGCTGGAAGTCTTGAAAGGTGAAGCACTGGTACAGAGGGTCATAGAACTGGGTCAGAACACTCATCAACTGTTGATCCCGCTTTGCAGTGACTAAACTGATAAGGGAACCATGCCTCTGAATGAAGGAAGTGGTATTTGGAATTCTGCTAACCAACTCATCAAGCAACTCAGGTGAACGAACAAAGTTGAACCGGATAGTATTCCTTTGCACAGGCATCATAATGTCCTACAAAACAGAGCAAAGGTGAAACCCTCTTGTCTTTGAAATGGTCAGTCCTTATGCAGGATGCATGCAATGCTCATGATGCTATGATGTTATGATAAAACACACCACATATAGATACAAAGGCAAACATGGTAAGGCACACAAGTCACACAAGGCAAGCCCCTAAAGTTTAGGCCAGCATGAGGTCTAGGTACTACCCTCTTTCAGTTTGTTGGTTCATACCTGTCCTAATCAAAAGTAACCGGGTTCTTAGAGGATCCCAATATCATTGACTACCCTCAATCGGTCATAACTCCAGCATCGCAATCTTTTCTTGCGGCCAGAACCATCACGAGAGTTTAGCCTCAATGGGCGTAGCATACTGCTACAATTCTAAAGGCCAAGTTGTGTCAATTAAGGTTCTAAGGTTGTTGGTTCTTAATGACTCCTTAGAAGACCCATATTCTCCTCGTTGCGACACAAGGGATATCGGTACAGACCAAGGTGCCACACCAACGTAGCCACTGCTTCACCTGTGTCGGTCTACGCCGGACAGGTCCCTCACAGCTTATGCTACCTAAACAGGGTATCCCCAGATCCGGGTTAGGATCTATGTAACTCCGATGCAACCCACAATAGTAAAGCAAGCAAATCAATACAATTGAAAACACAGTTATGAACTAGCCCTAAGGTACACCTCACTTTAAGTTAGGTCCCCAGCAGAGTCGCCAGTTCAGTGATCGGTGGATCTGGAACTGACTGTTTAACGCTGGTTCGCGAAATGTCGCGGAAGCAAGAGTCGCCACCGTCTTTTATTTTCTCCAAATGGAAAGGACAAAAGCACAGAAAAATTCCTTAAAGAGATTGCTCTAGGTTCGGGAGGTAGGTTATAGAAAGGGAAGGTGTTAGCACCCTTTCTATCCATGGTTATCCATGGGCTCTTAGATACTTGCTCATTTGTGTTTTCAAAAATGGTTTGTTTGCTTTTCAACTGTGGGTTTTAAAAAAGTTTCTTTGAAAATTTCAGTTCGACTCTTGTATCGGTCCTCAAGAGTGTTTGAAAAATTGCTTTCGAAAGCTTTTGAAAAGGTGTCGGTGTGAAAAGTATTTTTGATTTGTTTTGAAATTAGAGCAAGTATCTAGAGTTGTCTACCTACCCTAAGGAATTCGTCTGTGTAGATGCCCTTTAAAGTAGTGCCATCCCACCATTGAGAGGTAGGTAGCACCACCGTTTGAGGTATTCAGGTCAATTCGAGGTTCGGGACATGGTGATCACCGGAGCAATAGGAAGATACCTTAGAAGCTACCCTCATGCCAGGTTCCCGGATCATGAGGACTTACTAAGACATCCTCTACTCGACGATCACCTTTCGAGAGGCAAGGCAACAGTGAGGCGTACTCTAGGGGTGGTGTGTGATTTGTGTGTCGTTTTCATTTACATTTATCTGGTCATGTTATCGGTGTTCTACGCTTGTTTTTATTTTTTGTCCATACATTCTTTCATGCCTTTGATTAACAGTTAAAATATTGCGAGAAAAGTAAATTCTAAGCTATTACAAACGGCGCGGGTCCACATCGCCAAAAGTTTCTCGAACCCGATTTGACGGAAAATAAATAAAGTAAAGTAATAAAGTGCGAAAAATAAATATTACACGGCTTTGGGAGAATTACATTAATATTTAAATGAAATAAAACAAATATGCGAATTAATAAGAAATTAAGAACGAGGGCGTTGGACCCTTTTTTGCAAAATTAAACTAATGAGGAATTGATTAAAATTGAAAGAAAGAAAGAACTTGTTTTTTTTGGTATTTTTTAGTATTTTAGGATTTAAGTGGAAAAGAATTAATTAAAATTAAAATAAGATGTAAACCCTAATTCTAGTGGCTTTTAATTTATTAAGAAAATATTAAGTTTTAACCTAAATTAACCCTAATTTTTATATACAAATTTAATTATAAAAATAAATAAAATAAATAATATTATTATGAAAGAAAAAATAAAAAGGAATAAAAACATTAAGTAAACCCTATTTCTTCATTTTTTAGATTTTTATTATGAAAATATTAAATTAAACCCTAATTTAAAACTAATTAATCTACATGCAAATTTATTTACGAAATATTAACTAATTAAATATATTTAATTTTTGGCCTTTTCTGATTTTTATGGGTTTTTTTATATTTTTGTGAAAATAATTAATTAATTAAACAAATTATGAAAATAAAAATAATGCAAAAGAAAATACTTAAAATAGCAAACCTAGGGGGGTGTCAGTCCCCAATATGGAGGTATAGCCCAAGCAATTCTGACCCATTTAGCATGGCCTCGTTGACTTTTGCTGGACGCGTGTGATGCATGGACTAGGGTGCATTGTGTTCCTTAGATCTGAGCCTTTTGATTGCTCCTAATATGCACGTGGATGGCTTGATCTGGAGGGCGTATGATGTGCCTTGATGTTGATCCTGCACGTGAATTTTTACTGAAAAACAATATGGGAATATGGAAGACCTGGGGCTCGAACCCAGGACATATACTTTACCAATAACTACGCCTGCCACTGGATCAACTCACACGTGTGTTAACATATAAGAACGAACAAATAATATAAAAGAAAACCAATGCATTAGTGGACTTTGCGCGCGAGTTTTTAAACTGGCCAATCGTCTAACGCCACGATATCGTCTTCTTCTTCATCCCTGAAATACAAAAACATTAGGCAACGTTTTTCATGGCGTTCTCTTAGGCCAGCTATTAAAAAATAGCGATTAGCCCCAGGGGCTCTATAAATTAGGCGCGAGGGTAGGTTTGAGATCGTCCAGACGCGCTGATTTGAATGGTGGTGGTCTTGAACGCCAATTTTTTCTTATGTGAAAAACCCCAATCTAAGGTCCTGTAAACCCTAAAATTCAATAATGGTGAAATCACATATAGCATGTAATAATCCAATCCAGGCATATGGTTAGTTTCAGAACAAGTTAATTAGTGTGAATGCATCAAGAAAACACAATGAAAATGCCTAAAATATGAAACACGATTATGTATTTTTCATGAAAAAGTTTGAATCCATGGTACCAATTCTGGGCGTTTTGATGAGTGTTTGTGATTGGAAAACGTTCAGTGGACCTTCAGCAAGCCAATGAAACAAAAATCGTTCCTTGAATCGCCCTGCAAAGATGTTTTCAGAATTGAGTTTCTTAACAAAATTTCAAGTTTTGTTTTCCTGGTTTCTCAGCAGCTGCGTGTGTAATGGCACTAGGGTTGTGATCCCTGCATATGTAGTAGTGAATTAGGTTAAAAAGAATCATCCAAATCTCTTGCATTCATAGTTTTTGGAAATTTGATTTTTTAGGATCTTTTTCAATCTTTTCCATGTGTTTTTGTACCAATTAAGATCAATTCTCTCCAAATCCTTCCCTATTTGATTTCACACGAATTATTGAGTAGATTACATGTGCAAAAAGATTTGTTAGGTTAAGTTAAATATTTTCCATGTATTTAATTTGATTTAAATGAATTAATATAAATAAAAATTCAAATAAATAAATAAAAAATTAAGAAATACTTCCCTTTGGGCCAAGTGGTCGTGCACATGCTTGGAATGATGAATTGTGGAAGAAAAATGGGCCCATTAACAATTTTAGGTCATTTGAATCAATGTTGACTTTTCAAAATATCCAAAAATTTCCCAACTTCCACAAGGCATAACTTGCTCAATTTTTAAGCTTTTCTCATGTTCTTGGACATTTTGGAAAGGTCTTTGAGTCCTCTAACCAATGCCTTTGGTCCCATGTCATTTTGATTTACCAATCGCAAGTTATGGCCTTTGACTTAAAGTCCCTTTTTGTTGACTTTTGAAAATGACCTATAATGTTGAAATTGATAACTTTTTGTGAGAGCATTTCTTGGACTTGAAGTATGAGGATGAGTTGTAGGAAATGTCTTTATCTTCAAAATGAGCTTTGGATGGAATTTTTATGATAATCCATGTGAAAGTTATGCCCTGGTCAATTTACAGTTGACTTTTTCAACTGTCCAAATAAGGAAACTTTTGCATCTTGATGATTTTTGAGCCAAGCTTTGAGAATCATGATCAAGCATTGATCAGATGATGTTTAAGGCTTCAAAATGAGATGTTGACCAAAAATTTGAACTTTTGACTGTCAAATGACCATTTTGCCCCTGCAGTTGACTGTAGTGCAATTTAGGGTTTTGACTGTGCAATTTTGTGCTGAAAGTCTTGAAACTTGACATGAGAGTGCTTGACCATATTTGTAGGCATGTGAGGCTTGATTGGGCCCTTGGAAACTTCATTTTCTTAATCAGAACACAAACCCTAACTTTGACTGCTTAGGAGGCTCTTGCACTGTGCAACCCTTGGGGAACTTTTGAAGCTTGACTTGGCAATTTCCTGAAGAATATGGGAGGGCAAATTTTGGAGTACAACAGTAGGCAAGTGATGGACCACAATGTCGGTATCCAACCCAGGCATGTCTTCGTAGGACCAGGCAAAGATTTCCATGTAGTCATGCAGCATCTGAGTCAACCGTTGCTTCACGCTGAGCCCTAGGTTGGCACCAATCTTGACTTCCTTCCTATCTGTCTCAGTACCCAGATTTATTGTTTCCACTGGCTCTTCATGTGGTTGAATTGCCCTCTCTTCCTGGAGTAACAGTCTTGCAAGCTCGCCAGGCACTTCGCAATCATCTTCACCTTCGTCTTCGGCTAAGTTGATCGGATTTTCGAAGTCATAACTGGCAGTAGCAGAGTCGTTACCAGTGAGATCCAGAGTGGATTGAAACCTGTGTAGGTGAGTGTGTGTAAATACAGCTGTTTTGCAATATATAAAGAAAGAAAGAAAGAAAAGGAGCACAAGATTTGAAATGCGAAAAAACGTCCAAGATCTTTATTCATGATATATGTAAATGACAGTTATAAGCCCTCACAAATGAAGCCAACGGTGCCCCGGGTAAGACACCGGGCCATAAAGTTTCAATTCATTGTTTATTACAAATAACAAAAACAAAGGAATTCATTACTGCGTAACGAAAGTAACAGGAGTATGATCTTTTGCGGTTCAATTGTTTAATCCACTATCAGTCGTCGGGTAGATCCAGCTATCGAACTCTGATTCTTCCACTTCATCTTCATCCCCAATAGCATTCACTCTTGGATTGGTGATGAGCACAGGAGGTCTTACGATCCTAGCCTTGCGCACAACCCTCTGAGCCTCTGCAGTAAAACCCAGTCCAAACTTGTCAGTTTTAGGAGTGAAATCAGGGAGCCTGCCCCAGTTAGCACATTCACCTTTCTCGATTACATCCCGGTCATCCTTCAGGGAAGCCATCTTCAAAGGAAAGTCCTCTTCAACCACTGTTTCTGCTGCTGCCAATGTTGGAGGTACTTCTTCAAAATGCTTAAAGGGGGTTTCAATAAACTCCCCATCCATTTTGATATACCGGAAGGAATTCAAGTGACTAACCATATATTCTTCCTCCCCCTGCACAGTGACGATCTTCCCTCTGACAGGGTACTTGAGCTTCTAGTGTAGGGTAGAGGTCACTGCCCCAGCTTTGTGAATCCAAGGTCGACCCAGTAAACAGGAATAAGATGGACGGATATCCATCACATAGAAAGTTGAGTCGAATACTTGAGAACCCACACGAATAGGAATGTCTACCTCTCCATGAACCATCCTCTTCGATCCGTCAAAGGCTCGAACAATGATGTTGCTAGGTTTCAACTCCAGGCCCTTACAGTCCAACCGGTCTAAGGCCTTTTTGGGTAGCACATTCAGGGAAGAACCGGTGTCCACCAACACGTGCGCAAGAGTAGTGCCCCTGCATTCAATAGAGACATGCAGGGCATCATTGTGGTCCTTTCCCTTGGCAGTAAGGTCAGCATCCGAGAAACCAAAACCATTGTCAGCTGTCAAATTGGCTACGCAATCAGTAAACTGGTCTGCAGATGTCTCCTGTGGCACATGGGCCGTCTTTAGAAATGAAATCAGGGCCTTAGCATGGGCCTCTGAGCACAGTAGTAAGGAGAGCATAGAGATCTTGGAGGGTGTATGCCCCAGCTGTTCAACGACATTGAAGTCGCTCTTCTTGATTATCTTAAGAATTTCCTCCATCTCTTGCTGGGAGGCTTCAACATTCACAGATTTTGGTGCCTCCATCCGGGCAGGCTCATCATCAATCCCTTTGCCCTGAGTATTAGATGACTCGGCAGCAGGGGAAGCAACTTGATCAGAAGTGGAAACGGGCGCACTTGTAGGTGTTATAATGAGAGGTCTTCGAATAGCTGGTGGTGCAATGTCAGACGAGAAGAGCCTGCCACTGCGGGTAACTTTAGCTGGACCGGTAATATTGCTGATGCTGGTACCGGTGTTGAACTCTTGCTTTATACCATGTACATATACATCTGCCCCATAGTGCCATGGGACAGCCTTATCAGATTCATAGGGGAGAGGCCCCGGAATAGTAATAACAATGGGTGCGACAGTCATGATTTTAACTGGCTTCCTCGGGGGAGCCTTTATTGGATTGGTGAAAATTGTAACGACAAATACTTCTTCCACAGGAACAAACGGAACAGCGGTCTTCTTAAAGAGAATCTCCTTGCTATCCATCAGGCTTTGAATGCCTAACTTCAGCAACGGACAACCAGTAGGGGTATCAGCACACAAAAGGCAACCCTTGCTGCAACCCGGAAATAAACCGGCCAGCAGTAGGTTCCTCTTAACAGTCATCAGAGGGGTAGCTACATCATTCACAGAAACGGCATACAAGTCTTCATCAATGGCATTTACTCCATGCTGGGGCATATGAGCAGTCACAACATTTGGCCTCTCGGGCGTCTCAAATTGTATCTCCTTCGCATCAATAAGGTCCTGCACTTTATTTCTTAAGGCCCAGCAATCATCAGTGGAATGCCCCGGGCTATATGAGTGATAAGCGCAGTGGGCATTTGGATTATACTTGGGAGAGGCAGTATTCACAACCTTCGGGGCCTCTCTGACAGTCACCAAGTTGGTTGATAACAGCTGCGGCAAGATTTATGACAAGGTCATGCTCAGCCGGGTAAGTTCTCTTCTAGGTCTTTCAGCCCTGGTTTGATTAGTTTGCCGAGGAGCGGCAGCAGGCTTTGCAATCACTATCGCGTTGACAGATTGGCGGCGCTCTGGTTTATCTGGCCTCCTAGGCCCATACACAGCACTGGCCTCCTTCTTAAAAGGTTTCTTCTCAGAATTTGCAGATGCACCTTTCTGAATCTTTCCGGACTTCATTCCAGCCTCTATTCTTTCCCCAGTCAGAATAAGATCGGTGAACCCTGCAGATGAATTGCCAATAAGATGATTGAAAAACGGCCCGGATAGGGTCCCCAAGAACATATCTACCAGCTCACGGTCTGTTAACGGAGGCTGCACCCTGCCAGCCAGATCCCTCCACTTCTGTGCATACTCTTTAAAACCTTCGCCTGATCCTAGCGACATACCCTGGAGTTGGGTACGTGTAGGAGCAAGGTCGGCATTATATTGATACTGCTTGTAAAAAGCAGTAGCCAACTCCTCCCAGTTACGAACCTTGGTTCCATCCAGCTGATAGAACCATTCGAGATGAGTCCCTGAAAGACTCTCCTGGAAGAAGTGGATCCACAAGTTCTTATCCACTATGTACGGTTGAATCTTCCGCACATAAGATCTGAGGTGTAGCTTAGGGCAAGACGCCCCGTCATACTTGGTGAAAGATGGTGCTTTAAACTTGTGAGGGATAATCACACCAGTAGATAAACCCAAGTCTCCGAAATCCAAACCAGGCACTTGTTGGATCTCCATGGCGTTCAGACGGTCTTCCAACTGCTTGTACCGGTCTTCAGCTGGAGGATATTGTTCCTCATTAAAATCAGTCTCGTTGTCAGAGACCACCGGACTTGGAGCCTTTCCCCCCTGGGGACTGTCTTTGCCTACAGAAGAACCAGCTTCCTCATTCTGCAGTGTGTTACCAAACCTCCGGCCCGAGTTGAAAAGAACAGTTCTCTTCTTCTTCTTCTCCTTCTTCAGGAGCAAAGCCTTCAGCTCTTCTTGACCTTGAGCCAAACCCATGATCAGCTCCTGAAATTGTGCGTTCTGCGCCTGAAGGGCCTTGATAGACATCTCGGTAGATGATTCAGGGTTCATGAATCTGAAATAAACAGCGAAGAACGGTAAGCAACCTGAAAAGAAGAGTACATGCTATGCACATGATGAATGATATGTGTTTATGCAATGCATTCAAGGGTTCGAAAATTCAAATTTATTGTAGACAAAAAGGAACACACGTTATCATTAAGGAAATAATTGTTTGGTACATCAAGGCATCATGGGCAAAACATTACAAAAGCAAATCAATCCCAAAAGACACTACGCATCCTCTTCGGAGCAATGTAGGTGTTGAGATTCCTCTCCTCGTGCAGTAGGCGGGTGAGCTCTAAGACCTTCTTTTTACTGGCATGTAGACTGGTCTCAAGAGAATTTCGTTCTTCCTTAAGCTGGATCCAGCTCTTCTGCATCTCTTCCCAGGTCGTGGGCATGTCAGGATGTTGAATGGTGTAGGGCACCTCTCCTTCCAAGACTGGCTCTTTGATCACAGGGAGAACATGAGGATATGGCATCACTAACTTCTGGGAGCGGACTCGTACCCACTTGAGATAAGGCTCCAACGGGATGGAATTCCTGTGCCCCAGAGTCTTGCTGTCTATCCTACTTGGCATCCTCCAAGCTCTGACAAATCTCTGGCGAAGTCCTTGCGCATCATTGTCGAAGTCAAAAACTATGTCAGGAATTAACATGTCATGAGGGTCGTCCCTCCGAGCATAACCAAACTGTCTCCAAGCCAGGCACGGGTTGTAAGTAATACCTCCTCTGATTCCAAGTAAAGGAACATTAGCGTACTCCCCGCAACGATCAATGATAGTGACATCCTCTCTGGACCGAGAGCACCAATGTATATCAGCATGCGTAAGAGTCATCAATCGTTGTGACCATCTCAAACCCCGCTCATTCTTCAAAACTGATTGTGGAAGGTGCGAAATAAACCACCTTCCCAGGAGAGGAGTACAGCACATAAGGACACCTCTTTTTCTCATGGTTCGAGTGTAACATGAGTGAAGGATGTCCCCCAACAACGTAGGTATAGGATTCCTGGACATGAAGATCTGGACTGCACTGACATCTATAAGCTGATCTGGGTTAGGGAACAACACCAAACCATAGACAAGGAGGGCCACAACTTCTTCAAAAGCTTGTAGGTCAAGGGAGTTCCAACATTCTTGGGCCTTCTCTAACAGAAACCGAGCTAAGAACCCTTTGATACCACTTCTAACTTCCCAATGTCCCTTGAGGTCATATGATTGTAGGTGTAAGGCTTTAGCAATCTCTTAAAGCTTGGGTTCCCTTTCCGTACCGTTGTAGGGTAGTTGATCAAAGATAGGGATCTTCAGAAGCCGGGAGAACTCCTCTAATGTAGGTACCAGTTGATAATCCAGGAAAGTGAAATAGTGATGTAGAGGGTCAAAGAACTGGAACAGGACCTTTATCATATCTTCCTCAATGTTGGTGTTGACCAAGCTGATGTGTCTTCCATGTCTTTCACTGAATGAAGAGCTCTCGGGAATCCTGGATATAAGCTCCTTAAGTTGAGGAGGGATCCTTACAAGGCTGATCTGAATTGTCTTTCTGCGAACAGTTTCCATGTCCTACAAAACAAGAACAAAGATGAAGATTCGAACCCCTGAAATGGTTAGCCAATGCATATGATGCTGTATGATGTCATGATGCTATGATTAAACACACCACAAATATTTACAAAGCAAACATGATAAGGCACACAAGTCACACAAGACAAGCCCTTAGGGTTTAGGCCAGCATGGAGTTTGGGTATTACCCTCTTGAAGTTGGTGGGCTCAACCTGTCCTATCAGAAGAAACCGGGTTCTAAGGGTCCCAATATCACTGGATTGCTTTCATTGTTCATCGTTTCAATTTAGCCACTCGGAATGCACCAAAGTCAGTTATCTCACTACCCTAAAGAGGCCAAGATGGTTCAATTAAGGTTCCTAAGGTCAGTTGATGCTTCACGACACCACATGGAGGCCCCGTACTCTCCTTGACTGGACTCAAGGGTTACCGGTACACACCAAAGTGCCACATCAACGTAGAAGACTGTTTCAACCATGTCGATATACCCCGCACAGTTCCCTCACAGCCTTGTTGCTACTTTCTAAGAAGGTATCCCCAGATCCGGGTTAGGATCTATAGAACTCCCAAGACAGTCCCACAATTTAAAGCAAACAAGTCAAAGCAATTGAAAACACAGTGATCTTAGTCCTAAGGTACACCTCACTTTATAAGTAGTATCCCCAGCAGAGTCGCCAGTTCTGTGATCAGTGGATCTGGAACTGACTGTTTAACGCTGGTTTCGCGAAATGTCGCGGAAGCAAGAGTCGCCACCGTCTTTTATTTTCTCCAACATGGAAAGGACAAAAGCACAGAAAAATTCCTTATTGAGATTAGCTCTCGGTTCGGGAGGTAGATTTATAGAAAGGGAAGGTGTTAGCACCCTTTCTATCCATGGTTATCCATGGGCTCTTAGATACTTGCTCACTTGTGTTTTCAAAATGGTTTGCTTTTCAATTGTGAGTGGGTTTGAAAAAGTTTCGTTTAAAATTTTCAGATCGACTCTTGTATCAGTCCTCAAGAGTGTTTGAAAAATTGTTTTGAAAGATTTTTGAAAGTGTCGGTGTGAAAAGAGTTTTGATTTGTTTTTGAATTAGAGCAAGTATCTATGAGTCATCTACCTACCCTAAGGAATTAGGCTATGTAAATGTCCTTAAGGTAGTGCCATCCCACCATTGAGAGGTAGGTAGCACCACCGTTGGAGGTGTTCAGGTCAATTCGTTTGTTAGGGACAGTGTGGTCACCAGAGCAACAGTAGGACACCTTAGAAGCTACCCTTATGCCATTGATCCTTTTTAATTCGAGGCAACTTTTCCGAGGCAACTTATTTTGAGGCATATGGATCAACGGACATAAGGACTTACTAAAACGTCCTATACTCGACGACCATGTTTCGAGGGCAAGGCAACAGTGAGGCGTACCCTAAGAGTGGTGTGTGAATTTGTGTTGTGAGTCTTGAAACTTGGCATATGGATGCTTGACAATGTTTATAGGCATGTGGGACTTGTTTGGACCCTTGGAAGCTTCAATTTCTTTGTCAGAACCAAAACCCTAATTTTTGACTGTTAGGAGGCCATTGGACTGTGCAATCTTTGGGAGATTTTGAAGCATGATCTTTAGCAAATTTTGAAGAATATGGGAGGGCAAATTTTTGGGTACAACACCATGTAAGAGATTTCCGAAGGCAACTCCGCTAGAGAAAGGAGAAATTTTTCATAAGAGATCTCAGACAATGGTATTTACCGGAGAGATGAAATAAACCTCAACACAAATTAAATGGGGGAATGAAAATTCCTGAGAGCGAGATCTCCAATAAGGAAATTCCATTGGGGAATGAGAAATCTTGGACAAGAGATCCTCATAAACAACCTCCTCTGAGGAAGTGAGATGGTGCTCCCATGAATTCGCTAAGAAACAGAACAGACTTGAATAGTCTTTATTGGGGATGATAAAAGATTCTCAGCATAACGAACTTCAAACCATGCTTCTGCTATGGAGATTAGAGAATTCTTAAACAAGAAATCTTTATGAAGTGACTTCGTTGGGGAATAGGAGAAATTTCCAAAGGAACTCTCGACTTCAACTGGGGATGAGAAGACTCCACTTCAGGGAAAAAACACTCTTTTGCTAAGTGATGCTGGGGAGACAAAACTTCAAGCACTTTGAGAATAAGACTCTCTTAAACCGATATTCCAATTAGTCAATCTTTAAAAATTTATTTGCTTTAGGAGATTCATCGGGGAGCAATAGAAAATCCAGATCTCTGTAAAAACCCACGAATAATCTCAAATGGATTTGTTCTTCATGAAGTGACTTCATCGGGGAATAAGAAGATATTCGACCAAATCTTCAGTCCGGGTAAAGACGCTCACTCTGAGGAATAGATATTCTCTTACAAACACAAACATGTTAGATTTACCGAGAATTAGAAATTCCACATCAAAAGATCACAACTGTCAGTCAAAAGACTTTCTCCTCGGTGATAATGGGCGACAAAGCTTTATGCATCCAGAGAACAAGACTCTTTTAATCCAGAATTCCAGTTGGTCAATCTTAAAATTTCTCAATTGAGAAGACTTACTTGAGAGAAGTAGAAACTTCAGTGTTTCTCGGAGGAAACGACCCAATTTAGGGACACTTTAATTATCTTGAAAGATGTTGCTCTGGTAATGGAGAATTACGCATATAAGCAAAGCACATGAAAACTCATGTGAAACAGATCAATGAACATGCCCCAGGCATAGTGTGATAAATTTGCTGGAAGAAAGGTCCTTTTGACTTGAGATAATCTGCCCCAGATTATTCGAGCTCTGGATAATTCTCTAACACAACAAGTCCACAGAGAGATTTGTCGAATATCGACGTATCCGCTTCAGGTGAACTAATATTTGAAAAGACTCTCCTCGAGAGGACTTCTTGAGATCTGTGATAAGAATGGCACTCCTGACTTTAGTTGGAGATAAAGATCTTAACTAATGATGAAGGAACAACAAATACCAGGACTTAAAATTATGATGAGCTAAGGATAACAATCCCGACTTCTTGTCATGCTTTTCAAATTCAAAAGTAGTTTAGCCTGCGACCAGACTTAAACTGATCAACTATGAAATGGGGGAAATGCCCCTGTGTGATACCTTGCCACATTTTGTAGGGCTATTAAAGAACTCGCCTTGAAAAGACTTCCTGAGATTTGTACCATCCAGATAAATTTCCCAAGTGTTACAAACTTTGAAACATGGCTTCCGACTAGTCAAAATTAGGAGTAGCTTCAATAAATCTTGGGTAACGGACCCTGATCACTTGGCAATTTGAGAGATTTGTCGAATCTCGACATAACTGTCCCAGATTGATGAGACTTTGAGAGTCAATGGATCTTGACTTGATTTTCCCATATTAGAAGAATCTTGGAAAACCATCTCCTTACCTCATTCTCCTAGAGGAATGAGCAGTTCACGTAGTTTAGAAGATAACACCTCCTCAGGATGATTGACTTACGTCCTCAAAACAAGCTAGTACACAATCATACTTCTCAACTCAAACTGCTTCACGCGCAAACAAATACTTGAAGAAAATTTTCCTTCGGGACCAAATAGAAACGATACACTATTTTCTCAACAGAGACTTGTGGGCAGACAAAAATTCCACACAATCATCAAACAAATAGTTCTTGATCAACCTCTCAAACTAGTCTTTTTTAATTCAAAGGAGTAGCTAGAAAGCATGCCCAAGATCAAGACCATTTTTTTCAACAGATTCTTGAAGCAATTCGTCCCTCGGGATAATCAAACTCTTCATCTGATGCTCATTATGCAAACTCACTTGATGTTTAAGCATTTTTTCATATGCAAAGAGTGTTTTATCCTATGAATGATAAATATAATGGAAATCATATACTTGTCCTGAAGTTAGAAAACTTTTATTGAAAATATGTCGAAACATCGAAATTTTTCTATAAAAAGAGGGAGTGATACCAACTTAAAAGTTTTAAGCATGTCTCCTAGGAGTCAGGTTACCGTATTCTCGTAACAGTTTTGCTTCTGAATTAAACCATGCTTCAATTAGGACTTTTAAGGGTTGTAGTGTGGCCTAGTTCACGGTTTTTAGAAAAAAGGATTTAAGGCTCAAATTTTTTGGTGCCCACCCATTCTCCATGATGTTCTCTAGTCCTACATTCAGTTAATTCAACACGATAATTCATCTCTCAAAAGAGTTTATGATGTTTGAGGAACCACGACGATTTCTTGGACACCACAGTCACTTAACCTTTGGTTTTTGGGTGTTCAATCACACGACTTTTCTTTTGATGAGGATTTTTATTTGATAACCCTTTTCTTCCTTCCAGGCTTTTGAAATTCTTTTTTGATTTCCCTAACTTTTGCCTGGACAAATTCTTTCGAGTTTCAATTTAGGAGTCCAGCGGGATGCCCTAACTTTTGCCTAAACGACTTGTTTTCAAGTTTTGACTTAGCAAGGATTTTTTTGTTTATTTATTATTCATATTTTCCACTTTGAACAAGTCGTGTGACCCTAAGTCTTTGAACTTCTTCTTTCTTTTTTTTTGGAGGAAGGTGACTGCCTCATTCCTTGGTCGGTGATGGATAACCATTGTTGTATCAATTTGATCTCGACCTCAGGATTTTTGTGAGGAAATAACCATTGTGGTTTTGATCTTTTTCCGACCTCATAATGCAAGGGATAAAATGTGGTTATCCTTAGATAGGACACTCCTTCTGAAATTTGAATGCTCGGTTAAATCATCTGAACATCTACCTTGCCATGGGTTAAGCATAAGGGTTTTTTCCGAACAAAAACAACAACTCCTACTTCGAAGGCTCAGAGGGGTTAATGAGGGTCTATCTACCTTATATCTCTAGTGTTTGGGGATTGAAACAAGGCCTGTACATCGTCAGTAAGGTTTTTACTCGAAAGCATACCATTTGAGATTCCAGTTAAATTTTCGTCATCCTCCCTCTAGAGTTATTGCTTTATTAACAAGAGTTGAATATCATAAACATAGTAAAACAAAAAAAGAGTGATAACGAATGGATTAATTCAAGACAAACATATTCAATGCATCATGATTTAATATTCAAAAGATGAACAAGTTTTGCATACAAGAAACTGCTAGAGAAAACAATTAAGATTGCAAATGAAAATTAAAATTGAAATTTCCATGTTGAGGAGACTTGACTCCATATGGACTGATTGCTTCAAATGATCTTCAGCAACCTCGAGGCTCACTTGGATAAGAGATTCCCCTCTGATATGGATACAACATTCCCTGAATTTATCCAAGCTTAGACTTTATCTCTGGATGACAAACCGTCTTGGACTGAATAGCCGAGTGCCCCAGAATAATGTTCACAGAAGATTCTCTCAAAAGGGAGGGTGAAAGTTGTACCAGGAGAAAAGTTCGAAATTTTCCGCCACATTAGAAGTTGGACTTTGAAAAACATGCCAGGAATGAGCTGGATTTTGGTTAAACCTCTTGAAATCCTCAACCTCACCGCCAAATGCCGCAGAATGAGAGACACACCTAGTATTTGCACCAGGAGAGAGATTAATCAACTGAAAAGCCTCCCAAGCATGAAGCTTAATCAAATGAATTCCCAACAGACAAAGAAGTTCCATGATGTAAAGCATTAAGATGGTATCAACATACTTCTCAAGCTTCTTTTATCTTTGCTTAAAATATTTTCCCCATGGATTCACTTGGGGAACAAACATTGACTGCTGAAGAAAAGATCAGGTGGCCCAAAGCTGTAGAGAGTTCCCCCGTTTGAATAATCGGGTACTCCAATGTGGTAACTACATATGATGTTAGTAATAGGATTTGGAAGGTGGATTTGTAGACGGTAATAAAGTACGAAGCCTAACCCACTTGAGCTCAAACAAATGAGAATAAAGCACGGAAATGGGATCAAAACCATTCTTCGGGCTTCTTCAACTCTTGCTGATAAAACAAACCTCTTAAACTCAATTGGTAAATGGGAACCATCTGCTGATAATATGTTCTAAGCACCAAAGATAGTGGATGCGATCCACAACGTACTCCATGGTTTGAAAGAAATCCCAAAAGATGAGGAAAAGAGAATAACTCGTGTTGCAACAGTCAGTGTAGGATTGCTGATACTATCATCAAGGTTTCCATGACCTGACTCCACTGAGTCTTCAACTTATTATCTTCCTTTTCCAAGAGTTCCCGATCATGGGCCAAGGCTTGCATGTATACCACAAACAACCATTGAATCCTCATCCCCGCCAATACCTCACAAAGTTATTCCATGCGGATATTTGAAAAGGTGGCGGCAAGATTCCAAATCTGAAACTCTGATGAGAATACCACGCCGGAATATGAATTCCAAACTTTGGGTATCTGTTATAAATGCATGAATATGCATAAGGTGCATGAGTGGATGCAATGCCATGTTCGATCATTTCCAAGGAACTCGCATGCTTTTAAATTTTATTTTAAACCACTAAAAGATGGAGAAGTGCAACACAAAGCTCACAAGCATGGTTCCTTGGAAATGGAAAGAATGTGTGTGTCAAAATGATGTTAACAGATTATATATGCAAGAACATAAGATCAAAGTTCCATAAACATGGAAAATGGTTGCACTGTCTCTACACTTAATGATGAACATCACCGGATCAAAGGTACAACACCACCTTGGAACACAAAAGAGCCAAGTACCAAGTAGATCAGCACTGTATGAGACCAAAATCTCCCTGTCATAAAAGATAATTGTTGAACTGCCGAAATAAACAGCCTTTCCAAGGTGAGGAGTCTGGAATAAAACCAAGAGATCAAATAGTTATTAAGAGTATCAAGTCACCATCAAAAACACACACTAACTATCAGAACATGGTCACCAACAGAACTCAAGTCACCGACGGAACAAATAGTCACCACCTGTACCTGTGATAATAATTCCCGCCCCACTCATGGGTAAAGACTAGGTCGCGGTAAGGTCGAAGGCTAAATCAGAGTACAAGAGCTCATTTGTTGGTATCATCATATGATAACACCTATCCAAACTTCCTCTGAAGTCATGGGTCTCATGGTCGGGTCTACAAGTCATACGCGTCACAGCCGCCATGGCCATTCTATTCCTAGTTCTTATAGAATTCACGGATAGCATGGGTATGAGGCCTTTTACCTCATGGAACAACCAAAACACCAAGAAAATCAGAATCCAGCACAACAGATAACCAATATGGAAAGTAATAAAATGCAATGCAAACATATGCTCAGATAAACATGTATAAATGAATAAACTGAAAGCATAGAAAAATAAACACCCAAAGAAAAGAAAACAAGAGCTAGGATCGACTCCGAGATCGACCAGCATTTGGTCAACTTATTCCCTAGTGAAGTCGCTAGCTGAAACAATCGGCCGAACCGTCATCAGATATAAAAATCAATGAAGTCGCCAACGAACGTTTTTTATCCCATAGGAAGGGAAAGGTAAACATCGAGAAAAACCGAAGAGAAGAAATCAAGGTCTTGCGACCTAGAGATTGGGTAAGGGAGTCTGTTACACGAGGGGAAGGTATTAGTACCCCACACGCCCATAGTACTCTACAATATCCACTCTTATTTGTTCTAATCTAAGGGTGTGTAAAATTTATGTCTAAGGATTAAAGCTAAAAAGGGAATGCATGCAAAGAAAAAAAGAAAAGAAAATGTGGGGAAAAGAAAGGAATATTTACAAAGATATGCTCGATTAGGCCCCACAAAAGCCTCTGCCTACATATCCCTTTTAAGGAATCAGAGCAGTCGTAGTTAGGTTCATATATTTCGGTTGGTTTGTGTTTTTTAGTTAAGAAGACAAAAGAAACAGTCAAGATGGCAAAACATCAGATAAAATGACAAAAAATCAACAACAATGATAAAGCAACAAGAAAGGGATGACAAGGCATCACATGGTAACACAAAGTCAGATAAGATGATAAAACGCCAGCATGATAACAAAATATCAGACAAGATGATAAAACATTACACCTAACAATGATATCAAAAATCAAAGTAGGATGACAAACATACGCGATGGAGAAACATCAACAACAAACATATGCGATGGAGAAACATCGGAAAAAAGATAACAACATAGCATGGCATAGATGACGAGACATCAACAATCTAGATGATAAAACATCACACCTAACAATGATATCAAAACTCAAAGTAGGATAACAAACATGTGCGATGGTAAAACATTGGCAAAAAGATAGCAAAATATCATGGCAAATATGGAAAAACATCAACAATTCGGATGATAAAACATCGCACCTAACAATGATATTGAGAATCAAGGTAGGATAACAAACATACACGATGGCGAAACATCGGCAACAAACATATGCAATGGCGAAACATCGGCTAAAGGATAGCAAGATAACATGGCAAAGATGGTGAAACATCAACAATTTGGATGATAAAACATCACACCTAAAAATCATATTAAGAATCAAGGTAGGATAGAAAACATGTGCGATGGAGAAACATCGGATTAAAAGATAACAATATAACATGGCAAAGATGGAGAAACATCAATTGACAAGGTTTAAAACAAAGTCAAAAGGTGCATAAAAAATTGAGATTAGTTTGTATTTTTTACCTTGAAGAAGGATTTAAGTTCATTAGATATGTTTTATGATTTTCCAAAAATAAATTTTTGTTTTAAGATGCAACATGCACAGAAAGGAAAAATAACTAAGGGAGACTAGCCTAGCACTACTCCTAATGTTATCATACAATGATTGACCTAAGGTTGAGGATGAAATGGGAAGTTTCTACCCTATGTTAGCATGCATGGATATCTATCCTAATGTCTAGCTCAAAAGCTACTTTAATAGAGCAATCCTAAGGGAAGTAGCAAAAATGTCACAAATCTTGTGACAAAAACAAGAAAACAGATAGTAAAACATCTGGACAAACAAAATCTCGAGCATCACTCAAATATCAAACACCTACAAGGCACAAGCCTAGTAGTAAAAAGGGAGGTCCCGTCATAGACAAGCAACCAAGCATCAGACTAAGGTCCAAGCCACAACCAAAGGGAGCGTATCACCCGAGTCAATAAGCTATAGAATCATAGGAATACCAAAGGTTCCTTAACTGTGATATCAATTACCATGAAAAGAAAGATATGGGGGAAAAGAGATAGTGCATGCGTAGACTAAGCATCAGTGTTGGTCATCACGAGCTAAAGAAAGCGTGGGGATCCGATTGCGGGAACCCTTTTCACTTGCCTTTAAAGGACTTAAATTCATTCAGATCTTGGGCACATGTTTAGAGCATCTACTTGTAGAAAGTGAGCATAAGAACGACACATACTGGAATGTACGGGGGTCGATTAAGAACCCTCTTTGCTCGCCTCCTTTTGAGGACTTATTGGGGTGGGGAAGATGCAAGCACAATTGTAAGCACACCTGCGGAATACCTACTCAAATGTAGGATTTTAAACAAACACAAATACAAAACAAGGCACATATGTATAATTTCCTTAAACAAGTCTTTAAATAAACCAGAGGGATTCCTGACATGGTCAGCAACGAAAATCCCCATCATACATCTCTATTCCTACTTGATATGGCAAGGAAAGTGTTAAAATCCCTACTTCTCATGATCTCTATAAAGCGGTAAATGTTGTAATGAAGAAAACGAGAGAAAATACCAAATGAATATCAATCTGTAACAAAGCGTGTCAAAACAAAGAAATTCGATGATCTTCGCGAAAGCTTCACCAATCAAGGAAAAGATTCATAAATCGAATGCACAGAATAAGTATCGAGGCATCATCGATGTGAAAATAAATCACAATTGAAATATCGAGAATATCCATATACCGCATAATAAACCAGCATAAGACTCAGATCTCAATAAGCAAAGGCGTATTACAGATTTCAAGTAATCGGATAATCGAGCTTTTAATTCCTAAAATCAAATAAAAGGAATCTAAAATTTTTTATATTTTTTATTTTATTCTTATTACCATGTAAAGGAAAAAAGTTCAAAACAATTATCAAAATTATTTAAAAGAAAATATTAAAACTAAACAATTATCAAAATTATTTAAAAGAAAATATTAAAACTTAAACAATTATCAAAATTATTTAAGAGAGAACAAAAACGAAAAGAATAAACTCAGAGGGTGCAAGCTAGAATTCCTGAGGTATGCTGAAGTAGTCTGGTGCTAGGCCCAATCTAGAACCCATAACCCATTTTTGGTTCTTCAACACTCCATTATGTCAAAAAATGGACCAATGGGCCAAGGGAAAGATGTTAGCAGCAATTGAATCCAAGACCTATACAGACTTCATTTTAACATCATAAGATTAACATTATATTATCAGGGTCAATAGTGTCAAAAAAATGAAGAGAAAGTGTGAATTGGAGATAACTTGTCAAAGAGGTTACTTGAAGTTTTGGAATTTTTTCTAAGTATTCATAGGGCTGAATTTTGATTGGCCATAACTTTCTCAATTTTTATTGAAAATGTGCAAACTTTATATGCCGAGAAAGAGGATGAAATTTTTTTCAACTTTGTCTTATAAACCTCAAGTCCAAAAAATGAAAGGAGAAAAAGTTATGGAGCTTGGATGTTTTTGGACACTTAGTGAAATTTTGGATCAAAATGCAAAAATATGACTTCTGCATGGTTAATTTTGTATGTCCATTTGAGCTCAAATCAAAAAGTTGGCAACATGAAAGTTGAAGATTGAAGTTTTCTCTTCATTTTTCATTCAAGAACCGTCTCAAATGGTTAAGTGTAGAAAAAGATATGGTGCTTAGGATTTGGAGTTTCAAATTTCCATTTTGCCCAGCACAAGGTAAGTCACGCACGCACTAGGCCAGACATTTTAACAAACATTTAGTGGGAACGCATTCATCATCACTTTTCTATGATAAATATTCATTATTTTGAAAATTTTCCAACATCAAAGATCAAGCCCTAAATGTGAGGGACAACTTTGCTTCAGAAAGTTTCTCAAAATACTCCCTACATTTTGAGGTATAATCGAGATAAGAAGGTACCACACATTATGAATTCTTGCCCAGCACAAGGCATCATGCGCGCGCAGAATGCCCAGTCAGGTCTAGCATTTCGTAAAGCAGTTTTTAAACATCCATTCTTAGCCAATTATCTCATTGATTCAAGCTTTGGTTAAAAAAAACTTTGAACATCAAAGTTGGAGTATGTAATGTCCTCTCCATCTTTGATTCAAATTTTGTCACGATTCATGCACTATGGAGATAAATATAAGGAGGTAAAGATGTGATCATGAAATGGTAAAGCCTGCATGGAATTTTTTATAGCAACCAAATTCCAGTCTGCCAGCTCACGCCCCCAGCCTTTCTCACTTATCCAAAACCCATGCTTTGCATCCTCAATTGAACACAAAACGCGCAGCACCTCACACCTCACTCTCACTTCTCATTTTTCTTATTCCTCACTCTCTTACTTCCTCACTCTATATAAAGTAACTAGATTCAACAATCAAGGGGTTAGCAAGAGAAACTCAAGAGCATCTTCCTCTCTCCATCACGAAACTTCTCTCTTTCTCCTTAAAAACTCAGAATTTTCTGCATTCTTTTTCAAGAGATCTCTACTCAAGTCCTTTCCTCTTGCACATCCAGCTCCATTAAAGCTTGAAGAAGAAGTAGCATTGGTGTTTCTACTGCAAAACAGAGGCATCGAGTGGATTTATTTTTCACTCATCAAGGTAGATTCTCAAATCCATTTCCTTGCCATGCTAGATCAAATCATGCGATAAACTTTATTCACATCGGATTTAGTTGGCCAGATTCTATATTTGAAGTATAATCATGTGCATTTGGTGCTTGATTTTTTGTTCTACGAACATGATTGAAATTTTGTTCATGTTACTGCTTTCATGGCCATTTCATAATCAGATTGTGCCTTGTTTGATGAATCCATGAGTGTTTTGATGTTCTATGAGTTGAGACGCGCAATTTTGATCTTTGGATCAAGTGGTTTGGCTGAGAATTGAAGGAGAAAATCAAATCAGAAAACTGTTTATTGATTTTTGATGTTTATATCTTGGAATTTCATCAAGAAATGAGTGAGATATCGTGATCTGAAAATATTGTTTCAAAACTGAAAAATTAGAAAGAATGGTTGCTTGGAAGGGATGACTGCATGGCGTGTTTTGATTGAACAGGGTCTCATTTTGCTTTTACAACGCATTTTTTTAATAACATGTGTGATTGACTTTTATTATGTTTGATTTTTTTTGTTTTCTCTATTTTTGTTTTAATATTTTTTCTTAATCCAAAAAGCACCACAAAAATATTTCAAACTATATTTTCAATCTACTTTCATATTTTCTAATTTTTATTTTTTAGTTTTATCATTTTTATTTGTAAATAATTTCAAATAGTTTAATTAGGGTTTTTATTTATTTTAGGGTTTTAGATTTTATTATCCTATTTTTTCTATTTGATCAAAAATCCATAAAAAATATTTTTGGGCTCCTCTCTGAGTTTACTACTTAAAAATATTTTTTTCCCAATTTTATAAAACTTTTGGATTACACATTAAAATCATTTGGGCATATCATCTTTTATTTGTTTTAATTTTGTTGGTTTGTGTAAATAATTTCCATTTCTTTTTTCCTTTTGAGATGAAATTAAAAAAATATATACTTACTGATCCTTAGAATTTTATTGACATTTAGGTTATTTTACATCTACTTTATTTGAAATTTAGGTTAATTTTTTTAATTTTGGATTTAATTTCTTTCTTTTAGGATTTTGTTTGATCATTCACAATAATTGATTTAATTTTCTTGCTTCCCATGCCTATAAAATCAGAGATGAAGTTGGTTAGAGTGCTTGAATAATTTGAGGTCATAAAAAACATTTTTCTGGAATTTTACAATGTGATTTCATATTTTTCACAAATTATTTCCCAAAACAATCTAGTTTAAGTCTTTTACTTGCTAGTTTCAATGTTTTCATTTTCAAAACAAAATTCCACTTCAATCCAAGAACTCTAAGCCCCATTTCTGACTTTTACAGGCCTTTAGGAAGTTAGGTTTTTAATTTCATATTTTTTCAAGTTATTTTCCTATATTTGATCCATTTTTTACTTAGGTTTGCATTTAGGGTTTTACTTTTGATTAATGCTTGTAATTGAAAACTTTTGTACATGATTCTTATTTAATTCTTGAAATAGCATGTGATACTAACTTGAGGCTTATTTTAAGGATAGATTCTTCAACCTCATTGGGTCTTGGGTATTGATAGGTTGATAAACCAAATCTACCAAGATGGACGAATGATGTTGATGATATTTGAAACTCTAATTTCATACATTGTATCCTTTCCCTCTTCATCTTATCCCTCTTTCTTATTATACTACATGTTATGGGATTATTATCTCTATATAATTTATCCAAACATGAAGTACATAGATTGCTATTGACCGACCTTAAAATAGGTGTGACTTCTACATGAGTCCACTTACGATTGCTTAACATAGCGTTAAATTTTGTCTCGAATTGAGAAAATGATCATTCATGGCCCAAACCTATGTTTACAAGACCAATCATGTTAGTTTGAACCCTTTGATCCAATAACCTTGAGATACATTGTTATGAGACTTTGGTTCTATCAATCCTCTAATGGATCTTCATCAATTTTGGTCAAAGTGGATCACTTAAACATCATTGATCAATAAATGTTACCTTGAGGATTCTTAAATGGAAGATATAATTGACAAAAAGCAAATGCAACTTGTTGTTGAGAGGCTTTGGTTATAAAAAATCCTATAATGAGTTCCAAATGCAAGTTTCAAGATGGTCATCCAACTAACCACTAATTCTTAACAATTGACTTTATTTTATGCTTTTATTTTATGCTTTTACTTTATGTACCATTTACTTTGGCATTTACATTAATGCTATTTTCATCTTTGCTCACTTGAGCCTTTATCTTTTATGTCTTGTTTATTTTTGCTTACTTGAGATTTTCATTTCTTTTTGAAGATACCTAATAATTAACTTGAATAATAAAAAACTTTAATGGTACTTTGAATACTTGGTTACTATCCTTGGTGTGATGCGGTGGGAGAACTGACTTGAGGTTTTGCGTTTGTGTTCGCAAATGTTGCGGTTTAGCAAGACTCGCCACCGACTTTTATTTTATCCAAAAGGAAAGGTAAAAAAGCATAGGAAAGACCTTTGAGATTGTTTTTGAGTTCAGGGGGTAGATTATGAAAAGGGAAGGTGCTAGCACCCTTTTCATCCATGATTTTCCATGGGCTCTTAGTTACTTGTTTTAGATCACTTGCTTTGCTTTGACAATTGTTTGAAATGGTGCTTTGTGTGGTTTTGAAAGTATTTTGAAAAGAGGAATTTTTTTGAAAATCTTTGTAATGATTCTCGTTCGTAAGAATGTATACAAAGATGTTTGTCTTTTGAAAAATGTTTCAATGTTTTAAAAGTTGTTTGGAAATGTTTTGAAATGTGTTTGGAAATGTTTTGAAATTGTGTGTGTTTGTTTGAAAATAACAAGGATTGTTTGCAAATTGATCAAGTAACTAGAAGCTATCTACCTACTCAAAAGTCTTTCGTATACATTTTTATTCCTTTGACGTTGTTGACCTACCATTTTTTTGGTAGACAACCCTATCTTTGGATGTTAAACGGGACAGGCGTGGGTCATCGTATGACCATGATAACAATGGTGTCAAGTATCTTAGCTTGTTTAAGGGACCAAGATCATTTGTTTTAGGTAACTTTTGATAGCGTCATCGAGGGACTATGATCTTTTGTTTTGTATTGCTTTGCAAAGATACCTAGTATGCATACCATGGCCATGTTTTAAGGCAACCAAGTGGGTGAAACCCTAAAGGTGTTTGTGTGCAATGTGTTGTCATTTTTCATGCATTTTTGTCTTGTATTAGGTCTTTGCTATTTGTTTGATTTTTGTCTTATCATACAAACCCTAATTTACTAAACATGTATATAATGCGATAAATTGCATAAAGTAAATCTAAACTATTACAACAATATTATGGGAAGGAGGATACAAGTTTTGAATGGGGATATTTGCACAAAATAAAACCCTAATTTACTATTACAACCCAATTGAATTTATTGTACAATAAATAAATAAACAATTATTTAAATATGCAATAAAATGTAAATATTCAAAAATGTTTTGTAATTGTTTTATGTATGAGAAAATAACATTATCTAAGTCCTAAAAATAAGAAAAAATAGTATTATTATTTTTGAAAGGGGAAACCCTAATTTTGTTTTAAAAGAAAATATGTTCTATATTATTTATTTTATTCAATTTTTTACAAGAAAAAATAATAATTAATATTATTTACAAGTATTAAAAAAAATATAATATGTATGAAAATAATATTTAATGTGTATAAATTATGAAATAAAATATTAAGTATTTTATTATTATTTATAAGTTTATTTAAGAAAATAAATTCTATTAAACCTAATAAACTATTTTTTATGCCAAAAAATAATAAAAATAATAAAATAAAATACAAAAAATTATGAAAATATTTTTGGGATTTTTTTAATGTTTAGAAAAATATAAATGCAAGTCAAAATATAAAATATGCAAGAAAATATAAAAAAATAAAAGAAAATGGTCAGGGGGGTGTAAAAGCAAAATGGGGGGTGTGAATAGTAACAACAGTCAAGCCCAAGCGCGCCAGGCCCAGGACAACTTTGTCCCTGTCCTCCAGGGTCCCCTTCTGCGCTCGTTTTTCAAATCTGCAAACTCTCACATACTTGCACAAAAGCAAAAACTTACAACATGAAACTTATAGCATTTTTAATCACGATTCCAACCATATCCATTTTGTGACCTAACTCTAAGAAACCAGGGAGAATTTCAGTGGCCCTAATTCCTGACCTAATTTTTTCATGAACTTCAACAATCAAATACTCTTAGCTCAATTATTATAAATAAAAACTATGCATATGTGCAGCTTAAGCAAGTTAAGGACTACATCTTTGCTTCACAAACCTAAGATTAAGGATGCCTAAATAAGGAGATAGAGATTTGAAAAATACCTTGTTCAGCTGAGTTTGGATATGGAAATGTGGGAACTTTGAGTGAGGCCTGAAGATCGTGTGAGCTTCCTTGAAGTTCCCTCAAGCTTTTCTAATGCTTAGTTGGCCTTGTAGATGCTTGAATCTCCCTGCACGAGTCAACATGCAACCTTGCAAAATGAAAATGTCGAAGCTTGAAATAGGGAACACAGTTGCAAGACAAGGGCCTGGATAGTTTAGGTAGGATGTATGTAAGGTGTTTGAAGTGTTTCAAAGCAAAATGCACGAGCAAATTTCAAATTGGCAAAGGTTCTGCAGATGATGCCCTGTTTGGGCAGAAAAGTGTGATTTTGGTGTTTAGGAGTGTTTTGGATGCTATGGATTCGTGTACTGGTTTGTGACCAGGTTCTGAAGTTGTTTGAAATGATACAAAGTCTTGCCATTAACAGATACACAAGTTTTCTTGACTTTTGCAAGTTTGCTTGCTTTTGAAGAAAGTTGACATGACCAATGCCAAAGGCATGTACAGGTTTGCTTGTTAGCTGCATAGGGTTGGTGTACTTTGCCTGATGTTTGGGGATCTTGTTTGCAACAAAAGATCAGGTTCATGGCTTAAGATTTGCAAAGTTGCAAAAAGCAAGCTTTATCAAAGTAGTATTATGAACTTTATGCCATTTTTGGATTAATTCATTGTGCAATGCTTCAAAGATCAGAATAAAGCCATTGTCCACTGACTTAGCATTCAATTATGTTGTGTAGAAGGGATTAGGACCTGTAGTGCAAGGTACAAGCATGCTTGAAGCTGATTTGCAACTTGTAACATTGTGAAAATACGTTGAACAAAAGTGATAAATTGCCATTTTCCCTTCTTCGATTCTCCCTAACCATAAATGATCTTGGAGAGTTCTTGGACATTTTGGAAAGCTTGTAACATGCTCTATAATCCATCTTTGAAATGCAACTTGAGATACCTCTTGGATCTAGGTGAAAAGTTTCCATGAAGTTAGGTCAAAAATCTGCCTAAACTAGGGCAAAATTTCACTAAGTTAAAAAGTTTATGGACCCCTATTCACAAAATCATAACTTGAGATCCAAGCATCTTTTGGGAAAACATTATGAATCAAAGTTGTAGATTTCATGGAGGAATACAACTTTCATGTTGGAGGTTTCCTTTGAGTCCAATTGCATCATGGTGAAAAAGTTGTGGAAAGTTGGGGAAAAATAAGAAATTTTCCATACTTAGAAATTTTCTAAGTTATGAAAAATTTCAAATTAAAGCCCTAATTTGCAATTTTAGGTTTCTTGGTCAACAAGTTTCACATTTTGACATATCTTGATGAATTATGACCCTTGGCACTTGATTTTGACCAAAAAGTCAAAGTTTGACTTTTCAGTGTACAGTTGATTTTTGATCAGTTGACTGGAAAATTCATCTGTCAATTCAATGCATTTGAGATCTTTTGAACTATGTGATTAGGACAAGATGATGCTATGGAGTCCTAGATATCATGCTTGAACCCAATTGGTCATTGGCTAGGTCAAAAATCAGAAATTGTCCTTTCTCAGTCAAAACCTTAATTTTAACCATTTTGCCCTTTTGATGATCTGAATAAAAATTCTTGAGGAGTTGTGATCCAAACTTGATCAAATGGTGCATAGGAGCCTATAATGTTGTTGTGGGTCAAAAATTATGAAGTTTAACTGTAAATTGGCCATGGTTGACTTTTTCCCCAATACAGCTGATTTTTAGGTTAACTATCCAATTGAGTGGGAAAAAACATGATTCAAGGTTTGAAACTTGGTATGAGCAATCTTAGGGGTCCAAGATGGTGTATTAAAGTCACATGAAACATTGATGGTCCAAAACCCTTGTGCAAACTCAAACCCTAATTTCAGGTCATCAGTGCAAGGAGATGTTTTGAGGTGAGCAAACCCTAATCCTGTCTGGAGTCCAAGAGGTCTTGTGAGGAAAAATCTTGATAATATGAGAGGGAAAATTTTGGGGTACAACAGCTTCCCCTGTTCAATCTTCTTGAACTTGAAGAGTTAGATTGGCGAGTTTGCCGTTCGTGACTTGAAGGTAAAAGATGATTGGACACTAGAGTGCCCGTAAATTTGCACTCGTCAAAATGTAGTTGAGGGAGTGGGCTTAAAGATGCCATTTGGAGAGGTGATAGAATCTTGTTGGAGATGGGCTTAGATATGCCATCCAAGAATTTTTGCTGAATTGTATGTTGTAGGTCAGAAGAATAAGCATCAGAATGGTATCCGCGTCTGGAACGTATATGTATTGTATCTGGGGACTGAAATCTGAATGAACAATAGAGTAGCATCAGTGTCTGGAACGTATCCAAGATGTATCTGAATATTGAATCTGAATAAGCAAAAGAAAAGCATCCATGTCTGGAGCGTCTCTGAGCTGAGGAGAGTCAGAATAAGTGATAGAATGGCCACCGTGTCTGGAGCGTATCTGGACTGTATCCGAAGTTTGAATCTGAATGAGTAATAGAATAGCATCCGTGTCTGGAGCGTATCTAAACTTGGAATTGATAGTTGAATCTGAATGAGAAATAAAATGGCTTCCGTGTCTCGAGCGTATCTAATCTGTATCTGATAATTGAAAACTGAATAAGGGCTAGAATGGCATCCACGTTTGGAGCGTATCTGAACTAGAATATGAATAAGTGACAGAATGACTTCCGTGTCTGGAGTGTATATGTACTGTATCTGGAGACTGAAATCTGAATGAGCAATAGAGTAGCATTCGTGTAGGGAGCGTATCTAATTTGTATCTGATAGTTTAAATCTGAATGAGCAACAAAATGACTTCCGCGTCTGGAGTGTATTTGTACAGTATCACGATTGTATACCGTCAACGGTAGCTTGTTAATCTTATCCTGAAAAGGGTAAAATGTTAGCTGAAACAAAAAGTTATGTTGCATGAGATGTATGATGCAATATATGTGTTTTATAAATGTTTATGATATATGGATATAATGTATGCGCATGTAAGCTGATTTGCTGTCTTGCTGAGGAAAATAAATCCTCTGATAGCTGGGCATAATAAAAACTCTTGACTACTGCTGGGGAAATTAAATCCTTGACTGCTGAGAGATTAAAACCCTTGATAAATTTTGTGGGGATGTGAGGATCCTTCATGTCTTGAAGTTTGAATATTGACAAGATTCTGTTGTGAGAGTAATGCCAAGCTGCTTAATAAATTTGCTTGGAGAATCCAGAGAGCTTTGATGACTTCTACTGGGGATTACACAAAAGGAAATCCTTGATCTACTGGAGAATAAGGAAGACTCTGATGACTTCTGCGGGGATTTAAGAATGGGAATCTTCATTCTGTTGAGGAGTAATGAAACGTTGGTGACTGCACTGGGGAAGATGGGAATCTTCATTCTGTTGGGGAGCCATGAAAACTTTGGTGACTTCATGCTGGGGAGTAATGAAGACTCTGTGGGGAAGAGTTTACTGCTGGGAGTAGGTTCAGGAGTTTTCGGTTGTCTGCCACTCTACTGGGAAGTTATCCTAGGTTGGGGATAAGACAAAAGTTAACTGTTATCAGGTTGATTTCCAGGCTTCAAGATAACTTGCTGGGGAAATTGGATGGTTTCCGCTGGGGATTAGAAGTCTTGACTTGACTGGGGATGAAGGTTTCAGCTCCAGTGGTGATCTGTAACTCAAATCTTTGGCTCCGCTGGGGATTTGGAGTTTGAAGTTTTAACTTTGATGGGAATTAAGGGTTTGAAATTTGCTCCGCTGGGGATATGTATTTCAAGGTTTTGGCTCCGCTGGAGATCTAGATGGTGTACTGTAGGGATTGCTCATGGAATAGCCTAAATACGTTTTCATATCCTTTCAGTCTGTCAGTAATTGTTCTTTTCCATCCTGTTTATTTGTAAACAGTAATTATATTCAAATGCATATTTTCATCAATGAATCATTGGAAGTTTTTGCAAATAAAAACACAACTGTAAAAGAAAAAGACAAATAGTTTTTGTACTTTGAAAGAGACATCTTTGTATTAACTTTGAACAAGAGTTTTGTACAAAGGAGACAGGCATCCTAGTAAGAGGATGGTGTCATAAAAGTAAGAAAGATTTATACAAGGAAAGATAGCTATCTGTGTAAAAATCCCATGGGGTTTCCATTCTACTATAGCATTCGTATCTCCGAATATCTTGTCCATTCGTTGCTTCGTCCGAAGATGATTGGATTGATAAGAAGCTCAGAGTTTTTCTGTGAAGAGATTGTCCTTAAAGTGATCTGACGAGACATAGTCATATGCTTTAATTCCCTAACTTTTTCCTGGACCGCCCTTTCGGGTTTTCAGTCCACCGGGAAACCCTTTTTTGCCCAAGTCGCCCTTTCGGGTTTTCAAGTTGCCGGGTGTACAAATTTTTTTTGTTTATCTGTAAATTTTGCCTGAACCGCCCTTTCGGGTTTTCGATTCACCAGGATGCCCTTTTTTACCCAAGTGTGTCAACCTAGCGGGTCATTTATGCATAGTATCTTTTAACTATGTCTGCATTCGTAGGGTGCGGCAGGTCGTCGCCGTCCATGGTGGTTAAGATCATTGCCCCACCAGAAAATATGTTCTTGATTACAAATGGTCCTTCATAAGTAGGAGTCCATTTTCCCTTGGGATCACTTTGTGGCAAGATAATGCGCTTGATCACTAGATCCTCGACTTGATATACCTCGCGTCTGACTTTCTTGTTGAAATCCTTGATCATCCGTTTTTGATACGTCTGACCGTGGCAAACATCAGTAAGTCGCTTTTCATCAATCAAGTTTAGTTGATCAAGCCGGGTCTGAATCCAATCGTCTTCACTCAAACCAGCATCCTTCATGATTCTCAAGGAGGGAATCTGAACCTCGATAGGTAAAACAGCTTCCATGCCATATACCAATGAATAGGGTGTTGCCTCAATTGATGTTCGTGCCGTGGTACGGTACCCGTGAAGAGCAAACGGTAGCATTTCATGCCAGTCCTTGTAGGTGATTGTCATCTTTTATATGATCTTCTTGATATTTTTGTTAGCAGCTTCAATTGCACCATTCATCTTCGGCCGATAGGGGGATGAATTGTGATGTTGAATCTTGACCTGCTCGCACAAAGCGGTGATCATAGTATTGTTAAGGTTTGTACCGTTATCAGTGATAATCCTTTCGGGGATACCGTACCGGAAAATAAGATTCTGCTTGATGAAGCGGGCAACAACATTCTTAGTAACAGATGCGAAGGAAGCTGTTTCGACCCACTTGGTGAAGTAATCAATGGCCACCAGAATGAAGCAGTGTCCATCGGATGTTGTAGGCTTGATCTCTCCAATCATGTCGATTCCCCACATAGCGAATGGCCAAGGAGCTGTTAGGACATTTAGAGGAATTGGAGGCACGTGTACCTTGTCTGCATAGATTTGACATTTGTGACAGGTGCGGGAGTGTTGATAGCAGTCAGCTTCCATGGTAGACTAGTAATAGCCTGCCCGTAGAATCTTCTTAGCCATCGTATGTCCGCTAGAGTGAGTTCCGAAGGTACCTTCATGCAATTCAGCCATGATCCTTTCAGCTTCAATCTTGTCCACACAACGGAGCATAATAGAATCATGATTGCGCTTGTACATGATGCCATTTCTTAGGAAGAACTTAGCTGAGAATCTCCTTAAGAACTTTTTGTCATTTATTGAAACTCCTTCAGGGTATTCTTGCGCCTCGAGATACCTTTTGATTTCATGAAACCACGACTGGTCCACTACTTCTTCGGTGTTAATCTCGTGACAATGTGCAGGTTCGACCATCTGTTCAATGGAGATTTGGGGAGCCTCATTGTCCCAGTTAAGTTTAAACATGGATGACATTGTAGCTAGAGCATCTGCTAGCTCATTTTCTTCTTGCGGGTAATGCTCGAAGGTAATCTGCTCGAAATGTGGTAACAATGTCAAAACATGTTCTTTGTAAGGGATGAGGTTTGGATGTTTAGTATCCCACTCTCCTTTGATCTGACTGATGACCAAAGCGGAGTCCCCAAACACATCTAAGGACTTGATTCCCAAGTCTATGGCAGCCTTGAGTCCAAAGATGCAAGCATCATACTCTACCATGTTGTTCGTACAGTTGAAGCAAAGTCGGGCAGTGAAAGGTGTATGGCAACCTTCTGGGGAAATGAGTACTGCACCGGTACCATTGCCAAGTGCATTGGAGGCCCCATCAAAGTACAGGGTCCATCGGGATCCTTGTTCAGGTCCTTCATATGATCTGAAATCTTCAACATTGTCCAATGTCATGATGTTTTCGTTAGGGAAGTTGAACCTCATGGATTGGTAATCTTCAACAGCTTGATGGGCTAGATGATCAGCTAGCACACTCCCCTTTATAGCTTTTTGGGTCGTGTACTGTATGTCGTATTATGTTAGGATCATCTGCCATCTAGCAATTCTTGCAGACAAAGCAGGCTTCTCAAAGATGTACTTGATCAGATCCATCTTAGATATCAGCAGAGTGGTATGAGTCAACATGTACTACCTTAGCCGGCAAGCAGCCCATACCAAAGCGCAACAATTTTTATCGAGCAGTGAGTATTGGGTCTCACAGTCGGTAAATTTTTTGCTAAGGTAATAAATGGCATGCTCTTTTCGGCCAGACTCGTCATGTTGGCCCAGCACGCACCCCATTGAATTCTCTAGGACGGTCAGATACATGATTAGCGGTCTTCCCTCGACGGGTGACATCAGGATAAGAGGTTCTAGCAAATACTCCTTGATTTTATCGAAAGCAATTTGACAGTCATCATTCCATTTAACTACCTGATCTTTCATCCACAGCTTGAAGATTGGTTCACAGGTAGATGTTAGGTGAGAAATGAACCTTGCAATGTAGTTTAGGAGTCCCAAGAAACCTCTCTGACCTCCTTCTCAGTGCGAGGAGCAGGCATTTCTCGTATAGCTTTGACTTTGGCCGGATCAACCTCGATGCCTTTGTTGTTGACAATAAAACCTAAGAGTTTACTGGACCTGACTCCGAATGTACACTTGTTTGGGTTCAATCTGAGCTTGTACTCCTTCAACCTGACAAACAGCTTTTGCAAGTGATCCAGGTGTTCTTCTTCAGTTTGTGATCGGGATATCATGTCATCTACGTAGACCTCTATCTCATGATGTATCATATCATAAAACAAAGCTACCATGGCGCGTTGATAGGTTGCCCCGGCATTCTTCAGTCTGAGTGGCATCACTTTGTAGAAGAACGTACCCCACTGTGTAATAAAAGTAGTTTTCTCCATGTCTTCAGGGGCCATTTTGATCTGGTTATAGCCTGAGAATCCATCCATGAAAGAAAATACTTTGTGCTGAGCTGTGTTGTCAACCAGGATGTCAATGTGCGGAAGTGGAAAGTCATCTTTAGGGATGGCCCTATTTAAGTCTCTATAATCCACGCACATTCTGACTTTGCTGTCCTTCTTAGGCACGGGCACAATGTTAGCAACCTATTGTGGATAGGAAGTAACAACCAGAAATCCAGCATTGAACTGCTTAATAACTTCTGCTTCGATCTTTTCAGACATGTCAGGTCTCACGCGGCGGACCTTCTGTTTAACTGGTGGACAGTCTTCTCTTGTGGGGAGACGATGAACCACAATGTCTGTATCGAGTCCCGGCATGTCTTTGTATGACCAGGCGAAGATCTCAACATAATCATGTAGTAGCTGGATTAGGCGCTCCTTGACACTCGGCTCTAGGTTGGCACCTATCTTGATTTCCTTTTTGTCATCCTTAGTTCCCAAGTTGATTGTATCCAACTGCTGTTCATGAGGCTGAATTGCTCTTTCCTCTTGCTGTAGTAATCTGGCCAATTCCCTTGGCACCTCACAATCTTCCTCACCTTCGTATTCGGCTTGGTTGATCAGATCTTCAGAGTCACTGAAGGCTATAGCAGTATCGTTACCCATGGGTTCCATAATGGAAGGGTACCTGCATTTGTGAGTGTGGGTATGTGTAAGGGCATAGCCATCTTAAAACAACAAAATGTAAAAGAAAGACAATGAGCAAAAAGGTTTATATATGAAAAGCGTCCTTGATTCATTAAAATGACATATGAAATGAAAATAAGAACCCTTACAAATGGACCTATGTGCCTCGGGTAAGACACATGGTTGAAAAAGTACGAATTGTTTGTGAATTATTACAGATCCAACATAAACGGAAAAAATAAATTACTGTGGTATGAAAGTAATCGGAACAAAGTATTTTGCTTCCCAATTGCACAGTCCTCCATCAGCAGTAGGGAAAATCCAGTCTTCCAATTTGCCTCTTCTTCACTGTCCTCTAGTGCATTAACCCCTCGATGGCTGATCTTCACAGGTGGCCCTCCAGCCCCGGAGCGGCACACGGCCTTCTGACCAGTCGAAGTAAATCCCAAGCTGCATTTGTCTGATTTGAAAGGAAAGTCGGGAAGCTGCCCCCAGATTGTAGATCTGCCTTCTTCCACCACTGCCCTAGTATCCTTTAAAGAAGACATCCAAGGCGGAGGTCTTGTGATCACAGGAGTTAAGGACACTGTCTTGGTCGCCGCTATCTCTTCAGAGACTTCTTCGAAGTGTTGGAAATGGGTCTCTATGAATTCTCCATCTAATTCCACATAACAGAAAGAATTAAGATGACTGATCATGTATTCCTCTTTGCCATGAACAATTATGATTTTCCCATAGACAGGGTACTTGATCTTTTGATGCAGAGTAGAAGTGACAGCTCCAGCATGGTGGATCCAAGGTCTTCCCAACAGGCAAGAGTAGGAAGGACAGATGTCCATCACGTAGAATGTTGAATTGAACATTTGGGTACCCACCTTGATCGGGATGTCCACCTCTCCATGGACCATCCTTTTAGAACCATCAAAGGCTCTGCAAATGATGTTGTTGGGTTTCAGGGTTAAGCCTCCACAATCTAACCTATCCAAGGCTTTCTTTGACAAGCCATTTAAAGACAAACCAATATCAACCAAAACATGAGCTAGGGTGGTTCCCCTACACTCCACCGAGACATGTAGCGCGTCATTATGCTTTCTTCCTTTGGAGGTCAAGTCTGCATCGGAGAATCCCAGGCCATTGTCAGCTGTTAAGATGGCACACATTCCTGGAATTGATCAGCGGAGGTTTCTTGTGGCACGTGGGTCGTCTTCAAAAACTTGACCAAAGCCTTAGCATGTGCCTCAGAGCACAACAATAGGGCAAACATAGATATTTTGGAGGGGGTCTGCCCCAGTTGTTCAACAACATTGTAATAAATTTTCTTAATGATCCTCAGAATCTCTTCCATCTCTTTCTGGGATGTTTCAGGAATGACTAATAACTGAGCCTTCGTCAAGACAGGCTCCTCTTGAACATTCTTTCCTTTTTTCTCGGCAGCGGAAACAGGGATGGGAATTGTATTGTCATTGTTGGCGGGTACACTTGCAGGTACAGTTACAGGGGTGATCTTCTGAATGGCTGTGGGTCCAAAGACTGTTGTTGGAGGAGTAATCTCTGGAGAAAAGATTCTCCCACTACGATTAATTTTTCTTGTTCCAGCAATGTTACTGATGTTGGGATTATCCTCCTCAGAGCCTTCTTCTTCAATGGTTTGTTCAATTTGTTTGACACCATGGTAGTAGATTTCTCCACCATAGTTCCATGGTACCATTTTATCGGTTTTGTAAGGGGTTGGCCCGGGAATTGTTATCTTCAAAGGAGTAGTCACTGGAGCAGATGTACTCCTAACGGGTTTTTTAGGAACCCTGGAAGGATTGTCGTATATGGTTATTATTGAAACTTCTGGAACTGGAATGGGTGAGACAGGAGCTTTCTCAAACAAAATTTCCTTGTTATCAATCAATTGTTGGATTCTTTTCTTCAATAGAGGACAGTCAAACGGGGAGGACAGGCAAGCATGGCAATGTTGGTCACATCCTGGGAACACCCTAGCCTTCAACAAATTTGACTTCATGGTTAGGAGAGGAGTTAACAGTTCATCCATAGCAGAAACAAACAGATCTTCTTCCACAGCATTGGCATTGTGCCCATGCCTCGGCATTGGGGAGGAGATAACATTCGGCTTTTCAGGAGCTTCAAATTCCACTTCCTTAGCGTCAATCAGATCTTGAATCTTGTTCTTTAAGGCCCAACAGTTGTTGGTGTCGTGCCCTGGACTTTCTGAATGATAAGCACATCTGGCATTGGGATGATAATGTGAAGATGAAGTATTAGGATTTTTAGGGGCCTCCTTTAGCATGTCCAGGTTCAACTTCGAGAGATGTGGTAAGACTTGAGCAGGGGTCATGTTTATCTTGGTGAATTTCCTTACAGGCCTTTCCACCCTTTGCTGGTTATTCCTCGGCTGATCATTCCTTGGCTGGTTGTTTCTCGGTTGGTCTGATGTAGACTTTTAAATCATAACGGCCCTCACAGTTGGTCATCTTTCAATTCTTCCCTGATTTCTTTGGGCATAGACAGCTGACACCTCCTTCTTTCCAGTGAAGGGCTTTTTTGCAACAGCAGAGGTAGATGCATCTTTCTGAATTTTCTCACTTCTAATACCGACTTCCACCCTTTCGCCAATTAGAATTAACTCAGTGAAACTTGTAGAGGAGCTTCCAATCAGGTGATTAAAGAAAGGACCTGACAGAGTCCCCAAGAACATGTCCACTAGCTCTCTTTCAGATAAAGGTGGTTGCACCCTTCCGGCCAAATCCCTCCATTTTTGGGCGTAGTCTTTAAAACCCTCATTGGTAGCCATAGCCATACTCTGTAGCTGAGTACGGGTTGACGCCAAGTCGGTGTTGTATTGATACTGTTTATATAAGGAGGCTGCCAAATCTTCCCAATTAAGCACATCAGACCTCTCCAACTGGTAGAACCAATCCAGCTGTGTTCTCGAAAGACTTTCCTGGAAAAAGTGGACCCACAGGTCTTTGTCAGAAGAATGTGGTTGAATTTTCCTGACATAAGATCGTAGGTTCATTTTTGGGCAAGACACCCCGTCATACTTAGCAAACAGAGGTACTTTAAATTTAGGAGGGATTACAATTCCAAATACCAGCCCTAACTCTTCAAAGTTCAGCCCAGGCATTCTCTGTATCTCCATAACAGCTAGACGTTCCTCCAAATTCTTGTATTTGTCATCGGCTGGAGGGTACTGCTGTTCAAAATAGTCCTCATCTTCCTCTTCCTCTGCTTCAGAATCAAATGGCACTGCAGTTCCTTTACCTTTTCCTTCCCCCTCTTCAGATGTTGATGGGAATTCCAAAGTCCGTCTGGCTTGTCCTTCAAACCTTCTGCCCAAGATAGACGCACCAGCTCTCTTCTTCTTATTTTTCTCTTTTTCCTTCTCTAGTAGAGTCTTGAGCTCCTCCTGCCCTTGGCCAGGGTCAAGAGTAGCTGTTGAAATTGTGAATTCTGAGCTTGTAAATCTTTGACCGTTTGTTCAATATCCATCTTGCTGAAATAAACAGCAGAGAGATAGGGAAACTTGGTGTGAAGACCTGTTTATGCATATGATAAATGATATGTATTCATGTAATACTTTCAAGGATTCAGAAATTTAAATTTGTTTTAAACAAAAAAGAAACACACGTCATATTAATAAGATAGAATTTGTTAGTACATCAATGCCCCATGGGCAAAATAATACAAAATTTTAAGGTAAAAATACGTTGCGCATCCTCTTTGGTGAAATGTAGGTGTTGAGAGTCTGCTCTTCATGAAGTAGCTGAATGAGTTCCAAAACCTTCTTCTCGCTTGCGTAGAATTGGGCTTAGAAAGTATCGCGCTCTCCCTTGAGCTGTATCCAACTCCTTTGTAGATCTTCTAGTGATGTTGGCATGTTAGGATGTAGGAGGGTGTATGGAACCTCTCCTTCCATAACAGGCTCTATAATCACAGGGAGAATGTAGGGGTAAGGCATCATAAGACTTTGGGCGCGGATTCGTACCCACATGAGGTAGGGCTCAAGAGGGATGGAATTCTTGTGTTCCAAGGTCTTACTGTCTATCTTGTTTGGCATCCTCCAAGCTCGGATGAACCTTTGACGAAGTCCTTGATTGTTGTTGTCGAAGTCGAAAACCAAACCTTGAATCAGCATGTCATGTGGGCCATCCCTTCGGGCATAACCAAACTGTCTCAGGGATAAGCAAGGGTTGTAGGTGATGCCTCCCCTAATGCCAAGTAGAGGGACATTAGGGAATTCCCCACAACGGTCAATGATGATGACATTCTCTTTTGATCGAGAACACCAATGAATATATGAATGGGTAAGTGTCATCAATCGTTGTGACCACCTCAAATCTTGCTCATTCTTCAAAACTTATTGGGGAAGATGAGAAATAAACCATCTTGCCAGTAGAGGAGTGCAACACATGAGAACACCTCTTTTCCTCATTGTACGAGTGTGAAAAGAGTGGAGGATATCCCCAAGCAATGTAGGTACCGGGTTGCGAGTCATGAAGATTTTGACAACACTCACATCTATAAGTTGGTCAGGGTTAGGGAACAAGACCATCCCATAGATGAGAAGAGCTACAATCTCCTCAAAAGCTTGCAAGTCTAGAGAATTCCAACAGCTTTGGACCTTCTCAAACAAAAACTTTGACAAGAAGCCTTTGACACCACTTCTAGTTTCCCAATGAGTTGTGACATCAGATGAGTGCAAGTGCAGGGCTTGAGCAATCTCTTCTGGCTTTGGATCTATTTCCGTACCGTTGAAGGGTAGTTGACTGAGAATAGGAATCCTCAGGAGTTGAGAAAATTCCTCCAAAGTGGGCACAAGTTGGTAGTCAGGAAATGTGAAGCAATGATGCAAAGGGTCAAAGAACTGGAAGAGAACTTTCAGCATATCCTCCTCAGTGTTGGCAGTGACTAAGTTGAGAAGACGACCATGTCTTTCGGTGAATGGAGAATTCTCAGGAAACCTTGAAGCAAGCTCCTTTAGTTGTGGAGGAATTCTTACAAGGTTGATTTGGATAGTTTTCCTGCGAAGTGAATCCATAACCTACAAAACAGGAACAAAGATGAATTCAAAATCCTTGAAATGGTTAGTGGATGCATATGATGCTTCATGATGTCCATGATGTTATGCACAAGTATATATGTACAAACAAATCACACAAGTTCCTAGTTTAGGCTTGCATGGGGTTTCATAGGTAAGTACCCTCTTGAAGTTTAGTTGGCTCAACCTGTCCTAGAAATAGTAACCGGGTTCTAAGGAGCTCAATATCACAGGATTGTTTCCTTGTTCATTATTTCAATTCAGCCTCTTCACTGGCGACTGAAATATTCCAAGGAACTAACCCTCAATGAGTGTAGTATCGAGTATCTACCAACTTCAAATTGCACTAAAGCCGATCATCTCACTACATCCTAAAAGGCCAAGTTGGTCAAGTAAAGGTTCTAAAAGTACATTAGTGCTTCATGACATCACTCAGCGGCCCCGTATTCTCTTTGATTGACTCAAAGGCTACCGGTACCCACAAATATGTCGCACTAATATAGCTATTGCTTAGACCATGCCGGTATACCCCACACAGTTTCCACAATGTATTGCTATTTACCTATGAATTTTTCCCAAATCCGAGTAGAGGATTCAAACCCAAACAATAGAACTAAAGTGTAAAGTAAACAAGTCAAGCAATATAAGCATGTAAAGGTGATCTAAAACCCTAAGGTAACCCCACTTTTATATTTTATTCCCCAGCAGAGTCGCCAGTTCTGTGATGCAGTGGGAGAACTGACTTGAGGTTTTGCGTTTGTGTTCGCAAATGTTGCGGTTTAGCAAGAGTCGCCACCGACTTTTATTTTATCCAAAAGGAAATGTAAAAAAGCACAGGAAAGACCTTAGAGATTGTTTTTGAGTTCAGGGGGTAGATTATGAAAAGGGAAGGTGCTAGCACCCTTTTCATCCATGGTTTTCCGTGGGCTCTTAGTTACTTGTTTTTGATCACTTGCTTTGCTTTGAAAATTTTGTTTGAAATGGTGCTTTGTGTGGTTTTGAAAGTATTTTGAAAAGAGGCCTTTGTTTGAAAATTTTTGTAATGATTCTCGTTCGTAAGAATGTATACAAAGATGTTTGTCTTTTGAAAAATGTTTCAATGTTTTGAAAGTTGTTTTGAAATGTGTTTGGAAATGTTTTGAAATGTGTTTGCAAATTGATCAAGTAACTAGAAGCTATCTACCTACTCAAAAGTCTTTCCTATACATTTTTATTCCTTGGACGGTGTTGACCTACCATTGTTTTGGTAGACAATCCTATCTTTGGATGTTAAACGGGACAGGCGTGGGTCATCGTATGGCCATGATAACAATGGTGCCAAGTATCTTAGCTTGTTTAAGGGACCAAGATCATTTGTTTTAGGCAACTTTTGAAAGCGTCATCGAGCGACTATGATCTTTTGTTTTGTATTGCTTTGCCAAGATACCTAGTATGCATACCATGTTTTAAGGCAACCAAGTGGGTGAAACCCTAAAGGTGTTTGTGTGCAATGTGTTGTCATTTTTCATGCATTTTTCTCTTGTATTAGGTCTTTGCTATTTGTTTGATTTTTGTCTTATCATACAAACCCTAATTTACTAAACATGTATATAATGCGATAAATTGCGTAAAGTAAATCTAAACTATTACAACAATATTATGGGAAGGGGGATACAAGTTTTGAATGGGGATATTTGCACAAAGTAAAACCCTAATTTACTATTACAACCCAATTGAATTTATTGTACAATAAATAAATAAACAATTATTTAAATATGAAATAAAATGTAAATATTCAAAAATGTTTTGTAATTGTTTTATGTATGAGAAAATAACATCATCTAAGGTCTAAAAATAAGAAAAAATAGTATTATTATTTTTGAAAGGGGAAACCCTAATTTTGTTTTAAAAGAAAATATGTTCTATATTATTTATTTTATTCAATTTTTTACAAGAAAAAATAATAATTAATATTATTTACAAGTATTAAAAAAAATATAATATGTATGAAAATAATATTTAATGTGTATAAAATATGAAATAAAATATTAAGTATTTTATTATTATTTATAAGTTTATTTAAGAAAATAAATTCTATTAAACCTAATAAACTATTTTTTATGCCAAAAAATAATAAAAATAATAAAATAAAATGCAAAAAATTAAGAAAATATTTTTGGGATTTTTTTAATGTTCAGAAAAATATAAATGTAAGTCAAAATATAAAATATGCAAGAAAATATAAAAAATAAAAGAAAATGGTCAGGGGGGTGTAAAAGCAAAATGGGGGGTGTGAATAGTAGCAACAGTCAAGCCCAAGCGCGCCAGGCCCAGGACAGCTTCGTCTCTGTCCTCCAGCGTCCCCTTCTGCGCGCGTTTTTCAAATCTGCAAACTCTCACATACTTGCACAAAAGCAAAAACTTACAACATGAAACTTATAGCATTTTTAATCACGATTCCAACCATATCCATTTTGTGACCTAACTCTAAGAAACTAGGGAAAATTTCAGTGGCCCTAATTCCTAACCTAATTTTTTCATGAACTTCAACAATCAAATACTCTTAGCTCAGTTAATATAAATAAAAACTATGCATATATGCAGCTTAAGAAAGTTAAGGACTACATCTTTGCTTCACAAACCTAAGCTTAAGGATGCCTATATAAGGAGATAGAGATTTGAAAAATACCTTGTTCAGCTGAGTTTGGATATGGCAATGTGGGAACTTTGAGTGAGGCCTGAAGATCGTGTGAGCTTCCTTGAAGTTCCCTCAAGCTTTTCTAATGCTTAGTTGGCCTTGTAGATGCTTGAATCTCCCTGCACGAGTCAACCTGCAACCTTGCAAAATGAAAATGGTGAAGCTTGAAATAGGGAACACAGTTGCAAGACAAGGGCCTGGATAGTTTAGGTAGGATGTATGTAAGGTGTTTGAAGTGTTTCAAAGCAAAACGCGCGAGCAAATTTCAAATTGGCAAAGGTTCTGCAGATGATGCCCTGTTTGAGCAAAAAAAGTGTGATTTTAGTGTTTGGGAGTGTTTTAGATGCTATGGATTCGTGTATTGGTTTGTGACCAGGTTCTGAAGTTGTTTGAAATGATACAAAGTATTTCCTTTTACAGATACACAAGTTTTCTTGACTTTTGCAAGTTTGCCTGCTTTTGTAGAAAGTTGACATGACCAATGCCAAAGGCCTGTACAGGCTTGCTTGTTAGCTGCATAGGGTTGGTGTACTTTGCCTGATGTTTGTGGATCTTGTTTGCAACAAAAGATCAGGTTCATGGCTCAAGATTTGCAAAGTTGCAAAAAGCAAGCTTTATCAAAGTAGTATTATGAACTTTATGCCATTTTTGGATTAATTCATTGTGCAATGCTTCAAAGATCAGAATAAAGCTATTGTCCACTGACTTAGCATTCAATTATGGAGTGTAGAAGGGATTAGGACCTGTAATGCAAGGTACAAGCATGCTTGAAGCTGATTTGCAACTTGTAACATTGTGAAAATACCTTGAACAAAAATGATAAATTGCCATTTTCCCTTCTTCGATTCTCCCTAACCATAAATGGTCTTGGAGAGTTCTGGGACATTTTGGAAAGGTTGTAACATGCTCTACAATCCATATTTGAAATGCAACTTGAGATACCTCTTGGAACTAGGTGAAAAGTTGCCATGAAGTTAGGTCAAAAATCTGCCTAAACTAGGGCAAAATTTCACTAAGTTAAAAAGTTTATGGACCCCTATTCATAAAATCATAACTTGAGATCCAAGCATATTTTGGGAAAACTTTGTGATCAAAGTTGTATATTTCATGGAGGACTACAACTTTCATGTTGGAAGTTTCTTTTGAATCCAATTGCATTATAGTGAAAAAGTTGTGGAAAGTTGGGGAAAAATAAGAAATTTTCCATACTTAGAAATTTTCTAAGTTATGAAAAATTTCAAATTAAAACCCTAATTTGCAATTTTAGGTTTATTGGTCAACAAGTTTCAAATTTCGACATATCTTTATGAATTATGACCCTTGGCACTTGATTTTGACCAAAAAGTCAAAGTTTGACTTTTCAGTGTACAGTTGATTTTTGATCAGTTGACTGGAAAATTCATCTATCAATTCAATGCATTTGAGATCTTTTGAACTATGTGATTAGGTAAATATGATGCTAAAGAGTCCTTTAGATTATGCTTGAACCCAATTGGTCATTGGCTAGGTCAAAAATCAAAAATTTCTCTTTCTTAGTCAAAACCCTAATTTTGACCATTTTGCCCTTTTGATGATCTGATCAAATTTCTTGAGGAGTTGTGATCCAAACTTGATCAAATGGTGCATAGGAGCCTATAATGTTGTTGTGGATAAAAAATTATGAAGTTTGATTGTAAATTGGCCATGGTTGACTTTTTCCCCAATACAATTGATTTTTAGGTAAACTGTCCAATTGACTGGGCAAAAATATGATTCAAGGTTTGAAACTTGGTATGAGCAATCTTAGGGGTCCAAGATGGTGTATGAAAGTCACATGAAACATTGATGGTCCAAAAACCCTTGTGCAAACTCAAACCCTAATTTCAGGTCATTAGTGCAAGGAGATGTCTTGAGCTGAGTAAACCCTAATCCTGTCTGGAATCCAAGAGGTCTTGTGAGGAAAAATCTTGATAATATGAGAGAGAAAATTTTGGGGTACAACACTTGGCATTGTTGAGTTATGGACTTCTTGGACCTAGGAGTAGAAACCTTGACCTATGTTTAATACCTTGTGACCTTGATTGTTATTTTGTCTGGAGCTATTGGGGTTTACCCCAAGACATTGAATTGTTTGTTTGCTTTGTGTGTAGGTTATTGTGATTACATGCTTTGTCTGTGATCGGGAATTCATCTGTATACAGCCATTACTCTGCCCAATTTTTGTGAGGACTTAATGCAATTAAAGCTTGGTTTTTTTAAGAGGTTTATTATCTTTGCTTGTTTGGTTTCAATCTAAAGTATGGGAATTCTACTTTGACTCATTATGTCAAGTGTTGGCTTCTTGTTGGTTAGACGGTTCTTTTCCCTAGCTTTTACCTTATGCTTTAGGATATTCCCTTCTTCTCCTCCCATCTTCTTTAATTTCAAAAATCTCCTCCCTCCTTTTGAAAACTCTTCTTGTTTTTAAACATGAACCTCTTTCACAATAAACTTGGACTTATGTCCATGCATTTTCAAAATATTTTCTTAATCAAACTTCAATCAGTTTAATAATACTTTGACATTTTTGTGATAAGACTAAAAGTCAATCAATCTCATTCAAACTTTTTTCCCTTTGGCTTTTTTGCTTCAAATTTTTCTCAAAAGATTGGACTCTTGTCAATCCTTATAGTGATGCAAACAATTATCCTTCTATATTATGTAGTGAAGAGAGATATTTTCAACTTGGGTGTTGAGTGAGGTTTTGTTGATTTTAAAATCCAAGCCATATCCTCCATTTTGAGATGAAGCAAATTCTCCTCTCTCATAATTGTGGGTAGTAAGTATGCTTTCCACACGGACAATGACGATGGTGTCTTATCTCATAAAATTAACCAACACACTTGGTTTACAATTTTTAAAGAGGAACTACGTATACCCTGATCCCTTATTGCACGGAAGGTGGTACATAGGCACTAAAGGTTTGCAACCACGGTGGGTGAAAAAATCATAAAAATATACTTCTTTCCTCACCACCATAATTTATTTTCATACAACATTTTATAGCCAAAATATACTGATTTTTCAAAGAGGTTCTTGTGGAGTACCGTAGATGTTTAGGGTTCTAATATCTTTCCTCTGCATAACCAAACCCTTACCTAGAATCTTTCCCCCTTTTTGGGTTATTTTCTCTTTTCCCATTCCTTTGGAAACAATAAAGTGCAGTGGCGATTTTTATTTTGATTTGTGTGAGTCAAGTCAATTCAATGGTTTAGTCTCAACATTTCTACCGCTACAGGTATTCATCCTACCTCCTAAGAAAAGGCTATAAACTTGAAGCCTCATCATCATGAGCATCTTATCAATACTCAGGGCATTCTTGTTCAAGAGATTCTCCAAATTCTCCTGAGGAGGAATTAAGGTTTTGAAGATGTGCAATCATCTCCTATCTTTTGGTCCCTGAAATTAGGGTTTGTGATTAAATCAGGTTATTTCTGATTTTTTGAACAAAACTTGATTTTGTGGCCTTCTACATTTTCCAAAGTGTGTATGTATGAATTATTGGCCATTCATTTCAATCAGGAGATATTCAATTGGTCAGATGACAAGTGAATTGACTGTGTTGGGGAAAGTCAAATTTGTGTTGTAACCGGAAAAAAAATAAAGAGTCACCACCATTAATTTTTGTCCTAAGGACGAGAAAGTAACGGATAACCCTAATTGTTTCAGAGATTCTAAGTTCGTAAGTCAATTAGATGAAGGGAAGGTGTTAGGAACCCCTTATCTCCCTTGTACTCAAGGGGCTCCGCTTTTAGGTTTAAGGGTAAGATGGATATTTGGTACTTAATGCTTTTTTATGTTAAGAAAGGAATTTAATTTTTTAGTTGTGAATTCACCTTGATTTTAACTGCATGCCTACGTATACTCTTGCGAAGAATCAGAGTCCAATTTCGTAGTTCGAAAGTGTTTGGTTAGTTTTTGTTATGGATTGTGAAAATATTTTAAATTCTCCTTGAACCTTGTCAGGGTTTAAAATTAGTGTAGTCGTAGATGCATTTCGCAGTTAATATAAAATATATCCACAACCTCTTTTTTGAAAATAAGTTGAATTTGAAATTAAGTTAGTGAAAAGGTGTTAGTATTTGGTGGGTTTAACTGGAAAAAATGTTATAATTAGAAAGAAAATAAGGTTAGTATTTTAGAAAATATTTCATAAATAACCATTTTTTATTATTAAAAATATATTAAATATTTTTAATATTAATCCAATATTTATTTATTAATGGTTTTATGATAAGATGTAAAAAATATTTTAATGCAAATATGTTAAAAATTGATAAGTGACGAGAATTAAATAAAATAAACAAAAAAACTAACAAGAAAATAAATTAATTAAAACAAAAAAATTAATTTTAAAATATGGGGTGCAATATTAGTTTATTAGTAAAAATAAGTAGTCTGAATAGAAAGGGCTTAAGCCCAATAGTTAGTTTGGATCCAAAATGCAAGGGGGTATGAATCTTAGCCTAAGAAGTAATCTGGGGGTGGAATTAGCATTAGGATAGAGCCCAAAAGTTTGTTTGGTCCATTAGGCAGTTTGTGGGAGGGTGTATGGAGTTATGATGTGCTAAGATTATGAAGAGCGTTTGATTCAAATTAAAAGGGTCTACAAAAGCTGGTTATGGATCGTTGATTTAAAGTATAACTAACAGAGGGCTCATATTGGATGCTGACTGAGGGAGTAAGGTAAGAAAGTGCAGATGATCGGTCAACGATCACCTTATTCAGGGGCTCTCAAGGAGCCACCTGGCGCACATCTGGGAATGGAGGCTCATTTTCTCTTCTTTCTCTCTTTCTACACCTAACAAACAAAACCCTTTATAATTTTTAGAGAGAGAGGTTCTGCCCTCTCTCTAGAAACCTGGCAATCGGAAATCGCCTAGGTCAGTGGCACCGCCCTACGCTGCCCTGAGCCACCCCTTTCACCATATGCAAGCCCAATTATCCAATTGAACTTCAACCGGGAACTTCCAATCTTCTTCCTTCGCCATCGTCCCAACCCAAAACAACTGTGAATCTTCATCCAAACCCTGATTTCGATGAAGATCTTCAAGATCTTCATCCAACCTTCAACCCAATTTCCAGATCCCCTTCAATATTCATTTGGGTTTGTAAGAACCCTATGAATATCAACCCTAAACCCTAAAAACCTCATCCAAACCCTAACCCTTCTCCCAAAACCTAACCATATCAAATAAACCTACACTACAACAAATAACGTTTTTCATGATGAAGCTTTCACCTCTGCAAAAGAAAAATTGAAGTAAAATACCAAGATGCGCCATCTTTTATTATTTATAAAAGTAAAAATCCATAATTTCCCTCGGGTTTTAAAATAACTGAGGGGAAAGACAAATCAAGACACGCTTCAAATCCCAGTTATTGTAGTTTATGTTTTTATTTGTTTATAAGTGTAAACTAAATGATCTAACCCTTCTATTTTTGATATAACCGAGGGATAAATAATCAGATTTTACTATAAAAGAATTCGTTAAATTTTACCCTAATCATTATTTATGTGAAGCCTCCCCAAACTCGCATGCATCATTCTTTATGATGGATTGCAAGACAGAAAAAATGTTCAATGTTCTTCTATCTCACATGATATTTTTTCAGTCCTTGCAGTCTATCTCACATAATGGTATTGATGGTTTTTTTGTATTTTTGGAATAAACTTTCGATGATGGATTGCAGGTGCAGAAAAAATATTTTTCAATGTTTGGAACAAATAACTTATTAGAAGATGGATGCATACAAATATGGATTACAACAAAGGTTTGTTGTTCACCAAGAATAACAACAACTATGATTACAATGCATCTGTTGTAATGATGTATTTTAATATTATTGCTTCAACTTACACAAAGAAGGGATTTCAACCTTTGGATGGATGGATATCAGCGAAGATATTCATTCAAAAGAGAAAAGATTTATTGTAAACCATTTATTTTAATATTTTGTGTAAACAATGTAATATATATATATATATATATATATATATATATATATATATATATATATATATATATATATATATATATATATATATATATATATATATATATATATATATATATATATATATATATGTAGCGGTGACAGATAGAGAGAATATTTGCCATTGTCCATTGCCATAAAAAATTTTGATCTAGAAACTCTTAAGAACAGATCTCTGAAGACCATGAAATCTCTGAGGTTTCTAAAGACTATAAGATCTCTAAGGATTCCACCAAAGATCTGTTGTAAACAATTTATTCCCAATAACCCCTTATAGCAAAGATTTGACTATCTCCAAGAATCTGGATTTGTTGTAATATTGTGTTTTAAAATTCTTTTTAAATTATGGAAATTAAATATTAATAATAATAATATTTCACCTCGGATTTTCTAAAAATTGAGGGTATATTTTAGCATTAATTTTGAGGATATTTGTCATCGTCCTAATCAAATCCTTGCCATCCATTTTCATCACTATCAATGCTCAAGACACATCCATTAGTGATCCGTGTGAAACCTAAATAACTTTCATTATAAGAGCAATCTGAATATCAAAAATTCATAATACAACATCATGAAGCGCTTGAAACTATCCTCCACTTTAAGATTTGTAAGAGTCCTAGTCATAAGAGTTCTCTAAGATGGATTGCAAGAGCAGAAAATTATTTAGATTTAAGGTTTATGTTCTTAAATTTTTATTTGAACATTAAGTTATTTATTTATAAACCCTTTTTTGTTTATATTAGAAATAAATGCAAGGAAAAGAAATTGAAAACATATTGTTTCCAACAATTGATCTTCCCATGGATATCTAAGATTTGAAGATCCAACATATGATCTTCATTGACAACTTTGATTTTTATTTTAATGTTATGTATAAACAATGTAACCAGTTTAATATTATGGGTAACCATTGTATTTTTTAAACAAATTACTTTATTAATTTTCTATGTAAACAATGTAACCAGTTTAAATTTTAAAAAAATACTACTAGTTTACCCCTCGATTTTATAAAAAATTGAGATACATGAGGAAATATTATTTAAAATAATAAAAATGCAGAAATTATGGATTGAACCCATGCGCTATTAAAATTCCCCTCGGTATTTTAAACAACGAGGTGATAAGTCTTTACTTTTCATGACGACCTTATTTACCTCGCTTCCGATATCGAGGTAAAACGCATTTCACGTCCGATATTGCATGTGTTATTTGTAGTAGTGCTAACCTGTTTATATACTAACCCTAACCCTAAATAACCAAACCCTAGGGTATTACCCTAACCCTAAATCAAAACCTAAATCCCAAATTCCCTTCACAAACCCCAAATCCAAAGCAAGATCAAACATCAATCATCATCAACAAACCCTAATGCTAAGAGTTCTCAGGCTTACCGTCCGATGTAGTGAATCTTTTCGTATAAATTTTCATCTTCTGATTTTCTGGTTCTCTCCTTCTAATCTCCTTCTTCTTCTTTCTTTATAGGTACTTTGGATGGTTGGATGCTTAGTTAAAAGAGCTTGAAGTTTCAGTCGTGAAACTCAAGTCTTCACTAATGCAGATTCTTCTTCCCTTATTTTAGTAGCTTAGGGTTTCAATTTATAAGCTTTAGAATTTTAGCAGTTATAGGTCGATTAAGGAAAATAGTTAGATGACTAGCAATTTTATTGTTTGATTGATTCAATCAGAACCAATTCTGTAATTTTGATTTGATCAGATTTATATTTTTTAAGTTTCTAGATTCGAGTTTGTAATTTGAAATGAATCTGGACATGTTACTTGTATAAACTCGTTTCTTATTTAATAAAAAACAAATTTTTTATTTGATTCGTTCTGAGAGATTTCATTTCTCCAAATCTGGATTTCTGGGCTTGTTAGCTAATCTTAGGGAAGAAGCATATCCAAAAAAATGCAGCGTTAGGCAATTAAGGTTTTACCCTAATGTTGACTTAGTCAACAAGATTTGAAATAATAATAAAAATAAAAAGTATACAAAACTGAATAATGTTGACCCCAGGTCAACCTTTCACTAATAGAATATAATACCAATTGAATAATAAATAATAATGATCTGATAATAATAATATATATAATATAATAATAATTATTACTATAATAATAATAATAAAAGTGGCTAACTAAATTAATAAAACATAATAGTTAAAGGTTTACTCCAGTCAACCCAAAAAAAAAAACCCATGGGCCTTAATGAACTATTCAAAAAGTGAATTAATAGGCCCTTTTGACAAAAGGATAAACACGCCCCCTCTTAGACTTTAAACCCCCATCATATCTAAACAAAATTCAAAATAAACAATTAAAACAATATAACTATAGGTTAGAAATATAATAACACTAAGACTAACTAAAATGACTATTAATATTAATGGGAAAATTTTGGGGTATGACAATTGCCCCTATTTAATCGCTCTTCGATTGAGGGTACGAGAATGTAAAGGTCTCACACATTTAGATCAGAGGGTTATTAAATAATGGAAGACCCCAAAATTTGTCTGCATACTTGAACAAATATGAAATGATAAACCCCCAAAAGATTATTGACCTAGATACGACGATGCAGATAACTCGTCAACACCTAAAAAAAGTAGTCGTAGATTTTGCGTCTTTACCGTAACCTATGAGGTAAATGATACAAGTTTGAAGATAGAAAACTTATTTCTTCCTTGAGACTGATGCAACAAGTTATACCGCAGTTACTGCGTATTTACCATGACCTAGAGGGTAAATAATACCATTTGATAGTTGACTTACTAACGCTTCGAGACTAACATAGTAAGTTTACAACACATATTTCGTCTACTCATCACAGCCTAGATGCTGAATAACACGAAGCTGATAATCCATTATCGCCTGGAGACTAACACAATGAATTATATCGCAGAAAGACAGATAACTTATTGCTGCTTTGAGACTAACGCAACGAGTTATATCGCATATTTCGTGCATCTACTACAACCTAGGGAGTAAATGATACGAGTTAAAATTATCTTACTAACGCTTCTAAACTAACATAGTAAGGTATAACGTATACTTGTGTATTCATCACTGCCTAGAGGATAAATATCACAGACTTGATAATTCACCATTGCTTGGAGACAGATACAATGAATTATGCCGCAGATTTTCGTATACCTGCCGCAACCTAGGGGGTAGATAACACAAGTTTTGAAAACAGATAACTTACTAAAGCTTCAAGACTAACATAGTAAGCTATATATAATATTTGTACATTTATCACGACCTAAGGGATAAATAATGTGGATTTGATGTTTGAATTCGAGTTTGATAACTAAATCATAGATAACTAAACCAAAGATGTAAATCGTAGATATACCAGTTATGTTTGTTCTCAACCAAGGTGTTTTTTTGAATAATGATAAGGCTTGAACTCTTAGTTCGCACAGATAAGCTAGCTAGTAATAGACCCTAATATATGTCATAGTATTCTTGGTCTAAGTAGTTTGAAAATGCAATGTCCAATATATATGCACAATGCCCTAAGTGGATATGATACCCAAGTGTGTTATTATGTATATACACCAAATGTTTCATATGTATATGCACCAAATGTGTTTTGATATTTTCTCCTTTCAAACCATTGGGTTTTCTACGTCACTGACTTTCCAACGTTGTTTGTTGCTGATATTGGTATCCCCAAGGTTATTTTAATTTTAATATATCATGGTGAACAATGTCAATGTGTTATTGATAATTAGAATCCCAGACGCATGCATAGTCATGGACGTAGACGTGGACTTCTTTCGACTTTTTTTCTAACCAAAATACTCTTTGATGTTTAACCAAATGCTTTTATTTGTTTGTTAAATCCCCAAAATAATTTCGACACATTATTTACAAGAAATAATCGTAGTATCTTGCAAACAAATCCGGAAAAAATAAAACCACAATTGAGAAGATTAAATTGTTTTGTTGATGGAAATGCCTTTGAATAGGAGAGAGTACAAGATGCAATTCCTTAAAAGAAGTAATTACAAAAATTTTAAAAAAAAATGAAAATGGAAATGAAAATGATAATTGATACTGTTAATTCTCCAATGTCCTTTGATAATTCCAATCTCCTTTTCTTCTGAGACAATTGATTTAGATTAATCTGTCTCCTTCGTGGTTTTAATACGGTGGGAGAACTGACTTATTTTGTGTTTTATCGTAAATGTTGCGGTTAGCAAGAGTCGCAACCAACTTTTCTTTTATCCAATAAGGAAAGTGTGAAAAGAACAGGAAATACCTTTAAAGATTTTGAGTTCGGGAGGTAAGTTATGAAAAGGGAAGGTGTTAGCACCACTTTCATCCATAGTTATCTACGGGTTCTTAATCGCTTAGCTCATTTTGAAAATTTTCATTTTGTTGTGTGTTTGAAAAAATATTTTGAGAGTGCCAATGTAAGGCGAAACTTTGTAATGATTCTTATATCAGTCCTCAAGAATACGTACAAAGTGTATTGAAAATATTTTTGAGAGTGTGTTGTGATATGTTTTTGTTTTTTTGAGCAAGCGATTAAATGTATCTACCCACTCAAGGTCGCTCTTTTACTTTTCCTCCACCTTTAGATAGTGCTATTCGTACCATTAGTTAGTAGGAAGCCCTATCGTTGGATGTAAAGGGACAGACGTAGGGTCATTGTACAGTCATTGAAGGCAACTTATAAGGATGCCTTAGAAATTTCGTAAGGGACTAGATCATCTTCCGAAAAGCAATGTCAAAGGGTCATCGAGGGACTATGATCTTTTATTCGAGGGTCTTTGCTAAAGCATCCCTACGTTCGAGGGACATGACCCTTATTTTTCCGAAGGCAACATAGGGAGGTTGCCCTAGAGGTGCAAGTGTGCAAGTGGGTTGATTCGGTTATTTTATGTTACATTAAATTTTTCTAGCATTTGATTATTATCTTGCCATACAACCCTATTAGCTAACAATTATATATACATACAAGGCATATAAAGAATAAGCGCAAGAAAATAAAATGTGTGAAAGTAAAGACCTACAACTATTACATGGCTTTGGGAGATTTACAATGTTTACAATTTTAAGGGAATTTCTAATGCTAATCTATTACAAAAAAAAAACTCATGTGACCTATACAATGATTTCTAATAAAATAAATGGCGAAAGCAAACAAAATATTTGCAAAAAATTATTTCTTTAAGTCTTAATATCTAAAAGATTATAAACTAATTTTTTATGCATTTTAGTTTGATTTGAATGATAAAATAAATAGGAATTAAACCTAAATTAAAGATTTATTTAATTATATATAAAAACTATGTCTAATTAATTAATTAAGAAAATATTTTCAAAAATTAAATTAACCTATTAAAAGTCTAAATCTGATTTTATTTTATTTTTTATGATTTTACTTGATTAAAAATAATTAAAAGAAAAAACAAGAAATTAATTAAAGAAAGAAGAAAAAGAAACAAGTTTGACAAATGAATAAAACAAAGAAAAAAAGGGTTTCATGCTCTGGGACTTGAACCCACGCCATTCCATTTACAGCCTTCATCCTTTTCCATCTAAGCCATGCGCGCTTTGTGTTAGAAAAATAGAACTGAATCAATATAATATGAATTTGTCTGTTAGATGGAAAATAACAAAAAATGCCAAAAGGCTGGGATCGAACCCATGCCCTTCAAGATAAGTGTGCGTTTGCTTTGCCAACTGAGCCATGTTGTTTTTCTGCTACTGGAATGAAAACAAATAATTATATAATAATAAGAAAATTGAAATCAGAGAGACGTTGGAGCCCTAGCTCCGGTCGTCTTCTCTGATTGCCCAAATTTCATATCCTGCAAAAATGTTAGATTCAAAGTAAAAGGGGGACCCCCCTAAATGGAGGACTATGAATCCAATGGTATGGTCCTTTTGGCCTGAATATGCTTGTAAACAGAGATTCGATGCAAACGGATTTTTGTTCCCTTACAATGGTAGATCAATATTTACACATCTAAGCATACATGTAACACGTCAAACCTGTTCTAAATATCCTACTAATTGTAAGTCTAAGAGTGCCTAAGAGGGGGGGGGGTGAATTAGGTATATAAAAATTTATTCGGTTTTATGAGAATACTTGTAGTAATTTGTGGTTAAGTGTTTGAAGGTTTTTGACTATATCTTTATCTTTTCTTGATTATGGTGATGAAAACGATAAAAGCGGAAAAGTAAAGAACATGGCGATATATCCTGGTTCCCCTCACAATCCGAGAGTACTCCAGTCCCCTTTCCAACACGAAAGAGATTTCACTATAGTTTAGAATGATTATACAGCCTACGCTTACTATCTAACCTATAGGGTGACAAAAGGTTCTTAACACCTTTAAGGTTAAACAAATACTAATGTGAATGAAGAACAATCCTCTTCAAATCACAACACTTACTTCCAACAATCCTGGATAGTAAGGGAATACTTTCTTTTTGTAAAACAATGATTTATTTGAAAGAGATGGAGAGCACTATCAATCTTTGATTGATCTTCTTCTTCAAGAAAGAAACAATTCTCAAGCAATGATTATAAATGTTCACAATGAATGTATGAAACTTGTAATGATTTCTTAATGAAAATGTATATGGCAAGTTTCACAAAATTTATGATTTGTAAGAACACTTGAAAGTTTGTAAGAATATGCAAATTTGAATGATGAAAATTGTTAATTGAAGAAGGTTATTTGAATTTGAAAATCTGCACAATTTATAATGTCACAAATACCTCTTCATTCATGCCATTTGATATGAAAAGATGCAATGCAATCATAAAAGAATACCATTTGAATTATGTTCAAAAAACAAAAGAAAATCTGTACTGGTTTGCTAGGAACCGGTTCCGACCCAGGAAGAACTCGGTTCCTAGTGAACGTTATAACCCAGAATTCAAAAATAACACGTAGGAACCAGTTCGCCTATAGGTACAACCCGGTTCCTGGTAAAAATTCCAGGGAAGTGATTTTTGAACAAGTTTGGAACCCGGTTCCCTGTTAGGTAGGAACCGGTTCCAGAAAGTTTATTTTCAAAAAAATCCTTTTGAAAAAGATTTCAAACATAGTTTTTCTTATTGTTAAAAATGTGGGATATGTATATGATTATGAATGCATATTTGTGAACATCTATATTCAAGTTTAAGAATTATTTATACCTTTTGACATTTGTTGTTTCTTTAATAATTCTTCTTCTAATCTTCAAGACTTGTAACAAGGTTTTATATGATATTGAAAAACTTTTTGCACATCCTTTGAATGTTGATATCCATGTTGTCTTCATCAAAACCAATGCTTTAAACATGACTTGAGAAGCTTGCAATTACATTCTCCCCTTTTTTTATGATGACAACCAAGTCTTGAAAACAATTCTTGAAATGTTTATGTTGTTTTGTGTAGCAAAAATGTTAGGCAAATGCAAGGCTCCCCCTAAATTGTATGCTCCCCCTAAGTCCATGATTCTTTGAATTTTGGAGTGAGTTTTATGATAGTTATTTTGGCCTGCAATTTCTTTGAAACAAAACAACACATATGCATATTCTTCTCCCTCTTTGTTAACATTAAAAAGGATGGGGAAAAAGAGTGAAACAAATTCATTTAAAAAACACAAACAATTTTAAACACAACCACACACTAAAACACGAACATAACGAATTGTACGATACAACATATAACAACGAAACATAAGAAACCTAAACATCACGAAACATAAGATGGAACATTGTCTAGACATAACAAAGTAAAACACGAAAATGAAAGAAATGACATAGAAATTAAAAGTAAGTCTTTAGTCTTCATCCTCATTCATCTCATCACCATCATGCAAATATTGCCAAAAACTTGAAAAAATTATTATGAAAGGAAAAGTTTTGTACAAACAATATATACACACATATTTTATCAAAAAACATATAAAAGAAGGAGTAGAAGCAGAGTGTACTGAAACATAAATTTTTTTTGAAGAAAAATTAAGACGTGCACCTTATGAGAAACATTTAGAGATCACCTTCATCCAAAATACCAAGTTCTCTTCAGATTTTGAAGAATGGTTCTCGAGCAAGCGGTTTTGTGAAGATATCTGCGAGTTGGTTATGAGTATCCATAAAAGTGACTTCGACATCTCCTTGAAGTACATGATCACGGAGAAAATGATGTCGAATATCTATATGTTTGGTTCTTGAATGCATGACCGGATTCTTTGTAATATTGATAGCACTTGTATTGTCGCATCGAAGAGGAATGCATCCGAGATCATGTCCGTAATCACGGAGTTGTTGCTTGATCCAAAGAATTTGTGCACAACAACTACCCGCTGCTATGTATTATGCTTCGGCCGTGCTAAGAGCAACACATGCTTTCTTTTTACAAGCCCATGATACTAATGCATTTCCAATAATGTGACAAGTACCACTTGTGCTTTTACGATCAGTTTTACAACCTGCATAATCCGCGTCAGAAAAACCAATTAAAATCCAAATACTACTGTTGTACCCCAAAATTTGCCCTCCCATATTTCTCAAAACATTTCAAGAAAAATTCACAGGTCCAACCCGGCGCATCATATTCAGGTGTTCTTTCGCCAAGATATCTCTGATAACATATTCTCAAATTCAGGTTCGGCTCAAGAGTTAATTCTTTAAAAAAGGTATTCGAATGTGTGAGTTTTCTCGAAGAAATATGGTGAAAAAAGTGTACTGAAAGTGCAGTTTTTACGCGCTAAATAATTCATAACTTGAAGATCGTGGCTCGTTTTGAACCCGTTCCGGTGGCCAAAATTCCGTCTTGACATTATCTATGTTTTCATCTCTCATGGCTGGAAGCCAATTTCGATCATAAGGTCTTCAAAAATGTGGATTTATCAAGTATTTTCATACATAAAATTTGTGACAGAAGTTTATCTGCGTCATGTTCAGAAAATCATAACTTGGTCAATTTTCATCGTATCGAGCTGGTTCTGGTGCCAAAATTTCACAAATTGAGTTGGCTACATTTTCACAGAAGGTATTGAGTTCAAACGGTATTCAAAAGGCCTTCGTTTTTTGCTCAGAGTGCGTGACACGCTGAAAATCCTGAATGCTGAATATTATTTCATCTGGGCCGAAACTTCAAAAATTCATAACTCGGTCAATTTTTATCGGATTGGACTCATATTTTTACACAAGGTCCCTGACTTGTAGATGTATAACTTTTCTTCAAAAGTCGAGACCAAATTATGCACCGATCAATACCAGTTTTTTATTGAAGAACGTGTCAGAGTCGACACTGGAGCCCAAAATAAGTTTGTCTGAGCTGAAACTTCAAAAATTCATAACTAATTCACCGTTTATCCGATTGAGTCGATTTTCGGACAGGAGTTAGTTCTCGATGCCGGATACATTTTGTTTTCACATTTCAACTTCAAAAAAGGCACTTAAGTCCCTGCGATTTAGCCTGGAAAGTGACGAACTCAAGTGAACATTGGAGGCCCGATTGCACATTCAAAGCCCATTTTCTTTACCCTAATTTCCATTATATAATCACCTTCTTTTCACACAAACCAGACAGAGAAAAAAGGGAGGAGGAAAAGAGAGAAAAAACCTTGCCACAATACTGTTAGAATATCAAACTCTTTCAAGAACCCTAAAACCTTGAAATCCTTATTACAAATCCCTCTCTCACTACAAACAAGCCATCACAGTTACAAACCAACACCTCACTACTTCTTCAGTAAGGGTAAGGCTGGCTTGATCTCCATAATCCTAATTTTCCAGTAAGGCATAAAAGCATTCAGGTCACTGATTGTCCAGTAAGGGTAAGATTGATTTGATCTCCATGATCAAAAGGGTATAATCATTCATACATGCCATATTGTGCCTAAACATTAAATTTCATCATATATTGGTTTTATTTGCATTTTATGATTTTATTTAATGTGTTCGTGAGATCTAACTGCAGATTTAGACAGGATCCCAGGTTCATTAAGGAACGTTGAGGCCAAAAGCCAAATGGCCAAAAGCCAAAAGCCAAATGGCTAAAGTAGAAAAACTTATGCAGGACACCAATACATGGCGAGACAGACATCCTGAGAAGATTAAGGAACGTTGAGGCCAAAACGCAAATGGCCAAAAGCCAAAAGCCAAATGGCCAAAGTAGAACAACTTATGCATGATGAGGCCAGAACACAAATGGTCAAACCACTCCAATTCACCTCCAAAAAGGGGACAGAAACCCCCCAAGGTATTGTATTTTCTTTCTTTTCCTTATTTTATTTATTTCAATTATTTCTTTTTTTAATTAATTCCTTTAATTTAACTTATTTTCATAAAATATAAAAAATAGTAAAAAACAGAAAAGTCATAAAAATCAAAATATATTTATTTAATTAATATTTTTTTGTAAATAAATTTCACTAATAATTAATTATTTATTTTTATAAATCAAAATTGCATGTAAATAATTAGATTAATTTTAGGTTTAATTTTAACATGTTTTTCTTAATAAATAAAAAAAATTAGAATTAGGGTTAATATTTTAATTTCATTTAATCTTTCTCATAAAAATACATAAAAAACATAAATACCAAAAACTCAAAAAAAAATAATAATTTCTTTTTTTCTCTTTAATTTCATTAGTTTAATCATTTAATTTAATTTCATTTAATTTCTTTAAAGGGTCCAACGCCCTCGAACGTTCTATTTTTATTTCTTTCGCACATTTATTTTCTTTCAAATATTATGTAATTGCTCAAGCCATGTAACTCGGACATTTTATATTTCCCGCATTTTATTTCTTTATTTTATGTCAAATCGGGTCCTGGTTTAATTTGGCGATGTGGACCCGCGCCTTTGTAATAGTTTAGGAACTTTATATTTCTCGCAATTTTTAACTATTAATAATGACATGCAAGAATGAATGATAAAATAAAAACAAACGCATAGATCACCTATAACATGAACAAGACAAAAATAAATGAACTTGACACACTAATCACACACCACCCCTAGGGTACGCCTCACTGTTGCCTTGCCCTTCGAAAGGTGATCGTCAAGTAGAGGATGTTTTAGTAAGTCCTCATGATCCGGGAACCTGGCATGAGGGTAGCTTCTAAGGTGTCTTCCTATTGCTCTGGTGATCACCATGTCCCGAACCTCGAATTGACCCGAACACCTCCAACGGTGGTGCTACCTACCTCTCAATGGTGGGATGGCACTACTTCAAGGACATTTACACAGACGAATTCCTTAGGGTAGGTAGACGACTCTAGATACTTGCTCTAATTTCAAAAACAAATCAAAAATACTTTTCACACCGACACCTTTTCAAAAAGCTTTCGAAAGCAATTTTTCAAACACTCTTGAGGACCGATACAAGAGTCGAACTGGAATTTTCAAAGAAACTTTTTTAAAACCCACAGTTGAAAAGCAAACAAACCATTTTTGAAAACACAAATGAGCAAGTATCTAAGAGCCCATGGATAACCATGGATAGAAAGGGTGCTAACACCTTCCCTTTCTATAACCTACCTCCCGAACCGAGAGCAATCTCTTTAAGGAATTTTTCTTTGCTTTTGTCCTTTCCATTTGGAGAAAATAAAAGACGGTGGCGACTCTTGCTTCCGCGACATTTCGCGAACCAGCGTTAAACAGTCAGTTCCAGATCCACCGATCACAAAACTGGCGACTCTGCTGGGGACTTAACTTAAAGTGAGGTGTACCTTAGGGTTAGTTCATAACTGTGTTTTCAATTGCTTTCCTTGTTTGCTTTAAATTGTGGGACTGTCTTGGGAGTTCTATAGATCCTAACCCGGATCTGGGGATACCTTCTTAGAAAGTAGCAACAAGGCTGTGAGGGAACTGTGCGGGGTATACCGACATTGTTGAAACAGTCTGCTAGGTTGATGTGGCACTTTGGTGTGTACCGGTAACCCTTGAATTCAGTCAAGGAGAGTACGGGGCCTCCGTGTGGTGTCGTGAAGCATCAACAGACCTTAGGAACCTTAATTGAACTATCTTGGCCTCTTTAGGGTAGTGAGATAACTGACTTTGGTGCAGTCCGAGGTTGGTTGATACTCGATACTACACTCAATTGAGGGTTGCTTTCCTGGAATATTTCGGTCGCCAGTTCAGTGGCTAAATCGAAACAATGAACAATGAAAGCAATCCCGTGATATTGGGACCCTTAGAACCCGGTTACTTCTAATAGGACAGGTTGAGCCCACCAACTTCAAGAGGGTAATACCCAGACCTCATGCTGGCCTAAACTCTAAGGGTTTCTCTGGTGTGACTTGCGTGCCTTCGTACTTGACTACTTGCATGCTTGTTATCTGACACATGAACTACTTGCAGGTTTTGTTTATAGTCCTTAATAGGGACTCATAACAGGGTACCTAAGTTTCTTACAGGTTTTGGTTTGCAGTCCTTAATTAGGACTCCTAACAGGGTTTACCGAGTTTCTTACAGGTTTTGTTTTTAGTCCTTAAGTGGGACTCATGACAGGTTTTACTTGAGTTTCTTGCAGGTTTTGGTTTGCAGTCCTTAATTGGGACTCATAGCAGGGTTACTTACATTACCCCATGCATAGCATAGCATCATACCATTGCATACATCCTAACCCATTTCAAGGATCTCAAGGGCTTGTGATGCAGGTCACGGTGAATCAACTGTCCCAGCAAGGGGCAAAGGGGATTTATTTTCCTCCAGCCAAAACATGATAACTTGGGTCAGAGGCTATGACCCACTGGATATGGTGAGCTCTGACTCTCGAAGAAGGTTCCCCTAACCCAGGTTGTTTGGAAATCAAAACCAGGCATGATGACTAAAGTCAGGGGCTATGACCCACTTGATATGGTGAGCCTTTGACCCTTGGAAGAAAAGCTCTCAACAAATATGAAGTTCTTTCAATCAAGCTATCGGATCCAAATGCTAACAAATTTTCTTGTTTACCCCGCGAGGTCCTTGAAAACATTACATGCATGACATACACATCATTGCATGACAGGTACCTTTGTTACAGGTCACTTACCCTTCTCGCTGTTTATTTCAACAATGGCTTCCCAACAAGATAGCCAAGACCTTCTTGCTCAAGAGACTCGGTTCGGGGAAATCCTCATGAATCTATCCAATGGTCAGGAGGAGCTGAGGACACTTCTCATGGAAGCTTTGGTCGGGAACAGCGCTGAGGACGAACGGCTGGAACATCTGCAAGCTGAAGTGGATGCAATGAAAGCCCAGATGCTGGGACAGGTGATTACCATTCAAGGTTTAGCTCAAAGACAAGAAGAGCTCGGAGTTCTCATCAACCAACTGCTTCGGGGTAACCAACTGGGGCAAACATCTAAGGTTGAAGGGCCAATCATCATTCAACCATCTTTGAGACAAGGAGGTAAGGGGAGAGCTCCTCAAGTGGCTTCAGGGTCACAAATTCAGCATCAACCCCACCAACGTCAGCCAGACAAGCCCAGGAGGCAATTCACCCCGCTCAACATGTCGCTGTTCCAAGCTTTACAACGCCTGTTGAGGTTGAACCTGATCACATTAAGGGCTCATCCCCAGAATCCCAACACGGCACATCCTACTTATGATCCCAATAAAAGGTGTGCCTACCACTCTGCCTGTCCAGGACATGATACAAATGAGTGTTGGGCTCTGAAGAACAAGATCCAGGACCTGATTGATGAAGGGGCATTGGAGTTCACACAAGATGGTCAGGCTGAATTTTTCTACCATCCCTCCAAGGCTCACCAGTTGAAGTGACAAACCCTGAGACTAGAAAACTTTTGTTCATTCGAATGTTCAAGTTGTAATTTTTTTCTGTTCAAACATTTACTCATGTCAAACGCTGTTATCTCATTAATGCATCGCATATGTCTGTTTTGAAGCAATATATTCGTATTCACTAAATGCAAATTATTTTCATATTTTTTCTGATGTCAACTCTCGATTAATAATTCTAAAGCCTCTTGAGGGAGGATGACGAAAACGATACCACGATCTTTATAGTATGCTTTTGAACAGACCCCGCTGATGAGGTACAGGCATTGTTTCAATCCCTAAACACTGGAGTTATAAGGATGATAATCCCTCGTCAACCCCTCTGAGCCAAAGAAGTAGGAGTTTTTCTTTTCGAAAATTAAAACCCTTTATCATAACCTGGGGCAGGGTAGTTCTCTTAGTTGATCCAAGTGCATAACAAATGGCACCGAAGAGGTCCTTACAAAAAAAAAAAAAAAGACAGTGATGATTCCGAATAATCATAAAGAAAGGCAGTCATTATCTTTCAAAATAAAAGCCCAAAAAGTCAAAACCTATAAAGGGGACTTACGAAACTGGGGCATCCCGCTGACTGTAAATACAAAAAGAAACAGTTCAGGTAAAAAAATAGGGATAACGAAATCAAGAAAGAGAGAGGTCTTACAAACCCTCGACAAAAATGACTGCCTATTCAAAATAAGTTATCAACATCCGAATCATCACCGGAAAATCAGAGCAAAGACTCAAACAAGGTCTAATGCACGATCAACTGAGTTTAGGTTTGAAGAACATCACGAAGAGCGGGTGGGTACAAATAATTTGAGCCTTTATCCTTTGTTTCTTAAACCATGAACCAGGCCACGTTACAACCCTTAAAAGTCCTAGATGAAGCATGGGTTAGTTCGAAAGCATACTGTTACGAAAGGTATCCTAACTCCTTAAGGCCTACGGTAAATACGGAGTTGACATCATGTTTTACAAACATTCACTTGTTTTATGAAAAAGAATGCATTTTCTAAAATCTTCAAGACAGACCTAAGCCTTGCATTTTTAACATAACTCTATTTGCATATGACTTTTTAGTTGAACAACAGGAAATTCGCACGATGAATACCTAGTGAACAAAAGCACTTCCAATCAAGGGGCAGACATGACCATGGTCCATTATCTGGGGCAGTCCAATCAAGATTCAGAGAATCTCTCAAAGGCCAAATAGCCTGGGGCAAATCTCCGCCTGAGTCACTTGGGGCATTTCAACAATAAATCTTGCCTGGTCAAAAATCTTCTGGTGGCATGACAAAATACTTCTAACAGGGGCAACTCCCTACATTCTGAGAGCATGGACATAGTCGAAAAAATACTATGCATAATCAAAGACCCGCTAGGTTGACACACCTCGGCAAAAATAAGGGCTTCCCGGCGAACCAAAAGGGTTCGGGCAAAAATAAGGGATGAAATGAAAAAATCTGTGCACCCGGCAAGTCGAAAACCTGAAAAGGCGGCTTGGGCAAAAAAGGGTATCCTGATGGACTGAAAACCCGAAAGGGCAGTCCAGGCAAAAATTAGGGATCAAAGCGTACTATTATGTCCCGGTATCTCGTCACTTGCCTACCAGAAGAAGATTAGTCAAACGGCAGTCATCAAACACCTTCACAGGTACCTTCTTCTCCAACAGAAACTGGGGCAATAATGAGTTGTCTAGATGATCCGGTTGCCCTGTCCATCGAAGTGCCAAGGTAGATTCCGCTGAAGAATGCGACCAAGATACCTTCACTCCCTGCAGAGCGAACGCGTCTCCCCGGTTTTTAGGTTATTTCTCCACCAGAGCTTATAACTGGGTTATCCTCAGCTAGAAGCCACGGAAAGATCGTCCTCGGCAAAGTTCTTCTTATTCCCCAGCAGGGTTCATCCCATCTTCTAACAGAGCTCAACAACGGTATCCCCAGCGGAGTTATCCTCATCAACCTCAGCAAAGTACCTCTCTTTCCCCGCAGAGTAATCTATTCGCCAAGTTTATTCCCCAACGGAGTCATCTTCTCCTACCGGTATTCTTGCAATCATCATCCCCAATGGAAACGAAGAATCTCACTCTTCAACATCAGCCCAGGATTTGACTTCCCGGCATCCGTCAAGGATCTATTTTCCCAGACGAAGATACATTCATAACATCACATTGTTATATATCATGATACATGCATATACGCATCATATCATACAATCTCATGTGTTGAGAACATCGTTGCTTGATTCATATCATGCATTGCATATGACTGACCTTTACCTTTCAGGAAGGATACAGTTAAATGATCAGCTATGTAGACGAATACAATCAAAAGAGACCAACCCAGTCAAAGAATACAAATCCATTTAAATCAATGCCTAAAGATTTCTCTGGTACAACCCGTCGTTATAGACACCCGTCGTTATAGACACCCGTCGTTATAGACACTCGTCGTTATAGACACTCGTCGTTATAGACACTCGTCGTTATAGACACCCGTCGTTATAGACACCCGTCGTTATAGACACCCGTCGTTATAGACACTTGTCGTTATAGACACTCGTCGTCATAAACACTCGTTGTTATAGACACTCGTCGTTATAGACACTCGTCGTTATAGACACTCGTCGTTATAGACACTCGTCGTTATAGACACTCGTCGTTATAGACACTCGTCGTTATAGACACTCGTCGTTATAGACACTCGTCGTTATAGACACTCGTCGTTATAGACACTCGTCGTTATAGACACTCGTCGTTATAGACTCTCGTCGTCATAGAAACTCGTCGTTATAGACACTCGTCGTCATAGACACTCGTCGTTATAGACACTCATCGTCATAGACACTCGTCGCTATAGACACTCGTCGCTATAGACACTCGTTGTTATAGACACTTGTCGTTATAGACACTCGTCGTTATAGACACTCGTCGTCATAGACACCCGTCGTCATAGACACCCGTCGTCATAGACACTCGTCGTTATAGACACTTGTCGTTATAGACACTTGTTTTTATAAACACTCGTCGTTATAGACACTCGTCGTTATAGACACCCATCGATAAAGACCACCCGTCCATGGAAATAACCTGTCAGTAGAGACAACTCACCAACCTTTCTGAATTCCAGACTCGATTCCTGTATCTTGCCAGGTTGTGTCTGAAGAGTTCGAGGATCTGATACCTGAATCTCGCCAGGGTGTATCCGTTGAAGACTAGCATTACCAGATCTGATTCCTGTATCTTGCCAGGGTGTGTCTGAAGAGTTCGAGGATCCGATGCCTGAATCTTGCCAGGGTGTATCCATTGAAGACTAACATTACCAGACTCGATTCCTGTATCTCGCCAGGGCACGTCTGAAGAATTCGAAGATCCGATTCCTGTAACCAGTCAGGACATATCTACACAAAGCATCTGAAGACCAGCTCCTGCAACATGTCAGGTACTCACTTTTCTTTTGCAGGTACGCAAGTTCTCGCTAAGGAATCTCTTATGCGATCAACATCCAGATGGCATCGGTAAGCCCATCCACCTTCCATCATCTCTTAGCATGGCATCTATAAGCCCATCATCCTATCCATCAATCTCCAAATGGCATCTATAAGCCCATTCCCGTCATCACACTGCTACTATGTGAGTGCAAATTTCTGGGCACTCTAGTGTCCAATCATCTTCCACCTTCGGATTACGAAAGGCACGTCAGCCAATCTACATCCTCAGGTTTAAGAAGATTGAACATGGGCAACTGTTGTACCCCAAAATTTGCCCTCCCATATTTCTCAAAACATTTCAAGAAAAATTCACAGGTCCAACCCGGCGCATCATATTCAGGTGTTCTTTCGCCAAGATATCTCTGATAACATATTCTCAAATTCAGGTTCGGCTCAAGAGTCAATTCTTTAAAGAAGGTATCCGAATGTGTGAGTTTTCTCGAAGAAATATGGTGAAAAAAGTGTACTGAAAGTGCAGTTTTTACGCGCTAAAAAATTCATAACTTGAAGATCGTGGCTCGTTTTGAACCCGTTCCGGTGGCCAAAATTCCGTCTTGACATTATCTATGTTTTCATCTCTCACGGCTGGAAGCCAATTTCGATCATAAGGTCTTCAAAAATGTGGATTTATCAAGTATTTTCATACATAAAATTTGTGACAGAAGTTTATCTGCGTCATGTTCAGAAAATCATAACTTGGTCAATTTTCACCGTATCGAGCTGGTTCTGGCGCCAAAATTTCACAAATTGAGTTGGCTACATTTTCACAGAAGGTATTGAGTTCAAACGGTATTCAAAAGGCCTTCGTTTTTTGCTCAGAGTGCGTGACACGCTGAAAATCCTGAATGCTGAATACTATTTCATCTGGGCCGAAACTTCGAAAATTCATAACTCGGTCAATTTTTATCGGATTGGACTCATATTTTTACACAAGGTCCCTGACTTGTAGATCTACAACTTTGCTTCAAATGTCGAGACCAAATTATGCACCGATCAATACCAGTTTTTTATTGAAGAACGTGTCAGAGTCGACACTGGAGCCCAAAATAAGTTTGTCTGAGCTGAAACTTCAAAAATTCATAACTAATTCACCGTTTATCCGATTGAGTCGATTTTCGGACAGAAGTTAGTTCTCGATGCCGGCTACATTTTGTTTTCACATTTCAACTTCAAAAAATGCACTTAAGTCCCTGCGATTTAGCCTGGAAAGTGACGAACTCAAGTGAACATTGGAGGCCCAATTGCACATTCAAAGCCCATTTTCTTTACCCTAATTTCCATTATATAATCACCTTCTTTTCACACAAACCAGACAGAGAAAAAAGGGAGGAGGAAAAGAGAGAAAAAACCTTGCCACAATACTGTTAGAATATCAAACTCTTTCAAGAATCCTAAAACCTTGAATTCCTTATTACAAATCCCTCTCTCACTACAAACAAGCCATCACAGTTACAAACCAACACCTCACTACTTCTTCAGTAAGGGTAAGGCTGGCTTGATCTCCATAATCCTAATTTTCCAGTAAGGCATAAAAGCATTTAGGCCACTGATTGTCCAGTAAGGGTAAGATTGATTTGATCTCCATGATCAAAAGGGTATAATCATTCATACATGCCATATTGTGCCTAAACATTAAATTTCTTCATATATTGGCTTTATTTTCATTTTATGATTTTATTTAATGTGTTCGTGAGATCTAACTGCAGATTTAGATAGGATCCCAGGTTCATTAAGGAACGTTGAGGCCAAAAGCCAAATGGCCAAAAGCCAAAAGCCAAATGGCTAAAGTAGAAAAACTTATGCATGACACCAATACATGGCGAGACAGACATCCTGAGAAGATTAAGAAACGTTGAGGCCAAAACGCAAATGGCCAAAAGCCAAAAGCCAAATGGCCAAAGTAGAACAACTTATGCATGATGAGGCCAGAACACAAATGGCCAAACCACTCCAATTCACCTCCAAAAAGGGGACAGAAACCCCCCCAAGGTATTGTATTTTCTTTCTTTTCCTTATTTTATTTATTTCAATTATTTCTTTTTTTAATTAATTCCTTTAATTTAACTTATTTTCATAAAATATAAAAAATAGTAAAAAACAGAAAAGTCATAAAAATCAAAATATATTTATTTAATTAATATTTTTTTGTAAATAAATTTCACTAATAATTAATTATTTATTTTTATAAATCAAAATTGCATGTAAATAATTAGATTAATTTTAGGTTTAATTTTAACATGTTTTTCTTAATAAATAAAAAAAATTAGAATTAGGGTTAATATTTTAATTTCATTTAATCTTTCTCATAAAAATACATAAAAAACATAAATACCAAAAACTCAAAAAAAAATAATAATTTCTTTTTTTCTCTTTAATTTCATTAGTTTAATCATTTGATTTAATTTCATTTAATTTCTTTAAAGGGTCCAACGCCCTCGAACGTTCTATTTTTATTTCTTTCGCACATTTATTTTCTTTCAAATATTATGTAATTGCTCAAGCCATGTAACTCGGACATTTTATATTTCCCGCATTTTATTTCTTTATTTTATGTCAAATCGGGTCCTGGTTTAATTTGGCGATGTGGACCCGCGCCTTTGTAATAGTTTAGGAACTTTATATTTCTCGCAATTTTTAACTATTAATAATGACATGCAAGAATGAATGATAAAATAAAAACAAACGCATAGATCACCTATAACATGAACAAGACAAAAATAAATGAACTTGACACACTAATCACACACCACCCCTAGGGTACGCCTCACTGTTGCCTTGCCCTTCGAAAGGTGATCGTCGAGTAGAGGATGTTTTAGTAAGTCCTCATGATCCGGGAACCTGGCATGAGGGTAGCTTCTAAGGTGTTTTCCTATTGCTCTGGTGATCACCATGTCCCGAACCTCGAATTGACCCGAACACCTCCAACGGTGGTGCTACCTACCTCTCAATGGTGGGATGGCACTACTTCAAGGACATTTACACAGACGAATTCCTTAGGGTAGGTAGACGACTCTAGATACTTGCTCTAATTTCAAAAACAAATCAAAAATACTTTTCACACCGACACCTTTTCAAAAAGCTTTCGAAAGCAATTTTTCAAACACTCTTGAGGACCGATACAAGAGTCGAACTGGAATTTTCAAAGAAACTTTTTTAAAACCCACAATTGAAAAGCAAACAAACCATTTTTGAAAACACAAATGAGCAAGTATCTAAGAGCCCATGGATAACCATGGATAGAAAGGGTGCTAACACCTTCCCTTTCTATAACCTACCTCCCGAACCGAGAGCAATCTCTTTAAGGAATTTTTCTTTGCTTTTGTCCTTTCCATTTGGAGAAAATAAAAGACGGTGGCGACTCTTGCTTCCGCGACATTTCGCGAACCAGCGTTAAACAGTCAGTTCCAGATCCACCGATCACAACTACCTTTAGGATACCATAAGCCAACATTGGTTGTTCCTTTGAGATACTTCATGATCCTTTTAACTGCCATGAGGTGTGATTCCTTTGGATTTGCTTGAAAGCGAGCACAAAGACAAACACTAAACATTATGTCAGGACGACTTGTCGTCAAATACAATAAGGAACCAATCATACCTCGGTATTTTGTAATATCAACTGGAGTACCGGATTCATCTTGATCAACATATGTACCGGAGCCCATTGGAGTATTCATTGCTTTACAATTGTCCATATCAAACTTTTTCAATAATTCTTTGCAATACTTAGATTGGTTGATGAAGATTCCATCTTTTAGTTGCTTGATTTGTAGTCCAAGAAAGTAGTTCATCTTTCCCATCATAGACATCTCGAATTCTCCTTGCATCATCAATGAGAATTCCTCACACATTTCTTTGTTAGTCGATCCAAAAATGATATCATCAACATAGACTTGAACCAATAAAGTGTTACTTTTGATTTTCTTAATGAACAAAGTTTTATCAACCTTACCCTTTTCGAAACCTTTTTCACACAAAAAATTGCTAATTCTATCATACCATGCTCTTGGTGCTTGCTTTAAGCCATAAAGAGCCTTTCTCAACTTAAAGACATGTGTAGGATGTTTGAAGTCTTCAAATCCCGGAGGTTGTTTGACATAGACTTCTTCATTGATGTATCCATTCAAGAATGCGCTTTTGACGTCCATTTGAAAAAGCTGAAAATTTAATGAACAAGCATAAGCAAGTAAAAGACGTATAGCTTCTAACCTTGCAATTGGAGCAAATGTTTCTTCAAAGTCGATTCCTTCCTCTTGATTGTAGCCTTGGGCAACCAACCTTGCTTTGTTTCGAACAATTAGACCATTCTCATCAAGTTTGTTCTTAAACACCCACCGGGTACCTATGATGTGTTTACCACTTGGTCTAGGAACAAGTTCCCAAACTTGATTTCTCTCAAATTGATTTAATTCTTCTTGCATAGCAATAATCCATTGATCATCTCCTAAGGCTTCATCAACTTTGGTAGGTTCAATTTGAGAAACAAACGCCATGTTTAAGCAAGCATCTTTTAGATTTAATCTTGTTGATACTCCTTGGCTAATGTCACCAATAATTTTGTCAATAGGATGGTCTCTATGAGTTCTCCATTCTTTTGGTAGATCATTGATGTTTGAATCTTGTTGTACAATGTCTTCTTGATTTTCCGGTGATTTCACAACTTGATCATTTGAAAGTTCTTCCGGGGGTAAATCTATAGGATCATCATCATCACACACAACTACTTCCTCTTCGTCGGATTTCTCGTCAAACTTACCGAGATTGTCTTTGTCATTGTTAAGAACAAAACACTTGCATCCAAAAATGTGGAAGTGAGCAATATTTGGCTTTCTTCCTTTGAAGAGTTCATATTGAGTCTTCTTTATTATAGGTCTAATGATAACTCGATTTCCAACATAACATGCCGTACTAACCGCATCCGCCCAAAGATATTTAGGAAGATTTGCATCACTAAGCATTGTTCTTGCAAGTTCCACTAGAAACCTATTCTTTCTTTCAACTACTCCATTTTGTTGTGGATTTCTAGGTGCTAAAAAATTATGAGAGATACCATGTTCTTCACAAAATTCTTCAAATTGTGCATTTTGGAATTCTCCACCATGATCACTTCTTATGGATACAATCTTTAGTGATTTTTCATTTTGGATTTGCTTAGCATACTTCTTAAAAGCTTTAAAGGTATCACTTTTCTGCACAAGAAACAAAGTCCAAGAATATCTAGAAAAATCATCAACAATAACCAAAGCGAATACATTACCTCCGAAGCTTTTTGTTCTTGATGGACCAAAGAGATCCATGTGTAACAATTGTAGTGGCCTTGTAGTAGACACCACATTCTTAGATTTGAAAGATGATTTTGTTTGTTTCCCTTTTTGACAAGCATCACAGAGTCTATCTTTGACAAATTTTCTCTTAGGCAAACCAATGACAAGATCACGCTTGATTAGTTTATTCAAGTGTTCCATATGAATATGAGCAATTCTTTTGTGCCAAAGCCATGAATCATCATTGTTTGCCATGAGACAATTTACCTTCAAGGATGGATCATCAAGGGAAATCATAAATATATTATTAATTCTTTTACCTTTGAGTTTTACCTCATTGGTTGCCTCATCCATAATACGACATTCTTCTTTGTTGAATTTGATCTTGAACCCTCTATCGCAAAGTTGACTTATGCTAAGAAGGTTGTGCTTTAATCCTTCAACATAGAGAACATCCTCAATTTGAATGGATGGAGGTGTGCCAACTATTCCAACGCCAAGTATCTTTCCTTTGGTGTTGTCTCCATAGGTGACATACCCTTTGGCTTTATGTACTAGATATGAAAATTGGTGTACATCTCCTGTCATATGCTTTGAACATCCACTATCAAGATACCAAACATTTGATGTGGATTTCAAGCATACCTACAAAAACAAATTATTTCTTGTTAGGTACCCAAGTTGCCTTGGGTCCTTCATATTTAGTTCCCTTTTTCACCCATGCATAATGTCCACTAGCCATACTGAAATTTCTAATATAGCATGCATTGGGTGTGTGTCCAATAATACCATAGTAAAAACAGTTTGGAACAAATTTGCTCTTGTATCTAGGAATTTGTTTTCTTTTAGATACATTAGCCTTTTTCTTTTGATGATTATGAACAACTTGCTTCTTTTTTACTTTCTTGGGATTGGAACTATTACTAGCCTTTACAAAAACAGTGGGGTTGTTACTTGGTTTCTTAGTATTCACATAACCAAGACCTCTTTTATCATTTGGATAACGTTGTTGGCTTAGTAATCCTTCCAATCCTATTTGTCCTTTTTCATATCGTTCAATGACTCTTTTCAATTGAACAATTTGAAAGACATTTGATTCACACTTGGAGCATGCAAAGTTTTCCTTTTCTTTAATAAAATTCTGTTTTTGAAGATCAAAATCTTTAGTCATGGTGTCAATTTTTTCTAGACAAATTAGAAGTTCTTTTTCTTGTTTTGACACCTTTTTGTATAAACTTTTGCATTCTTTCAAGAGTTCATCAATTGCACCTTGAACATTGTGATCGGTGGAAATAGAACTGACTATTTTGAAATGTTGGTTCGTGAAATGTCGCAGTAAGCAAGAGTCACCACCGTCTTTTATTTTTTCCAACAAGGAAAGGACAAAAGCACAGCAAAATTCCTTTTCGAGATGTTTCTCGGTTCGGGAGGTAGATTATAGAAAGGGAAGGTGTTAGCACCCTTTCTATCCGTGGTTATCCACGGGCTCTTAGGTACTTGCTCACTATGTTTTCAAAAATGTTTGTTTTTCTTGTGTTTGTGGGTTTTGAAAAAGTTTGTTTGAAAACTTCGATTTAACTCTTGTATCAGTCCTCAAGAGTGTATGAAGTGTTGTTTGAAAACTTTTGTCAGAAAAGTGTAGGTGTGAAAAGTATTTTTATTTTGATAGAGCAAGTACCTGAGAACCTCTACCTACTCAAAAGAAATTAAGCTGTGTAAATTTCCTTTAGACAGTGCTATCCCACTATTGAGAAGTAGGTAGCACCGTCGTCGAAGTTTTTCGGGTCAATTCGATTATAGGGACATGTGGTCACCAAAGCAATAGTAGGACACCTTAGCGGTAACCCTAATGTCCTATATCATTTTTTATCGAGGCAACCGTTTCGAGGCAACTTTGATCTTTAGACAGGAGGGCAAACTCTAAAACATCCTATACTCAATGACCACGTCGAGGCAACCAAGTGAGGCGTACCCTAAGGGTGGTATGTGCATGTGTGTTGTTTTTCAGTTAAATTGTCTTTGCATGTTATTTGTGAGCTACGGATTGGTTTTATTATCATACAGTCTTGCAGGCATATTAACAGTTAAGAGTGCGGAAAATAAAATGCGGAAAAGGTAAATCTAGCTATTACAAGGCGCGAGTCTATACATCGCCAAAAACAAAAACCCATTTTGAAAATAAGAATGCGAGAAATAGTAAATAAAGAGATAAACCTAATTAACTATTACATTTCCGGAAGCAGTTACATAAATATAATCAAAATAAATAAATACGCGCGAAATTTAATCGGGAACGTCCTTAGGGTGTTGACCCTTTTTTGAGAAAGAATTGAAATTGTCCTTTTTTTGCAATTAATTAAATATTTAAGCCTAAAACTAAATAACTAATTATTTAAAAGAAAAAAAGTGTTTTTGTGTTTTTTATGTTTTAATGAAATAAAATTAAAAAAAATTAAAAAGTGTCAAAAAAAATACTAAGTCTAATTCATTTTTATTTATTGTAAAAAAGGATTAAAATTAAACCTAATTAATAAAAAGACTAAATTAATTAATTTGCATTTATTTACAAAATAAGTTAATAAATAATAAAAGTGTTTTTTTTTGTTTTTTCTGAATTTTATGGTGAAAAAATGTTAATTTGTTAATTAATTAAATAATACTAATAATAATTACTAAAGAAAATAAAAGGAAAAAAGAAAATAAAAGAAAGAATAAAAAACCAAGGGTGTTGGGCCAGCATTGGGGGTGAAGAAGTAATTCCAGCCCATTAAGCCAAGCCTGCGTTGACTTCTGGATCAGGTGTGCCAGCGTTGACTGGGGATTATTGTGGTCCTTCATCTTTTGTCATCAGATCTAGGCTCAAGGACACATGACACCTTATTGTTTGAGGCATATGATGGAACACACTAGCAAGCCTGCACACAATTGTATGAAGAAAAATAATATGGAAATTTTGGGGGACCTGGGATTCGAACCCAAGTCCCAACGTTCAAAGCCTGCACGCCTTAGCCACTGAGCCAGTTGTTCTAATTGAAATAATAATAATCAGTTAATATTATATTAGTAAATCAACGCATGCCCTGGAAAAAAAATAACCCGCGTTTTGTATTTCAATGGGCCAGTGGCATGCTTCCACGTACTTCGTCTTCCTCCTTTTACCTGTAAAAAAACAAAACAATTAGCGGGGGTTTTTAACCCCCACAAAACAAGATGACAGAAAATAGCGATTAGGCCCCTGATGATCAGAAATTGTTCGCGAGGGTTGGGTTGGATTCGTCTATGAAGTAGTGAAAAACACAAGAAGGGGGGGTTGAATTGTAAAACTGAAAATCAATGCAATGAACAAGATATTTTTATCCTGGTTCGTTTGATCTCAAACTACTCCAGTCCACCCGTCAAGGTGATTTCGCCTCTCTCCAACGAGGTCTTAATTCACTATATTCAACTGAATATTACAGTCTGCTTTAACAACTGCTAAAGCCTTCTTGATGCAAACCACAATCCGGTTTGTCAAGGAAACACTTTCTTACAAAGAAGATAAATCTAAGTGTGTGAATGTTTTCTACAAAACTGTATCACAACTGTGATGTATACACAACTTAAAGCTTAGAAACTAGATTGCTAAACAATGATTGAATAAGAGAATGTGTAGTGTTTAGAAAACTTAGAGAAGAAGGATTTTGATCAGCTTTTATGCGTGTAAAGATTTGGAGAGCATTAGCCAATTCAATCTTCAAAGTCTTGTTTATATAGCACTGAGATGTTGAACGTTGGAGCAATATTCTTGATTCAATGCTATTAACAAACTTTCCTTATCGAGCAGATCTTGTCTGGAATGAGGCCGTTGGTATTAATTTGCTTTCAATGCACAGTACCGTTGCTTACTTAATGCAAGTTCTGGCTTGGCTCATTCGGATTCTGCTTAGCTGCTGATGAACTGTTGTGTTTCTTTATCAGAGTGTTGAGCGCAGTTCTGTTCATCAGGCTTCAGCATATACGTGATTTAATCTTCTGATTCTGACATTCTGATATGGCAACTTCTGATGCTGATGTCAGGAACCAAATTTCTGATGCTGATTAGGTGTGATCTTGCTTATATCAATCAGAGTATCTGCAAATCAGAACTTAATAATTTAGGCAGCAGATAGTTCATACATGAATCATATAAATAATATATCTTTTCACTTTGTTATCATCAAAACTTAAATATAGGGTAGTAGATTCAAACTTTGTTCTAACAATCTCCCCCTTTTTGATGATGACAAAAACTAGATATTTTTAAATGAAAATAACGTGAAAAGGTATCAGAGAGATGCATCAGAGTAAAAGGTTATCAAAGATAAGGGGTAAAAAGATATCAGAGTTGAGAGATACTCCCCCTGAGTTTATTACTTCCCTTTGATTACAAGTGTTCTTCAGGATCAGATCTTTTTGCCTTTCTTTGAACATCAGAGTATCAGAGTCTTTGACTATAAAAAGCTTTAGATCAGCACATCAGAGCAGAGCTTCAGATCAGCGTATCAGAGCTTTTCTTGTCAGAGCTTTGCCTTTGGATCAGAGTATCAGAGCGGATCAGAGCTTCATAGCTTTTAGTCTTCAGAGTGTCCAGGAGCTTCCTTGTACCTGTAGACTTTAAGCAAAACAAAAAGACATTTTCAAGTATAATAGAGTTAGAATGTTTGAGAATTTCTGTCTTAGTTAACCGTTATTGTTTAAAATAGCATTCGTGTTCTCCCCTTTTTTGTCAGCAATCAAAAAGTGTAGGTGAGTGCTAAAACAATTAAGATCAGAAAAACTTGTCATATTAAAAGGTTCAGAATCAAACAAAACATATTCAAATAGTACATCAGAAAATCCAAGAAAACATGAAAAAGACATGAATGAAAAAACTAAGGTTGGGGAGGAAAGCGTGTGAACAGGTTCTCCAGCATGGCTTTGATCTGATCAGCAGTCTCATTCTGCCTGTGCACCATGCTGACAACAGTGTCAATCTTGCTATCCTGCACATCCATTCTTTCTTTTATCTTCTGGTCGTTTTCATCCATCCTCTGCTGCAGACGCATGTCATTCAGCTTCAGCTCTTCTAGAGTCTGCCTGTCCAAGGCAGCTTGAGAAGCATCAGAAGCAGGAAGCTTCTGAGAGCTTTCTGCAACATCTTCTGCTTGACTTGCTTCAGCTTGAATGGTCTTGTCTTCTTCTGGTTGCACCTTTGAAGCTAGCTGTTTCTCAGACCAAGGTTCACTATCCAAAGGGAGCACAGCTTCCTGAGGCAGCAGACTGTCAACTTCCTTCAGCAGCTTGCTGAAGTTCTGTTGTGCCTGCTCATAGTTGATATCCTGCAACTTGAGGGCTTCAGCACGTACCCAAAGTCTGAATTGTGACCAGAGCTGATCAGAAGCAGCTGGGTCAATCATTCCAGGACAGACTTGCTTCAAAGAAGCAATCCATTGCTGCACACCTGTTTCAAAATTCATAATACCAGAGCCAACATCTGGTTGTTTTGGTTTAGGGATGGCAATTTTATGTTTCAGATCAGCAAGACGGTCAAGGCTGGCTAAGTCTATGAATGTCCTGCTGGGGTTTTCGGTGGTTTGTTTGGCAGCTGTTTGTTTTGGAGAAGGAGTGGGAGAATCAGAGATTATGATTGGACTGCTTGGTGTTTTGGGAGTATTGGGTGGTGTAGATTCTGGTGAGGATGGCAACTGTGCCAAGGTGATTGTTGTTCCACCTGGCAGCTGGATTGCCAAAGGTGATGGTTGAGGTGAATGAGGTTCAGATGGTTGAGGAGAAGGAGTTTCAGAGTGATGAAACTTAGGTTGAGGTGATGGTGGATGAATTTCTGGTTGAGGAGAGGGAGACGGAATTGCTGGTTGAGGAGAAGTTGTTGGAATTTCTGGTTGTTCAGGGATAAGGGGTTCTTCTGGAATTGATGAGAGAGGTTGTAGTTATTCTGGTTCTTCAGCAGATTGTTGTTGTTCTAGTTCTGGAGGAGGGACAATTTGTGGTTCAGAGTTTGGATTGGCGGAGTGATCAGAAGTGTGTTGATCAATGTCAGACAGCACTTTGTCAATTGCTGATGTTGTTGAGATTGGTTTGGGATGTTTGGTTCTGGGTCTTCTGAGTTTTAATGCCTCAGAAGGGTCATCTTCTGGTTCAGTTTCATCTATTGTTGGGATGGGGATTGAGATTCTATGAGAGGTTGGAGGAGGAATAAATGCTGGAATAGTAGAAGAATTTAAAACAGAAGCAGCAGATAAATTACCTCTTTTCTTGGGTGTCTGCTGGGATGATCCTTCTGAAGGTTCCTTCCTCTTCTTCGTCTTCTTCAGAGTCACTTCTTGTTGAGGTTGATGCAGAGCTTTGATAATCAGATTTGGATTTGTACCGTCTGCCTTGCACGCATCTAAGTATCTGAGAACCACCTCTGGTTTAGATTCTATCTCAGAAAATAAAGGAAAGTCACTCAGAGGAACTCTTCTGCTGGTGATATCAGCAATAGGAGTAGCTCTGGGTTCCTTTTTGATATTCTCTATCAACTTCATTTTCTTCAAGTTCTCTGCATTCAGAGGCTTCCCAACTGCTGGTTCAATGGTTCTTAACTCTTGAGCTTCTATCAGATGCTCTATCAGCCTATTCTCTGTCAGAATATCTGATATCAACCTTCCAAAGGGTATCCAATCCCTCTTTGTTCTTTCTTCTTCCCTGGTTTCCTTCACACTTGTTCTGAGGTGGTTGAACAGAAGATGAGCCAAGTTGATTTTTACCTTCTGATCAATAAAGTAGATCAGAAACTGCTGATCCACATTTATGTAATCAGGTGAACTAGTTGGCTTCCTATGGTTGAAGCACCCCAGAATTATCTTAGCCCAAACTCTGTGATGATCCTTCAGATCTTTGATCTTGCTGCTGGGCACCCCATGAGTGAAAATCCTTGCAGCTATCACGCCCACGTCAGCACATCTCTCAGCCATATCAACACAGCGGACGCCACCGCCACTGTAACCGATTAACCTTGCTATGTGGTCCTCAGTGATCACAATCTTCTTCCCCATAACGAAGGAGGTGACTAGATGCGTTGAAGCCTTGGCATGAATCCAGAATTCCTTGACTAACATAGGGAATGTTGGTCCAACCAACCTGTCAAAATACCTTTCCCATTTCTGTGCCCTAACTTCTTCTGTTAGGTCAAAACCGTTCTCCTTCAAGCTTCCAAAATCAACGATCAATTCAGATAACACTTCAAGATTCTTCACAGGAGTGAGGAGTGTTTTGAATGGCACTTGATACTGTTCAGATGATGCTTTCTTCTGAGGACTTGCAGAAGCACTGCTGGAGGTTGCCATGTTCACACTAAAAGATTTTGAGAAGAAACTGAGAAAAAGGGTTTTGCAAGAGATGAACACAGAAAAATGCAGAGAATGCTTGAGAATTAGTGAGAAACTGTAAAGAATTAGAATGAGAGGTTAATGTGTTTAAATAGAGTTTCAGAATATTTTGAAAAAATAAATGTTTTTAAGAAAGAGAAAAATCATGATTGCATTTTAAAAGCATGATTACTTTTATTAAATGCTTGCTGATTTTGGGGGATTTGAGAAAGATACTTAAAAACGGTTACCAGACATGTGTCTCAATGCACCCAATCAGCGCTTTGCCTTCTCAGAAGCGTGCATGCGTTCTGCTTCAGAGATTTGCTGATGATTGGATGACACTTGTTTGATGTAGTGATCAGCACGTCTGTCTTTGAGCTTAGACTCTCAGATCTTAAGACTTGCATCTGATACAATCTGCATGTTCTATCTTTCTGAAAGAAGATTGATCAGAAGTTCACAGTAAAGCAATTACATTCTGAAGGTAAATATATGGAATTAAAACATTTTCACTCTGGACAGACTTTCATGTTGAGATGTTTCAGAATGAAATTAAACCTATCTTCTGAAAGGGGTTTAGTAAAGACATCAGCCCATTGATGGTCTGTATCTATAAATTTTAAGTTCAAAATTCCTTTCTGAATATAGTCCCTAATGAAGTGATGTTTTATTTCAATATGCTTAGCTCTAGAATGTAAAATGGGATTCTTACTTAAGCAAATAGCAGAAGTATTATCACAGAGTATAGGAATGTTACTCTCAAAAATCTGGAAGTCTTCAAGCTGACTTTTCATCCAGAGCATTTGTGTGCTACATCCTGCTGCTGCTATGTACTCAGCTTCTGCTGTTGATAGCGCAATTGTTGATTGCCTTTTGCTGGACCAAGAGATCAGATTTTCTCCCAGAAACTAGCAGCTTCCAGAAGTGCTTTTACGCTCCACTCTGTCTCCAGCAAAATCAGCATCGCAGTAGCCTACTAAGCTGTAATCACTAGATTTTCTATAAAACAAACCCAGATTAGTAGTACCTTTCAGATACTTGAAAATTCTCTTAACAGCTGTTAAGTGAGATTCTCTAGGATCTGATTGGAATCTAGCACAGATACAAACACTGAATAATATGTCAGGTCTTGAAGCAGTCAGATAGAGGAGAGAACCAATCATACCTCTGTAGACTTTCTGTTCTACATTTTTTCTTACCTCTTCTCTTTCCAGAATGCACGTGGGATGCATTGGAATCTTTGATGGCTTACATTCTGAGAGGTCAAATTTCTTCAGAAGATCTCTGATGTATTTGCTCTGATGAATGTAAGTTCCCTCTGGAGTTTGATTGATCTGAATTCCTAGAAAGAATTTCAGTTCCCCCATGAGGCTCATCTCAAATTCTGCCTGGCGACTGGGGAAAAGGTTTTTGTGTAGTCTATCCCCTCTTGCTGACTATAACCTTGTGCAACCAGTCGTGCCTTGTTTCTGATGACTTCACCTTGTTCATTTAGCTTGTTTCTGAACACCCATCTTGTTCCAATGACGTTGAATCCTTTTGGTCTGGGAACGAGATCCCATACGTCGTTTCTGGTGAATTGATTCAGCTCTTCTTGCATTGCCAGAATCCAGTCATTATCCAGAAGTGCTTCATCAATAGAAGAAGGTTCAATCAGAGACACAAGTCCCATGAGAGTTTCTTCAGAGTTTCTGAAGCTTGCTCTTGTTCTGATTGGATCTTCCTTTCTTCCTAAGATAGTCTCTTCTAGGTGATCCAAGCTGCTTCTGGGTAATCTCTTCTGAGGTTGATCAGCAGCTGTTGTAGGATTGCTAGCAGTGCTCCTTTCAGACGTTGAAGGAGTGTCTGTGTTGAGAGCTTCTGATGACTTGTCTTCAGAACCTGTAAATTCAATTTCCATACCTGCAAAAACTTCATTCTGCTTTGACTTTTCAGAGTCAAGCTTATCATCAAAACGAATACTGATTGATTCTTCCACAATCTGTGTTTCTGTATTATATACTCTGTACCCTCTTGAGCGTTCAGAGTATCCTAACATGATACACTTCTGTGCTTTAGAGTCAAACTTGTTCAAATAGTTCTTTGTATTTAATATAAAGCAAGTACATCTAAATGGATGAAAATATGAAATGTTGGGCTTTCTGTTCTTCCACAATTCATATGGAGTCTTTTCCAGAATAGGTCTTATTGAGATTCTATTCTGAATGTAGCACGCTGTGTTTATTGCCTCTGCCCAGAAGGTCTTAGCAACGTTTGTCTCATTGATCATGGTTCTGGCCATTTCTTGCAATGTTCTGTTCTTTCGTTCTACAACTCCATTTTGTTGGGGAGTTCTAGGACAAGAGAAATCATGCAGAATGCCTCTGTCATTAAAGAATGACTCAAAATCTTTGTTTTCAAATTCTTCACCATGATCACTTCTGACTTTAACGATTCTAAGATCCTTTTCATTCTGAACTTGGTTACAGAAGGTAACAAACACAGAGTGTGACTCGTCCTTGTGTCTTAAGAACTTTACCCATGTCTATCTGCTATAGTCATCTACGATTACTAACCCATACTTCTTGCCACTGACTGAAGCAGTTTTAACTGGTCCAAATAAGTCAATGTGCAGAAGTTCTAATGGCTTAGAGGTAGAAACAACATTTTTGGATTTAAAAGAAGGTTTTGCAAACTTGCCTTTCTGACATGCTTCACACAGAGCATCTGAATTGAACTTCAAATTAGGAAGTCCTCTGACCAAATTGAGTTTGTTAATCTGAGATATTCTTCTCATACTAACATGCCCCAATCTTCTGTGCCAGATCCACTGCTCGTTGTTAACAGACAGAAGGCATTTTACATTCTGACTCTTTAGTTCAGAAAGTTTGATTTTGTAAATGTTGTTTTTCCTCTTACCATTAAACAGGATAGTCCCATCTTTCTGACTAACAGCTTTACATGATTTTTGATTAAAGATTATATCATAACCGTTATCACTTAATTGACTTATGGATAACAGATTATGCATCAATCCATCTACTAGCAGAACATTATTAATAGAGGGAAGATTTCAATTACCTACAGTTCCAGAGCCAATTATCTTTCCCCTCTGATTGCCTCCAAAACCAACGTGGCCTCCAGGCTTAAGTTCTAGGCTTTGGAACATATGCCTTCTTCCCGTCATGTGTCGCGAGCAGCCAGAGTCCAGGTACCATGACTGGTGTTTCTGACTTGCTGCTAAAGATATCTGCAACATGTATTATTTTATCCTTAGGTACCCAAATTTTCTTGGGTCCTGATTTGTTAGTTTTACCAAAACTCTGGTTGAATTTTGGTTTCACAGAGTGCTTACTGCTAGTGTATTTAATATCATGTGTGTGACCATACACAAAATGTGAATTCAGAGGAGTGTGTTTAATGGTTAAGTCCATGACATTCTTTGGTGTAGGAACCTTACCTTGGTATCCTATTCCTTTCCTGCCGTTTCTGCTAACTCCATAGATCATTGAAGCCATTTTGCTTCTATCTATGCTTTTAGCGAGGAACTTCTGGAAACTGTGATCATACTCCTTGATGATCTCATCAGCGTTACTGGGAGTTTCAGAAATTGGTTCCTTCTGAGAGTTTTGTAAAGTGTTTTCTAATTTTGAAATCTTATTTCTCAGCTCAGAATTCTCCAATTTGAGGCTCTCAGTCTTATTAGAGTCAGATTCAAGATTCCTTTTCAGGTCTCTGAATTTAACTCTAATTTGCTGATACCGTTCCAGAATCTCATTAAGGCTTTCAGCAAGTTTAGCCTTGGTAAAGTTAACAGCAAAGTTAGGAAATACCTCTTCAGTATCTGATTCTGAGTCTGATTCAGAAGCTTCACTATCTTCTGAGATGTTAGCCATGAGAGCTATGTTTGCCCTCTCATCATCTGATTCTGAGTCAGCTTCAGACGAGTCAGAGTCATCTCATGTAGCCATGAGACTTTTCTTCTTCTCTCTTCCAAACTTCTTTTTAGGCTTTTCCCTCTGAAGCTTTGGGCAGTCACTCTTATAGTGTCCTTGCTCATTGCACTCATAGCAGATGATGTCCTTGGTGTTTGGCTTTTTGCTGCTTGAGGAGCCTTCAGATCTTCTGTATCCAGAGGAAGAATTTGTCCTTCTGTATCTGGAAGAAGACTCGTTCTGATCAGATCTTCTGGGATTCCTGAACTTCCTTTGTCTTTGCTTCCACAGTTGATTTACTCTTCTGGAAAGGAGGGAGAGTTCGTCTTCTTCTGATGAGGATCCATCAGATGTTTCTTCAACTGCCTGCAAAACTTTAGACTCAAATGTTTTGTTAGATTTTAATGCTAAAGGCTTACCTTGCTTCTGAGGCTCGTCAGCTTCTAGCTCTATCTCATGACTTCTGAGGGAGCTGATAAGTTCCTCCAGAGTGATTTTGTTGAGATCTTTAGCTAGCTTCAGAGCTGTAACCATTGGTCTCCACTACTTGGGTAAACTTCTGATGATTTTCTTGACATGGTCAGCAGTAGAGTATCCTTTGTCCAGAACTTTGAGACCAGCTACCAGAATCTGGAATCTTGAGAACATTGTTTCAATGGATTCAGATTCTTCCATTTTGAACGCCTCATACTTCTGAATGAGCGCCAGAGCTTTAGTTTCTTTGACCTGAACGTTTCCCTCATGCGTCATTCTGAGTGAGTCAAAAATATTCTTTGCTGTGTCTCTGTTGGAGATCTTTTCATATTCAGTATAGGAGATGGCACTGAGGAGGATGGTTCTGGCCTTGTGGTGATTCTTGAAGTCACGCTTTTGTTGGTCAGACATTGTTTTTCTATCAATCTTCTGACCGCTTGCATTCACAGGGTGCGTGTATCCATCTGTCACCATATCCCACAGATCAGCATCATGTGCCAGAAAGAAGCTTTCAATTCTGTCTTTCCAGTAATCAAAGTTTTCTCCATCAAAGACTGGAGGTTTGCCGCTGAATCTGTCTTTGTCCTCATTGTTGTCATTGCTGGTGTGAGAATTGTTTCCTGCCATTGTGTTTTTCTAACGCTGGATCTTGTACTGACACGGTTAAGTGTTTTAGCTCAGAACCAGGCGCTCTGATACCAATTGAAGTAGTGAAAAACACAAGAAGGGGGGGTTGAATTGTAAAACTGAAAATCAATGCAATGAACAAGATATTTTTATCCTGGTTCGTTTGATCTCAAACTACTCCAGTCCACCCGTCAAGGTGATTTCGCCTCTCTCCAACGAGGTCTTAATTCACTATATTCAACTGAATATTACAGACTGCTTTAACAACTGCTAAAGCCTTCTTGATGCAAACCACAATCCGGTTTGTCAAGGAAACACTTTCTTACAAAGAAGATAAATCTAAGTGTGTGAATGTTTTCTACAAAACTGTATCACAACTGTGATGTATACACAACTTAAAGCTTAGAAACTAGATTGCTAAACAATGATTGAATAAGAGAATGTGTAGTGTTTAGCAAACTTAGAGAAGAAGGATTTTGATCAGCTTTTATGCGTGTAAAGATTTGGAGAGCATTAGCCAATTCAATCTTCAAAGTCTTGTTTATATAGCACTGAGATGTTGAACGTTGGAGCAATATTCTTGATTCAATGCTATTAACAAACTTTCCTTATCGAGCAGATCTTGTCTGGAATGAGGCCGTTGGTATTAATTTGCTTTCAATGCACAATACCGTTTCTTACTTAATGCAAGTTCTGGCTTGGCTCATTCTGGTTCTGCTTAGCTGCTGATGAACTGTTGTGTTTCTTTATCAGAGTGTTGAGCGCAGTTCTGTTCATCAGGCTTCAGCATATACGTGATTTAATCTTCTGATTCTGACATTCTGATATGGCAACTTCTGATGCTGATGTCAGGAACCAAATTTCTGATGCTGATTAGGTGTGATCTTGCTTATATCAATCAGAGTATCTGCAAATCAAAACTTAATAATTTAGGCAGCAGATAGTTCATACATGAATCATATAAATAATATATCTTTTCACTTTGTTATCATCAAAACTTAAATATAGGGTAGTAGATTCAAACTTTGTTCTAACAGTCTGACCTTGACGAATTCAACCATATGCGTCTCAAGGTCCAATTTTTCCTGTGCTGGGAATCCCTAAATTGGAAGCTTTGAAACCCTAAAAATCATCCATGGTGGTTTGTGATTCAGGGCTCCATAATGCAATTGTCTTATACCATTAGCTTCAGAAGAGTGTTAGCAACGTAAATCAATGATCATAACATGTTAAGGATGCATAAATATTGAATTACGATTAAGGAGAAAATAGTCAAACCGTGTGACTGGTTCTTGGGATTCCTTGAGTGTTAGCGTGTGGTTTTGATCTCTGCACATTCCTGGGAATGCTGGCAATATGTTTGACTCCTCCAATTGGCTTAAAAGGGCCTTGAAGTGAGAAAACAGATTTGACTTTTTGCTTAGATTTTTTGAATATGGTTTGGCCGTTTGTGTAGTGCTTGGATCGTGTCCTAGGTCTGGAATGCTTGCATATGTACATGTGAATGAAATTAGGTCAACAGCTAGGCTTGGGATCCATTGTATTGATGTCTTGAGATTTTTCTTAACCACCATTGAAAGCTTTCCATACTTGGAGCAAAAACCATGATTTTTTACACAAAATAGCCTAGCACGAATTTGGTAGCTGGCTCATGACACATAAAAGCTATTCAAACCATAAAGATGCCATTCCATTAATTTTTGGGTTTTATTTGAATTATTATGGATTTAAAATGAATTAAATTAATAAAAATTAAATAAAATAGAAAAATAAATGTTTGATCTTGAAATTAAGCATGGGACACGTGTATGGCATGACAAGGCTGAATCAAGTGGAAGAAAGTGGGCCCTTTTGTCAAAAATTGAAGTTTCAAGGATAGTTGACTTTTGCACATTCCCAAAAATTTCCCAACTTCTCCAATGCATATCTTGCTCAATTTTGATCATATGAGCATGTTCTTGGACATTTTGGAAAGGTCTTGAAGTCCTCTAACCAATGCCTTTGGTCCCATGTCATTTTGATTTACCAATATCATGTTATGGTCTTTGACTTAAAGTGCATTTTTGTTGACTTTTGAAAATGACCTATAATGTAGAAATTGATAACTTTTTGTGAGAGCATTTATTGGACTTGGAATGTGAAGATGAGTTGTAGGAAATGTCATCCCCTTAAAAATGAGCATTGGATGGGATTTTTCTGATGAACCATGAAAAAGTTATGCCTTGGTCAAGTTACAGTTGACTTTTCAACTGTCCAAAAATGGAAACTTTTTGCATCTTGATGATTTTTGAGCCATGCTTGTGAAATCATGATCAAGACTTGATCAAATGATGATTGTGAGCTCAAAATAAGATGTTGCCCAAAATTTTTGACTTTTGACTGTAAAATGACCATTTTACCCCTACAGTTGATTGTGAAGCAATTAGGGCTTTTGACTGTGCAACTTGATGCTGTGAGCCTTGAAACTTGGCATGTAGATGCTTGACAATGTGTATAGGACTATGGGAATTGATTGGACCCTCGAAAACCTCAACTTCCTTGCAAGAACCAAAACCCTAATTTTAACTGGCTTAGGAGGCATTTGGACTGTGCAACCCTTGAGTAGACTTGAGCAAATTGAGATGATGCTTGTCAAAACTTTGAAGAATATGGGAGGGCAAATTTTGGAGTACAACAGTTGCCCCTGTTCAATCTTCTTAAACCTGAGGATGTAGATTGGCTTGCGTGCCTTTCGTGATCCGAAGGTGGAAGATGATTGAACACTAGAGTGCCCAGAAATTTGCACTCACATAGTAGGATATCAGCCATGTGATGTCGGGAATGGGCTTACAGATGCCATTTGGAGAGATGATGGGTAAGAGGATGGGCTTATAGATGCCATCGGGAAGTGTGACAGAACCTTGTTGGGAATGGCCTTATAGATGCCATTTGGAAGTGTGATGGATAGTGGTGGAGATGGGCTTATAGATGCCATCGGAAGGTGTCGATCGCGTAAGAGATTCCTTAGCGAGAGCTTGCGTACTTTGAGAAAGGAAGATGGTTTCCTGGCCTGTTACAGGGGTTGATCTTCAAACTCTTCATGCAGATATGCCCTGGCTAGATACAAGTATCGAATCCACAATCAATCGCTCACAGATATGCCCTGGCTAGATACATGTGTCGAATCTACAAACTCTTCATGCAGACATGCCCTGGCTGGATACAGGTATCGAATCTACAATCAGTTACTCACAGATATTCCCTGGCTAGATACAGGAATCTAATCTGGAATTAGTCGTCTACAGATATGCCCTGGCTGGATACAGGAATCGAATCTCTAAACTCTTCATGCAGACATGCCCTGGCTGGATACAGGTGTTGAATCTACAATCAGTTACTCACAGATATGCCCTGGCTGGATACAGGAATCGAATCTAGAATTGGTCGTCTACAGATGTGCCCTGGCTGGATACAGGAATCGAATCTCTAAACTCTTCATGCAGACATGCCCTGGCTAGATACAAGTGTCGAATCTACAATCAGTTACTCACAGATATGCCCTGGCTAGATACAGGAATCGAATCTGGAATTGGTCGTCTATAGATATGACCTGGCTGGATACAGGAATCAAATCTCTAAACTCTTCATTGCAGACATGCCCTGGCCAGATACAGGAATCGAATCTACAATCAGTCACTCACAGATATGCCCTGGCTAGATACAGGTATCGAATATGGAATTGCGAAAGTTGATAGTAATCATCTTTGGATTGACCTTTTTTCCTGAAAAGGCAAAACATCAGTTGTATGCAATGTCATGATGTATGAAATGCATGATGTCATGATGAGGTTGTATGATATGATGCTTATCATGTATGTAAGCAGGATGTGTAAAATGTGAAATGTAAGTGAATATGTTTTCGTAAGGAAAATAAATCCTTGACGAGTGTCGGGAGCTTGTTGAATCCTGGGCTGATGTTTGAAGAGTAGAGTTCTTCATTTCCGCTGGGGATGATGGTTGCAAGAATAAATCGGTAGGAGAAGATGACTCCGTTGAGGAATAAACTTGTTGGAGAGATTACTCTGTGGGGAATTACTTTGTGGGAAGAGATACTTCGCTGAGGTTTGATGATAACTCTGTTGGGGATACCGTTGATAAGCCTTGTTGTGGAATTTTGATGAACTCTGCTGGGGATAGGAAGAACCTCGCCGGGGACGATCTTTTCGTGGTAATTAGCTGAGGATAACCCAGTTATACCCTGGTGGGGAATAACCTTTGAATAAAGCTGGGGAGAGCGTTCGTACTCTGCAGGGGATAAGCTTTCAGAATCTACTAGGGATAAGCTTCCAGAATCTACTGGGGAGGATGATTCAACTCTCCTGGGGAAACTTTTGGATTGTACTGGGGAAGTGGCTCCACTGGGGTGTCTGGTATTCCGCCGGGGAACAATCTTATATTAAGACTGTCGGGGATGCTTGCTTAGGAACATCTGTATACTCCGCTGGGGAATATTGAGATCTTCTGGGGATACCCAACTTCCTTAAGGCTGACAGTAGACTAACTCTGCTTGGGGAGAGTATCGCTGACTTGTTGGAGATATTGTGCCTTCTTGGGCTGATTGGAGACCAACTCTGCTCGGGGGAGAGTATTGCTGATTCTTGTTTTACTCTATGGGGAGTGAAGGTATCCTGGTTACGTTCTTCAGCCGAACCTACCTTAGTACCTTGGTGGACAGAGCAACTAGATCGCTTAGACAACTCATTATTGCCCCTGTTTCTGATGTCACCTGTAATTAGTCATTTGTTTCGCATGCAAATATTTATGAGTTAGCAATTAATGTCAAATGCATATATCAAAAATGAACATTGGACGTTCTTCGCAAGACAAAACAGAAAAAGGAAAAACAATTGGCAACTTGTCGGGAAAAGTGAGTTTGTATTGATTTTGAAATTTGCCTGTAAATAGGCGTTTATGTACAAGAGGCTGACGTCCTAGTAAGATAACGCCGCCGAACAACATAGAGTTTATACATTTTGTACAAAGGAAAACAAAACAGCTATGTGAAAAAGAATAATCCCACTGGGTTCCAACTCCGCTATCGCCTTTATGTCTTCAGGCGTCTCATCACTTTGCTGCTTAGTTGAAGATGAAGCTGATTGATTGTTGTCGTGTAAACCTGATAGTTGATGCCGAATTCTGGATGCAAGGTGATCCAATGAGACATAGTATTACGCTTTAATCCCTAACTTTTGCCTGGACCGCCCTTTCGGGTTTTCAGTCCACCGGGATACCCATTTTTGCCCAAGCCGCCTTTTCAGGTTTTCGACTTTCCGGGTGTACAGGTTTTTTTCATTTCATCCCTTATTTTTTCCCGAACCCTTTTGGTTCTCCGGGAAGCCCTTATTTTGCCTAGGTGTGTCAACCTAGCGGGTCTTTTATCATGCGTAGTATCTTTTTACTATGTCTGCATTGGCGGGGTGAGGAAGGTCGTCACCATCCATGGTGGTTAGAATCATAGCCCCTCCTGAGAAGATGTTCTTAACCACAAATGGCCCTTCGTACGTAGGGGTCCATTTTCCCCTAGGATCACTTTGAGGAAGAATGATGCGCTTGATTACCAGGTCTCCGACTTGATACTCTTCGCGTATGACTTTCTTGTTAAATGCCCTGATCATCCGTTTTTGGTACGTTTGACCATGACAAATAGCAGTGAGTCTCTTTTCGTCAATTAGGTATAATTGATCAAGTCGAGTCTGGATCCAGTCATCTTCGCTCAAACCTGCATCCTTCATTATCCGGAGAGAGGGTATCTGGACTTCAATAGGCAAGAATGCCTCCATGCCATAGACCAAGGAAAAGGGTGTTGCCCCTATTAACGTCTGTGCTGAGGTACGGTACCCATGAAGAGCAAACGGTAACATCTCGTGCCAATCTTTGTACGTCACTGTCATCTTCTGCACAATCTTCTTGATATTCTTATTTGCTGCTTCGACAACCTCATTCATCTTCGGCTGGTAGGGAGAAGAGTTGTGGTGCTGTATCTTGAATTGCTCGCAGAGCTCAGTGATCATCTTGTTGTTAAGATTGGTACCATTGTCTGTAATGATCCTCTCAGGTACACCGTATCGACAGATCAGGTTGTGCCAAATGAACGGTGCCACGACGTTCTTGGTTACCGTAGCGTAGGAAGCTGCTTCAACCCACTTTGTGAAGTAACCAATCGCTACCAGGATGAATCGATGCCTGTTGGATGTCGTAGGTCTGATCTCGCCGATCATATCAATGCCCCACATTGCAAAAGTCCAAGGTGCTGTCAAGACATTCAGAGGAACTGGAGGAATGTGCACCTTATCAGCATAGATCTGGCATTTGTGACACGTCCGAGAATGTTGGTAACAGTCAGCTTCCATTGTGGACCAGAAATATCCTGCCCGAAGGATTTTCTTTGCCATAGTGTGTCCACTGGAATGCGTTCCGAAGGTACCTTCATGTAGCTCTGCCAGGATCTTTTCTGCTTCAGTCTTATCCACGCAACGCAGTAAAGTTGAATCATGGTTTCGCTTGTATAGAATGTCATTGCTGAGGAAGAACTTTGCTGCGAATCATCTCAGGAACTTCTTGTGTTAACGGATGCACCTTCGGGGTATTCTTGAGCTTCCGGGTACCTCTTCACTTCATGATACCAAGGTTTTTCAGTTACCACTTCAGCCTCAAGATCACAGCAATGTGCAGGTTCATCCAATTTCTAGATAATGATCCTGGGAGCCTCGTTGTCCCATTTGACTTTGAACATAGAAGACATCGTAGCCAGCGCGTCCGCCAACTGATTCTCTTCTCTCGGGAAGTACTCAAAGGTTATTTCCTCGAAATGGGGGATCAACTTCAACACATACTCTTTGTAAGGAATAAGATTTGGGTGTTTCGTATCCCACTCGCCTTTGATCTGATTGATCCCGAGAGCGGAATCTCCGAAGACACTCAGAAACTTGATCCTTAAGTCAATTGCAGCTTGAAGACCCATGATACATTCTTCATACTCTGCCATGTTGTTGGTGCAGTTGAAACATAGTCGGGCAGTGAGTGGAGTATGAGTGCCTTTAGGGGATATGATCACGGCGCCAATACCGTTACCCAAAGCGTTTGAGGCTCCGTCAAAGTGCATAGACAATCGGGATCCTTCCTCTGGTCCTTCATCCGGTCCAGGTACTTCACAATCAGTCACTACCATGATATTCTCGTCAAGAAATTCAAAGTTCATGGATTGGTAGTCGTCCACTGCCTGGTGTGCCAAATGGTCTGCCAATACACTTCCCTTGATTGCTTTCTGAGTCGTGTACTGGATATCATATTCCGTCAAGATCATCTGCCATCTTGCTATTCTTCCGGACAAGGCGGGCTTTTCGAAGATATACTCGATTGGATCCATTTTTGAAATCAACAGAGTAGCGTGAGTCAACATATACTATCTCAGCCGGCGAGCAACCCATACCAAAGCGCAGCAAGTTTTCTCGAGCAGTGAGTATCAGGTCTCACAGTCGGTAAACTTTTTGCTAAGGTAATAAATAGCGTGCTCTTTTCGAACAGACTCGTCATGCTGCCCCAGCACACACCCCATTGAGTTGTCCAGTACTGTCAAGTATAAGATTAGAGGTCTCCCCTCAACCGGTGGCATAAGAATAGGTGGCTCTTGGAGATACTCTTTGATTCTCTCGAAAGCGGCCTGACATTCATCATTCCAACGTACTACTCGATCTCTCTTCAGTAGCTTGAAGATTGGTTCACATGTAGCAGTTAGGTGCGAGATGAATCGGGAAATGTAGTTCAGCCGTCCTAGAAAGCCTCTGACTTCTTTCTCTGTCTTGGGAGTTGGCATCTCTTGTATGGCTTTCACCTTGGCAGGGTCCACTTGAATACCTTTGTCGCTCACGACAAAGCCTAGCAATTTTCCAGATCTCACCCCAAAGGTGCACTTGTTCGGGTTCAACCTCAGCTTGTACAACTTCAGACGGTCAAAAAGCTTCTGTAGATGGTCAAGGTGTTCCTCCTCAGTCTGGGACCTTGCAATCATATCGTCGACGTATACTTCTATTTCGTGATGGATCATGTCATGAAACAGAGCAACCATGGCACGTTGGTAGGTTGCCCCAGCATTTTTCAACCAAAAAGGCATGACCTTGTAGCAAAAGGTGCCCCACTGAGTAACAAAAGTGGTCTTCTCCATGTCTTCAGGAGCCATCTTGATTTGATTATAACTGGAGAACCCATCCATGAAGGAGAATACCTTATGATGTGCAGTGTTGTCAACCAGAACGTCGATGTGAGGCAGAGGGAAATCATCCTTAGGGCTGGCCCTGTTCAAATCCCTGTAATCAACACACATTCGGACCTTACCATCTTTCTTCGGCACTGGGACCACGTTGGCAACCCACTGAGGGTAAGAAGTCACTGCTAGAAACCCGGCATCAAATTGTTTCATAACCTCAGCCTTGATTTTCTCGGACATCTCTGGACGCATACGGCAGACCTTCTGTTTTACCGGAGGGCAGTCTTCCTTGGTAGGCAGGTGATGAACCACAATGTCGGTATCCAACCCAGGCATGTCTTCGTAAGACCAGGCAAAGATTTCCACATAGTCATGCAGCATCTGAATCAAACGTTGTTTCACACTAGCCTCCAGATTGGCACCAATCTTGACTTCCTTTATGTCCGTCTCAGTACCCAGATTTACCGTTTCCACTGGCTCTTCATATGGCTGAATGGCCCTCTCTTCCTGGAGTAACAGTCTTGCAAGCTCACCAGGCACTTCGCAATCATCTTCACCTTCGTCTTCGGCTAAGTTGATCAGATTTTCGAAGTCATAACCGGCAGTAGCAGAGTCGTTACCAGTGGGATCCAGAGTGGATTGAAACCTGTATAAGTGAGTGTGTGTAAATATAGCTGTTTTTCAATATATAAAGAAAGAAAGGGAGCGCAAGATTTGAAATGTGAAAAACGTCCAATGCTTTTATTCATGATATATGAAAGTGACAAATAACAAGCCCTCACAAATGAAACCACGGTGCCCCGGGTAAGACACCGAGCCATAAAGTTTAGTAATTATTGTTCGTTACAAATTCAAAACAAAGGAGTTCATTACTGAGTGACAAAAGTAATAGGTATGAAATCTTTCTCTGTCCAGTTGCTTGGTCCACCATTGGTTGTCGGGTAGATCCAGTTGTCGAACTCAGATTCTTCTGCTTCGTCCTCAATAGCATTTACTCTCGGGTTAGTGATGAACACAGGAGGTCTTCCAATCCTTGCCTTGCGAACAGCCCTCTGAGCTTCTGCAGTGAAACCCAAGCCAAATTTGTCAGTCTTTGGAGTGAAATCAGGAAGTCAGCCCCAATTTGCGCACTCACCCTTCTCAATCACAGCCCAGGCATCTTTCAAGGAAGCCATCTTCAAAGGAGAGTCTTCTTCAGTCACTGTCTCTGCTGCTGCCAATGTCTGAGGCACCTCTTCAAAATGTTGAAAGGGGGTCTCAATGAACTCCCCATCCATTTCTATGTACCTGAACGAGTTGAGGTGGCTAACCATATATTCCTCTTCCCCTTGCACTGTTACGATCTTCCCTCTGACCGGGTACTTAAGTTTTGATGTAATGTGGAGGTCACAGCTCCAGCCTTGTGGATCCATGGACGACCCAGCAAACAAGAATAGGATGGTCGGATGTCCATCACATCGAAAGTAGAATCAAAAACTTGAGAACCAACCCTGATTGGAATGTCAACTTCCCCATGTACCATCCTTTTCGACCCGTCAAAGGCCCAGACAACAATGTCACTTGGCTTGAGCTCTAAACCCTCATAATCCAACTTGTCTAAGGCCTTTTTAGGTAATAGGTTCAACGAAGAACCGGTGTCTACCAACACATGGGCAAGAGTAGTACCCATGCATTCAATGGAGACATGCAGGGCATCATTATGGTTCTTTCCCTTGGCAGTTAGATCAGCGTCAGAGAAACCCAACCCATTATCAGCAGTCAAGTTGGCCACACAATCGGTAAATTGATCAGAAGACGTTTCTTGTGGCACGTGGGCCATCTTCAGGAAGGAAATCAGGGCCTTGGCATGGGCCTCTGAACACAACAGCAGTGATAGCATGGAAATCTTAGATGGGGTGTGCCCCAGCTGCTCAACGACGTTGAAATCGCTCTTCTTGATAGTCTTGAGGATCTCTTCCATCTCTTGCTTGGAAGCTCCAACATTGGTCTTCGGTACCTCCATCCGGGCAGGCACATCAGTAGCAATCCCTTTGCCCCGAGCGTTAGATGACTTGGCAGCAGGGGTAGAAACAGGAACTTGGTCTGGCAGGGAAGTGGGCACACTTGCAGGTGTGATGACAAGAGGTCTCTGAATAGCCGGTGGCGCAATAACTGGTGAGAACAGCCTACCACTACGAGTAACCTTGGCAGGCCCGGTGATGTTGCTGACACCGGTACTAGTATCGGACTCTTGTTTCACTCCCAGAACATAAACATCTGCCCCATAGTGCCACGGGACAGCTTTGTCAGATTTATAGGGGATGGGCCCCGGAACAGTGATGATGATAGGAGCAATCTTCTTAGTAGACATGATTTTGACAGGCTTCTTTGAGGGAGCCTTAGGAGGGTTGTTGAAAATAGTGACAATATAAACTTCTTCGGTACGGACAGCAGGAACAATAATCTTCTTGAACAAAATCTCTTTGTTATCCATCAGGTTTTGGACGCCTGACTTCAGCAAAGGACAACCAGCAGGTGAAACAGCTCATAGAAGGCAACCTTTACTACATCCCGGAAATAAACTGGCTAGCAACAGGTTCCTTTTGACATTCAACAACGGAGTAACAATCTCATCCACAGAGGCCACATACGGGTCTTCTTCCACAGCATTCACTCCATGTTAGGGCATGGGAGCAGTCACAACATTGGGCCTTTCGGGCGCCTCGAACTGTATTTCCTTAGCATCAATAAGGTCCTGAACCTTATTCCTCAGAGCCCAACTGTTGTATCCCGAAATTTTCCCTCCCATATTCTTCAAAGTTTTGACAAGCATCATCTCAATTTGCTCAAGTCTACTCAAGGGTTGCACAGTCAAACCATCCTCCTAAGCCAGTCAAAATTAGGGTTTTGGTTCTTGCAAGGAAGTTGAGGTTTTCAAGGGCTCAATCAAATCCCATAGGCCTATACACATTGTCAAGCATCTACATGCCAAGTTTCAAGGCTCACAGCATCAAGTTGCACAGTCAAAATCCCTAATTGCTTCACAATCAACTGTAGGGGTAAAATGGTCATTTTACAGTCAAAAGCAAAAAAATTTGGTCAACATCTTATTTTGAAGCCACAATCATCATTTGATCAATTCTTGATCATGATTCCACAAGCATGGCTCAAAAATCATCAAGATGCAAAAGTTTCCATTTTTGGACAGTTGAAAAGTCAACTGTAATTTGACCAGGGCATAACTTCTTCATGGTTAATTAGAAAAATCCCATACAATGCTCATTTTGAAGGGGATGACATATCCTACAACTCATCTTCACATTCCAAGTCCAAGAAATGCTCTCACAAAAAGTTATCAATTTCAACATTATAGGTCATTTTCAAAAGTCAACAAAAAGGCACTTTAAGTCAAAGACCATAACTTGAGATTGGTAAATCCAAATGACATGGGACCAAAGGCATTGATTAGAGGACTTCAATACCTTTCGAAAATGTCTAAGAACATGTTCATATGATCAAAATTGAGCAAGCTATGCATTGGAGAAGTTGGGAAGTTTTTGTGAAATGGCAAAAGTCAACTATCCTTAAAACTTCAATTTTTGACAAAAGGGCCCACTTTCTTCCACTTGATTCAGCCTTGTCATGCCATACACGTGTCCCATGCTTAATTTCAAGACCAAACATTTATTTTTTCATTTTTATTTAATTTTTATGGATTTAATTCATTTTAAATCCATAATAATTCAAATAAAATCTAAAAATTAATTGAATGACATCTTTGTGGTTTGAATAACTTTTATGTATCAAATGACAGCTACCAAAATCGTGCCAGGCTATTTTAAGCACAAAATCATGGTTTTTGCTCCAAGTTTGGAAAGCTTTCAATGGTGTTAAAACAAGAATCTCCAAACCTCAATTCCATGGATACCAAGCCTAGCTGCTGACCTAATTCCATTCACATATACATATGCAAGAATTCCATACCTAGGACACGAGCTAAGCACTGCACAAACGGCCAAACCATATTCAAAAAAATCAAGCAAAAAGTCAAATCTGAATTCCACCTTCCAAGCCTTTTCAAGGAGATTTAAAGGTTCAAATACATTGCTGGGAGTCTCCAGAACGCATAGCAATCACAAACAAGCCTTGACACTCCAAGAATACGCCAGAACAAGTCACACGGTTTGATTATATTTTCACAATCATAAATCATAATTCATGCATATTTAATGTGATTTTTTGTATGCTTTGCATTGCTCTAAGCTTTCTGAAGCTAATGATATAGGTTAATTGTATTATGGTGGCCTGAAACAGAAAACGCCATTGTTGAATTTTAGGTTTTCCAAGCTCTCGAATTGGGGGTTTGTCATACAGGAAAAATTGGGACCTTTTATGCATATGGTTGTGATCCTTGCAACCAGACGAACCCAAAGGACATATCGCGCCCTATTTACATAGCCTAGGGAGCTAGTCGCTATTTTTGGCCATTTCACTTTGTGGGGGTTAAAAACCCCCACTATCTGTTTTATTTTGTTGCTGACAAACGAAAGAGACGAAGACATGGAAGAGCGTGACTGGATAATTCAAACGTAGCGCGCGTTTTTTTGTTAATTTCCAGCATAGATGTTGTTTTTATATTTTATGTTTATTGGCCACTATACTAACAGATGCAACACCATGGCGTAGTGGAAAGTGAGGTGGACGTTCACCATTGAGACCTGGGTTCGATTCCCAGGTCCCCCAAAATTTCTATACATTTTTTCTTTACATGCTTGTGTGTAGGTTCCAAAAGAAGGTTCATCATACACCTTCCTCATCCAGACGCCAAGTGTCCTCAAGCGTCCATCCAGTGGCCTAAAGATGACGCACACCATGCTCCTGGTCAACCTTGTGCATAGGCAAGCAAGAAAGTCAACGTGGCTTGGCTGGTTAATGGGCCTAAATTTCCAGATTCACCTCCTTAAGGGTCCAACACCCCCCTTGGTTCATTCTTTTTCTTTTTGTTTTATATTTTCTAATTTAGTTATTAATTATTTTTTTAATTATTATTATTACCACCAAAATTAACATAATTAATACTTTTCATAAAAATTCAAAAAAAAACTAAAAAATGTAAATATTTTTTATTATTCACTATTAATTATTTTTGTAAATAAAACACTAATAAATTGATTTAGTTTAAATTAGGTTTAATTTTAATCTTCTTTTTACAATAAATAAAAACAAATTTAGACTTAGGCTTTTCTTTTGACATTTTTAATTCCTTTTTATTTTATTTCATTAAAACGTAAAAATACAAAAAAAAAACATTTTTTTCTTTTAATAAATAATTAATTAATTAGTAATTAGGCTTAATTTTTAATTAATTGCAAAAAAGGGACAAAAATTCAATTCTTTCTCAAAAAGGGTCAAAACCCTAAGGATGTTCCCGATTAAATTTCTATTCGCGCGTATTTATTTATTTTGATTATATTTATGTAACTGCTTCCGGAAATGTAATAGTTAATTAGGTTTATCTCTTTATTTACTATTTCTCGCATTCTTATTTTCAAAACGGGTTTTTGTTTTTGGCGATGTATAGACCTGCGCCTTGTAATAGCTAGATTTACCTTTCCGCACTTTATTCCCTGCAAATCATTTAACTGTTAATATGCCTGCAAGAATGTATGAATAATAAAATCAATCTGTAGCTCACAAATAACATGTACAAGATAAACATAAACTGAAACAACACACATGCACATGCCACCCTTAGGGTACGCCTCACTCGTTGCCTCGAACGTGGTCGTCAAGTATAGGGTGTTTTAGAGGTCGCCCTCCTGTCTAAGATCCAGTTGCCTTGAAACGCTTGCCTCGGATAAAAAGGATCTAGGACATTAGGGTTACTTCTAAGGTGTCCTACCATTGCTTTGGTGACCACAAATGTCCCTTAATCGAATTGACCCGAATACCTCCAACGACGGTGTTTCCTACTTCTCAATAGTGGGATAGCGTTGTCTAAAGGACTCTTACACAGCCTAATTCCTTAGAGTAGGTAGATTTCTCTTAAGTACTTGCTCTTTTCAAAACAAACAAAAACAACTTTTCGCAGCCACACTTTCAAAAAGTTTTCAAACAAATTTTTCATACACTCTTGAGGACAAATATAAGAGTTACTTAGAAACTTTTCAAACGAAACTTTTTTTCAAAACCCACACACACTTGAAAAGCAAACAATTTTTGAAAACATAAGAGCAAGTACCTAAGAGCCCGTGGATAACCACGGATAGAAAGGGTGCTAACACCTTCCCTTTCTATAAATCTACCTCCCGAACCGAGAAACATTCTCAAAGAAGGAATTTTGATGTGCTTTTGTCCTTTCCATGTTGGAGAATATAAAAGACGGGGGCGACTCTTGCTTACCGCGATATTTCGCGAACCAGCTTAAAAAAAGTCAGTTCTATTTCCACCGATCACTGAACTGGCGACTCTGCTGGGGAATGTTAATAAGTGGGATGTACCTTAGGAATAGTTCATCATCATGTTTTCAATTTCTTGATCTGTTTGCTTTAAAATTGTGGGCCTGTTTTGGGAGTTTCATAGATCCTAACCCGGATCTGGGGGAAACCTTTTAGGTAGAAACAAACTGTGAGGGAACTGTGTGGGGTATACCTACATGGTTGAAGCAGTTGCTACGTTGATGTGGCACTTTGGTGAGTACCGGTAACCCTTGAGTCAAGTCAAGGAGAGTACGGGGCCGCCGCGTGGTGTCGTGAAGCATCAACTGACCCTAGGAACCTTACTTGACCATCCTGGCCTCTTTAGGGGTAGTGAGATGACCGACTTTGGTACAGTCCGAAGTTGGTAGATACTCGACACTACACTCATTGAGGGTTGTTTTCTTGGAATATTTTGATTGCCAGTTCAGTGGCTAAATCAAAACAATGAACACAGAAAACAACCCAATGATATTGAGCTCCTTAGAACCCGGTTACTTTTGATAGGACAGGTTTTGAGTCCACCAACTTCAAGAGGGTAGTACCCAAACTTCATGCTGGCCTGAACTCTAAGGGCTGTCTTGTGTGACTTGTGTGCCTTCAAACTTGACTACTTGCATGCTTGTTATCTGACACTTGAGTTTCTTGCAGGTTTTGTTTACAGTCCTTAATCTGGACTCATAACAAGGTTTACCTACATTACTCCATGCATAGAATAACATCATACCATCATACCATTACATACATCCTGCATAAGGACTAACCCATTTCAAGGATCTCAAGGGTTTGTGATACAATTCATGATGAACCAAATGTCTAGCAAGGGGCAAAGGGGATTTATTTTCCTCTAACCAAGGTTGTCCATAAATCCAAGCATGATGACCTGAGTCAGGGGCTATGACCCACTCGATATGGTGAGCCTTGACTCTTGAAGAAGGACTCTCAATAATATGCAGTGCCTTCCATCAAGCTACAAAACGCAAATTCTAACAATTTTCTTGTTTACCCTGCGAGATCCTTGAAAACATTGCATGCATACATACACATCATTGCATAACAGGTCTCCCAGTACAGGTTGCTTACTTTATTCGCTGTTTATTTCAGCAGTGGCTTCCCAACAAGACAACCAGGATCTTCATGCTCAAGAGACTCAGTTCAGGGAAATCCTCCTGAATCTATCCAAGGGGCAGGAAGAACTGAGAACACTCATCATGGGGACTTTGGTCAGGAACAATCCAGAAGACGATAAAGACGAACGGCTGAAACGTTTGCAAGCTGAGGTAGATATAATGAGAACCCAGATGCTGGGGCAGATGGCTCTTATCCAAGACTTATCTCAAAAACAAGGAGAGATCAGGGTTCTCGTCAACCAACTGCTTCGGGATAACCAACTGGGGCAAACATCTAAGGTTGAAGAGCAAGCCATCATTCAACCACCCGTGGGGCAAGAAGACAAGGGAAAAGCTCCTCAGTTTGCTTCAGGGTCACAAACCCAGCATCAACCTCACCAGCGTCAACATGGTAATCGGTGTAAGCGAAATACGTCTGGAAGACATTTCTCGGATACTGGTATACCATCATCACTGATACTGAGACGCTTGTTGGAGGTCAGGCTGATTGCTTTAAAGGCTCCTCCTAAGACTCTCAACATAACCTCCCTAAGGTATAAACCTGATGAAAGATGTGCCTACCATTCTGACAGTCTTGGACATGACACCGACGATTGTTGGAGCTTGAGGAACAAGATCCAGGACTTGATCGACGAAAGGGTGCTGGAGTTCATGCCGGGTGGCAAAATGAAAATCTTCTGCTGAGAATCTTCCATCTGAGATGACTAGTGAAAACTAAGAAGCTTTTGTTCATTCGAATGTTCAAGTTGTATTTTTCTTTGATTGTTCGAACATTTTATTCATGCCAAACACTGTTATTTCATTAATTCATTACACATGTCTGTTTTGAAGTAATTATTTCGTATTCACTATATGCAAACTGTTTTCATATTTTTGTGATGATCAACTCTTGATTGAAAATTCTAAGCCTCTTGAGGGAGGATGACGAAAACAATACCACAATCTACAGTATGCTTTTGAACAGACCCCGCTGATGAGGTACATGCATTGTTTCAATTCCTAAACACTGGAGTTATAAGGAAGATAATCCCTCGTCAACCCCTTTGAGCCAAAGAAGTTGGAGTTTTTCTTTTCGAAAATTAAAACCCTTAATCATAACCTGGGGCAGGGTAGTTTTCTCAGTTGATCCAAATGCGCAATAAACAGCATCAAAGAAGTCCTTCCGAGACAAAAAGACAGTGATGGTTCCAAATAATCATAAAGACAGGCAGTCATCATCTCTCAAAGAATACAAACCCAATAAGTCAAAACCTATGAAGGAGACTTACAAAACTGGGGCATCCCGCTGACTGTAACCATAAAAGAAACAGTTCAGGCAAAAGATAGGGATAACGAAATCAAAAAAGAAAGAGGTCCTACAAACTCTCAACAAAAAAAGGAAATGACTGCCTATTCAAAATATACTGTCAATATCCGAACCATCATTGGAATATCAGGACAAAGACTCAAACAAGGTCTAACGCACGATCAGATGAGTTTAGGATTGAAGAACATCACGAAGAGCGGGTGGGTACAAATTTTGAGCCTTTATCCTTTGTTTCTTAAACCGTGAACCAGGCCACGCTACAACCCTTAAAAGTCCTAGCTGAAGCATGGGTTAATTCGAAAGCATACTGTTACGAAAGGTATCCTGACTCCTTAAGGCTTGCGGTAAAATAACGAGTTAACATCACAGTTTACAAAAACTTCACTTGTTTTTATGAAAAAAATGCATTTTCAAAAAAACTTCAAGACATACATAAGCTTTGCGTTTTTAAAATAACATTGTTTGCATATGACTTTTTTGTTCGAACAGCAAAGAAATTCGCACGAAGAATATCTAGTGAACAAAAGTACTTCCAATCAAGGGGCAGACGTGATCATTGTCCGTCATCTGGGGCAGTTAAGTTAAGATTCGGAGAATCTCTCAAATGCCAAATAGCGAGGGGCAAACCTCCCCCTGAGTCACTTGGGCATTGGACATGAATTACAACTGCGAATCTTGCACGATCAAACATCTTCTGGTGGTATGGCAACACAATGCTACTAACAGTGACAACTCCCTGCATTCTGAGAGCGTGGACATAGTCGAAAAAATACTACGCATAATCAAAGACCCGCTAGGTCGACTGGCCTAGGCAAAAACAAGGGCTTCTCGACGAACCAAAAGTGTTCGGGAAAAAATAAGGGATGAAAATAAAAAAATTGTACACCCGGCAAGTGGAAAACCTGAAAAGGCAGCTTGGGCAAAAAAGGGTATCCCGGTGGACTGAAAACCCGAAAGGGCGGTCCAGGCAAAAATTAGGGATCAAAAGCGTACGACTGTGTCCCGTCATCTCGTCACTCGCCCACCAGAAGAATATTTGTCGAATCGGCAGTTGTCTAACACCTCACAAGGTATCTTCTTCTCTCACATCAGAAATAGGGGCAATAATGAGTTGTCCAAGCGATCTAGTTGCTCTGTCAACCAAGGTACCAAGGTAGGTTCGGTTGAAGAACATAACCAAGAGGCCTCCACTCCCCGGGAGTAAGACAAGGTTCAGCAATACTCTCCCCCGAGCAGAGTTGGTCTCCCGTCAGCCCTGACAAGGCACAATATCTCCAGCAAGTCAATAACGCTCTCCCCAAGCAGAGTTAGTATACTGTCGGCCTTAAGGAAGTTGGGTATCCCCAGAAGATCTCAATATTCCGCAGCAGAGTATACAGATGTTCCTAAGCAAGCATCCCCGGCAGTCTTGATCTAAGATTGTTCCCCGGCGGAATACCAGACACCCCAGTGGAGCCATTCCCCAGTACAGTCTCAAAAGTTTCCCCAGGAGAGTTGAATCAATCTCCCCAGTAGATTCTGGAAGCTTATCCCCAGTAGATTCTGGAAGCTTATCCCTACAGAGTACGAACGCATCTCCCCAGCTCTATTCAAAGGTTATTCCCCACCAGAGCTTATAACTGGGTTATCCTCAGCTAATGGCAACGGAAAGATCGTCCTCGGCGAAGTTCTTCCTATCCCTCCAGCGGAGTTCATCAAATCTCCCAACATAACTCATCAATGGTATCCCCAGCGGAGTTATCATCAAAACCTCAGTGAAGTATCTCTTCCCACAGAGTATTTCCCCGCAGAGTAATCTCTCCCGCAAGTTTATTCCCCAACGGAGTCATCTTCTCCTACCGGTTCATTCTTGCAATCATCATCCCCCAGCAGAAACGAAGAACTCTACTCTTCAATATCAGCCCAGGATTTAACTTCCCGGCATTCGTCAAGGATTTATTTTCCTAGACGAAAATACATTCATAGACATTTCACATTTCATACATCCTGCTTACATACATAATGCATGCATATACGCATCATATCACATGATCTCATTTATTCTTGAGAACATCATGACATCATGCATTTCATACATCATGACATTGCATACAACTAATGTTCTGCCTTTTCAGGAAAAAGGTCAACCCAAAAGATGATTACCATCAACTTTCGCAACTCCAGATTCGATTCATGTATCTAGCCAGGGCATATCTGTGAGTAACTGGTTGTAGATTCGATACATGTATCCAGCCAGGGCATGTCTGCATGAAGAGTTTAGAGATTCGATACCTGTATCCAGTCAGGGCATATCTGTAGACGACCAATTCCAGATTCGATTCCTGTATCTAGCCAGGGCATATCTGGGAGTAACTGATTGTAGATTCGATTCCTGTATCCAGCCAGGGCATGTCTGCATGAAGAGTTTAGAGATTCGACTCCTGTATTCAGCCAGGGCATATCTGTAGACGACCAATTCTAGATTCGATTCCTGTATCTAGCCAGGGCATATCTGTGAGTAACTGATTGTAGATTCGATTCCTGTATCCGGCCACGGCATGTCTGCATGAAGAGTTTAGAGATTCGACTCCTGTATCCAGCCAGGGCATATCTGTAGACGACCAATTCCAGATTCGATTCCTGTATCTAACCAGGGAATATTTGTGAGTAACTGATTGTAGATTCGATAGGGCATGTCTGCATGAAGAGTTTAGAGATTCGATACCTGTATCCAGCCAGGGCATATCTGTAGACAACCAGTTCAAGATTCGATACCTGTATCTAGACAGGGCATATCTGTGAGCGATTAATTGTGGATTCGATACCTGTATCCAGCCAGTGCATATCTACATGAAGAGATTAGAGATTCGACACCTGTATCCAGCCAGGGCATATCTGTAGACGACTAATTCCAGATTCGACACCTGTATCCAGCCAGGGCATATATGTGAGATTTTAGATTCGATACCTGTATCCAGCCAGGGCATATCTGCATGAAGAGTTTAGAGATTCGATACCTGTATCCAGCCAGGGCACGTCTGTAAGCAACCTTTTGAAATCCCGGATTTGATACCTGTATCCAGCCAGGGCATATATGTGAGTGACTGATTGTAGATTCGATTCCTGTATCCAGCCAAGGCATGTCTGCATAAAGAGTTTAGAGATTCGACTCTTGTATCTAGCCAGGGCACATCTGTAGACGACCAATTCTAGATTCGACTCCTGTATCCAGCCAGGGCATATCTGTGAGTAACTGATTGTAGATTCGACACTTGTATCCAGCCAGGGCATGTCTACATGAAGAGTTTAGAGATTCGATTCCTGTATCCAGCCAGGGCATATCTGTAGACGACTAATTCCAGATTTGATTCCAGTATCTATCCAGGGCATATCTGTGAGTAACTGATTGTAGATTTGACACCTGTATCTAGCCAGGGCATGTCTGCATGAAGAGTTTAGAGATTTGATTCCTGTATCCAGCCAGGGCACATCTGTAGACGACCAATTCCAGATTCGACTCCTGTATCCATCCAGGGCATATCTGTGAGTAACTGATTGTAGATTCGACACCTGTATCCAGCCAGGGCATGTCTGCATGAAGAGTTTAGAGATTTGATTCCTGTATCCAGCCAGGGCATATTCGTAGACGACTAATTCTAGATTCGATTCCTGTATCTAGCCAGGGCATATCTGTGAGTAACTGATTGTAGATCTCACACTTGTATCTAGCCAGGGCATGTCTGCATGAAGAGTTTAGAGATTCGATTTCTGTATCCAGCCAGGGCATATCTGTAGACGACCAGTTCCGGATTCGATACCTGTATCTAGCCAGGGCATATCTGTGAGTGACGGATTGTAGATTCGACGCCTGTATCTAGCCAGGGCATGTCTGCATGAAGATTTTAAAGATTCAATTCCTGTATCCATCCAGGGCATATCTGTAGACGAGCAATTCTAAATTTGATTCTTGTATCTAGCCAGGGAATATCTGTGAGTAATTGATTGTAGATTCGATACCTGTATCCAGCCAGGGCATATCTGCATGAAGAGTTTGAAGATCAACACCTGTAACAGGCAAGGAAATTATCTTCCTTTATCAAGTACGCAAGTTCTCGCTAAGGAATCTCTTACGCGACCGACAATCTTCCGATGGAATCTATAAGCCCATCTCCACAACTATCCATCACACTTCCAAATGGCATCTATAAGCCCATTCCCGACAAGGTCCTGTCACATCCAGATGGCATCTATAAGCCCATCCTCCTATCCATCATCTCTCCAAATGGCATCTGTAAGCCCATTCCCGCCATCACACTGCTGATACTCCACTATGCGAGTGCAAATTTCTGGGCACTTTAGTGTTCAATCATCTTCCACCTTCAGATCACGAAAGGCATGCAAGCCAATCTACACCCTCAGGTCTAAGAAGATTGAACAGGGGAAACTGTTGTACCCCAAAATTTTCCCTCCCATATTCTTCAAAGTTTTGACAAGCATCATCTCAATTTGCTCAAGTCTACTCAAGGGTTGCACAGTCAAACCATCCTCCTAAGCCAGTTAAAATTAGGGTTTTGGTTCTTGCAAGGAAGTTGAGGTTTTCGAGGGTCCAATCAATTCCCATAGTCCTATACACATTGTCAAGCATCTACATGCCAAGTTTCAAGGCTCACAGCATCAAGTTGCACAGTCAAAAGCCCTAATTGCTTCACAATCAACTGTAGGGGTAAAATGGTCATTTTACAGTCAAAAGTCAAAAATTTTGGGCAACATCTTATTTTGAGCTCACAATCATCATTTGATCATGATTTCACAAGCATGGCTCAAAAATCATCAAGATGCAAAAAGTTTCCATTTTTGGACAGTTGAAAAGTCAACTATAACTTGACCAAGGCATAACTTTTTCATGGTTCATCAGAAAAATCCCATCCAATGCTCATTTTTAAGGGGATGACATTTCCTACAACTCATCTTCACATTCCAAGTCCAAGAAATGCTCTCACAAAAAGTTATCAATTTCAACATTATAGGTCATTTTCAAAAGTCAACAAAAAGGAACTTTAAGTCAAAGACCATAACTTGAGATTGGTAAATCCAAATGACATGGGACCAAAGGCATTGGTTAGAGGACTTCACGACCTTCCCAAAATGTCCAAGAACATGTTCATATGATCAAAATTGAGCAAGATATGCATTGGAGAAGTTGGGAAATTTTTGTGAAATGGCAAAAGTCAACTATCCTTGAAACTTCAATTTTTGACAAAAGGGCCCACTTTCTTCCACTTGATTCAGCCTTGTCATGCCATACACGTGTCCCATGCTTAATTTCAAGACCAAACATTTATTTTTTCATTTTTATTTAATTTTTATGGATTTAATTCATTTTAAATCCATAATAATTCAAATAAAATCTAAAAATTAATTGAATGACATCTTTGTGGTTTGAATAACTTTTATGTATCAAATGACAGCTACCAAAATCGTGCCAGGCTATTTTAAGCACAAAATCATGGTTTTTGCTCCAAGTATGGAAAGCTTTCAATGGTGTTAAAACAAGAATCTCCAAACTTCAATTCCATGGATACCAAGCCTAGCTGCTGACCTAATTTCATTCACATATACATATGCAAGCATTCCAGACCTAGGACACGAACTAAGCACTGCACAAACGGCCAAACCATATTCAAAAAAATCAAGTAAAAAGTCAAATCTGAATTCCACCTTCCAGGCCTTTTCAAGGAGATTTAAAGGTTCAAATACATTGCTGGGAGTCTCCAGAACGCATAGCAATCACAAACAAGCCTTGACGCTCCAAGAATACGCCAGAACAAGTCACACGGTTTGATTATATTTTCACAATCATAAATCATAATTCATGCATATTTAATGTGATTTTATGTATGCTTTGCATTGCTCTAACCTTTCTGAAGCTAATGATATAGGTTAATTGTATTATGGTGGCCTGAAACAGAAAACGCCATTGTTGAATTTTAGGTTTTCCAAGCTCTCGAATTGGGGGTTTGTCATACAGGAAAAATTGGGACCTTTTATGCATATGGTTGTGATCCTTGTAACCAGATGAACCCAAAGGACATATCGCGCCCTATTTACATAGCCTAGGGAGCTAGTCTCTATTTTTGGCTGTTTCACTTTGTGGGGGTTAAAAACCCCCGTTATGTGTTTTATTTTGTTGCAGGCAAACGAAAGAGACGAAGACGTGGAAGAGCGTGACTGGATAATTCGAACGTAGCGCACGTTTTTTTGTTAATTTCCAGCATAGACGTTGTTTTTATATTTTATGTTTATTGCCCACTATACTAACAGATGCAGCACCATGGCGTAGTGGAAAGTGAGGTGGACGTTCACCATTGGGACCTGGGTTCGATTCCCAGGTCCCCCAAAATTTCTATACATTTTTTCTTTACATGCTTGTGTGTAGGTTCCAAAAGAAGGTTCATCATACACCTTCCTCATCCAGACGCCAAGTGTCCTCAAGCGTCCATCCAGTGGCCTAAAGATGACGCACACCATGCTCCTGGTCAACCTTGTGCATAGGCAAGCAAGAAAGTCAACGTGGCTTGGCTGGTTAATGGGCCTAAATTTCCAGATTCACCTCCTTAAGGGTCCAACACCCCCCTTGGTTCATTCTTTTTCTTTTTGTTTTATATTTTCTAATTTAGTTATTAATTATTTTTTTAATTATTATTATTACCACCAAAATTAACATAATTAATACTTTTCATAAAAATTCAAAAAAAAACTAAAAAATGTAAATATTTTTTATTATTCACTATTAATTATTTTTGTAAATAAAACACTAATAAATTGATTTAGTTTAAATTAGGTTTAATTTTAATCTTCTTTTTACAATAAATAAAAACAAATTTAGACTTAGGCTTTTCTTTTGACATTTTTAATTCCTTTTTATTTTATTTCATTAAAACGTAAAAATACAAAAAAAAACATTTTTTTCTTTTAATAAATAATTAATTAATTAGTAATTAGGCTTAATTTTTAATTAATTGCAAAAAAGGGACAAAAATTCAATTCTTTCTCAAAAAGGGTCAAAACCCTAAGGATGTTCCCGATTAAATTTCTATTCCCGCGTATTTATTTATTTTGATTATATTTATGTAACTGCTTCCGGAAATGTAATAGTTAATTAGGTTTATCTCTTTATTTACTATTTCTCGTATTCTTATTTTCAAAACGGGTTTTTGTTTTTGGCGATGTATAGACCCGCGCCTTGTAATAGCTAGATTTACCTTTCCGCACTTTATTCCCTGCAAATCATTTAACTGTTAATATGCCTGCAAGAATGTATGAATAATAAAATCAATTCGTAGCTCACAAATAACATGTACAAGATAAACATAAACTGAAACAACACACATGCACATGCCACCCTTAGGGTACGCCTCACTCGTTGCCTCGAACGTGGTCGTCAAGTATAGGGTGTTTTAGAGGTGGCCCTCCTGTCTAAGATCCAGTTGCCTCGAAACGGTTGCCTCGGATAAAAAGGATCTAGGACATTAGGGTTACTTCTAAGGTGTCCTACCATTTCTTTGGTGACCACACATGTCCCTTAATCGAATTGACCCGAATACCTCCAACGACGGTGTTTCCTACTTCTCAATAGTGGGATAGCGCTGTCTAAAGGACTCTTACACGGCCTAATTCCTTAGAGTAGGTAGATTTCTCTTAAGTACTTACTCTTTTCAAAACAAACAAAAACAACTTTTCGCACCCACACTTTCAAAAAGTTTTCAAACAAATTTTTCATACACTCTTGAGGACAGATACAAGAGTTACTTAGAAAATTTTCAAACGAAACTCTTTTTCAAAACCCACACACACTTGAAAAGCAAACAATTTTTGAAAACATAAGAGCAAGTACCTAAGAGCCCGTGGATAACCACGGATAGAAAGGGTGCTAACACCTTCCCTTTCTATAAATCTACCTCCCGAACCGAGAAAAATTCTCAAAGAAGGAATTTTGCTGTGCTTTTGTCCTTTCCACGTTGGAGAACATAAAAGACGGTGGCGAATCTTGCTTACCGCGACATCTCGCGAACCAGCTTAAAAAACAGTCAGTTCTATTTCCACCGATCACTCCAACAATCATCAGTAGAATGCCCCTGGCTATCAGAGTGATAAGCACAACGGGCGTTGGGGTCGTACTTTGGAGAGGTGATGTTCACAACCTTTGGAGCTTCCTTGACAGTTACCAGATTGGTTGACAGCAGTTACGGCAATATCTGAGACAGGGTCATGCTGAGCCGAGTGTACTACCTTTTGGGTCTCTCACCCCTTGGTTGGTTATACTGCTGAGGAGCAGTAGCAGGCTTTGAAATTACCAGCGCGTTGACAGCTTGGTGGCGTTCCGGTTTGTTCTGTCTCCTTGGACCATAAACAGCACTAGCTTCCTTCTTGAAGGACTTCTTTTCAGTACTCGAGGAGGCACCTTTCTGTATCTTCCCCGATTTGATACCAGCTTCGATCCTCTCACCAGTCAGGATGAGGTCTGTAAACCCAGCAGAGGAATTACCAATCAGGTGGTTGAAGAATGGACCAGACAGGGTCCCCAAGAACATGTCCACGAGTTCACGGTCAGTCAACGGTGGCTGCACCCTGCCAGCCAGGTCTCTCCACTTCTGCGTGTACTCCTTAAAACCTTCACCCGTCCTAAGTGACATACCCTGGAGTTGGGTACGCGTGGGAGCAAGGTCGGAATTATACTGATACTGCTTATAAAAAGTAGTAGCCAAGTCCTCCCAGTTACGAATATTGGCTCCATCCAGCTGATAGAACCATTCGAGTTGAGTCCCTGAAAGACTCTCCTGGAAGAAATGGATCCATAGGTTCTTGTCTTCAGTGTAAGGTTGGATCTTCCTTACATAAGAACGGAGGTGCAACTTAGGACAGGAAGCCCCGTCGTACTTCACAAAGGCAGGTGCCTTGAACTTGTGTGGGATCACCACCCCAGAATATAAACCTAGATCTTCGAAATCCAGACCGGGTACCTTCTGTATCTCCATAGCACTTAGCCGGCTTCTAGCTGTTTGTACTTGTCCTCAGCTGGAGGGTACTGTTCATCATTGAAATACGTCTCGTTGTCGGAGACCACGGGACTAGGAACCCTTCTCTCTTGGGGACTGTCTTTGCCCATAGATGAGGTAGCCAACTCAGCCTCATTTTGTGATCCATTCCCAGATCTGCGTCTAGGGTTGAACAACACAGTCCTCTTCTTCTTCTTCTTCTTCTGAATCAGAGCCTTCAAGTCCTGTTGACCCTGGGCTAGGCTCATAACCAACTCCTGGAACTGGGCATTCTGGGCCTAGAGGGCCTTGATAGCTTGTTCACTGGATGATTCAGGATTCGTGATGATTGCGTGGAACTAAACAGCGAAGAAGATAAGTGACCTGTAAAAAGGGTACCTGTTATGCAATGATGTGTATGTATGCAATGTTTTCAAGGATCTCGTGGGGTAAACAAGAAAATTGTTAGAATCTGGTAGCTTGATTGAAGGAACTTCATGTTGTTGAGAGTCCTTCTTCGAGAGTCAAAGCTCACCATATCCAGTGGGTCATAGCCCCTGACTCAAGTTATCAACCTTGGCTAGAGGAAAATAAATCCCCTTTGCCCCTTGCTAGACAGTTGGTACATCATGACCTGCATCACAGACCCTTGAGATCCTTGAAATGGGTTAGTCCTTATGCAGGATGTATGCAATGGTATGATGGTATTGATGTTATGCTATGCGTGGAGTGATGTAAGTGAACCCTGTTATGAGTCCAGATTAAGGACTGTAAACAACACCTGCAAGAAACTCATGTGTCAGGTAACAAGAATGTGCAAGTAGTCAAGTTTGAAGGAACACAAGTCACACAAGACAGCCCTTAGAGTTTAGGCCAGCATGAGATATAGGTACTACCCTCTTTCAGTTTCGTTGGTTAAGACCTGTCCTAGAAAATAGTAACCGGGTTCAAGAGGATCTCAATATCACTGATTACCCTCAATCGGTCATAACTCCAGCGTCGCAATATTTTCTTGCGGCCAGAACCATCGCGAGAATTTAGCCTCAATGAGTGTAGCATACTGCTACTGTTCTATGGCCAAGTTGGGTCAATTTAGGGTTCTAAGGTCGGTTGGTGCTTAATGACTCCTCAGAAGACCCATATTCTCCTCGTTCCAACACAAGGGATATCGGTACAGACCAAGGTGTCACACCAACGTAGCTACTGCTTCACCCGTGTCGGTCTATGTCGGACAGGTCCCTCACAGTTTATAGCTACCTAAAGGGTATTCCCCAGATCTGGGTTAGGATCTATGAAACTCTGACGCAAGCCCACAATATTAAAGCAAACAAGGCATACAATTGAAAACATAGAATGATCTAATCCTAAGGTACACCTCACTTATTAATATCCCCAGCAGAGTCGCCAGTTCTGTGATCGATGGAAATAGAACTGACTGTTTTGAAATGCTGGTTTGCGAAATGTCGCGGTAAGCAAGAGTCGCCACCGTCTTTTATTTTTTCCAACAAGGAAAGGACAAAAGCACAGCAAAATTCCTTTTCGAGATGTTTCTCGGTTCGGGAGGTAGATTATAGAAAGGGAAGGTGTTAGCACCCTTTCTATCAGTGGTTATCCACGGGCTCTTAGGTACTTGCTCACTATGTTTTCAAAAATGTTTGGTTTTCTTGTGTTTGTGGGTTTTGAAAAAGTTTGTTTGAAAACATCGATTTAACTCTTGTATCAGTCCTCAAGAGTGTATGAAGTGTTGTTTGAAAACTTTTGTCAGAAAAGTGTAGGTGCGAAAAGTATTTTTGTTTTGAAAGAGCAAGTACCTGAGAACCTCTACCTACTCAAAAGAAATTAAGCTGTGTAAATGTCCTTTAGACAGTGTTATCCCACTATTGAGAAGTAGGTAGCACCGTCGTCAGAGTTTTTCGGGTCAATTCGATTATAGGGACATGTGGTCACCAAAGCAATAGTAGGACGCCTTAGCCGTAACCCTAATGTCCTAGATCATTTTTTATCGAGGCAACCGTTTCGAGGCAACTTTGATCTTTAGACAGGAGGGCGACCTCTAAAACATCCTATACTCAATGACCACGTCGAGGCAACCAAGTGAGGCGTACCCTAAGGGTGGTATGTGCATGTGTGTTGTTTTTCAGTTAAATTGTCTTTGCATGTTATTTGTGAGCTACTGATTGGTTTTATTACCATACAGTGTTGCAGGCATATTAACAGTTAAGAGTGCGGAAAATAAAATGCGAAAAAGGTAAATCTAGCTATTACAAGGCGCGGGTCTATACATCGCCAAAAACAAAAACCCGTTTTGAAAATAAGAATGCGAGAAATAGTAAATAAAGAGATAAACCTAATTAACTATTACATTTCCGAAAGCAGTTACATAAATATAATCAAAATAAATAAATACGCGCGAAATTTAATCGAGAAAGTCCTTAGGGTGTTGACCCTTTTTTGAGAAAGAATTGAAATTGTCCTTTTTTTGCAATTAATTAAATATTTAAGCCTAAAACTAAATAACTAATTATTTAAAATAAAAAAAGTGTTTTTGTGTTTTTTATGTTTTAATGAAATAAAATAAAAAAAGAAATTAAAAAGTGTCAAAAAAAATCCTAAGTATAATTCATTTTTATTTATTGTAAAAAAGGATTAAAATTAAACCTAATTAATAAAAAGACTAAATTAATTAATTTGCATTTATTTACAAAATAAGTTAATAAATAATAAAAATGTTTTTTTTTTGTTTTTTCTGAATTTTATGGTGAAAAAATGTTAATTTGTTAATTAATTAAATAATAGGGTTAATACCTATTTTCACCCCTGACATATGGGGTGTATTTGAAAAACCCCCCTGCCAAAAAAAAAGTTCCAATAGTTACCTTGACAAATTATAAAAGTTTCAATTTTTACCTTGAGGCTCCCACATCACCTAAAAGGCTGATGTGGCTTATTTTTTTGTTACAGTTGTACTTTTTTTTTTGCCATGTCACACAAGACCAAGTAAAATGTCCAGAATGCCCTTTCTACATTTTTCTTAAAATCCCAAATAATTTGGCAAATGCTATGTTTCAATTCAGACCCTCCACCTCCAAATTAGGGCGCATCATCTTCATCTCAGCAACCCAACTTTTGCTTTCCTCTTTCCTCTTCATGTTTAAGTTTTCTTTGATTTCATAAACATGAGTCAACCAAATTGTTCTACTTCATGCTTATCTTCAAATGGTAGACTAACTCCCAAATGCGGCCACAATGTCTCCATGAAGTTATTTGTTTCAAAATCGGTTGCAAATCCCGGAAGAAAATACTGGAAGTGTAAGTTCTGGGGTAAAGGAGATGACTGCAACGCATTTGTTTGGGATGATGAATTTTCTGATGATTTCGGTGATAACGGCCATTCGGATGTAGTTTCAGTAGAACTGATGAGCAAACTGGAGAGAGATATCGCACTGAAGATGGAAGCCATGGAGAAAAAAATGGATGAGTTACAAAAGAAGCTGAATTATGTTTTAGTTTGATTTATTTGTCTTTTGGTTCATTTCTTACTTAGTTCATGTAAAAATTCATGAAGCTGTGGCTTATGTTCTAGGAAGTTGTAACCTAAGTAAAATTTAGTTCATGAATTATATTTCTTTGTTATGGAATATGGAATATATTACTCTCATGAGTTTTGGTTATCTATTCTTATATTTTGGAAATCTGTTCTTAAGCAATTCTGTTTTGGAATATTTTGGAAATCTGTTCTGATATTTTGGAAATTTGTTCTTAAGAAATTCTGTTGAGTAATTCTGTTTTACAAAATCTGTTGTTAAGCAAATATGTTGTTAAGTAATTTTGTTCTTAAGCAAATTTGTTGTACAAAATGACAATAACATAGTTAAGCCAAAATCTGTTGTACAAAATGACTTTAACATTGTCAAGCAAATCTGTTGTGATACATAGTCAAGTACATCTGTGATACAAAATGACAATAACATGATACATAACTTAAGCCAAGCCTGTTCTGATAATAAGTCAAAGTAACAAAATGACACAGGAAACTTTCAAATTGAATTTTACAAAATAGCACACTATGTGCACAACTACTGATCAATGCCCTTCCTCTTCTTCCTTGATATCTTCTTTGAGGTACTACCACCAGTTTCTTCACCTATGGTCAAAGGTGCATCAGGTGTTGATCCAGGCCCACCATGTCTTTTGGCATTCCTCACTCCCTTCAATCTTTCACTGACTCTCTTTCTTGATTGCTTCCAAGGCACGGCCACAGGCTTTTTCCTAGTTGAAGGCTTTTTGACATTAGTAGCAGCAGGGTCAGGTTGCATTGCAGCAGGTTGTGAATCATGTGTTGGGGGAGGTTGCATTGCAGCAGGTTGTGATTCATGTGTTGGGGGAGGTTGCATAGCAGTAGGTTGTGTGGGATTGTCAACTTGTGATTGTTGTTCTTCATAAAGATCCATCATATTATTCAGCAATGCATCCATCTCTGGGTCTTCATCCACAGTTCCACCTCCAGTTGCAGTTGTATCAACATTTGCATCAGATTTTTTTGACACTTTGGTCCTAGGTGTCTTTCTCTGCATTATTCAGAAACAGATATAAATAAAGACATTTCAATATGCTGAACACAATATTATTCAGTAACAGATTCATGAACACAATACCTTTCTCTTTAGTGCATTAGGATCTTGCTCCTTAGCTTGACACTTCCTAGAATTATGGCCAAATTTGTCACAATGCGTGCATCTGTATGCTACACCTACCCTCCTCATCCTTGAACCATTCTCATCCAACTCTCTAAACCTCAGTTTCTTAGGCCTTCCAGGTCCCTTCTTGTATTGTGGTGGCAACAATTCTTCAGCATCCACAGTTGGCCACATGTCCATGCCATTTATTGGACTAACATTGTTTTCATAGCATGCCCTGTAAGCTTCTCTCATGTAACAAGGGTCAACATATTTCTCAGGATCTAAGTTTTGATACTGTAATGCAGAAACAACATGCCTACATGGTATGCCCACAAGATCCCAAAAACAACAAGTACAGGTTTTTTTCCCAATATCAACAACAAACTGCAATCCATTATATGGGTGATGGACTTGCCACAAATCACCACTGCTCCATGTAGGCAGCCATTCTCCACTAAGATATGTTTCCTTATCAAGCCTTTTCCTAGGATTAGGCATGACATTGTGCTTCCACTTATCAAGCTTAACAACACTATTAGCAATCCTATTCATCACGTAGTTCCTAATCCATTCTACCATAGTGAGTATTGGCTTATCCCTAGCTTGTAATAGTGACAGTGTTCCCAGCACAATGTTTTCTCAACTCAGCTGCATATCTCCATAACATGTTATACTGTTCCTTTGCATCACCTTCAATTATTTCTTCAGCCATAGCTTTGGCTCTCCAAGCTTTCCCTTTGGTAATGCCCACTGAATATTTCTGTCTAAGCTCAAACATAATTTCAGACAGTTTAACTTTCCCTTGTGACTTCCTCTTTTCAACCACTAACTTAGAGACCCACTTGGAATTGGCAGACTTGTTATTTAATACCCTTGCACATGTGTGGGTCCCCACCCAAGTCTTTAGCTGGTAAGTGAGGCTACCTCCCACTTTGCTACACAATGCCAAAAACCCACATTTACTCTTACACTCAACCCTAACCCTATAGCTCTCATTCTTAACAAACGTTATTTCTCTACCATTTAATACTGACCAATCCCTGATAGCATCTTTAAATTCAGAAAGAGAAATGAACTCCATACCTAATTTGAATTAAAAGTCTTTGTTAAGCAGCTCTGATCTGAACTTCTCATACTTTGGCTTGGAAGGTTTGTCATCCATGTCACTTTCATCAGCATCTGAACTTTCAAGTTCCTCACTAGCATAATCCACATCTTCACATATCCTTGTAGCCCTCTTTGAACAAGATCCTAAGACACTTTTGGGCACCAAAAGACTGACCTTGTCCCTTTTGCTCTTTTCTTTCATCTTTTTGGGATCCTTGGATGCACAACGCTTGAATCTAAATGATTTCCCTTCGATCTCCACCCTATTCCCACTAACTAGAACAGCTACCTCCACTCGTTCAAATTGCTCTTCTTCTACTTCAATTACTCTTTCCTCTTCACTGTCATTGAAACATTGGCTTGCATCAACATAGTCACCAGAACTATCATCTCCACTAGAGGTGCTGAAGTCATCAACATTAGGTACCAGAACCTTGGTCATCATGTCTTCTACACCGTGCTCTACCCAAAGATCGCCGTGAACCCTACAAGACATACAATGCTTAGCAACTTCTACAGCTCCTGCATCATCAACAACATTTGTAAACCCTTCATCTGTTTGCGGAATCTTTCTCCATAGCCTAAAACCTTCATAACCCCAATCTTTAACCAGACTAACAGCTTCAAAAAAGCTCCATTTATCTTCGTCCTGACATTCAACAATAGTCTCACTACCTCCTCTATAATACGTATGGCCGTCTTGCACGAAACTTCCCCCATGATGAAACACTAAATTAAACACACCCATTTGCAAGGATGAAGAACCCTAATCGCAGGGTCTGAATTGAAAATGGCTTTTTTTGTAAGATGAAGATGAAGATGCTGCGCCCTAATTTTGCCAAATAATTTAGGATTTTAAGAAAAGGGCATTCTGGACATTTTACTTGGTCTTGTGTGACATGGCAAAAAAAAAACGTACAACTGTAACAAAAAAATAAGCCACATCAGCCTTTTAGGTGATGTGGGAGCCTCAAGGTAAAAATTGAAACTTTTAAAATTTGTCAAGGTAACTATTGGAACTTTTTTTTTGGCAGGGGGGTTTTTCAAATACACCCCATATGTCAGGGGTGAAAATAGGTATTAACCCTAAATAATACTAATAATAATTACTAAAGAAAATAAAAGGAAAAAAGAAAATAAAAGAAAGAATAAAAAACCAAGGGTGTTGGGCCAGCATTGGGGGTGAAGAAGTAATTCCAGCCCATTAAGCCAAGACTGCGTTGACTTCTGGATCAGGTGTGCCAGTGTTGACTGGGGATTATTGTGGTCCTTCATCTTTTGTCATCAGATCTAGGCTCAAGGACACATGACACCTTATTGTTTGAGGCGTATGATGGAACACACTAGCAAGCCTGCACACAATTGTATGAAGAAAAATAATATGGAAATTTTGGGGGACCTGGGATTCGAACCCAGGTCCCAATGTTCAAAGCCTGCACGCCTTATCCACTTAGCCAGTTGTTCTAATTGAAATAATAATAATCAGTTAATATTATATTAATAAATCAACGCATGCCCTAGAAAAAAAATAACGCGCGTTTTGTATTTGAATGGGCCTGTGGCACGCTTCCACGTACTTCATCTTCCTCCTTTTTCCTGTAAAAAACAAAACAATTAGTGGGGGTTTTTAACACCCACAAAACAAGATGACAAAAAATAGCGATTAGGCCCCTGATGATCAGAAATTGTTCGCGAGGGTTGGGTTGGATTCGTCTGGCCTTGACGAATTCAACCATATGCGTCTCAAGGTCCAATTTTTCCTGTGTTGGGAATCCCTAAATTGGAAGCTTTGAAACCCTAAAAATCATCCATGGTGGTTTGTGATTCAGGGCTCCATAATGCAATTGTCTTATACCATTAGCTTCAGAAGAGTGTTAGCAACGTAAATCAATGATCATAACATGTTAAGGATGCATAAATATCGAATTACGATTAAGGAGAAAATAATCAAACCGTGTGACTGGTTCTTGGGATTCCTTGAGTGTTAGTGTGTGGTTTTAATCTCTGCACGTTCCTGGGAATGCTGGCAATATGTTTGACTCCTCCAATTGGCTTAAAAGGGCCTTGAAGTGAGAAAACAGATTTGACTTTTTGCTTGGATTTTTTGAATATGGTTTGGCCGTTTGTGCAGTGCTTGGATCGTGTCCTAGGTCTGGAATGCTTGCATATGTATATGTGAATGAAATTAGGTCAGCAACTAGGCTTGGGATCCATTGTATTGATGTCTTGAGATTTTTCTTAACCACCATTGAAAGCTTTCCATAATTGAAGCAAAAACCATGATTTTGTGCACAAAATAGCCTAGCACGAATTTGGTAGCTGGCTCATGACACATAAAAGCTATTCAAACCATAAAGATGTCATTCCATTAATTTTTGGATTTTATTTGAATTATTATGGATTTAAAATGAATTAAATCAATAAAAATTAAATAAAATAGAAAAATAAATGTTTGATCTTTAAATTAAGCATGGGACACGTGTATGGCATGACAAGGCTGAATCAAGTGGAAGAAAGTGGGCCCTTTTGTCAAAAATTGAAGTTTCAAGGATAGTTGACTTTTGCACATTCCCAAAAATTTCCCAACTTCTCCAATGAATATCTTGCTCAATTTTGATCATATGATCATGTTCTTGGACATTTTGGAAAGGTCTTGAAGTCCTCTAACCAATGCCTTTAGTCCCATGTCATTTTGATTTACCAATCTCAAGTTATGGTCTTTGACTTAAAGTGCATTTTTGTTGACTTTTGAAAATGACCTATAATGTAGAAATTGATAACTTTTTGTGAGAGCATTTCTTGGACTTGGAATGTGAAGATGAGTTATAGGAAATGTCATCCCCTTAAAAATGAGCATTGGATGGGATTTTTCTGAAGAACCATGAAAAAGTTATGCCTTGGTCAAGTTACAGTTGACTTTTCAACTGTCCAAAAATGGAAACTCTTTGCATCTTGATGATTTTTGAGCCATGCTTGTGAAATCATGATCAAGACTTGATCAAATGATGATTGTGAGCTCAAAATAATATGTTGCCCAAAAATTTTGACTTTTGACTGTAAAATGACCATTTTACCCCTACAGTTGATTGTGAAGCAATTAGGGCTTTTGACTGTGCAACTTGATGCTGTGAGCCTTGAAACTTGGCATGTAGATGCTTGACAATGTGTATAGGCCTATGGGACTTTATTGGACCCTTGAAAACCTCAACTTCCTTGCAAGAACCAAAACCCTAATTTTAACTGGCTTAGGAGGCATTTGGACTGTGCAACTCTTGAGTAGACTTGAGCAAATTGAGATGATGCTTGTCAAAACATTGAAGAATATGGGAGGGCAAATTTTGGGGTACAACAAACATCATCATCAAAAAGATTAAATTCATTACTAACCTCTTCTTCATCGTCGAAGTGATGTGAAGCCATCAATGCTAGATTTGCACTTTCGTCACTATCCGAATCGGATGAAGAACTTATCTCATTATCTTCCCATGCAACATAAGCCCTTTTGTTCTTGAACTCCTTTTTGCCTTTGAATCCATTTTTCTTGGAGAGTTTTGGACAATCCGGCTTTATGTGACCTTGCTTTCCACATTCATAGCATGTGACATCTTGTGTTGATGTGGAGGCTTCTTTATCTTTATGCTTATAAAATTTCTTTCTTTTTACAAGAAGCAAGAAGTTTTCATCTTCCTCCGATGCATCTTTATCTTGAATTTCTTTTGAATCAACTTTCAAAGCAATTCCTTTGGATTTCTTCTCATGATTCTCATGTTTTTCAAGCCTTCCAAGTTTCGTCTCATATTCTTGAAGCTTTCCGAAAAGTGTTGCGGAAGTCATAGTTGCTAGGCTTTTCTTTTCGGATATTGCCGTCACTTTTGGTTTCCATTCCCTAGTTAAAGACCTAAGCACTTTAAGATTTAATTCATCGTTAGTTAAAGTCTTAGCGAGTTCCTTCAAATGGTTTGTCAAGGGAACGAATCTCTTTTGCAAGTCAAGGATGGATTCTCCGGGCAGCATTCTGAATAATTCATATTCTTGACACAAAGTGTTCAATCTAGACCTTTTGACTTCGGCGGTTCCTTCATGAGTTTCTACAAGAGTATCCCAAATTTCCTTTTCCGTTGTACATGCCGATACTCGGAAAAATTCATGCATACTAAGAGCACTTTGGAGAATATTGATTGCCTTTTTGTCAAAGAAAACTTTTTTCTTGTCATCGTCATCCCATGATGCTTTAGGCTTTGATGACCCAACACCATTGACAACACACACCGGAGTAAATGGACCATTCTCAACAGCATTCCATATTTCTTCTCCTTGCGCTTCAAGATGAGCCTTCATGCGAATTTTCCAAAAGTCAAAGTATTCACCACAAAACAATGGAGGCTTGTTGTTACTACCACCATCTTTGAAAACCGGATTTTGATTTGCGAAAGCCATTCTGGATCTTTAGGAACAAGTTACCTATAACTTGCTCTGATGCCAATTGTAAGTCTAAGAGTGCCTAAGAGGGGGGGTGAATTAGGTATATAAAAATTTATTCGGTTTTATGAGAATACTTGTAGTAATTTGTGGTTAAGTGTTTGAAGGTTTTTGACTATATCTTATCTTTTCTTGATTATGGTGATGAAAACGATAAAAGCGGAAAAGTAAAGAACACGGCGATATATCCTGGTTCCCCTCACAATCCGAGAGTACTCCAGTCCCCTTTCCAACATAAAAGAGATTTCACTATAGTTTAGAATGATTGTACAGCCTATTCTTAATATCTAACCTATAGGGTGGCCAAAGGTTCTTAACACCTTTAAGGTCAAACAAACACTAATGTGAATGAAGAACAATCCTCTTCAAATCACAACACTTACTTCCAACAATCCTGGATAGTAAGGGAATACTTTCTTTTTGTAATACAATGATTTATTTGAAAGAGATGGAGAGCACTATCAATCTTTTATTGATCTTCTTCTTCAAGAAAGAAACAATTCTCAAGAAATGATTATAAATGTTCACAATGAATGTATGAAACTTGTAATGATTTCTTAATGAAAATGTATATGGCAAGTTTCACAAAATTTATGATTTGTAAGAACACTTGAAAGTTTGTAAGAATATGAAAATTTGAATGATGAAAATTGTTAATTGAAGAAGGTTATTTGAATTTGAAAATCTGAACAATTTATAATGTCACAAATACCTCTTCATTCATGCCATTTGATATGAAAATATGCAATACAATCATGAAAGAATACCATTTGAATTATGTTCAAAAAACAAAAGAAAATCTGTACTGGTTCGCTGGGAACCGGTTCCGACCCAGGCAGAACCCGGTTCTTAGTGAACGTTATAACCTAGAATTCAAAAATGACACGCAGGAACCGGTTCCCCTATAGGTACAACCCGGTTCCTGGTACAAATTCCAAGGAAGTGATTTTTGAACAAGTTTGGAACCCGGTTCCCTGTTAGGTAGGAATCGGTTCCTGAAAGTTTATTTTCAAAACAATCCTTTTGAAAAAGATTTCAAACATAGTTTTTCTTATTGTTAAAAATGTGGGATATGTATATGATTATGAATGCATATTTGTGAACATCTATATTCAAGTTTAAGAATTATTTATACCTTTTGACATTTGTTGTTTCTTTAATAATTCTTCTTCTAATCTTCAAGACTTGTAACAAGGTTTTATATGATATTGATAGACTTTTTGCACATCCTTTGAATGTTGATATCCATGTTGTCTTCATCAAAACCAATGCTTTAAACATGACTTGAGAAGCTTGCAATTACAATTCAGACATGAAAGAGAGAACCCTGACACATGAAACCCTTGCCTCAAAAAGTGTTTAAAAGTTCAAACTTTTTCAAAGAACCCTAGAATTTCAAACTCTTGATACAAACCCTTCTCACTACAAACAACCCTCTCATTCATTCCTAATAATCCCACAAAGTAAGGTTGGGTTGGTTTTGATGTTCCAAAACACGTGAAACTTCATTGCATGGCATAATTGATTTAACATTCTTGCAAATTCATATTTTTATTTTTAATTTTTTTTGAACTGTATTGATATCACTAACATGCTCCTGAGGTGTATCTGAACAGGTCTAGACCATCGTAATGGTCCCATGCACACTGAAACGAAGGATGCCATGATTGTACCGATTTGCATTGTTTCCATCCTAGCCCTTAAACCAGGCCTTTTCAGTCCAAAACAAGGGCACCATTGACTTTGTAGCCCTCAATTTAGGGGGAGGTATTATTTTCTACCTAATGGTGTTTATTTTGCAGGTGATACAAAAAGGATAGTCGGAGAAGACAACCAGAGCTAGGGCTCCGGCGCCTCTCTGGTCAAGGCAATCAGAGTTATGTTATATATTAATCATTTCAGTTTATATAACGGATGTATCACCACCCCAGTGGTTAAAACACGCGCGCTAAGTCATTCCTCACTCAGGTCGCGGGTTCGATCCCCAGTTTTTCTATTTTTTTTCATATTTCCATTATCTTTGCAGGTTTGATACAAAACGCGCTGGATGCGTATTCTAGCACCAAGGGCGCGTAGCTCAGTTGGCGGGTGTGCATACTAGGGAGGAAGGGGTCATGAGTTCAACACTCATCTCCAACATTATTTTTCTCTATTTTTTAATAACATCATTTTCTCTTTTTACCTTAACCCTAATTTCTTAGTAACCTTAATTACTTTTCTTTAATCAACATTAAAACAAATTAGGTTTAGTTTCTTACTAGTAAATTAATTCTGATTTTTTTTATTCATTAAATTAATTAGGATAATTAGTTTCGATTAATTTAATCACCTAAATTTTCGATTAATTAAAATCAATTAGACTTTAGGATGATTATCAAAACTTTTTCGTCAAACAATCACAAAACGGTTTTTAATTTTCTTCTTCTCTTTATTTTACCACTTCGCGGGTTTATTTTTGCATTTTTTTTTCTCACAATTATGTAACTTCTAATGGATTGTAATAGCTTAAATTAGGGTTTACTTTCTTTCTCCCCCAATTTTTATGGTTTTGTACCCCCCTTCCCCGAAGCTTTGTAATAGTGTAGGACCTTTTAATTTCTGCCTTTATTGCTTTCCTTAAAACTGTCTAGTTTAATATGATTGTATAGCGAGACATAAAATAATCGTAGAAAACCCTAATTGCAAGATAAGTAACTAAATCGAAACACTTCTCACACACTCATATCTATGGTGACCTCACTTGTTGCCTTCGAATAAAAACAGTCATGTCCCTTGAACGTGGGGATGCTTTAGTGAAGTCCCTCTGATGAAAAAGATCTTAGTCCCTCGATGAACCCTCGATCCTGCCTTCGGTAAACGATCTTAGTCCCTTACGATAAATTGCTAAAGTGCCCCTACAAGTTGCCTTTATGACTGTATGATGACCCACGCTTGTCCCTTCACATCCAACGATAAGGCTTCTTACTCACTAATGGTAGGATAACACTATCTAAGGAGGAGGGAAATAACACGAAAGAATTTTGAGTAGGTAGACCGCTCGTAATCACTTGTTTATAAAAACAAAGCATTTTTCATACAAAACACTCTTCTCTGAAATATTTTCAAAAACAAACATTTTGTATGCACTCGTAACTTATACAATACTCATTACAAAATTTCCGCACTTAGGAATTTTCAAAATATTTTCAAATACACTTACAAAAAAAGCATTTTCAAACAAAGTGAGCTAGCGATTAAGGGTCGGTAGATAACTAAGGATGAAAAGGGTGCTAACACCTTCCCTTTTCATAACCTACTCCATGAACTCAGAAAATCTCGAAGGTCTTTCCTGTTCTTTTCATCCTTTACTTATTGGATAAAAGAAAAGCCAGTGGCGACTCTTGCTATCTGCAACATTTGCGATAAAATGCAAAACCAAGTCAGTTTTCCCACCGTATTACACCTTTCTTCCTTGAGTTGAATCCATGACTTTTGTAGTCCCTCAAAGTCAGTAGGCATATCGGGATGAAGAATAGTACGAGGAAAATCTCCTTCAGCATTAGGCTCTACAATCACTGGTAGGATAACAGGATATGGCATCATAATATTTAGAGCATGAGACCGCACCCATTTGAGGTAATGTTCCAAAGGAATGAAGTTCCTATTCCCCAAAAGTCTTGCTATCTATCTTATTGATCATGCCCCCAAGCATGTATAAACCTTTGACGTAACTTTAAGGACCATTCTCATAGTCGAATACAATACCCTGGATGAGCATATCATGAGGACCGTCTCTTCGAGCATAACCAAACTGACGTAGAGCTAGAGAAGGGTTGTAAGTAATTCCTCCCCTTATGCCGAGGAGTGGTACATTAGGGAATTCCCCATAATGGTCAATAATGGTGATATTTTCCTGAGATCAGGAACATCAATGGATATCTGAATGAGCGAGTGACATCAACCTTTGAGACCACCTCAAGCCTTGTTTATTATTCATTACTGATCGGGGTTGGTGTAAAATAAACCACCTAGAAAGTAAAGGTATGCAACACATGAGAGTGCCTCGCTTCCTTATAGTATGAGTGTGAAAATAATGCAAAATATCTCTAAGCAAAGTAGGCACAGGATTATGGGTAAGAAATATTTTGATGGTGTTCACATCTATTAGTTTGTCCAGATTAGGGAACAACACCAAACCATAGATCAGCAAAGCGAAAATATCCTCAAAAGAACGAAAACTCGTGGCATCTAGAAACAACTAAGCCTTCTCTACTAAAAATTTAGGAAGAAGACCCTTGACTCCATTTCTTGTTTCCCAATTAGATACGATGTCTGATTGTTTCAGATTTAAGGCTGCTGCAATATCTCCAGGTGTTGGAACTTGCTCTAGACCAATGGAAGGTATCTGATCAAGAATAGGCACTCTGAGTAACTTAGAGAATTCTTCCATTGCGGGCATCAACTGATAATTTGGGAAGGTAAAACAATGATGCTTAGGATCAAAGAACTGGAACAGAACACTCATCAAGTCTTCTTTGAAACTGGGATTAACCAAACTGAGTAGATGGCCATGTCTTTTCGTAAATTGAGAATTTTTGGGAACCTTTGAAACTAACTCCTCAATCTTGAAAGGTACCCTTACGAAGTTGATTCGGATAGTATTTGTTATATTGGAAGCCATGACCTCCAACAAAGAACAAAGATAAATCCCTAGATCCTTGAAACGGTTAGTGAAAATATTATGATGTTATGATGTCATGATGTTATGTTCATGCTCAAACAAGAAGTAAACACAAACAAATTACACAAGAGCCTTAGGTTTAACGGCTTCCCTGAGGTCCATAGGTAAGTACCCTTTTCTATTAGACTTAAGTTGGTTGAACTTGTCCTAAAATAGTAATTGGGTTCTAGAAATCTCAATATCATTGATTTTTTTCTCACAGGTTTTATTTAGCACGGCAACTGACTTGCCACCAAAAAAAACCCGAGAGTCGAATCTCAATGAGCGTAGAATCGAGTATCAACCAACTTCAGACTGCACCAAAGCCGGCTATCTCACTACCTTCTAATGACCAAGATGGGTCAATAAGGTTCTAAAAGTCAGTTAGTGCTTATGACACAACACGACAACCTAATGTTATCCTCGACTGATTCAAGGAACATAGGTACAAACCAAAGTGTCACACTAACGTAGCCATCATTTCAACCATAAAAGTCTACGTCGTACAGTTTCCATGATCTATTTCTACTTACCTAAGGCATCCCTAGATCCTGGTGTAGGATCTTTACAAGCAATGAAACCCAAGCAACCCTTAAAGATAAAGCAGACATCGCAAATAAAGTAAATATAAAGTGATCTAAGACTCTAAGGTAACCCCTCTTTTAATAAGTCCCCAACAGAGTCGCCAGTTCTATAATACGATGGGAGAACTGACTTGTTTTGAGTTTTATAACAAATGTTACGGTTAGCAAGAGTCGCCACCGACTTGTATTTTATCCAATAAGGAAAGGGTGAGAAGAACAAGAAAGACCTTTAAAGATTTTGAGTTCGGGGGGTAAGTTATGAAAAGAGAAGGTGTTAGCACGCTTTTCATCTGTAGTTATCTACAGGCTCTTGATCTCTCAGCTCACTTTGAAAATTTGCTTTTTGTGTGTGTGTTTGAAAAAATATTTTGAAAGTGCCAATGTAAGGCGAAACTTTGTAATGATTCTTATATCGGTCCTCAAAAACGCATACAAAGTATTTTGAAAATATTTTTGAGAGTGTAGTGTGATATGTTTTTGTTTTTGTGAGCAAGCAATTAAAAGCATCTACCCACTCAAGGTCGTTCTTGTACTTTTCCTCCTCCTTTAGATAATTTTATTTGTACCATTAGTCAGTAGGAAATCCTATCGTTGGATGTAAAGGAACATGTGTAGGGTCATCGAATGCAACTTGTAAGGATGCCTTAGCAATTTCGTAAGGGACTAGATCATCTTCCGAAAGGCAACGTCGAAGGGTCATCGAGGGACTATGATCTTTTATTTGAGGGTCTTTGCTAAAGCATCCCTACATTCGAGGGACATGATCGTTATTTTTCTGAAGGCAACTGAGGGAGGTTACCCTAGAGGTGCATGTGTGCAAGTGTGTTGATTCGGTTATTTTATCTTACATTAACGTTTTCTAGTGTTTGATTATTATCTTGCCATACAATCCTATTAGCTAACAGTTATATATACATACAAGGCATACAAAGCATAAGCGCAAGAAAATAAAATGCGGGAAAGCAAATACCTACAGCTATTACATGGCTTTGGGAGATTTACAATATTTACAGCTTTGCGGGAATTTTAAACGCTAAGCTATTACGAAAAAAAACTTATGCGACCTATACAATGATTTCTAATAAAATAAATGGCGAAAGTAAACAAAATATTTGCAAAAAAAATATTTCTTTAAGTCTTAACATCTAAAAAATTATAAACTAATTTTTTTGTGCATTTTAGTTTGATTTGAATGATAAAATAAATAGGCATTAAACCTAAATTAAATATTTAATTAATTATATATAAAAAACCTATGTCTAATTAATTAATTAAGAAAAATATTGTCAAAAATTAAATTAACCTATTTAAAGTCTAAATCTGATTTTATTTCATTTTTTATGATTTTCCTTGATTAAAAATAATTTAAAAAAACAAGAAATTAATTAAAGAAAGAAGAAAAAGAAAAAAGTTTGAAAAATGAACAAAACAAAGAAAAAAAGGGTTGTAGGCGTTGGGACTTGAACCCATGCCCTTCCCTTTACAGCCTTCATCCTTTGCCATCTGAGCCATGCGCGCTTTGTGTAAGAAAAATAGAACTGAATCAATATAATATGAATCTGCGTGTTAGATGGAAAATAACAAAAAAAATCCAAAAGGATGGGATCAAACCCATGCCATTCACGATACGCGCATGTTCATTTTTTCAACGAAGCCATGTTGTTTTTCTGCTACTGGAATGAAAACAAATAAATATATAATAAAAGAAAATTGAAGTTACAGAGACGCCAGAGTCCTAGTTCTGGTCGTCTTCTCCGATTGCCAAAAATCCATATCCTGCAAAAATGTTACATTCAAAGTAAAAGGCAGTTCCTACCTCCTTAAATGGAGGGCTATAAATCCAATGGTAGGGTCCTTTTGGCCTGAATATGCCTGTAAACAGAGATTCGATGCAAATGGATTTTTGTGCCCTTACAATGGAAAATCAAGATTTACACATCTAAGTATACATGTAACACGTTAAACCTGTTCTAAATATCCTCCTAATCCCACATGAACGCGCAAGGTTAGTTAATAATGTGAAAAAATGAAGTTTAAGATTTTGAAAAATTACCCAAAACGGTGTGATCGGAAGAGGGAGTTTGGGCATGATAGGGATCGTTTATGGGCTTAGGGAGACTCCTGGGATCCTCAGGAGTATGAATATTCACTAGTTTGGACTGTAATAGGCTGGAATGTGGAATACAAAACTTACAATTTTCTTTAAAATTTGTGATTTTCGTGGCTCTTATGAGGAAGTCCCAACCGTGTGCTCTAGGTCTGCATGCATTGTACTTATATAGAGGAAGGAGTGTGTGATCGGTGGATCTGGAACTGACTGTTTAACGCTGGATCGTGAAATGTCGCGGAAGCAAGAGTCGCCATCGTCTTTTATTTTCTCCAACATGGACAGGAAAAAAGCACAGCAAAATTCCTTATGAGATAGTTTCTCGGTTCGGGAGGTAGATTTATAGAAAGGGAAGGTGTTAGCACCCTTTCTATCCATGGTTATCCATGGGCTCTTAGATACTTGGTCATTGTGTTTTCAAAAGTGTTTGCTTTTCAAAGTGTGAGTGGGTTTGAAAAAGTTTCGTTTAAAGATTTCAGATCGACTCTTGTATCAGTCCTTAAGAGTGTTTGAAAAAATTGTTTTGAAAGCTTTTGAAAGTGTCGGTGTGAAAAGAGTTTTTGATTTGTTTTGAATTAGAGCAAGTATCTATGAGTCATCCACCTACCCTAAGGAATTAGGCTGTGTAAGAGTCCTTTAGATAGTGCCATCCCACCATTGAGAGGTAGGTAGCACCATCGTTGGAGGTGTTCGGGTCAATTCGTTTGTAGGGACAGTGTGGTCACCAGAGCAACAGTAGGACACCTTAGAAGCTACCCTTATGCCATTGATCCTTTTTAATTCCGAGGCAACCGTTTCGAGGCAACTGGATCATGTCATGGATATAAGGACTTACTAAAACGTCCTATACTCGACGACCACGTTTCGAGGGCAAGGCAACAGTGAGGCGTACCCTAAGAGTGGTGTGTGAATTTGTGTGTTATTTTCATGTTATGTTTTATCTTGTACATGTATCATGGTGATCTACGCTTGTTTTTAATTTAGGCCATACATTCTTTCATGCAAAGTTTAATAGTTTAAGAGTGCGGAAAGATAAATCTTACGCTATTACAAGGCACAGGTCTATACATCGCCAAATTAACAAAGACCCGTTTTAATAAAAGTGCGGAAAGTAAATAAATTCCTAATTACTATTACAAGGCTTGAACAGTTACATAATATTTACAAGAAAAATAAGAATAAATGCGCAAAAAGAATAGAAAATAGAACGTTCGAGGGCGTCGGACCCTTTTGAAATTAAATGGAATTATAAAGCTAATTAATTATTTAATAAAAGAAAAGAAGTGTTTTTTAGGTTTTTTTTGTATTTAATGAATTAAGAAAATTAAAATTAAAAGAAACCCTAATTCTAAGTTATTTTTAATTATTTGAGAAAAGATTAAAGTTTAACCTAATTTACTAAATATTTAATATACATGTTTATTTACAAAATATTTAATAATTAATAATAATAATAATGATGATAAAATTATTTAAGAAAAAAATGATGAAAAGTTAAGAAACCCTAATTTCTACATATTTTAATTTGTTAAGAAAAATATTAAAGTTTTGAAACCTAAATTAATCTAATTAATGGTTTGACATTTATTTACAAAAAATAATAATGAATTAAATATTAATTAAACATATTTTTAGTTTTTTTGATTTTTCTGGTTTTATATTATAAAAATTAATTTATGGTAAAAAGAAATAATTAAAACATTAAAAAAGAATTAGAAAACAAAATCAAATAACGATTAAGAATGTGCAAACCATGGGGGTATTCAGACCCATTTAGGAGGTTTTTTTGAAGTATTCTGGCCCATTAGACAAAAAGCCTTGTTTGACTTTCTGGCATCACGTGCGTGTTCATTGAATCCTGAGTACTGTGGTCTGCATTCTTTGGCCATTGGATTGGGTTTCATGGCCATTTGTGTTCTGGTTGTTGGCCATTTGTGTTCTGGCCTCAACGTTCCTTAATCTTCTCAGGATGTCTGTCTCGCCATGTATTGGTGTCATGCATAAGTTGTTCTTTTGGCCATTTGGCTTTTGGCTTTTGGCCATTTGGCTTTTGGCCATTTGGCTTTTGGCCTCAACGTTCCTTAATGAACCTGCATGGGATCCCTTACAGGAAAAATAGTGACATGAATGCTTTTATGCCCTTTTGATCATGGAGATCAAGCCAGCCTTACCCTTACTGGAGAAGTAGTGAGGTGTTGGTTTGTAACTGTGATGGCTTGTTTTTAGTGAGAGAGGGATTTGTAATAAGGATTTCAAGGTTTTAGGGTTTTTGAAAGAATTTGATATTCTGACAGTGTTGTGGCAAGATATTCTTCTTCTCTTTTTTCTCCTCCTGGTTTGTGTGAAAAGAAGGTGATTATATAATGGAAATTAGGGTAAAGAAAATGGGCTTTGAATGTGCAATTGGGCCTCCAATGTTCACTTGAGTTCGTCACTTTTCAGGCTAAATCGCAGGGACTTAAGTGCAATTTTTGAAGTTGAAATGTGAAAACAAAATGTAGCGGACATCGATAACTAACTCCAGTATGAAAATCGGCTCAATCGGATAAACGGTGAATTAGTTATGAATTTTTGAAGTTTCAGCTCAGACAAACTTATTTTGGGCTCTAGTGTCGACTCTGACACGTCCTTTAATAAAAAAACTGGTATTGATCGGAGCATAATCCGGTCTCGACTTTTGAAGCAAAGTTGTAGATCAATGAGTCAGTGACCTTGTGTAAAATATATGAGCCCAATCCGATAAAAATTGACCGAATTATGAATTTTCTAAGTTTCGGCCCAAATGAAATAATATTCAGCATTCAGGATTTTCAGCGTGTCACGCACTCTGAGCAAAAAACGAAGGCCTTTTGAATACCGTTTGAACTCAATACCTTCTGTGAAAATGTAGTCAACTCAATTTTTGAAATTTTGGCGCCGGAACCAGCTCAATACGATGAAAATCGACCAAGTTATGATTTTCTGAACATGACGCAAATAAACTTCTATCACAAATTTTCTGTACGAAAATACTTGATAAATCCACATTTTTGAAGACCTTCTGATCGAAATTGGCTTCCATCCGTGAGAGATGAAAACGTAGATAATGTCAAGACGGAATTTTGGCCACCAGAACGGGTTCAAAACGAGCCACTATCTTCAAGTTATGAATTTTTTAGCGCGTAAAAACTGCACTTTCAGCACACTTTTTTCACCATATTTCTTCGAGAAAACTCACACAGTCGGATACCTTCTTTAAAGAATTGACTCTTGAGCCGAACCTGAATTTGAGCATAAGCTAGGACATTAAGGAGAACTTGAGGTCATTTGGATGTAAGGACCTTGATGCAACACAAAACCCTAATTTTGACTTGACTGCCTTAGGAGGTGATTTGACTGTGCAACCCTTGAGGGATTTTGAAGCTTGATTTTGCCACATCTTGAAGAATATGGAAGGGCAAATTTTGGGGTACAACAGTTGCCCCTGTTCAATCTTCTTAAACCTGAGGATGTAGATTGGCTGGCGTGTCTTTCGTAATCCGAAGGTGGAAGATGATTGAACACTAGAGTGCCCAGAAATTTGCACTCACATAGTAGAGTATCAGCAACGTGATGGCGGGAATGGGCTTACGGATGCCATTTGGAGAGATGACGGATAGGAGGATGGGCTTATAGATGCCATTTGGAGACTATTGGTATGTGGATGGGCTTATAGATGCCATCTAGGTGTCGATCGCGTAAGAGATTCCTTAGCGAGAACTTGCGTACCTGAGAAAGAAAAATAATTACCTGGCCTGTTACAGGAGTTGATCTTCAAACTCTTTATGTAGATGTGCCCTGGCGGGATGCAGGAATCGAATCTTTAAACTCTTCAGACGTGCCCTGGCAAGATACAGGAATCGAGTCCGGAGAATAGTCGTCAACAGATACACCCTGGCAGGATACAGGAATCGGATCTTCGAACTCTTCAGACGTGCCCTGGCAAGATACAGGAATCGAGTCTGGTAATGTTAGTTGTCAACAGATACACCCTGGCAAGATACAGGAATCAGATCCTCAAACTCTTCAGACGTGCCCTGGCAGGATACAGGAATCGAGTATGGAATTCAGAAAGGTTGGTGAGTTGTCTCTACTGACAGGTTATTTCCATGGACGGGTGGTCTTTAACGACGAGTGTCTATAACGACGAGTGTCTATAACGACGAGTGTCTATAACGACGAGTGTCTATAACGACGAGTGTCTATAACGACGAGTGTCTATAACGACGAGTGTCTATAACGATGAGTGTCTATAACGACGAGTGTCTATAACGACGAGTTGTATCAGAGAAATCTTTAGGCATTGATTTAACTGGATTTGTATTCTTTGACTGGGTTGGTCTCTTTTGACTGTATTCGTCTACATAGCTGATCTTTTCACTGTATCCTTCCTGAAAGGTAAAGGTCAGTCATATGCAATGCATGATATGGATCAAGCAATAATATTTTTCAACACATGAGATTGTATGATGCATGTATCATGATGTATAACAATGTGATGTTTATGAATGTATCTTCGTCTAGGAAAATAGATCCTTGACGGATGCCGAGAAGTCAAATCCTGGGCTGATGTTGAAGAGTGAGATTCTTCGTTTCTGTTGGGGATGATGATTGCAAGAATACCGGTAGGAGAAGATGACTCCGTTGGGGAATAAACTTGGCGAATAGATTATTCTGCAGGGAGGTAACTCTGTGGGGAAAGAGAGGTACTTTGCTGAGGTTGATGATAACTCCGCTGGGGATACCATTGTTGAGCTCTGTTGGAAGATTTGATGAACTCCGCTGGGGGATAGTAAGGACTTCGCTGAGGATGATCTTTCTGTGGCTTTTAGCTGAGGATAACCCAGTTATAAGCTCTGGTGGAGAAATAACCTTTGAATAAAACTGGGGAGACGTGTTCGCTCTGCAGGGAGTGAAGGTATCTTGGTCGCGTTCTTCAGCTGAACTTACCTTGGCACTTCGGTGGACAGGGCAACCGGATCATTTAGAAAACTCATTATTGCCCCGGTTTCTGTTGGAGAAGAAGGTACCTGTGGAGGTGCTTGATGACTGCCGATGGACAAATCTTCTTCTGGTAGGCAAGTGACGAGATGACGGGACATAGTCGTACGCTTTGATCCCTAATTTTTGCCTGGATCGCCCTTTAGGGTTTTCAGTCCACCGGGATACCCATTTTTGCCCAAGCCGCCTTTTCAGGTTTTCGACTTGCCGGGTGTACAGATTTTTTTCATTTCATCCCTTATTTTTACCCGAACCCTTTTGGTTCACCAGGAAGCCCTTATTTTTGCCTAGGTGTGTCAACCTAGCGGGTCTTTGATTATGCGCAGTATTTGTTTCGACTATGTCCTCATTCTCGGAATGTAGGGAGATGCCCCTGTTGTTGTGTTGCCATGCGACCAGAAGATCTTCGTTTGATCGCCCAATTCCCCAAGTGATTCCGGCGGGGATTTTCCCCAAGCCATTTGGCATTAGAGAGATTCTCCGAATCTTGACTTAATTGCCCCAGATGATGGACAATAATCATGTTTGCCCCTTAATTGGAAGTGCTTTTGTTCACTAGGTATTCATCGTGCGAATTTCCCTGTTGTTCAAACAAATAGTTATATGCAAACAATGTTATATCAAAAATGCAAAGCTTATGTCTGTTTCGAAGTTTTTGAAAATGCATCTTTTAGTAAAACAAGCAAATTTTGTAAAATGTAATGTCAACTCAGTTATTTTACCGCAAGCCTTAAGGAGTCAGGATACCTTTCATAACAATATGCTTTCAAACTAACCCATGCTTCAGCTAGGACTTTTGATGGTTATAACGTGGCCTGGTTCACGGTTTAAGAAACAAAGGATAAAGGCTCAAATTTTATTTGGACCCACCCGTTCTTCGTGATTTTCTTCAATCCTAAACTCAGCTAATCGTGCATTAGATCTTGTTTGAGTCTTTGCTTTGATATTCCAGTGATGGTTCAGATATTGACAGTTTATTTTGAATAGGCAGTCATTTTTTGTTGAGGGTTTGTAGGACCTCTTTCTTTTTGACTTTGTTATCCCTGTTTTTTGCCTGAACTGATTCTTTTGTGATTACAGTCAGCGGGATGCCCCATTTTTGTAAGTCTCCTTCATAGGTTTTGACTTGTTGGGCTTTTGTTTTTTTGAAATAATGACTGCCCGTCCTTATGATTATCCAGAACCATCATCGTCTTTTGTTTTGTAAGGACTTCTTCGTTGTGCACCTGGATCAACTGAGAGAACTACCCTGCCCCAGGTTATGATAAAGGGTTTTAATTTTCTAAAAGAAAAACTCCAACTTCTTTGGCTCAAAGGGGTTGACGAGGGATTATCTTCCTTATTACTCCACTGTTTAGGATTTGAAACAATGCCTGTACCTCATCAGCGGGGTCTGTTCAAAAGCATACTGTAAAGATCGTGGTATCGTTTTCGTCATCCTCCCTCAAGAGGCTTAGAATTTTCAATCAAGAGTTGATCATCACAAAAATATGAAAACAGTTTGCATATAGTGAATACGAAATAATTACTTCAAAACAGACATGTGTAATGCATTAATGAAATAACCAAGTTTGACATGAAATAAAATGTTTGAACAACCAAGGAAAATTACAATCTGAACATTCAAATGAACAAAAGTTTCCAATCCTAGCCATGTTTGGGCAAGGGAGCAGTGGTTACATTGGGAGCCTCTGGAGAGTCGAGCTGGACTTCCTTTGCGTTAATCAGATCCTGAACCTTTGGTTCTCAAAGTCCAACAATCATCTGTAGCATGCCCCGGGCTGTCAGAATGATAAGCGCAGCGAACGTTGGGGTTATACCTTGAAGGCGTCCTGTTGGGATTCTTTGGAGGGTCCATGAGAGTTACCAACTTGGTTTCCAGCAACTGTGGCAATATTTGTGACAAGGTCATGCCGAGGGGAGTGAATTGCCTTTTGGGTCTCTCTTCCCTTTGCTGATTGTGATGCTGAGGAGCACCGGCCGGTTTTGCAATAACTACCGCGTTGACATCTTGGCGGTGTTCGGACCTATTCTGCCCTCTTGAACCATAGACAGCACTAGATTCTCTCTTGGATGGTTTCTTCTCAGTGTTCGAGGAGTCACCATTCTGTATTTTCCCAGACTTGATGCCAGCTTCTATTCTTTCCCCGGTCAAGACCAAATCTGTAAACCCAGCAGCAGAATTCCCAATCAGGTGGTTGAAGAATGGACCAGACAGGGTCCCCAAGAACATGTCGACGAGCTCGCGGTCAGTCAGAGGTGGTTGTACCCTTCCAGCAAGGTCCCTCCATTTTTGAGCATATTCTTTGAAACCTTCACCTGCACTCATAGACATCCCCTGAAGCTGAGTGCGCGTGGGAGCGAGGTCGACATTATACTGGTACTGCTTGTAGAATGCAGTGGCCAAATCCTCCTAGCTGCGGATGTTAGCTCCATTCAGTTGATAGAACCAGTCGAGTTGGGTTCCAGACAGACTATCCTGAAATAAGTGAATCCATAAATTCTTGTCAGCCGTGTAGGGCTGGATCCTCCTTATGTATGACCTGAGATGCAGCTTAGGACAGGAAGCCCCGTCATATTTTGCAAAAGCAGGTGCTTTGAATTTATGTGGGATTACCACCCCGGAAGACAGACCTAGATCCTCGAAGTCCAGGTCGGGCACTTTTTGTATCTCCATGGCACTTAGCCGGTCTTCCAACTGTTTATACCTGTCCTCAGCTGGAGGGTACTGCTCATCATTGTAATTGGTCTCGTTGTCGGAGACCACTGGACTAGGAACCTCCCTTTCTTGGGGACTGTCTTTCCCAACAGATGGGGTAGTCTGCTCAACTTCATTTCGTGATCCATTCCCAGATTTGCGTCTAGGGTTGAACAGCACCGTCCTCTTCTTCTTCTTTTTTGAAAGCAGGGTCTTCAAATCCTGTTGGCCCAGGGCTAGACTCTTAATCAACTCCTGGAACTGGGCATTCTGGGCCTGGAGGGCCTGGATGGATTGCTCAGTAGATGACTCAGGATTCATGACGATCGGCTGAAATAAACAGCGAAGAAGGTAAGTAACCTGTAAAAGGGATACCTGTAATGCAATGATATATATGTATGCATGCAATGTTTTCAAGGATCTCGCGGGGTAAACAAGAAAATTGTTAGAGTTGGGATCTGATAGCTTGATTGAAGGAACTGCATGTTGTTGAGAGTCCTTCTTCAAGGGTCAAGGCTCACCATATCGAGTGGGTCATAGCCCCTGACAACCTTGGCTAGAGGAAAATAAATCCCCTTTGCCCCTTGCTAGACAGTCTGGTTTATCATGACCTGCATCACAGACCCTTGAGATCCTTGAAATGGATTAGTCTTTATATAGGATGTATGCAATGGTATGATGGTATGATGTCATGCTATGCATGGGGTGATAGAAGTAACCATGTTATGAGTCCAGATTAAGGACTGTAAACAAAACCTGCAAGAAACTCAAGTGTCAGATAACAAGCATGCAAGTAGTCAAGTACGAAGGCACACAAGTCACACAAAAGAGCCCTTAGAGTTTAGGCCAGCATGGGGTCTAGGTATTACCCTCTTTCAGTTTGTTGGTTAAGACCTGTCCTATCATAAGTAACCGGGTTCTAGAGGATCCCAATATTACTGACTACCCTCAATTGGTCATAACTCCAGCATCGCAATCTTTTCTTGCATCCAGAACCATCACGAGAGTTTAGCCTCAATGGGTGTAGCATACTGCTACTGTTCCATGTCCAAGTTGGGTCATTTAAGGTTCTAAGGTCGGTTGCTACTTAATGACTCCTCAGAAGACCCATATTCTCCTCGTTGCAACACAAGGAATATCGGTACAGACCAAGGCGCCACACAAACGTAGCCACTGTTTCACCCATGTCGGTCTACGCCAGACAGGTCCCTCACAGCTTATGCTACCTAACAGGGTATCCCCAGACCCGGGTTTGGATCTATGTAACTCCGATGTAGTGCCCACAAATATAAAGCAAACAAACACAGCAATTGAAAACACAAGTCTGAGCTATCCTAAGGTACACCTCACTTTATAAAGTATTCCCCAACAGAGTCGCCAGTTCTGTGATCGGTGGATCTGGAACTGACTGTTTAACGCTGGATCGTGAAATGTCGCAGAAGCAAGAGTCGCCACCGTCTTTTATTTTCTCCAACATGGACAGGACAAAAGCACAGCAAAATTCCTTATGAGATAGTTTCTCGGTTCGGGAGGTAGATTTATAGAAAGGGAAGGTGTTATCACCCTTTCTATCCATGGTTATCCATGGGCTCTTAGATACTTGGTCATTGTGTTTTCAAAAGTGTTTGCTTTTCAAAGTGTGAGTGGGTTTGAAAAAGTTTCGTTTAAAGATTTCAGATCGACTCTTGTATCAGTCCTTAAGAGTGTTTGAAAAATTGTTTTGAAAGCTTTTGAAAGTGTCGGTGTGAAAAGAGTTTTTGATTTGTTTTGAATTAGAGCAAGTATCTATGAGTCATCCACCTACCCTAAGGAATTAGGTTGTGTAAGAGTCCTTTAGATAGTGCCATCCCACCATTGAGAGGTAGGTAGCACCATCGTTGGAGGTGTTCGGGTCAATTCGTTTGTAAGGACAGTGTGGTCACCAGAGCAACAGTAGGACACCTTAGAAGCTACCCTTATGCCATTGATCCTTTTTAATTCCGAGGCAACCGTTTCGAGGCAACTAGATCATGTCATGGACATAAGGACTTACTAAAACGTCCTATACTCGACGACCACGTTTCGAGGGCAAGGCAACAGTGAGGCGTACCCTAAGAGTGGTGTGTGAATTTGTGTGTTATTTTCATGTTATGTTTTATCTTGTACATGTATCATGGTGATCTACGCTTGTTTTTAATTTAGGCCATACATTCTTTCATGCAAAGTTTAATAGTTTAAGAGTGCGGAAATTAAAGTGCGGAAAGATAAATCTTACGCTATTACAAGGCGCGGGTCTATACATCGCCAAATTAACAAAGACCCGTTTTAATAAAAGTGCGGAAAGTAAATAAATTCCTAATTACTATTACAAGGCTTGAACAGGTACATAATATTTACAAGAAAAATAAGAATAAATGCGCGAAAAGAATAGAAAATAGAACGTTCAAGGGCGTTGGACCCTTTTGAAATTAAATGGAATTATAAAGCTAATTAATTATTTAATAAAATAAAAGAAGTGTTTTTTAGGTTTTTTTTGTATTTAATGAAATAAGAAAATTAAAATTAAAAGAAACCCTAATTCTAAGTTATTTTTAATTATTTGAGAAAAGATTAAATTTTAACCTAATTTACTAAATATTTAATATACATGTTTATTTACAAAATATTTAATAATTAATAATAATAATAATGATGATAAAATTATTTAAGAAAAAAATGATGAAAAGTTAAGAAACCCTAATTTCTACATATTTTAATTTGTTAAGAAAAATATTAAAGTTTTGAAACCTAAATTAATCTAATTAATGGTTTGACATTTATTTACAAAAAATAATAATGAATTAAATATTAATTAAACATATTTTTAGTTTTTTTTATTTTTCTGGTTTTATATTATAAAAATTAATTTATGGTAAAAAGAAATAATTAAAACATTAAAAAAGAATTCGAAAACAAAATCAAATAACGATTAAGAATGTGCAAACCATGGGGGTATGCAGACCCATTTAGGAGGTTTTTTTGAAGTATTCTGGCCCATTAGACAAAAAGCCTTGTTTGACTTTCTGGCATCACGTGCGTGTTCATTGACTCCTGAGTACCGTGGTCTGCATTCTTTGGCCATTGGATTGGGTTTCATGGCCATTTGTGTTCTGGCTGTTGGCCATTTGTGTTCTGGCCTCAACGTTCCTTAATCTTCTCAGGATGTCTGTCTTGCCATGTATTGGTGTCATGCATAAGTTGTTCTTTTGGCCATTTGGCTTTTGGCTTTTGGCTTTTGGCTTTTGGCCATTTGGCTTTTGGCCATTTGGCTTTTGGCCATTTGGATTTTGGCCTCAACGTTCCTTAATGAACCTGCATGGGATCCCTTACTGGAAAAGTAGTGACATGAATGCTTTTATGCCCTTTTGATCATGGAGATCAAGCCAGCCTTACCCTTACTGAAGAAGTAGTGAGGTGTTGGTTTGTAACTGTGATGACTTGTTTGTAGTGAGAGAGGGATTTGTAATAAGGATTTCAAGGTTTTAGGGTTCTTGAAAGAATTTGATATTCTGACAGTGTTGTGGCAAGGTTTTCTTCTTCTCTTTTTTCTCCTCCTGGTTTGTGTGAAAAGAAGGTGATTATATAATGGAAATTAGGGTAAAGAAAATGGGCTTTGAATGTGCAATTGGGCCTCCAATGTTCACTTGAGTTCGTCACTTTCCAGGCTAAATCGCAGGGACTTAAGTGCAATTTTTGAAGTTTAAATGTGAAAACAAAATGTAGCCGACATCGATAACTAACTCCTGTCTGAAAATCGGCTCAATCGGATAAACGGTGAATTAGTTATGAATTTTTGAAGTTTCAGCTCAGACAAACTTATTTTGGGCTCTAGTGTCGACTATGACACGTTCTTCAATAAAAAAAATGGTATTGATCGGAGCATAATTCGGTCTCGACTTTTGAAGCAAAGTTGTAGATCTATGAGTCAGTGACCTTGTGTAAAAATATGAGCCCAATCCGATAAAAATTGACCGAATTATGAATTTTCTAAGTTTCGGCCCAAATGAAATAATATTCAGCATTCAGGATTTTCAGCGTGTCACGCACTCTGAGCAAAAAACGAAGGCCTTTTGAATACCTTTTGAACTCAATACCTTCTGTGAAAATGTAGTCAACTCAATTTGTGAAATTATGGCGCCGGAACCAGCTCAATACGATGGAAATCGACCAAGTTATGATTTTCTGAACATGACGCAAATAAACTTCTGTCACAAATTTTCTGTACGAAAATACTTGATAAATCCATATTTTTGAAGACCTTCTGATCGAAATTGGCTTCCATCCGTGAGAGATGAAAACATAGATAATGTCAAGCCGGAATTTTGGCTACCGGAACGGGTTCAAAACGAGCCACTATCTTCAAGTTATGAATTTTTTAGCGCGTAAAAACTGCACTTTCAACACACTTTTTTCACCATATTTCTTCGAGAAAACTCACACAGTCGGATACCTTCTTTACAGAATTGACTCTTGAGCCGAACCTGAATTTGAGCATAAGCTAGGACATTAAGGAGCACTTGAGGTCATTTGGATGTAAGGACCTTGATGCAACACAAAACCCTAATTTTGACTTGACTGCCTTAGGAGGTGATTTGACTGTGCAACCCTTGAGGGATTTTGAAGCTTGATTTTGCCACATCTTGAAGAATATGGGAGGGCAAATTTTGGGGTACAACAGAGTGGATCAAGAAAAAAGAGGAAAAGACCAAGTATTCATTGCCTTGCCAAAACTTAAAAAAAAAAACTTGTTTTCAAACATTCCATTTTGATAAGATCATGTCTCAACTCTTGTCTCCCATAATTTTCATGGATGCCCAAGAGTCTTTGGGCCTCAAATTTGATCCAAGAACCAAGCCCATATGCCTTGGTCAATCATTTACTGTTTTATTTAATTTATTTTGTATTTAATTGAATAAAAAACAAAATAAATGAAATAAAAATAAAAGATAAGGCATGAGTGGACTTATGGATTTCTTATCATGTCATGAACATGTTTGAACTTAAAAAAATAGGTCCATTAGTCCATAATTTTAAAATTGATCAATGTAAGTTTCATGCATTTCTCAAAATTTGCTCAACTTGCACTAATCATAACTCTCAAATTTCATCATTTGAAGACGATCTTGGACTTTGTGGAAAGCTCAAGATGTTCCCTACAATATCTATGATGATCATTTTTTCATTTGAAGATTTTATCTTGATGTAAGTTGCCTTGACAAAAAGTGTCTTTTTGTTGATTTTTCAAATGACCTATAATGTTTTGGTCCATATCTCTCAAATGAAGAACTTTTTGGACTTGAGCTTGTAGAGAGAAAATTGTATAGAATTGAATTTTCTTTAAAGCAAGCTTTGGTTGAGAAAAATCTATTGAAGCATGAGAAAGTTATGCTTGGTCAAAGTTCAGTTGACTTCTCCTTAAGAAAACCCTAATTTGGCAACTTTTGACTTTTGATGAATTGAGAGTTTTCTTGATAAATCATGATTAAATTTTGATCAAATGATGAATATGACTTCATAATGTTGATGTTGACCAAAAATCTTAAAGTTTCATTGTATGTTTACCACAATTGACTTTTTATCCAATATAGTTGATTTTCAATCATCTGAGCAATTGACTGATCAAACTTGTGATGTAGGGATTGAAACTTGACATGAGGATTCTTTGAAGCATATGAGGACCTATGAAACTCACTTGAGGTATTATAAGATCAATTTTCTTTGAGAATGACAAAACCTAGTTGTAGGTCAATTGCTTAGGAGAGGTGCTTGTATGCTCAAACCCTTGAGTATTCTTTAGCAATTGAGAACCCTAAGAGCATGAGGAGGTGTCTTGAATCGATTGTTTTCAAAAATGGGAGGGAAAATTTTGGGGTGCTGTGGCAGTAGAAATGTTCAAGACTAAGCCATTGGATTGACTAGACTTTATACAAATCAAAAATAAAAATCGCCACCGCGCTTTATTGTTTCCAAAGGAATGGGAAAAGAGCGAATAATCCAAAAATGGGGAAAGATTCAAGGTAAGGGGGTTGGTTATGCAAAGGGGAGGTATTAGCACCCTAAACATCTACGGTACTCCGCAGGAACCTCTTTGAAAAATCTGTATATTTTGGTTATGAAAATGTGTTATATGAAAAATGGATGGTGGAGGTGAGAAAAGAAATATTTTTATGATTTTTGCACCCGCCGCGGTTGCGAACCTTTAATGCCTACGTACCACCTTTCGTGCAATAAGGGGTCAGGGTACACATAGTTCCTCTTTTAAAGATTTGAAACACAAGTGTGTTGGTTAATTTTATGAGATAAGACATCATCGTCATTGTCCGTGTGGAAAACATACTTACTACCCACAATCATGAGAAAGGAGAATTTGCATCATCTCAAAGTGGACGATATGGCTTGGATTTTAAAATCAACAATGCCTCACTCAACACCCAAGTGGAAAATATCTCACTTCACTACATATTGTAGAAGTATAGTTGTTTGCATCACTACAAGGATTGATAAGAATCTAATCTTTTAAGAAAAGTTTTAAAATAAAAAGCCAAAGTGGAAAAAATGGTTTGAAATGAGATTGGTTGACTTTTAGTCTTCTCACAAAAAATGTCAAGGTATTATTAAATTGATTGAAATTTATTTATGAAAATGTTTTGAAAATGCATGGACATAAGTCCAAGTTTATTATGAAAGTGTTTCAAGTTTCAAAACAAGAAAAGTTTTCAAAAGGAGGGAGAAGATTTTTGAAATTAAAGAAGGTAGAAGGAGAAGAAGAGGTTATCCTAAAGCATAAGGTAAAATCCAGGGATAAGAACCATCTAACCAACAAGAAGCCGATACTTGACATTATGAGTCAATATAGAATTCCCATTATTTGGATTTAAACCAAGCAATCAAAGATACTAGACCTATTGAGAGAGCCAAATTTCAAGTGTATCAAGTCTTCGCAAAAATTGGGCAGAGTAACGGCTGTATACGGGTGAATTCCAAATTACAAACAAAGTATGTAATCACAATAACCTACACACAAAACAAACAAACAACCCAATGTCTTGAGGTAAACCTCAAGAACTCCAGACAAAATATCAAATAAAATCATAAAGTCTCCAAGATAGGCCAAGGTCTCTAATCCTAAGTCCAAGAAGTCCAATACTCCATAATGCCAAGGATAGTAACCAAATAGTCCAAGTATTATTATATATTTTTATGGTTCATGTCAATTATTAGGTGTCTTTAAAAGGAAAAGAAAAGCTCAAGTGAGCAAAATAAAAATGACATAAAATTAAATGCTCAAATGAGCAAAATAAAAAGATGGCATGAAATGAAATGCTCAAATTAAATGGTACATAAAGCATAAAAATAAAAGCATAAAGTAAAGTCAATTGTTAGAAATTAGTGGTTAGTTGGATAACCATCTTGAAACTTGAATTTGGAACTCATTAGAGGATTGGTAGAACCAAAGCCTCCACACAACAAGTTGCATTTGCTTTTTGTCAAGTATATCATCCTTTTTGGAATTCTCACAAGTAACATTTAATGATTAACGATGTTTAAGTGATCCGCGTTGACCAAAGCTGTTGTAGATCCATTAGAGGATTGGTAGAACCAAAGCCTCCACATAATGAATCTCAAGGTTATTGGATCAAAGAGATCAAATTAACATACTTGGGCTTGCAATCATAAGTTTGGGCCACGAATGATCATTTATTTGGATCGGGACAAAATTTAGCGCTATGTTAAGCAATCGTAAGTGGACTTATGTAGAAGTCGCACCTATTTTGAGGCCGGTCAATAGCAATCTATGTACTTTATGTTTGGATAAATGATATAGAGATCATCATCCCTTAACATGTAGCACAATTTAAAAAAAAAGGGATAACATGAAGAGGGAGGGGAATGATAAGCTAATTTGGATTACCATTTCAAAATTCTTTCATCTTTAAATTCTACCACTCCTCTAGATGGATTAAAGTACTAAACATATCATTAATCCAAAGCACCAAAAATGAATTAAAATAATTCACTCTTAGGTAGATTTGAATTGATGAAAATTTATCCAACTTCATCTACATCACAAAGTCCATTGAGTTTAAAAACAAATTTGACATTTAAAATTGCAATCCAAATTATCCATCAAAGAGAGTGCAGAATAATATTTGAGTCAAAACAGCCCCAAAAATAAGGCAGCAAAAGTATTTTTGGCACTGTTACAATCAATTGTGCCTAGACAGCAACCTATTGCATCAGTGCAGTTTTTTATCAAATCAATTTTCTGTGACACTAAATTGCAATGTTACAACAATTGATTGCAACCTGTTAAAAATCAGTAGAAAACAGCATTTTAAAGGTCAAATTCTTGTTCCCACTTTTCATCAAACACCTTATGATCATGGATCCAATTGAACATGAAAATTCCAGCAAATTTTGAGAAATAGCACTAATGGAGTTATAAAAACAATGCTCAATGAATCAAAACCAGAAATCCACAAGAGATCACATTGTGAAAGATGATGATCCAACTTACCAAAGGTAGAATTTGAGAATTATCAAACAACTTCCAGAATTTGCTTCAATTCAACAACAAGAATCAATCACCAAAGCTTGGATGTAGAGAATTGATGAAGAAAAAGTGTTTGGATGAAGGTTTAGCTCAAAGATTAGTAAGCTTCAATGCAAATCTTACTAACTTTTTGAAAATGGAGCTTTGAGTGAATTTGGTAAATGGAGAGAATTGAGAGATTTTTTAGAAAGATGATTTTGGCTATCAAAAGCTTGTGATTTGAATGAAATGAGGTATCTATTTATAGAGTTTTATGATTTGGATTAGTGGTAATTTGGTAATTGATTCTTGGAGCCAAATTTGAATTAATGATATAATTTCAAATTATGCAGAAAAAAATTGGAGCCAAAATGATGACAGTTTGGAATTTGTTGGCTTTTTCAAAAAAAACACGTGCATTTTGCCATTATGAGTCGATACATAGGTGGTATGTGTCTATACATCCTAGATGCATAACACAGCATGTGTCGATACATGCCTCTATGTGTCGATACATACTGTTATTCCAACACATTACAGAATCACACAAACTGCATAAGTCGATACATAACGTGTATGTGTCGACACATGCTAGTTAAACAAACAGGATGAGTCGATACATACATGCATGTGTCGACACATGTTGATTATTTGAGCAGGATGAGTCGATACATACATGCATGTGTCGACACATGCTAGCTATAAACAACAAAATGAGTCGATATATACCTTTATGGGTCGATGCATGCTGGATTTTTTTTGCCACAATAGGATCAATCAACTTTGCATGACCTTATTTGTTGGATGCTTAGACTTGGTACCTACAAAACACAAATTGTGCAAAGACAAAGAAAAATATTTTTTGTATTTTGGTTAGAGGTTAGTCAACAACACATATACAAGATACACAACCAAGGTGCTTGGAAATTCCTCAAGGGTAAACTTAAAGATAGGAGATAGAGAAAGATGAAGAACCAACCCTAATGTGATCTTGTTATGATCAAGTTGACATGATATGATAGGGGAATCTTAGGGGGGAAATTAGGGTACAACAGCTGCCCTTATTTAAGTGTCTTCTATCCGGAGATACGAAGGTTAAAAATCTTCGTGTCGACGCGATTGAAGATACTTAAATATAAAACAAGCCCTATTTTTGTCTCTAAGATGCCATGCAATGCTTATGATTATGAATGCATATGAACAGAATAAAAGAGACGCAAAGTATCACTGGGGATTCCACAAAAATGAAGAAACAAAGGAGCAACCCCCACCAGGAAAATAAATCACTGGTGGACCAAAAGAATTGAATCAGAGAGGAGGATAACAAGCATCGACATTCACTGCCGATGTCTACTAACGTTCAATGAAGGTAGATATAAAAAGATATACCGACTCACAGATGACAGTAAACTACCAACTCAATAGTTGAAGGTAGAAGAGAAAATATATTGTGTCATTGTCGTTCACTGACGAGGAAAAAGATAAGAAACACCGACGTTCACTGTCGATGCACTACCAACATTCATTGAAGGTAGATTTGAAAATATCATCCCACCGTCATTCACTGACGAGGAACTACCACCGTTCACTGATGATAGCAGAAAGATAAGAAACACTGACGTTCACTGCCGATGTACTACCCACGTTCACTGAAGGTAAATTTGAAAATATCATCCCACCGCGGTTCACTGACGAGGAACTACCACCGTTCACTGATGATAGCAAAAAGATAAGAAACACCGACATTCACTGCCGATGTACTACCCCAGTTCACTGAAGGTAGATTTGAAAATATCATCCCACCGCTGTTCACTGACGAGGAACTACCACCGTTCACTGATGATAGCAAAAAGATAAGAAACACCAACATTCACTGTCGATGTACTGCCAACATTCACTGAAGGTAGATTTGAAAATATCATACCACCTCCGTTCACTGACGATGAACTATCAACGTTCACTGATGATAGCAAAAAGATAACAAACACCGATGTTCACTGCTGATGTACTACCAACGTTCACTGAAGGTAGATTGAGAGAATATCATATCACCGCCGTTCACTAACGATGAACTACCACCGTTCATTGATGATAGCAAAAAGATAACAAACACCGACGTTCACTGCCGATGTACTACCAATGTTCACTGAAGGTAGATTTCAAAATATCATCCCACCGCCATTCACTGACGAGGAACTACCACCGTTCACTGATGATAGCAAAAAGATAAGAAACAACGACGTTCACTGTCGATGTACTACCCACGTTCACTGAAGGTAGATTTGAAAATATCATACCACCGCCGTTCACTGACGATGAACTATCAATGTTCACTGATGATAGCAAAAAGATAACAAACACCGACGTTCACTGCTGATGTACTACCAACGTTCACTGAAGGGAGATTGAGAGAATATCATATCACTGTCGTTCACTGATGATGAACTACCATCGTTCACTGATGATAGCAAAAACATAACAAACACCGACGTTCACTGCCGATGTACTACCAACATTCACTAAAGGTAGATTGAGTGAATATCATATCACCGCCGTTCACTGATGATGAACTACCATCGTTCACTGATGATAGAAAAAAGATAACAAACACCAACGTTCACTGTCGATGTACTACCAACGTTCACTGAAGCTAGATTTGAAAATATCATCCCACCGCCGTTCACTGGCGAGGAACTACCACCGTTCACTGATGATAGCAAAAAGATAAGAAACACCAACGTTCACTGCTGGTGTACTACCCGCGTTCACTGAAGGTAGATTTGAAAATATCCTGAGTTTTCCCAAAATTCTGGTATTTCACCTGGAACGGGTATCAACTTCTTCTTTAACCAAAGCACTCTTTCTGGAAAGGGTAATATGCAAACTTATCTCAAATAAAGAGACATCCACTCACTGTCAAGGGGAATTGCAAAGAAAGATGACTTTCTGGGGAAAGAAATATGGCTTCCTGGGGAAAGAGATATGACTTCCTGGAGATACAGATATATGGCTTCCTGGGGAAGGAGATATGACTTCTTGGGGAAACAGAAATATGACTTCCTGGGGAAAGAGATATGACTTCCTAGGGAAATGCCATGGTATTCCTGCTGAGGAGATAAAGTCTTCTCGTGCCAAATATATGCACAAACAAAAACTCACAGTTCTCGGAAATCCGAAGTAAATAATATCGTCATGCAACCACGAATCCAATTAGAAACAAAATGGAGCAAGATGGCCAATGAAGATACATCCTTTGAGAAATAAACTCAAGAGGGAAAACCAAATCCATCAAAGCAAGGAGCGCTGTAGGAAGGTTAGAACACAATGTCAATAAAAATGATTTGTAGCAATGCATGATGCATGTATGAATGTATGAGTGATATCGTGCGTATGCTGGTTAAAAGGAAACATAATCAGACAAACAAAACTTCCTCAGGTACTAACAACATTGGGCCAAACTTTCAACAAGACAGATCAAACCAAGAAAGGTAAAAGCAATTGCGGAAACCAAACCTATTGCTTGTCCTGACTTCACTGAGGAGAAATATAATCCGGATGTAGCTAAATCAAATAGATACCGGGATAGAACATCTTTCCTCTGGTCTCATCGGAGAAATCCGTTTTTCAAAAGCAACATATGCCTACTGGATATTGCAAGATAAGACTCAAATAAAGCAGACTGACACCGAGACAATCAAACCTCACTGGGGAATTCAAACCCACTTCCCTGGAGAAAAAACTGCGGATTGAAAACTTTTCATCATGAATACTCATTCCAACAAGAGATGCCCTGGGATAACCTTCCCAAGGAATAGAACACAGACTTCAATGGGGAAAACAAATGTTTCATGGTCCGTACTCCTACTAGGGATTTCAATACTGATCTTGAATAAGGCAGATGGAAACCAAATTGTCAAAACATTCACTGGGGAATTCAGGCCCACTTTGAAGGAAGAAAAACATAAGGACTTCACTAAGGGAGACAATGCTTCATCATCGAGACATCTACTGGGGACTTCATGCTGACTTCGTTGGGGAGGTCAAAACCATATCATCGAGGGGAAACCAAGATACGTTCTTCACTGGAGAAACCGAAGATACGTACTTCACTGAAGGTAACCAGAGATACGTGCTCCACTGGGGAAACTGGAGATACGTGCTCCATTGGGGAAACTGGAGATACGTTCTCCACTGGGAAATCGGAGATACATTCTCCACTGGTAATTATTGCACTAACTTCTTTGGGGAGAAAGGACTTCTATCAAATAAACGAGGCCTTCACTGGAGAATATTGGATTGAGTCTTCATATCATACAAACCTATTCCAACAAAAGATTCCCTGATATAGCCTTCCTGGGAAATCAAGAAGTCAACACTAATGCCAATACTTCAAAAAGAGTGATATCTTAGCACACCAAGGGAATAAAACCTTTCATCATATGAGGGAAAACTTCGTTGGGGAATCTGGGACGGAGGCTTCTGACCATGCAAACCCAAAATCAAAAGCGAACCAAGACTTGGTCGGGGATAACAGGATCACAAACCTAATATTGTACCTTGCACCTACTGGTATCGTCTTTAACCATCTGAGAACACACGAAGATTGCGCACATGCCAGAAAAAATGACCTGAGAGAACCTTCCTGGGGAACCAAGAAGTTAACACTACAGTAAGAGGTCAAAATTATGGGGATTTTAAATCAAACTCAACACTTGGTGAGAGAAAACCCAAAAAGTTGACAGTTGTCTCAACACTTCTTAGAAAATACACTGCCCTTGTCTAGCTACTTCGGAAGCACATAACAACAATAATGTCGTAACAGGAGAAAGCACTGCTCTACAAGAGATTCCATATCAACAAAAAGGGAGAAATAACTCCATCAAATGAGCAAAGGCTTCATAGCTCTTTTTAATCTCCATTTGATCACCACCTGGCTGGGTAAAGAATCACACTCAGCTGGAGAAGTCTGCAGCAAAACTGGAAAAATGGGATGATGAACCCAACACCATAACATAACTTGAGGAAGGTTCTCAGCTTAGGGTAGACATAGTAGCTATCTTGACTAAATCTGGATATGCCCTTGGAAACCAATATGGTGTCTCAAGCTTACCGTGTTGATCAAGGTAACTTTCATAACTTTCCCTTAGCTACATGCTTTTATGATAACCTTTCTGATCAAATGACTTCTAGAGATTTGTTGAATCTTGACGTAACTGCCCTATATTGGCTGAATGTTACATCCTCTTTGCTCCACAACTCTTCTCGGCAACATGCCTTTTGCTGATACTCAAATGTAAACTTTCATGATATCAGGCAGTTGTTTTACAAGCAGAAAATGTTTATTCTAAGATGAAAATTCTAATGCAACAATTATGTAAGTCTTGAAGATTTTATTTGAAAAGATGTCGCAAAACCTTGTGAACGAATCACTAGCTAGGATGTGACATGGATTTTTTGTATGAAATATAACAAAAGCATATGATACCAATCAATAATTTAACAAAATTAATGGGAGTCAGGAAACACTACTTCATTGGAGTATGCTTTCGAAATAAACCCTATTTCAATTAGGACTTTTGAGGGTTGTAACGTGGCCTGGTTCACGGTTTTTAGAAAAAAAGATTTAAGGCTCAAAAATATTTGGTGCTCACCCCCTTCGTGATGTTCTTCGGTCCTAAGTTCAGTTAACTTGACACGAACATTCATCTCTCAAAAGAGATTTCGAGATGGTTGAGGAATCAAACAAGGTTTTCTTTGGACATGCAAGTCATTCATTCCTGCTTCTTTTGGGTTTCTTGTCACGTGACTCTATTCTTTGCTGAGGATTTCACATTGTAGTCCTTAATCGCATTTTAGTATTTCCATTTCTTCCTTTCCTTCTGGACAAATTCCTTTTGACTTTGACTCTGAAGTGCAGCGGGATGCCCTGACTTTTGCCTAAGCGACTTGTTTTTTCAAGTTCCGACTTAGCGTGGCTTTTTGTCTCTTTCTTTTTCATCATAATTTTTTTATTTATGTCATCTTTTTTTTCTTATTTTGAACATGTCGCGTGACTTCGAGTCATTTATGACTTGTCGGAAGAATTGTGACTGTCTAGGTAGATGAAAGATAACCATTATTATATCGCCATCTGTTGATCTCCTGATATGTGAGAGATACCCATTGGGATAACATCTTATTTTGATGCACACTACTGATATGCGGAGATTAAACATTGCGGTTTCGAATTCCCTTAGCCTCTTGAAGGATAACCATTATTGTATCCTTAGATGCACACTCTTGATGAGATTTGAATACTCAATCAGATTAATTGAACACTACCCTGTCCCGGGTTAAAAATGAGGGTTTTTTCTGAATAGAAAAAAGAAACTCCTACTTCAAGGCTCAAGGGGGTTAACGAGGGTTTCACTCCCTTATATCTCCGGTGTTTGAGGATTTGAAACAATGCATGTACATCGTCAACAGGGTCTTATCCAAAAGCATACAACCAGAAAATTTGTGTTTTAATATCATCATCCTCCTCCCAATCTCTGCCTAGGCAAGAGAATGGGTAACAAGTTGGTATCATAAGGCAATTTAAAATTGAAAACAAATACGAGTGAAACGAATGAATTTCTTCAAGACAAACATACTCATTGTATTAAGATTAAACATTCAAATGCAAACAAGTTCTTACATGCAAATAGTACAATGATAAACAAGAAAAATTACAAATGAGAAAGCAGTAAAAATGCTAATAAACTAAGATGACTCTCTTATCTGGACTTGCGCTGAAAGTAACATTTCCCAAGCTTTGGAACTATCAACGACAGAGATTCATTCATGCCCTGCTAACGAATTGTTTTGAACATTAGGGCCAATGTCCTTAAACGACAAGATACCGCTTCGGACCAACCTCTGAACTTCGACCTTCAAAGCAAAGCAATCTTCCAAATCGTGCCCAGGAGCATCCTGATGAAAGGCACAAGAAGCGTCAACCTTATATCCTCTTGGAAGTTTTTCAGGAACAACTGGTCGAGCTCGAGTTTGAACCAGATTCTTCTTCAACAAAGAAGGATACAACTTTGTGTATGTCATTGGAATTAGATCAAAACTCATTTTCCTCTGATGACATTTCCCTTGATTTCCTTGTTGAGGTGCCCTTTGATATGCAACAGCAGTCGGAGTCTCATTGATTAATGGAGTCACAGAAGAAACTTGTTGATTCCTATTATGAGATCTCCCTTGCCTACCACGAAGTATAGCGTACGAGTCTTGCTCTTTCTTTTTGGAAGAACTATCACCATATTTCTTAGCACCATTTGATGAGTCCCCATCTTTGGATAAACGACCTTCACGGACAGCTTCCTCTAAACGGACACCCATGCACACCATTTCAGTAAAATCACTTAGGGAACTTTGTTGTACCCCAAAATTTTCTCTCTCATATTCCTCAAGATTTGTCAAGAATAATCTTCAAATAACTCAAGATGACTCAAAAGGTAGACAATCAAACCACCTCCTAAGACAGCTGAAATTAGGGTTTTGGTTCTTTCAAGAAATTTGGGGTTTTCAATGGTTCAATCAAGTCTCATATGCCTATATACATTCTCAAGTACCTACATGCCAAGTTTCCAGACTCACAGTGCCAATTTGCACAGTCAAAAGCCTCATTTGATCCACAGTTAACTGCAAGGGCAAAATGGTCATTTTGCAGTCAAAAGTCATAATTTTTGGTCCACATCTTATTTTGAGTCCACAATCATCATTTGATCAAGTCCTGATCATGATTCCACAAGAATGGCTCAAAAATCATCAAGGTGCAAAAAGTTACTATTTTTGGATAGTAGAAAAGTCAACTGTATCTTGACCAGGGCATAACTTTTTCATGGTTTGTCAGAAAAATCCCATCAAATGCTCATTTTGAAGGGGATGAAATTTCCTACAATCCATCTTCACACTCCAAGTCCAAGAAATGCTCTCACAAAAAGTTATTAATTTCCACATTATAGGTCAAATTCAAAAGTCAACAAAAGTACACTTTGAGTCAAAGGCCATAACTTCAGATTGGTAAATCTAAATGACATGGGACCAAAGGCATTGGTTAGAGGACTTCAAGAGCTTTCCAAAATGTCAGAGAACATGGTCATATGATCAAAATTGAGCAAGATGTGCATTGGAGAAGTTGGGAAATTTTCATGAATTTGCAAAAGTCAACTTTGCTCAAAACACCTTATTTTTGCTAATGGGCCTCAAATCTCTTCTTGAAACTTCATCCATGACCTATGCACGACCCATAAAGCTTAATTGAATTTATTTTCTTATTTTTATTTATTAATTGGATTTTTAATTAATATTAATTCATTTAATTAATTTAAATTGTAGGAAAATGCAAGATTTGATTTTTCAATCTTTTTGTGAAGCAAATATGGTCAATATATGATGGCAATTTCGAGCACCAAGTCAAAGATACAAAATCTCAAAATTTGGCAACATTTTCCAATCATGAAAAATCAGAAAGATTTGATTTCTAATCAAGGATTCAAGCATCAATGCAATGGATTTTTGTTCAGGCTTTTGACCTAATTCAATTGCCCTATATATATGCAAGCAAATCCTAACCTAATGGACATGAAAAAGGCTGCAGAAAAGACCCTAGCATATTCAAGAAATTTCAAGAAAAAGTGAAAACCTATTCTTGTATTCCAGACCAATTAAAGGCAATTTGTTGATTCAAATACATTGCAAGAAGTCCCAGGGACAATTTGCAATCTAAATCACGCACTAAAGCTTAAAGAATCAAAGGATACAGAACCACAGTTTGCCTTTTTGATCCATAATCGTATATTTTGATTCATGCATATTTAACATGTTTTTGTGGTTGATTTATGTTGCTAGGGGCCATACGAAGCTAATGGTATCACTTAATTGAACTATAACTCCCTGAATCACAAGATTCCATGAACGATTTCTAGGGTTCTTAAGCTTTGAAATTGGGGCTTTCTAAACCCAGAAAAATTAGGACCTGTGAGATATATGAGTGAAATCGTGAGGACAAGACGAATACAACTGACCCCTTGCGAAATATTTATATGTACTCTATCTCTAATCGCTATTATTCATGCAGCTGGTTAGTGGGGGTTAAAAACCCCCGCTATCTGATATTCTTTTTACAGGGCAAACGAAGAAGACGAGGGCGTGTTGTCACCTGATTGGCCAGTTTTAAATCTTAGCGCGTTTTTCATAATTTCAGCATATTAATTGATTCTTACATATTATGTTTACTTGTTATTCTCATAATGAATAAATGCGCTAGTAGGAGTGCCAAGCAAGTGGGTGGAAAGGCTATTGGGACCTGGGTTCGAATCCCAGGTCCCCCCAAAACGTTTATTCCATTTTTCTTTACATATTCACATGCAGGTTTCCAAAAGTGATCCACCATGCACCTCAATTACCAACACGCCAAGTGGCTTGCAAAGTAAATCCAATGGTCATGAGGGGAGGACCACCATGCTCACTGGTCAGCGCATGCATAGCTAGTTCAGAAAGTCCAATGGACTGGAATTGTCAATGGGCTTCAGATTTCCAAACACACCTCCTAATTGGGCCAACACCCCCTGGGTTATTCTTCTTTTCTTCTTATATTTTTTTTTCATTTAATTATTTTACTATTAATTATTATTATTATTTAATTAACCCAATTAATTTTTTCATAATAAATTCAGAAAACTAAAATATAATATTTTTTGTTATTATTTATTAAATTCACCCTTAATTTATTATTTTTGTAAATAAAAACTAACATAATTAATTTAGTTGTTTTAATTAGGTTAATTTCAATATTTTCACAATAATTTAAAATCAACATAGAATTAGGGTTCTTGACAACTTTTAATCATGTTTTCTTTTTTATTTATTTCCTTAAAACATAAAAAACCAAAAATATTTCTTTTTATTAATTAATTAGTTTTAGGTTTAATTTAATTAAATGCAAAACAACAAAAAAACTCTTTCTTTCTCAAAAAAGGGTCAAAACCCTAAGAACTTCTCTGATTCAATTTTTCTCGCGCATATTCTTTTTTATTCCTATTATTTTTTATTCATTATTATGTAATTGTTCCGAGGATGTAATAGCTCTAATTAGGACTTTTTATCGCTTCCTTTAAATTCCCGCAATTTACTTTTAAAGGGTTTATTTTTGGCGATGTAAATACCCGATGCCTTGTAATAGTGTAGATTTATTTTCCGCAACCTATTAACTGTTAGATGTATGTTAACTAGGCTATGCATGACAAGACTTCTCTAAAATTAAAATCAACCCGTAGCACACCATAACCTGTACAAAGATAACTTAATTGAAACCTGACACACTCGCACATGCCACTTCTAGGGTACGCCTCACTTGGTTGCCTCGACGTGGTCATTGAGTATAGGGTGTTTTAGAGGTCGCCCTCCTGTCTAAAGATCCAAGTTGCCTCAAAACGGTTGCCTCGGATAAAAAGGATCTAGGACATTAGGGTTACCGCTAAGGCGTCCTACTATTGCTTTGGTGACCACATGTCCCTATAATCGAATTGACCCGAAACTCCAACGATGGTGCTACCTACTTCTCAATAGTGGGATAGTACTTTCTAAAGGACATCTACACAGCTTAATTTCTTTTGAGTAGGTAGAGGTTCTCAGGTACTTGCTCTTTCAAAACAAAAATACTTTTCGCACCTACACTTTTCTGACAAAAGTTTTCAAACAACACTTCATACACTCTTGAGGACAGATACAAGAGTTAAATCGAAGTTTTCAAACAAACTTTTTTCAAAACCCACAAACACAAGAAAAGCAAAACATTTTTGAAAACATAGTGAGCAAGTACCTAAGAGCCCGTGGATAACCACGGATAGAAAGGGTGCTAACACCTTCCCTTTCTATAATCTACCTCCCGAACCGAGAAACATCTCGAAAAGGAATTTTGCTGTGCTTTTTTCCTTTCCTTGTTGGAGAAAATAAAAGACGGTGGCGACTCTTGCTTACCGCGACATTTTGCTAAACGCAAACGCGAACCAGCATTTCAAAACAGTCAGTTCTAATTCCCACCGATCACAAACTTGCTACCATTATTTCGTAGTAGAAAGCGCCTAGCGTCTTCAGAAAAATCTTAGTCATTTCTTTCTCTTCCATGGGAGGAATCACTTGTGCAGCCACTTCGCGTCATCTCTGTGCATACTCTTTGAACGATTCTCTGTATTTCTGAACCATGGCTCTAAGCTGGTCATGGTCAGGCGCCATGTCCATATTATACTTGTATTGTTTAATGAATGCTTCTCCCAAATCATTAAAAGTATGGATGTTGGCGCTGTCTAAACTCATGTACCATTTCAACATTGCGCCGGTCAGACTATCCTGGAAAAAGTGAATCAGCAGACGCTGATCATCAGTGTGGATAGACATTCTTCTCACGTACATCACCAAATGAGAACGAGGGCAAGTGTTGCCCTTGTACTTCTCAAACTCCGAGACCTTAAACTTAGTAGGCACCTTAACATTCGGGACCAAACACAGCTCATTCACATTCTGCCCAAATAACTCTTTTCCCCTAAGAGCCTTCATCTCTCTTTGCATTCTATCAAACTGCTCTTGGAAATCATCCATTCTGTCATAAAGACCCAAGTCTTCACTCGGCGGAGGGAAAGGACGACACATATCTTCATTAACAAATGGAACCAAATTCACCGAAGGAGGTGCAACAGGAACAGTATGCACCACAGGAGATGAAGGTGTAACAACATTTTGAATCACTGAAGTATCTTGAGGTCCAAGATTGAAACCTTCAGGTGCAAAATTCTCTGGCATTTCCCACGGATAACCCTGAGGCATACGGTTTTGAACAACAGCCGGAGTAGCGGATACAGGAACAGTAGGAACTTCAGCATTTGCCCTTGTTGGTTGAGGTTGAACACTCGGTGGCTGATTCTGAGCAACTACCAGAGCTTCCATCAGAGTAGTCAAGTTGGCCAAGCCAGCCTTCAAAGCGGAAACTTCTTCGTGCAGCTCGCAATTCTCCTGTTATAAGTTGTCCATCTTCTTTTTGAAATTAGCCCGAGTGTTGTAGAGATGAGTCAGCTTGCTGAGTGAAGTAAAGAAGCTGGGTAAGACACCTGGATATGCATAACAAATGCAAGAAATATGTGCAATATGATGCATGATATGCAATGCACATGATTTTTATTAATATTTCAAAGGACTTATGGTTTATAGACATATTGCAAGCATCCAAGTAGTAAAGCTTTTGTTTCCATTTCCAGAATCCATGGTTTAAAAGTATCTGAGATATTCACAAATAGTCAACCTTTAAATCCCTTGAAATATTGTTTTCTTCAAAATATGCTTATGAGTGCATAGATGCATGATGTAACAGTAACACATATGATCACACATATAGGTTTCATAGGTTCAACGTCACGAGCATGAAGTCAAAGGTACTACCCATAAGGTGTTGGTCTAAAAAGTTATCACCTTCCGAACAAGGTTCTAAGAGGTTCCCAGAGTCTACATCCTTCCTTCGGATATTACCAACTTCTCGATTAACTCGGTAATTAGTAATATTCTCAAGAAAGACTCGTCCGAGCGTAGTATCGCGTGACAACTACTTCCAGATTACTCCGTCATAGCTTCCGCACTACACCTAAAAGGCCAAGATGGGTTAGGTAATCTATGGTCCTCAGCTTCAGCAGGCTCCCAGGTCGAAAGCAGTATGTCTTCCCGATTACTCAATAAACGAAACTACAGACAAAGAGGCCTTCACTGAGTGGAGGATCTCATGCCTCCTTTTTTGGGATTACTCCCTCAAAGTTAACATGACTATACCACCCGTCATATCTTTAAAGTTTGCCCAAGTCCGGGTATAGGACTTATGAGTAATCACCAAGCACCCTGTAACCCAAGAAAATCCAGACAAACATATATACAAAATATAACACATAAACATAATAACACATATATAGATATAAACAAAGATAGGCTCAACCCACTTAGGGATAGACCAGCAAGAGGTCAATCTTTCCCCGGCAGATTCGCCATTTTTCTGTGGCGGTAGAAATGTTCAAGACTAAGCCATTGGATTTACTAGACTTTATACAAATCAAAAATAAAAATCGCCACCGCGCTTTATTGTTTCCAAAGGAATGGGAAAAGAGTGAATAACCCAAAAAGGGAGAAAGATTCAAGGTAAGGGGGTTGGTTATGCAAAGGGAAGGTGTGATCGGTGGATCTGGAACTGACTGTTTAACGCTGGTTCGCGAAATGTCGCGGAAGCAAGAGTCGCCACCGTCTTTTATTTTCTCCAAATGGAAAGGACAAAAGCACAGAAAAATTCCTTAAAGAGATTGCTCTCGGTTCGGGAGGTAGATTATAGAAAGGGAAGGTGTTAGCACCCTTTCTATCCATGGTTATCCATGGGCTCTTAGATACTTGCTCATTGTGTTTTTAAAAATGGTTTGTTTGCTTTTCAACTGTGGGTTTTAAAAAGTTTCTTTGAAAATTCCAGTTCGACTCTTGTATCGGTCCTCAAGAGTGTTTGAAAAAATGCTTTCGAAAGCTTTTTGAAAATGTGTTGGTGTGAAAAGTATTTTTTGAATTTGTTTTGAAATTTAGAGCAAGTATCTAGAGTCGTCTACCTACCCTAAGGAATTCGTCTGTGTAAATGTCCTTTAAAGTAGTGCCATCCCACCATTGAGAGGTAGGTAGCACCACTATTGGAGGTGTTCGGGTCAATTCGAAGGTTCGGGACATGATGATCACCAGAGCAATAGGAAGACACCTTAGAAGCTACCCTCATGCCAGGTTCCCGGATCATGAGGACTTACTAAGACATCCTCTACTCGACGATCACCTTTCGAGGCAAGGCAACAGTGAGGCGTACCCTAGGGGTGGTGTGTGACTTGTGTGTCGTTTTCAGATATTTTGTCTTGTTCATGTCATGGGTGATCTACGCTTTGTTTTTATTTTAACATTCATTCTTGCATGCAATCTATTAGCAGTTAAAAAGTTGCGAGAAATATAAAGTTCCTAAACTATTACAAAGGCGCGGGTCCACATCGCCAAATTATATCCAGGACCCGATTTGACAGAAAAATAAAGAATTAAAGAAGAGTAAAGTGCGAGAAATTAATTTACAAAGCCTTGGGAGAGATACATAAATATTATACGAAAAAGAAATAAATATGCGACTTAAATAAGAATTAAAAAACGAGGGCGTTGGACCCTTTTTGCAAAATTAAATTAAATGATGAAATTAATTAATTAAAAAAAAGAAAAGAAATTGTTTTTGGTATTTTTTGGTTTTAATGAAAAAGGAATTAATTAAAATAACATGCTAACCCTAATTCTACAATTTTTATTTTATTATGAAAACATGTTAAAGTTTTAACCTAAAATTAACCCTAATTAATTTACATGCAATTTAATTACAAAAATAAATATTTAATATTTAATTATTATGAAAGAATAAAAAGGGATAAAAATTAATTAAACCCTAATTCTACCACTTTTAAATTAATTAAGAAAAATATTAAGGTTTTCTCCTAAATTAAAACTAATCAATTAAAGTTATTTATTTACAAAAATACTAAAATAAAAATATTTATTATTTTTTTATCTTTTCTGATTTTTTATGTGTTTTTTATATATTATGAAAATATTAAATTAATTAATAAAACAATAATTAAAAGAAAATATAAATAATAAAAAAAAATAAAGAATGTAAAAAAATGGCAAACCTAGGGGGTCTGCCCCTAATTTTGGAGGTTTTCTTTTAGCAATCTGGGCCCAATGATCCTTGGCCTGGTGGACTTTTCCAATTAACGTGCCTAGGCGTTGACTAGAGTGCATCGTGTTCCTCAGATCGTGGCCCTTTGATTGGTCTTGGCATACGCGTGGATGGCTTGATTCTGAGGGCGTACAGTGGTCCACTAGGTTGAATCTGCATATGAACATTAATTGAAAAAATATATGGAAAGGGGTGAGGACCTGGGGCTCGAACCCAGGTCCTGAACATTACCAACCAACGCGCTTGCCAGTGGAGCTGTCTCATTCATCTGTAAATAATATAATTAATAAACATAATAAAACAAAAACGCGTTAATGCTTTGTTTTCCGCGCGAAAGTTTAAACCAACCAATTGTCCCTTGCCACCTAGTCATCTTCCTCATTGTTTATTTTTTTCCTGAAACATAAAGAACATAGGCCACGGTTTGTTAAACGTTCCCATAGGCACCCTATTGAAAAATAGCGATTAGCCCAGGGATGCTCATAAATTGAGCGCGAGGATGGCTTTATGATCGTCCAATCATGCTTGATTCATTCATGGCACTATGGTGGTCTAATTTTACCGCGTCTGGAAATGCCCAAATTGAAGCTTGCAAAACCCTAAAGATTGTTAATGGTAAATCTTCATATAGGGCACGAAAACAAAATTAAACTATTGGGTTAGCATTAGAATCAAACAATGAACATGAATCAAGCGTTAAAAATTACAAAAGATGCATGAATTGAGATGCACGATTATGAATTTTTTCTGTACAGATGGTCACCGTGTTACCAATTTAGGGCGTTAGAATGATTGGTTTCGATTGGAAAACTCTCCTTGAAGCCTCAGGAAGCTAATGAGATAAAAATCTTGCCTTGAATCGCCCTAGAACTTGGTTTTCAGAATTCACTTTTTTCACAAAAAAACTCAAGTTTTGTTTCCTATGTATGGCACAGCTTGCAGTCAATGAGCACGAGGGTTTTGATCCAGCTTATGTATGGAATGATTAGGTCAAATAAAATTGGTCCAAAATCCATGAATTGATGAAGGTAATATTTGATTTTTATGGCATTAGTTTTTCAATCTTTTTCATGCAATTTGATACCAAATCATGACAAAACCTTCCAAAAATGATTATGCACGAATCTTGAGTTTCCAATGAGAGTATTTTCTACACAAAAAGATTTGATTTCATTGGTTTTATATTTTTCATGTATTTTATTTAATTAAATGAATTATTAATAATAAAAAATCCAAATAAATAAATAAAAATGGAGAAAAACTTCCCTTTGGGCCAAATGGTCGTGCACATGCCTTGGATAATGAATTGTGGAAGAAAAAGAGGCCCATTAGCAATTTTAGGTCATTTGAAGTAATGTTGACTTTTCAAAATATCCAAAAATTTCCCAACTTCCACAAGGCATAACTTGCTCAATTTTTAAGCTTTGCTCATGTTCTTGGACATTTTGGAAGGTTCTTTGAGTCCTCTAACCAATGCCTTTGGTCCCATGTCATTTTGATTTACCAATCTCAAGTTATGGCCTTTGACTTAAAGTCCCTTTTTGTTGACTTTTGAAAATGACCTATAATGTTTAAATTGATAACTTTTTGTGAGAGCATTTCTTGGACTTGAAGTGTGAAGAGGAGTTGTAGGAAATGTCTTTATCTTCAAAATGAGATTTGGATGGAATTTTTCTGATAATCCATGTGAAAGTTATGCCCTGGTCAATTTACAATTGACTTTTTCAGCTGTCCAAATAAGGAAACTTTTGCATCTTGATGAATTTTGAGCCTAGCTTTGAGAATCATGATCAAGCATTGATCAAATGATGTTTGTGGCTTCAAAATGAGATGTTGACCAAAAATTTGAACTTTTGACTGTCAAATGACCATTTTGCCCCTACAGTTGACTGTAGTGCAATTAGGGTTTTGACTGTGCAATTTTGTGCTGAAAGTCTTGAAGCTTGGTATGAGGATGCTTGACCATATTTGTAGGCATGTGGGACTTGATTGGACCCTTGGAAACTTCATTTTCTTGATCAGAACCAAAACCCTAATTTTGACTGTTTAGGATACCCTTGCACTGTGCAACCCTTGGGGAGATTTTGAAGCTTGACTTGGAAATTTCTAGAAGAATATGGGAGGGAAAATTTTGGGGTACAACAGTTGCCCCTGTTCAATCTTCTTAGACCTGAGGATGCAGATTGGTTGACGTGCCTTTCGTAATCCGAGGGGGAAAGATGATTGAACACTAGAGTGCCCAGAAATTTGCGCTCACATAGTAGCAGTGATGGTGGAAATGGGCTTATAGATGCATTTAGAGATTGATGGATGGGATGGTGGGCTTATAGATGCCATGCTAAGAGATGATGGAAGGTGGATGGGCTTATAGATGCCATCTGGATGTTGATCGCATAAGAGATTCCTTAGCGAGAACTTGCATACCTACAAAAAAGAAAATGATTACCTGACCTGTTACGGGGTTGGTCTTCAAACTCTTTGTATAGATGTATCCTGACTGGTTACAGGAGCTGGATCTGGAGCTTCAGAAGATGATGAATGAACCAGGGGTGGTTACTACCTCAGCAGGAACGGTGAGAGAATCTTGGATGACCTTAACCTCAACAGCAATCATTGAGAAAATCTTGGATAACTTCACCTCAACAACAATCATTGAGCGAAATCTGGAATGGAATTATCGTCTCCGCAGGATCGGGGAGAGAACCATAGGAAATTATAATCTCAAAAGCAAACATTGAGAAAAACCTTGGATGGAATTATCATCTCCGCGGCATTGGGGAGAGAACCATAGGAAATTATAATCTCAAAAGCAATCATTGAGAAAAACCTGGAATGGAATTATCATCTCCGCAGCATTGGGGAGAGAACCATAGGAAATTATAATCTCAAAAGAAATCATTGAGAAAAACCTGGAATGGAATTATCGTCTCCGCAGCATTGGGGAGAGAACCATAGGAAATTATAATCTCAAAAGCAAACATTGAGAAAAACCTGGAATGGAATTATCGTCTCCGCAGCATTGGGGAGAGAACCATAGGAAATTATAATCTCAAAAGCAATCATTGAGAAAAACCTGGAATGGAATTATCGTCTTCGCAACATTGGGGAGAGAACCATAGGCAATTATAATCTCAAAAGCAAACATTGAGAAAAACCTGGAATGGAATTATGATCTCTGCAGGATCGGGGAGAGAACCATAGGAAATTATAATCTCAAAAGCAAACATTGAGAAAAACCTGGAATGGAATTATCGTCTCCGCAGGATCGGGGAGAGAACCATAGGCAATCATAATCTCAAAAGCAAACATTGAGAAAAACCTGGAATGGAATTATCGTCTCCGTAGCATCGGGGAGAGAACCATAGGAAATTATAATCTCAATAGCAATCATTGAGAAAAACCTGGAATGGAATTATCGTCTCCGCAGGATCGGGGAGAGAACCATAGGAAATTACAATCTCAAAAGCAATTATTGAGAAAAACCTGGAATGGAATTATCGTCTCCGCAGGATCGGGGAGAGAACCATAGGAAATTATAATCTCAAAAGCAATCATTGAGAAAAACCTGGAATGGAATTATCGTCTCCGCAGGATCGGGGAGAGAACCATAGGAAATTATAATCTCAAAAGCAATCATTGAGAAAAACCTGGAATGGAATTATCGTCTCCGCAGGATCGGGGAGAGAACCATAGGAAATTACAATCTCAATAGCAATCATTGAGAAAACCTGGGATAACTTCTACTGAGTCTTCATCAGAAAAATCTGTTTGGGGTCGATTTAGCTGGACTAGAGAACGCCTTGGACTGGATAAGAAATCTTTGGAGTCGATTAACTGAACCGGTCTAGGTCTTGGAATGTCTTCACCTGGGTCTTTATCAGAAAAATCTGTTTGGGGTCGATTTAGCTGGACTAGAGAAGGCCTTGGACTGGATAAGAAATCTTTGGAGTCGATTAACTGAACCGGTCTAGGTCTTGGAATGTCTTTAACTGGGTAAGAAACAGGGAGATCTTTGGAGTCGATCTGACCGAACCAGAGAAGACCTTTGACTGGATAATAACCAGAGAAATCTTTGGAGTCGATTTAACTGAACCAGATAAGGTCTTAGAGTCTTGAAATATGATTGAGAATTCAACTGAATCTTTCCTGAAAGGTAAAGGTCAGTCATATGCAATGCGTGATATGGACCAAGCAATGATGTTCTCAACATAGATGAGATTTGTAAGATATGATGCGTCTATGCATGCTATAATGATGTATGGGAGTGCGATGTTTATGAATGTATTTTTCGTCTAGGAAAGTAAATCCTTGACGGGTGCCAGGAAGTCACTCCTGGGCTGATGTTGGAGAATAGATCTTTGCTTCCGTTAGGGATGATAATTGCAAGAATACCGGTAGGAGAAGATGACTCCTTTGGGGAATAAACTTGGCGAATGGAATAACTCTGTGGGGAGGAAAGTACTCTAACGATCTTGCTGGGAAGCAATACTCTGTGGGGAGAGAGATACTTTGTTGAGTTGTTAATAATAACTTGCTGGGGATACCCTTGTTGTGTTGGAAATGTTAACAGACTTCGCTGGGGATAAGAAAGACTCCGTCGAGGACGCTCTTTCCGTGGCTTTTGGCTGAGGATAACCCAGTTATATCCTAGTAAGGAAATAACTCTTTGAATAAAGTTGGGGGGACGCGTTCGTGTTCTGCGAGGATAAGCTTCCAGAATCTACTGGGGATAAGCTTACTGCTTGGGGAGATGGATTCCAACTTTCCTGGGGATGCTGGATTGGACTCTCCTGGGGAAGTTTTGAGCTGCGGGGGAAGTGATTCCTTTGAATGTTTGATATGCCGTCGGGGAACAATCTTTAGACCAAGATTGTCGGGGATGCTTGTTAAGAATGTGTATAATGCTGCTGGGGAATGTTGAGATCTGATGGAGGATACCCAACTTCTTAAAGATTTGATAACTTTGCTTGAGGAGAGTGTACTGTCTTGATGACTTACTCTCTGGGGAATTGAGATACCTGGTTATGTTCTTTAGCTGAACCTACCTTGGTACCTTGGAGGACAGAACAATTAGATTGCTCAGACAACTCTTTATTGCCCCTGTTTCTAATGTTGCCTGTAACTAACCCTTTGTTTCGTATGCAAATATTTATGAGTTAGCAAATTATTGTCAATGCGTATATCACAAATTGAACCTTGGACGTTCTTCGCAAAACAAAACAGAAAAAGGAAAAACAATTGGCACTTTTTAACTGAAAAATATATTTGTATTGATTTTTGAATGGCCTGTAAATAGGCGTTTTGTGTACAAGAGGCTGACGTCCTAGTAAGAGAGCGCCGCCGAACAAAAGAGTTTATACAAATTTTGTACAAAAGAAAATAAAACAGCTGTGTGAAGTGAATGATCCCACTGGGTTTCAACTCTGCTATTGCCTTTATAACTCTGAGCATCTCATCACTTGATGACCTTAACGAAGATGAACCTGACTGATCGATGTCGTCTGAACTTGATGTAGATACCGGATTCTGGATGCAAAGTGATCCAATGAGACATAGTATTACGCTTTTATCCCTAATTTTTGCCTGGACCGCCCTTTCGGGTTTTCAGTCCATCGGGATACCCATTTTTTCCCAAGCCGCCTTTTCAGGTTTTCGAAATGCCGGGTGTACAGATTTTTTCATTTTCATCCCTTCATTTTGCCCGAACCCTTTTGGTTCGACGGGAAGCCCTAATTTTTTCCTAGGCATGTCAGCCTAGCGGGTCTTTTTTTCATGCGTAGTATCTTTTTACTATGTCTGCATTGGCGGGGTGAGGAAGGTCGTCACCATCCATGTTGGTCAATATCATTGCTCCTCCTGAGAACACATGTTTAACCACAAATGGCCCTTCGTACGTAGGGGTCCATTTGCCCCTTGGATCACTCTGAGGAAGGATGATTCGTTTGATTACCAGATCCCCAACTTGATATTCCTGTGGTCTGACCTTTTTGTTAAATGCCCTGATCATCCGTTTCTGGTACGTCTGACCATGGCAGATAGCGGCAAGTCTCTTTTCATCAATGAGGTTGAGCTGATCAAGTCGTGTCTGGATCCAATCATCCTCGTTCAGATTTGCATCCTTCATTATCCGGAGAGAGGGTATTTGCACTTCGATCGGCAAGACTGCCTCCATACCATAAACCAAAGAGAAGGGAGTTGCCCCGGTTGACGTCCTAGCTGAGGTACGGTACCCATGTAGAGCGAACGGTAACATCTCGTGCCAATCCTTATAAGTCATTGTCATCTTCTGCACGATTTTCTTGATATTTTTATTTGCTGCTTCTACAGACCCATTCATCTTTGGTCTGTAAGGAGAAGAATTGTGGTGCTGTATTTTGAACTGCTCGCAGAGCTCAGTGATCATCTTTTTATTCAGATTGGTACCGTTATCTGTAATAATTCTCTCTGGGACGCCGTACCGACATATCAGATTATGTCGAATGAACCGTGCCACAACAGTCTTGGTCACCGTAGCGTAGGAAGTTGCTTCGACCCACTTTGTAAAATAATCAATCGCCACTAGGATGAAGCGATGCCCATTGGATGCCGTAGGTTTAATCTCACCGATCATGTCTATGCCCCACATTGCAAACGGCCAAGGCGCAGTCAGAACATTCATGGGAACTGGAGGAACATGCACCTTGTCTGCATAAATCTGGCATTTATGGCATGTCCTGGAATGTTGGTAGCAGTCAGCTTCCATTGTGGACCAGTAATACCCTGCCCGAAGGATCTTCTTTGCCATTGTATGTCCACTGGAATGTGTACCAAAGGTCCCTTCATGTAGCTCTTCCATGATCCTTTCTGCTTCAGTCTTATCCACACAACGCAGTAAGGTTGAATCATGGTTTCGCTTGTACAAGATGTCGTTGCTAAGGAAGAACTTTGCTGCGAACCTTCTCAGGAACTTCTTATCATTGATAGATGCACCTTCAGGGTATTCCTGAGTTTCCAAATATCTCTTCACCTCATGGTACCAAGGCTTCTCAATCACCAATTCAGTCTCGAGATCGCAACAGTATGCCGGTTCGTCCAGTTTCCAGATGATGATCCGGGGAGCCTCATTGTCCCATTTGACCTTGAACATAGAAGACATTGTAGCTAACGCGTCCGCCAGCTGATTCTCTTCTCTTGGAAAGTGTTCAAAGGTTATCTCTGTGAAGTGGGGGATCAAGGTCAACACACATTCTCTGTAAGGAATCAGGTTCGGATGTTTCATATCCCACTCTCCTTTGATCTGATTGATCACAAGAGCGGAATCTCCGAAGACACTCAGAAACTTAATCCTTAGGTCGATCGCAGCTTGAAGACCCATGATGCACGCCTCATGCTCCGCCATGTTGTTGGTACAGTTGAAACATAGCCGGGCAGTGAGTGGAGTATGAGTACCTTGAGGTGATGTGATTATGGCGCCGATACCGTTACCCAAAGCATTGGAGGCTCTGTCAAAGTTCATAGACCATCGGGATCCTTCCTCAGGTCCTTCATCCGGTCCAGGTATTTCACAATCAGTTACTATCATGATGCTTTCATCCGGAAACTCGAAGTTCATTGACTGATAGTCATCTACAGCTTTATGTGCCAAGTGGTCTGCCAATACACTTCCTTTGATGGCTTTCTGGGTCGTGTACTGAATGTCGTATTCCGTCAAGATCATTTGCCATCTTGCAATTCTCCCAGACAGAGCAGGCTTTTCGAATATGTACTTTATAGGATCCATCTTTGAGATCAACAAGGTAGTGTGGGTCAGCATATACTGTCTCAGCCGGCGAGCAGCCCATACCAAAGCGCAACAAGTTTTCTCGAGCAGTGAGTATCGGGTCTCACAGTCGGTAAACTTTTTGCTAAGGTAATAAATAGCATGCTCTTTTCGGCCAGACTCGTCATGCTGCCCCAGCACACACCCCATTGAGTTGTCAAGCACTGTCAGGTATAGTATCAGAGGTCTCCCTTCAACCGGTGGCATAAGGATGGGTGGTTCTTGGAGATACTCTTTGATTCTGTCAAAGGCAGCCTGACATTCATCGTTCCAACGTACTACCTGATCTTTCTTCAGCAGCTTGAAGATTGGTTCACAGGTAGCGGTCAGGTGTGAGATGAATCGAGCAATGTAATTCAGGCGTCCTAAAAAGCCTCTGACTTCCTTCTCTGTCCTAGGAACTGGCATCTCTTGAATAGCTTTAACCTTGGCAGGGTCCACTTGAATGCCCTTGTCACTTACAACAAAGCCTAGCAACTTCCCAGATCTTACCCCGAAGGTGCATTTGTTCGGGTTCAACCTCAGCTTGTATAGTTTCAACCGGTCAAACAACTTCTGCAGATGATCTAGGTGCTCTTCCTCAGTTTGGGACCTTGCAATCATGTCGTCAACATACACTTCTATCTCATGATGGATCATGTCATGAAATAAAGCAACCATGGCGCGTTGGTAGGTTGCCCCAGCGTTCTTTAGTCCAAAAGGCATGACCTTGTAGCAGAAGGTGCCCCACTGAGTAACAAATGTAGTCTTTTCCATGTCTTCAGGTGCCATCTTGATCTGATTGTAACCTGAAAAGCCATCCATGAAAGAGAATACCTTGTGCTGAGCCGTATTATCAACAAGGACATCAATGTGAGGTAAGGGGAAGTCATCCTTGGGGCTGGCCCTGTTCAGATCCCTGTAATCGACACACATTCTGACCTTACCGTCCTTCTCAGGTACCGGCACCACATTAGCAACCCACTGAGGGTAAGAAGTCACTGCAAGAAACCCGGCATCAAACTGCTTCATAACCTCGGCCTTGATTTTCTCAGACATCTCTGGACGCATACGGCGGACCTTTTGCTTAACTGGAGGGCAGTCTTCCTTAGTTGGCAAGTGATGGACCACAATATCGGTATCCAACCCGGGCATGTCTTTGTAGGACCAGGCAAATATCTCCATATAATCATGCAGCATCTGAGTCAACCGTTGCTTCACGCTGAGCTCTAGGTTGGCACCAATCTTTACCTCTTTCCTGTCTGCCTCAGTACCCAGGTTTATTGTTTCCACTGGCTCTTCATGGGGTTGAATTGCCCTCTCTTCCTGAAGTAACAGTCTTGCAAGCTCGCCAGGCACTTCGCAATCATCTTCACCTTCGTCTTCGGCTAAGTTGATCGAATTTTCGAAGTCATAACTGGCAGTAGCAGAGTCGTTATCAGTGAGATCCAGAGTGGATTGAAACCTGGATGAGTGAGTGTGTGTGTAAATACAGCTGTTTTGAAATATATGTAAAGGAAAGAAAGACAGAAAAGGAGCATAAGATTTGCAATGCGAGAAAACATCCAAGATTTTTATTTATGATATATGAAATGACAATTTATATGCCCTCACAAATAAAACCACGGTGCCTCGGGTAAGACACCGGGCCATAGAGTTCAATTATTGTTTATTACAAATAACGAAACAAAGAAATTTATTAATGCGTCACAAAGGTAACAGTAGTATGGTCTTTGGCAATCCAATTGGTCAATCCGCCTTCGGTTGTCGGGTAGATCCAGCTATTGAATTCTGCTTCATCCACTTTGTTGTCTTCCCCAACAGCATTCACTCCTGGATTTGTAATGAACACAGGAGGTCTTCCGGTCTTCGCTTTCCGCATAGCTTTCTGACCCTCTGCAGTAAAACCCAGCCCAAATTTGTCAGTCTTCTGTGTAAAGTCTGGAAGCCTGCCCCAGTTAGCACATTCACCTTTCTGAACCACAGCCCGGGCATCCTTCAGGGAAGCCATCTTCAAAGGAACATTCTCTTCTGCTGCTGTTTCTGCTGCTGCTGAAATTGGAAGCACCTCCTCGAAATGCTGAAAGGGGGTTTCAATAAACTCCCAGTCCATCTCAATGTATCTGAAGGAATTCAGATGGCTTACCATGTATTCCTCCTCTCCTTACACAGTGACGATCTTCCCTCTGACAGGGTACTTCAGCTTCTGGTGCAAGGTAGAGGTCACTGCCCCAGCTTTATGGATCCAAGGTCGACCCAGTAAGCAGGAGTACGATGGACGGATATCCATCACATAAAATGTAGAGTCAAACACCTGAGAACCCACACGAATGGGAATGTCAACCTCTCCATGAATTATCCTTTTTGAACCGTCAAAGGCCCTGACGATGATATTGCTGGGTTTCAGTTCCAGGCCTTCACAATCTAAACGGTCTAAAGCCTTCTTGGGTAGCACATTCAAAGAAGAACCAGTATCCACCAACACATGCGCCAGAGTAGTGCCCCTGCATTCAATAGAGACATGCAGGGCATCATTATAGTCTCTTCCCTTCGCAGTCAGGTCAGCATCTGAGAAACCTAAGCCATTGTCTGCTGTCAGATTTGCTACGCAATCAGTGAACTGGACCGCAGATGTCTCCTGTGGCACATGGGCCGTCTTGAGGAATGAGATTAAGGCCTTAGCATGGGCCTCCGAACACAGGAGCAAGGAGAGCATGGAGATTTTGGAGGGCGTGTGCCCCAGCTGTTCCACAACATTGAAGTCACTCTTTATAATTTTCAAGATTTCCTCCATCTCTTGTTGGGAGGCCTCAGTAGTTATAGGTATAGGTGCCTCCATCTGGGCAGGCTCAACTTCAATTCCTTTGCCCCGAGCATTGGATGACTCGGCAGCAGGAGAAACAACTTGATCAGCAACAGGAACAGGTACACTTGTAGGAGTTATAAGGAGTGGTCTTCGAGCAGCAGGCGGTGCAATGTCAGGCGAGAAGAGCCTGCCACTGCGGGTAACCTTGGTTGGGCCAGTGATATCACAGATGCTGGCGCCAGTGTTGAATTCTTGTTTGATCCCATTCACATACACATCTGCCCCGTAATGCCAGGGGACAGCTTTATCAGATACATAGGGAAGAGGCCCCGGAACAGTGATAACCACAGGTGCAACAGTCATGATTTGAACAGGCTTCTTCGGGAGAGCCTTGATTGGATTATTGAAGATGGTAACCACAGAAACTTCTTCCACCGGAACCAACTGAACAGCAGACTTCTTAAACAGAATCTCCTTGCTATCCATTAGGCTTTGGATGCCTATCTTCAGCAAGGGACAACCAGATAGGGAAACAGCACAGAACAGGCAACCCTCACTGTAACCCGGAAATAAACCGGCCAGCAGTAGGTTCCTCTTGACGGTCTTCAAAGGAGTAGCTAGATCATCCACAGAAACAGCGTAAACATCTTCGTCAACAGCATTTACTCCATGCTGGGGCATAGGAGCAGTAACCACATTCGGCCTCTCAGGCGCTTCGAACTGTATCTCCTTCGCGTCGATAAGGTCTTGCACCTTATTCCTTAATGCCCAACAGTCATCCGTGGAATTCCCCGGGCTATCAGAATGATAAGCACAACGAGCATTTGGGTTGTACTTAGGAGATGTAATATTTGGAAACTTCTGAGCCTCTCTGACGGTCACTAAGTTGGTTGAGAGCAACTGTGGTAAGATCTGCGACAAGGTCATGCTCAAACGGGTAAACTCTCTCCGGGGTCTTTCAGCCCTTTGAGGATTGGTTGGCCGAGGAGCGGCAGCAGGCTTAGCAATCATTACCGCACTGACAGATTGGCGGCGCTCAGATCTCTCTGGTCTCTTGGAACCATATACAGCACTAGCCTCCTTCTTGAAGGGTTTCTTCTCAGAACTAGACGATGCACCCTTCGGAATCTTACCAGACTTTAACCCAGCCTCAATTTTCTCTCCAGTCAGAATCAGATCAGTGAACCCTGCAGACGAATTCCCGATAAGATGGTTGAAAAATGGCCCAGATAGGGTCCCCAAGAACATCTCTACCAATTCCCGATCAGTCAACGGTGGCTGCACCCTGCCAGCCAGGTCTCTCCACTTCTGAGCGTACTCTTTAAAACCTTCACTTGAACCTAACGACATACCCTGGATTTGGGTACGTGTAGGGGCAAGGTCGGCATTATATTGATACTGCTTATAGAAAGCAGTAGCCAACTCCTCCCAGTTACGAACCTTGGTCCCATCCAGCTGATAGAACCATTCGAGATGAGTCCCTGAAAGACTCTCCTGGAAGAAGTGGATCCACAAATTCTTATCCGCTGAGTACGGTTGGATCTTTCGAACATAGGACCTGAGATGTAGCTTGGGACAAGACGCCCCGTCGTACTTAGCGAAAGATGGTGCTTTGAACTTATGAGGAATAATCACACCGGTAGACAAACCCAAATCTCCAAAATCCAGCCCAGGTACCTGTTGTATTTCCATAGCATTCAACCTATCTTCCAGCTGCTTGTAACGGTCTTCTGCCGGAGGATATTGCTCTTCATAAAAATCAGTCTCGTTGTCGGAGACTACCGGACTAGGACCCTTTTCTGCTTGAGGAGTACTCTTGCCAATGGAAGAACCAGCCTCTTCATTCTGCAAAGTGTTGCCAAACCTTCGGCCCGAGCTAAACAGAACAGTTCTTCTCTTCTTCTTCTTTTCCTTCTTCGGGAGCAGAGCCTTCAGCTCTTCTTGGCCCTGAGCCAAACCCTTGATTAATTTCTGAAATTGCGCATTCTGCGCCTGAAGAGCTTTGATGGATGTCTCAGTTGATGACGAGTCGGGATTCATGATGCTGAAATAAACAGCGAAGAACGGTAAGCAACCTGAAAAGAGGAAAACCTGCTATGCACATGATGAATGATATGTGTTTATGCAATGCATTCAAGGGTTCGAAAGTTCAAATTTGTTGTAGACAAAAAAGGAACACACGTTATCATTAAGGAAATAATTGTTCAGTACATCAAAGCCTTATGGGCAAAATAATACAAAAGCAAACCAATCCCAAAATACACTGCGCATCCTCTTTGGAGCTATGTAAGTGTTGAGATTCCTCTCCTCATGCAACAGGCGGGTAAGCTCCAAGACCTTCTTTTCACTAGCATGTAAATTGGTCTCAAGAGAATTCCGTTCTTCCTTAAGCTGGATCCAGCTCTTCTGCATCTCTTCCCAGGATGTGGGCATATCAGGGTGCTGAATAGTGTAGGACACTTCTCCTTCCAAGACTGGCTCTTTGATCACAGGGAGCATATGGGGATAAGGCATCACTAACTTCTGGGAGCGGGCTCGTACCCACTTGAGATAAGGTTCCAATGGGATGGAGTTCCTGTGCCCCAGTGTCTTGCTGTCTATCCTACTTGGCATCCTCCAGGCTCTGATAAATCTCTGGCGAAGTCCTTGAGTATCGTTGTCGAAGTCAAAAACTATGTCAGGAATTAACATCTCATGAGGACCATCCCTCCGAGCATAACCAAACTGTCTCCAAGCCAGGCATGGGCTGTAAGTAATACCTCCTCTGATTCCAAGTAAAGGAACATTAGGGTACTCTCCGCAACGATCAATGATAGTGACATCCTCTCTGGACCGAGGGCACCAATGTATATCTGCATGTGTAAGAGTCATCAACCGCTGTGACCATCTCAAACCCCGCTCATTCTTCAAAACTGATTGTGGAAGGTGCGAAATAAACCACCTTCCCAGGAGAGGAGTGCAGCACATTAGGACACCTCTTTTCCTCATGGTTCGAGTGTAACATGAGTGAAGGATGTCCCCCAGCAACATAGGTATAGGATTCCTGGACATAAAGATCTGGACAGCACTGATATCAATAAGCTGATCTGGGTTAGGGAACAACACCAAACCATAGACAAGGAGGGCCACCACTTCTTCAAAAGCTTGCAAATCAAGGGAGTTCCAACATTCATGGGCCTTTTCAAACAGAAACCTGGCTAAGAACCCTTTGATACCACTTCTAACTTCCCAATGTCCCTTGAGGTCAGATGACTGTAGGTGCAAGGCTTTAGCAATCTCTTCAAGCTTAGGTTCCTTTTCTGTACCGTTGTAGGGTAGTTGATCAAGGATAGGAATCTTCAGGAGCCGGGAGAACTCCTCCAATGTAGGTACCAACTGATAATCCAAGAAGGTGAAACAGTGATGCAGGGGGTCAAAGAACTGGAACAGGACCTTTATCATGTCTTCCTCAATGTTGGTATTGACCAAGCTGATGAGACTTCCATGTCTTTCACTGAATGAAGAGTTCTCGGGAATCCTGGATATAAGCTCCTTAAGCTGAGGAGGGATCCTTACAAGACCGACTTGAATTGTCTTTCTACGAACAGTTTCCATGTCCTACAAAACAAGAACAAAGATGAAAATTCGAACCCCTGAAATGGTTAGTCAATGCATATGATGCTGGATGATGTCATGATGCTATGATTACACACCACATATATTTACAAAGACAAACATGTAAGGCACACAAGGCACACAAGACAAACCCTTAGGGTTTAAGGCCAGCATGGGGTCTGGGTAGTACCCTCTTGAAGTTGGTGGGCTCAACCTGTCCTATTAGAAGTAACCGGGTTCTAAGGGTCCCAATATCACCGGATTGCTTTCATTGTTCATCGTTTCGATTTAGCCACTGAACTGGCGACCGAAATATTCCAGGAAAGCAACCCTCAATTGAGTGTAGTATCGAGTATCAACCAACCTCGGACTGCACCAAAGTCAGTTATCTCACTACCCTAAAGAGGCCAAGATAGTTTAATTAAGGTTCCTAAGGTCTGTTGATGCTTCACGACACCACGCGGAGGCCCCGTACTCTCCTTGACTGAACTCAAGGGTTACCGGTACACACCAAAGTGCCACATCAACGTAGCAGACTGTTTTAACCATGTCGGTATACCCCGCACAGTTCCCTCACAGCCTTGTTGATACTTTCTAAGAAGGTATCCCCAGATCCGGGTTAGGATCTATAGAACTCCCAAGACAGTCCCACAATTTAAAGCAAACAAGGAAAGCAATTGAAAACACAGTTATGAACTAACCCTAAGGTACACCTCACTTTAAGTTATATCCCCAGCAGAGTCGCCAGTTCTGTGATCGGTGGATCTGGAACTGACTGTTTAACGCTGGTTCGCAAAATGTCGCGGAAGCAAGAGTTGCCACCGTCTTTTATTTTCTCCAAATGGAAAGGACAAAAGCACAGAAAAATTCCTTAAAGAGATTGCTCTCGGTTCGGGAGGTAGATTATAGAAAGGGAAGGTGTTAGCACCCTTTCTATCCATGGTTATCCATGGGCTCTTAGATACTTGCTCATTGTGTTTTCAAAAATGGTTTGTTTGCTTTTCAACTGTGGGTTTTAAAAAGTTTCTTTGAAAATTCCAGTTCGACTCTTGTATCGGTCCTCAAGAGTGTTTGAAAAAATGCTTTCGAAAGCTTTTTGAAAATGTGTTGGTGTGAAAAGTATTTTTTGAATTTGTTTTGAAATTTAGAGCAAGTATCTAGAGTCGTCTACCTACCCTAAGGAATTCGTCTGTGTAAATGTCCTTTAAAGTAGTGCCATCCCACCATTGAGAGGTAGGTAGCACCACTATTGGAGGTGTTCGGGTCAATTCGAAGGTTCGGGACATGATGATCACCAGAGCAATAGGAAGACACCTTAGAAGCTACCCTCATGCCAGGTTCCCGGATCATGAGGACTTACTAAGACATCCTCTACTCGACGATCACCTTTCGAGGCAAGGCAACAGTGAGGCGTACCCTAGGGGTGGTGTGTGACTTGTGTGTCGTTTTCAGATATTTTGTCTTGTTCATGTCATGGGTGATCTACGCTTTGTTTTTATTTTAACATTCATTCTTGCATGCAATCTATTAGCAGTTAAAAAGTTGCGAGAAATATAAAGTTCCTAAACTATTACAAAGGCGCGGGTCCACATCGCCAAATTATATCCAGGACCCGATTTGACAGAAAAATAAAGAATTAAAGAAGAGTAAAGTGCGAGAAATTAATTTACAAAGCCTTGGGAGAGATACATAAATATTATACGAAAAAGAAATAAATATGCGACTTAAATAAGAATTAAAAAACGAGGGCGTTGGACCCTTTTTGCAAAATTAAATTAAATGATGAAATTAATTAATTAAAAAAAAGAAAAGAAATTGTTTTTGGTATTTTTTGGTTTTAATGAAAAAGGAATTAATTAAAATAACATGCTAACCCTAATTCTACAATTTTTATTTTATTATGAAAATATGTTAAAGTTTTAACCTAAAATTAACCCTAATTAATTTACATGCAATTTAATTACAAAAATAAATATTTAATATTTAATTATTATGAAAGAATAAAAAGGAATAAAAACTAATTAAACCCTAATTCTACCACTTTTAAATTAATTAAGAAAAATATTAAGGTTTTCTCCTAAATTAAAACTAATCAATTAAAGTTATTTATTTACAAAAATACTAAAATAAAAATATTTATTATTTTTTTATCTTTTCTGATTTTTTATGTGTTTTTTATATATTATGAAAATATTAAATTAATTAATAAAACAATAATTAAAAGAAAATATAAATAATAAAAAAAATAAAGAATGTAAAAAAATGGCAAACCTAGGGGGTCTGCCCCTAATTTTGGAGGTTTTCTTTTAGCAATCTGGGCCCAATGATCCTTGGCCTGGTGGACTTTTCCAATTAACGTGCCTAGGCGTTGACTAGAGTGCATCGTGTTCCTCAGATCGTGGCCCTTTGATTGGTCCTGGAATACGCGTGGATGGCTTGATTCTGAGGGCGTACAGTGGTCCACTAGGTTGAATCTGCATATGAACATTAATTGAAAAAATATATGAAAAGGGGTGAGGACCTGGGGCTCGAACCCAGGTCCTGAACATTACCAACCAACGCGCTTGCCAGTGGAGCTGTCTCATTCATCTGTAAATAATATAATTAATAAACATAATAAAACAAAAACGCGTTAATGCTTTGTTTTCCGCGCGAAAGTTTAAACCAACCAATTGTCCCTTGCCACCTAGTCATCTTCCTCATTGTTTATTTTTTTCCTGAAACATAAAGAACATAGGCCACGGTTTGTTAAACGTTCCCATAGGCACCCTATTGAAAAATAGCGATTAGCCCAGGGATGCTCATAAATTGAGCGCGAGGATGGCTTTATGATCGTCCAATCATGCTTGATTCATTCATGGCACTATGGTGGTCTAATTTTACCGCGTCTGGAAATGCCCAAATTGAAGCTTGCAAAACCCTAAAGATTGTTAATGGTAAATCTTCATATAGGGCACGAAAACAAAATTAAAATATTGGGTTAGCATTAGAATCAAACAATGAACATGAATCAAGCGTTAAAAATTACAAAAGATGCATGAATTGAGATGCACGATTATGAATTTTTTTCTGTACAGATGGTCACCGTGTTACCAATTTAGGGCGTTAGAATGATTGGTTTCGATTGGAAAACTCTCCTTGAAGCCTCAGGAAGCTAATGAGATAAAAATCTTGCCTTGAATCGCCCTAGAACTTGGTTTTCAGAATTCACTTTTTTCACAAAAAAACTCAAGTTTTGTTTCCTATGTATGGCACAGCTTGCAGTCAATGAGCACGAGGGTTTTGATCCAGCTTATGTATGGAATGATTAGGTCAAATAAAATTGGTCCAAAATCCATGAATTGATGAAGGTAATATTTGATTTTTATAGCATTAGTTTTTCAATCTTTTTCATGCAATTTGATACCAAATCATGACAAAACCTTCCAAAAATGATTATGCACGAATCTTGAGTGTCCAATGAGAGTATTTTCTGCACAAAAAGATTTGATTTCATTGGTTTTATATTTTTCATGTATTTTATTTAATTAAATGAATTATTAATAATAAAAAATCCAAATAAATAAATAAAAATGGAGAAAAACTTCCCTTTGGGCTAAATGGTCGTGCACATGCCTTGGATAATGAATTGTGGAAGAAAAAGAGGCCCATTAGCAATTTTAGGTCATTTGAAGTAATGTTGACTTTTCAAAATATCCTAAACTTTCCCAACTTCCACAAGGCATAACTTGCTCCATTTTTAAGCTTTGCTCATGTTCTTGGACATTTTGGAAAGGTCTTTGAGTCCTCTAACCAATTCCTTTTGTCCCATGTCATTTTGATTTACCAATCTCAAGTTATGGCCTTTGACTTAAAGTCCCTTTTTGTTGACTTTTGAAAATGACCTATAATGTTGAAATTGATAACTTTTTGTGAGAGCATTTCTTGGACTTGAAGTGTGAAGAGGACTTGTAGGAAATGTCTTTATCTTCAAAATGAGCTTTGGATGGAATTTTTCTGATAATCCATGTGAAAGTTATGCCCTGGTCAATTTACAGTTGACTTTTTCAACTGTCCAAATAAGGAAACTTTTGCATCTTGATGAATTTTGAGCCTAGCTTTGAGAATCATGATCAAGCATTGATCAAATGATGTTTGTGGCTTCAAAATGAGATGTTGACCAAAAATTTGAACTTTTGACTGTCAAATGACCATTTTGCCCCTACAGTTGACTGTAGTGCAATTAGGGTTTTGACTGTGCAATTTTGTGCTGAAAGTCTTGAAGCTTGGTATGAAGATGCTTGACCATATTTGTAGGCATGTGGGACTTGATTGAACCCTTGGAAACTTCATTTTCTTGATCAGAACCAAAACCCTAATTTTGACTGTTTAGGATACCCTTGCAATGTGCAACCCTTGGGGAGACTTTGAAGCTTGACTTGGCAATTTCTAGAAGAATATGGGAGGGCAAATTTTGGGGTACAACAGAAGGTATTAGCACCCTAAACATCTACGGTACTCCGTAGGAACCTCTTTGAAAAATCTGTATATTTTGGTTATGAAAATGTGTTATATGAAAAATGGATGGTGGAGGTGAGAAAAGAAATATTTTTATGATTTTTGCACCCGCCGCGGTTGCGAACCTTTAGTGCCTACGTATCACCTTCGTGCAATAGGGGATCAGGGTACACGCAGTTCCTCTTTTAAATATTTGAAACACAAGTGTGTTGGTTAATTTTATGAGATAAGACATCATCGTCATTGTCCGTGTGGAAAACATACTTACTACCCACAATCATGAGAAAGGAGAATTTGCATCATCTCAAAGTGGAGGATATGGCTTGGATTTTAAAATCAACAATGACTCACTCAACACCCAAGTAGAAAATATCTCACTTCACTACATATTGTAGAAGTATAGTTGTTTGCATCACTACAAGGATTGACAAGAATCTAATCTTTTAAGAAAAGTTTTAAAATAAAAAGCCAAAGTGGCAAAAATGGTTTGAAATGAGATTGGTTGACTTTTAGTCTTCTCACAAAAAATGTCAAGGTATTATTAAATTGATTGAAATTTATTTATGAAAATGTTTTGAAAATGCATGGACATAAGTCCAAGTTTATTATGAAAGTGTTTCAAGTTTCAAAACAAGAAAAGTTTTCAAAAGGAGGGAGAAGATTTTTGAAATTAAAGAAGGTAGAAGGAGAAGAAGAGGTTATCCTAAAGCATAAGGTAAAATCCACGGATAAGAACCATCTAACCAACAAGAAGCTGATACTTGACATTATGAGTCAATATATAATTCCCATTCATTGGATTGAAACCAAGCAATCAAAGATACTAGACCTCTTGAGAGACCCAAACTTCAAGTGTATTAAGTCTTCGCAAAAATTGGGTAGAGTAACGGTTGTATACGGGTGAATTCCAAATTACAAACAAAGTATGTAATCACAATGACTTGCACACAAAACAAACAAACAAGCCAATGTCTTGAGGTAAACCTCAAGAACTCCATATAAAATATCAAATAAAATCACAAAGTCTCCAAGATAGGCCAAGGTCTCTAATCCTAAGTCCAAGAAGTCCAATACTCCATAATGCCAAGGATAGTAACTAAATAGTCCAAGTATTATTAAAGATTTTTATGGTTCATGTCGATTATTAGGTGTCTTTAAAAGGAAAAAGAAAAGCTCAAATGAGCAAAATAAAAATGACATAAAAGTAAATGCTCAAATGAGCAAAATAAAAAGATGGCATGAAATGAAATGCTCAAATTAAATGGTACATAAAGCATAAAAAATAAAAGCATAAAGTAAAGTCAATTGTTAGAAATTAGTGGTTAGTTGGATGACCATCTTGAAACTTGCATTTGGAACTCATTAGAGGATTGGTAGAACCAAAGCCTCCACACAACAAGTTTCATTTTCTTTTTGTCAAGTATATCATCCATTTTGGAATTCTCACAAGTAACATTTAATGATTAACGATGTTTAAGTGATCCGCGTTGAACAAAGGTGTTGTAGATCCATTAGAGGATTGGTAGAACCAAATCCTCCACACAATGAATCTCAATGTTATTGGATCAAAGAGATCAAATTAACACACTTGGGCTTGCAATCATAAGTTTGGGCCACGAATGATCATTTATTCGGATTGGGACAAAATTTAGCGCTATGTTAAGCAATGGTAAGTGGACTTATGTAGAAGTCTCACCTATTTTGAGGTCGGTCAATAGCAATCTATGTACTTTATGTTTGGATAAATGATATATAGATCATCATCCCTTAACATGTAGCACAATTTAAAAAAAAAGAAAGGGATAAGATAAAGAGGGAGGGGAATGATAAGCTAATTTGGATTACCATTTCAAAATTCTTTCATCTTTAAATTCAACCACTCCTCTAGATGGATTAAAGTACTAAACATATCATTAATCCAAAGCACCAAAAATGAATTAAAATAATTCACTCTTAGGTAGATTAGAATTGATGAACATTTATCTAACTTCATCTACATCACAAAGTCCATTGAGTTTAAAAACAAATTGGACATTTAAAATTGCAATCCAAATTATCCATCAAACAGAGTGTAAAAAAACATTTGAGTCAAAACAGCCCCAAAAATAAGGAAGCAAAAGTATTTTTGGCACTGTTACAATTAATTGTGCCTAGACAGCAACCTATAGCATAAGTGCAGTTTTTATCAAATCAATTTTCTGTGACAATCAATTGCAATGTTACAACAATTGATTGCAACCTGTTAAAAATCAGTAGAAAACAGCATTTTAAAGATCAAATTCTTGTTCCATCTTTTCATCAAACACCTTATGATCATGGATCCAATTGAACATGAAAATTCCAGCAAATTTTGAGAAAATAGCACTAATGGAGTTATAAAAACAATGCTCAATGAATCAAAACCAGAAATCCACAAGAGATCACATTGTGAAAGATGATGATCCAACTTACCAAAGGTAGAATTTGAGAATTATCGAACAACTTCCAGAATTTGCTTCAATTCAACAACAAGAATCAATCACCAAAGCTTGGATGTAGAGAATCGATGAAGAAAAAGTGTTTGGATGAAGGTTTGGCTCAAATATTAGTAAGCTTCAATGCAAAGCTTGCTATCTTTTTGAAAATGGAGCTTTGAGTGAATTTGGTAAATGGAGAGAATTGAGAGATTTTTTAGCAAGATGATTTTGGCTATCAAAAGCTTATGATTTGAATGAAATGAAATCTCTATTTATAGAGTTTTATGATTGGGATTAGTGGTAATTTGGTAATTGATTCTTGGAGCCAAATTTGAATTAATGATATAATTTCAAATTATGCAGAAAAAAATTGGAGCCAAAATGATAACAGTTTTGAATTTGCTGGCTTTTTCAAAACAAACACGTGCATTTTTCCATTATGAGTCGATAGATAGGTGGTATGTGTCGATACATCCTAGTTGCATAACACAACATGTGTCGATACATGCCTCTATGTGTCAATACATACTTTTATTCCAACACATTACAGAATCACACAAACTGCATGAGTCGATACATAACACGTATGTGTCGACACATGCTAGTTAAACAAACAGGATGAGTCAATACATACATGCATGTGTCGACACATGTTGGTTATTCAAGCAGGATGAGTCGTTACATACATGCATGTGTCAACACATGCTAGCAATAAACAACAAAATGAGTCGATGCATGCTGGATTTTTTTTTGCCACAATAGGATCAATCAACTTTGCATGACCTTATTTGTTGGATGCTTCGACTTAGTACCTGCAAAACAAATTGTGCAAATACAAAGACAAATATTTTTTGTATTTTAGTTAGAGGTTATTCAACAACACATATACAAGATACACAACCAAGGTGCTTGGAAATTCCTCTAGGGAAAACTTAAAGATAGGAGATAGAGAAAGATGAAGAACCAACCCTAATGTGATCTTGTTATGATCAAGTTGACATGATATGATAGGGGAATCTTAGGGGGAAAATTGGGGTACAACAGGTGCAACAGTGGTTATTGTACCCCAAAATTTGCCCTCTCATTTATCAAGACTTTTCTCACAAGACTCTTTGGACTCAAGACAAGATTAGGGTTTGCTCAACTCAGGACATCTCATCTTGCACTGATACCCCAAAATTAGGGTTTGAGTTTGCACAAGGATTTTTGGACCACCAATGCTTCATGTGACTTTCATACTTCATTTTGGACCCCTAATATTTCTCATGTTAAGTTTCAAGCCTTGAAACACATTTTTGATCAGTCAATTGGACAGTTGACCTAAAAATCAGCTGTATTGGGGAAAAAGTCAACCATGGCCAATTTACAGTCAAACTTCATAATTCTTTAACCACATCAACATTTTAGACTCATATGTACCATTTGATCAAGTTTGGATCACAACTCCTCAAGAAATTTGATCAAATCATCAAAAGGGCAAAATGGTCAAAATTAGGGTTTTAATTGAGAAAGGGCAATTTCTGATTTTTAACCTAACCAATAACCAATTGAGTTCAAACATGATTTCAAGGGTTCAATGGCATCATATTGACCTAATCACATTGTTCAAAAGAACTCAATTTCATTGGATTGACAGATGAATTTTGCAGTCAACTGAGCAAAAGTCAACTGTACACTGAAAAGTCAAACTTTGACTTTTTGGTCAAAATCAAGTGCCAAGGGTCATAATTCATCAAGATATGTCAAAATATGAAAATTGTTCACCACGAAAACCAATTTTGAAAATTAGGGTTTTGAATTTGAAAATTTTCATAACTTCAAATTTTTCTAAGTATGGAAACTTTCTTATTTTTTCCCAACTTTTCACCACTTTTTCACCATGATACAATTTGATTCAAAGAAAACTTCCAACATGAAAGTTGTAGTCCTCCATGAAATCTACAACTTTTCTTCACAAACGTTTCCCAAAAGATGCTTGGATCTCAAGTTATGAATTTGTGAATATAGGTCCATGAACTAAATAACTTAGTGAAAATTTGCCCTAATTTAGGCAGTTTTTTGACCCAACTTCTTGCAGCTTGAGTTGTGCAGAGACTTATGGCCATCCACAAAGCAAGCTAGGCATTGGAATAGCTTGAAGGAAGTTCAAGGAAGCTTACACGATCCTCAGGCCTCCATCAAAGTTCCTACATTGCTCTATCCAAATCCAACTGAAAGAGGTATTTTTCAAAACTCTATCTCTCTGAATAGGCATCCTCAAGCCACGATTTGTGAAGAAAAGATGTAGTCCTTAACATGGTGAAGTTTTACATATGCATACTTTTCATTTATATTAACTGTGTTGAGAGAATTTAAAGCTTGAAGTTCATGAAAATGTTAGGTCACGAATTAGGGCTGTCAAAATTCTCTCTGATCTTTGAGAGTTAGGTTACAAATTTTATATGGTTGGAATCGTGAGATTAAATGCCACAAGTTTCATGTTATATGATTTTGTTTTTGTGCAAGCATTAGCAAGTTACAGATTTGAAGAAAAAACGCGCGAAGGAGAAGAAGCTGGAGGACAGGGACGAGGCGCCTTGGGCCTTTTGTTTCCGATTTTCACACCCCTGACTTGTTGTTTGCACCCCCCTGGCTTTTTTATTTATAATTTTCATATTTTTTTATATATTTTCATATTTATCACTTTGATTATTTTTTCTGAATATTAAAAAAACCAAAAATAAGTTCTTTATTTTTTGCAATTTTTTATTTTATTTTTTTATTATTTTTTGCATAAAAAATAGTTTATTATGACAAATATATTTTATTTTCTTAAAATAACTTGTAAATAATAAAAAAAATACTACATATTTTTTTTATATATTATTTATAATCATACATAATTATTTTTACACATACTTAATTTTTAATATTTATATATTATATTATTTATTATTTCTTGTACAAAAATGGACAAAATATTAATATGAAATATTATTTCCTTTTAATTAGAAAACTAGGGTTTCATCCCTTTTCAAAAATAATAATATTTTTCTCTTATTTCTCGGGTTTAGATAAATTATTTTCTCATACAAAAAACAAATACAAAACATTTTTTGCATAAATACATTTGCATTGCATTTTAATACTTGTTTATTTATTTAATGCGCATAATATTCGATTGGGTTGTAATAATATATTTAGGTTTATATTTGTGCAATATCCCCATTCAAAACTTGTATCTCCCCTCCCATAATAATTGTTGTAATAGCTTAGTTTATTTTACGCAATTTATTGCTTTCATATACCATGTTTAATAAACTAGGGCTTGCATGACAAGAACCAAAAACCAAACAAATAGAAAAAACCTAATGCAAGACAAAAGCATGAAAAATGATACACTTTGCACACAAGCACCCTTAGGGTTTCACCCACTTGGTTGCCTAAATAAAAATGGCCATGTTACGCACGCGAAGTATCTTGGCAAAACAAAACAAATATAAGATCATAGTCCCTCGATGACGCTATCAAAAGGTTGCCTACACAAAGATGATCTTGGTCCCTCAAAAATTTGCTAAGATACTTGGCAACATTGCTATCATGGTTATACGATGACCCACGCCCGTCCTGTTTACATCCAAAGATAGTGTTGTTTACCAAATCAATGGTAAATAAACAATATCAAAGGAATAAAAATGCACAAGAAAGACATTTTAGTAGGTAGATTAGCTTCTAGTTACTTGTTACATTTCAAAATAATCCTTTCTATTTTCAACAAACACACACACATTTCAAAACAACTTACAAAACATTGAAACATTTTTCAAAAGACAAACATCTTTGTATACATTCTTACGAACGAAAATCATTACAAAGATTGCCTAAACGATGGCCTCTTTTCAAAATACTTTCAAAACCACACTAAGCACCATTTCAAACAATTTCAAAGCAAAGCAAGTGATCTAAACAAGTAACTAAGAGCCCATGGAAAACCATGGATGAAAAGGGTGCTAGCACCTTCCCTTTTGATAATCTACCCCATGAACTCAAGAAAACATCTCAAAGGTCTTTCCTGTGCTTTTTTACCTTTCCTTTTGGATAAAAGAAAAGTCGTTGGCGACTCTTGCTAACCACAACATTTGCGAACACAAACACAAAACCTCAAGTCAGTTCTCCCACCATATCACAGAACTGGCGACTCTGCTGGGGAAATATTCTAAAAGTGGGGTTACCTTAGGGTTTAGATCACCTTTACATGCTTACCTTGTTTGACTTGTTTGCTTTACCTTTTGGTTCTATTTTTTGGGTTTGAATCCTCCACGCGGATTTGGGAAACATTATAGGTAAATAGCAATACATTGTGGAAACTGTGCGGGGTATACCGACATGGTCTAAGCAATAGCTATATTAGTGCGACATATTTGTGGGTACCGCTAGCCTTTGAGTCAATCAAAGAGAATACGGGGCCGCTGAGTGATGTCATGAAGCACTAATGAACTTCTAGAACCTTTACTTGACCAACTTGGCCTTTTAGGATGTAGTGAGATGACCGGCTTTGGTGCAGTCTGAAGTTGGTAGATACTCGATACTACACTCATTAAGGGTTGGTTTCTTGGAATATTTCAGTCGCCAGTAAAGAGGCTTAAACTGAAACAATGAACAAGGAAACAATCCAGTGATATTGAGCTCCTTAGAACCCGGTTACTATTTCTAGGATAGGTTGAGCCAACTAAACTTCAAGAGGGTACTTACCTATGAAACCCATGCAAGCCTAAACTAGGAACTTGTGTGATTTTCTTGTACATATATACTTGTGCATAACATCATGAACATCATATGCATACACTAACCATTTCAAGGATTTTGGAGATTCATCTTTGTTCTTGTTTTACAGGTTATGGATTCACTTCGCAGGAAAACTATCCAAATCAACCTTGTAAGAATTCCTCTATAACTCAAGGAGCTAGCTTCAAGGATTCCTGAGAATTCTCCATTCACCGAGAGACATGGTCGTATACTCAACTTGGTCACTTCCAACACAGAGGAGGATATGATGAAAATTCTTTTCCAGTTCTTTGACCCTTTGCATCATTGCTTCACATTTCCTGACTATCAACTTGTGCCCACTTTGGGAGAATTCTCTCAACTTCTGAGGATTCCTATTCTCAATCAACTACCTTTCAACGGTATGGAAAGAGATCCAAAGCCAGAAGAGATTTCTCAAGTCCTGTACTTGCACTCATCTGATGTCGCAACTCATTGTGAAAATAGAAGTGGTGTCAAAGGCTTCTTGTCAAAGTTTCTGTTTGAGAAGGCCCAAAGCTGTTGGAATTCCCTAGACTTACAAGCTTTTGAGGAGATTGTAGCTCTTCTCATCTATGGGTGGTCTTGTTCCCTAATCCTAACCAACTCATAGATGTAAGCGCTGTCAAAATCTTCATGACTCGTAACCCGGTGCCTACATTGCTTGGGGATATCCTCCACTCTTTTCACACTCGTACAATGAGGAAAAGAGGTGTTCTCATGTGTTATACTCCTCTCCTGGAAAGATTGTTCCTTTCTCATCTTCCCCAATCAGTCTTGAAGAATGAGCAAGGTTTGAGGTGGTCACAAAGTTTAATGACTCTTAACCATTCAGATATTCATTGGTGTTCTCGATCCAAAGAGAATGTCATCATTGTTGACCGTTGTGGGGAATTCCCTAATGTACCTCTACTTGGCATTAGGGGAGGCATCACCTACAACCCTCGCTTATCTCTAAGACAGTTTGGTTATGCCCGAAGGGATGGCCCACATGATATGCTGATTCAAGGATTGGTTTTATACTAGGACAACAACGACCAAGGACTTCGCCAAAGGTTCATACGAGCTTGGAGGATGCCAAACAAGGTGGATAGCAAGACTTTGGGACACAAGAATTCCATCCCTCTTGAGCCTTACCTCAAGTGGGTACGAACCCGCGCCCAAAGTCTTATGATGCCTTATCCCTCCATTCTCCCAGTGATTATAGAGCCTGTTAAGTAAGGAGATGTTCCATACACCATCCTACATCCTGACATGCCAACATCAGTCGAAGACCTACAAAGGAGTTGGATACAGCTCAAAGGAGAGCGCGATACTTTCGAAGCCCAATTCTACGCAAGCGAGAAGAAGGTTTTGGAACTCACTCGGCTACTTCATGAAGAGCAGACTCTCAACACCTACATTTCACCAAAGAGGATGCGCAACGTCTTTTTACCTTAGAATTTTGTATTATTTTGCCCAAGGGGCATTGATGTACTAACAATTCTATTCTATTAATATGACGTGTGTTTCTTTTTTGTTTAAAACAAATCTGAATTTCTAAATCCTTGAAAGCATTGCATGAATACATATCATTCATCATAAGCATAAACAGGTCTTCGCACCAAGTTTCCTCATCCCTCTACTGTTTATTTCAGCAAGATGGATCTTGAACAAACGGTCAAAGACTTACAAGCTCAGAATTCACAATTTCAACAGTTGCTCATGACCTTAGCCAAGGGGCAAGAGGAGCTGAAGACTTTGCTAGAAAAAGAAAAGGAGAAAAAGAAGAAGAAGCCAGTAACTGGTGTGGTTCTCATGGGCAGAAGATTTCAGGGACAAGCCAGACGGACCTTAGAATTTCCAACAACATCTGAAGAAAGAAAAGGAAAGGAAACGGCAGTACCATCAGATTCTGAAGCAGAAGAAGAGGAAGAAGAGGATTACTCTGAACAACAAAACCCTCCGGCTGATGACAAGTACAAACACCTTGAAGAGCGACTAAGCGCTATGGAAATCCAGAGAGTACCAGGGCTAGATTTTGAAGAGTTAGGGTTGGTGTCAGGAATTGTAATCCCTCCAAAGTCTAAAGTGCCACTTTCTTGCCCTAAAATTCACCTTAGATCCTATGTCAGGAAGATTCAACAACATTCTGCTGACAAAGACTTATGGGTCCACTTTTCCAGGACAGCTTATCAGGAACGCAGCTTGATTGGTTCTACCAGTTGGAAAGGGCTGATGTTCATAATTGGGAAGACTTGGCAGCAGCCTTCTATAAACAGTATCAATACAACGCCGACATGGCGCCAACCCGTACTCAGCTACAGAGTATGGCTATGGTTTCCAATGAGGGCTTTAAAGATTACACGCAAAAGTGGAGAGACCTAGCCGGAAGGGTGCAACCTCCTCTATCTGAGAGGGAGTTAGTGGACAGGTTCTTGGGAACTCTTTCAGGTCCTTTCTTCAATCACCTGATTGGAAGTTCTTCTGCAGGGTTTACCGAATTGATTTTAACCGGCGAAAGAGTAGAGGCTGGTATAAGAAGTGGGAAAATTCAAAAGGATGCGTCTGCCTCAACAACTGTAAAAAAAACCTTCACTGGTAGGAAGGAATTATATGCTGTCTATTCATAGAGGAATCAGGGAAGAACTGAGCACCGACCAACGGTGGGGGCCGTTATGATTCTGAAGTCTGCATCCGACTAGCCAAGAAATAATCAGCAAAGGGTAGAAAGGCCAGTTCGGAAATTTACCAAGATTAACATGACTCCAGCCCAAGTTCTACCACATCTCCTAAAGTTGAATCTGGCCACTTTGAAAGAGGCACCAAAAAATCCTAATTCTACTTCTCCACATTACCATCCCAACGCCAGATGTGCGTACCACATGACACCAACAACTGTTGGGCTCTGAAGAATAAGATTCAAGATCTGATAGACGCGAAGGAAGTTGAGTTTGAAGCTCCTGAGAAACCAAATGTTATTTCCACCCCAATACCGAGGCATGGTCATAATGCCAACGCTATTGAAGAAGATCTGTTTGTTGCTACCGTGGATAAACTGTTAACTCCGCTCCCGATTATCAAGTTCAATTTGTTGAAAGCAGGCATCTTCCCAGGTTGTGACCAAGACTGCCATGTTTGCCTGTCATCATAATTTGACTGCCCTCTGTTGAAGAAAGGTATCCAATGACTGATGGATAACCAAGAAATTTTGTTTGAGAATACTCCTGTTTCACACGTTCCAGTGAAAGAAGTTTCAATAATAACCATCTACGCCAATCCTTCCAGGGCCCCTAAAAGACCCGTTAGGATTACACCTTCTCCAAAGACTGCTTCGCTTAAGATTACAATGCCTTGGCCGACCCCATACAATTCAGATAAAACAGTACCATGGAACTATGGTGGAGAAATCTAATACCATGGTATTAAACAGATTGAACTGGCTGCAGAAGAAGAAAGCTCCGAAGAGGACAGTCCCGACATTAGAAATATTGTTGGAACTAGCAAGATCACCCGCAGTGGTAGGATCTTCTCTCTAGAGATTGCTCCTCCAACAGCAGTCTTTGGACCCGTGGCCATTCCGAAGATTACCTCTACACCAGTGATTGTACCTGCAAGTGTACCCACCGACAAAGACAATACAATTCATATCCATGTTTCCACTACTGAGAATAAAGGAAAGAACATTCAAGAGGAGCTTGTCCAGACGAAGGCTCAATCACTAGCTATTTCAGAAACATCCAAGAAGGAGATGGAAGAAATCCTGAGGATAATTAAGAAGAGTGATTATGATATGGTTGAACAATTGGGGCAGACCCCTTCCAAGATCTCTATGATAGTCCTGTTGCTGTGCTCTGAAGCACATGCCAAAGCTTTGGTAAAATTTCTGAAGACAGCTCACGTGCCGCAAGAAACGTCTGTTGACCAGTTCCAGGACTGTGTGGCCAGTTTGACAGCTGATAATGGCCTGGGTTTCTCCAATGCTGACTTGACACCCCGAGGGAGAAAACACAATGATGCATTACATGTCTCAGTGGAGTGCATAGGAACAACCCTAGCTCATGTCTTAGTTGATACCGGATCGTATTTAAACGTCTTGCCAAAGAAAGCCCTTGATAGGTTGGATTGCGAGGGGCTGATTTAAAACCCAGCAACATAGTGGTGCGAGCTTTTGATGGCTCTAAGAGGATGGTCCACGGGGAGGTGGACATCCCAATCAAGGTGGGAACCCAGGTTTTTAACTCGACCTTTTATATGATGGACATCCGTTCTTCTTATTCCTGTCTATTGGGACGCCCCTGGATCCACAATGCCGGTGTTGTCACCTCCACCTTGCATCAGATGCTAAAGTACCCCGTCCAAGGGAAGATCATAAATATCTATGGAGAGGAGGAGTATATGATTAGTCATCTGAATTCCTTCTGTTATGTGGAGTTAGATGGCGAGTTCTTAGAAACCCCTTTCCAACATTTTGAAGAAGTCTCTCCGGAAGTAGCGGCGACCAAGGCGGTATCCTCGATTCAAAAGATCACAAGACCTCCAACTCGGATGTCATTTCTCAAGGATGCAAGGGCAGTAGTAGAAGAAGGGGGATGCACCATCTGGGGTCAGCTTCCAGACATTCCTTACAAATCAGACAAGTTTGGCTTGGGGTTTACTTCAACTGGTCAGAAGGCTGTGCGCCGTGCTCGTGCTGGGGGGCACCTGTGGAGATCAGCAATCGAAGCGTCAACACAGTGGAAGACAATGAAGAGGAAGGCAGCTTGGAAGATTGGATATTTCCTACTGTCAGTGGAGGACTGCGCAACTGGGAAGCCAGAGACTTTGTTCCGATAACTTTCATATCTCAGTAATTTATCTTTTACATTTCTGTTGGACTGTAATAATTCACAAACAATTTGTACTTTAAAAACCTTGTGTCTTACCCGAGGCACAATGGTCCATTTGTAAGGGTTTTTATTTCATATACATATGTCATTCAATGAATCATGGACGCTTTTTCATATATAAACCTTTTTGTGCTCATTGTCTTTCTTTTACATTTTATTATTTTAAGATGGATATACCCTTACACACACCCACACTCACAAATGCAGGTACCCTTCCATTCTGGATCCCATGGGTAACGATACTGCTATAGCCTTCAGTGACTCTGAAGATCTGATCTACCAAGCCGAATATGAAGGTGAGGAAGATTGTGAGGTTCCAGAGGAATTAGCCAGACTATTACAGCAAGAGGAAAGAGCTATTCAGCCTCATGAGGAGCTGTTGGATACAATCAACTTGGGTACCGAGGAAGATAAAAAGGAAATCAAAGTGGGTGCCAATTTAGAGCCGAGTGTCAAGGAGCGCCTAATTCAGCTATTGCATGATTATGTTGAGATCTTTGCCTGGTCATACGAAGACATGTCGGGACTCGATACAGACATTGTAGTACATCGTCTACCCACCAGAGAAGACTGTCCACCGGTGAAACAAAAGGTCCGCCGCATGAGACCTGACATGTCAGAAAAGATCAAAGCAGAAGTTATGAAACAGTTCAATGCTGGATTTCTGGCTGTTACTTCCTACCCTCAATGGGTGGCCAACATTGTTCCCGTGCCTAAAAAGGACGGCAAAGTGAGAATGTGCGTGGATTATAGAGATTTAAATAGGGCCAGCCCTAAAGATGATTTTCCACTTCCCCACATCGATATACTGGTTGACAATACGGCCCAGCACAAAGTATTTTCTTTCATGGACGAATTCTCAGGCTATAACCAGATCAAAATGGCGCCAGAGGACATGGAGAAAACTACATTTGTCACACAGTGGGGTACGTTCTTCTACAAAGTGATGCCATTCGGACTGAAGAATGTCGGGCCAACCTATCAACGCGCCATGGTAGCTTTGTTTCATGATATGATACTGTTGCACCCCAAAATTTGCCCTCTCATGTTTCCCAAAGCCTTCCCCTTGCATGGTTGATCACAAACTCTTGCCTAAGGAAAAGGAAAATTTTTGAGTGATGCTTTAAGGACATTTCAATTTGCATTCTGAAGAAGCACTTCGATTGGCATTCTGAAAGATACTTCGATTGGCATTCTGAAAGAGCATTTTTATTGGCACTCTGAAGAAGCATTTCGATTGGCACTCTGAAGAAGCACTTCGATTGGCATTCTGAAGGAACACTTCGATTGGCATTCTGAAAAACCCTTCGATTGGCATTCTGAAGGAGCATTTCAATTGGCACTCTGAAGAAGCATTTCGATTGGCATTAAGGACAGGTACTTCGATTGGAATTCCAAAATGGTCCATTCAAAGAAGCATTCAAAGGGTCCATTCGAAGAAGCTTTTGAAAGAGCATTCGAAGGAGGTTATCAGCCCATTCAAAAGGGAGCATTCGAAAGAAGCCATCAGCCCATTCGAAGGGGAGCGTTCGAAGGCCAGCTGCTTGTCATTCAAAATTCAAAAAGGGACAGAATCCCATGTGTTTAGCTAACGTTCCAAACTCTCATTCATGGCTTTCAAACACACAATTAACGTTACAAATCCTCCTTCATGGCTGTCAAAACACATAATCAAGGTCATTTAAACCTTTGTCTTCCTGTCCCCTTCAGCCCCTCTATATAAAGAATTCACAAATGCTGCAAAAGGGACGGAGAAGATACAGAAAAATAGAGAACTTGGAGAGACGCTGCCCAGAATTTTCCAAGCCAAAGCTGCCACCCAGTGAACGCCTCCCCCCTCAGAACTACAGGTCGAAGCACCTCTGTTTGGTAAAAGAAAAATCTAATCTCAAGCTCACTCTCAAATTCATTTCGATTGCATATTCATATTTTTATTTCTGTTTGTGAATGATTTAATGTGCTTCATGTGAGCTACAGTGCAGAGTTGAGATTGTGCCATTGATTGGGCACAATCTGAGTTTATCCTTCGAATCCCATGATAAAACAAACCCATACCCATGTTCAGCAGGTGCGAATAAGAGGAGATTCGAACCAGGGGGGTTAAGTCCCCCCTGGGCTTTTAATATGTGTTTCGTTTTGCAGGAACCTCATGCTCAGCTTCTTGTTCAGAGCTTCGAAGCTCAACAGTTTAGCTTCGAACTGGACCCAGGACTTCCAGTTCGAAAGATGACATGTCCAGATCGAACCCCCTCAGAGTGCAGCCCCTCATGCCCCTTCGATCCATATTCTTCACTAGGTCGAAAGACAGCCTGCCTCTCTTTCGACCCAGGCCTCCAGAATTACTTTTTTTCTTCTTATTTTGCTGCCTGGCCCATTTGTACTCTGTTTATTTTGTTTCCGTTTATTCCTTTTAGTTTCAGTTCTAATTAAAAATCATAAAAAATAAACAACTTAGAATTAGGATTTAATTTAATTAATCATTTTAACTTATCTTCTCCAATTTTAAAATCGGTAGACTTAGGTTTTATTCAAATTCAAATTTTTTTTTCATAAACAAAAATACAAAAATATTAGGTTTGTTTTATGATGAATTTTAATCAGTATTTTTTTTTAATTAATTAAATTTGACTTAACTGAATATTTAGCATTTTCTCAAAAAAAATAAAATAAAACAACAAAAAGATTATATGCTAGATTTTTTAAGTTTCATGCGCGTTTATTTTATCGTAACTGCTTATTATTCCCCCAATTTTGGACATGTAAATAATCCCCTCCCCGAAGCCTTGTAATAGTGTAGTATTTACAGTTTCTGCACTTTAAATTCCTGTACATATATTAACTGCTTAGATGTATGCTAACTAGGATTGTATGACAAGATCTAAAAACAAATGGTGGAACACCTAAAAATACAAAGATAATATAAACTGAAAATTGACACACTTGCACATGCCACTCCTAGGGTACACCTCATTTGGTTGCCTCAAATGTGGTCATTAAGTATAGGATGTTTTAGAGGTCGTCCTTTTTGTCCCAAGATCATAAGTTGCCTCGAAATGGTTGCCTCGATAAAAATGATCTAAGACATTAGGATTACCACTAAAGTGTCCTAACGTTGCTTTAGTGACCACAAGCCCCTTAAATAGAATTGACCCGAAAAACTCCAACGACGGTGCTACCTACTCCTCAATAGTGGGATAGCACTGTCTAAAGGACAGTTGCACAGTTTAATTCCTTTTCGAGTAGGTAGATGTTCTTAAGTACTTGCTCTCTTTTAAAACAAAACAAAAACTTTCGCACTTACACTTTCATCAAAAACAAAACTCTTTTCAAAACCCACAATCACAAAGAAAAGCAAACCTTTTGAAAACATAGTGAGAAAGTACCTAAGAGCCCGTGGATAACCACGGATAGAAAGGGTGCTAATACCTTCCCTTTCTATAATCTACCTCCCGAACCCGAGAAACAATCTCGAAAAGGAATTTTTGCTGTGCTTTTGTCCTTTCCCTTGTTGGATAAAATAAAAGACGGTGGCGACTCTTGCTTACCGTGACACTTTGTGAAAACAAACGCAAACGCGAACCAGCATATTAAAAAAACAGTCAGTTCTCGTTCCCACCGATCACAGAACTGGCGACTCTGCTGGGGAATATTAATAAGTGAGGTGTACCTTAGGACTAGATCACTTGTGTTTTCATTTGTATTGCTTTGTATGCTTTTAATTTTGTGGGCTTGTATCAGAGATCTATAAATCCTCCACCCGGATTTTGGGAAATATTCATAGATAGCAATACGTTGTGGAAACTGTGCGGGGTATACCGACACGGTTGAAGCAATAGCTATATTAGTGTGACATATTTATGAGTACCGGTAGCCTTTGAGTCAATCAAAGAGAATACGGGGCCGCTGAGTGATGTCACTAAGCACTAACGACCTAGAACCTTACTTGACCATCTTGGCCTTTTTAGGGGTAGTGAGATGACCGACTTTGGTGCAGTTCGAAGTTGGTAGATACTCGATACTACACTCATTGAGGATTATTTTCTTGGAATATTTTGGTCGCCAGTTAAGTGGCTAAACCAAAACAATGAACATAGAAAACAATCCAATGATATTGAGCTCCTTAGAACCCAGTTACTATTTATAGGACAGGTTTTTGAGCCAACTACACTCAAGAGGGTACTTGCCTATGAAACCTCCTGCAAGCCTGAAACTAGGGTTTTTGGTATGAGTTGCTTGTACATGTGTTTTTTCATACATCATAAAGCATCATATGCATCTGCTAACCATTTCAAGGGTTTAGATCTTCATCTTTGTTCTTGTTTTGCAGGACATGGAGTCTCCCTACAGGAAAACAATTCAAGTTAACCTTGTAAGGGTCCCTCTGCAACTCAAAGAGCTTACATCCAGGATTCCCGAGAATTCTCTCTTCACTGAAAGACATGGTAGACTCCTCAGCTTGGTCAACACCAACATTGAAGAAGACATGATGAAAGTTCTCTTCTAGTTCTTTGACCCCCTACACCACTGTTTCACATTCCCTGATTATCAATTGGTGCCTACTTTGGAGCAATTTTCTCAACTCCTGAGAATTCCTATTCTTAGTCAACTACCCTAAAACGGTACGGAAAAGGAACCAAAACTTGAAGATGTTGCTCAAGCATTACGCTTACAACCATCTGACATCAATGGGCATTGGGAAACCAAAAGTGGTATCAAAGGATTCTTGGCAAAGTGTCTGTTTGAGAAGGCACGAGAATGCTGGAATTCTCTTGATCTACAAGCCTTTGAAGAGATTGTGGCACTCCTTATCTATGGTTTGGATTTGTTCCCAAATCCCGATCAACTTATAGATGTGAATGCTATCAAGATTTTCATATCCAGGAATCTCATACCTACATTGCTTGGGGACATCCTCCACTCATTTTACACACGAACAATGAGGAAAAGAGGTGTTCTCATGTGTTGTACTCCTCTCTTAGCAAGGTGATTTATTTCTCACCTTCCACAATCAGTTTTGAAGAATGAACAGGGTTTAAGGTGGTCACAACGATTGATGACCCTCACACATTCTGATGTACATTGGTGTTCTCGGTCCAGAGAAAATGTCACTATCATTGATCGTTGTGTAGAATTTCCTAATGTTCTGTTACTTGGAATTAGGGGAGGCATTACCTACAACCCCTGTCTAGCTTTGAGACAATTTGGATATGCTCGGAGGGATGGCCCTCATGACATGCTGATCCCTGACCTAGTTTTTGACTTCGACAATGATACGCAAGGACTTCGACAAAGGTTCATCATAGCTTAGAGGATGCCTAACAAAGTGGATAGTAAGACACTGGGGCACAAGAATTCCATCCCCCTTGAGCCTTACCTCAACTGGGTACGAACCCGCTCCCAGAATCTTATGATGCCATATCTTCACATTCTCCCCTTGATCAAAGAGCCTGTTATGGAAAGAGAGGTTCCATACTCCATCCTACATCCTGACATGCCAACATCATGGGAAGAAATGCAAAAGAGTTGGATCCAACTCAAGGAAGAGCGGAATACTTTTGAAACCAGCTTCTATGCCAGTGAAAAGAAGGTTTTGGAGCTTACCCGCCGACTTCACGAGGAGGAGACCCTTAACACTTACATCGCTCCAAAGAGGATGCGCAATGTCTTTTTACATTAAGAATTTTGTAATATTTCGCCCATGGGGAACTTATGTACTAACAAATTGCTTCTTAATGTGACGTGTGTTCTTTTTGTCTACAACAAATTTGAATTTTTGAACCCTTGAATGCATTACATAGCATACCATTCATCATATACATAACAGGTACCCTTTTACAGGTCTCTTATCGTCTTCGCTGTTTATTTCAGCAATCATCACGTCTGCTGAAACTTCCACTGAGCAAGCTATCAAGGCCATCCAGGCCCAGAATGCCCAATTTCAAGAGTTGGTCATCAATCTAGCTAAGGGTCAGCAGGACCTGAGGACCCTACTCCTGAAAAAGAAGAAGAAGAAAAGAACCGTCCTTTTCAATACTAGACGCAGGTTTGGAAACGGGCTGCAGAATGAAATTGATCTGGCCACCCCGTCTGGAGAGAAAGACAGTCCACAAGAAAGGAGGGCTCCTAGCCCTGAGGTCTCCGACAACGAGACGGACTATGATGAAGAACAGTATCCTCCTGCTGAGGATAAGTACAAACATCTGGAAGACCGTTTAAATGCCATGGAAGTACAGAAGGTGCCTGGTCTGGATTTCGGAGATTTGGGTTTATCATCTGGGGTGGTGATTCCCCACAAGTTCAAGGCACCTGCCTTTGCCAAATATGACGGAGCTTCCTGCCCCAAGCTGCACCTCCGGTCATATGTGAGGAAGATCCAACCATACACTACTGATAAGAATTTATGGATCCATTTCTTTCAGGACAGTCTCTCAGGGACTCAGCTTGAGTGGTTCTATCAGTTGGATGGAGCCAGTATCCGCAGCTGGGAGGATTTGGCTGCTGCATTCTTTAAGCATTATCAGTATAATTCCGACCTCGCTCCTACGCGTACCCATCTCCAGGGTATGTCAATAGGGACGGGCGAAGGATTTAAAGAGTATGCTCAAAAATGGAGGGACCTGGCCGGAAGGGTGCAACCACCATTGGCTGATCGTGAACTGGTTGATATGTTTCTGGGGACCCTGTCTGGTCCATTCTTTAAGCATTTGATTGGAAGCTCCTCAGCTGGGTTTATAGACCTTATCTTGACTGGTGAGATGATTGAAGATGGAATTAAGGCTGGAAAAATACAGAAGGGTGCCTCCTCGAGCACCGAGAAGAGACCGTTTAAGAAAGAGTCTAGTGCGGTCTACAATTCGAGAAGGAAGAATAGACCTGAACACCGCCAAGCTGTCAATGCGGTTGTTATCTCAAAACCTGCCGGTGCTCCTTAGCATCACAACCAACGAAGGGACGAGAGACCTCAAAGGCAATTCACTCGTCTCAGCATGACCTTGTCTCAGATTCTGCCACAACTACTGAAGACCAATCTGGTGACCCTAAAAGAAGCTCCAAAGAATCCAAATACAATGTCACCAAGGTATAACCCTAATGTCCGATGTGCTTTTCACTCTGATAGCCCGGGGAATAATACAGACGATTGTTGGGTTCTGAAGAACAAGGTGCAGGATTTAATTGATGCAAAGGAGATTGAGTTCGAGGCGCACGAGAGGCCTAATGTTGTAACTGCTCCCATGCCCAGACATGGAGTGAATGCTGTAGAGGAAGACTCATTTGTAGTTTCTATGGATGATGTTGTTACCCCTCTAATGACTATCAAGAAGAACTTGTTACTAGCCGGTTTATTTCCGGGTTGTGGTGAAGGTTGCCCTAAGTGTTCTGTTTTACCTACTGGTTGTCCATCTTTGAGGTCAGGTATCCAGAACCTGATGGATAGTAAAGAGATTCTTTTTTAGAAGACTGTTGTTCCACCCGTTCATTCTGAAGAAGTTTCAATCATTACCATTTTCGACAATTCTTCCAAGGCTCCCTCGAGGACGCCTGTTAGAATTACACCTGTTCCGAAGACCGCACCCATAATCATCACTGTTCCGGGGCCCATCCCCTATACGTCTGACAAAGCTGTCCCTTGGCACTATGGGGCAGATATTTATGTTCTCGGAGTTAAACAAGAGTTTGATGCTGATGTTGGCGTCAGCAACATTACAGGGCTTGCTAAAGTCACTCGCAGCGGTAGACTTTTCTCACCTGATATTACTTCGCCAGCTGTCCGAAGACCTGTTGTCATTAAGCCTGCAAGTGTACCTACTGCTGTTCCTGATCAAATTCCTTTCCTTCCCCCTGTCGCCGAGTCATATAGCGCTCGGGGCAAAGGGATCTCTACTGATATGCCTGCCCGGACGGAGGCGCCAAAGACAATCAACGTTGAAGCTTCCAAACAGGAGATGGAAGAGATTCTGAAGATCATTAAGAAGAGTGATTATAATGTGGTTGAGCAACTGGGGCAAACCCCATCCAAGATTTCCATGTTATCGTTGCTGTTGTGTTCAGAGGCCCATGCCAAGGCCCTGATTACCTTCCTGAAGACGGCCTACGTGCCACAAGAGACGTCAGCTGATCAATTTACCGATTGTGTGGCCAATTTAACTGCTGATAATGGTTTGGGTTTCTCCGACGCTGATCTGATTGCTAAAGGGAAGAACCATAATGATGCCCTGCATGTCTCCATTGAATTCAGGGGCACTACTCTTGCACATGTGTTGGTTAACACTGGTTCCTCGTTGAACGTCTTGCCCAAGAAAGCTCTAGACAGGCTGGATTGCGAAGCTTTGGAGTTAAAGCCGAGTAACATTGTTGTCTGGGCCTTTGATGGGTCTAAGAGGATGGTGCATGGTGAGGTTGATATTCCAATAAAAGTTGGTTCTCAGGTCTTCAACTCTACATTTTACGTGATGGACATTCGACCGTCCTATTCTTGTTTACTGGGTCGTCCATGGATCCACAAAGCTGGAGCCGTAACCTCAACGCTCCACCAGAAGTTGAAGTATCCGGTCAGAGGGAAGATTGTAACAGTTCAAGGGGAGGAGGAGTATATGGTCATCCACCTCAACTCGTTCCGGTACATAGAGATGGATGGGGAGTTCATTGAGACCCCATTTCAACACTTTGAAGAGGTTCCTCAGACATTGGCATCGGTAGAGACTGTGATGGAAGATTCTCCCATGAAGATGGCTTCCTTAAAGGATGCTCGGGCTGTTATTGAGAAGGGTGAGCATACAAACTGGGGCCGACTTCCTGATTTCACTCAGAAGACTAACAAGTTCGGTTTAGGTTTCACTGCAGAAGTTCAGAGGGCTGTTTGAAGTGCAAGGATTGGAAGACCTCCTGTGTTCATCAGCAACTCAGGAGTGAATGCCATTGAAGACGACGTTAAAGAGTCTGAGTTCGACAGTTGGATCTATCCTACTACTGATGGAGGACTAAGCAACTGGACAGCAAAGGACTTCATCCCTATTACTTTTATTACTCAGTAATGAGCTCTTTGTTTCGAATTTGTAACAGACAATGTTTTGAAACTTTATGGCCCGGTGTCTTACCCGAGGCACCGTGGCTTCATTCGTGAGGGCTTTTGTATTCCATTTTCATATATCATTAATAAAAGCATTGGACATTTTCACATTTCAAAATTTGTGCTCCTTGTCTTTCTTTATTACATATTGCAAAACAGTTATTTTACACACACTCACATGTACAGGTCCCAATCCACTCTAGATCTCACTAGTAACGACTCTGCTACTGCCAGTTATAACTTCGAAAATCCGATCAACTTAGCCGAAGACGAAGGTGAAGATGATTGTGAAGTTCCTGGTGAGCTTGCAAGACTACTACTCCAGGAAGAGAGGGCCATTCATCCACATGAAGAGCCGGTGGAAACAGTGAATCTGGGTACCGAGACAGACAAGAAGGAAGTCAAGATCGGTGCAAATCTGGAGCTTAGTGTGAAACAACGGTTGACTCAGATGCTGCATGACTACGTGGAAATCTTTGCCTGGTCTTACGAAGATATGCCTGGGTTGGATACCGATATTGTGGTTCATCGCCTGCCTACCAAGGAAGACTGCCCTCCGGTAAAACAAAAGGTTCGTCGTATGCGTCCAGAGATGTCTGAGAAAATTAAGGCTGAAGTTATGAAACAGTTTGACACCGGTTTTCTAGAAGTAACTTCTTACCCTCAGTGGGTCTCCAATGTGGTTCCAGTGCCAAAGAAAGATGGTAAGGTCAGAATGTGTGTTGATTACAGAGATTTGAACAGGGCAAGCCCTAAGGATGACTTCCCTCTGCCTCACATCGACGTTCTAGTCTACAATACTGCTCAACACAAGGTATTCTCCTTTATGGACGGCTTCTCTAGTTATAATAAGATCAAGATGGCTCCTGAAGACATGGAGAAGACCACTTTTGTTACTCAGTGGGGTACCTTTTGTTACAAGGTCATGCCTTTTGGGTTGAAGAATGCTGGGGCAACATATCAGCGTGCCATGGTTGCTTTATTTCATGACATGATCCATCATGAGATTGAAGTATATGTCGATGATATGATTGCGAGGTCCCAAACTGAGGAGGAACGCCTTGACCATCTACAGAAATTGTTTGACAGGTTGAAGTTATACAAGCTGAGATTGAACCCAAACAAATGTACCTTCGGGGTGAGGTCTGGCAAATTGTTAGGTTTCATCATGAGTGACAAAGGTATTCAAGTGGACCCTGCCAAGGTGAAAGCCATACAAGAGATGCCAGCTCCCAAGATAGAGAAAGAGGTCAGAGGCTTTCTAGGACGTCTGAACTACATTGCCCGATTCATCTCGCACCTAACTGCTACTTGCGAGCCAATATTCAAACTGCTGAAGAAAGATCAAGTGGTACGTTGGAACGATGAATGCCAGGCCGCTTTCGAAAGAATTAAGGAGTATCTCCAGGAGCCACCCATTCTGATGCCACCAGTGGAAGGGAGACCTCTAATCTTATACTTGACAGTGCTTGACAACTCAATGGGGTGTGTGCTGGGGAAGCATGACGAGTCTGGCCGAAAAGAGCATGCCATTTATTACCTTAGCAAAAAGTTTACCGATTGTGAGACCCGATACTCACTGCTCGAGAAAACTTGCTGCGCTTTGGCATGGGCTGCTCGTCGGCTGAGGCAGTATATGTTGACTCACACTACTCTGTTGATTTCAAAGATGGATCCAATCAAGTATATCTTCGAAAAGCTCGCCTTGTCCGGAAGAATAGAAAGATGGCAGATGATCCTGACTGAGTATGACATCCAGTACACAACTCAAAAAGCAATCAAGGGAAGTGTATTGGCAGACCATTTGGCACATCAGGCAGTGGATGATTACCAGTCTGTTGCACCCCAAAATTTTCCCTCCCATATTCATCAAGGTTTGTCAAGTCAAAGTCACAAAAGTCCCCAAGGGTTATGCAGTTCAACTGTCTCCTATACAGTCAAAACTAGGGTTTGAGTCCTGATCAAGAAAAGGAAGTTTTCAATGGCCCAATCAAGTCTCATATGCCTACAAAGATGGTCAAATATCCTCATATCAAGTTTCAAGGCATTCAGCTCAAAATTGCACAGTCAAAACCCTAGATTGCACTACAGTCAACTGTAGGGGCAAAATGGTCATTTGACAGTCAAAAGTTCAAATTTTTGGTCAACATATCATTTTGAAGCCACAAATATCATTTGATCAATGCTTGATCATGATTCTCAAAATTTGGCTCAGAAATCATCAAAGATGCAAAAGTTGCTATATTTGGACAGCTGAAAAAGTCAACTGAAATTGACCAGGGCATAACTTTCACATGGATTATCAGAAAATTTCCATCCAAAGCTCATTTTGAATAGAAAGACATTTCCTACAACTCATCTTCATGTTCCAAGTCCAAGAAATGCTCTCACAAAAAGTTATCAATTTCAACATTATAGGTCATTTTCAAAAGTCAACAAAAAGGGACTTTAAGTCAAAGGCCATAACTTGAGATTGGTAAATCAAAGGGACATGGGACAAAAGGCATTGGTTAAAGGACTCAAAGACCTTTCCAAAATGTCCAAGAACATGTGAAAAGCTTAAAAATTGAGCAAGTTATGCCTTGTGGAAGTTGGGAAATTTTTGGAAATTTTTGAAAGTCAACTTTACTTCAAATGATCCAAAAATGCTAATGGGCCCATTTTTCTTCCAAGTTTCTTCATGCCAAGCCTATGCACGACCATTAAGCCCAAGGGGAAGTATTTTCTCAATTTTTAATTATTTATTTGAATTTATATTAATATTAATTCATTTAAATTACTTAAATACATGAAAAAATATAAAGCTTGACCTAAAAAATCTTTTTATGCATGATTTGGACTCAATATTTCGTGTACATGCTCATAGGGAAAGATTTGGACTAATTGGATGCAAATTGACACAAAATGCACATGAAAAGATATGGAAAAGATCCTTGAAATCAAATATTCAAAAATCATCAATGCCATGGATTTGCTCTAGTTTTGTTGCCCTAACACATTCACTATATGATCAGGAATGCAAACCTAATGCTTTTGGACTAAAAGCTGCGCTCAGAAGCTAAACACAAACTTGAAAAATTGTCCAAAAAATTGAAAACTGATTTCAAGGTTATAGGTGGATTCAAGCTTCCATTCCTTTTCCAATAGCTTCCTTGACCAACTCTGAAGGTGTGCCAATCCCTAACATCAATCAAAACGCAAAGAAGTGGTAGCTACAACTCAAACTGTAAAGAAAAATTGTTGAAATCGTGCATCATAATTTAAGCATCCTTTGCACTTTTTATTTGTTGATTCTTGTTCCTTATGAAGTTCTAAAGCTGATCATGGTATTTAATTGAATAATCATGCATCGTATGCGATTTTTCCATAACCAATTTCTAGGGTTGCAGGTTTTTTAAATTAGGGGTTTTCAGACCAAGAACAATTAGCCCATGAAAGTCACACCACTACATTCCACGCATCTGGACGAAGAGAGTGATGTACTCGCGATTAATTTATGATTCACATAGCGCTAATCGCTATTTTTCCAAAGACCCTCTAATACAACGCTACGAAAACTGTTGCCATAGTGTTTTGTTTTACAGGATGAGGAAGAAGATGGTTTCGTGTCCATCAGTCATTGGCCATTTTGAAATCGCGCGCGTTTTGGAGCACTAACTCTTGTTTGTTCTTATTATATTTATTTGTTAATTATATATCAAATTGGCAAGGTGGCTCAGCTGGCACGCTATCAACGCATTGATGTCCAAAGACCTGGGTTCGAACCCCAGGTCTGAATAATTTCGCTATTATTTTTCCATACTCATTCCTATGCAGGCACAATGCTATGGTTCACCACGTACCATCATAATCCAAGCAGCCACGCGTCCTGGCAGGTCCATCAAAGGGCTCAGAGGCAGGGTGTACCATGAATCCAAGTCAACGCGCTAGTATGCAAACTGGCAAAGTCAGTGGATCAAAGCTTTAATGGGCCAGAACCTTTGGATCAACACCTCCAATTTGGGGCTACCCCCCCCCCTGGTTTGCTTTTCCTTTTTTATGTTTTTATTTTCTCAATTATTATGTTACTTATTTTTTTTTATTTGTTTCAATTAATTAATTATTTTTTTAATAGAATATAAAAACATCACAAAAAAATCAAAAAAAGATAAAAAAACATAAAAAATATTTATTTTATTTATTTTCTTGTAAATAATTAAAATGTAAATTATTTAGTTTAATTAGATTTTTTAATTTTAATTCTTTTTCATAATAAAAATCCAAAAATATAGAATTAGGTTAATTGATAATTTTTATGCCTTTTAAATTTTCCTTTTTTTTATCACAACATTATTTATTTATTTTTGTAATTAATTGCACATAAATATAATTTAGGTCTAAATTAGGTCAAAATTCAATATTTTCATAATAAACTTAAAAAACATTAGAATTAGGGTTTGACGCCTCCTTTTTAATATTAATTAATTATTCTTTCTTTTAAATTTTAATAACCAAAAATACCAAAAAAACATTTAATTCTAACTAATTAATTCTCATTAACTTTAATTTCTTATGAAAGGGTCCAACGCCCATTGTTTTAATTATTTAATTTGCGCATTTACTTTATGTCATTTTGTATCTCTCCCAAAGCATTGTAATTTTTAATTTCTCGCACTTTTACTTTATTTTGCTTCATTTACTTTCCGCTAAATCGGGTCCGGTTTAATTTTGGCGATGTGGACCCGCGCCTTTGTAATAGCCTTAGATTTATTTTTCGCAAACTTTATAATTGTTAAATATGCATGCAAGAATGAATGGCCCTAATTAAAATCAAGCGTAGATCACAATGACATGACAAAAGACAAATATTAATGAAAACGACACACGAATCGCACACACCACCCCTAGGGTACGCCTCACTGTTGCCTTTCGAAAGGTGGTCGTCGAGTAGAGGACGTCTTAGTAAGTCCTCATGATCCGGGAACCTGGCATGAGGGTAGCTTCTAAGGTGTCTTCCCATTGCTCTGGTGATCACCATGTCCCTCAAACTCGAATTGACCCGAACACCTCCAACGGTGGTGCTACCTACCTCTCAATGGTGGGATGGCACTACTTTAAAGGACATTTACACAGACGAATTCCTTAGGGTAGGTAGGTTCTCAAGGATACTTGCTCTAATCTCAAAACAAACTCAAAAAGACTTTTCACACCGACACTTTTCAAAAAGCTTTCAAAACAAATTTTTCAAACACTCTGACGTACGAGTCGATCTGAAATTTTTCAAAGAAACTTTTTTAAACCCACAGTTGAAAGGCAAACAACATTTTTGAAAACACAATGAGCAAGTATCTAAGAGCCCATGGATAACCATGGATAGAAAGGGTGCTAACACCTTCCCTTTCTATAATCTACCTCCCGAACCGAGAGCAATCTCTTTAAGGAATTTTTCTGTGCTTTTGTCCTTTCCATCTGGAGAAAATAAAAGACGGTGGCGACTCTTGCTTCCGCGACATTTTGCGAACCAGCGTTAAACAGTCAGTTCCAGATCCACCGATCACACAGTCCATGAACTTTGAATTCCCAGACGAGAATATCATGGTAGTAACTGATTGTGAGACACCTGCACCGGATGAAGGACCTGAGGAAGGATCCTGATGGTCTATGCATTTTGATTGAGCTTCAAACGCTTTAGGTAATGGCATGGGCGTTGTGATCATATCTCCTAAAGGCTCTCATACTCCATTTACCGCCCGACTATGTTTTAACTGCACCAACAACATGGCAGAGTATGAAGCATGCATTATGGGTCTCCGAGCTGCAATTGACCTAAGGATTAAGTTTATGAGTGTCTTAGGAGATTCCGCTCTTGTGATCAGTCAGATCAAAGGAGAGTGGGATACGAAACACCCAAATATTATTCCTTACAAGGAGTATGTATTGACGTTGCTTCCCCATTTCGAGGAGATAACCTTTGAACACTTCCCAAGAGAGGAGAATCAGTTGGCGGACGCGTTAGCTACGATGTCTTCTATGTTCAAAGTCAAGTGGGATAACGAGGCTCCCCGGATCATTATTTGGAAATTGGATGAACCTGCACATTGCTGTGATCTTGAGACCGAAGAGGCAACATAAAAGCCTTGGTATCATGAAGTGAAGAGGTACCTTGAGACTCAAGAATACCCTGAGGGTGCATATGTTAACGACAAGAAGTTTCTGAGAAGGTTCACGGTAAAGTTCTTCATTAGCAATGGCATTCTTTACAAACGTAACCATGATTCAACCTTACTGCGCTGCATGGATAAAATTGAAGCAAAAAGGATCATGGCAGAGCTGTATGAAGGTGCCTTCGGAACTCATTCCAGTGGACATACCATGGCAAAGAAAATCCTTCGGGAAAGATATTACTGGTCCACAATGGAAGCCGACTGTTATCAGCATTCTCGGACATGTCACAAGTGCCAGGTCTATGCTGATAAGGTGCATATTCCTCCAGTTCCTATGAATGTTTTGACAGCACCTTGGCCTTTTGCAATGTGGGGCATTGATATGATCGGCGAGATCAGACCTAAGGCATCCAACGGACATCGTTTCATCCTGGTAGCGATTGATTACTTTACCAAGTGGGTTAAAGCAGCTTCCTTTGCTACCGTAACCAAGAACGTCGTGGCACGGTTCATTCGGCACAACCTGATCTGTCGATACGGTGTACCAGAGAGGATTATTACGGATAATGGTACTAATCTTAACAACAAGATGATCACTGAGCTCTGCAAACAATTCAAGATACAGCATCATAACTCTTCTCCCTATCGGCCGAAGATGAATGGGGTTGTAGAAGTAGCTAATAAGAACATTAAGAAGATTGTGCAGAAGATGACAGTGACATACAAAGACTGGCATGAGATGTTACCATTTGCTCTTCATGGGTACCGTACCTCAGCACGGACGTCAACAGGGGCAACACCCTATTCCTTGGTTTATGGCATGGAGGCAGTTTTGCCCATTGAAGTTCAGATACCCTCTCTTCGGATCATGAAAGATGCAGGTTTGAGCGAAGACGACTGGATCCATACCCGACTTGATCAATTGAATCTAATCGACGAAAAGAGACTCACAGCTATTTGTCATGGTCAGACGTACCAAAAACGGATGATCAAGGCATTTAACAAGAAAGGCAGATGACAAGAATATCAAGTTGGGGACCTGGTGATCAAGCACATTATTCTACCTCAAGGTGATCCCAGGGGAAAATGGACCCCTACTTACGAAGGGCCATTTGTGGTTAAGAACATCTTCTCAGGAGGAGCGATGATTTTAACCACCATGGATGGTGACGATCTTCCTCACCCCGTCAATGCAGACATAGTAAAAAGATACTACGCATAATCAAAGACCCGCTAGGTTGACTAGCCTAGGAAAAAATAAGGGCTTCCCGGCGAACCAAAAGGGTTCGGGCAAAAATAAGGGATGAAAATAAAAAAAAATTGTACACCCGACAAGTCGAAAACCTGAAAAGGCGGCTTGGGCAAAAATGGGCATCCCGGTGGACTGAAAACCCGAAAGGGCGGTTCAGGAAAAAGTTAGGGATTAAAGCGTAATACTATGTCTCATTGGATCATCTCGCATCCGGACTTCGGTATCAACTATCAGGCTCGGACGACGCCAGTCAATCAGATTCACCTTCAACTAAGCAACTAAGTGATAAGATGCTTGAAGATATAAAGGCAATAGCAGAGTGGGAACCCAGTGGGATTATTCACATAGCTGTTTTGTTTTCACAAATTGTATAAATTCTATTTGTTCGGCGGCGTTCTCTTACTAGGACGTCAGCCTCTTGTACAAAACACATATTTACAGGCCAAACTTCAAATTCAATACAAACTCATTTTCAAACAAATTTCAAATTGTTTTTCCTTTATCTGTTTTGTTTTGCAAAGAACGTCCAATGTTCATTTTTGATATATGCATTTGACATTAAATTGCTTCTCATAAATATTTACATGCGAAACAAAGGACTAATTACGGGTGATATCAGAAACAAGGCAATAAGATTTGTCTGAGCGGTCTAATTGCTTTGCCCACCAGATACCAAGGTATATATTCAGCTGAAGAATATGGCTAAGATACTTTCACTCCCCGCAGAGTAAGACAATAATGGTGGCTCTCCCAACTGAGACTTGCAACTATGAACAAATCAGCAATGCTCCCCCCAAGCAGAGCTCGTCCACCATCAGCGCTAAAAAGGTTGGGTATCCCCCAGAAGGTCTTAATATTCCCCGGAGGAGTATAAGGATATCCCCCAACAAACATAAGAGTATCCCTGGCAATCTTAAATATTCCTCAACGGAATATAAGAATGTTCCCCGGCAGAATGCAAGACACCCCCAGTGGAGCCATTTCCCCAGCGCAGTCTAAAAAGCTTCCCCAATGGAGTTGAATCATCTTCCCCAGTAGATTCTAGAAGCTTATCCCCTGCAGAGTACAAAATAAATCTCCCCAGCCAATTTCAGAAGGTTATCCCCAGCAAGTTGCAACAGAAAAGTCATCCCCAACGGAGTTTATCGTCAAAATCCCCAACAGAGCTTATCAGCGGAGTCCCCGGCAGAGTTTATAATCCTCAGCAGAGTATATCTTCCACACAGAGTATTTCCCCGCGGAGTAATCTCTTCATCAAGTGATTCCCCAACGGAGTTCTTCTCTCCTGCAGGTTTATTCTCACAATCATCTTCGTTCATCATCCACAGCGAAAATGAAGAACTCAACTCTATTTGCCAGCAGCTCCGGGATTTGTTTTCCCCAGCTAAAACATCACATCCCCATACATCATGATACATACATATACGCATCATACGAATACAATCTCATTTATTTTGAGAACATCATTGCCTGATCCATATCATGCATTGCATATGACTGACCTTTACCTTTCAGGAAAAATGCAGTTAAGTTCTCAGCTTAGTCGAAGATCTGACCAGTTCTTAAATCTCAATTAAATTATCATCAGTTGAATTTTCAGATAAGGTTCTCAATCTCGACAGTTTTCCTCCGTCATAGTGTGGACAAGTTCTATAACCTCAGCGGTTTACTCCATTGAGCACGAGATAGTTCCTAGATCTTGATGAAGATGTTTCCCTACGTTATAGTGTGGACGAGTTCTATAACCTCAACGGTATACTCCATTGAGCACGAGACAGTTCCTAGATCTTGATGTTTTCCTTCGTCATAGTGTGGACAAGTTCTATAACCTCAGCGGTTTACCCCATTGAGCACGAGACAGTTCCTAGATCTTGATGAAGATGTTTCCCTACGTCATAGTGTGGACGAGATCTATAACCTCAGCGGTTTACTCCATTGAGCACGAGAGAGTTCCTAGATCTTGATGTTTTCCTCCGTCATAGTGTGGACAAGTTATATAACCTCGGCGGTTTACTCCATTGAGCACGAGACAGTTCCTGGATCTTGATGAAGATGTTTCCCTACGTCACAGTGTGGATGAGTACTATAACCTCAACAATATACTCCATTGAGCACGAGTCAGTTCCTAGATCTTGATGTTTTCCTCCGTCATAGTGTGGACAAGGTCTATAACCTCAACGGTTTACTCCATTGAGCACGAGACAGTTCCTAGATCTTGATGAAGATGTTTCCCCCCAATCGAATTATGAACAGGTTCTTAAAACTCAGCTGAGGCATTCTCCCAATTGAAGTACAGGTAGGTTCTTAAATCTCAACAAAGTTAGACTTCCCTAGTAGAATCTTCTACAACAACAGTTATGCAAGTTTTCGCTAAGGAATCTCTTATGCGATCGACACTCCTGCAGATGGCATCTATAGGCCCATCCTCCTACCAACAATCTCCAAATGGCATCCGTAAGCCCATTTCTGACATCACAACGCTGATACTTCACCATGCGAGTGCAAATTTCTGGGCACTCTAGTGTTCAATTATCTTCCACCCTCGGATCACGAAAGGCTCGAAAGCCAATCTATATCCTCAGGTTTAAGAAAATTGAACAGGGGCAACTGTTGCACCCCAAAATTTGCCCTCTCATGTTTCCCAAAGCCTTCCCCTTGCATGGTTGATCACAAACTCTTGCCTAAGGAAAAGGAAAATTTTTGAGTGATGCTTTAAGGACATTTCGATTTGCATTCTGAAGAAGCACTTCGATTGGCATTCTGAAAGATACTTCGATTGGCATTCTGAAAGAGAATTTCGATTGGCACTCTGAAGAAGCATTTTGATTGGCACTCTGAAGAAGCATTTCGATTGGCATTCTGAAGGAACACTTTGATTGGCATTCTAAAAAACACTTCGATTGGCATTCTGAAGGAGCATTTCGATTGGCACTCTGAAGAAGCATTTCGATTGGCATTAAGGACGGGTACTTCGATTGGAATTCCAAAATGGTCCATTCGAAGAAGCATTCAAAGGGTCCATTCGAAGAAGCTTTCGAAAGAGCATTCGAAGGAGGTTATCAGCCCATTCAAAAGGGAGCATTCGAAAGAAGCCATCAGCCCATTCGAAGGGGAGCATTCGAAGGCCAGCTGCTTGTCATTCAAAATTCAAAAAGGGACAGAATCCCATGTGTTTAGCCAATGTTACAAACTCTCATTCATGGCTTTCAAACACACAATTAACGTTACAAATCCTCCTTCATGGTTGTCAAAACACATAATCAAGGTCATTTAAACCTTTGTCTTCTTGTCCCCTTCACCCCCTTTATATAAAGAATTCACAAATGATGCAAAAGGGACGGAGAAGATACAGAAAAATAGAGAACTTGGAGAGACGCTGCCCAGAATTTTCCAAGCCAAAGCTGCCACCCAGCGAACACCTCCCCCCTTAGAACTACACGTCGAAGCACCTCTGTTTGGTAAAAGAAAAATCTAATCTCAAGCTCACTCTCAAATTCATTTCGATTGCATATTCATATTTTTATTTTTGTTTGTGAATGATTTAATGTGCTTCATGTGAGCTACAGTGCAGAGTTGAGATTGTGTCATTGCTTGGGCACAATCTGAGTTTATCCTTCGAATCCCAGGATAAAACAAACCCAGACCCAGGTTCAGCAGGTGCGAATAAGAGGAGATTCGAACCAGGGGGGTTAAGTCCCCCCTGGGCTTTTAATATGTGTTTCGTTTTGCAGGAACCTCATGCTCAGCTTCTTGTTCAGAGCTTCGAAGCTCAACAGTTTAGCTTCGAACTGGACCCAGGACTTCCAGTTCGAAAGATGACATGTCCAGATCGAACCCCCTCAGAGTGCAGCCCCTCATGCCCCTTCGATCCATATTCTTCACTAGGTCGAAAGACAGCCTGCCTCTCTTTCGACCCAGGCCTCCAGAAGTACTTTTTTTCTTATTTTGCTGCCTGGCCCATTTGTACTCTGTTTATTTTGTTTCCGTTTATTCCTTTTAGTTTCAGTTCTAATTAAAAATCATAAAAAATAAACAACTTAGAATTAGGATTTAATTTAATTAATCATTTTAACTTATCTTCTCCAATTTTAAAATCGGTAGACTTAGGTTTTATTCAAATTCAAATTTTTTTTTCATAAACAAAAATACAAAAAATATTAGGTTTGTTTTAGAATGAATTTTAATCAGTCTTTTTTTTAATTAATTAAATTTGACTTAACTGAATATTTAGCATTTTCTCAAAAAAATAAAATAAAACAACAAAAAGATTATATGCTAGATTTTTTAAGTTTCATGCGCGTTTATTTTATCGTAACTGCTTATTATTCCCCCAATTTTGGACATGTAAATAATCCCCTCCCCGAAGCCTTGTAATAGTGTAGTATTTACAGTTTCTGCACTTTAAATTCCTGTACATATATTAACTGCTTAGATGTATGCTAACTAGGATTGTATGACAAGATCTAAAAACAAATGGTAGAACATCTAAAAATACAAAGATAATATAAACTGAAAATTGACACACTTGCACATGCCACTCCTAGGGTACACCTTATTTGGTTGCCTCAAATGTGGTCATTAAGTATAGGATGTTTTAGAGGTCGTCCTTTTTGTCCCAAGATCATAAGTTGCCTCGAAATGGTTGCCTCGATAAAAATGATCTAAGACATTAGGATTACCACTAAAGTGTCCTAACGTTGCTTTAGTGACCACAAGCCCCTTAAATAGAATTGACCCGAAAAACTCCAACGACAGTGCTACCTACTCCTCAATAGTGGGATAGCACTGTCTAAAGGACAGTTGCACAGTTTAATTCCTTTTCGAGTAGGTAGATGTTCTTAAGTACTTGCTCTCTTTTAAAACAAAACAAAAACTTTCGCACTTACACTTTCATCAAAAACAAAACCCTTTTCAAAACCCACAATCACAAAGAAAAGCAAACCTTTTGAAAACATAGTGAGAAAGTACCTAAGAGCCCGTGGATAACCACGGATAGAAAGGGTGCTAATACCTTCCCTTTCTATAATCTACCTCCCGAACCCGAGAAACAATCTCGAAAAGGAATGTTTTTTTTGTGCTTTTGTCCTTTCCCTTGTTGGATAAAATAAACGACGGTGACGACTCTTGCTTACCGCGACACTTTGTGAAAACAAACGCAAACGCGAACCAGCATATTAAAAAAACAGTCAGTTCTCGTTCCCACCGATCACAGATACATCATGAGATAGAGTTCTACGTAGATGACATGATAGCCCGATCACAAACTGAAGAAGAACACCTTGATCACTTGCAAAAGTTATTTGTCAGATTGAAGGAATACGAGATAAGATTGAATCCAAACAAGTGTACATTCGGAGTCCGGTCCGGTAAAATTTTAGGTTTCATTGTCAGCAACAAAGGCATCGAGGTTGATCCTGCCAAAGTCAAAGCAATAAAAGAAATGCCTGCTCCTTGCAATGAGAAGGAAGTCAGAGGTTTTTTGGGACGCCTAAACTACATTTCCAGGTTCATTTCTCACCTAACGTCTACTTGTGAACCAATCTTCAAGCTGTTGAAGAAAGATCAGGTAGTCAGATGGAATGATGAATGTCAGGTTGCTTTCGATAAAATCAAGGAGTATTTACTGGAGCCTCCTGTCTTGATGCCACCCGTCGAGGGAATACCGCTAATCATGTATATGACCGTCTTAGAGAATTCAATGGGGTGCGTACTGGGGAAGCATGACGAGTTTGGCCGAAAAGAGCACGCTATTTATTACCTAAGCAAAAAGTTTACCGACTGTGAAACTAGATATTCACTGCTCGAGAAAACTTGATGCGCTTTGGTATGGGCTACTCTTCGGCTAAGGAAGTATATGTTGACTCATACCACTTTGCTGATATCTAAGATGGATCCGATAAAGTACATCTTTGAGAAGCCTACTCTGTCTGGGAGGATAGCCAGATGGCAGATGATCCTCACGGAATACGACATACAGTACACGACCCAAAAAGCTATAAAGGGCAGTGTGCTAGCTTATCATCTGGCTCATCAAGCTGTAGAAGATTATCAATCCATGAAGTTTAACTTCCCTGACGAAGACATCATGACATTGGACAACTGAAAAGAGATCCGACCATATGATGGACCTGAACAAGGATCCCGATGGACCCTGTACTTTGATGAGGAATCCAATGCACTCGGTAACGGAATCGGTGCTATGCTCATATCTCCAGAAGGTTTCCATACACCTTTCACTGCCAGAATTTTCTTCAACTGTACGAATAACATGGCAGAGTACGAAGCATGCATCTTTGGTCTCAAGGCGGCCATAGACTTGGGAATCAAATCTTTAGATGTGTTTGGGGACTCAGCTTTGGTCATCAGTCAGATCAAAGGAGAGTTGGATACTAAGCATCCAAACCTCATCCCTTACAAAGAACATGTTTTGACATTGTTACCACATTTCGAGCAGATTACCTTCGAGCATTTCTCGCGAGAAGAAAATCAGCTAGCAGATGCTCTAGCTACAATGTCATCTATATTTAAACTTGATTGGGACAATGAGGCTCCCCAGATCACCATTGAACGGATGGACGAACCGACACATTGTCACGAGATTAATATCGAAGAAGTAGTGGACCAACCGTGGTTCCATGAAGTCAAAAGGTATCTCGAGGCTCAAGAATATCCTGAAGGAGCTTCAGTCAATGAGAAAAAGTTCTTAAGGAGATTCTCAGCTAAGTTCTTCCTAAGTAATGGCATCCTGTACAAGCGCAATCACGATTCTATTCTGCTTCGTTGTGTGGACAAGATTAAAGCTGAAAAGATCATGGTTGAATTGCATGAAGGTACCTTTGGCACTCACTCTAGTGGGCATATGATGGCAAAGAAAATTCTACGGGCATGCTATTACTGGTCTACCATGGAAGTTGACTGCTATCAACACTCCCGAACCTGCCATAAGTGTCAAATCTATGCAGACAAGGTGCACATGCCTCCGGTTCCTCTAAATGTCTTAACAGCTCCTTGGCCCTTCGCTATGTGGGGAATCGACATGATTGGAGAGATCAAGCCTACAGCTTCCAATGAACACCGCTTCATTCTGGTGGCCATTGACTACTTTACCAAGTGGGTCGAAGCAGCTTCCTTCGCATCCGTTACTAAGAATGTTGTTGCCTGCTTCATCAAATAGAATCTCATTCGCCGGTACGGTATCCCCGAAAGGATCATCACTGATAATGGTACAAACCTTAACAATACTATGATCACCGCCTTATGCAAACAGTTCAGGATTCAACTTCATAATTCACCCCCCCCTATCGGCCAAAGATGAATGGTGCAGTTGAAGCTGCTAACAAAAACATTAAAAAGATCATACAGAAGATGACAGTCACCTACAAGGACTGGCATGAGATGCTACCGTTTTCTCTCCACAGATACCATACCACGGCTCGCACATCAACTGGGGAAACCCCCTACTCTTTGGTTTATGGCATGGAGGTTGTTTTACCTATCGAGGTTCAGATTCCCTCTTTGAGAATCATGAAGGGTGCAGGTTTGAGTGAAGATGATTGGATCCAGACCCGACTTGATCAACTGAACTTGATTGATGAAAAGAGACTTACTGTTGTTTGCCACGGTCAGACGTATCAAAAACGGATGATCAAGGCTTTCAACAAGAAAGTCAGACGCCAGGTATATTAAGTTGGAGACCTAGTGATCAAGCGCATCATCTTGCCGCAAAGTGATCCCAGGGGCAAATGGACTCCTACCTATGAAGAACCATTTGTAATCAAGAACATCTTTTCTGGTGAGGCAATGATCTTAACCACCATGGATGGTGACAACCTGCCACACCCTGCGAACTTAGACATAGTCAAAAGATACTACACATAAGAGACCCGCTAGGTTGACACACCTAGGAAAAACAAGGGCATCCCGGCGAACCAAAAAGGTTCGGGCAAAAATTAGGGATAAAATAAAAAAATATGTACACCCGGCAAGTTGAAAACCCGAAAGGGCGACTTGGGCAAAAAAGGGTTTCCCGGTGGACTGAAAACCCGAAAGGGCGGTCCAGGAAAAACTTAGGGAATTAAAGCGTATGACTATGTCTCGTCGGATCACTTTAAGGACAATCTCTTCACTGACAAACTCTGAGCTTCTGATCAATCCAATCATCTTCGGACGAAGCAGCGAATGGACAAGATATTCATAGATACAAAGGCTATAGCAGAATGGGAACCCCATGGGATTATTACACATAGCTATCATTCTTTGTATAAATTTTTCTTACTTTTATGACACCATCCTCTTACTAGGATGTCTGCCTCCTTTGTACAAAACACTTATTCAAAGTAAATACAAAGATATCTCTTTCAAAATATAGAAAACTATTTGTCTTTTTCTTTACACTTGTGTTTTTATTTGCGAAAACGACCAATGATTCATTAATGAACATATGCATTTGAACATAATTATTGTTTGCAAATAAACAGAATGAAAAAGAAAAATTACTGATAGATTGAAAGGATAGGAAAATGTCTTTAGGCTATTCCATGAGCAATCCCTACAGTACATCATCTAGATCCCCAGCAGAGTTAAAACTTCAAACTCTTAATCCCCAGCGGAGCCAAAACTTCTAATTATCAATCCCCAGCAGAAACCATTCAGTTTCTCCAAATTCCCCAGCAAGTTATCTTGAAGCCTGAAAATCAATCGGATAATAGTTAAATTTTCTCTCTCCCCAACCTAGGATAATTCCCCAGTAGAATGGCAGACAACCCAAACTCCTGAACCTACTCCCCAGCAGTAAGCCTTCTTCCCCATAGAGTTTTCATTTCTCCCCAACAGAATGAAGATTCTCTTTATTAATTCCCCATAAAAGTCATCAGAGTTTTCTTTATTCCCCAACGGAACAAGGATTCTCATTGTGTAATCCCCAACAGAAATCATCAAAATTCTCTGGATTCCCCAAGCAGATTACTCAAGCAGTATGGCATTGCTCGCAACAGAATTTTTGTCAAATACTCCAACTTCAAGACATGAAGAATACCTATATCCCCAGTGAAGTCGCCAAGGATTTCTTATCCTCAGCAATCAAGGATTTTTTGTCCCCGGCAGCAGTCAAGGATTTATTTTCCTCAAGAAATCAGCTTACATGCGCATACATTACATTCATATATCATAAACATTGATGAAACACATATTGCATCATACATTTCATGCAACATAACTTTGTGTTTCAGCTGACATTTTACCCTTTTCAAGATAAGATTAACAGCTATTGTTTAACAATATGCAAGCATGATACAGTTCAGATACGCCCCAGACAAGGATGCCATTCTGATACTCATACATAGTCGACTTTCAAGATACAGTCCAGATACACTCCAGACACGGAAGTCATTCTATTACTCATTCAGATTCAGCTACATGATACAGTCCAGATACTCTCCAGACGTGGATGCCATTCTGTTACTTATTCAAATTTCAACTATCAGATACAGTTCAGATACACTCCAGCCACGGAAGTCATTCTGTTACTCATTCAGATTTAGCTACATGATACAGTCCAGATACGCTCCAGACGCGGATGCCATTCTGTTACTTATTCAAATTTCAACTATCAGATACAGTTCAGATACACTCCAGACACAGAAGTCATTATGTTACTCATTCATATTCAGATCTCAGATACAGTTTAGATACACTCCAGACGCAAATGCTATTCTATTACTCATTCAGACCTTAACTTCAAGATACAGTCCAGATACGCTCTAGATACGGATGCCATTATGATACTTATTCAAATTCAGATTTCACACTCTTGATACAGTACGGATACGCTCCAGACACGGATGTTATTCTGTTTCTCATTCAGATTTCAAGTCTCCAGATACAGCTTAGATACGTTCCAGACGTGGACACCATTCTGATACTTATTCTTCTGACTTACAACTTACAATTCAACAAACATTCTTGGATGGCATCTATAAGCCCATCTCCGACAAGATTCTATCACCTCTCTAAATGGCATCTTTAAGCCCATTCCCTCAACTACACTTTATCGAGTGCAAATTTATAGGCACTCTAGTGTCCAATCATCTTTTACCTTTGAGTCACAAACGACAAAGCTCGCCAATCTAACTCTTCAGGTTTAAGAAGATTGAACAGGGGCAGCTGTTGTACCCAAAAATTTTCCCTCTCATTTATCAAGACTTTTCTCACAATACTTCTTGGACTCAAGACAAGATTGGGGTTTGCTCAGCTCAGGACATCTCATCTTGCACTGATACCCCAAAATTAGGGTTTGAGTTTGCACAAGGATTTTTGGACCACCAATGCTTCATGTGACTTTCATACTTCATTTTGGACCCCTAAGATTGCTCATGTTAAGTTTCAAGCCTTGAACCACATTTTTGATCAGTCAATTGGACAATTGACCTAAAAATCAACTGTATTGGGGAAAAACTCAACCATGGCCAATTTACAGTCAAACTTCATATTTTTGATCCACATCAACATTTTAGACTCATATGTACCATTTGATCAAGTTTGGATCACAACTCCTCAAGAAATTTGATCAAATCATCAAAAGGGCAAAATGGTCAAAATTAGGGTTTTGACTGAGAAAGGGCAATTTCTGATTTTTAACCTAACCAATAACCAATTGAGTTCAAACATGATTTCAAGGTTTCAATGACATCATCTTGACCTAATCACATAGTTCAAAAGAACTCAAGTTCATTGGATTGACAGATGAATTTTACAATCAACTGATCAAAAGTCAACTGTACACTGAAAAGTCAAACTTTGACTTTTTGGTCAAAATCAAGTGCCAAGGGTCATAATTCATCAAGATATGTCAAAATATGAAACTTGTTCACCAAGAAAACCAATTTTGAAAATTAGGGTTTTGAATTTGAAAATTTTCATAACTTAGAATTTTTCTAAGTATGGAAACTTTCTTATTTTTTCCCAACTTTCCACCACTTTTTCACCATGATGAAATTTGATTCAAAGAAAACTTCCAACATGAAAGTTGTAGTCCTCAATGAAATATACAACTTTTTTTCACAAACTTTTCCAAAAAGATACTTGGATCTCAAGTTATGAATTTGTGAATATAGGTCCATGAACTAAATAACTTAGTGAAAATTTGCCCTAATTTAGGCAGTTTTTTTACCCAACTTCATGTACATTTTTCACCTAGTTCCAAGATGTATCTTAAAATACATTTCAAATATAGATTATAGAGCACATTGCAAGCTTTCCAAAATGTCCAAGAACTCTCCAAGATCATTTTTGGTTAGGGAGAATCGAAGAAGAGAAGTTGCCATTTTATCACTTTTGTTCATGCCATTTTTACAAACATCAAGTTGCAAATCAGATCTTTGATGTTTGAATCTTGCTTTACAGGTCCTAAACTCATTCTACACTCCATAATTAAATGCAAACTCAGAGGTTAAAGGCTTTATTTTCACTTTTGAAGCATTGTACAAGAGATGTTTCCATTTTTGGCCAAAAGGTTACAATGCCATTTTCATAAAGGTGAGCTTTTGCAATTTTGTCCATCTTGAGCCTTGGACTTGTCCCTTTGGTACAAGCATTTTCTACAGGTCTCAAGCAAAGTATACCAACTCTTATCAGCTCACAAACTAGCCAGTACAAGCATATAGCAATGGTCACTTCACTTTTCTTCAAAAACAAGAAAAGTGGCCAAAAGGTAAAAAGCTTGCACAACTGGTGAAGAGTGGACTTTGTATCATTCTATACATATCCACAAACTTGTTACAAACCAAAATCACGAATGCTTGACATCTGAAACTTTCCAAAACACAAAAACTCCATTTTTCTGTCCAAACATAGCAGTTCTGCAAAATCATAGCCATTTCATTTTTGGCTCGTGCGTTTTGCATTTTAACATTTGAAACACTTCATACATATCCTACCAAAGTAGTTCAAGCATTCATCCTGCATCTGTAAGCATTGTTTCAGCCATTGCTATTTTCAAACTTGGAGCTTGCAGCTTGACTTGTGCAGAGACTTTTGGCCATCAACAAAGCAAGCTAGGCATTGGAATAGCTTGAAGGAAGTTCAAGGAAGCTCACACGATCCTCAGGCCTCCATCAAAGTCCCTACATTGCTCTATCCAAATCCAACTAAAAGAGGTATTTTTCAAAACTCTATCTCTCTGAATAGGCATCCTCAAGCCAAGATTTGTGAAGAAAAGATGTAGTCCTTAACATGGTGAAGTTGTACATATGCATACTTTTCAGTTATATTAATTGTGTTGAGAGAATTTAAAGCTTGAAGTTCATGAAAATGTTAGGTCACGAATTAGGGCTGCCAAAATTCTCTCTGATCTTTGAGAGTTAGGTTACAAATTTTATATGGTTGGAATCGTGAGATTAAATGCCACAAGTTTCATGTTATGAGATTTTGTTTTTGTGCAAGCATTAGCAAGTTACAGATTTGAAGAAAAAACGCGCGAAGGAGAAGAAGCTGGAGGACAGGGCCTTTGGCGCCTTGGGCCTTTTGTTTCTGATTTTCACACCCCTGACTTGTTGTTTGCACCCCCTGGCTTTTTTTTATATTTTTCATATTTTTTTTATATATTTTCATATTTATCACTTTGATTATTTTTTCTAAATATTAAAAAAACCCAAAATAAGTTCTTTATTTTTTGCAATTTTTTATTTTTATTTTTATTTTTTTTTGCATAAAAAATAGTTTATTAGGACAAATATATTTTATTTTCTTAAAATAACTTGTAAATAATAAAAAAATACTACATCTTTTTTTTATATATTATTTATAATCATACATAATTATTTTTACACATACTTAATTTTTAATGTTTATATATTATATTATTTATTATTTCTTGTACAAAAATGGACAAAATATTAATATGAAATATTATTTCATTTTAATTAGAAAACTAGGGTTTCATCCCTTTCCAAAAATAATAATATCATTTTAATACTTGTTTATTTATTTAATACGCATAATATTCGATTGGGTTGTAATAATATATTTAGGTTTATATTTGTGCAATATTCCCATTCAAAACTTGTATCCCCCCTCCCATAATAATTGTTGTAATAGCTTAGTTTATTTTACGCAATTTATTGCTTTCATATACCATGTTTAGTAAACTAGGGTTTGCATGACAAGAACCAAAAACCAAACAAATAGAAAAAACCTAATGCAAGACAAAAGCATGAAAAATGATACACTTTGCACACAAGCACCCTTAGGGTTTCACCCACTTGGTTGCCTAAATAAAAATGGCCATGTTACGCACGCGAAGTATCTTGGCAAAACAAAACAAATATAAGATCATAGTCCCTCGATGACGCTATCAAAAGGTTTCCTAAACAAAGATGATCTTGGTCCCTCAAAAATTTGCTAAGATACTTGGCAACATTGCTATCATGGTTATACGATGACCCACGCCCATCCCGTTTACATCCAAAGATAGGGTTGTTTACCAAATCAATGGTAAATCAACAATATCAAAGGAATAAAAATGCACAAGAAAGACATTTGAGTAGGTAGATTAGCTTCTAGTTACTTGTTACATTTCAAAACAATCCTTGCTATTTTCAACAAACACACACACATTTCAAAACAACTTACAAAACATTGAAACATTTTTCAAAAGACAAACATCTTTGTATACATTCTTACGAACGAGAATCATTACAAAGATTGCCTAAACGATAACCTCTTTTTAAAATACTTTCAAAACCACACTAAGCACCATTTCAAACAATTTCAAAGTAAAGCAAGTGATCTAAACAAGTAACTAAGAGCCCATGGAAAACCATGGATGAAAAGGGTGCTAGCACCTTCCCTTTTCATAATCTACCCCCCAAACTCAAGAAAACATCTCAAAGGTCTTTCTGTGCTTTTTTACCTTTCCTTTTGGATAAAATAAAAGTCGGTGGCGACTCTTGCTAACCACAACATTTGCAAACACAAACGCAAAACCTTAAGTCACTTCTCCCACCGTATCACAGTGGTCATAGTAGTAAATTCTCAAACCGCAGTCTATTTGTTCATTTTTTGAATAAGATCCCTAACTTTTACCTGTATCGCCCTTTCGGGTTTTAAATCCATCGAGATAATGTTTTTGTTTGTGTCCCTAATTTTTTCTTGGATCTCCCTTTAGGATTTTCAATCCACTAGGACACCCCTTTTGCCTAAGTCTCTCGTTGAAGGTTTTGACTTAGCAGGCCTTTTATACATAGTATTTTTTTACTGCATCGGAGTTCGTCAGATGTGGTAGTTCTTCCCCATCCATTGGTGTGAGTATAATACCTCCACCTGAGAATGTTTTTTTAACCACATATGGACCTTCGTAGTTAGGTGTCCATTTACCACGTGAATCTAGGCGAGGTATCTGAATTTTCTTGAGAATCAAATCTCCTTCTTTGAACACTCGCAGATGGACGTTTTTATCAAATCCTTCTTCATCTTCTTTTGGTGTAACTGACCATGGCATAAAGTCGTCAAGCTTTTTTCTTCAATGAGTTTAAGTTGATTAAGTCGTGCCTGAATGCACTCTTCTTCTTCAAGTTTTGTTTCCATAAAAACTTGTAGTGATGGAATCTCTACTTCAAGGGAGTACAACCTCCATGTTATAAACTAGAGAGAAAGGAGTTGCACCTGTCGAAGTACGTATGGAGGTACGATAGCCATGTAGAGCAAAGGGAAGCATCTCATGCCAATCCTTATATGTCTTCACCATTTTCTGAATGATCTTCTTGATATTTTTGTAATCAGCTTCACCATCCACGTTCATATTGGGTCAATAAGGTGATGAATTATGACGCTCGATCTTGAAATCATCACATAACTCCTTCATGATTTTGTTGTTCAAGTTGGACCCATTGTCTGTAATAATTCTGCTAGGAAACCCATATCTGCATATAATGTTCTGCTTGATAAATCGAGTGACCACTTGCTGGGTGACATTTTCATAAGACACAGCTTCTACCTACTTGGTAAAATAATCAATGGAGAATAGTATGATCGGTGTCCACTAGACGCCTTTGGTTCGATCATTTCGATCATATCAATTCCCCTTCTCTGTGTGATATTTGGAAATTATATCATCCACATATACTTCGACTTCTTTGTGGATCATGTCATGAAATAACGTGACCATTGCTCGTTGATAAGTTTCCCCCGCGTTCTTTAGACCGAAAGGTATTACTTTGTAATAGAAGGTGCCCCAAAGAGTCGTGAAAATTATATTTTCCATATCCTCGGGTGCCATATTGGTCGTATTATACCCTGAGAAGCCGTCCATGAATGAGAAAATTGAAGCTTGAGTTGTATTATCCACCAAAACATCTATGCGAGGTAGAGGGAAATCGTCTTTAGGACTTGCTTTGTTTAGATCCCAATAGTCTACACACATTTGTACTTTTTTGTCTTTCTTGGGTACCGGCATGATATTATCTATCTAATGTGGATAATCTACCACGACTAGAAACCCTACATCAAATTGTTTGAGGACTTCTTCTCGAATCATTTCAGATATGTATGGACGAGTTCTTCTAAGCTTCTTCTTGACTGGAGGATAACCTTCTTTGAGAGGTAACTTGTGCACCACAATGTTTGTATCTAAACTTGGCATGTCTTCATAGGACCTGGCAAATATATATGTGTACTTGTGTAGAAGCTTGATCAATCTTTCTTTGATACTTTCCTCCAAGGTTGCACATAGCTTGATTTCTCTCGGGTCCTTTTCAGGCCCAAGATTGATAATCTCAATAGATTCCTAATATGGTTGTATATTGTTTTCCTTTTGTTCTCTTAACCTTGCCAATTCTTCCGAGAGTTCATGATCTTCGTCATCTTCCTCTTCAACTTGGTTAATTGGTGCATCAAAATCATACCAGATTGTAATAGTATCATTATCGGTTGGTTTGGATATGGATCTGCACATTTTATCATGTTTTTGTGCTTTTTAGAATGCGAATTGAAAAGTGCATATGAAGATAAAGTATTACCATTTAAAAAGTAAAAGAGAAATGCAAGAGAAAGACATGGATCTTAATGGAATGCAAAAAACAACTTTTATTAATTGAAAATACTATTTGAAAATAAATGGGGCCCTTACAAGCTACCCCTATGCCTCGGGCGGGGCATATGTTCTTTTAGAAATAGAAAAAATTACTTTGGAAAGAAATAAATCTTTGGAATCTCCATAGTTGTCCAATTTTTGAGTTCTTCGCCTGGAGCACATGCTCGAATAAATTTTGATGCTCCTTTGTTGGTATCTTTGTTGGATAACATTGAAACCTATCCACCATGCTCTACTCCTTTGCTGACGAAGGTTTCCTGGATAGAATGAAATTGTCCTTTGCCTTTCTCAGTAGTCTTCGAGGTTTGATAGCCCAAACCAAAGCGATCTTTCTTCTCTGGTATCTCTATAAGCTCGCCCTAACCATTAGACGTTTGATTCTCCACATCTATTTATAAGTTCCTCCACGATGCCATAGGGGTTCTAGGTTTTGAGATATTCTTAACTGGGAGTGTAACCACTATAGTCACTTCCAAGACTTGGAACACCGTCTCCATACAGTCTTCATACACACTGATATATCTATAAGACTCCAAATGACTCACAAATATGTCTTCTTCATCGTCAATTATCACCAACTTTCCTTCAATAAGGAATTTCAACTTCTGATGTAAAGTCGAAGTGACAGATCCTGCGGCATGAATCTAAGGTCGCCCGAGAAACCATGTATGTGTTGGTTCCATATCCATTACCTGAAAGGTAATGTATAACATATGCGGGAAGGTCTTTACTGGGAGATCTACTTCTCCAAACACCATGATTTGTGAACCATCGGAGGATTTAACCACCATAGAGCTTGGCCTTATGAGGATACCCTTCATTGTCAACTTCATCAGGCTGGCCTTTGGTAGCACATTTAGGGAAGAACCAGTATCAATGAATACTCTAGATAGGCTAGTTGTCCCTATCTAGATTAAAATGTGAAGTGCATTGTTGTGAGCTATGCCTTGTGGAGGTAACTCACTAACGTTTAAGCCTATGCGTGATCCTGATGTTAGATTTGCCACGACTCCATCAAATTGATTTACTGTAATCTCCTTTGTAACATGCGCGGAACTCATAATCTTCATTAGAAAATCTTGGTGTGCCTCTGAATTAATTAAGAATGAGAGTATTGAAATTTTCTCCGGAGTTTGGTGAAGTTGATCCACCATACTATAATCATTCTTCTTGATTATTTCCAAGAATTCTTTAACTTCTTGATCGGTGAAGTTTTTACTCAGAGAGTCTTGCCCCTGATTATATTCAACCACAGCGAGTCATCCCTCTTGTTCCTGCTATATTTGTAACTGCAGGCTCTCAACTCATTAATGATTCACATTCTTATTCCTACCCATTAATATAGACAGTAGTGTACCCTTGGCATAGCTTTATCGCTTTCATAAGGAGTGGGAGACGGCTCCCTGATCACCATTATACTCTTTGGAAGTATGAGTATTGTTACTGGCATTTTTGTTGGGACTGATTCTTCCCAAGGAATTACAAGTATCTTCTTTGCAGGATTCAGACCTTGGAAAGGAATTACCAATGGCCTTCTTATATTCCCATTGATTGCAGCTACATATCCTTCTTCAAGGTAATATCTGAACTAGACTATCCCTTTCTCGACCAATCTCTTGAAAGTACTTTCGAAAGCATCATTGTGCTCTAATAGGAAACCATGATCCAATAAATGCTCCTTCAACCTATCTATCAGAGTTTTTGCTCACTTAGTTTCTCCAATATTAGTGACTACCTCAATTTCATTCACAGTTGGGCCATTATGCGAAGGCATAGTGTGATGCGGTGGGAGAACTGACTTGAGGTTTTGCGTTTGTGTTCGCAAATGTTTCGGTTTAGCAAGAGTCGCCACCGAATTTTTATTTTATCCAAAGGAAAGGTCAAAAAGCACAGGAAAGACCTTTGAGATTATTTTTGGGTTCGGGGGGTAGATTATGAAAAGGGAAGGTGCTAGCACCCTTTTCATCCATGGTTTTCCATGGGCTCTTAGTTACTTGTTTTAGATCACTTGCTTTTGCTTTTCAATTGTTTGAAATGGTGCTTTTGTATGTGGTTTTGAAAGTACTTTGAAAAGAGGCCATCGTTGTGGCAACCTTTGTAATGATTCTTGTTTGAATGTATACAAAGGTGTTTTGTATTTTGAAAAATGTTTCAATGTTTGAAAGTTTCTTTTGGGAAATGTTTTGAAATTGTGTTGTTTTTTTGAAAATAGCAAGGATGTTTTCAAGTTTTGATCAAGTAACTAGGAGTTGTCTACCCTACTCAAATATCTTTCCTACACATTTTTAACCCTTTGACATTGTTGTTTTACCATTGTATTTGGTAAACAACCTTGTTTCTGGATGTTAAACCGGACAGGCGCGGGTCATCGTATGACCATGATAGCAATTGTGCTAAGTATCTTAGCAAGTTTTTTGAGGGACTAGATCATTTATGTATAGGCAACCAAGATAGCGTCATCGAGGGACTATGATATTTTTGCTTTGATTTTTGTTTTGCCAAGACACCTAGCATGCATACCATGGCCATTTTCAAGGCAACAAGTGGATGAAACCCTAGGGGTGCTTGTGTGCATTGTGTTGTCATTTTTCATGCATTTTTATCTTGTATTTAGTCAAGCTATTTGTTTGATTTTGGATTTTTGCATACAAACCCTAATCTTTCTATCATGCATATTTGAAAGCAATAAAGTGCGTAAAAGTAAATCTATGATTATTACAACATTGATATGGGGAGGGGATACAAGATTGAATAAGGGGATATTTACAAGAAAATAAAACCCTAATTTCAACTATTACAACCATATTGAACTCATGTACAAATAAGTAAATGGACAAATATTTAAATATGCAATATATTGTAAATATGCAAAAAAAATATTTTTGTATTATTTTTATGTATGTAAAAATAAGTTATTCAATATCCTAAAAATATTAAAAATATTAATGGTCTTTTTTAAAAAGGGTGGAAACCCTAATTTGGTTTTAAGAAATATATATATATATATATATATATATATATATATATATATATATATATATATATATATATATATATATATATATATATATATATATATATATATATATATATATATATATATATATATATATATATATATATATATATATATATATATATATATATATATATATATATATATATATATATATATATATATATATATATATATATATATATATATATATTATTTATTCATTTATGTACAAAAAATAAAATAAAATATATACAAAATGTTGAAAAATAAAAATATGTATGACAATATTATTTAAGTGTATAAATAATAAAAATATATAATATTTTTATAATATTTACAAGTTTTTTATTTAAGAAAATAAAAGTATATTATTTAATAAACTATTTCTATGTCCAAAAAATAATAAAAATAATAAAATAAAGGCAAAATACTCATTTTGGTCCCTTAACTATACCCTTGGGTTCACATTGGTCCCTTAATTTTTTTTCGGGTCATTTTGGTCCCTTAACTTTCAAAATGTTTCATTTTAGTCCTTTTTGTCTAATTAGCGACAGATTTAGCGACGTATTTCAAAGTTTTTCCGTCGCTAATTAGACAAAAAAGGACTAAAATGAAACTTTTTGAAAGTTAAGGGACCAAAATGACACGAAAAAAAGTTAAGGGACCAATGTGAACCCAAGGGTATAGTTAAGGGACCAAAATGAGTATTTTGCCAAAAATAAAATGTGAAAATTTAAGAAAATATTTTTAGTGATTTTTTTATATTTAGAAAAAAATAATAAAAATCAGAAATGAAAAAGAAATAGAAAAATATGAAAAATAAAAACAATGGGCCAAGGGGGTGTAAACAGCAAGCTAGGGGGTGCAAATAGCCAAAAGGACAAGGCCCAGCCCAACTCAACTTCATCTCTAACCTCTGATCAAACAAAAACGTGCTCCCTGTTCAAACTTGGAAATCCTGCATACGTGCTCAAAAATAAAAACTTACAACATGAAAGTTATAGAGCATGATCACACGATTCTAACCATGTAAAAAACTTAATCTAACTCTCAAAGACCAGAGAGAATTTCTCTGGCCCTAATTTCTAACCTAGTTTTTTCAGAAAGTTCATCATTCAAATTCTCCCAACTCAGTTAACTTAAATGAATTCTATGCATACGTACAGCTCAAGGGCAATGAGGACTACATTTTTTATTCACAAACATAAGCCTAATGATTCCTAAATAGAGAGATAGAAGTTTAAACTTTACCTGTTTCAGTCAAGCTCGAGTATGGAAATGTAGGCGTTGTGAGTGAGGCCTGAGATGCTTGTAAGCTTGCTTGAAGTTCCTTTAAGCTTTCCCAATGCCTAGCTTTCTTTGAACTTGCCTGAATATGCTTGTAGAAGTCAACCTGCAAAGTCAGAATTCAAAAATGGTGAAGTGTGTAAATGGAGTTACAGTGACTTGGGAATGGTTGGGATAGTTTAGGTAGGTTGTATGGAGAGTGTTCGAACTGGTTGCAAGCAAAATGCACGAGTGGATTGTGATTTGGAAATCAAAATGCAGAACCTGTCCTGTTTTGACAAGAACTTGTGTTTTGGTGTTTTGGAGGGTTTGAGGACTTGTAAACTCGTGTTACTGACCTTAGGCAATGTGCAAAACTTGTTTGAAATGTTTACAACACTTGGTTATATCAGATACAAAAGTTATTGAGATTTTGCAAGTTGACTTGCTTTTGAAGAAAAGTGAAATGACAATGCTCAAGAGCCTGTACAGGCCTCCTTCCTAGCTGCAAAAAGTTGTTGTACCTTGCCCTAAGTTTGTGGAGTTGGTTTGCTGCAAAGGATTGGGTTCACAGCTCAAGAGAAACAAAATTTCATAAAGCAACCTTTATCAAAATGGCATTGTTGCCTTTTTCCATTTTTAGATTAATTCAATGTGTAAACTTCTAAAGCCTAGAACAAAGCCTTAATCCATTGTGTTTGCATTCAATTTTTGAGTGTGGAAAGGTTTAAGGACCTGTAAACAAGTACAAGCAAGGTTGGGCAGAATTTGCAACTTGTAGCATAGTGAAAAATGCCATGGACCAAAGTGATACTTTGCTAAATTCAAACCTTCGATTCTCCCTAACCATAAATGATTTTTGAGAGTTCTTAGACATTTTGCAAAGCTTGTAACATGCTATACAATCCATATTTAAAATGCATTTTGAGATTCCAAATGGAACTATGTGAAAAAGTGCCATGAAGATAGGCCAAAATCCTGCCTAAACTAGGCCAAAATTTCACTAAGTTAAAAGTTTCATGGACCCTTGTTCACAAAATCATAACTTAAGATCCAAGCATCTTTTTGGAAAAATTTGTGAATAAAAGTTGTAGATTTTGTGGAGGACTACAACTTTCATGTTGTAAGTTTTCTTTGAATCCAATTGCATCATGGTGAAAAAGTTGGGCAAAGTTGGAAACAAATAAGAAATTTTCATAACTTAGAAAATTTCTAAGTTACGAAAATTTTCCATTTTAAATCCTAATTTTCAAAACTAGGTTTCTTGGTGAACAAGTTTCATGTTTTGACACATCTTGATAAAAAATGACCCTTGGCACTTGATTTTGACCAAAAAGTCAAAGTTTGACTTTTCAGTGTACAGTTGATTTTTGATCAGTTGACTGGAAAATTCATTTGTCAACCCAATGCTTTTGAGATCTTTTGAACCTTGTTAATAGGTCAAGATGATGCCATTGATTCCTTGAATCCATGATTGAACCCAATTTGTCATTGGTTAGGTGAAAAATCAGAAATTGTCCTTCTGCAGTCAAAACCCTAAAAATGACCATTTTGCCCTTTTGATGATCTGATCAAATTTCTTGAGGAGTTGTGGTCCAAACTTGATCAAATGGTTCATATGAGTTTATAATGTATATGTGGATCAAAAATTATGAGGTTTGACTGTAAATTGGCCACAGTTGACTTTTTCCCCAATACAACTGATTTTTAGGTCAATTGTCCTATTGACTTGGCAAAAATTTGATTCAAGGCTTGAAACTTGGTATGGGCAATCTTAGAGGTCCAACATGAAGTATGAAAGTCACATGAGGCATTGGAAGTCCAAAAATCCTTTTGCAAACTCAAACCCTAATTTCAGGTCATCAGTGCAAGGAGATGTTTTGAGCAGAGCAAACCCTGATCCTGTCTGGGGTCCAAAGAATCTTGTGAGGGGAAATCTTGATAGAATGAGAGGGAAAATTTTGGGGTACAAGAGTTGTGCCTGTTCAATCTTCTTGAACCTGAAGAGTTAGATTGGCGAGTTTGTCGTTCGTGACTCGAAGGTAAAAGATGATTGGACACTAGAGTGCCCATAAATTTGCACTCGTCAAAATGTAGTTGAGGGAATGGGCTTAAAGATGCCATTTAGAGATGTGACAGAATCTTGTCGGAGATGGGCTTAAAGATGCCATCCAAGGAGGTTTGTTGAAAATTAGAAGAATGAACATCAGAATGGTATCCGTATCTGGAACGTATCTGAGTTATATCCAGAGACTGAATTTGTATGAGCAATGGAACGGCGTCCGTGTCTTGGAGCGTATCTGAGATGTAACTGGATTTGATTCTTGAATGAATAAAAGAATTATTGTCGTGTCTGGAGTGTACCTATATTGTATCTGAATCTGAAATCTGAATAAGCGACAGAATGGCATCCGCGTCTGGAGCAACTTTGGGCTGGGGATAAATTTGAATGAGTGACAGAATGGCAACCGTGTCTGGTGCGTATCTGGACTGTATCTGAAGTTGAGATCTGTATGAGTAGCAGAATGATTTCCGTGTCTGGAGTGTATCTGAACTGTAACTGGGATCTGGACAAGTGACAGAATGACTTCCGTGTCTAGAGTGTATCTGAACTTGAAGTTGATAGTTGAAACTGAATGAGAAATAGAATGGTTTCCACGTCTAGAGCGTATCTAGTCTGTATCTGATTGCTGAAGTCTGAATGAGTGACAGGATAGCATCCGTGTCTGGAGCGTATCTGAACTGTACCTTGACTTTGAATTCTGAATGAGTAATAGAATAACCTCCGTGTCTGGGGTGTATCCACACTGTATCTGAATAAGAGATCTGAATGAGTAACAGGATGACTTCTGCGTCTGGAGTGTATCCGTACTGTATCTGAAATCTTTGAATATTTGTTAAAGATAGCTTTTAATCTTATCCTGAAAAGGGTAAAATGTTAGCTGAAACACAGAGTTATGTTGCATGAAATGTATGATGCAATAAAGGTGTTTTATCAATGTTTATGATATATGAATGTAATGTATGCGCATGTAAGCTGATTAGCTGTCTTGCTGAGGAGAATAAATCCTTGATAGGTGGAGATAATAAAATCCTTGACTGCTGCCGGGGAAAATAAATCCATGACCGTTGTTGGAGATTCAAAATCTTTAATTGCTGAGGATGAGAAATCCTTGGACCACTGTTGGGGATAGAAAATCCTTGGCAACTTGTGGTGATTAACAAGAATTTGACAACTTCTGCGGAGATGTGAGAATCCTTCATGACTTTCCTAGGGATAGGGATCCTTCAAGTCTGCTTGAAAAACCTGCTTGGGGAATCCAGAGAACTTTGATGACTATGGTTGGAGATTACACCATGGGAATCCTTGCTCGGCTGGGGAATAAGGAAACTCTGATGGTCTCTACTGGGGATTAGATGAAAGAAAACCTTGATCTGCTGGAGAATAAGGAAGACTTTGATGGCTTCTGCAGAGAATTAAGAATGAGAAACTTCGACCTTCTGGGGAAATTGAAACCTTGGGGGCTTCACTGGAAAAGTGAGAAATGAGAATCTTCGATCTGCAGGGGATTAAAAATTCTGACAAATTCAAGCTAGGAGTGGTAGAAGCTCTGGCAACTTCACTGGGGAATCGAGAATGAGAATCTTCAATCTTCTAGGGGAAAATAAATCCTTAGGGACTTCAAATTAGGGAGTTAAGAATGAGAATCTTCATTCTGTTGGGGAGTAAAAGCTCTGTGGGGAATAGCTATACTGCTGGAGAGTAAGCTATCCTGTTGGAAAGTAAGTTCAAGACTCTGGGGGAAGAGGTTTATTCCTGTTTGGAAAAAGTTCAGGAGTTTGGGTTGTATGCCAATCTACTAGGGAATTATCCTTAGTTGGAGATAAAAGTTAACTGTTATCTGGTTGATTCTCATATTTTAAGATAACTTACTGGGGAATCTGGAGAAACTGGATGGTTTCTGCTGTGGATTGGTAGTTGGAAATTTGACTTCGCTGGGGAAGAAGGTTTCATCTTTGCTGGGGATTTATGACCCAAAGTTTTTCTCTGCTGAGGATTGGGAGTTTGAAGACTTAACTCTGATGAGGATTAAAGGTTTGAAAATATGACTCCTCCGGGGATTGGGAGTTTGTAGATTTTACTCTAGCGGGGATTTTGAAATTGTAATTTCGCTGGGGATATGTATTTCAAGGTTTTAGCTCCGCTGGGGATCCAGATGATGTACTGCAAGGGATTTCTCTTGGAATAGCCTGAAGACGTTTTCCTATACTTTCAACCTGTCAGTAATTATTCTTTCACATTTCGTTTATTTGTAAACAGTGATTATATTCAAATGCATATGCTCATTTAATAAACCATTGGACGTTTTCAAATAAAACACAAGTATAAAGAAAAAGAAAAGGCAAATAGTTTTCTGCACTTTGAAGTATCTTTGTATTAACTTTGTGTAAGTATTTTGTACAAAAGAGACAGACATTCTAGTAAGAGAATGTTGTCATAAAATTGAGAAAAATTTATACAAAGAAAGGTGGCTATGTGTAAAAATTCCATGGGGTTCCCATTCTGCTATAGCCTTCGTAACTCTGGATATCTTGTCCATTTGTTGCTTCGTCTGAAGATGATTGAGTTGATCAGAAGCCCGGAGCTTGTCTGGTGAAGAGATTGTCCTTAAAGTGATCCGACGAGACACAGTCATACGCTTTAATTCCCTAATTTTTGCCTGGACCGTCCTTTCGGGTTTTTAGTTCACCGGGAAACCCTTTTTTGCCCAAGTCGCCCTTTTGGGTTTTCAACTTGCCGGGTGTACATATTTTTTTATTTATCCCTAATTTTTGCCTGAACCGCCCTTTCGGGTTTTCGATTCACCTGGATGCCCAATTTTTCCCAAGTCGCCCTTTCGGGTTTTTAACTTGTCGGGTCATTTATGCGTAGTATTTTTTGACTATGTCTGTGTTTGCAGGGTGAGGAAGGTCGTCGCCGTCCATGGTGGTCAGGATCATTTCCCCACCAGAAAAGATGTTTTTGATCACAAATGGTCCTTCGTAAGTAGCAGTCCATTTTCCTCTAGGATCACTTTGCGGCAAGATGATTCGCTTGATTACAAGATCCCCGACTTGATATACCTGGCGTCTGACTTTCTTGTTGAAAGCTTTGATCATTCGTTTTTGATACGCCTGACCATGGCAAACAGCAGTAAGTCGCTTTTCATCAATCAAGTTAAGTTGATCAAGCCGGGTCTAAATCCAATCGTCTTCACTCAAACCAGTATCTTTCATGATTCTCAAGGAGGGAATCTGAACCTCGATAGGTAAAACAGCTTCCATGTTGTATACCAAAGAATAGGGTGTTGCCCCAGTTGATGTTCGTGCCGTGGTACGGTACCCGTGAACAGCAAACGGTAACATCTCATGCCATTCCTTGTAGGTGACTGTCATCTTTTGTATGATCTTCTTGATATTTTTGTTCGCAGCTTCGACAACACCGTTCATCTTAGGCCGATAGGGAGATGAATTGTGATGTTGAATTTGGAACTGCTCGCACAGAGCGGTGATCATAGTGTTGTTCAGGTTTGTACCATTGTCAGTGATGATTCTGTCAGGGATGTCGTACCAGAAAATGAGGTTCTGCTTGATGAAGCGGGCAACCACATTCTTTGTAACGGATGCGAAAGACGCTGCTTCGACCCACTTGGTAAAGTAATCAATGGCTACCAGGATGAAGCGGTGTCCATTGGATGTTGTAGGCTTGATCTCTCCAATCATGTTGATTCCCCACATAGTGAATGTCCAAGGAGTTGTTAAGACGTTGAGAGGAACTAGAGGTATATGTACCTTGTCCGCATAGATTTGGCATTTGTGACAAGTACGGGAATGTTGATGGCAGTCAGTTTCCATGGTAGACCAGTAATAGCCTGCCCGTAGAATCTTCTTAGCCATCGTATGTTCACTTGAGTGAGTGCCAAAGGTACCATTGTGCAATTCGGCCATGATCTGCTCAACTTCAACCTTGTCCACACAACGGAGCAGAATGTAATCATGATTGCGCTTGTATAGGATACCATTGCTCAGGAAGAACTTAGCCGAGAACCTCCTTAAGAACTTTTTGTCGTTGACTGAAGCTCCTTCAGGGTATTCTTGAGCCTCGAGATACCTTTTGACTTCGTGAAACCAAGGTCGGTCCACTACTTCTTCGATATTAATCTCGTGACAATGTACAGGTTCATCCATCCGCTCAATGGTGATTTGGGGAGCCTCATTATCCCAGTTTAGTTTAAACATGGATGACATTGTAGCTAGAGCATCTTCTAACTGATTCTTTTCTCGCGGGAAGTGCTCGAAGGTAATCTGCTCGAAATGTGGTAACAATGTCAGGACATGTTCTTTGTAAGGGATGAGGTTCGGATGTTTAGTATCCCACTTTCCTTTGATTTGACTGATAACCAAATCTGAGTCTCCAAAGACAATCAAAGATTTGATTCCCAAGTCAATAGCGGCCTTGAGACCAAAGATACAAGCTTCATACTCGGCCATGTTGTTGGTGCAGCCGAAGCAGAGTCTAGAAGTGAAAGGTGTATGGAAACCTTCTGGAGAGATAAGTACTGCGCCGATACCGTTTCCAAGTGCGTTGGAGGCACCATCAAAGTACAGGGTCCATCGGGATCCTTGTTCAGGTCCGTCATACGGTCTGTTTTCTTCAATGTTGCTCAAAGTCATGATATCCTTGTCGGGGAAGTCGAATCTCATGGATTGGTAATCTTCGACAGCTTGATGGGCCAGATGATCGGCTAGCACACTCCCCTTTATGGCTTTTTGGGTCGTGTACTGTATATCATATTCGGTGAGGATCATCTGCCATCTAGCGATTCTTCCGGATAGAGCAGGCTTCTCGAGATGTACTTGATCGGATCCATCTTAGAGATCAGCAAAGTGGTATGTGTCAACATATACTGCCTTAGCCGGCGAGCAGCCCATACCAAAGCGCATCAAGTTTTCTTGAGCAGTGAGTAGCGAGTCTCACAGTCGGTAAACTTTTTGCTAAAGTAATAAATTGCATGCTCTTTTCGGCCAGACTCGTCATGTTGGCCCAGTACGCACCCCATTGAATTCTCTAGGACAGTCAGATACATGATTAGAGGCCTTCCTTCGACGGGTGGTATCAAGATAGGAGGTTCCAGCAAATACTCCTTAATTTTATCGAAAGCAACTTGACAGTCATCATTCCATTTAACCACCTGATCTTTCTTCAACAGCTTGAAGATTGGTTCACAGGTAGATGTTAGGTGAGAAATGAACCTTGCAATGTAGTTTAGTCGTCCCAAGAAACCTCTGACCTCCTTCTCAGTGCGAGGGGCAGGCATTTCTTGTATAGCTTTGACTTTGGCAGGATCAACCTCGATGCCTTTGTTACTGACGATGAATCCCAAGAGTTTACCGAACCTGACTCCGAAAGTGCACTTGTTAGGGTTCAGTCTGAGTTTGTACTCCTTCAATCTGACAAACAGCTTTTGCATATGGTTGAGGTGTTCTTCTTCAGTTTGTGAACGGGCTATCATGTCGTCCACGTAAACCTCGATCTCATGATGTATCATGTCATGAAACAAAGCTACCATGGCGCGCTGATAGGTTGCCCCGGCATTCTTCAGTCCGAATGGCATCACTTTATAACAGAATGTACCCCACTGTGTAACAAAAGTAGTTTTCTCCATGTCTTCAGGGGCCATTTTGATTTGGTTGTACCTTGAAAATCCATCCATGAAAGAAAATACTTTGTGCTGAGCTGTATTGTCAACCAAGATGTCAATGTGCGGTAGTGGAAAGTCATCTTTAGGGCTAGCCCTGTTTAAGTCTCTGTAATCCATGCACATCCTGACTTTGCCGTCCTTCTTAGGCACGGGCACAATGTTAGCAACCCATTGTGGATAGGATGTAACTGCAAGAAATCCAGCATTGAACTGCTTCATCACTTCAGGTTTGATCTTTTCAAACATGTCGGGCCTCATGCAGCGAACTTTCTGTTTAATTGGTGGGCAGTCTTCTCTTGTAGGGAGACAGTGAACCACAATATTTGTATCAAGTCCCGGCATGTCTTCGTAGGACCAGGCGAAGATTTCAACATATTCATTCAACAGCTGAACTAAGCGCTCTATGACACTTGGCTCTAGGTTGGCACCCACTCTAACTTCTTTTATGTATTCCTCTGTACCCAAGTTGATAGTCTCTAACAACTCCCCGTGAGGTAGAATAGCCCTTTCTTCCTGTTGTAGCAGTCTAGCCAATTCTCCAGGCACTTCACAGTCTTCATCACCTTCGTATTCGGCATGGTAGACCAGATCTTCAGAGTCAATGAAGGCCATAGCAGAATTGTTAACCATGGAATCCGGAATGGATGGGTACTGGCATTGGTGAGTGTGGGTGTGTGTAAGGGATAGCCACCTTTAAACAAATAAAATGTAAAAAGACAGAAAATGAACACAAAATTTTATATGTGAAAACGTCCATGATTCATTAAAATGGCATATGAAGATGAAAAATCAAACCCTTACAAATGGACCTATGTACCTCGGGTAAGGCACAAGGTTAAAAGTGTACGAATTGTTTAGGAATTATTACAAACCAACAGAAATGTTTGAAAGATAAATTACTGATTGATGAAAGTAATGGGAATAAAGTCCTTTTCCTCCCAATTGCATAAGCCTCCTTCAACGGTAGGGAAAATCCAGTCTTATAGGTTGCTCTCCTCTTCACCATCCTCCAAAGCACTGACTCCATGATGAGTGATCTTTACTGGTGGTCCTCCAGCCCGGGAGCGACGCACAGCCTTTTGAGCAGAAGCAATGAAACCCAAGCCAAATTTATCAGTCTTGAAAGGAAAATCGGGAAGTTTCCCCCAGATCGTGCTTCCTCCTTCTTCAATCACAGCCTTTGCATCTTTGAGTGACGACATCTGAGGCGGAGGTCGGGTAATCATGGGTACAGAAGGCACTTCCGCAATCTCCTGAGTTACCTCTTCAAAATGCTGAAATGGGGTTTCGATGAATTCACCATCCAATTCTACATAGCGGAAATGATTAAGATGGCTTATCATGTATTCCTCCTCACCGTGAACTGTCACAATTTTCCTCTGGACATGGTACTTGAGCTTCTGATGCAGGGTTGAAGTGACGGCTCCAGTATGATGAATCCAGGGTCTTCCCAACAAACAAGAATAGGAGGGACGGATGTCCATGACATAGAATATAGAGTTGAAGGTTTCAGTTCCCACTTTAATCGGGATGTCCACATCCCCGTGGACCATCCGTTTAGAACCATCAAAGGCTCTGACAATGATGTTGCTGGGCTTCAAAGTTAGACCTTCATAATCTAGCCTATCCAATGCCTTCTTTGGTAAGACGTTCAGCGATGAACCAGTGTCTACCAGAACATGTGCCAGAGTAGTCCCTCTGCATTCTACCGAGACATGCAAAGCGTCATTATGTTCTCTCCCTTTGATTGTTAGGACGGCGTCGGAGAACCCTAGACCGTTGTCTGCTGTTAGGCTGGCTACACATTCTTGGAACTGGTCCGCAGAGGTTTTCTGGGGCACATGGGCCGTCTTCAAGAATCTGATCAAAGCTTTGGCATGAGCTTCTGAGCAAAGAAGCAAGGCCAACATAGAGATTTTTGAGGGGGTTTGCCCCAGTTGCTCAACAACATTATAATCGCTTTTCTTGATTATTTTCAAAATCTCTTCCATTTCTTTTTGAGAAGTCTCGGGGATGATCAATGGCTGAGCCCTCGTCCTGACGGGCTCTTCTTGGATCCCTTTCCCTCTATCATCAACAACAGCAGAGGGGACAACTTCAGGAGTCACAACTTCTTCAATAACTGGAATTCTCGCAGATATGTTGACCGGTACAGGGGTAACTTTAGGAGCGGCTGAGGGTATGAAGATTTCCTTTGGAGGCGCAATTTTCGAAGGGAAAATTCTTCTACTGCGGGTGATTTTACTCGTTCCAGCAATGTTTCCAATTTCGAAAGTCTCTTCATCAGAACTCTCTTTGGTCGATTCAATTTGCTTAACACCGTGGTATAAGATCTATCCCCCATAGTTCCACAATATTGATTTGTTGGACTTGTACGGGATAGGCCCCGACATAGTTATCTTTAAAGGTACAATCTTTGGATCGGATGTAATCTTAACAGTTCTTTTGGAGTCCTTGGAAAGATTGGCAGATATGGTAATTATTGAAATATCATTGACAGGAGTCGGTGTAACAGGAGTCTTCTCAAAAAGGATCTCTTGGTTATCCATTAGGCGCTGGATGCCTAACTTCAACAACGGACAGTCGGTTGGTAAGGATGAACAAAGGCAGCAATCTTCTTCACATCCTGGGAAAATCTCGGCCTTCAACAAATTCAACTTGATTATCGGTAGCGGAGTCATCAAATCATCAACAGTAGCAACAAAAAGATCTTCTTCAATAGCATGGACATTGTGACCATGTTTTGGCATTGGAGCAGAGATCACATTAGGATTTTCAAGGGCGTCGAATTCCACCTCTTTAGCATTTATCAAGTCATGGATCTTATTTTTGAGGGCCCAACAATTGTTGGTGTCATGCCCTAGGCTGTCTGAATGATAAGCACACTTGGCATTAGCATGGTAGTAAGGAGAATATGTATTTGGATTCTTCGGCGCCTCTTTCAAACTGGCAAGGTTTAACTTCAACAGATGAGGGAGAACCTGAGCAAGTGTCATATTGATCCGGGTGAATTGCCGTGCAGGCCTTTCCACCCTTGCTTGGTTGGTTCTGAGTTGATTGTTTCTAGGCTGATCATCTGCAGACTTCTGAATCATTACAGCCCCCACCGTTGGCCGGCGCTCAACTCTTCCTTGACTTCTCTGAGAGTGGACAGCTTATACCTCTTTCTTTGATGGAAAGGTCTTTTTTATGGCAGCGGAAGAAGATGCGTCCTTTTGAATTTTTCTGCTCTTGATTTCGGCTTCAACTCTCTCACCGGTTAGAATCAACTCGGTGAACCCCACAGACAAACTTCCAATCAGGTGATTGAAAAAGGGGCCTGACAGTGTACCCAAGAACATATCTACCAGCTCCCTCTCAGATAGAGGTGGTTGTACTCGTCCCGCCAAGTCTCTCCATTTCTGGGAAAACTTTTTGAAACCTTCATTTTGGACCATGCCCATACTCTGTAATTGAGTACGGGTTGGTCCTAAATCCGCATTATATTGATATTATCTGTAGAAGGCAGCTGCCAAATCCTCCCAATTGTGCACATCAAACCTCTCTAGCTGGTAGAACCAATCTAACTGCGTCCCCGAAAGACTGTCCTGGAAGAAATGAACCCACGGGTCCTTATCAGAAGAATGCGGTTGGATTTTTCTGATGTAAGACCGCATGTGCATCTTTGGACAAGACAAACCATCGTATTTAGCAAAAAGATGCACCTTAAACTTAGGGGGAATGACAATCCCAGCAACCAACCCTAGCTCTTCAAAGTCCAGCCCAGGAACTCTTTGCACCTCCATAGCTGCCAGACGTTCTTCCAGATTCTTATACTTGTCATCTACAGGAGGGTACTGCTGCTCAGAATAGTCTTCATACTCCTCATCTTCTTCTTCCTCAGACTCAGATTGCCCTGCAGTTCCTTTACCCTTTCCTACCCCTTCATCAGATGTTGAGGGGAAATCCAGGACCCTTCTAGCTTGACCTTCAAATCTTCTACCCATAATAGCCACACTAACCCTCTTCTTTTTCTTTTTCTCTTTTTCCTTTTCCAGTAGACCTTTGAGCTCCTCCTGACCCTTTGCCAAGGTCATGAGTAGCTATTGGAATTGTGAATTCTGCACTTGTAAGTCTTTGACTGTCTGCTCTATATCCATCTTGCTGAAATAAACAGCAGAGAGATAAGGAAACCTGGTGTGAAGACCTGCTTATGCATATGATGAATGATGTGTATTCATGTAATGCATTCAAGGATTCAGAAATTCAAATTTGTTGCAAACAAAAAGAACACACGTCATATTAATAAGAAGAATTTGTTAGTACGTAAATGCCCCATGGGAAAAATAATACAAAATTCTAATGTAAAAAGATGTTTCGCATCCTCTTTGGTGCAATGTAGGTGTTGAGAGTCTGCTCTTCGTGAAGTTGGCGAGTAAGTTCCAAAACCTTCTTCTCACTGGCATAAAATTGGGCTTCAAAAGTATCGCGTTCTCCCTTGAGCTGTATCCAACTCCTTTGCAAATCTTCAAGTGATGTTGGCATGTCAAGATGTAGGAGGGTGTATGGAACCTCTCCTTCCAAAACAGGCTCTTTGATCACAGGAAGGATGTGGGGGTAAGGCATCATAAGACTTTGGGCGCGGGTTCGTACCCACTTGAGGTAAGGCTCAAGAGGGATGGAATTCTTATGTCCCAAGGTCTTACTGTCCACCTTGTTGGGCATTCTCCAAGCTCGGATAAACCTTTGTCGAAGTCCTTGATCGTCATTGTCGAAGTCAAAAACCAAGTCTGGAATCAGCTTGTCATGTGGGCCATCAATTCGGGCATACCCAAATTGTCTCAGAGCCAAGCATGGGTTGTAGGTAATGCCTCCCCTAATGCCAAGTAGATGGACATTAGGAAATTCCCCACAACGATCAATGATGATAACATTTTCTCTGGATCGAGAACACCAATGAACATCTGAATGTGTAAGAGTCATCAATCATTTTGACCACCTCAAACCCTGCTCATTCTTAAAAATTGATTGGGGAAGGTGAGAAATAAACCACCTTTCTATAAGAGGAGTACAGCACATGAGAACACCTCTTTTCCTCATTGTTCGTGTGTGAAATGAGTGGAGTATATCCCCAAGCAATGTAGGCACCGGATTGCGAGCCATGAAAATTTTGACAGCACTGACATCTATAAGCTGGTCAGGGTTTAGGAACAAGACCAACCCATAGATGAGAAGATCTACAATCTCTTCAAAGGCTTGTAGGTCCAAAGAATTCCAGCAGCTTTGGGACTTCTCAAACAGAAACTTTGCCAAGAAACCCTTGACACCACTTCTGATTTCCCAATTACCTATGATATCAGATGGTTGCAAGTGTAGGGCTTGAGCAACATCTTCAGGCTTTGGATCTCTTTCTGTACCATTGTAGGGTAGTTGATGGAGAATAGGAATCCTCAGGAGTTGAGAAAATTCCTCAAAAGTAGGCACAAGCTGGTAATCAGTAAATGTGAAGCAGTGGTGTAGGGGGTCAAAGAACTGGAAGAGAACTTTCACCATGTCTTCCTCAGTGTTGGTGTTGACTAAGTTGAGAAGACGACCATGCCTCTCGGTGAATGTAGAATTCTCAGGAATCCTTGAAGCTAGCTCCTTTAGTTGAGGAGGAATTCTCACAAGGTTGACTTGAATTGTTTTCCTGCGAAGTGAATCCATTACCTACAAAACAGGAACAAAGATGAAGATCCAAATCCTTGAAATGGTTAGTGGATGCATATGATGCTTCATGATGTTTATGATGTTATGCACAAGTATATATGTACAAACAAATCACACAAGATCCTAGTTTCAGGCTTGCATGGGGTTTCATAGGTAAGTACCCTCTTGAAGTTTAGTTGGCTCAACCTGTCCTATAAATAGTAACCGGGTTCTAAGGAGCTCAATATCACTGGATTATTTTCTGTGTTCATTGTTTCAGTTTAGCCACTTCACTGGCGACCGAAATATTCCAAGAAAACAACCCTCAATGAGTGTAGTATCGAGTATCTACCAACTTCGGACTGCACCAAAGCCGGTCATCTCACTACCCCTAAAAAGGCCAAGATGGTCAAGTAAAGGTTCTAAAAGTCCACTAGTGCTTCATGACATCACTCAGCGGCCCCGTATTCTCTTTGATTAACTCAAAGGCTACAGGTACCCACAAATATGTCGCACTAATATAGTTATTGCTTCAACCATGTCGGTATACCCCGCACAGTTTCCACAACTTATTGCTATTTACCTATGAATGTTTCCCAAATCCGGGTAGAGGATTTTAAACCCAAACAATAGAACCAAATGTAAAGCAATCAAGGCAAACAAGATAAGCATGTAAAGGTGATCTAAAACCCTAAGGTAACCCCACTTTTAGAGAAATCCCTAGCAGAGTCGCCAGTTCTGTGATGCGGTGGGAGAACTGACTTGAGGTTTTGTGTTTGTGTTCGCAAATGTTTCGGTTTAGCAAGAGTCTCCAGTGAATTTTTATTTTATCCAAAGGAAAGGTCAAAAATCACAGGAAAGACCTTTGAGATTGTTTTTGGGTTCGGGGGGTAGATTATGAAAAGGGAAGGTGCTAGCACCCTTTTCATCCATGGTTTTCCATGGGCTCTTAGTTACTTGTTTTAGATCACTTGCTTTTGCTTTTCAATTGTTTGAAATGGTGCTTTTGTGTGTGGTTTTGAAAGTATTTTGAAAAGAGGCCATTGTTGTGGCAACCTTTGTAATGATTCTTGTTTGAATGTATACAAAGGTGTTTTGTCTTTTGAAAAATGTTTCAATGTTTGAAAGTTTGTTTTGGGAAATGTTTTGAAATTGTGTTGTTTTTTTGAAAATAGCAAGGATGTTTGCAAGTTTTGATCAAGTAACTAGGAGTTGTCTACCCTACTAAAAGATCTTTCCTACACATTTTTAACCCTTTGACATTGTTGTTTTACCATTGTATTTGGTAAAAAACCTTGTGTTTGGATGTTAAACGGGATAGGCGCGGGTCATCGTATGACCATGATAGCAATTGTGCTAAGTATCTTAGCAAGTTTTTTGAGGGACTAGATCATTTATGTATAGGCAACCAAGATAGCGTCATCGAGGGACTATGATCTTTTTGCTTTGATTTTTGTTTTGCCAAGACACCTAGCATGCATACCATGGCCATTTTTAAGTTTTTAAGGCAACAAGTGGATGAAACCCTAGGGGTGCTTGTGTGCATTGTGTTGTCATTTTTCATGCATTTTTATCTTGTATTTATTCAAGTTATTTGTTTGATTTTGGATTTTTGCATACAAACCCTAATCTTTCTATCATGCATATTTGAAAGCAATAAAGTGCGTAAAAGTAAATCTACGATTATTATAACATTGATATGGGGAGGGGGATACAAGTTTGAATAAGGGGATATTTACAAGAAAATAAAACCCTAATTTCAACTATTACAACCATATTGAACCCATGTACAAATAAGTAAATGGACAAATATTTAAATATTCAATATATTGTAAATATGCAAAAAAAATGTTTTGTATTATTTTTATGTATGTAAAAATAAGTTATTCAATATCCTAAAAATATTAAAAATATTAATGGTCTTTTTTGAAAGGGGTGGAAACCCTAATTTGGTTTTAAGATATATATATATATATATATATATATATATATATATATATATATATATATATATATATATATATATATATATATATATATATATATATATATATATATATATATATATATATATATATATATATATATATATATATATATATATATATATATATATATATATATATATATATATATATATATATATATATATATATATATATATATATATATATATATATATATATATATATATATATATATTATTTATTCATTTATGTACAAAAAATAAAATAATATATATATAAAATGTTGAAAAATAAAAATATGTATGACAATATTATTTAAGTGTATAAATAATAAAAATATATAATATTTTTATAATATTTACAAGTTTTTTATTTAAGAGAAAAAAGTATATTATTTAATAAACTATTTCTATGTCCAAAAAATAATAAAAATAATCAAATAAAATGTGAAAATTAAAAAAAATATTTTTATTGATTTTTTTATATTTAGAAAAAATAATAAAAATCAGAAATGAAAAAGAAATAGAAAAATATGAAAAATAAAAACAATGGGCCAAGGGGGTGTAAACAGCAAGCTAGGGGGTGCAAATAGCCAAAAGGACCAGGCCCAGCCCAACTCAACTTCATCTCTAACCTCTGATCAAACAAAAACGCGCGCCCTGTTCAAACTTGGAAATCCTGCATACGTGCTCAAAAACAAAAACTTGCAACATGAAAGTTATAGAGCATGATCACACGATTCTAACCATATAAAAAACTTAATCTAACTCTCAAAGACCAGAGAAAATTTCTCTGGTCCTAATTTCTAACCTAGTTTTTTTCAGAAAGTTCATCATTCAAATTCTCTCAGCTCAGTTAACTTAAATGAATTCTATGCATATGTACAACTCAAGGGCAATGAGGACTATATTTTTTATTCACAAACCTAAGCCTAATGATTCCTAAATAGAGAGATAGAAGTTTGAACTTTACGTGTTTCAGTCAAGCTCGAGTATGGATATATATGGGTTGTGAGTGAGGCCTGAGATGCTTCTGAGCTTGCTTGAAGTTCCTTTGAGCTTTCTCAATGCCTAGCTTGCTTTGAACTTGCCTGAATATACTTGTAGAAGTCAACCTGCAAAGTCAGAATTCAAAAATAATGAAGTGTATAAATGGAGTTACAGTGACTTGGGAATGGTTGGGATAGTTTAGGTAGGTTGTATGGAGTGTGTTGGAACTGGTTGCAAGCAAAACGCATGAGTGGATTGTGATTTGGAAATCAAAATGCAGAACCTGCCCTATTTTGACAAGAACTTGTGTTTTGGTGTTTTGGAGGGTTTGAGGACTTGTAAACTCGTGTTTCTGACCTTAGGCAATGTGCAAAACTTGTTTGAAATGTTTACAACACTTGGTTATATCAGATACAAGAGTTGTTGAGATTTTGCAAGTTGACTTGCTTTTGAAGAAAAGTGAAATGACAATGCTCAAGAGCCTGTACAGTCCTCCTTCCTAGCTGCACAAAGTTGGTGTACCTTGCCCTAAGTTTGTGGAGTTGGTTTGCTGCAAAGGATTGGGTTCACAGCTCAAGAGAAACAAAATTGCATAAAGCAACCTTTATCAAAATGACATTGTTGCCTTTTTGCCATTTTTATAATTTAATGTGTAAACTTCTAAAGCTCAGAACAAAGCCTTAATCCATTATGTTTGCATTCAATTTTTGAGTGTGGAAGGGTTTAAGGACCTCTAAACAAGTACAAGCAAGGTTGGGCAGAATTTTCAACTTGTAGCATAGTGAAAAATGCCATGGACCAAAGTGATATTTTGCCAAATTCAAACCTTCGATTCTCCCTAACCATAAATGATTTTGGAGATTTCTTGGACATTTTGGAAATCTTGTAACATTATCTACAATCCATATTTGAAATGAATTTTGATATTCCAATTGGAAATATGTTAATAATTGCCATGAAGATAGGTCAAAATCCTACCTAAACTAGGGCAAAATTTCACTAAGTTAAAAGTTTCATGGACCCTTGTTCACATAATCATAACTTGAGATCCAAGCATAGTTTTGGAAAACTTTGTGAATCAAAGTTGTAGATTTTGTGGAGTACTACAACTTTCATGTTGGAATTTTTCTTTGAATCCAATTGCATCATGGTGAAAAAGTTGGGCAAAGTTGGAAACAAATAAGAAATTTTCATAACTTAGAAAATTTCTAAGTTATGAAAATTTTCCATTTTAAACCCTAATTTGCAAAACTAGGTTTCTTGGTGAACAAGTTTCATGTTTTGACACATCTTGATGAAAAATGACCCTTGGCACTTGATTTTGACCAAAAAGTCAAAGTTTGACTTTTCAATGTACAGTTGATTTTTAATCAGTTGACTGGAAAATTCATTTGTCAACCCAATGCTTTTGAGATCTTTTGAACCTTTTGAATAGGTCAATATGATGCCATTGAGTCCTTGAATCCATGCTTGAACCCAATTTTCCATTGGTTAGGTGAAAAATCAGAAATTGCCCTTCTGCAGTCAAAACCCTAAAAATGACCATTTTGCCCTTTTGATGATCTGATCAAATTTATTGAGGAGTTGTGGTCCAAACTTGATCAAATGGTTCATATGAGTTTATAATCATTTGGATCAAAAATTATGAGGTTTGACTATAAATTGGCCACAGTTGACTTTTTCCCCAATACAGCTGATTTTTAGATCAATTGTCCAATTGACTTGGCAAAAATTTGATTCAAGGCTTGAAACTTGGTATGGGAAATATTAGAGGTCCAACATGATGTATGAAAGTCACATGAGGCATTGTAAGTCCAAAAATCCTTGTGCAAACTCAAACCCTAATTTCAGGTCACCAGTGCAAGGAGATGTCTTGAGCAGAGCAAACCCTGATCCTGTCTGGGGTCCAAAGAGTCTTGTGAGGGGAAATCTTGATAGAATGAGAGGGAAAATTTTGGGGTGCAACACATAGGATTCGTCTTGATATTTGACTTATCAAAGGTGATATCTTGGAAGTCCAATAAATCTTGGACTTTGTGTCGGAAGGCCCAACATTTCTTAATTGTATGCCCTAGGGAATTGGTATGATATTCGCACCTTGCATTTGCATCATACTTTGGTGGTAGTGACCCAATTGGAGGAGTGAGTGGATTTAGTTCCACCATTGATTCCTTGAGTAGATACTACAGTAGCTGACTGTGTGGCATAGGGAGAGGACAAAATCTTCTCGAAGGTCTTTCAAACTTATTTTGTGGTTGTTGTTCTCGTGGAATCACCAATGGTTGATGTGCTTTCTAGTGTGCGGAGATAGCATTAGTTCCTCCTTCCCTCTTCTTTGAGAAGTTTGGAGCATACTTCTTTGGATTATATAGGGTACTAGATGATTCCCCTTGTATCTTGCCACTTTTCACACCAACTTCAATTTGCTCACCAATTGTCACCAAGTCAGAGAAATCTGAGGAAACACTTCCTACCATCTTCTCATAATACAAGCCTTGTAAAGTACTCATAAACATGTTCACCAATTATTTTTCAAGTAGCGGTGTCCGCACATGGGCTGCCATTTCTCTCCAGAACTAGGCATATTCTTTGAAAGATTCATCCTTCTTTTGGGACAAATTCTGAAGTTGCATGCGATTAGGAGCCATGTCCAAATTGTACTTGTATCGTCTTAAGAATGAATTAGCAAGGTCTTCCAATGATTGGACATGTTCTTGCTCCAATTGCATATACCAATCCAAGGATGCCCCACTCAGGCTATTTTGGAAGCAATGGATCATCAACTTTTGATTATGGGCATATGCATGCATTTTTCTGCAGTACATGCGTAAGTGATTCCTTGGGCACGTGAGTTCCTTGTACTTTCCAAAGTTAGGTACTTTGAATTTAGGAGGAATCTCCATGTCTGGAACCAAACCCATTTCGAGAGCATTGACGTCGAAAGCATCGTAACCCTTCATAACATTCAATCTTTCTTCAAGAGCTTTGAATTGGTTAACAGCCATGGGATTCTCAACAGGATTTGATTGGGGTACTTGAGTAAATCCTTATATATCATGGTCTCCATATTGCAGGTCTATTTAATTATCCATATTCAGAGGATTGTTGATCGGAATTTGCAATGTGTGGGATGCCCCTACCTTCGTAAGAGGTGGAATAAAAACTTAAGTGGGAGTCTGGTTGACTTCTTGTTGAGAAACAGTAGATTCTGGCTCAAATCTTGGTTAGTGACCGCTTGATGCAGCAATGGTTTTGGCTACCACTTTAAAAGACACCTTAGGAATCTCGTCTTGTCTTTCTATGATGTTCTTTAAGGCGGGCAAAACTTGGCTCATGTCTCCTTTCACGGAGTCAATACTTCCTTTCACTTTTTCTAAGTCTTCTTGAAAGGCCGCTTGGTTCTCCTCGATCTTATCCATTACTTTCTTTTGATGAGCTCTTGTTCGATATGGTGCTCAGGAAGGTAACGTGGTTTTCCCAATGATTTAATTGGAGATGATATGAAAATAATGAGTTTTTTTGTATGAAATATGAGATGTGATGCTTGTATCGTGGATGAATGTGTATGAATATGCTAAGAGCTTACTTTGAATGTCTTATTCACTTGGATTTCCTTTTATTCTTATTTTCTCAGGTTTTACTTTTTATTGTGAGTATCCTAAAATAAATACACAAATGAAATATTGAAACAAAAGTACTTTATTGAACAATAACCAACATCCTTGCAAAAGGGAAATACAATCCAAATACTGAAACAAATGATGAAAGGGAAATACTGAAAACAGGAAATTAGAACCAAATGTCAAATACATAAAGAAATAACAAAAGGGAAACTAAAATCTTCTAAGCGCGCTTGGGGAATTCTACCCTAAAATCATCAACCATCTCTCTACAAAGTTTGAGGAAGTCTTGAACATCTTTTGAAAGAGGAACCATTATAGATTCCGCATACTTTGAGCTCTTAGGAATCTCTTCAATGAGATTGTTGGCTAAGTAGGCAAGCTTTGCATGCTTTTCTTTGTACCTCATATACTCCTTGTATAGTGTCAGGATTATCTTCTTGTTGTCTTATCCCGCTTGAGAAATCTTTGCATATTGTCCTTTCCAATACATCTTTTCAGCCCTCATCTCCTTATAGAGTTCCTTTTTTATAAGGAAATCCTTTCGAAGGCCCTCCAACTCTTGACATATTAGCTCATATTCTCCTACTTTTTAAAAGAGAAGATTCTCTGCTTCCGTCTTTATAAGGCATTTTCTTACCTATGATTCTTGGCTTTCATGGAGACTCGTGATAAGGAACTGGATTTGGTCCTCTGAAAATAGAGCACCTTCTGCCAACCCTTGGATTTGGGCTCTCAAATTTTCTTTCATCTCCTTTTTGTCTTTTAGTGCTTTTTCATACCACTTGTTTAGTCTTCCAATTTCTCTAGCAGTATCATCCAAATGTTTGTTGTGGTAATCCAAGTCAAAAGTAGCACTCTGTTGTACTCCAAAATTTGCCCTCTCATATTTCTCAAAACATTGCAAGAAAAATCTCCAAGTTGCTCAAGTTTGCTCAAGAGTGGGTCAGACAAATCATCTCCTAAGACAGTCAACCCCAAATTAGGGTTTTATGTTGCATCAAGATCCTTGAGTCCAAATGACCTCAAATGCTCCCTATTGTCCTAATATGTTCTCAAGTTCATCCATGTCAAATTTCAAGCCTTGCAGAGGAAGTTTGCTTAGTCAATTGCTCAAAGGGTCCAAAAATCGATTGTGCTAGGGCAAAAGTCAACTGTGACCTATAAACAGTCAAACTTAAAGATTTTTTGCCAACATTCTCATTTTGAAGGTTATTTCATCATTTGATAAAGGTTTGATCATGATTCATCAAGGATTGCTCAAAATTCATCCAGATTCAAAAGTTGCTAAATTAGGGCTTTGTAGGAAAAGTCAAACCAACTTTGACCAAGCATAAATTTCTCATACTTTATGAGAAATGACCCATCAAAAGCTCATTTTGAAGAGGATGAAATTTCCTACAATCCATCTTCATACCCCAAGATCATAAAATTTACTCACAATAAGTTATAAATTTGGACATTATAGGTCATTTTTAAAAGTCAACAAAAACACTTTTTTTCCAAAACTTATAACTTGTGCATGGAATATAAAAATGATATGATACCAAAAGGGTTAGTTATATGACATCTCAAGATTTCTAAAAAGTCAAAGAATACCTCCAAAAGTTCAAAATTGAAGAAGTTATGCATTGTTGAAGTTGGGCATTTTTGCAAAATTGCCAAAAGTCAACTATCCCCAAAACTTCAAATTTTGTCAAATGGGCCCATTCTTTTCCACTTGATCTGAACTTGCCACATTGAACACGTGTCCTAGCTTCAGCCATGAGCCCATATCTTATTTTTATTATTTTATTTGATTTTTTATTGAATTATTTCATTTTAAATCAAATTAAATCAAATAAAATCCAAACCTTAATTACCTAAGATCTTTTTGGTTGTTTCAGGTCTTTATTGTCATCATAATCATCATCAAAATTCGTATCAAGTATATCATGTACAAAAAGATGGATTTTTGACAAAATTGGCAACCTTTAAAGGATGAATCAAATCAAATCATAAGGCATTAATTTAGAGGGATTCCATCCACATTTGTTACCCTAGCACATTCCATAATACATAAGAAAAAGAGGCACACGAAATTGAAGGCTAGAGGCTGCAAGAACACTCAAAACAAAACTTGAAAAAAGTGTGAAAAAGCTTGAGTTCGAATTCATACTTAGAGACAAATTCAGAAGCCAAGAAGGATACCAATCAATTCCTGGGTGATCATATAATCCTCCTGGATCCAAAGCACTCATTCACAAGCCTTCTAAAGCACTGTAAGTGTCACAAAAAATCGTTTCTTTATTGAATTCGCAAATCTTTATTCCTGCATCTTTTGTACAAACTATTTGCATATTCATGATCCTCACCGTGTTCCTAAGCTTTATACATTATCCAATTTTGTTTATGTGACTCATACTGTGAAAAGCCATAGCTAGGGTTTCGAGGTCCTTTTTGGGTATTTCTCTTGCAGGAAAAATTGACTATCAAAAGGGGCATGGTTGTGACCGGGATGAGGAGACGAGCATGACCATGCCTTTGGATTGCATTTTTGTGGCTCGTAGAAAATTTTGGAGATGGCATGGCTTATAGCTACAGACTGTTGTCCGTTGGTATAGGGTGGGAGTGTTTTAGCCACGGTCCAACGACAGGGACGATGGTGTGTCACGCTCCAATTCGTCCATACAAACATGGCGCGCTTAATTTTGTTTTTTCTGGCATATTGATCCTTTTTCTTTTATTATTATTATTTTATATCTCATGTACAAATGAAGCACAACGCCCTGGTGGTAAAGCAAGCTGGCAGTCGTGTACAGGACCTGGGTTCGAATCCCAGGTCCTTCACTTTCTTTGTTAATTTTTTCTTTTAGGTGATCATGTGCATAGTCCAAACGTGCAGCCCACCATAGTCTCTCAATCATCCAATGGCCAGATGGCCAAAGGACAAATCTGGTGGCCATGATCCGGAGGTCTATCATAGGCAAAGTCAGCGCATACACACTGAATCAGGAAAGTCAACAAGGGGCCAACTCAATTGGGCTTCAAATTTCTACCTCCACCACCAAAATCAGGCCCAAACCCCTTTTCTTTTATATTTATCTATTTAGTTTTATTAATTGTTTTTTTTATAATTTCTATTTAATAACTAACCAATCATTTTTTTCCTTTATAAAATTAAAACCAAAAATATTTTCTTCATAAAATCAAATTTCAATTTTTTATTAACAAATATTAATTTAATTAATTTAGGCTTTAATTAGGAATAACTTTAACTTTTTTTGTAAACAATTAAAATTAAATTAGAATTAATTTAGGTTTTAATTACTAACATTAATTTTGATTTCTTTCTTAAAATACCAAAAATCCAAAAAATAACTTTTCTCATTTAATTAATTTATTTATTTAATTCAATTTAGTAATTAACTTAGAATTTATTTCTCTCTTAAATAAAAACAACAAAAAAATCTTTTCTTTAACAAAAAGGGTCAAAACCCTAGAAGTTTGCGCTCGATTTAATTTCTCGTATGCGATTTACCTTCTTTTGTCCAATTATGTACTTGCCTCCGGTTTGTCATAGTTAATAGGAAATTTATTTATTTTTTACCGCTTTATTTACTTTTAAAGGGTTTGTCTTTGGCGATGTAAATACCCGACGCCTTGTAATTTAAATTCCGCATTTTATTTTCCGCAAATTATAACTGTTAGATGTTTGATAATAAGAAGCATGACAAGATTGAATGTTTCAACCTAAAATCAACATAGACCACCATTCACATGTACAAAGACAAAATTAACTGAAAATGACACACTCGCACATGTGCACTCTTAGGGTACACCCCACTTGGTTGCCTTCGTACACGGTCATTGAGTATAGGTCACTTTAGAGGTCGTCCTCTTGTCTAAAAGATCATAGTCGCCTCGGAACAGTTGCCTCGGATATTGTTGCCTCAAAACAAATGATCTAAGACACTAGGGTTACCGCTAAGGCGTCCTAACATTGCTTTAGTGACCGCACGTCCCTAAATTCGAATTGACCCTTAAACTCCAACGATGGTGCTACCAACTCATTAATAGTTGGATAGCATTGTCTAAAGGAAGATAGCATAGAACGATTCCTTTTTCGAGTAGGTATATGGTTCTTAAGTACTTGCTCTTTCAAAAAACAAAAACTTTTCACACCTACACTTTTCGAACAAAGTTTTCAAAAAACACTTCATATACTCTTGAGGACAGAAACAAGAGTTAAATCGAAGTTTTCAAACAAAAACTTTTTTCAAACCCCCAAGCACAAATAAAGCAAATTTTGAAAACAATATGAGCAAATACCTAAGAGCCCGTGGATAACCACGGATAGAAAGGGTGCTAACACCTTCCCTTTCTATAATCTACCCCTCGAACCCGAGAAATATCTCGAAAAAGGAATTTTTCTGTGCTTTTTTCCTTTCCTTGTTGGATAAAATAAAAGTCGGTGGCGACTCTTTCTTACCGCAACATTTTGCGAAAACAAACGCAAAACGTAAACCAGCATTCTAAAAAATAGTCAGTTCTCTCCCACCGTATCACAGAACTGGTGACTCTGCTAGGGACGCTTAATAAGTGGGGTGTACCTTAGGAATAGTTCATAATGTCTTCAATTGCTTGACTTGTATGCTTTATATTTTAGGGCTTGAATCGGAGTTACTATAGATCCTAACCTGGATCTGGGGGATACCCATTAGGTAAGTAGCAATAAACTGTGAGGGAGTTGTACGGCGTAGACCGATACGGTTGAAGCAGTAGCTACGTTGGTGTGGCACTTTAGTATGTACTGATATCCCTTGTGGCGCAACGAGGAGAATATGGGTCTGCTAAGGGGTTATTAAGCACCAACTGACCTTAGAATCTTTAAATTGACCAACTTGGCCATAGAACAGTAGCAGTATGCTACACTCATTGAGACTAAACTCTTGTGATGATTCCGGCTGCAAGAAAAGGTTGCTAAACTGGAATTATGACCGATCGAGGGTAGTCAGTGATATTTAGATCCTCTAGAACCCGGTTACTATTTCTAGGACAAGTTGAACCAACTAAACTGAAAGAGGGTAATACCTAAACTCCATGCCAGCCTAAACTTAAGGCTGTTTGTGTGACTTGTGTGCCTTCAAACTTGGACTACTTGCACATTCTTGTTATCTGACAACATGAGTTCCTTGCAGGTTTTGTTTACAGTCCTTATCCAATAATTTGGATTTATTGCAGGGTTTACTTACATCACTTCACACTTTTGCTTAAACGCATAGCATACACATCATAACATCATACCTTAACATTTCCTTAACCATTTCAAGGATCTCAAGGGTTTGTGATGCAGGTTATGGTAAATCAAATGTCTAGCAAGGGGCAAAGGGGATTTATTTTCCTCTATCCAAGGTTGTCTAGAAATCAAAACACGATAACTTGAGTTAGGGGCTATGACCCACTCGATATGGTGAGCTTGACTCTTGAAGAAGGACTCTTAACAACATGAAGTTTCTTCAATCAAAGCTGCGAAATTCAAATTCGGATAAGTTTCTTGTTTACCCCGCGAGATCCTTGAAAACATTGCATACATATATCATACATATCATTGCATAACAGGTCTCCCAGTACAGGTCTCTCATGTTCTCGCTGTTTATTTCAGCAATGGCTTTCCAACCAGACAACCAAGATCTTCAAACTCGAGAAGCTCAGTTCAGGGACGTATTCCTAAACCTATCCAAGGGGCAGGAAGAGTTGAAAACCCTCCTCGTTGGGAACTTGGTCAAGAAAAGTCCTGAAGACAATAAGGACGAAAGGCTGGAACAAATGCAAGCTGAGTTCAGTGCCATGAAAACCCAGATGCTGGGGCAGATGGCTCTTATCCAAGGCTTAGCTCGGGAACAAGAAGAGCTGAGAACCATTATCAACCAGCTTCATCAAAACAGATACAACAACATGAAGCAAATAATCAAAGCCGGGGACCAAGTCATTAATCAACTTCCGAGAAGTCAAAGGTTTAGTTTGATGAAGAATAGACCTCTCCAAGTTGCTACTACCTCACGGATCCAACAACAACCTTGCCATAAACAACGGGTTGATCAGAGAAAGCCAAATATGCCCAAGAGGCAATTTACCAAGCTCAACATGTCGCTGTCTCAGGATTTACAACACCTGTTGAGATTGAATCTGGTGACGTTAAGGGACCCTCCTAAGAATCCCAACATAGCCTCCCCAAGGTACAATCCTGATGCAAGGTGTGCATATCACTCCAACAGCCCGGGGCATGATACTAACATCTGTTGGGCGTTGAGCAACAAAATTCAAGACCTGATTGATGAAGGAGCATTGGAACTCACACAAGACGGTCAGATTGAATTCTTTTTCCATCCCCCCAAGGTTCTTCATTTGAAGTGACAAGTACTGAGATGAGAAGACTTTTTGTTCATTAGAATTTTCAAGTTGTAATTTTCTTTTGATTGTTCGAACATTTATTCATGTCCAACTTTATTACTTTATCAATGCATTGCATATGTCTGTTTTGAATCAATCCATTCGTATTTTACTATATTCAAATTGCTTTCATTTTTTGTGATGATCAACTCTCGATTAAAAAATTCTAAGCCTTTAGAGGGAGGATGACGAAAATGATATCAAAATCTCTACAATATGCTTTTGAACAGACCCCGCTGACGAGGTACAGGCATTGTTTCAAATCCTAAACAGTGGAGTTATAAGGAAGATAATCCCTAGTCAACCCCTTTGAGCCAAAGAAGTTGGAGTTTTTCTTTTCACAAATTAAAACCCTTAATTATAACCTGGGGCAGGGTAGTTTTCTCAGTTAATCCAGGTGCACAATGAATGGCATCAAAGAAGTCTTTCTGAAACAAAAGACGGTGATGGTTCCGTATAATCGTAAGGATAGGCAGTCATTATCTCTCGAAATAAATGCCCATCAAGTAAAAACCTATGAAGGAGACTTACAAAACTGGGGCATCCCGCTGACTGTAATTACAAAAGAAACAGTTCAGGAAAAAGACAGGGATAATAAAAATCAAAAGGGAAGAGATCCTGCAAACTCTCAACAAAATGACTGCCTATTCAAAATAAACTGTCAATATCCGAACCATCACTGGAATATCAGAGCAAAGACTCAAACGGGATCTAATGCATGATTAGCTGAGTTTAGGATCGAAGAACATCACGAAGAGCGGGTGGGTACAAATAAATTTTGAGCCTTTATCCTTTGTCTCTTACACCGTGAACCAGGCCATGTTATAACCCTTAAAAGTCCTAGCTGAAGCATGGGTTAGTTCGAAAGCATATTGTTACAAAGGTATCCTGACTCCTGTAGGGCTTGCTGTAAAATCCTGAATTGGCATCACATTTTACAAAAAAAAAAATTCACTTGTTTTATTGAAAAAATGCATTTTCAAAAACTTCAAGACAGACATAAGCTTTGCATTCTTAAAATAACATTGTTTTCATATGACTATTTGTTTAAACAGCAGATAAATTGGCACGACGAATATTTAGTGAACAAAAACCTTTTCAATAAAAAGGGTCACCTCAAGTGGAAAAAACACTTCCAACCAAGGGGCACGACATGATCATTGTCCATCATCTGGGGCAGTTAAGTCAAGATTCAAGGAATCTCTCAAAGATGCCAAATAGCCAGGGGTAAATCTCCATCTGAATCGCTTGGGGCATTGGACATAAATTCCAGCAACGAATCTTGCATGATTAAACATCTTCTGGTAGTATGGCAACACGACACTACTGACAGTGACAACTCCCTACACTCTAAGAGCATGGACATAGTCAAAAAAGTACTACGCATAATCAAAGACCCGCTAGGTTGACTGGCCTAGGCAAAAATAAGGGCATCCCGACGAACCAAATGGGTTCGGGCAAAAATTAGGGATAATGAATGAAAAATATGTACACCCGGCAAGTCGAAAACCTGAAAAGGAGGCTTGGGAAAAAAATGGCATCCCGGTGGACTGAAAACCCGAAAGGGCGGTCCAGGAAAAAATTAGGGATCAAAGCGTACGACTATGTCTCTTCATCTCGTCACTTGCCTACCAGAAGAAGACTTGTCATTTTGACTGAAAGATACCAAGCACCTCATAGGTGGGGATAATACTCGATCCACAGGGCCTCCGCAGGCACCTTCTCCCGCAGAAACAGGGGCAAAAAAGTCTCGATGCAAGCCATTGTCATATCCTTAGCACGCGTCCCAGTAACATTCACTCCCCACAGAGTAAGAAAAGTCAGCAATGATAGCTCTCCCCAGCCGAGACTTGCAACGGTAAATGAATCGGTAATATTCCCCCCTAAGCAGAGTTTATCTACCATCAACACTGAAAAGGCTTAATATCCCCGACAGTCTTAATATTCCCCAGTGGAGTATAAGAATATTCCCCGGCAAAATACAAGATATCCCCAGTGGAGTTAAAATTTTCCCAGCGCAGTCTGAAAAAAGCTTCCCCAACGGAGTTAGGAGAATCATCCCTAGTAGACTTTGGAAGTTTATCCCCAGCGGAGTACAAAAATAAATCTCCCTAGCCGAGTTCAAAGGATCATTCCCAGCAAAGTTATAGGATTATCCCTACAAAAGTCTAACAGGTTATCCCCAGTGAAGTCGCCACTGAGAGATCGTCCCCAGCGGAGTTCTTTCCTTTCACAAACAAGAATTCAATCCCCAATAGGTTGCAATATCACCAGCAATGATAATTCATCCCGACGGAATTTATCAGTGGAATCTTCAGCAGAACATCTCTTCCCCACAGAGTAATCTCCTCATCAGTTTAGTCCCCCAACGGAGTCATCCTCTCCTACAGGTTTATTCTCTTAGTTCGCCATCCCCAGCGGAAACGAAGAATCCATCTCTATTCTTCAGCAGCTACCCAGGATTTATTTTCCCCAGCTAGAAACATTACATTTCCATACATCATGATACAGGCATATACGCATCATACCACACAATCTCGTTTATTTCGAGAGCATCATTGCTTGATATATATCATGCATTTCATACATCATGACATTGCATATGACTAACTCTTTACCTTTTCAGGGAAAGACGAATCAATAAACACCGTTGACTACTTATATGACCTGGTAGTCCCCTCAAAAACTACATCTATTGAGGGTTGTTTCAGCAGATTCCTCAGAAAGATGCTCTCACAAGACTTTTGTTTGGTTCAGTTAAATCGATTCTAAGATTTTTCTGATTCTTATCTAGTCAAAGTTAATCCAAGACCTTCTCTGGTTCAGTCAGATTGACGCTAAGATCTCCCTGATTCTTATTCCAGTTGAAGATATTCCAAGACTTTCGTCTGGTTCAGTTAAATCGATTCTAAGATTTTTATGATTCTTATCCAGTCAAAGTTAATTCAAGACTTTCATTTGGTTCAGTTAAATCGATTCTAAGGTTTTTCTGATTCTTATCCAGTCAAAGTTAATCCAAGACCTTCTCTGGTTCAGTCAGATCGATCCTAAGATCTCCCTGATTCTTATTCCAGTTGATGATATTCCAAGACTTTCGTCTGGTTCAGTTAAATCAATTCTAATATTTTTCTGATTATTATCCAGTCAAAGTTAATCTAAGACCTTCTCTGGTTCAGTCAGCTCGACGCTAAGATCTCCCTGATTCTTATTCCAATTGAAGATATTCCAAGACTTTCGTCTGGTTTAATTAAATCGATTCTAAGATTTTTCTGATTCTTATCCAGTCAAAGTTAATCCAAGACCTTCTCTGGTTCAGTCAGATCGACGCTAAGATCTCCCTGATTCTTATTCCAGTTGAAGATATTCCAAGACTTTCGTCTGGTTCAGTTAAATCGATTCTAAGATTTTTCTGATTCTTATCCAGTCAAAGTTAATCCAAGACCTTCTCTGGTTCAGTCAGATCGACGCTAAGATCTCCCTGATTCCTATTCTAGTTGAAGATATTCCAAGACTTTCGTCTGGTTCAGTTAAATCGATTCTAAGATTTTTCTGATTCTTATCCAGTCAAAGTTAATCCAAGACCTTCTCTGGTTCAGTCAGATCGACGCTAAGATCTCCCTGATTCTTATTCCAGTTGAAGATATTCCAAGACTTTCGTCTGGTTCAGTTAAATCGATTCTAAGATTTTTCTGATTCGTATCCAGTCAAAGTTAATCCAAGACCTTCTATGGTTCAGTCAGATCGACGCTAATATCTCCCTGATTCTTATTCCAGTTGAAGATATTCCGATACATTCGTCTGGTTCAGTTAAATCGATTCTAAGACTTTTCTGATTCTTATCCAGTCAAAGTTAATCTAAGACCTTCTCTGGTTCAGTCAGATCAATGCTAAGATCTCCCTGATTATTATTCCAGTCGAAGACCTCCTATCAACAATCTCCAAATGGCATCTGTAAGCCCATTCCCGACATCACAACGCTGATACCACTTCATGCGAGTGCAAATTTTTGGGCACTCTAGTGTTCAATCATCTTCCACCTTCGGATCACGAAAGGCACGAAAGCCAATCTATATCCTCAGGTTTAAGAAGATTGAACATGGGCAGCTGTTGTACCCCAAAATTTTACCTCTCATATTTCTCAAAACATTGCAAGAAAAATCTCCAAGTTGCTCAAGTTTGCTCAAGAGTGGGTCAAACAAATCATCTCCTAAGACAGTCAACCCCAAATTAGGGTTTTGTGTTGCATCAAGATCCTTGATTCCAAGTGACATCAAATGCTCCCTATTGTCCTAATATTTTCTCAAGTTCATCCATGTAAAATTTCAAGCCTTGCAGAGGAAGTTTGCTCAGTCAATTGCTCAAAGGGTCCAAAAATCGACTATGCTAGGGCAAAAGTCAACTGTGACCTATAAACAGTCAAACTTCAAGATTTTTTGCCAACATTCTCATTTTGAAGGTTATTTCATCATTTTATCAAGGGTTGATCATGATTCATCAAGGATTGCTCAAAATTCATCAAGATTCAAAAGTTGCTAAATTAGGGCTTTGTAGGAAAAGTCAAACCAACTTTGACCAAGCATAACTTTCTCATACTTTATGAGAAATGACCCATCCAAATCTCATTTCGAATAGGATGCAATTTCCTACAATCCATCTTCATACCCCAAGATCAGAAAATGCACTCACAAGAAGTTATAAATTTGGACATTATAGGTCATTTTTAAAAGTCAACAAAAACACCTTTTTTTCCAAAACTTATAACTTTAGCATGGAATATCAAAATTATATGAGACCAAAGGGTTGGTTATAGGACATCTCAAGCTTTCTAAAAAGTCCAAGAACACCTCCAAAAGTTCAAAATTGAAGAAGTTATGCATTGTTGAAGTTGGCAATTTTTGCAAAAATTGCCAAAAGTCAACTATCCCCAAAACTTCAAATTTTGTCAAATGGGCCCATTCTTTTCCACTTGATTTGAACTTTCCACATTGCACACGTGTCCTATCTTCAGCCATGAGCCCATATCTTATTTTTAATATTTTATTTGATTTTTATTGAATTACTTCATTTTAAATCAAATTAAATCAAATAAAATCCAAACCTTAATTACCGAAGATCTTTTTGGTTGTTTCAGGTCTTTATTGTCATCATAATCATCATCAAAATCCGTATCAAGCATATCATGTACAAAAAGATGGATTTTTGACAAAATTGGCAAGCTTTAAAGGATGAATCAAATCAAATCATAAGGCATTGATTTAGAGGGATTCCATCCACATTTGTTACCCTAGAATATTCCATAATACATAAGCAAAAGAGGCACACGAAATTGAAGGCTAGAGACTGCAAGAACACTCAAAACAAAACTTGAAAAAAGTGTGAAAAGGTTGAGTTCGAATTCATACTTAGAGACAAATTCAGAAGCCAAGAAGGATACCAATCAATTCTTGGGTGATCATATAATCCTCCTGGATCCAAAGCACTCATTCACAAGCCTTCTAAAGCACTGTAAGTGTCACAAAAAATCGTTTCTTTATTGAATTCGCAAATCTTTATTCCTGCATCTTTTGTACAAACTATTTGCATATTCATGATCCTCGCCATGTTCCTAAGCTTTATACATTATCCAATTTTGTTTATGTGACTCATACTGTGAGAAGACATAGCTAGGGTTTCGTGGTCCTTTTTGGGTATTTCTCTTGCAAGAAAAATTGACTATCAAAAGGGGCATGGTTGTGACCGGGATGAGGAGACGAGCATGACCATGCCTTTGGATTGCATTTTTGTGGCTCGTAGCAAATTTTGGAGATGGCATGGCTTATAGCTACGGATTGTTGTCCGTTGGTATAGGGTGGGAGTGTTTTAGCCACGGTCCAACAACAGGGACGGTGGCGTGTCACGCTCCAATTCGTCCATTCAAACATGGCACGCTTAATTTTGTTTTTTCTGGCATATTGATCCTTTTTCTTTTATTATTATTATTTTATATCTCATGTACAAATGAAGCACAACGCCCTGGTGGTAAAGCAAGCTGGCAGTCATGTACAGGACCTGGGTTCGAATCCCAGGTCTTTCACTTTCTTTGTTAATTTTTTCTTTCAGGTGATCATGTGCATAGTCCAAATGTGCAGCCCACCATAGTCTCTCAATCATCCAATGGCCAGATAGCCAAAGGCCAAATCTGGTGGCCATGATCTGGAGGTCTATCATAGGCAAAGTCAGCGCATACACACTGAATCAGGAAAGTCAACAAGGGGCCAACTCAATTGGGCTTCAAATTGCTACTTCCACCACCAAAATCAGGCCCAAACCCCTTTTCTTTTATATTTATCTATTTAGTTTTATTAATTGTTTTTTTATATAATTTTTATTTAATAACTAACCAATCTTTTTTTTTCCTTTATAAAATTAAAACCAAAAATATTTTCTTCATAAAATCAAATTTCAAATTTTTATTAACAAATATTAATTTAATTAATTTAGGCTTTAATTAGGAATAACTTTAACTTTTTTTGTAAACAATTAAAATTAAATTAGAATTAATTTAGGTTTTAATTACTAACATTAATTTTGATTTCTTTCTTAAATTACCAAAAATCCAAAAAATAACTTTTCTCATTTAATTAATTAATTCATTTAATTCAATTTAGTAATTAACTTAGAATTTATTTCTCTCTTAAATAAAAACAACAAAAAAATCTTTTCTTTAACAAAAAGGGTCAAAACCCTAGAACTTTGCGCTCGATTTAATTTCTCGCATGCGATTTACCTTCTTTTGTCCAATTATGTACTTGCATCCGGTTTGTAATAGTTAATAGGACCTTTATTTATTTTTTACCGCTTTATTTACTTTTAAAGGGTTTGTCTTTGGCGATGTAAATACCTGACGCCTTGTAATTTAAATTCTGCATTTTATTTTCCGCAAATTATAACTGTTAGATGTTTGATAATAAGAAGCATGACAAGATTGAATGTTTCAACCTAAAATCAACATAGACCACCATTCACATGTACAAAGACAAAATTAACTGAAAATGACACACTCGCACATGCGCACTCTTAGGGTACACCCCACTTGGTTGTCTTTGTACACGGTCGTTGAGTATAGGTCACTTTAGAGGTTGTCCTCTTGTCTAAAAGATCATAGCCGCCTCGAAAAGGTTGCCTCGGATATTGTTGCCTCAAAACAAATGATCTAAGACATTAGGGTTACCGCTAAGGCGTCCTAACATTGCTTTAGTGGCCGCACGTCCCTAAATTTGAATTGACCCTTAAACTCCAACGACGGTGCTACCTACTCATCAATAGTGGGATAGCATTGTCTAAAGGAAGATAGCATAGAACGATTCCTTTTTTGAGTAGGTAGATGGTTCTTAAGTACTTGCTCTTTCAAAAAACAAAAACTTTTCACACCTACACTTTTCGAACAAAGTTTTCAAAAAACACTTCATATACTCTTGAGGACAGAAATAAGAGTTAAATTGAAGTTTTCAAACAAAAACTTTTTTCAAACCCCCAAGCACAAATAAAGCAAATTTTGAAAACAATATGAGCAAGTACCTAAGAGCCTGTGGATAACCACGGATAGAAAGGGTGCTAACACCTTCCCTTTCTATAATCTACCCCCGAACACGAGAAATATCTTGAAAAAGGAATTTTTCTGTGCTTTTTTCCTTTCCTTGTTGGATAAAATAAAATTCGGTGGCGACTCTTGCTTACCGCGACATTTTGCGAAAACAAACGCAAAACGTAAACCAGCATTCCAAAAAACAGTTAGTTCTCTCCCACCGTATCACACACTCAATAACCCTTCAGCCGAATGTTTTCTCTTAAGACTCTTATTTTCAAACATTTCATGGTCTCTTTGAATTTGTTGGTCCTTCAAGTTAAGCTCATGTTGCAATTGTCTTTTTTCATTAGTAAGGCTATGGAGGCTATGCTCAAATCCCTCTTTTTCTTTTTGAGCTTGATCCAAAGCTTTTTTCAAGTTTTTTATCTCCTCTACAGACATCGGAAGAGGATCTGGTATGTCTGGCACGTAGGTAGGATTAATAACAAACGGCAAATTTATTATTTAAACCCTTTCCAAATCCCATTGAGTATAGGGCTCCCTTGCCACAACATTCTTTCTTCTGAATTCTTTCTTGTTAACCCTTTTCTAAGCTTTAATGATTTTGTTAAGTAAATCAGGATTACTTTTACCCATGTCATAAAGAATTAACTCTTGAACTTTCTCGTCAAAAGGTTTATCTTCCAAAGGATACCAAAGTTGGCATAGAGCCAAGGTGGGGTTATATTTAATGCATCCTCTTGACCCAATCAAAGGAACATTAGGAAAATCTTCACAGTTAAAAACAATTTTCTTTATCTTCATCATCCTTGAATACCAATGACTGAATCCGCAGTGAGAGCCCTTAGTTTTTGGAACCATTGATCTCGGGTTAGATCTTGAACCATATAGTCTTATTTGTATAAATGAGAGATAAGCCAAGATTATAAGAGAGGCATAAAACAATTTAGCACGCCTCTTCCTTTTTCAGAACGAGTATGGAGAGCGTAATAAACATCCGCAAGTAAAGCAGGAGCAGGATCAACATTCAACACCTTTATGGCCCAAAACACACTAATAACAACTGGATCTATGTAATCCACGGTATGCCAAAAAAGAATGAAACTTAAGATAAGCAGCACCAAACAATCTACACAAGGTCCCCATTCTTTATTATCAGCAAAACAAAGAGCTTTGGACTCCCAATACTATCTTTTAATCCCTTGAACTCCACCATATTTCTTGTAATTGAGCAACAAGCCAGTGAAGGGTATTCCCAATTATTTAGACAAATCTAGAACATTGATAGTCTACCCAATCCCCATATAAGGTTCATCCTTGATTCTAGATAAATCCAGGATTCTATCAAATTCCTCCAAGGTAGGTGCCAACTGAAAATTCTAGAAAGTGAAACATCTGAGTGAAGAGTCATAGAACTGAGCTAAGGTTGTGACGCCTTCCACTTGCACATTTACTTTGGTCAAGTCAAGGATATCCCCATAGCGTCGAACAAACATTTTCATAGCTCTCTCAGTCAATTTTCCATTAATCAGCTTTTTTTTCCTTCAAGTTAGGAATCATGGCGCTAACTCGGATGCTTTGTTTCTTATTGGTATTCATCTTCAAGATACTCACCAAAAACCTTTGTTTATTATTTTTTCTTAGAAATCCTGTGAATAAGACAACACAAAAATGAAAAAAATAATGAATATTTTGAAATGTAAGATGGTTGGCTCCTGTGAATATTTTTCTTATTGGTATGCATGGTGATGTAACATGGTAGTGGGTTTCGGGAAAGATAGCATTAATAGGTAGGCTCCTAGTTTCATCCTACAAATATTCTACCATCCCCAAAAGGGTGGTCTCATTAAGGGCATCATGGGTAGTGAAATTTTTGTAAGTCAGAATCCATATGTCCTAAGAGGATATTGAGATATCTGTATCCAACATGAAACACACAAGCAAGGTATACAAGTATAAGTAGAGACTGAAAAGAAATAAATAACACACAAAATTGTTTACCCAGTTCGAAGTAACTTTCCTACTCTGGGAGCATACCAAGCCAGGGACAAATCCACTACTAGCAATATCAATTCATAGACTTTTACAGCAAACACCTCAGTTTACAGTCTAATCATTTAATCACTACCCTCACTAGATTCCTATCTAAGACTCACCTAGATATGAGGCCCTCCTCAATCCCTCTTTGATTACAGACAACAATCGGATCAACACAATTTTGAATGAACAGAAAGACACACTTCCATGACTACCCTAGCTAAGACCTAAAGTTAAACTCCACCGTTTACAACTTTACTCCTAACTAAGAACCGAACATGGAGTTACTTCACAGCTTCATCCAAGAACAAAACTCAACTCTTACCTATAGGCTTCGAGAAGAGCATGGTGACCATCCCACAACACGGGTGGTTCACCTTGACAAAGCCCTAGACTTCTACATCTTGAACTCGTGCCAAACTAGGTTACAAATCCTTCTTTTTATAACTTACTCCCAACTAGACTTGGGCTTCTAATAACAACCAATCAGTAGTTACTTCTTCTACAATCAAGGTCTTCAATCATTAGTTTCCTAAATAATCTCCATATTTAGAAACTGTATATTCTTCAAATATTCTGACTTGATTCTTTTAACCTTTAATTCTACGCCTCATAGGAATGCATAATATTCTCTGAATATTATGCATTTGTCAAATCATAACAGATTTAACAGAATCTCTTCAGCTCAGACGCGATGTTGTATGCTGCTTCATAGGACATCTTCTTCGACATGTTGTTCCAGATGTTGAAACACTTCAACTCAACATGTTCTAACATCAGATAACACTTCTTGCTCAATATGTTCCTGTTAGCCAATTATATACATCCTACATATCACATTGTTGTCTTATTTGTTTTACAAAAATTAATGCCGATACTAAAACTATAGAAATAACAGGTAATAATAAAGGGTAAAGGCACAAGATCCTCCCTTAAGTGGAGTCTCGTCGTAGACCGAAACTTTCGTGTCTTAGGTCGTACAAGGTCTCACCATGAGATTTTGTTTAGGGTTATATAAAGAGTCATTAGTTTAGTTCCAAAGTCCTATCTCCTAAAGAGTCTAGCCCTTTAAGAGATACTCCTTTTTTGGAATTCCACCGACTCTAGGCGAAGTCGTCACAAAAACTCATAGGAATGTTTACCCCCTTTGGCCAATAGACGATTCTTCTTTCTACGGTTTGATTCTATAAATTTAAATCCCACAAATAGAAAAATAATATGATAATGATAATATGAATAATTTAAATGAACAAATAAATAAACATATAAACAGATATAGAAACAAAACACCAAAATATAAAGCATCCAAGAAACCCTAGACCTAAAAGATAGGTATGACTCTAAACCCTAGGGTTGTGTCCCCAACAGAGTCGCCAGTTGTCGTAACTGGAAAAAAATAAAGAGTCTCCACCATTAGTTTTGTCCTAAGTATGGGAAAGTAATGGATAATCCAAATTGTTTCAAAGATTCTAAGTTCGTAAGCCAATTAGATGAAGGGAATGTGTTAGGCACCCTTCATCTCCCTTGTTCTCAAAGGGCTCCGATTTTAGGTTTAAGGGTAAGATGGGTATTTAGTAGTTGATGCTTCTATATGTTGAGAAAGGGATTTAATTTTTTAATTGTGAACTCGCATTGGTTTTAATCACGTGTCTAGGTATCGTCTTGCAAATAATCAGAGTCCAATTTCGTAGTTCGAAAGTGTTTGGTTAGCTTTTTTTTTTGGATTGTTGAAATATTTTGAATTCTCCATGAACCTTGTTAGGATTTCAAAATAGTGTAGTCGTAGACGCAGTTCGCAGTTAATATAAAATATATCCATAATCCCTTTTTTGAAAATAAGTTGAATTTGAAATTAAGTTAGTGAAAAGCTGTTAGTATTTGGTGGGTTAGCGTCTTAGAATGCGTAGTGCAATATGTAAAAGATGGAGTTTGAATGGCAAAAATGTTTGATAATTATAAAGAAAATAAGGTTAATATTTTAGAAAATATTTCATAAATAACCATTTTCTTATTATTAAAAATATATTAAATATTATTAATATTAGTCCAATATTTATTTATTAATGGTTTTATGATAAGATGTAAAAAATATTTTAATGCAAATATGTTAAAAATTGATAACTGGCAAGAATTGAGTAAAATAAAGAGAAAAAAAACTAATAAGAAAATAAATAAATTAAAACAAAATAATTAATTTTAAAACAGGGGGTGCAATATTAATTTAGTAGTAAAAACAAAGAGTCTGAATAACGGCTTAAGCCCAATAGTTAGTTTGGATCCAAAACACATAGGGGTATTAATCTTAGCCTAAGAAGTAATCTGGGGGTGGAATTAGCATTGGGCTTAAGCCCAGAAGTTTGTTTGGTTTGTTAGCCAGTTTGTGGAAGGGTGTATGGAGTTATGATGTGCTGAGATTATGAAGAGCCTTTGATTCAAATCAAAAGGATCTACAAAATCCAGTTCTGGATCGTTGATTTAAAGTATAACAAATGGAGGGCTCAGATTGGATGCTGGCTGTGGGAGTACAGTAAGCAAGTGCAGGTCACTGGTCAATGGTCACCTTATCTAGGGGCTCTCAAGGACCCACCTGGCATAAATCTGGGAATGAAGGGAGCATTATAAATTCTGAGTTTTGAAATCGAGGCTCATTTTCTATTCTTTCTCTCTTTCTACACCCAACAAACAAAACCCTTTATAATTTTTAGAGAGAGAGGCTTTGCTCTCTCCCTAAAAACATGGCGATCAAAAATCTCCTCGGCCGGCAGCACCGCCCTGCGCCGCCCCAAGTCACCCCTTTCACCACCTGCAAGCTTAGTTCTCCGGTTTAACTTCAACCAGGAACTTCCAATACTCATCCTTCTCCACTGTCCCAACCCAGAAACCACCGTGAATCTTCATCCAAACCCAGATTTCGATAAAGATCTTCAATATCTTCATCCAACCTTCAACCAACCTTCAACCCAATTTCCAGATCCCCTTTAATTTTCATCTGGGTTCATAAGAACCCAATGAATATCAACCTTAAACCCTAAAAACCTTATCAAAACCCTAACCCTTCTCCCAAAACCTAACCGAATTAAACAAATATAACATGTTTATATACTAACCCTAACCCCAAATCACCAAACCCTAGGGTATTACCCTAACCCTAAATCAAACCTTAAATCCCAAATTCCCTTTACAAACCCCCAATCCAAAGCAAGATCAAACATCAATCATCATCAAGAAACCCTAAAGTTAAGAGTTATCAGGCTTACCGTCTGATGCAGTGAATCTTTTTATATAAATTTTCCTCTTCTGATTTTCTGGTTCTCTCCTTCTAATCTCATTCTTCTTCTTTTTTCACATGTACTTTGGATGGCTGGAGGCTTAGTTCAAAGAGCTTGAAGTTTCAGCCGTGAAACTCATGTCTTCACTAATGCAGAGCTTTGGTGGGGGCTTGGGGTAATCGCGGAAACAACAACGGTTTCTCCAAATTCTTCTTCCCTTCCTTCAGTAGCTTAGGGTTTAAATTTATACGCTTTAGAATTTTAGCAGTTATAGGTCGATTTAGGAAAATAGTTAGATGATTAGCAGTTTTATTGTTTGATTGATTCAATCAAAATTAATTTTGTAATTTTGATTTGATTAGATTTAAATTTTGTTAGTTTTTAGATTAAGGTTTGTAATTTGTAATGAATTTGGACATGTTACTTGTATAAACTCGTTTCTTATTTAATAAAAAACAAATTTTTGATTAGATTCTTTTTGAGAGATTTGATTTCTCCAAATCTGAATTTTTAGGCTTGTTAGCTCATCTTATAGAAGAAGCAGATCCAAAAAAACGCAGCTCGAGGCAATTAGGATTTTACCCTAATTTGACTTAGTCAAAAATATTTGAAATAATAATAAAAATAAAAAGTATACAAAACTGAATAATGTTAACACCGGGTCAGCCTTTCATTAATAGAATATAATACCAATTGAATAATAAATAATAATGATATGATAATAATTATATATATTGTTGTACCCCAAAATTTTCCCTCCCATTTTCAAGATAAATTATTTCAATAGGCCTCCTCATGCTCATGAAGGTCTCAAACACTCAAGACTACTCAAGGTTTGACCAAACAAACTCTCCTCCTAAGCAATTGACCTACAACTAGGGTTTTGCTTTTCTCAAATAAAATTGGACTTCTAATGCCTCAAGTGGATTTCATGGTTTCTCATATGTCTTAAAGCATCTGCATGCCAAGTTTCAAGCCTTACATTACAAGTTTGCTCAGTCAATTAGCCACATGATTGAAAATCAACTATATTGGACAAAAAGTCAACTTTCACCAATTGACAGACAAACTTCAAGATTTTTGGTCAACATCAACATTTTGAAATCAAATTCATCATTTGATCAAGGGTTTATCATGATTCATCAAGAAAACTCAAGATTCATCAAAAGTCAAAAGTTACTAAATTAGAGTTTTCTTTAGGAGAAGTCAACTGAACTTTGACCAAGCATAACTTTCACATACTTCATTATAAATTCCTCAACCAAAGCTCATTTTAAAGGAAATTAAATTCTCTACAACTTTGTATCTAAGATAAAGGCCAAAAATGCTTCATTTGAGAGATATGGGTCAAAATATTACAGGTCATTTTAAAAGTCAACAAAAAGACATCTTTTGTCAATGCAATTTACATCAAGTTAAAGACTTAAAATGAAAAAATGACCAACATGAGAGTTGTAAGAGACATCTTGAGGTTTCCAAAAAGTATAATATCATCTTCATATGACAACAATTGAGAGAGTTGTGATTGGTGCAATTTGAGCAATTTTGAGAAAATGCACGAAACCTAAATTGAGCAAACTTGAATTTTTGGGCTAATAAGCCTGATTTTTTAGGTTCAAACGTGTTCATGATCTCATATTAGACCTATAAATTCATTCATATATTTTTTGTGATTTTTATTTATTTTATTTTGATTTTATTCATTTAAATTCAAATTAAATCAATTAAAATACAAGACTAATGGATCTAGGTGTGTAGGCTTTTGTTCTAATCATGTTGGAGGCCCAAAAATCTACCTTGAAGCTCAAGAAACTGGGTGGCATATGTTTGAAACAAATCTTCATAGTTTTGGAAGATTTGAATTTATTTTCAAACAAAATCAAAGATATGATTTCATGAGATGTCCAAGCCCAAATGTTGACCTAATCTTCTCTTATATATACTTAACATATTCATACCAAGAGGACACGTTTTTGGGCACCCAAGAGAATAGGGTTTGAAGTACAAAAATTCAAGAAAAAGTGAGCAATCGGGTTTCAACTTCCAAGCAGTCTCAACCCAAACCAAAGCCAGCAATCACTTCCTGGAGATCAAAGGAGTTGATCCAAGTCATTTGTCAAGAAATTCCACGTCCAAAACAGCCATATCCAACTGCACCAATTTTGGTAAACTTCTTCAATCTCAAATTCTTAATCCATGCATTATTGAACGATTTGATGCATACATATGTGTTCACGATGTTTAGAACTGTTTTGATCCATTACTTGTGAGATATAGCGCAGGGAAGATGAAACACCATTGTTAGGGCATGATCTGAGTTTGCATTCGAAAATCGTGATACAAGCCGTTTCAGGCCAAACAAACACCACTATTAGATTCGCGAGGGTCAAATTGGGGGGATAGGGTCCTTTTTATGATCTAACTCATGCGCTTTTTGCAGGTTGAGATTTTTCATCACCGGAGAATACGACTGGAGCTAGGGTGCCGGCGTTTCTCTAATCCAATGACTTTATTATATAATATTTGATTTCTGTTTAATAACATAAATGCAGCATGGCACAGATGGTGAGAGGTGTGACTGTTAACAATAAGGGTGTGGGTTCGATCCCTACGTTTTGTAATTATTTTGTTTTTTTTTTCTTCAGGATTTTAACTCAGGTTTATAATATAATGATTGATTCCTATTCCTAGATACCAATAACAGCATGGCATAGTGGTGAAGGGAGTATTATTTGAAGCTAGGGGCGTGGGTTCAACACCCACCCCATGTAATTGTTTTTTTTTCTTCTTATTTTTCTAACCCTATTTTCACCATATTTTCATCTGTAATACGGTGGCAGAACCGACTATTATATTGGTTTTGTGTTTGTGTTCGCAAATATTTCGATAAGCAAGAGTCACCACCGACTTTTCTTTTATCCGACAAAGGAAAGGGTGAAAATAACAGAAAAAGACCTTTCGAAAGTTTTCTGAGTAATGGGGGTAGATTATGGAAAGGGAAGGTGTTAGCACCCTTTCCATCAGTAGATTTCTATGGGCTCTTAGATGCTTATCTCATTTTGAAATACCTTGTGCTTTGTGTGTTTTGAAAAGTATTTTTGAAAGCGCCTTAGTACGGAGAACTTTGTAGTGTTTCTTGGAATAATAAAGAACATATACAAAGTGTTTGAAAATGATTTTGAAAGAGGTTTTGGGTAAGTGTAAAAATTGTTTGAGCATAGCATCTAGGAACCATCTACTTTTACTCGAAAGGTTGTTCTTTTCCTCTTTTCCTTTAGACAGTGCTATCCTACTATTAGTGAGTAGGTAGCCCTAGTCGTTGGATATTTGAGGGACATTCGAAGGGACGTTTATAAAGTCATAAAAGCAACTGGGCAAGAAACTTTAGTAACTACCCTAGGGTTTTAAGATCATTTTTACCGGGGCAACGTCGAGGGGCTCATCGAGGGACTTATGATCTTTAAACCGAAGGGTAGCCACTAAAATCTCTGACGTTTCGAGAGTTGAGATTATTTTTCCAAAGGAAACCAAAGTGTGGGGTACCCTAGAGGTACGCATGTGCAATTGTGTTCTATTAAGTTATTTATCTTTACATTTAAGTTTGCTAGCATTTTGTTTTATTCTTGCCATACAATCCTAATTAGCATACCTCTAAGCAGTCAATAATTTGCAGTAATTAAAAGTGCGGAAATGTAAATCCTAAACTATTACAAGGATTCGGGGAGGGGAATTATTATAAGTCCAAAAACTTAGGGAAAATAAAGAAAGCAGAGAAAATAAAGAGTCTTAATTAACTCTATTATATCCCAGTAAGCAGTTACAAAAATATGAAAGTAAAAATGCGAAAGGTAAGAACGCGGGCGAATTGAAAATACGCCTAAAAATCCTAAGGTAAAAGAAAAAGATCTTTTTGTTTGTTTTGATTTAATAAAATGGTTAAATTAAAATTAGACTAATTAATCAATTGAAAGAGAAGAACATTATTAATTAAAAAATTAATTCTAAACTAAACCTAATATTTTTGGTATTTTTATTATTTAAGAAAACATCAAAATTTTAACCTAATTCTAATTGTTTTTAATTTATGAAAAGGAACCAAAAATAATTAATTAAATTAATTTAGGAAAAATTAAAACTGAATAAAATAAACCCTAGATCTAAGTTTTTATATTTTATGATTTTATGATTAAAAAATGATTTTAAAATAAAATAATTAAATAGACAAAAATAAAATTGAGAAAAGAAAATGAATGGGCCTGGTATGTGAAGCTGAAAGAGGGGAGTGTGAGATCTGGAATTTGTAAGGCCCACATGTTCAGCAAGCCCACAATTGTTGTGCCTGATCCCATGTGGCTAGTCCCTTGAGGGTTCATCATGCACAAGCGTGCTTAGGGTGTTGGATCTCCATCTGTTGGCTTTTGATGGTCTAGAAATGAAGGCACATGATATACACCCAGATCTGCCTTACACTAGATCTGCAAATAAAATATGAAAAAAAAAGCAAAACCTGGGGATTGAACCCAGGTTCTTCATACTTGCAAACACATGCTTCACCAACCGACCAACCTGTTCATTCGTTAATATAACTAAACCCATAATATTATATATGAAAACCAATCAGAAAAATATTCAAATAAAAAACATGTGCGCTGAGTGGGACCCGCCTGTTTAAATGGACCAATCAGGAAATGGCCTGGGACCACGCATGCCCTCGCCTGATTCCAAAGGAGTCAACGACGCCAGAGTCAAACTCCGGTCGTCTTCTCCGACCTATCAAAACTGCAAACCTACGAAATTGTTAGATTAAGGACAAACTAAAGGCCCTATCTTGCTTAAGATTTCACCCTGATCACGAATCTGGCCTTAGATTGGCCAGAAAACTCTTGTATCCTGAGTTATGAATCCAAAACCCTAGCATGGCTTGAACATGGCAATATGCGATCTAAGGCCCTAGATTCCATTGTAACACGTTAGAATGCACGCAAACATCACCAATAACATGAATATATGCCTAGTATGGATTTAAATGGCATGTATTGAGAGTTTGAGATCAAGGAAAAATTACCAAACGGAGAGAGATCGTGAGAGATTTCTGGCGTGTGTTAGGATTGCCTTAGGATTGAGAATGATTCCTGGAACCTTTAGGAAGTTGATGGCACACTTGGTTTGGATGGAGAAGGTCTAGATTGCTTGATACGAATTTCAACATTTCTTTGAATTTTTAAGAATTTCTAGGGCTTCTTGGAGGCAGGCTGCGTGTGTCCCTTGCATCTAAGATTATTAGGTTTATATAGACAAAGGGTTTAGGTCAACAATTGTACATCATATCTTTTTACATTATTATGGAGAGATTTGATTTGATTTTTTGCATGAAACTTGCTATATTTGATCCAATCATGTGCCAATCTATTTTATGTGTTTTTGCCAGCTTGCTATGAGTTGTTTGGGCCTCCAAATTGATGGAAACCAAAATTTTACATGCCCTTGTAGATCCATTTCACATCAATTGGTTTCTTATTGGTTCTTTCGACAAGCTCCCAAGTTTTGTTCTTTTCGATGGCTATAAGTTCTTCTTTCATGGCTTCACACCAATTCGAATTGCTCAAGGCTTCACCATCATGGCTTCTTTGATTAAGTCACCATCTACATCAATTTCTTGATCTGGAAACATCAGCATAGTCAAATAGTTCTTGTTCTTGTGGTTCTTCTTTCCTTCTGCACAAGAGGTTCTTCAATTCGACCAGTCGAAGTATCAACTTGTTCATTTTGACTTGTCGAAGCTTTGTTATGTTCATCTCCTTCGAACACAGTTGTGATTGTGTATGATTCTTATCAAACTGAACTTCGACTCCAATACTACCCTTTGCTTTCATCAGTTCTTGTCGAAGCTTCGTTTTGTTCATCTCCTTCAAACACAGTTGCACAGGTGGTTCTTCGATTCGACCAGTCGAAGTATCACCTTGTTTATTTTGACTTGTCGATGCTTCGTTCTGTTCATCTTCTTCGAACAAAGTTGCACAAGTGGTTCTTTGATTCGACCAGTCAAGTATCACCTTGTTCATTTTGACTTGTCGAAACTTCGTTTTGTTCGTCTTCTTCGAACAAAGTTGTGCAGGTGGTTCTTCGATTCGACCAGTTGAAGTATCACCTTGCTCATTTTGACTTGTCGAAGCTTCGTTCTGTTCATCTTCTTCCAACAAAGTTGTGACTGTGTCTAATTCTTGTCAAACTGAACTTCGACTCCAATCCCAACCTTTTCTTTCGTCTACAAGAACATCTCTATTGATCACTAGTTTATCTTCTATTGGTGAACACAAATTGTATTCACCAGTCGAATGATAACCTATGAGCACCATGACTTCACTTCGACCATCTAGCTTCTTTCTCAATTGTTCAGGTACAATGTCTGAAACACATTGATCCAAAAAACTCTAAGATGACTTATATTTGGCTTCGATCCTCTCCAAGCCTCATTGTTGTACCCCAAAATTTTCCCTCCCATATTCTTCAAGGTTTGTCAAGGATCATCTTCAAATGGTTCAAGATTTCTCAAAGGTTGCACAGTCCAAATGCCTCTTAAGCCAGTCAAAATTAGGGTTTTGTTTCTTTCAAGGAATTTGAGGTTTTCAATGGGTCAATCAAGTCTCATATGCATATATGCATTCTCAAGCACCTACATACCAAGTTTCAAGACTCACAATGCCAAATTGCACAGTCAAAAGCCTCATTTGACCTACAGTCAACTGCAAGGACAAAATGGTCATTTTACAGTCAAAAGTAAGAATTTTTGGTCAACATCTTATTTTGAGTCCACAATCATCATTTGATCAAGTCTTGATCATGATTCCACAAGGATAGCTCAAAAATCATAAAGATGCAAAAAGTTATTATTTTTGGACAATAGAAAAGTCAACTGTATCTTGACCAGGGCATAACTTTTTCATGGTTTATCATAAAAATTCCATCCAATTCTCATTTTGAAGGGGATGACATTTCCTACAATCCATCTTCACATTCCAAGTCCAAGAAATGCTCTCACAAAAAGTTATCAATTTCTACATTATAGGTCCAATTCAAAAGTCAACAAAAATGCACTCTAAGTCAAAGGCCATAACTTGAGATTGGTAAATCCAAATGACATGGGACCAAAGGCATTGGTTAGAGGACTTCAATACCTTTCCAAAATGTCCAAGAACATGTTCATATGATCAAAATTGAGCAAGATATGCATTGGATAAGTTGGGAAATTTTTGTGAATTTGCAAAAGTCAACTTTGCTCAAAACACCTTGTTTTTGCTAATGGGCCTCAAATTTCTTCTTGAAACTTTATCCAATGCCTATGCACGACCCATTAAGCTTAAATTGAATTATTTTCTTATTTTTTATTAATTAATTGGATTTTTAATCAATATTAATTCATTTAATTCATTTAATTGTAGGAAAATATAAAGATATGGTTTTTCAATCTTTTTGTGAAGCAAGAATGACCTAAATATGCTGGCAATTTTGTGTGAAAATCAAAGGGACAAGAATCTCCAAATTTAGCAAGTTTTTCCAATCAAAAAGATTAAAAAATATTTGATTTTCAATCAAATATTCCATCATCATTCCATGGATTTTTTGTGCATGATTTGACCTAATTTCTCTTCCTCTATAAGTACACAAGCCAACCCTAATCATGCATACGTGAAAGCTGCTGCAAGAAAGCCATAACCACTTTGAAAAAAAATCAAGAAATTTGAAAACTAATTTCCATATTCTAACGTGATTCAAAGGCTTTTATTGATTCTAATCTATTGCAAGGGTTCCCAGAGACGCATTGTAATCAAAACCAAGTGCTAAAGCTCAAGAAATCCCCAAGAACAGTTTCACGGTTTGAACATCTTTTCCAGAATTGCAACTCATTATTCATGCGCATTTGACATATTTTGTTGATTGTTTTGTGTTAATAGGAACTGTACAAAGCTAATGATGTAGTTTAATTGCATTGAAACGCACAGAATCACAAGTTACCATTGACAAATTCTAGGGTTCATAAGCCTTCGAATTGGGGCTTTACAGTACAGGAAAAATTAGACCCCTTAAGACCCATGGTTGGAACCGTTGCATCTGGACGAACACAAAGCCACCCTCGCGAAACATTTATGTAAATCCTAGAGCTAATCGCTATTTTTGGTCACTGTAGGTTGTGGGGGTTAAAAACCCCCGCTATCTAACTGTGTTTTTTACAGGCAAACGAGGAAGACGATGATGTGTTGATGTATCATTGGTTCGTTTAAAAAACACGCGTATTTTTTGTCTTATAGCATATGCATTAATTTTGATATATTATATTTGCTTAGTATCATATTAACAAAGGCGTACAGATGGCTTAGTGGATGGTGCGTTGGCTGGTGATCATTGGGACCTGGGTTCGATTCCCAGGTCCCCCAAAACACTTCTATTATTTTTCTTTACAGGTTCATATGCAGCATTCCAAAAGCGTTCCACCATACACTTCTCATCCCAACGCGCCATGTGGCTGCCAGCATAGATCCAAAGGCCTGGATTGGAAGACCATGGTGCTCCTGGTCAACCCACGCGTAGACAAATTACCAAAGTCAAACAGGCTTGAGAGATTAATGGGCCTGAGAATTGTTTCCTAACCTCCTAATGGGCCAGCACACCCCCGTGGTTTATTATTTTCTTATTTTCTTTCTTTTTATTTACTTTTATTAACTATAATTATTATTATTATTATAACTCACAAATTATTATTTTCATAATAAAATTAAATATAATTATTATTATTATTATTAATTTCACCTTAATTTAATTATTTTTGTAAATAAATACTAATATAACTAATTTTGTTTAATTAGGTTAAATTTGACTTTTTTTCACAATAAATAAAATTAACATAGAATTAGGGTTTTGACAACTTTTATTTTATTTTTATTTTTATTTTCATTAAGACATTAAAAAACTAAAAAATACTTTTTTCTTTTAATTATTTAATTAATTAGAATTAAGTTTAATTAAATGCAAAAAGGACCAAAATTCCATTCTTTTCTCAAAAAGGGTCAAAACCCTAAAGACTTTTCCCGATTCAATTTTTATTCGTGCATTATTATTTTTGATTATATTTATGTAATTGCTCTGAGAATGTAATAGATAATTAGGACCCCTTCTTTTTATCGCTTTCTTTATTTTCTCGCAATTTACTTTTCAAGGGTTATGTTTTTGGCGATGTAAATACCCGACGCCTTGTAATAGCGTAGATTTACTTTCCGCAATTTACTTTCCGCACAATTATTAACTGTTAACTATGCATGACAAGACTTGCCTGAAAATTAAAATCAACTTGTAGCTCACAATAACATGTGCAAAGATAACTTAACTGAATCCTGACACACTCGCACATGCCACTCCTAGGGTACGCCTCACTTGGTTGCCTCGACGTGGTCATTGAGTATAGGGTGTTTTAGAGGTCGCCCTCCTGTCTAAAGATCCAAGTTGCCTCGAAACGGTTCCCTCGGATAAAAAGGATCTAGGACATTAGGGTTACCGCTAAGGCGTCCTACTATTGCTTTGGTGACCACATGTCCCATTAATCGAATTGACCCGAAAAACTCCAACGACGGTGCTACCTACTTCTCAATAGTGGGATGGTACTGTCTAAAGGACATTTACACAGCTTAATTTCCTTTGAGTAGGTAGAGGTTCTAAGGTACTTGCTCTTTCAAAATAAAAACAACTTTTCGCACCTACACTTTTTCTGACAAAAGTTTTCAAACAAATACTTCACACACTCTTGAGGACTGATACAAGAGTCAAAATGAAGTTTTCAAACAAACTTTTTCAAAACCCACAAACACAAGAAAAGCAAAAAAATTTGAAAACATAGTGAGCAAGTACCTAAGAGCCCGTGGATAACCACGGATAGAAAGGGTGCTAACACCTTCCCTTTCTATAATCTACCTCCCGAACCGAGAAACATCTCGAAAAGGAATTTTGCTGTGCTTTTGTCCTTTCCTTGTTGGAGAAAATAAAAGACGGTGGGGACTCTTGCTTACCGCGACATTTCGCGAACCAGCATTTCAAAACAGTCAGTTCTATTTCCACCGATCACACTCATGCTGTGTGTTTTCGACCATCTTCTTCGTTGAGCATCTATTCATAATGTATATTGTTGTCGAAGTTACCTTCACTTCGACCATCCAACTTCTTTTCGACCATCTTCTTTGTTGAGCATCTATTCAGAATGTATATTGTTGTCGAAGCTGCTTCGACCTAAAATGTCTTAGGCCTATTTTTAGCTTTCAACTTACATCTCATCAAGTTCAGTATACGTCTATTCTTTCTTTCAGTTATGCCATTATACTGAGGCGTATAGGGTGCAATAACCTCCTGTAATGTATGAGCTTGTACCTTTCAAATGATGCATTTCTTGAGCTTGAGGATAAAAGAGAAGTTGTAGGGCATGAAACTTGGAATGGACAAACTGAAAGACATATTAGGATCATGGAAAACATTTGAGACATTTGAAGCTCACACATCTTGGTGAAAAGTGAAACTAGTTGAAAGGCCATTGCTTAGGAGGAGAGCTTGTCTGATCAATTCTTGGTCAACCTTGAGCAATTGAGGACCTTAATGAGCCTTCCTTGAATAAAATGGGAGGGAAAATTTTGGGGTGCAACATCATCATTAATTATCTTTTTAATTAACCATTATTTAACCTAATCTTTTTTCAAAACTAATAACAAATTAGAATTAGAGTTTTTAATTAGTAATTAATTTTTTGATTTATTTTTATTTACTAATTAATTAATTAAAATTTTATAAATATTAAAATAAATTAGAATTTAGGTTTTAATTAATTATTAACATTTAAATTATCTTCTACACAAAAAATACAAAAATGTTTTAATATTTTAACATTATTTTTTCTTATTACTTTTTGCTATTTAATTTCTTAGACAAATTGTATATGTCTCACTATCAATGTAATAGCTTAAATTTGCATTCCCTCATTTTTTCTAATTATGTATCTACTCCGAGGATGTAATAGCGTAGGTTTACTTTCCTGCAAATTTCTATACATGTGTATCTCTCCCAAAGCCATGTAATAGTTTAGGTTTTACATTCCGCACTTTAATTTTTTGTACATATTTAACTGCTAGTAATTAGGGTTTGTATGGAAAGACTAAAAACAAACATAGAAAACCCTAATTTTCAAGATAAATAACTGAATTAACACACTTTTCACACTTCGCACCTCTAAGGTAACCTGTCTTGTTGCCATACAATACTTGATCATATCCCTCGAAAGTGGGGATACTTTAGCAAAAGACCTTCAATCAAATCATCATAGTCCCTTTCGAATAAAGATCATAGTCCCTAGATGACCCTTCAAGTTGCCTACAAAATGATAATAGTCCCTCCGATACAATTGTTAAAGTATCCTTATATGTTTCCTTCGATGATCATACGATGACCCTACGCCTGTCCCTTCACATCCAATGGATAGGATTACCTACCAACTAATGTTATGGATGATACTATCTCTAAAGGAGAAGGAAAATAACAAGAAAGACTTTAGTGGGTAAGAACTCCTAATTTCTTGCTCACAACCTTTTTCACAAATAATTCATTTTCACATCACTTTCAAACAAATATTTTCAAAAACACTTTGTATACATTCTTGAGGACTAATACAAGAATTATTACAAACTTAGCCTTACATTGGCATTTCAAAATATTTTCAAATTACACACACAAAGCAATTTTTTCAAAAATGAGCTAAGCAATTAAGAGCCCGTAGATAACTACGGATGAAAAGGGTGCTAACACCTTACCTTATCATAATTTACCCCCTGAACTCAAAATCTATCAAAGGTATTTCCTGTTCTTTTCACCTTTCCTAAATATTGGATAAAAGAAAAGTCGGTGGTGACTCTTGCTATCCACACATTTGGATAAAACCAAAAAACTCATTTCTCCCACCGTATTACAGAACTGGCGACTCTGCTGGGGAACTACTTAAAAAAGAGGGGTTACCTTACAGTTTAGATCACTTTTACTTGCTTTAATTGTTTGAATTATTTGCTTTACTTTAAGGGTTCATGTTGGGGTATTATTACTTGTAAGATCCTATACCCGGATCTAGGGATTCCTTATGTAAGTAGCAATAAATCATAAAAATTGTACGGCGTAGACCAATATTGTTAATATGATGGCTACCCTTAGTGTGACACTTTGGTTTGTATTGATGATTTCTTGAGTGAGTCAAGGATAATATTAGGCTTCCGCGTGGTGTCGTTAACACTAACTTACTTTTAAACCTTAATTGACCCATCTTGGCCATTGGAAAGTAGTGAGATAGTCGGCTTTGGTGCAGTTCAAAGTTGGTTGATACTCGAAGCTACACTCATTGATATTTGACTTTCGGGATGTTTTGGTGGCAAGCTGGTTGTCGTGCTAAAATAAAGCTTGCAAGAAAGATCTGTGATATGAGATCCTTAGAACCCGGTTACTATTTTAGGACTGGTTGAGCCAACTTAACTTCAGTAGGGAAGGGTATTTACCTATAGACTTCATGCAAGCCTTTAAACCTAAGGCTCTTGCGTGACTTGTTTGTGTTTACTACTTATTTAAACATGAACATAACATCATATCATTATTAAATAACATTTTCACTAACCATTTCAAGGACCTGGGGATTTATCTTTGTTCCTTGTTGCAGGTTATAGCCTCCGCTCGCATAAATACTATCTGGATCAACTTTGTGAGGATACCTTCCAAGCTTAAGGAGTTAGTCTCAAAGGTTCCTGAAAACTCTCAATTCACCAAGAGGCACAGTTATCTACTCAATTTGGTTACCTCAGGTTTCAAAGAAGACATGATGAGTGTTCTGTTCTAGTTCTTTGATCATAAGCATCACTGTTTTACCTTCCCAGATTATCAATTGGTGCCTACAATGGAAGAGTTTTTTAAGCTACTTGGAGTACCTATTCTTGATCAGACACCCTTCAGTGGTTTAGAGAAAGTTCTAAAGCCTGAAGTTATTGCAGCAGTGTTACATCTGAAGTTATCAGACATTGTATCTAATTGGGAAATAAGAAGTGGGGTTAAAGGTCTTATTGCTAAATTTCTGATAGAGAAGGCTCAGTTGTTTCTAGATGCTACGAGTTTTCATGCTTTTGAGGAGATCTTGGCTCTTTGATCTATGGTTTGGTATTATTCCCTAATCCACACCAAATCATAGATGTGAACACCATCAAAATATTTCTTACTCATAATCCTGTGCCTACTTTGTTTGGAGATATTTTTCACTCTCTTCGCACTCGTACTATGAAGAAGTGAGGGATTCCCATGTGTTGCATACCTTTTCTATCCAGGTGGTTTATTTTCCACCTTTCCCGGTCAGTATTAAAGAACGAACAATGTTTGAGATGCTCTCGAAGGATGATGTTACTCTCTCATTCAGATATCTATTGGTGTTCCCGATCTCAGGAGGACATCACTTTATTGATCGATATGGGGAATTCCATAATGTGCCACTCCTTGGCATAAGGGAAGGTATTACTTACAACCCTTCTCTATCTCTATGTCAGTTTGGTTATGCTCGAAGAGACGGTCCTCATGATATGCTTATCTAGGGTATTGTATTTGATTACGAGAACGATCCTCAAGGTTACCATGAAAAGTTTATACGTTCTTAGGGCATGGTGAATAAGATTGATAGCGAGAATTTGAGACACAAAAACTCCATCACTTTGGAGCCCTACCTCAGACGGGTGTGATATCGTTCTTAAAGTATTATAATGTCATATCATGTTGTCCTACCAGTAATTGTGGAGCCTGTTGTTGAAGGAGATATTCCTCATACCATTTTACATCCATATATGCCTACTGACCTTGAAGAGATACAAAAGTCTTAGATTCAACTGAAAGAAGAAAGGGACACATTTGAGGCTCGGTTCTATGCTAGTGAGAAAAAAGTGTTGGAGCTGGCCAGACGACTTCACGAAGAGCAGAGTCTTAATGCATATGTCAACACAAAGAGGAAGCATCCATGGGAGTCTTAATTAATAATTTGTTTCCTTGTAACTCTTTTTGTTTTCATTGTAAAGTTTTAATTCGAACTTACTAATAAGAGTCTTTGTTTTTGTTTCCTTTTTTATTAACAAATTTAAATCCCACGAGGTCTTTGAAAACATTTCATATGCATCTAAATTCCATATTATCATTGCATAACAGGTTTCCAAGATGGGTTTCTCATATTCTTGTTGTTTATTTCAGCAAAAATGGCTCTCGAATAGACAGTCAAAGAACTCCAGGCTCAGAACGCTCAATTTCAAGAGATGTTCCTAAACTTAGCCAAGGGGCAAGAAGAAATGAAGGCGCTCATCGATAATGGGAAGAAGAAGACAAAGAAACCAATGGACATCATTAACATGGGGAGAAGGTTCAGAGGTCCAGTCAAGCGAGCTCGAGATCTTGATATCCCATTGGACAAAGATGACGAACTGGATGAAGATGGTAAGAGTGTTAAAACTGAAAAAAGCAATCATGGTTCTGACAAATATTCTGATGAAGAAGAAGATGATTATTTGGATGAACAATATCCTCATACTGATGAGAAGTATAAGTTGTTAGAAGAGCGTCTAAAATCCATGGAGATCCAGAAAGTGCATGGATTGAACTTTGAAGAAATGGGCTTAGTCTTAGGAGGCGTCATTCCTCCTAAGTTCAAAACTCCTACCTTTGCTAAGTATGATGACGTTTCTTGCCCGAAGTTGCATTTGAGATCATATGTTCGGAAAATTCAACCACACAATGCTGATAAGAAATTATGGTTGTATTTCTTTCAAGAGAGTCTGTGTGGAACACAAATGGAATAGTATTATCAACTCGAAGGCACCAATATATGTATCTGGGAAGATTTGGCTGCAGCTTTCTATAGACAATATAAGTATAATTCTGATTTGGCACCAACCCGCATGTAACTACAGAGTATGTCCATGGGCTCTGAGGAAGGCTTTAAAGAGTATGCACATAAATGGAGAGATATTGCAGGCAGAGTTCAACCTCATTTGGCTTATAGGAATTGGTTGACATGTTCATGAGTACGCTAACAAGTCCTTTCTATAATCACCTACTTGGAAGTTCTTCATCCGGTTTCATAGAATTGATATTGATAGGGGAACATGTTGAGAATGGAATCAGAAGTGGAAAAATTCAGGTGGCTACATCTTCGAAGAATGCGAAGAAATCATACAATGGTAAGAAAGAATCCAATGCTTTGTACGACCAGAAGGGTCGTAATAAGGATGACCGCAATCAATCTGTGGAGGAAGTTTTGATCTCTAATCCTGCGCCAGTACAATAACAATAACAACAACAGAATAATCAGCATAGGCAGGATGCATCCAGGAGACAGTTCATAAGAATCAACATGTCATTGTCTCAAGCATTGTAATACATGTTGAAGGCAGAGATGATTACACTGAAGGATCCTCCTCAGAACCCCAATAGTTCATCTCCCTGTTACAATCCCATTGCAAGGTGTGTCTATCATTCCAATAGTTCCACACATGACACTAATAACTGTTGGGCTTTGAAAAATAAGATTCAAGATATGATTGACTCTACGAAGATTGAATTTGATCCTCTTAAGACTCCTAATGTGATCACTTCACCTATGCCTAATCATGACAAAGACGTTAATTCTATTGATGATGTTTCTTATGTGTACATTGTGGAAGACGCTGATAGCGTCTGTGACATAGACAATTGGATTTTCCCTACCACCGACAGTGGGCTCAACAATTGGAAAGCTGAAGACTTTATACCAATCTCCTTTAGTCGGGAGTGAATGATATTTTCTGTTTTCTTGCTTTCAAGTTTTGGTTATGTAATTTGAACAATAACTTTAAGCCTTGTGCCTTACTCGGGGCACAATGGTCCATTTGTTAGGATTGTCATTTCTCATCCGCATATTTCATTTAATAAATCATTGGACGTTTGCATTCAAATTTTACGCTCTTTGTCTTTCTTTTACTTTATTTCTTTCAAAATAGCTATGTGTTCTTACACACATCCACATAACAAATTGCAGATCTACATCCATCTTTGGTCCTATTGATAAAAATTCTGCTACTGTCAATTATGACTTCGAAAATTTGATCTACCAAACCGAGAATGAAGGTGAGGAAGATTGTGAAGTACCTGAAGAGCTTGCTAGACTATTAGAGCAGGAAGTACCAAAGTCTTCATTGTATGTTCGTTATATGGGGGCCACACCGGGTGACCTTAACACTTTTACAACTGTTGTGAAATGACCATCTGCAACTTTGCGGAGGCATTGCTTGACATTAGAGCTCATCTTCTTATCTTTCTCCTAAGTATGAACACCCCCACAATCCGAGTTGCCTTGCTCTGAGCTTCCCAACACACTATCAACTAACTTAGAAAGACCATCTACGTCTCTCCAAGTAGCTAAACACTCTAAAATATGGTGTTGCTGCAAGGACTTTCGATTTCCAGACCTGCGGTCCTGCCTATTTTGAGACTTAACCACCTGTAATGTACAACGAGGGAGAAGTAACAACCAAACCCATGCACCTACTAATCTCAGATCAGCAACAACCTTGTAAAGAGCATCTTTCAATGTTTGAGAGAGAGAAAGGTGACAACTTAGAGGTATACTCTTCACATTGAAGATAGGTGCGGTAAGAACTCTCTCTAACAACCTTGCATCCAAAACAAGCTCCTCGTTTGCTTCAAGGTTATCAGAGTCAGTTGTGGATGGTTTAACAATACCTACAATGTGATTTCTGACCACTCCTGTTCCATGAGTGGCACGAACAAGACCATCAGGATGATGATGATATGTCTGATTCATGGCATGAATGCTCATACATCTTCCACATAGTCATTGCTCAACTACCCTCAAATACTCTTCCATTACCGTAAATAAATCACAATCATTCTCAATCGCAATCCGTATGATATTTTTTCGTTCGTCACTACATAAGTGTAGCATCTTAAGATGAGACGCCAAACAAAAAATACCTTTACTCTCATCTCTACCGTCGGGGCAATAATAAAATCCTCAAAATAGACAATATAAACCTCCTATTTGAATAAAAATCATTATGAATCAATTTTGCTTACAGATTTGGCATGGTTTCACTTTGGCCATTAGTAATTAGGTTAGAGTTGGATTACAAAAAAGGTGCACGAAATGATGGATGAGGATGATGGATTGGTAATAGAGTTTTATAGAAGTTAAAGGTTAGTTTCATGAGAAACATGTGAAGATGGTGTGGTGCTTTTACGGGAAGAACACACTTGAATGGGACGTGAGTGCATACAAAGATTTGACTCAATTAGTGAATGTACAAGGTTTAAATCAATTGTTGGTGGTTTTTTTTTTTACCATCTCGATGGATCTATGTACAAGGGTTTTATTTGAAAAATGGATGGAAATTGGTTTATACAATGGGTGTCCTCCCCTAATGTGTTAAAAATATCTCTTTTTTATAATGTAAAATTTAGGTTAAACTAAATAGGAAAAAGATCAAGTGTTGATACTAATCAGAAAGAAACAAATTCTAAAATTACTTTTCTGGAAGAAAAAAAACACATCAAATATAACTTGTCTTACTCTCTAAGACATCAAATTAACACATTTTTATTATTTTTTATATTTTAAAATAAATACAATAAAGTGCAATAAAAACATAAAAAAAAAAGATTTATCTTCTCATCAAAAAGATAGATAATATATCTTCAATCAATCACATGATACAATTTAATTTTAATATATTTAATTATTTATTAAATAATATAATTATTTATTGTTCTCAAGATATTTTATACTAAAAATAACCTTATTTAACTTTTTAAATTGAGTAAATAACAATTCATTATATATTTTTTTAATGATTTTTTATTTTATTTGGACTAAAAATGCATAAAATAAAATAAAAAGTTATTTTTAAAAATTCTTAATTTAAATAAAACAAAAATTAATAAAAAATATTTTTTTTTATTTTGTTGTGGTTTTGAATAAAAAATAGAAATACAAATAAAAAGAAAAAATATACTAAAATAGAAAACGTGATTTTTAAAGACGAGATCTTAGAGTTTTACTTTTGATATTACACATGTTTTTTTAGAGATTGTGTTATTTTATTTATTAAAATTAAAGTGAGATTATTAAACATACGAAGAATGGATAAATTTGAGTTATAACATTATGTGTGGTTAAAGTGTTGTTGTTGTATTGAGTTTAGTATACAGGTTTTGGGTCATGTTGTGTTTGGTTTATGTCATGTGTTATGTGGATTAAAGGAATGAAGTTTAAGGTTGTGTGGTGATGTTTTGAAAGAAGAAAAAAAAGGTGGAAACAGAATTGTTACAGTGGTGGTTAGCCTTAGGTTTGTTGTTGTTAGTTTAAACAGGTTCAAATTTGTAAAACACAATAGATATTTTCGGTTATGTGTTCTTTAAGAGAGGAAGAAAAAGTATGGTGTTACTGTGATTCTGCGTCTTCAATGTACACGCGTTAGAGAGAGAAGATTCTCATGGTTTTTTATTTTATTAAAGAAACCATGATTTTACTTATAATAATAAAAACTCAAACTATACGACAAAATAATCATTCACCATATCAAACTTAAGGGGTGAAAATAAAAGAAAATTGTATATAGTAAAAGAAATTATGTAATATTTTTATGGGTTAAATGTATTTTATTTTATAATAATAGTAAGTTTTGATTTATCGAATTTAAAATAAAAATTTATTTAGTCTTTTAATAAAATAAAATTTCTTTAATTTGATCTTAAGTCAAGACTCTATCAAAATCTGTATACGTGACACTTGATATTGTTTTTTTTTTCAATTTTTTTAAATTCCACAAGGAAATTCGAATATTTTTAATTTTTTTTATATCTTATAATTTTTTTAAAAGTTTTTTTAAATTTTTTTTTACTTTTTTTTTATTTTTTTTTTCTCCAGCTTGGACAAGTTTATTATTTTATTTTATCTATTTCATATTAATTTGATACATTAATTTTGTGTGATATTTAATTTTTTTGATAGGTATTAAAAATTTTTTTGGACTGTTGAAATTTTGTCGACAAACATTGAATGATTTGCTCTCTGATTCTGATAATAGGAAGATAACGAAGATCGAGTATCAAGAATATTTTATAGGTATTAATAGTTGAATAAAATATAACTTGATCGAGTTGAATCATTGATAATACAATTTTAAATAAAGATTTGACATAATAAATAATAGGAAAAAAACAATATTAAAGTTAATATATAAAACAACTTGATGAAAAATATGAATTATTTCGTAAGAAAAAAATTGTGATGCACATATTATATAATATAATAGTAAAATTTATTAAAATATACTGTTAATTTAAAATTATTTAATAATATTGAATAAAATTCTATATGTTAGGGAGGAAATTATGATTCACATACTTTGTGACTAGCCAAATATTTCTCTCCATTTTTCAGCAGATTTGTGATTTGAAAAAAATATGAACTCATCTCCTTAGTTAGCGTGTGATATTCAATTTTTTGGCCCAGTTTGAACATTTATTACGCATAAAATTATTATTACTTTTCTGCCCTTACTATTTAAAAAATAACTATACAATTCAAAATTAACATAAATTATCAATGATGCAAGGGTATAAGAAACAAGTAAGCAAAGAAACAATAAAATCAAAGTATTTGAAAAGGAAACATAAAATATAATTGTGTATAAGTAACAAAAAAAATTCCAAGATGAATTTCATTATGATAATCAAGAAAAACGTAGCAACAAACAACATAAAACTTGTAGTTCTAGTAGTATTACTCTAGAATACTGACTCTTAGGTGCAAAATTTATGGCTTGGGTATATTGGGAGGTTCTTTCCCACTAGAAATCTTATGATCAACCGCAAATTGAATACCAAAGTAATCAAAATCAAATGGAATATGAATATCATTCAAGTCATCAAGTCAACTCTAAATTACTCTCAACCGCATTCTGTTCAAGATGTGATGAAGTATCATCACTAGCAACCACATTCGGTTCTTGCACTATGTCCAAAGGTTTTAAGGAATTGGTTTCATCATTTGAAACCTCAACACTTTCAACCAATTCAGGGCTAACCAATCGAGGCGAAGATACAAATATATTGAGGTGTCTCTCTTGGAGTCATTCAAAGAAGCAACCAAAGGTTCAGCAAAAGAAACTTTTTTGAATCTGTTATTCATCTTCCTTTTACTCAAATCCTTCTTATACATAGTTTCAAATTCAAGTCTCTTAGCTTGATAAGCTTTAGAAGCATCTTCCGCGCTGTCGAAAGTTCCCAACCAATTACGGGTACCATCAATCGGGTTACGGATTTCTGCTGCCCATCGACCCCCTTGTCTCATCCGAACACCTTTGTATTTGCAAGATGGTTGTTTCACTGCATGTATTCGTGTTCCAACACTCTTATTATTCGTGTTCAATTCATTATCAACAATTTGGTCACACGGAACATTAGGCAATGCAATTTCAAGCACAACTCTCTTCCTTTTTGTTGGATCCACAATACTATTATCTCTTTCATCAGATGAAGAATCTGTTGCATCAGGATCATCATATTTAACTTTCAATACTCTTCTAGTTTTAGAGACATGAGATGGTGGAGGATACATGTTGAAATCTGCAGTTGGAAATTATAATAACAACCTCTTTTGTTATTATAAAAGAGACTATTCACCTTCCAAAGAGAAAAAACTATTACAGAAAAACAACAAAAACTGTATAATTAAGTGAACAAAATTAAGAAACCTTATAATCCTTATTCATAAGTAAATAAAGATATCAATGAACAAAATAAAGCTCCAATAATAAGAAAAACACAATGTAGAGAATAAGGTTTGTTGTTACCAAGACATTGCAAACTGAATCTCCTTTGATACTTTCAGTGTTCTGTAACTACCAGCTTTAGCTTTGGCTAAAGAGAGAAGAAAGTTTCTTGTGTATGAGATTCTTGAACTTCTGCAAAACCAAATTAACAGAATCCTCATTAATAATCATACTATATATAATGCATTACTTATGCGAGAAAAAAAAAACAAACTAAAAAGATAATTAATAATAATTTTTTTTATATCTAACTAGTAAAACAATTAATAACAAACTAAAAACAAAAAATCTAAATTTATGCCGTAAATCAAAAACAAGTTTCATCGGATAAAAATTTAATTAAATAATAATGATAATAATAATAATAATAATTAATTTTGGTTAAAAAATATAATAATGAAAATAATAAATGAAAACGATTAATAAATCAAAAATAAAGATAATAATAATGACAATTAAAAATTTACTTGTAAGGATCTTCGAGTAGACGGTGCTAAGAGTGGTGCATATCGATTTTTATATTTATTTTTGCGGGAAATTTCTTGAGAGACAAAATGCAAGAATCCTTCTAAGAATCGGTATGGTATTCTTGAAGCAAAGAAACTTGAAATACTCAAAAAATATGTAGACGTAACAAGATCAAGAAAAAGGTCCTAAACTCTAAAGATAAAGAAGAAGAAATTCTTAAACCCTAAAATGAAGAATGTACAGAAAATGTATATTTATATGATCCGAGATTTACGGCAAAAAAGAAAAATAGCAACCGTGACAGCAACGATAATAGCGTTGGGAGGTTGAGGTGGCGGTGAAAAAAAAATTAAATTTTTTTTTTAATATAAACATAGATCATTTGAAAATAGGGTTAAATAAGTTTTTGGTCCCTCTAAATATCTCAAACTTCGTTTTTAGTCTTTCTAAAATTTTTCTTTAAAGAATGGTCCTCCTAAAAAATTAAAGGCAAAATACTCATTTTGGTTCCTTAACTATAAACTTGAGTTTACATTGATCCCTTAACTTTTTTCGTGTCATTTTGGTCCCTTAACTTTCAAAACATTTGATTTTAGTCATTTTTGTCTAATTAGCGATAAATTTCAAAGTTTTTTCGTCGTTAATTAGATAAAAATGACTAAAATGAAACTTTTTTAAAGTTAAGAGACCAAAATGACACGGAAAAATGTTAAGGTGATAGGTGAGTGGGTTCTCCCACTTATATATGCTTAAGTCTCCACATTCCTATCCAATGTGAGACTATTTCCCCACTTACTCACATTTGCTATTATTCTAACAAAGGGACCAATGTGAAGACAATGGTATAGTTAAGGGACAAAATGAATATTTTGCCAAAATTAAATTTTAGCTTTTGATCTCTCCTGCTATTTAACGACGATTTTTACAATTTAGTAACGATTTTAGTAACGGTTTTAGCGAGGATTTTTATTTAACGACAGAATTAGAGATCATTTTAGCTACAATTTTGTCATGAGGGACCAAAAATTAAAATTAAAATTTTTAAACGGATCATTCTTTAAAAGAAAATTTTAGAAAAATTAAAAACAAAATTTGAGTAATCTAGAGAAACTAAAAACTTATTTAATCCTTGTTTAAATATGTTAATTGAAAAGCTTATACCAGAATGAAATTAGAGCAAATCAAATATAAAAAATCTTTAATTGCTCAGATTAAATAAAAATTATGATAAATAGTTCACTTATTTTTCTTTTCTAACCTAATTATTCTATATCCATTCCTTTTTTTAAAAATAGGAAGGGATCATTTGACACCGATGTCAAAATATTAATTTTGACATTAAATCTTACTTCTTTATTATTATTAATCTAAAAATTAAGATACATTCACTTAAAACTAAAACACGAGTTTTTAAAAGAAATTTATTTTAATTTTTAAATTGTTAAAAATAAAAGAATAAGATTTAATGTCAAAATTAATACTTTGATATTGGTGTTAAATAATCCCTTTTCATTAAAAAATACGCTCTTAAAATTCGGTTTCCATATCAATTTTTTTATAAAAAATAATAGATTTGCTATAAAAACTTTGCTACAAGATGTGATGCCAGTTAATATCAAATAATGAGTTGATATTTGACTGTAACTAAATTGGACGGACACGCTGTCTATAATTAATTTAATGTTATATCAAATAAAACTATTATTATTATTATTATTATTTATTATTATTATTATTATTATTATTATTATTATTATTATTATTATTATTATTAATATTTGATAAATAACATCATCTATCAATCACCTATTTTTTTTATAGATTAATTAAAATACCCCGATGATATAAAGAAATTTTACATTGTTAATGAATCACAACTATTGATTTATTTAAAAAATTTGACTTTAACTTTAATTTTTTTAAAATATTATATTTTAATGATTACAATATATTGTTGGTGTAAAAATTTTTATACTAACCGTGCATAACAATTAAATTCTTTTTTTTTATTTATTAAAATAATATGAATGTAAACCTATCCCAGTTTGATTCTTGGTAGAAATAAGATTTGGCTTGTGAGTTTGATTCTTTTACATTTGTAAAAGATTAAAATAGTAAAAACTTAATCTCTTAATTAATTCATCTTACATCAATCAAATACTATCAAATATCAAATTCGTTTTTGATATTTTTTTCAACTTTCATTTTTTCCTCTACTTCTCGCTCGTTCACTCATAATTTCATTCTACTTTCTCTTTTTATTATATTATTTTTTCTTTTAATTCTAATTATTTTATCTTCTTCTAATTAATTTTAATATATTAAAATGTTTAATTATAACATATGAATGTATACAATATTGATATTTAGTTTTGTTTTTACGATAAATTTAATTAATTTTATTTATTTATTATTATTAAATTTAATTAGTTTTGTTGTGATAGCGCCATGGTTAAATATTTTCTCCCTTACTTACTCTATTTATTATATTCATGCCATATGCACCCCTTCTTTCTGTGGAGGCTCTGATACCACACTGTCCGGGAGTCTCACATACTATGAAACCAGCCCTAACTGTATCGTCATTAAACAACCAACCATAGGCATAACATAGACTAACAATTAAAACTGGCATTCCATAATAGTGAGGACCGTAGTATGGATTGATGGTCAGATGTTTTCTGATACACAAGATCCTCGTGTTGAGGCAAGTGTAGAGCATACTTGCATCTGTATGGGGAATTATGATATGAATACAATAACTAAAGCTTTTAGGGAGAAAGAAAAGAGAGTTAGAACATTTTGTTCTTAAGCATACAAGATGGTTTTTATTCTTATTGCTTATGACTTGAAATATTACAAGAGGTCTCCTTTTATAGCCAAGGAGATTCACAAAAGACAAATCCACACTATTTACAAACATGGCATCATTAATGCCTTCTTTCAAAAGTCTGACACCCTTATCCCTTATGGATACATTATTGTAGTACTATTACACAAAAGGACAAAACTTAACTATTTATAAATATGCTTGTGATTAATAAGAGACACTTGTCCAATTAGTCTTTAAAGATAGGTTCATGACTTAGATACATATTCTAATCGGATAAGTATTCTTCTGAAAAGCAGTCTCCGTATCGAGATGTCTCTTTTTCCCACACGTCATCCATCATGTAAGCATGGTCTGATATTTTTCTATGGACTTCTTCCATGTGTCCTTCTGAAAATTCAACTTCCATTGGGGAATCTGCTTTTTGTTGTGTGGCTTGAACTGAGCTTTCTCCAACCTCTCGATTTTTATACTGAGCTTGATGACTGATACAAGTGGAGTTAGCATTCATCTTGTCTGCTTCATGGAGGTTGATGAAGTTAACATATTCCATTAATTCTCTTGTGACTTTTATATTTGGAGGATAATCATCAATGGTTTCCCATATATGAACATAAGTCTTACCACCAAGTAACTTAGTGGCAGGATCTGTTTGATAGGGCCTGTGCAAGAAGAAAACAGTCTTGAATTTGCTAATAGCCTATGAGGCTAACCCCCTTTCTTTGACCTCGTCTAGGATTGGTTTTAATTGATCTCTCCACCATGTTAGCGGAGAGCACCATTCAAGAGTAGTCCAAATCAAGGATTTGTGGTTCTTCGGATCCATTTATGTGTTCATACATGGCTTCAGTGGGTATGAGGACAGGCATAAAATATAAAGCAGTGGCACACCAAATATACCATAAATGGTTTTTTGTGAATTTAGCATTAGAGTTTATTAAAATTGGTAGGAGAAATGGTGTGTCTGGGAAATAAGGAGTATGGTCAGGGAGTTTATTCCTTATAATTTTTTTCATATAATAAAAAAGATTATTCCTGGCATACTGCTTAAGCTGTGAGGGTGAAGAGGATACAGTTACTCCTGGAGGAAAGTCTTTGGTCTTGGAGGCACGAGTTTTCAATGATTTGACCATGAGAATCAAGGGAAAAGTGTGCTTGGTAGTAATGATCTGGATGGGTTTCATAGGCCTAGAAAGTAAATCAGGAATCACATTTGAGTTCCTTTGATATGTTTCACAATAAAATCATAACTAGAAAACCAATATTTGAGCCTAAGAGTTTGAGGATCAGGAGGTGTGATCGGTGGATCTGGAACTGACTGTTTAACGCTGGTTCGCGAAATGTCGCGGAAGCAAGAGTCGCCACCGTCTTTTATTTTCTCCAAATGGAAAGGACAAAAGCACAGAAAAATTTCTTAAAGAGATTGCTCTCGGTTCGGGAGGTAGGTTATAGAAAGGGAAGGTGTTAGCACCCTTTCTATCCATGGTTATCCATGGGCTCTTAGATACTTGCTTATTGTGTTTTCAAAAGGTTTGTTCGCTTTTCAATTGTGGGTTTTAAAAAAGTTTCTTTGAAAATTTCAGTTCGACTCTTGTATCGGTCCTCAAGAGTGTTTGAAAAATTGCTTTCGAAAGCTTTTTGAAAATGTGTCGGTGTGAAAAGTATTTTGATTTGTTTTGAAATTTAGAGCAAGTATCTAGAGTCGTCTACCTACCCTAAGGAATTCGTCTGTGTAGATGTCCTTTAAAGTAATGTCATCCCACCATTGAAAGGTAGGTAACACCACCGTTGGAGGTGTTCGGGTCAATTCGAGGTTCGGGACATGGTGATCACCAGAGCAACGGGAAGACACCTTAGAAGCTACCCTCATGCCAGGTTCCCGGATCATGAGGACTTACTAAGACATCCTCTACTCGACGACCACCTTTCGAGGCAAGGCAACAGTGAGGCGTACCCTAGGGGTGGTGTGTGATTTGTGTGTCAGATTCATTTATTTTATCTTGTCATGTTATTGGTGATCTACGCGTTCGTTTTTATTTTTGTCCATTCATTCTTGCATGCCTTGATTAACATTTAAAAATTGCGAAAAGTAAAAATTCTAAAGCTATTACAAAAGGTGCGGGTCCACATCGCCGAAATTTCTTGAACCCGATTTGACAGAAAAATAAAGAATTAAAAGAAAAATAAAGGTGCGAGAAATTAAAACGTTACATGGCCTTGGGAGAGATACATAAATATTATAAAGAAAAAGAAATAAATATGCGAATTAATAAGAATTAAAACGAGGGTGTTGGACCCTTTTTGCAAAATTAAATTAAACGATGAAATTAATTAATTAAAAAAAAAAAGAAAAGGAATTGTTTTTTTGGTATTTTATGATTTTAATGAAAAAAGAATTAATTAAAATAAATGCTAACCCTAATTCTACAATTTTAATTTTGTTATGAAAATATATTAAAGTTTTAACCTAAAATTAACCCTAATTAATTTACATGCAATTTAATTACAAAATAAATATTTAATATTTAATTATTATGAAAAAAATAAAAAGGGATAAAAAAATAATTAAACCCTAATTCTACTAATTTTAGGTTTTTTATTATGAAAACATTATAGTTAAACCTAATTTAATGACTAAATGAATTAATGCAATTTATTTATGAAAATATTAAAATAAAATATTTATTATATTTTTTTCATCTTTTCTGATTTTTTATGGTGTTTTGTGTTTTTTATGAAAATATTAAATTAATTAAAAAAAACAATAATTAAAAGAAAGTAGAAAAGAAAAATAAAGAAAAATAAAGAATAATAAAAAAGGTTTGCAAACCTAGGGGGTTCAGACCCCAAATAAGAGGTTTTCTTTTAGCAATTTGGGCCCATCAACCTTGGCCTGTTGGACTTTTGTGCCAGCACGTGTACACGTTGACTAGAGTTCACCGTGCTCTCCAAATCTGTGCCTTTGGATTGATGTAATTGAACGCGTGGACGACTTGATTTTGAAGGTGTATGGTGCGTCTTCAGCGTTGACACTGCATAGAAACATTAAATAGAAAATAATATGAAAGGGGGTGAGGACCTGGGGCTCGAACCCAGGTCCTATGGTTTACCATTCAACGCGCTTGCCAGTGGAGCTGTCTCGTTCATCTGTAGATAATATAATTAACAAACATAATAAAACAAAAACGCGTTAATGCTTTGTTTTCCGCGCGAAAGTTTAAACCAACCAATTGTCCTTTGCCACCTAGTCATCTCCTTCGCTTGGCTTTATTTTCCTGAAACAAGAACAATTTAGCAACGGTTTTTTAAGCGTTCTTTTAGGCCATCTTCTGGAAAATAGCGAACAGCCCAGGAAGGCTCATAAATTGAGCGCGAGGGTCTCAATCTCTTCGTCCAAATATGCTGAGCATGGTCATGGCATCGTGGTGTCCCAATTTTGCTGTATTCAAAAACCCCCAATTCAAAGCTTCATAAACCCTAAAACACGATAATGGCAGAATCGTATACAATGCTCAAAAACACAATTAATTCACATGGTTAGCATTAGAATCAAACAATGAACACAAATCACATATTGAAAATTGCTAAATGCGCATGAATTGGGATGCAAGAGTATGAAGTTTTTTCTGTACAGGTGAGATCGTTCTCACGTTTCTGGGCACGAAAGCTTGTGGTTTTTGATCCAAATCCTTTCTTTGAAGCCTCAGCAAGCTAATGGAATTGATCTTTTGCCTTGAATCGTCCTCTAACCTTGTTTTCAGTTTTCAAATTTTCAACCAAAAACTCAAGTTCAATGCTTGGTCTGTAGCGCAGCTTCTTGGTTAATGGCATTAGGGTTGCGTTTGGTACTTATGTATGAATGATTTAGGGTTGAAAACTTGATCCAAAACCTTTGCATTCATGGTTTGGAAGATTTGATTTTTCAAGATCTTTTTTCAATATTTTCCATGCTATTTGGTATCAAATCATGACAAAACTTTCCACAAATGATTATGCACGAACCTTGAGTGTCCAATGAGAGTATTTGCTGCACAAAAAGATTTGATTCCATTGGTTTTATATTTTTCATGTATTTTATTTAATTAAATGAATTATTAATAATAAAAAATTCAAATAAATAAATAAAAATGGAGAAAAACTTCCCTTTGGGCCAAATGGTCGTGTGCATGCTTTGGATAATGAATTGTGGAAGAAAAAGAGGCCCATTAGCAATTTTAGGTCATTTGAATCAATGTTGACTTTTCAAAATATCCAAAAATTTCCCAACTTCCACAAGGCATAACTTGCTCAATTTTTAAGCTTTGCTCATGTTCTTGGACATTTTGGAAAGGTTTTTGAGTCCTCTAACCAATGCCTTTGGTCCCATGTGATTTTGATTTACCAATCTAAATTTATGGCCTTTGACTTAAAGTCCCTTTTTGTTGACTTTTGAAAATGACCTATAATGTTGAAATTGATAACTTTTTGTGAGAGCATTTCTTGGACTTGGAGTATGAAGATGAGTTGTAGGAAATGTCTTTCTCTTCAAAATGAGCTTTGGATGGAATTTTTCTGATAATCCATGTGAAAGTTATTCCCTAGTCAATTTATAGTTGACTTTTTCAACTGTCCAAATAAGGAAACTTTTGCATCTTGATGATTTTTGAGCCTAGCTTTGAGAATCATGATCAAGCATTGATCAAATGATGTTTGTGGCTTTAAAATGAGATGTTGACCAAAAATTTGAACTTTTGACTGTCAAATGACCATTTTGCCCCTACAGTTGACTGTAGTGCAATTAGGGTTTTTGACTGTGCAATTTTGTGCTGAAAGTCTTGAAACTTGATATGAGGATGCTTGACCATGTTTGTAGGCATGTGAGACTTGATTGGATCCTTGGAAACTTCATTTTCTTGATCAGAACCAAAACCCTAATTTTGACTGTTCAGGAGGCTCTTACACTGTGCAACCCTTGGGGAATTTTGAAGCTTGACTTGGCAAACTTTGGAGAATATGGGAGGGAAAATTTTGGGGTTCAACAGTTGCCCCTATTCAATCTTCTTAGACCTGAGGATGCAGATTGGCTGACGTGCCTTTCGTAATCCGAGGGTAGAAGATGATTGAACACTAGAGTGCCCAGAAATTTGCGCTCACATAGTAGCAGTGATGGTGGAAATGGGCTTATAGATGCCATTTAGAGATGCTGGAAGGTGGATGGGCTTATAGATGCCATCTGGATGTTGATCGCGTAAGAGATTCCTTGGCGAGAACTTGCGTACCTGCAAAAGAAAAATGAGTACCTGACATGTTGCAGGGCTGGTCTTCAGATGCTTGGTATAGATGTGTCCTGACTGGTTACATGAGCTGGATCTGGAGCTTCAAACGATGATGAATGAACCAGGGGTGGTTACTACCTCAACAGGAACGGTGAGAGAACCTTGGATGATTTTAACCTCTACAGCAATTGTTGAGAAAATCTTGGGATTACCACCTCCGCAGTATCGGGGAGAGACCCGTAGGCGATTACAATCTCAATAGCAATCATGGAGAAAAACCTGGAATGGAATTATCGTCTCCGCAGCATGGGGGAGAGAACCATAGGAAATTATAATCTCAATAACATTCATTGAGAAAAACCTGGAATGGAATTATCATCTCCGCAGCATTGGGGAGAGAACCATAGGAAATTATAATCTCAATAACATTCATTGAGAAAAACCTAGAATGGAATTATCATCTCCGCAGCATTGGGGAGAGAACCATAGGAAATTATAATCTCAAAAGCAAACATTGAGAAAAACCTGGAATGGAATTATCGTCTCCGCAGCATTGGGGAGAGAACCATAGGAAATTATAATCTCAATAACATTCATTGAGAAAAACCTTTGATAACTTCTACTGAGTCTTCATCAGAAAAATCTGTTTGGGGTCGACTTAGCTGGACTAGAGAAAGCCTTGGACTGGATAAGAAATCTTTGGAGTCGATTAACTGAACCGGTCTAGGTCTTGGAATGTCTTCAACTGGGTCTTTATCAGAAAAATCTGTTTGGGGTCGATTTAACTGGACCATAGAAGGCCTTTGACTGGATAAGAAATCTTTGGAGTCGATTAACTGAACCGGTCTAGGTCTTGGAATGTCTTCAACTGGGTCTTTATCAGAAAAATCTGTTTGGGGTCGATTTAACTGGACCAGAGAAGGCCTTTGACTGGATAAGAAATCTTTGGAGTCGATTAACTGAACCGGTCTAGGTCTTGAAATATGATTGAGAATTTAACTGAATCTTTCCTGAAAGGTAAAGGTCAGTCATATGCAATGCATGATATGGATCAAGCGATGATGTTCTCAACATGAATGAGATTTGTAAGATATGAGGCGTATATGCATGCTATAATGATGTATGTGATGTTTAGGAATGTATGTTTTCGTCTAGGAAAGTAAATCCTTGACGGGTGCCGGGAAGTCACTCCTGGGCTGATGTTGGCAAGTAGATCTTTGCTTCCGCTGGGGATGTTGTTTGCAAGAATACCGGTAGGAGACGATAACTCCGTTGGGGAATAAACTTGGCGAATGGAATAACTCTGCGGGGAGGAAAGTACTCTAATGATCTTGCTGGGAAGCAATACTCTGTGGGGAGAGAGATATCTTGCTGAATTGTTGATAGTAACTTGCTGGGGATACCCTTGTTGTATTGGAAGTGTTAATAGACTTTGCTGGGGATAAGAAGGCTTCGTCGAGGACGATCTTTCCGTGGCTTTTAGCTGAGGATAACCCAATTATATCCTAGTAAGGAAATAACTCTTTAAATAAAGCCGGATGACGCATTCGTGCTCTGCGAGGGGATAAGCTTCCAGAATCTACTGGGGATAAGCTTACTGCTTGGGGAGATAAATTCCAACTTTCCTGGGGAACTAGATTGGACTCTCCTGGGGGAGTTTTAAGCTGTACCGGGGAAGTGACTCCATTGAATGTTTGATATACCACCGGGGAACAATCTTTAGGCCACGACTGTCGAGGATGCTTGTTAGGAATTTATGCATACTGCTGCTGGGGAATGTTGAGATCTGCGGGAGGATACCCAACTTCCTTAAGTTTGATAGTAGCTTGAGGAGAGTATACTGCTTGCTGGCTCACTCTCTGGGGGGATTAAGATGTCGGTTGTGTTCTTTAGCTGAACCTACCTTGGTACTTTAGAGGATAGAACAATTAGATTGCCTGGATGGCTCATCATTGCCCCTGTTTCTGAGGTGGGAGAGGAGGACATATGAGGTGCTGATAGTTGTTGATGGACAAACCTTCTTCTGCTAGGCAGGTGACAAGATGACGGGACAATAGTCGTACGCTTTGATCCCTAACTTTTGCCCGGACCGCCCTTTCGGGTTTTCAGTCCACCGGGATACCCATTTTTGCCCAAGCCGCCTTTTCAGGTTTTCGACTTGCCGGGTGTACAGATTTTTTTCATTTCATCCCTTCGTTTTGCCCGAACCCTTTTGGTTCGTCGGGAAGCCCTTATTTTTGCCTAGGTGTGTCAACCTAGCGGGTCTTTGATTATGCGTAGTATTTTTTCGACTATGTCCGCGCTTTCAGAATGTAGGGAGTTGCCCCTGTTTAGAAGTGTTTTGTCATGCCACCAGAACATGTTTAGTCAGGCAAGATTCGTTGTTGGGATGCCCCAAGTGACTCAGGCGGAGACTTGCCCAGGCTATTTGGCCTTTGAGAGATTCTCCGAATCTTGATTGGACTGCCCCAGATGATAGACCATGATCCTATCATGCCCCTTGATTGGAGATACTCTTGTTCATTAGACTTTCGTCATGTGAATTTTCCTGCTGTTCAAACAAAAAGTCATATGCAAACAAAGTTATGTTAAAAATGCAAAGCTTATGTCTGTCTTGAAGATTTTGAAAAGGCATTCTTTTTCATAAAACAAGTGATGTTTGTAAAATGTGATGTCAACTCCGTATTTACCGTAAGCCTTAAGGAGTCAGGATACCTTTGTAACAGTATACTTTCGAACTAACCCATGCTTCAGCTAGGACTTTTAAGGGTTATAACGTGGCCTGGTTCACGGTTTAAGAAACAAAGGATAAAGGCTCAAATTTTATTTGTACCCACCCGCTCTTCGTGATGTTCTCCAAACCTAAACTCAGTTGATCATACGTCAGACCTTGTTTGAGTCTTTGCTCTGATTTTCCGGTGATGATTCGGACGTTGATAACTTATTTTGAATAGGCAGTCATTCCTTTTTTTGTTGAGGGTTTGTAAGGCCTCTTTCTTGTCTGATTTTTTGTTATCCCTTTCTTTTTTGCCTGAACTGTTTCCTTTTTTGGAATTACAGTCAGCGGGATGCCCCAGTTTTGTAAGTCTCCTTCATGGGTTTTGACTTAATGGGTTTTTTTTATTTTGAAAGATAATGACTGCCTTTCTTTATTGATCATTCGGAACCATCACTGTCTTTCTTTGTTTTGTAAGGATCTTTTTGGTGCCATTCGTTATGCACTTGGATCAACTGAGAGAACTACCCTGCCCCAGGTTATGATGAAGGGTTTTGAATTTCGAAAAGAAAAACTCCTACTTCTTTGGCTCAGAGGGGTTGACGAGGGATTATCATCCTTATAACTCCAGTGTTTAGGGATTGAAACAATGCCTGTACCTCATCAGCGAGGTCTGTTCAAAAGCATACTGTAATGATCACGGTATCGTTTTCGTCATCCTCCCTCAAGAGGCTTAGAATTATTAATTGAGAGTTGACATCAGAAAAATATGAAAATAATTTGCGTATAGTGAATACGAATATATTGCTTCAAAACAGACATATGCGATGCATTAATGAAATAACAATGTTTAACATGAGTAAATGTTTGAACAAAAGAGAATTGCAACTTGAACATTCGAATGAACAAAAATTTCTCAATCCTAGCCATGTTTTGGCAAGGGAGCAGTGATCACGTGGGGAGTCTTGGGTACTTTAAACTGAACCTCTCCAGCGTCGATCATGTCTTGGATCTTATTTTTCAAGCTCCAACAATCATCTGTAGTATGCCCCGGGCTGTCAGAGTGATAAGCGCAGCGGGCGTTGGGATTATACTTCGGTGACGTTGTATTTTGGTTCTTCGGAGCTTCTTTTAGAGTTACCAGCTTGGTCTCCAGCAACTGTGGCAATATCTGGGATAAGGTCATGCTGAGCCGAGTGAACTGCCTTCTCTCGCTCTTTTGTTGGTTGTGATGTTGAATTTGTGACACTGGAGCCATTTGAGGAGCTCTCCCCTTACCTCCTTGTCTCAAAGGTGGTTGAACGATGACTGGCTTTTTACCCTTAGACTTTTGCCCCAGTTGGTTACCCTGAAGCAGTTGGTTGACGAGAAACCAGAGCTCATCTTGTCTTTGAGCCAACCCTCGAATGGTAGTCCCCTGCCCCAGCATCTGGACCCTCAATGCATCCACCTCAGCTTGTAGGTGTTTCAACCTTTCATCCTCAGCACTGTTCCTGACAAAGGTCTCCATGAGAAGTGTCCTTAGCTCCTCCTGCCCCTTGGATAGATTCAGGAGGATTTCCCCGAACCGGGTCTCTTGAGCAAGAAGGTCCTGGTTATTTTGTTGGGAAGCCATTGCTGAAATAAACAGCGAGAAAGGTAAGCGACCTTCAACAAGGATACCTGTTATGCAATGATGAGTATGACATGCATGTAATGTTTTCAAGGACCTCGCGGGGTAAACAAGAAAATTTGTTAGCGTTTGGATCCGGTAGTTTGATTGAAAGAACTTTATATTTGTTGAGAGTCTTTCTTCCAAGGGTCAAAGGCTCACCATATCAAGTGGGTCATAGCCCCTGACAACCTTGGCTAGGGGAACCTTCTTCAAGTGTCAAAGCTCACCATATCCAGTGGGTCATAGCCCCTGACAACCTTGGCTAGAGGAAAATAAATCCCCTTTGCCCCTTGCTGGACAGTTGGTTCATCATGACCTACATCACAAGCCCTTGAGATCCTTGAAATGGGTTAGTCCTTATGTAGGATGCATGCAATAGTATGATGTTATGCTATGCATGGAGTAATGTAGGTAAACCCTGTTATGAGTCCAGATTAAGGACTGCAAACCAAAACCTGCAAGAAACTAGTCTGCAAGAAACTCAGTACACTCTGTTATAAGCCCTAATTAAGGACTATAAACAAAACCTGCAAGAAACTCAATACACTCTGTTATGAATCCTAATTAAGGACTATAAACAAAACCTGCAAGAAACTTAGTAAGCCCTGTCATGTGTCCCAATTAAGGACTAAAACAAAACCTGCAAGTAGTTCATGTGTCAGATAAAGCATGCAAGCAGTCAAGTACGAAGGCACACAAGTCACACAAGAGAAAGACCTTAGAGTTTAGGCCAGCATGGGGTCTGGGTATTACCCTCTTGAAGTTGGTGGGCTCAACCTGTCCTATTAGAAGTAACCGGGTTCTAAGGGTCCCAATATCACGGGATTGCTTTCATTGTTCATCGTTTCGATTTAGCCACTGAACTGGCGACCGAAATATTCCAGGAAAGCAACCCTCAATTGAGTGTAGTATCGAGTATCAACCAACCTCGGACTGCACCAAAGTCAGTTATCTCACTACCCTAAAGAGGCCAAGATAGTTCAATTAAGGTTCCTAAGGTCTGTTGATGCTTCACGACACCACGCGGAGGCCCCGTACTCTCCTTGACTGAACTCAAGGGTTACCGGTACACACCAAAGTGCCACATCAATGTAGCAGACTGTTTCAACCATGTCGGTATACCCCGCACAGTTCCCTCACAGCCTTGTTGCTACTTTCTAAGAAGGTTTCCCCAGATCCGGGTTAGGATCTATAGAACTCCCAAGCAACCCACAATAATAAAGCAAGCAAAGAAAACAATTGAAAACACAGTTATGAACTAACTCTAAGGTACACCTCACTTTAAGTTTAAGTCCCCAGCAGAGTCGCCAATTCTGTGATCGGTGGATCTGGAACTGACTGTTTAACGCTGGTTCGCGAAATGTCGCGGAAGCAAGAGTCGCCACCGTCTTTTATTTTCTCCAAATGGAAAGGACAAAAGCACAGAAAAATTCCTTAAAGAGATTGCTCTCGGTTCGGGAGGTAGGTTATAGAAAGGGAAGGTGTTAGCACCCTTTCTATCCATGGTTATCCATGGGCTCTTAGATACTTGCTCATTGTGTTTTCAAAAGGTTTGTTCGCTTTTCAATTGTGGGTTTTAAAAAAGTTTCTTTGAAAATTTCAGTTCGACTCTTGTATCGGTCCTCAAGAGTGTTTGAAAAATTGCTTTCGAAAGCTTTTTGAAAATGTGTCGGTGTGAAAAGTATTTTGATTTGTTTTGAAATTTAGAGCAAGTATCTAGAGTCGTCTACCTACCCTAAGGAATTCGTATGTGTAGATGTCCTTTAAAGTAATGCCATCCCACCATTGAAAGGTAGGTAGCACCACCGTTGGAGGTGTTCGGGTCAATTCGAGGTTCAGGACATGGTGATCACCAGAGCAACGGGAAGACACCTTAGAAGCTACCCTCATGCCAGGTTCCCGGATCATGAGGACTTACTAAGACATCCTCTACTCGACGACCACCTTTCGAGGCAAGGCAACAGTGAGGCGTACCCTAGGGGTGGTGTGTGATTTGTGTGTCAGATTCATTTATTTTATCTTGTCATGTTATTGGTGATCTACGCGTTCGTTTTTATTTTTGTCCATTCATTCTTGCATGCCTTGATTAACATTTAAAAATTGCGAAAAGTAAAAATTCTAAAGCTATTACAAAAGGCGCGGGTCCACATCGCCGAAATTTCTTGAACCCGATTTGACAGAAAAATAAAGAATTAAAAGAAAAATAAAGGTGCGAGAAATTAAAACGTTACATGGCCTTGGGAGAGATACATAAATATTATAAAGAAAAAGAAATAAATATGCGAATTAATAAGAATTAAAACGAGGGCGTTGGACCCTTTTTGCAAAATTAAATTAAACGATGAAATTAATTAATTAAAAAAAAAGAAAAGGAATTGTTTTTTTGGTATTTTATGATTTTAATGAAAAAAGAATTAATTAAAATAAATGCTAACCCTAATTCTACAATTTTAATTTTGTTATGAAAATATATTAAAGTTTTAACCTAAAATTAACCCTAATTAATTTACATGCAATTTAATTACAAAATAAATATTTAATATTTAATTATTATGAAAAAAAATAAAAAGGGATAAAAAAATAATTAAACCCTAATTCTACTAATTTTAGGTTTTTTATTATGAAAACATTATAGTTAAACCTAATTTAATGACTAAATGAATTAATGCAATTTATTTATGAAAATATTAAAATAAAATATTTATTATATTTTTTTTCATCTTTTCTGATTTTTTATGGTGTTTTGTGTTTTTTATGAAAATATTAAATTAATTAAAAAAAACAATAATCAAAAGAAAGTAGAAAAGAAAAATAAAGAAAAATAAAGAATAATAAAAAAGGTTTGCAAACCTAGGGGGTTCAGACCCCAAATAAGAGGTTTTCTTTTAGCAATCTGGGCCCATCAACCTTGGCCTGTTGGACTTTTGTGCCAGCACGTGTACACGTTGACTAGAGTTCACCGTGCTCTCCAAATCTGTGCCTTTGGATTGATGTAATTGAACGCGTGGACGGCTTGATTTTGAAGGTGTATGGTGCGTCTTCAGCGTTGACACTGCATAGAAACATTAAATAGAAAATAATATGAAAGGGGGTGAGGACCTGGGGCTCGAACCCAGGTCCTATGGTTTACCAATCAACGCGCTTGCCAGTGGAGCTGTCTCGTTCATCTGTAGATAATATAATTAACAAACATAATAAAACAAAAACGCGTTAATGCTTTGTTTTCCGTGCGAAAGTTTAAACCAACCAATTGTCCTTTGCCACCTAGTCATCTCCTTCGCTTGGCTTTATTTTCCTGAAACAAGAACAATTTAGCAACGGTTTTTTAAGCGTTCTTTTAGGCCATCTTCTGGAAAATAGCGAACAGCCCAGGAAGGCTCATAAATTGAGCGCGAGGGTCTCAATCTCTTCGTCCAAATATGCTGAGCATGGTCATGGCATCGTGGTGTCCCAATTTTGCTGTATTCAAAAACCCCCAATTCAAAGCTTCATAAACCCTAAAACACGATAATGGCAAAATCGTATACAATGCTCAAAAACACAATTAATTCACATGGTTAGCATTAAAATCAAACAATGAACACAAATCACATATTGAAAATTGCTAAATGCGCATGAATTGGGATGCAAGAGTATGAAGTTTTTCCTGTACAGGTGAGATCGTTCTCACGTTTCTGGGCACGAAAGCTTGTGGTTTTTGATCCAAATCCTTTCTTTGAAGCCTCAGCAAGCTAATGGAATTGATCTTTTGCCTTGAATCGTCCTCTAACCTTGTTTTCAGTTTTCAAATTTTCAACCAAAAACTCAAGTTCAATGCTTGGTCTGTAGCGCAGCTTCTTGGTTAATGGCATTAGGGTTGCGTTTGGTACTTATGTATGAATGATTTAGGGTTGAAAACTTGATCCAAAACCTTTGCATTCATGGTTTGGAAGATTTGATTTTTCAAGATCTTTTTTCAATATTTTCCATGCTATTTGGTATCAAATCATGACAAAACTTTCCACAAATGATTATGCACGAATCTTGAGTGTCCAATGAGAGTATTTGCTGCACAAAAAGATTTGATTCTATTGGTTTTATATTTTTCATGTATTTTATTTAATTAAATGAATTATTAATAATAAAAAATTCAAATAAATAAATAAAAATGGAGAAAAACTTCCCTTTGGGCCAAATGGTCGTGTGCATGATTTGGATAATGAATTGTGGAAGAAAAAGAGGCCCATTAGCAATTTTAGGTCATTTGAATCAATGTTGACTTTTCAAAATATCCAAAAATTTCCCAACTTCCACAAGGCATAACGTGCTCAATTTTTAATCTTTGCTCATGTTCTTGGACATTTTGGAAAGGTTTTTGAGTCCTCTAACCAATGCCTTTTGTCCCATGTCATTTTGATTTACCAATCTCAAGTTATGGCCTTTGACTTAAAGTCCCTTTTTGTTGACTTTTGAAAATGACCTATAATGTTGAAATTGATAACTTTTTGTGAGAGCATTTATTGGACTTGGAGTATGAAGATGAGTTGTAGGAAATGTCTTTCTCTTCAAAATGAGCTTTAGATGGAATTTTTCTGATAATCCATGTGAAAGTTATGCCCTAGTCAATTTACAGTTGACTTTTTCAACTGTCCAAATAAGGAAACTTTTGCATCTTGATGATTTTTGAGCCTAGCTTTGAGAATCATGATCAAGCATTGATCAAATGATTTTTTTGGCTTTAAAATGAGATGTTGACCAAAAATTTGAACTTTTGACTGTCAAATGACCATTTTGCCCCTACAGTTGACTGTAGTGCAATTAGGGTTTTTGACTGTGCAATTTTGTGCTGAAAGTCTTGAAACTTGATATGAGGATGCTTGACCATGTTTGTAGGCATGTGAGACTTGATTGGATCCTTGGAAACTTCATTTTCTTGATCAGAACCAAAACCCTAATTTTGACTGTTCAGGAGGCTCTTACACTGTGCAACCCTTGGGGAATTTTGAAGCTTGACTTGGCAAACTTTGGAGAATATGGGAGGGCAAATTTTGGGGTACAACAGGAGGCATCTTATTTTTGAATTCGAGGATCTTAGAGAAAGAGGAATTATCCATCTGGACTTCAAACTGATGGTCTCTCAGGTGAAAGTCAAAATTTTGGATACCCATCTTAACTGCAAGAGCTTCCTTATAAGTGGTATGGTAATGTTTTTCAGCTTCTTTGAACTGACCACTAGCATGACCACAGTAATACTTTATTCCATCAATTTCTTCTATGAAGACGGCTCCCTAGTAATGATCACCGGCATCCGTCTGTAAGATTCTTTTACCATCTCCCGGGATCTTTAAGGCAGGTGGGGTTTGTGCGATCTTTTTCAAGGCTCTTACTGCTTCAGTTTGCTTTGTTCCCCATGGTGGGAGGTTTTTCTTCAGCATTTGAGATAGAGGACTCGTGTATCTTGCCAGTTTTGGCAAGAAATCTCTGATATAATTAATTATACCAAGAAATTGCTGAATCTGCTTAACAGTGAGATTTTCATCGAGAAAGTTTAACAATTCTTGAGCAATATGAGGCTGAGGTTGATACTTCCCTTGGGAAAAATGAATTCCTAGAAAGTCAATTTCTGTTTGGCCCAATTGGCTTTTCTTCTCAGAGAGCATCATCCCATGTCGTTGGGATATTTCAAGGAATTGTCCCAATAGTTGTTTATGGGATTTTTCATCTTTTGAGAATAATAGCACATCATCAATATAGATGAGGATACTATTGAGAATGGGCTCAAAAATTCTAGTCATGGCCTTTTGAAAAAGTTATGGAGCTACCTTAAGCCCAAATGGTAACACAGTCCATTGGTATTGGGCGTTAGGAATACCAAATGTCGTTTTGTAACGGTCCTCGGGGTTGATACCCAATTGCCAAAATCTGGACTTAAGATCGAACTTGGAATAGATCTGGGCATCTTTGATGAAAACATTTAAGGACGAGGCCTTTGGAATAGGAAATTTATCATCCTTGAGGAAATGGTTTAGAGGTTTATAATCAATTACTAGCCTCTTTTTTCCTCTTAACTTTTCAGATCTTTTTTCTACATAAAATGCTTGGCAAGCCCATTCTGATTTGGTGGGTTCTATCAGACCTTGTTTGAGCAACTGGTTGCATTCTTCCATGGACAATGTATAATCTGATGGACTCATTCCTAGATGAGTGGCCTTGGTTGGATTAACATCTTCATCGAGCTTAAAAGGAAGTTGAACAAAAAATTCTTTATTCTTCCATAGAGGTTTTGGATGGCAGAATGTTTCATGGCTGTTTGCACAGAGTTTGAGTAGGTTGGACTTGATTTCTTCATATCCAGCAGGGATTTTAGATAGTGAATATAACTTTAATATCCCAGAATAAGGTTTGAATTCTCTTTTGAATTTTAATCCCGTGGGAAGAATTTGGAGTCTATTGGCTGCTGAGTATACATCCATCCCTACTACAATATCTTTATTTGGAATATTACTTCCAATGACCTTGGTCCAAACTATGCAGTCGGGGAAGAATTTGATTCCTATCTTTTCCTTGGTCATTAAATATGTCCCGAAGACTTTCCCATCTGCTGCTACAAAGTATGTTGCATGTGTTACCCATGATTCTGCTGGGAGAATGCTAGGATTCATCATTGTAATCTGGACCCCAGTGTCCATATAATCTATAACTTTCTTCAGACGGGAAAACTTTATCGCGAGTACATGAGCTTCAATACATGGGAGTGGTGGAGTAGGAAGATAGCTTCCTATCTCTTTGAAGGAGTAAACAGGGAAATATTTGTCATCTTCTAATTCAGAAAATAATGCTTCATCAGACGCACAGTCTTGAAGGGCAAAAATTATTTCTTCATCAGCAGAACTTTGTTCAGAATACAAAGATTCTAGGTCTCCATCTAGAGGTTGAAGAGAGTTGATCAGTTTTGCGGCTTTGTGGGTATTATTAGGACATTCCTTAGAAAAGTGCCCATTTTTTCCACAAATAAAGCATCTCCGATTTTCCCCCTTTCCTCTGGAAGATTTTCTTTTAAAGAACTTCATAGTCTTCTTTTTCTTTCCTTTAAAGGTGCTATGAGATTTGGAGTATTTTTGATGATGATGTTTCTTTTTCGTTTCACAACTGCACCTTTTATCTTTACACTTAATCTCCAGATAAGGTTTTTTGCAGGCCTTGGTGAACTTGACTTTTGTTGTATAACTTCTTGAAATTGATGATGAAAGCTACAAAGCTTTTCAAGTTCTTCCAACGTCGCCTGATGAATCTGGCCAAGACTCATTGTTGCAATATCCTTTTTTGCTGTTGCTACCATCATATGGATTTCTTGTTGGAGTTCATGTGGTAGAGACGATACATAGGTATTCTTGAAACTAGGATCGTTGTACCCATTGAGGAGATAAAACCTTTGTGCCATCCTGTGATAGTGTTTGTCGAAGTCTTTTGTTTTGAGGGAACAACACTTCATCTCAAAGAATTCCTGTCTGTTTTTTCTATCAAACATATCCGTATCTCCGATAAACTCCCGGTGGAGTACACCAAGGATATTGGCTGTGCTTTCTAAATGGTGTAACTCATCTTGTTTGAAAGCCCCAAGATTGTGATACCATTCCTTCATCGTGCCTGTCATTCTACAGCAAAATTCTTCAATAACCTTATAGCTATCTGCATTTGTTTTCATCATCTGGGTATCAAGCCATGCTCCGAATTCGAGTAGTCTCTTTCTCCAACGACTAGGCGGTATATCATCAAATGTGAACCAAGGACCGACATTTGGTTTAGTCCTTTCAGGGACTAGAGTTTCTTCAGGAGATTCTTCAAAAAATGAATCTTCCTCTTTTATATTTGCCATGAAGAGTCTTGGGATTTAGTTTACTTCAGATTGTGATTCTGATGAAAAGGATCTTGGTGTTTCATCACTAGACGTTTCTTGACAGGAGTCTTTGTCATCATCCGAGGAGGACTCGTCTTCTTTTTGTGCCGATGATTCAGCAAGAGAGTAACTTTTCTGGGGAAATTCATAATTTCCAGTGATTGCCATGGCTTAGAAACCTTTATCAGGAATTTCTTCTTCCTTTTGGAATTTTGGAGGAGGTGTTTCAGGTAAATCCTGAGATTCTGAGGATGAAGCGCTTATACAGGCAGCCTTTCCTTTTTTCTTGGAGGTTGAGGTAATGGTAGTTCTGGTAGATTTTGGTCTGTAAGCTGTAGGTATGTATTTGACCTGATCTGGTGGTGAAGTAACATAGGTAGGGAAGAAGGGAAAGTAGGAGGGTCAAGGAAAAGGTTTTCAACAGGCTTGGGCTTTCTTTCGTGTGAAGCTCTTAAGAAATCATCTATTTCTTTTACTTGGCCTTGTAGGTTTCTGATTTCTCTTTCCTTTTGGTCAAAAATTTTGCCAAAAGTTCTTTCTTCTAACATCTGTCGCAAATCACGATCCAACTGAGACACTTGAGCCTTTAAGCTTCTGTAATGCTTCTGCATTTTCTATGATAGAACCTTGAGATAATCATCTGTCTCGTCTATTCTCTCAGCAATCTTGTCCACTTTTTTGTCGAGATTTTAGAGGATGTCATTTTGAGAAATCATGTTTTCTGATTGCCAATTTAGAACTTCTTCAGCTTGAGTTAAAGGTTTGAGTTTTCCATCGGGTTGTACTTCATTAGGATGAATGAAGGGTTTGGATGTTCTACCAGTGATTGGATCCATATTCCTTTCTAGATCAGGAAATTGTTGGCTATATTCTGGTGCGGTAGTTGAGTACATAAAGCAAGGGATTAACTCAACATTTTTTGGAGGGTCCAAAACTTTGCAGTAGTCTGACAGTGACCATGTAACTAGAGTAGGATCATTTGGTGGCATCAATTTTTCTTTCCTGAGGATCTTGAGAGCTTCCTCATAAATAAGAAGAGGTTTCTTTTTTCCATGGATACCTACCCATGGACCGTTATCGGGATCATATCTTCTTTGTGGAGGAGGAGATGGTTTGCACGCCCCGTTGTTTTTTTTTCCGGAAGGATAATATCTCTGTCATAATCATTATCGTGCATCCAACATTCACATCCTGGGTCACATTTATTGGGATCTACGTCCCAAATAAAATGACCATTTATCTTGTCAGTATAGATAGGTTCTCCTTTACTAGTTACAACATGAATTGGGCACCAATCTTCTTTGAGAATCGGTTGGATCATCATGGTCTCGAAAATAGGAGTAATTGAACTCGATCCTTCATCTGGTTTTTTGAAAATTGTTTTGACCGTTTTTTCAATAGATCTTCTAAAGGTGGCCTCTTGAGATTGTATTTGTCTTCTATCTTGATGGATTTTTTCATAGTTTGTTATCCACTCAAGAGGAATTAACTGAGTTAGTTCTTCCCTTGTGATCTTTCTTGGAATCTGAACAATAGAGGGTATATCTTCTTCTTTATTAGTAACTACAAACAGATAATCAGAAGAACATCTCGTGAGAGGCAAATCTATCGAATGATTTTGTAGGCGATAGATTATTTGGTGATGGATAGTAGCAGACATGGCCTCTGGAACTTGGTCAGATCCAGTGATTTGAACTTGGACCTTTAGTCTTGTAGATAGGGTGTTGTCGTTGAGGCTTACATTATAATTTGGAAAAACAGTAAGAACAACGCTTCCCGCATGAAGTGAGGTCAGAACAGTCCCTATGACAGCATTTTCATTATGGAGATAACTCGAATCTAGGAGAGCTATTTTGCAGAAGACAAGTTGATTTTTCCTTCCATGGAGAGAGAGGATGAGTCTAACTGCTCCAAAATGTAAAGTTGTGTATCCTTCAGATTTCCAGTGATTTATGAAACTCTGAGGAATCTCTAAATCCACATACTGCTCTTGGTTTGTTGCTCTCAAACTACATTGGTCTAGTCGAGATGATTGGACGTATTCTTTCATATGAGGGCGATTGGTAGAGATTAGGTTTCTGATGGATCTGGTAATTGTTCTTTGTTTTTTGAAGATATTATAAGGGCTTAAAAGGGGAGGTGCTGTTTCGGAAATTTGAGCATCTTCTGGAACATAAGAATACCCAACAAGGTTTTCTATTTTATGGGTATCAGTCTTTTTACAGAGTTTAGGAAGTGATAGGGAAGAGATGGTGGTAATAGGATGAGTGTTTTGTTGTGATAGCGCCATGGTTAAATATTTTCTCCCTTACTTACTCTATTTATTATATTCATGCCATATGCACCCCTTCTTTCCGTGGAGGCTCTGATACCACACTGTTCGGGAGTCTCACATACTATGAAACCAGCCCTAACTATATCGTCATTAAATAGCCAACCATAGGCATAACATAGACTAACAATTAAAATTGACATTCCATAATAGTGAGGACCGTAGTATGGATCGATGGTCAGATGTTTTCTGATACACAAGATCCTCGTGTTGAGGCAAGTGTAGAGCATACTTGCATCTGTATGGGGAATTATGACATGAATACAATAACTAAAGCTTTTAGGGAGAAAGAAAAGAGAGTTAGAACATTTTGTTCTTAAGCATACAAGATGGTTTTTATTCTTATTGCTTATGACTTGAAATATTACAAGAGGTCTCCTTTTATAGCCAAGGAGATTCACAAAAGACAAATCCACACTATTTACAAACATGGCATCATTAATGCCTTCTTTCAATAGTCCGGCACCCTTATCCCTTATGGATACATTATTGTAGTACTATTACACAAAAGGATGAAACTTAACTATTTATAAACATGCTTGTGATTAATAAGAGTCACTTGTCCAATTAGTCTTTAAAGATAGGTTCATGACTTGGAGACATATTCTAATCGGATAAGTATTCTTCTGAAAAGCAGTCTCCGTATCGAGATGTCTCTTTTTCCCACACGTCATTCATCATGTAAGCATGGTCTGATATTTTTCTATGGACTTCTTCCACGTGTCCTTTTGAAAATTCAACTTCCATTGGGGAATCTGCTTTTTGTTGTGTGGCTTGAACTGAGCTTTCTCCAACCTCTCGATTTTTATACTGAGCTTGATGACTGATACAAGTGGAGTTAGCATTCATCTTGTCTGGTTCATGGAGGTTGATGAAGTTAACATATTTCACTAATTCTCTTGTGACTTTTAGATTTGGAGGATAATTATTAATGGTTTCCCATATATGAACATAATTCTTACAACCAAGTAACTTAGTGGCAGGATCTGTTTGATAGGGCCTGTGCAGGAAGAAAACAGTCTTGAATTTGCTAATAGCCTCTGAGCCTAACCCCATTTCTTTGACCTCGTCTAGGATTGGTTTTAATTGATCTCTCCACCATGTTAGCGGAGAGTACCATTCAAGAGTAGTCCAAATCAAGGATTTGTGGTTCTTCGGATCCATTATGTGTTCATACATGGCTTCAGAGGGTATGAGGACAGGCATAAAATATAAAGCAGTGGCACACCAAATATACCATAAATGGTTTTTTGTGAATTTAGCATTAGGGTTTATTAAAATTTGTAGGAGAAATGGTGTGTCTGGGAAATAAGGAGTATGGTCAGGGAGTTTATTCCTTATGATTTTTGTCATTTAATAAAGATTATTCCTGGCATACTGCTTAAGCTGTGAGGGTGAAGAAGATACAGTTACTCCTGGAGGAAAGCCTTTGGTCTTGGAGGCACGGGTTGGCAATGGTTTGACCATGAGAATCAAGGGAAAAGTGTGCTTGGTAGTAATGATCCGGATGGGTTTCATAGGCCTAGAAAGTAAATCAGGAATCCTATTTTGAGTTCCTCTGATATGTTTCACAATAAAATCATATCTAGAAAACCAATCTTTGAGCCTAAGAGTTAGAGGATCAGGAGGCATCTTATTTTTGAATTTGAGGATCTTAGGGAAAGAGGAATTATCCATCTGGACTTCAAACTGATGGCCTCTCAGGTGAAAGTCAAACTTTTGGATACCCATCTTAACTGCAAGAGCTTCCTTATAAGTGGTATGGTAATGTTTTTCAGCTTCTTTGAACTGACCACTAGCATGACCACAGTAATACTTTATTCCATCAATTTCTTCTATGAAGACGGCTCCCCAGTAATGATCACTGGCATCCGTCTGTAAGATTCTTTTACCGTCTCCTGGGATCTTTAAGGCAAGTGGGGTTTATGAGATCTTTTTCAAGGCTCTTGCTGCTTCAGTTTGCTTTGTTCCCCATGGTGGGGGGTTTTTCTTCAGCATTTGAGATAGAGGACTCGTGTATCTTGCCAGTTTTGGCAAGAAATCTCTGATATAATTAATTATACCAAGAAATTTTTGAATCTGCTTAACAGTGAGATTTTCATCGGAAAAGTTTAACAATTCTTGAGCAATATGAGGCTGAGGTTGATACTTCCCTTGGAAAAAGTGCATTCCTAGAAAGTCAATTTCTGTTTGGCCCAATTGGCTTTTCTTCTCATAGAGCATCATCCCATGTCGTTGGGCTATTTGAAGGAATTGTCCCAATAGTTGTTTATGGGATTTTTCATCTTTTGAGAATAATAGCACATCATCAATATAGATGAGGATACTATTGAGAATGGGCTCAAAAATTCTAGTCATGGCCTTTTGAAAAAGTGATGGAGCTACCTTAAGCCCAAATGGTAACACAGTCCATTGGTATTGGGTGTTAGGAATGCAGAACGCTGTTTTGTAACGGTCCTCGGGATTGATACCCAATTGCCAAAATCCTGACTTAAGATCAAACTTGGAATAGATCTGGGCATCTTTGATGAAAATATTTAAGGACGAGGCCTTTGGAATAGGAAATTTATCATCCTTGAGGAAATGGTTTAGAGGTTTATAATCAATTACTAGCCTCTTTTTTTCCTCTTAACTTTTCAGATCTTTTTTCTACATAAAATGCTTGGCAAGCCCATTCTGATTTGGTGGGTTCTATCAGACCTTGTTTGAGCAACTGGTTGCATTCTTCCCTGGCCAATGTATAATTTGATGGACTCATTCTTGGATGAGTGCCCTTGGTTGGATTAACATCTTCATTGATCTTAAAAGGAAGTTGAACAAAAAAGTCTTTATTCTTCCATATAGGTTTTGGATGGAAGAATGTTTCATGGTTGTTTGCACAGAGTTTGAGTAGGTTGGACTTGATTTCTTCATATCCAGCAGGGATTTTAGATAGTGAATATAACTTTAATATCCCAGAATAAGGTTTGAATTCTCTTTTGAATTTTAATCCCGTGGGAAGGATCTGGAGTCTATTGGCTGCTGAGTATTCATCCATCCCTACTACTATATCTTTATTTGGAAGATTACTTCCAATGACCTTGGTCCAAACTATGCAGTCGGGGAAGAATTTGATTCCTATCTTTTCCTTGGTCATTAAATATGTCCTGAAGACTTTCCCATCTGCTGCGACAAAGTATGTTGCATGTGTTACCAATGATTGTGCTGGGAAAATGCTAGGATTCATCATTGTAATCTGGGCCCCAATGTCCATATAAGCTATAACTTTCTTCGGACGGGAAAACTTTGTCGCGAGTACATGAGCTTCAATACATGGGAGTGGTGGAGTAGGAAGAGAGCTTCCTATCTCTTTGAAGGAGTAAACAGGGAAATATTTGTTATCTTCTGATTCAGAAAATGATGCTTCATCAGACGCACAGTCTTGAAGGGGAAAATTGTTTCTTCATCAGTAGAACTTTGTTCAGAATACAAAGATTCTAGGTCTCCATCTAGAGGTTGAAGAGAGTTGATCAGTTTTGCGGCTTTGTGGGTATTATTAGGACATTCCTTAGAAAAGTGCCCATTTTTTCCGCAAATAAAGCATCTCTGATTTTTCCCCATTCCTCTGAACGATTTTCTTTTAAAGAACTTCATAGTCTTCTTTTTCTTTCCTTTAAAGGTTCTATGAGATTTGGAGTATTTTTGATGATGATGTTTCTTTTTTGTTTCACAACTGCACCTTTTGTCTTTACACTTAATCTCCAGATAAGGTTTTTTGCAGGCCTTGGTGAACTTTGACTTTTGTTGTATAACTTCTTGAAATTGATGATGAAAGCTGCAAAGCTTTTCAAGTGCTTCCAACGTTGCTTGATGAATCTGGCCAAGACTCATTGTTGCAATATCCTTTTTTGCTGTTGCTACCATCCTATGGATTTCTTGCTGGAGTTCATGTGGTAGAGACGATACATAGGTATTCTTGAGACTAGGATCATTGTACCCATTGAGGAGATAAAACCTTTGTGCCATCCTATGATAGTGTTTGTCGAGGTCTTTTTTTTTAGGGAACAACACTTCATCTCAAAGAATTCCTGTCTGTTTTTTCTATCAAACATATCCGTATCTCCGATAAACTCCTGGTGGAGTACACCAAGGATATTGGATGTGCTTTCTAAATGGTGTAACTCATCTTGTTTGAAAGCCCCAAGATTCTGATACCATTCCTTCATCGTGCCTGCCATTCTATAGCAAAATTCTTCAATGACCTTATAGCTATCTGCATTTGTTTTCATCATCTGGGTATCAAGCCATGCTCTGAATTTGAGTAGTCTCTTTCTCCAACGACTAGGCGGTATATCATCAAATGTGAACCAAGGACCACCATTTAGTTTAGTCCTTTCAGGGACTAGAGTTTCTTCAGGAGATTCTTCAAAAAATGAATCTTCCTCTTTTATATTTGCCATGAAGAGTCTTGGGATGTAGTTTACTTCAGATTGTGATTCTGATGAAAAGGATCTTGGTGTTTAATCACTAGATGTTTCTTTACAAGAGTCTTTGTCATCATCCGAGGAGGACTCGTCTTCTTTTTGTGCCGATGATTCAGCAAGAGAGTAACTTTTCTGGGGAAATTCATAATTTCCAGTGATTGCCATGGCTTAGAAACCTTTATCATGAATTTCTTCTTCCTTTTGGAATTTTGGAGGAGGTGTTTCAGGAAAATCCTGAGATTCTGAGGATGAAGCGCTTAAACAGGCAGCCTTTCCTTTTTTCTTGGATGTTAAGGTAATGGTAGTTCTGGTAGATTTTGGTTTGTAAGCTGTAGGTATGTATTTGACCTGATCTGGTGGTGAAGTAACATAGGTAGGGAAGAAGGGATAGTAGGAGGGTCAAGGAAAAGGTTTTCAACAGGCTTGGGCTTTCTTTCGTGTGAAGCTCTTAAGAAATCATCTATTTCTTTTACTTGGCCTTGTAGGTTTCTGATTTCTCTTTCCTTTTGGTCAAAAGTTTTGCCAAAAGTTCTTTCTTCTAACATCTGTCACAAATCACGATCCAACTGAGACACTTGAGCCTTTAAGCTTCTGTAATGCTTCTGCATTTTCTGTGATAGAACCTTGAGATAATCATCTGTCTCGTCTATTCTCTCAGCAATCTTGTCCACTTTTTTGTTGAGATTTTGGAGGATGTCATTTTGAGAAATCATGTTTTCTGATTGCCAATTTAGAACTTCTTCAGCTTGAGTTAAAGGTTTGAGTTTTCCATCGTGTTGTACTTCATTAGGATGAATGAAGGGTTTGGATGTTCTACCAGTGATTGGATCCATATTCCTTTCTAGAGCAGGAAATTGTTGGCTATATTCTGGTGCGGTAGTTGAGTACATAAAGCAAGGGATTAACTCAATATTTTTTGGAGGGTCCAAAACTTTGCAGTAGTCTGACAGTGACCATGTAACTAGAGTAGGATCATTTGGTGGCAGCAATTTTTCTTTCCTGAGGATCTTGAGAGCTTCCTCATAAATAGGAAGAGGTTTCTTTTTATTATGGATACCTACCCATGGACCGTTATCAGGATCATATCTTCTTTGTGGAGGAGGAGATGGTTTGCACGCCCCGTTGTTTTTTCTTTTCGGAAGGATAATATCTCTGTCATAATCATTATCGTGCATCCAACATTCACATCCTGGGTCACATTTATTGGGATCTACATCCCAAATAAAATGACCATTTATCTTGTCAGTATAGATAGGTTCTCCTTTATAGTTACAACATGAATCGGGCACCAATTTTCTTTGAGAATCGGTCGGATCATCATGGTCTGGAAAATAGGAGAAATTGAACTCGATCCTTCATCTGGTTTTTTGAAAATTGTTTTGACCGTTTTGTCAATAGTTCTTCTAAAGGTGGCCTCTTGAGATTGTATTTGTCTTCTATCTTGATGGATTTTTTCATAGTTTGTTATCCACTCAAGAGGAATTAACTGAGTTAGTTCTTCCCTTGTGATCTTTCTTGGAATCTGAACAATAGAGGGTATATCTTCTTCTTTATTAGTAACTACTAACAGAGAATCAGAAGAACATCCCGTGAGAGGCAAATCTATCGAATGATTTTGTAGGCGATAGATTATTTGGTGATGGAGAGTAGCAGACATGGCCTCTGGAACTTGGTCAGATCCAGTGATTTGAACTTGGACCTTTAGTCTTGTAGATAGGGTGTTGTCGTTGAGGCTTACATTATAATTTGGAAAAACAGTAAGAACAACGCTTCCCGCATGAAGTGAGGTCAGAACAGTCCCTATGACAACATTTTCATAATGGAGATAACTCGAATCTAGGAGAGCTATTTTGCAGAAGACAAGTTGATTTTCCTTCCATGGAGAGAGAGGATGAGTCTAACTACTCCTAAATGTAAAGTTGTGTATCCTTCAGATTTCCAGTGATTTATGAGACTCTGAGGAATCTCTAAATCCACATACTGCTCTTGGTTTGTTGCTCTCAAACTACATTGGTCTAGTCGAGATGATTGGACGTATTCTTTCATATGAGGGTGATTGGTAGAGATTAGGTTTCTGATGGATCTGGTAATTGTTCTTTGTTTTTTGAAGATATTATAAGGGCTTAAAAGGGGAGGTACTGTTTCGCAAATTTGAGCATCTTCTGGAACATAAGAATACCCAACAAGGTTTTCTATTTTATGGGTATCAGTCTTTTTACAGAGTTTAGGAAGTGATAGGGAAGAGGTGGTGGTAATAGGATGAGTGTTTTGTTGTGATAGCGCCATGGTTAAATATTTTCTCCCTTACTTACTCTATTTATTATATTCATGCCATATGCACCCCTTCTTTCCGTGGAGGCTCTGATACCACACTGTCCGGGAGCCTCACATACTATGAAACCAACCTTAACTGTATCTTCATTAAATAGCCAACCATAGGCATAACATAGACTAACAATTAAAACTGACATTCCATAATAGTGAGGACCGTAGTATGGATCGATGGTCAGATGTTTTCTGATACACAAGATCCTCGTGTTGAGGCAAGTGTAGAGCATACTTGCATCTGTATGGGGAATTATGACATGAATACAATAACTAAAGCTTTTAGGGAGAAAGAAAAGAGAGTTAGAACATTTTGTTCTTAAGCACACAAGATGGTTTTTATTCTTATTGCTTATGACTTGAAATATTACAAGAGGTCTCCTTTTATAGCCAAGGAGATTCACAAAAGACAAATCCACACTATTTACAAACATGGCATCATTAATGCCTTCTTTCAAAAGTCCGACACCCTTATCCCTTATGGATACATTATTGTAATACTATTACACAAAAGGATGAAACTTAACTATTTATAAACATGCTTGTGATTAATAAGAGACACTTGTCCAATTAGTCTTTAAAGATAGGTTCATGACTTGGAGACATATTCTAATCGGATAAGTATTCTTCTGAAAAGCAGTCTCCATATCGAGATGTCTCTTTTTCCCACACGTCATCCATCATGTAATCATGGTCTGATATTTTTCTATGAACTTCTTCCACGTGTACTTCTGAGAATTCAACTTCCATTGGGGAATCTGCTTTTTATTGTGTGGCTTGAACTGAGATTTCTCCAACCTCTCGATTTTTATACTGAGCTTGATGATTGATACAAGTGGAGTTAGCATTCATCTTTTCTGGTTCATGGAGGTTGATGAAGGTAACATATTCCATTAATTCTCTTGTGACTTTTAGATTTGCAGGATAATCATCAATAGTTTCCCATATATGAACATAATTCTTACAACCAAGTAACTTAGTGGCAGGATCTGTTTGATAGGGCCTGTGCAAGAAGAAAACAGTCTTGAATTTGCTAATAGCCTCTGAGGCTAACCCCCTTTCTTTGACCTCGTCTAGGATTGGTTTTAATTGATCTCTCCACCATGTTAGCGGAGAGTACCATTCAAGAGTAGTCCAAATCAAGGATTTGTGGTTCTTCGGATCCATTATGTGTTCATACATGGCTTCAGAGGGTATGAGGACAGGCATAAAATATAAAGCAGTGGCACACCAAATATACCATAAATGGTTTTTTGTGAATTTAGCATTAGGGTTTATTAAAATTGGTAGGAGAAATGGTGTGTTTGGGAAATAAGGAGTATGGTCAGGGAGTTTATTCCTTATGATTTTCGTCATATAATAAAAAAGATTATTCCTGGCATACTGCTTAAGCTGTGAGGGTGAAGAAGATACAGTTACTCCTGGAGGAAAGTCTTTGGTCTTGGAGGCACGGGTTGGCAATGGTTTGACCATGACAATCAAGGGAATAGTGTGCTTGGTAGTAATGATCCGGATGGGTTTCATAGGCCTAGAAAGTAAATCAGGAATCATATTTTGAGTTCCTTTGATATGTTTCACAATAAAATCATATCTATAAAACCAATCTTTGAGCCTAAGAGTTTGAGGGTCAGGAGGCATCTTATTTTTGAATTCGAGGATCTTAGGGAAAGAGGAATTATCCATCTGGACTTCAAACTGATGGCCTCTCAGGTGAAAGTCAAACTTTTGGATACCCATCTTAAGTTCAAGAGCTTCCTTATAAGTGCTATGGTAATGTTTTTCAGCTTCTTTGAATTGACCACTAGCATGACCACAGTAATACTTTATTCCATCAATTTCTTCTATGAAGACGGCTCTCCAGTAATGATCACTGGCATCTGTCTGTAAGATTCTTTTACCATCTCCCGGGATCTTTAAGGCAGGTGGGGTTTATGCGATCTTTTTCAAGGCTCTTACTGCTTCAGTTTGCTTTGTTCCCCATGGTGGGGGGTTTTTCTTCAGCATTTGAGATAGAGGACTCGTGTATCTTGCCAGTTTTGGCAAGAAATCTTTGATATAATTAATTATACCAAGAAATTGCTGAATTTGCTTAACAGTGAGATTTTCATCGGCAAAGTTTAACAATTCTTTAGCAATATGAGGCTGAGGTTGATACTTCCCTTGGGAAAAGTGCATTCCTAGAAAGTCAATTTCTGTTTGGCCCAATTGTCTTTTCTTCTCAGAGAGCATCATCCCAAGTCGTTGGGTTATTTAAAGGAATTGTCCCAATAGTTGTTTATGGGATTTTTCATCTTTTGAGAATAATAGCACATCATCAATATAGATGAGGATACTATTGAGAATGGGCTCAAAAGTTCTAGTCATGGCCTTTTGAAAAAGTGATGGAGCTACCTTAAGCCCAAATGGTAACACAGTCCATTGGTATTGGGCGTTAGGAATGCAGAATGCTGTTTTGTAACGGTCCTCGGGATTGATACCCAATTACCAAAATCCTGACTTAAGATCAAACTTGGAATAAATCTGGGCATCTTTGATGAAAATATTTAAGGACGAGGCCTTTGGAATAGGAAATTTATCATCCTTGAGGAAATGGTTTAGAGGTTTATAATCAATTACTAGCCTCTTTTTTTCCTCTTAACTTTTCAGATCTTTTTTCTACATAAAATGCTTGGCAAGCCCATTCTGATTTGGTGGGTTCTATCAGACCTTGTTTGAGAAACTGGTTGCATTCTTCCCTGGCCAATGTATAATCTGATGGACTCATTCCTGGATGAGTGGCCTTGGTTGGATTAACATCTTCATTGATCTTAAAAGGAAGTTGAACAAAAACGTCTTTATTCTTCCATAGAGGTTTTGGATGGCAGAATGTTTCATGGCTGTTTGCACAGAGTTTGAGTAGGTTGGACTTGATTTCTTCATATCCAGCAGGGATTTTAGATAGTGAATATAACTTTAATATCCCAGAATAAGGTTTGAATTCTCTTTTGAATTTTAATCCCGTGGGAAGGATCTGGAGTCTATTGGCTGCTGAGTATACATCCATCCCTACTACAATATCTTTATTTGGAAGATTACTTCCAATGAACTTGGTCCAAACTATGCAGTCGGGGAAGAATTTGATTCCTATCTTTTCCTTGGTCATTAAATATGTCCTAAAGACTTTCCCATCTACTGCGACAAAGTATGTTGCATGTGTTACCCATGATTCTGCTGGGAGAATGCTAGGATTCATCATTGTAACCTGGTCCCCAGTGTCCATATAAGCTATAACTTTATTCAGACGGGAAAACTTTGTCGCGAGTACATGAGCTTCAATACACGGGAGTGGTGGAGTAGGAAGAGAGCTTCCTATCTCTTTGAAGGAGTAAACATGGAAATATTTGTGATCTTCTGATTCAGAAAATGATGCTTCATCAGACGCAAAGTCTTGAAGGGCAAAAATTGTTTCTTCATCAGTAGAACTTTGTTCAGAATATAAAGATTCTAGGTCTCCATCTAGAGGTTGAAGAGAGTTGATCAGTTTTGCGGCTTTGTGGGTATTATTAGGACATTCCTTAGAAAAGTGCCCATTTTTTCCACAAATAAAGCATCTCCGATTTTATCCCCTTTCCTCTAGAATATTTTCTTTTAAAGAACTTCATAGTCTTCTTTTTCTTTCCTTTAAAGGTCCTATGAGATTTGGAGTATTTTTGATGATGATGTTTCTTTTTTGTTTCACAACTGCACCTTTTGTCTTTACACTTAATCTCCAGATAAGGTTTTTTGCAGGCCTTGGTGAACTTTGACTTTTGTTGTATAACTTCTTGAAATTGATGATGAACGTTGCAAAGCGTTTCAAGTGCTTCCAACGTCGCCTGATGAATCTGGCCAAGACTCATTATTGCAATATCCTTTTTTGTTGTTGCTACCATCCTATGGATTTCTTGCTGGAGTTCATGTGGTAGAGACGATACATAGGTATTCTTGAGACTAAGATCGTTGTACCCATTGAGGAGATAAAACCTTTGTGCCATCCTGTGATAGTGTTTGTTGAGGTCTTTTATTTTGAGGGAACAACACTTCATCTCAAAGAATTCCTGTCTGTTTTTTCTATCGAACATTTCCATATCTCCGATAAAATCCTGGTGGAGTACACCAAGGATATTGGTTGTGCTTTCTAAACGGTGTAACTCATCTTATTTGAAAGCCCCAAGATTGTGATACCATTCCTTCATCGTGCCTGTCATTCTACAGCAAAATTCTTCAATGAACTTATAGCTATCTGCATTTGTTTTCATCATCTGGGTATCAAGCCATGCTCCAAATTCGAGTAGTCTCTTTCTCCAACGACTAGGCGGTATATCATCAAATGTGAACCAAGGACCGCCATTTGGTTTAGTCCTTTCAGGGACTAGAGTTTCTTCAGGAGATTCTTCAAAAAATGAATCTTCCTCTTTTATATTTGCCATGAAGAGTCTTGGGATGTAGTTTACTTCAGATTATGTTTCTGATGAAAAGGATCTTGGTGTTTCATCACTAGACGTTTCTTGACAGGAGTCTTTGTCATCATCCGAGGAGGACTCGTCTTCTTTTTGTGCCGATGATTCAGCAAGAGAGTAACTTTTATGGGGAAATTCATAATTTCCAGTGATTGCCATGGCTTAGAAACCTTTATCAGGAATTTCTTCTTCCTTTTGGAATTTTGGAGGAGGTGTTTCAGGAAAATCCTGAGATTCTGAGGATGAAGCGCTTAAACAGGAAGCCTTTCCTTTTTTCTTGGAGGTTGAGGTAACGGTAGTTCTGGTAGATTTTGGTCTGTAAGTTGTAGGTATGTATTTGACCTGATCTGGTGGTGAAGTAACATAGGTAGGGAAGAAGGGAAAGTAGGAGGGTCAAGGAAAAGGTTTTCAACAGGCTTGGGCTTTCTTTCGTGTGAAGCTCTTAAGAAATCATCTATTTCTTTTACTTGGCCTTGTAGGTTTCTGATTTCTCTTTCCTTTTGGTCAACAGTTTTGCCAAAAGTTCTTTCTTCTAACATCTGTCGCAAATCACGATCCAACTGAGACACTTGAGCCTTTAAGCTTCTGTAATGCTTCTGCATTTTCTGTGATAGAACCTTGAGATAATCATCTGTCTCATCTATTCTCTCAGCAATCTTGTCCACTTTTTTGTCGAGATTTTGGAGGATGTCATTTTGAGAAATCATGTTTTCTGATTGCCAATTTAGAACTTCTTCAGCTTGAGTTAAAGGTTTGAGTTTTCCATCGGGTTGTACTTCATTAGGATGAATGAAGGGTTTGGATGTTCTACCAGTGATTGGATCCATATTCCTTTCTAGAGCAGGAAATTGTTGGCTATATTCTGGTGTGGTAGTTGAGTACATAAAGCAAGGGATTAACTCAACATTTTTTGGAGGGTCCAAAACTTTGCAGTAGTCTGACAGTGACCACGTAACTAGAGTAGGATCATTTGGTGGCAACAATTTTTATTTCCTGAGGATCTTGAGAGCTTCCTCATAAATAGGAAGAGGTTTCTTTTTATCATGGATACCTACCCATGGACCGTTATCGGGATCATATCTTCTTTGTGGAGGAGGAGATAGTTTGCACGCCCCGTTGTTTTTTCTTTTCGGAAGGATAATATCTCTGTCATAATCATTATCGTGCATCCAACATTCACATCCTGGGTCACATTTATTGGGATCTACGTCCCAAATAAAATGACCATTTATCTTGTCAGTATAGATAGGTTCTCCTTTACTAGTTACAGCATGAATTGGGCACCAATCTTCTTTGAGAATCGGTCGAATCATCATGTTCTGGAAAATAGGAGAAATTGAACTCGATCCTTCATCTGGTTTTTTGAAAATTGTTTTGACCGTTTTGTCAACAGATCTTCTAAAGGTGGCCTCTTGAGATTGTATTTGTCTTCTATCTTGATGGATTTTTTCATAGTTTGTTATCCATTCAAGAGGAATTAACTGAGTTAGTTCTTCCCTTGTGATCTTTCTTGGAATCTGAACAATAGAGGGTATATCTTCTTCTCTATTAGTAACTACTAACAGAGAATTAGAAGAACATCCCGTGAGAGGCAAATCTATCGAATGATTTTGTAGGCGATAGATTATTTGGTGATGGAGAGTAGCAGACATGGCTTCTGGAACTTGGTCAGATCCATTGATTTGAAATTGGACCTTTAGTCTTGTAGATAGGGTGCTGTCGTTGAGGCTTACATTATAATTTGGAAAAACAGTAAGAACAACGCTTCCCGCATGAAGTGAGGTCAGAACAGTCCCTATGACAGCATTTTCATAATGGAGATAGGTCGAATCTAGGAGAGCTATTTTGCAGAAGACAAGTTGATTTTTCCTTCCATGGAGAGAGAGGATGAGTCTAACTGCTCCAAAATGTAAAGTTGTGTATCCTTCAGATTTCCAGTGATTTATGAGACTCTGAGGAATCTCTAAATCCACATACTGCTCTTGGTTTGTTGCTCTCAAACTACATTGGTCTAGTCGAGATGACTGGACGTATTCTTTCATATGAGGGCGATTGGTAGAGATTAGGTTTCTGATGGATCTGGTAATTGTTCTTTGTTTTTTGAAGATATTATAAGGGCTTAAAAGGGGAGGTACTGTTTCGGAAATTTGAGCATCTTCTGGAACATAAGAATACTCAACAAGGTTTTCTATTTTATGGGTATCAGTCTTTTTACAGAGTTTAGGAAGTGATAGGGAAGAGGTGGTGGTAATAGGATGAGTGTTTTGTTGTGATAGCGCCATGGTTAAATATTTTCTCCCTTACTTACTCTATTTATTATATTCATGCCATATACACCCCTTCTTTCTGTGGAGGCTCTGATACCACACTGTCCGGGAGCCTCACATACTATGAAACCAGCCTTAACTGTATCGTCATTAAACAGTCATTCATAGGCATAACATAGACTAACAATTAAAACTGACATTCCATATTAGTGAGGACCGTAGTATGAATCGATGGTCAGATGTTTTCTGATACACAAGATCCTCGTGTTGAGGCAAGTGTAGAGCCTACTTGCATCTGTATGGATCGATGGTTAAATATTTATTTTTACCATGGACTATTATGAATAAAATATCTATTTTATTTTAATTAATAATTATTTTTATTTGAGACACAAAATTCTTATTTTCAAATATCAACATTTCTATTTCTTTTTATTTCTCCATTTTACGAACTTTTTTTTCTTTCTTATAATTATTTAACACAATTTAATTTATATTATCACTATTCAATTTATAATTAAAAGAATTAATATATATATATATATATATATATATATATATATATATATATATATATATATATATATATATATATATATATATATATATATATATATATATATATATATATATATATATATATATATATATATCTTACAAAATTAATATCGTATTAAATAAATTTAATTTTGGAGATACACTTATATTTTGCTAGTTATAAAAAAAAATCTCAAAAAATTAACTTATGTGTAAACAGGAAAACACATGTTCTCCTCGCCTTAAGAGAACTAACCGGAAGACCAATAGTAATACTAAGCAAAGGTATTATTGTCGGTCTATACACAGCAATTTAGGAAACTCCAACTATCTATACACTAGTTGCATTCAAACATGAGATGATATATATAAGTAAAATTGTAGTTTGTTGTAGTAGCGAAGAAAATACCAAAAGAAAGACTATACTTTGCTAGATTTATTAACCTGAAAGTTGACCATTAAAGAAACATGCATAGCATGGCTACTGAATTTATTCTAAGGAGAGGAGATTGTCCATACTTTATAAAACTTTCATTCGGATTAATGTTGACACCGAACATGCAATGATAATTCCATCTAGATAAATAAATACTGTTTTCATCACTTCATAAATAAATAATATCATCTATCTTTCTTATTAAATAAATAATGTGCTACCACCCCTATTTTTGCATCATTACCAGCAACAATTATCAACACTCTTGTTCACTATGCTTCAAAATCAAAGGACACATACAACATGTCATATATGAAATTGGTATTATGCAGCATACATTGACACCATTTAATTCATACAGTTTACAGTACCATTTAATTCAAACAGTGTACAGTCCTTATCTTAAGTTATATGTCATATTATCCTACAAACAACATGATAGAAGAAATTGAAACATAAATGACATAGTTCACTTCTTAGATTATACATGTGAATAAAATCAAAGATTTATAAATATATTTGGAAACATAAACTATTGAATATTGAAAGAAGCTATATTATATATTGTGAAGACTAGCTTGTAACGTAGCCATTTCCTAATATTTGATGGAGTTAAATCACGTTTCATAAGCTTTGATAGAACAAAGGTAACTCTTCGAAGAAAACGAGCTCGTTGCATGAGTTTGGTGTTTTCATTTTTCATGTTTTTGAATAAAGGTTGTCGAAACGTTAATGGAGATTAGGATATGTGTGAGAGACGAGTGAGACAGATGTTAGAGTTTTGTTTTGAAAGAGAAAGATGTTATGTACTGAAGCAAGATAATGTGTGTGTGTGTGCGTGTGCGCGTGTGTGCGTGTGTGTGTGTGCGTGTGTGCGCGCATGTGTGTGTGCGCGTGTGTGTATGCGCGTGCGTGTGCGCGTGTGCGCGTGCGTGTGCGCGTGTGCGCGTGCGTGTGCGCGTGTACGCGTGTGTGTGTGTGTGTTACGCCGTAAAAAAATACAGAGTCGCCACTGAACTTTATTTATTCCAAAGGAAAGAGAAAATATCGAGAAAACCTCAAAAGTGAAAGAAAATGGTCTCGCAACCAAATTCAGGTTCGGGAGTCGATTATGCAAGGAGAAGGTATTAGCATCCCTCGCATCTATTGTACTCAATGAGAACTATTTTGTTTGTTTTGCGGGTAAGGGTGTTGGTTAGGTTTATTTTCTATTATTGCTTTATTATTCTGAATTAAATTAGGGGTAAAAAAAGGTTTTAAATTAGTGAGTTCGTCAATATTTCATGAATCATGTGCCTACGTATCTCCATAGTTCAATTGAGAAATCAGAGCTTTGTAGTTCGTCTAGAAAATAAGTGTCTGTTGGTTATTTTTAGGGGACAATGTTATGTTCACATTCTAGAAGTTAGGCGTTGCCGCTTGTACTTTGAGACTTATGGGTTGCCTCTCGTACTTTGAGACTTATGTGTTGCATGTATTGCGGTAGAACGGAAATAACACGTCCTTTCCGAAAAGGTTTTTGTATTTGCATGCCCTTCGGCGGAAAAATAAGTTTGATGGGTTGTGATTGGTTTTAGGTGGATGTGAATCCAAAAGGTTTGTTTGTGAAATTTGTGAGGCGGGTTTAATCATTGGTACCTAGAGGGAGACAAGTATCTAACTGCAGGTTAAATACGACCGAGAATTAGATACTTGGGAGCATGAAATGATAGTATCCTGACTTCTTTTTTCTGCCCTATGGGGACCGAATTAAACTCATTATATTTTAAGTATTTTGAATGGATGACAAGTATCATGCCACAAGGAAGGTATGAAAGGCAATCTAAATACTTCATCTGATTTATTGTGAAAAGAAGTTTGAAAAAAAGGAACCTTGATATATGGATCAAGAGTTTCTGTTTTGAGGTTATTTTGTAATGGTGAGTGCAATGATTATGAATCAAGGGTGTGTGGTGAAAATGGGCTGGAGTACTTGGTATTAGACCAAGCGCTCACGCACGTGGTATTCAATTGAATTTATTTTGAAAAATGCTTGACATTGCATCAAGCTTTGTTTTTATCTTATTTTTGAAATTGTTTTTATCGTTTTCATTTTATCTTCTTAACATACATGCATGTTGTTGTACCACAAAATTTACCCTCCCATTTTACTCAATACATACTCCTATTGAGGTCCCCAAGTTGCTCAAGGAAGTCCAAGAGTTGATCAGACAAACTCTCTCCTAAGGCAGTATACCCCAAATTAGGGTTTCTATTTTCATCAAGATGAGTGGATAACAAAGGTCTCATATGTTCTCAAGACCCTACATGTCAAGTTTCACGCCTTGCATAATAAGTTTTCCCAGTCAACTGCTCAGATGCTTGAGAAATCGACTGTATTAGGTCAAAAGTCAACTGTGGCCCACATACAGTCAAACCTCAAGATTTTTGTTCAACATCAACATTTTGAAGTAACTTACATCATTTGATTAAGGTTTGATCATGATTCCTCAAGGAATGCTCCAAATTCATCAAAACCCAAAAGTTGCTAAATTAGGATTTCTCAGTAAAAGTCAACCCAACTTTGACCAAGCATAACTTCTTCATACTTTATCATAAATTTTCCACCTAAAGCTCATTTTGAAGAGGATACAATTCCCTGCAATTCATCTTCATCCCACAAGTTCAAAATATGCACTCATCAAAAGATATGAATTTTTACATTATAGGTCATTTTGAAAAGTCAACAAAAACACCTTTTGGGTCAAAGCTTCTTACATGAACATGGAATAATCAATTGATATGAGACCAAAAGGGTTGCTTATGGGACACCCTAAGCTTTCGAAAATGTCTAAGAACACCCTCATAGGGTCAAAATTGAGAGAGATGTGCATTGTCAAGGTTGGAAATTTTTGGAAAATTGTCAAAAGTCAACATTGATCAAATTTGCATTTTTTTTCCAAAGGGGCCCATGTTTTCTTGCTTGAAACATGTTTCTAATAGGACCCACGACTCATGAGCTTTTCCACCTAGTATTTTATTATTTTTATCATTTATTTTGATTTTCTATTCATTTAAATCAAAATAAATCAAATTAAATGGTAAAATAATGAAAACAAATCAAATCTTGAGATTTTTGTGCATATTTGATATCCATATACAGGTAGCATGATGATCAATTCGTGCAAGGATCATAAGGGTTGGAAAAGATTGGATTGAAGCTTGTTTTAGAAAGATATCATGCATGAAGCAAATCAAATCCAATTTTCATAATTCTCAAAGATATGATACAATTTTGTTGACCTAATTCAGTCTACTATAAGTGCATAACAATTGCAGATAAAAAACACAAGGGTTGGAGGCGTGAAACAGCAAGACGGAAACTCAAAAATTTGGACAAAAGTGGGAGACCAAAATCCATCTTAGAGCCATCTTCAAGAAGTTTCAAGCCTAGCAATCGATTCCTGGACATCCCAGGAAGCTAATAACATTATTTGCAAGCCTCAAAGCATCCATAAATTGTCCCCAAAAGCATCACAGTTTGCACTAAGAACTCAAATTCGATTTCTATGATTTACGCGTTATAAATGTATTTTACCCATATATTTGTGTTCATCATCATGTTTGCAATGTTTCTGGATAGTTTGATTTAAGTTACAATGCAGGAACAAGCTTTTTCCATTGCTAGGGTTTCGTGCTCCAATTTGGGGTTTTGTGATTTAAGCAAAATTAGGCCTAATGATGGATACCATGGTGGTCAGGGCTTCCCACCCAGTTGATTCATGGTCTCCATTGGAATTTATATTGCGTGTATGTTATTTTTGAATGTAACAGGGTTATACCTACAAACAAACGTCTGTAGGTAAAGGTTACAGGCCTAAGGCGACGGAGAAAGGTGGAAGACAATAGGTGTCAGCCAACCATTCATTCATTCAAACGGGCGCGCGTTCTTTTTGTTTCATCCGTTAACTCACGTTTTAGCATATATTATGATTTTTTGTTATTTGATTAACAAAAGAGTCACGCAACGCAAATGGTTGGGAGACACACCTTTAATGCACACGTCCTGGGTTCGATCACAGGCGTGTGCATTTTATTATTTTCCTAATTATTTCAGGCAAATCCAATGCAACGCTCCCTCACACGCCTATCATGTACCATCAACGTCCATCCACTGGATGCCTAGCTAGCCAGATCTAACGTCTCTCCTTTAAATGCCCATGGTACACGTGCAAGTCAATGCTACACCAGATCCAAAAGTTGACCAGGCTTGGAGCTTAATGGGTTGGGAAATTCAGATTCCCACCCCCCAGGATTGCTAACATTATAGGCCCGTTTGGTTATTTTTACTATTTTCTTTAATTTCTTTTCTTTAATTATTTTGTTTTTTTTTTCAATACAAAAATTATTTTATTAAATTAACAAATCACAAAATCATAAAAATATTTTTTTAATAATAAATATTTAAATTAATTAGTTTAATTAATTTAGGGTAATCTAATCTTTTTTTACAATTAATTGAAAATAAATAGACCTAGAATTTTATTTGTACATAATTTAATTATTTTTTCTCAAAAATACACAAAAAATATTTTTCTCATAAAGTACTTTTTAAATTTGATTAGTAAATTAGGTTAATTAACTTCTTTCATAATTAAACATAATTAGAAATTAGATTTAATTAATTTGTAATTTAATTGTTTTCTCAAATAAAAAATTCACAAAAATTTCTTTCTCTCAATTAGGGTTTTAAGTTACTAATTACCGTTCCCGCATTTAATTCGCCGCGCGCTTGTTAATTATTTTTCCATTATTTTGTAACTGCTTATTGGTTTTTAATAGTTTACCTAGGGTTTTTATTTACTGTTTAAATGCCCGATTTTTGGTTATGTAATTAATCCCCCTCCCCGAAGCCTTGTAATAGCTAGGTTTTATTTTCTCGCACTTTTAATTTCCGCAATCTTTAACTGTCTAGATGTATGGGTAATAGGATTGTATGACAAGAATGTTTGGAAAATTAAAATGGTAGATCACCTAATGTGCAAAGATTAAATAACTGAAACAAATCATATGCACATATTCACTCCTAGGGTTTACCTCACTTCGGTTGCCTTCGATAAACAATCATTAAGCATAGGAGATTTTAGTGGTTGCCCTCCAGTCTAAAAAGATCAAATTGTCCTATTCGAATGTTGTCTCAGAAAGATCTTAAGACTCTAGGGTTACTACTAAAGTTTTCTAACTATTGCTTTAGTGATTGTACTCGTCCCTTTCGAATGTCCCTTACAACTCCAACGACGGTGCTAGCTACTCCTTAATAGTAGGATAACACTATCTAAAGGAAATAGAATGAACAATCTTTTTTTGAGTAGGTAGAATCTTAAGTACTTGCTCAATAAAAACTTTTCACACAAACACCTTTCAAAACAAATTTTCAAAACAAACTTCGTCACATCCTTGAGGACTGATACAAGGGTTATCACGAAGTAAAACATTTTCAAGACAAACACACACAAGCAATTTGAAAAATGAGCAAGTACCTAAGAGCCCGTAGATAACTACGGATAGAAAGGGTGCTAACACCTTCCCTTTCTATAATCTACCCCTGTACTCAGAGTATCTCGAAAAAAGGTTTTTTCTATTCTTTTTCCTTTTCCATGATTGGATGAAATAAAAGTTGGTGGCGACTCTTGCTTACCACGACATTTTGCAAACAAAAAACGCAAAACGCAAACAAGTATTAAACTGTCGGTTCTGCCACCCTATCACAGAACTGGCGACTCTGCTGGGGATATATAAAATAAAGTGGGGTTTACCTTAGGATATAGGTCATTAAATTGCTTCTCTTGATTTCTTTACTTTTGAGGGTTTGTTTGGGGTTACTATAGATCCTACACCCGGATCTGGGGGCACTCATTAGGTAAACAGCAATAGATCGTGGAGACTATACAACATAGACCAATATGGTTTAAGCGATGGTTGTGTTAGTGTGGAACTTTAGTTGGTACCGGTATCCTTCATGGAGAAACAAGGAGAATACGGGGCCGCCGCATGGTGTCGTGAAGCACTAACGGACCTTAGAACCTTAGTTGAACAACTTGGCCATTAGAAAGTAGTGAGATAGCCGGCCTCGGTGTAGAGCTGAGAACTGGTTGATACTCGATGCTACACTCATTGAGACCAGACTTTCGGGATATTTTGGCTGCAAGAAAAGATTGAGAGCTGAAACAATGCCCGATAAAGGATGGTCAATGATATTGAGAATCTCTAGAACCCGGTTTACTTTGTAGGACAAGTTTGAACCAACTAAACTTCAAGAGGGTACTACCTTTAACCTCATGCAAGCCTTAAACCTAAGGGCTTGGTGTGACTTGACTGTGTTTGCTATACCTGTGTTTGCTATACCTGTGGTTTATCATGACATCATTCATCATAACATGGCATCCATGCTTATTGCATTAACCATTTTAAAGACCAAGGGAATTTATCTTTGTTCTGTTTTGCTGACTATGGCTTCCGTTCATAGAAATACCATCTGAATCAGCTTTGTGAAAATACCTTCCCAACTCAAAGAGCTAGCATCAAGGGTTTCTAAAACTTCTACGTTCACTAAGAGACATGGTCAACTTCTCAACTTGGTCACTTCAAACTTTGATGAAAAGATGATGAGTGTACTCTTTCAGTTCTTTGATCCCAAGCACCCCTATTTCACCTTTCCAGACTATCAGTTGGTGCCTACCCTGGAAGAATTCTCTCAGCTATTGGATATACCTATTCTTGAGCAGGTACCCTTCACAGGTCTAGAAGAAGCTCCTAATCCAGAAGTCATTGCCTCAGATTTGCACCTGAAACGGGCTGACATGGTATCCAATTGGGAAACTAGAAGCGGAGCCAAGGGTTTTCTAGCTAATTTTCTGATAGATAAAGCCCAGCTGTTTTGGGATAATATGGATTTTCAGGCTTTTGAGGAGGTCTTGGCTCTTCTTATCTATGGTTTAGTTCTCTTTCCTAATCCGGACTCATTCGTAGATATGAATGCTATCGAGATCTTTCTCTCTCGCAACCGATGCCTACTTTGCTCGGAGATATTTTGCACACTCTCCATACTCATACCATGAGGAGAAGAGGGATTCTTGTGTGCTGCATGCCATTGCTGTCGAGGTGGTTTATTTATCACCTCCCTAAGTCCATACTGAAGAATGAAGAAGGTCTGGTTTGGTCACAAAGGATAATGTCACTCGCTCATACGAATATTCTTTGGTGTTCTCGATCTATGGAAAACATTGCTATCATTGACCGCTGCGGGGAGTACCCTAATGTTCCACTGCTTGGTATCAGAGGGGGTATAACCTACAATCCTTGTTTAGCTCTGCGACAATTTGGTCACGCTCGAAGGGATGGTCCCCATGAGTTACTAATCGAAGGCATTGTGTTTAACTATGAGGAGGATATTCAAGAGTATCGCCGGAGGTTCATACGAGCTTGGGGCATGGTAAACAGATCGAGCGTTAGGTCTTTGGGGCCAAAGACTTCCATTCCAATGGAACCTTATCTACAATGGGTACGAGCTCGTGCTCAGTAGCTTATGATGCCCTATGTGGCTGTTTTTCCAGTGATTGTGAAACCCACTACTGAAGAAGGCATTCCTTACACGGTTCTCTATACTTACATGGCCATTGATCTTGGGGAATTACAGAGATCTTGGATTCAGTTGATGAAGGAGCGGGATACTTACAGGGATCAATTTCATGCACAGGAGAGGAAGGTTTTAGAACTCACAAAGCAACTGCATGAAGAAAGAGGACTGAATGACTATCTTAGCACAAAGAGGAAGCATCCATGGGACTTTTGATTTTTCTTTCTAGTTTTATATTTATTTTTAATTGTAACGCCTAAAAGGCATTTGAACTTCAAATTCAGCTAATAAAGTTTTGTTTATTTTTGGTTTGCAAATTTAAATTTCCCGAAGTCTTTGAAATCATTGCATGCGCATACCATTATCATACACATCATTACAGGTACCATTACAGGTTTCTCATCTTCTTCGCTGTTTATTTCAGCAGAAATGTCTTCCGAACAAAGCATTAAGGACCTTCAGGCACAGAACGCCCAGTTCCAACAAATGTTTATCAGTCTAGCAAAGGGGCAGGAGGATCTGAAAGCCCTCATTCTGAAAGAGAGGAAGAGAAAGAAGAAGGCTGCTGGTATTCTGAACATGGGCCAAAGGTTTGGAGAGCGGTTGAAGCGACAAGTCAACTTGACCTCTTCATCTAAGGAAGGGGAGAATAAGGAAGAAGAGAAGGATCACAGTCCTACAGTTTTTGACAATGATACTGATTATAACGATGAGCAATATCCTCCTACTGAGGATAGATACAAACAGTTGGAAGATCGTCTGAGTTCCATGGAAGTTCAGAGGATACCCAGATTGGATTTTGAAGAATTGGGTTTGGTGTCGGGAGTGGTCATCCCGCAGAAGTTCAAAGCTCCAGTTTTTGCCAAGTATGATGGGGTGTCCCGCCCAAAGCTACATCTCCGTTCTTATGTCTGAAAGATCCAACCCCACACCGCTGATAGAAATTTGTGGGTGCATTTCTTTCAAGATAGTCTATCAGGGACTCAGCTTGAATGGTTCTACCAGCTGGAGGGAGTCAATGTCTGAAACTGGGAAGATCTGGCTGCTGTTTTCTACAAGCAGTATCAGTACAATGCCGACCTTGCTCCTACTCGTACTCAACTCCAGAGCATGTCCATGGGTGCAGGCGAAGGTTTTAAAGATTATGCACAAAAATGGAGAGACTTGGCTGGGAGAGTTCAACCCCCATTGTTTGATAGGGAGTTGGTTGATATGTTTCTAGGGACGCTATCTGGTCCATTTTTCAATCATCTGTTCGGCAGCTCGTCAGCTGGTTTCACCGAGCTAATTCTAACTGGGGAGAGAGTAGAAATTGGAATTTGAAGCGGAAAAATACAGAAGGATGCCTCGTCAAGTTCAGCAAAGAAGCCTTTTGTTGGTAAGAAGGAAGCCAGTGCCGTCTATAGCCCGAGGGGCCAGAATAGGGCTGAACCTCGTCAGACAGTAAGTGTCGTAATGATACCTAGACCTGCAGTTGCTCCACAATGCAATAATCAACAAAGGGTGGAAAGACCACAATGGCAGTTTACCCGCATCAACATGACATTGGCTGAAGTTCTACCTCATCTGCTGAGATCTAACTTGGCAACCTTGAGAGAGGCTCCCAAGATACCAAATACCACATCTCCCCGATATAATCCAAATTCCTGGTGTGCCTATCATTCTGAGAGTCATGGCCACAATACAAATGACTGCTGGGCTCTAAGAAACAAAATACAAGACTTGATTGAAGCCAAGGAGATAGATTTTGATGCTCCGGAGAAGCCAAATGTCATAACTGCTCCCATGCCTAAACACGATCGTAGAGTTAATGCTATTGATACTGATTTGTTTGTTACCTTTGTTGATGAAGTTTCTACTCCTCTCATGACTGTCAAGAAGAATTTGATGTTGGCCGGTTTATTTCCGAGTTATGGTGAAGGTTGTCACATGTGTTCGCTTCTACCTTCTGGTTACCGTTTGCTGAAGTTAGGTGTTCAACGCCTGATAGATAGCAAAGAGATTTTGTTCGAGAAGACTATGATTCCTGTTGTTCCAATTAAATACATTGCCATTATAACCATTTCCGCCAATCCTTCCAAGGTTTCCTCGAGAAAACATGTTAGGATTACATCTGCTCCAAGAATTGCTCCGCTGATAATCACTGTTCCTGGTCCTGTCCCGTATATCTCTGATAAAGCTGTCCCATGGCATTATGGTGCAGATGTGTACTATCATAGCATCAAACAAGATCTGAAAGATGAAGAAGCTGATCCCGATATTGGTAACATTGTCAGAACCAGCAAAGTTACCCGAAGTGGAAGGGTTTTCTCTCCCGAGATTTCCCCTAAGGCTGTTAACAAGCCTATTGTCATTACATCAGCTGTTCCTGCTAGTACATCAACTAATGTTCTTGTTCTTACTCCAGTTGGTGAATTGTCTAATACCCGCGGCAAAGAGGTTATAGGTGAGCCTGCCTAGACGGAGGCGCCTAAGAAAATTGTTTTGGAAGCCTCTAAGCAAGAAATGGAGGAAATATTGAAAATCATTAAGAAGAGCGACTACAATGTGGGCGAGCAGCTGGGGCAGACCCCATCGAATATATCCATGTTGTCTCTGCTGTTGTGTTCTGAGGCCCATGCGAAGGCTTTGATTGCATTTCTCAAGACTGTGCATGTGTTGCAGGAAACTTCAGCTGATCAATTCCAAGAGTGCATGGCCAGCCTGATTGTTGATAATGGGCTAGGTTTTTCATACGCAGATTTAACACCGAAAAGAAGGAAGCATAATGATGCTCTGCATGTCTCGATTGAATGTAGGGGCACCACTATGGCTCATGTGCTGGTAGATACTGGGTCTTCACTGAATGTTCTGCCGAAGAAAGCGTTGGACCGTTTGGATTGCAAGGGTTTGACTCTAAAGCCTAGTAACATTGTGGTAAGGGCTTTTGACGGATCAAAGATAATGGTGCACAGGGAGGTGGACATCCCTGTCAAAGTGGGTTCTCAGACTTTTGGGTCCACCTTCTACGTGATGGATATCAGGCCGTCGTATTCTTGTTTGTTGGGTCGTCCTTGGATCCACGAGGCTGGGGCAGTCACCTCCACACTCCACCAAATGCTGAAGTACCCAGTGAAAGGAAAGATCGTCACAGTGCAGGGTGAAGAAGAATATATGGTGAGTCACCTTAACTCTTTCCGCTACGTAGAGATGGACGGGGAATTCATCGAAACTCCTTGTCAGAATTTTGAAGAGGTCCCTCAGATCTTGGCATCAACTGAAACTACTAGCAACAAACCTCCTTTGAATATGGCTTCTCTCAAGGACGCCAGGGCCGTGGTTGAAGAAGGTGGGTGTGCCAATTGGGGTCAGCTCCCTGATTTCACTCATAAAACTGACAAATTTGGTTTGGGATTTACTACAGGGGCTCAAAGGGATGTTAGGCGCGCTCGGGCTGGAGGACCTTCCCTACGCATCAACAATCATGGGATCAACGCCATTGAAGACAGTGAAGAGGACTCGGACATTGACAACTGGATCTACCCAACTACCAACGGTGGACTGAGTAACTGGACGGCTAGGGACTTCATACGTGTTTCTTTTATTCCACAGTAATTGACTTATTTGTTTTAAGATTTGTAATAAACAATTTGAAACTTTACGGCCCGGTGCCTTGCCCAAGGAACCTTGGCTTTGCTTGTGAGGGCTATTATTTGTCAATTCATAATCATTAATAAAGTATTGGACGTTTCTTGCATACAAATTTTGCGCTCTCTGTTGTTATTTCCTGCTTTCACTTTATCAAAACTGCTATTCTCTTACACACACTCACGTATCATAATGCAGATCCATATCCACTCTGGATCCCATTGATAACAGCTCTGCTATTGCCAGTTATGACTTCAAAAATCCGATCAACTAAGCCGAGGACAAAGGTGAGGATGATTGTGAGGTGCCTGAAGAACTTGCTAGACTACTACAGCAGGAAGAAAGGGAAATACAGCCTCATGAAGAGCCGGTTGAGACAGTGAACTTGGGTACTGAGGAAGACAGAAAAGAGGTTAAAATAGGTGCAAATCTGGAGCTTAGCGTCAAAAAGAGGTTGATACAGATGTTGCACGACTATGTTGAGATCTTCGCCTGGTATTATGAAGACATGCCTAGTTTATACACTGATATTGTGGTACATCGCCTGCCGACTAAAGAAGACTGTCTTCCGGTTAAACAGAAGGTCCGTCGTATGTGCCCTGAAATGTCAGAGAAGATCAAGGTGGAGGTCATGAAATAGTTTGATGCAGGATTCTTGGCTGTCACTTCTTATCCACAGTGGGTTGCTAACGTTGTTCTGATACCTAAGAAGGACGGTAAGGTACGGATGTGCGTAGATTACAAAGATCTGAACAGGGCAAGCCCCAAGGATGAATTCCCACTTCCTCACATTGATGTTCTGGTCGACAACACCGTGCAACATAAAATCTTCTCCTTCATGGATGTTTCTCTGGATACAACTAGATCAAGATGGCTCCTGAAGACATGGAGAAGACAACCTTCGTTACACAGTGGGGCACCTTCTGCTACAAGGTGATTCCTTTTGGGTTGAAGAATGCTGGGGCAACTTATCAGCGTGCCATGGTCGCTTTGTTCCATGATATGATTCACCATGAGATCGAAGTTTATGTTGATGACATGATAGCTAGGTCTCAGACTGAGGAAGAGCACATTGATCATCTCCAAAAGTTATTCGATAGGTTGAAGACGTACAAGCTGAGGTTGAATCCAAACAAGTTCACTTTTGGGGTAAGATCTGGTAAGATTCTGGGCTTCATCGTCAGTGACAAGGGTACTCAGGTAGATCCTGTGAAGGTAAAGGCCATACAAGAGATGTCAGTTCCCCGTACAGAGAAAGAGGTTAGAGGTTTCTTGGGACGTCTGAATTACATTGCCAGGTTCATTTCATATCTGACTGCTACTTGTGAGCCAATCTTCAAGCTTCTGAAGAACGATCAAGTGGTAAAATGGAATGATGAATGCCAGACCGCTTTCGAAAGAATCAAAGAATACCTTCAAGAACCGCCAATTCGGATGCCTCCAGTTGAAGGAAGACCTTTGATATTATACTTGACAGTGCTAGACAATTCAATGGGGTGTATGTCGGGGCAGCATGACGAGTCTGGTCGAAAAGAGCACGCCATTTACTACCTTAGAAAAAAGTTTACCGACTGTGAGACCTGATACTCATTGCTCGAGAAAACTTGATGCGCTTTGGCATGGGCTGCTCGCCGGCTGAGACAATATATTCTGACTCACACTACCTTGTTGATATCAAAGATGGATCCGATCAAGTATATTTTCGAGAAGCCCGCTCTCTCCGGAAGGATAGCAAGGTGGAAAATGATCCTAACTGAGTACGACATACAATATACAACCCAAAAAGCTATTAAGGGGAGTGTATTGGCTGATCATTTGGCTCATCAGGCCGTGGATGACTACCAGTCCATGAATTTTGAGTTCCCGGATGAGAATATTATGTTGGTGACTGACTACGAAGAACCTGGACCGGATGAAGGACCTGAGGAAGGATCCCGATGGTATATGTATTTTGACGAATCCTTGAACGTACTGGGTAACATCATTGGCGCTGTAATCATATCTCCCGAGGGTTGTCATACTCCGTTCACTTCCTGCTTATGTTTCAACTACACCAACAACATGGCGGAGTGTGAAGCATGTATCATGGGTCTTCGAGCTGCTATTAACCTGGGGATTAAGTTCTTAAGTGTATTCGGAGATTCCGCTCTGGTGATAAGACAGATCAAAGGTGAGTGGGATACGAAGCACCCGAATCTCATTCCTTACAAAGAATATGTACTGACATTGCTCCCACACTTTGAGGAGGTAACCTTCGAACATTTCCCACGAGAGGAGAACTAGTTGGCGGACACACTTGCTACCATGTCTTATATGTTCAAGTTTAGGTGGGACAATGAAGCTCCTCAGATTACCATTGAGAGGTTGGATGAACCGGCACACTGATGTGAAATTGACGCTGAAGAAGTGGTGGACAAACCCTGGTTTCACGAGGTAAATAGGTATCTTGAGGCTCAAGAGTACCCCGAGGGGGCATCTGTCAATGATAAGAAGTTTCTGAGAAGGTTCGCTGCAAAGTTCTTCCTCAGTAATGGGATCCTCTATAAACGCAACCATGACTCCACATTATTACGGTGCGTAGACAAGAGCGAAGCAGAGAGGATCATGACAGATCTACATGAAGGCACCTTCAGAACCCATTCTAGTGGACATACCATGGCTTAAAAGATCCTACGGGCAGGATATTATTGGTCCACCATGGAAGCCGATTGTTATCAGCACTCTCAAACTTGTCATAAGTGCCATATATATGCTGATAAGCTGCATGTGCCCCCAGTTCCTCTGAACATCCTGACAGCTCCTTGGCCCTTTGCGATGTGGGGCATCGACATGATCGGCGTGATCAGACCAACTGTGTCTAATGGACATTGTTTCATTCTAGTAGCCATTGATTATATCACAAAGTGGGTTGAGGCAGCTTCCTTTGCTACAGTTACTAAGAACGTCGTGGCGCGTTTTATCCGACACAATCTGATTTGTTGATATGGTATACCAGAGAGGATTATTACTGACAATGGTACAAATCTCAACAACACAATGATCACTGAGCTCCATAAACACTTCAAGATACAACATCATAACTCTTCTCCCTACCGGCCGAAGATGAATGGCGCTGTTGAAGCAGCTAACAAGAACATCAATAAGATTGTACAGAAGATGACAGTGATATATAAAGACTGGCATGAGATGTTACCGTTCGCTCTTCATGGGTACCGTACCTCAGCACAGACGTTGATAGGGGCAACACCCTAATCTCTGGTATATGGCATGGAGGCAGTCCTACCCATAGAAGTCCAGATACCTTCTCTCAGGATTATGAAGGATGCGAGTTTCAACGAAGACGACTGGATCCAAACCCGACTTGATCAGTTAAATCTAATCGATGAAAAGAGACTTACTGCTATCTGCCATGGTGAGACGTATCAAAAGCGAATGATCAAGGATTTTAATAAGAAAGTCAGGCGCCAAGAATATCAAGTCGGGGATCTGGTGATCAAACGCATCATACTGCCGCAAGGTGATCCCAGGGGAAAATGGACTCCCACGTACGAAGGGCCATTTGTGGTTAAGAACATTTTCTCGGGAGGAGCTATGATTCTAACCAACATGGATGGTGACGACCTTCTTCACTATGTCAATGCAGACATAGTGAAAAGATACTACACATAATCAAAGACCCGCTAGGTTGACTGGCCTAGGAAAAAATAAGGGCTTCCTGGTGAACCAAAAGGGTTCGGGCAAAAGGGATGAAAATGAAAAAAATTTGTACACCCGGCAAGTCGAAAACCCGAGAGGGAAGCTTGGGCAAAAAAGGGTATCCCGGTGGATTGAAAACCCGAAAGGGCAATCCAGGTAAAAGTTAGGGATCAAAGCGTATCACTATGTCTCATTGGATCATTTTGCAACCAGACTTCGATATCGACTATCAAGCTCGGACAGCACCAATCAATCGGATCAACCTTCGACCAAGTAGCAAAGTGATGAGACGCTTGAAGATATAAAGGCAATAACAGAGTTGGAACCCAATGGGGTTGTTTCACATAGCTCTTTTTCTTTCTTTTACACAAATTGTAATATCTTTCGGTAATGTTCTCTTACTAGAACGTCAACCTCTTTGTACAAAACGCCTATTACAGGCCAATTTCAAAATCAATACAAGTCATTTTTACAAAACTTCAATTTGTTTCTTTTTCTTTTTTCTGCTTTGTTTTGCAAGAACGTCCAATGATTTATTTTTGATATATGCATTTGAAAATGATCGCTGCTCATAAAGATCTACATAAGAAACAAAGGAGAGTTACCCGTAATTCCAGAAACAGGGAAAATAAGAAGTACCAAACCCTACAGTCATTTTGCCCCGCAGGTATTGGGATAGAGTCATGCTTGGGAACATAATTATTTGTATATGCACTCCCCACAGAGTAAAAGTATCCAAAGGCATTGATGCCAGCTTTCCCGAAGCAGGACATAACTATCCACAATCGAGGATCGTAATCGCAGGCGAGTCAATAAATTTCATCCCCCAAGCGGATTTTATTTCTACAAATACAGAAGCTCAATCTCCAACAAAGCTCATCAGCTCCAACAGCAGAATGTCATCCCCGGCTAAGTTTGTTCCACTAGATCGACAGGTCTACCAACATAATATCTCTTCACCCAAAGTTTGGTCCCCGCAGAGTTATTTCTCCAGCATCTCTTCCCGACAGAATATTCATAAATCTCCAGCAACCGTCAGGGATTTATTTTCCCAGACGCGAGCATACCCCGACGGAATTTCATGAACATACATCATGACATATGCATACATATCATATCTAGCATAATCTCATTTATTTTGAGAACATCATCTCACCCTGCATTTCAGGCATTGTATAACTAACCCTGATATCTTTTCAGGAAAAGATGACCAGCTTCGATGAATCCAGCAGTTATACAGATCACATCTACAGACAACTAATGGAAACTCAGCTCCCGAGATCAAACAGGTCAACTAATCTACATTATCAGATCAAAGTAACCTTACCCCGGTTCATTATGAAGTTTTACATAAACTTATAACCTTACCCAGGTTCATCCTGAAGTTTTACACAAACTTATAACCTTACCCTTGTTCATCCTGAAGTTTTACACGAACTTATAACCTTACCCCAGTTCATCCTGAAGTTTTACACAAACTTATAACCTTACCCTGGTTCATTCTGAAGTTTTACACAAACTTATCTCAAAGTAACCTTACCCAGGTTTTACACGGACTTAGCCCAAAGTAACCTTACCCAGGTTCCCGCTGCAGTTTCACCCAAACTCCTCACGAAACAACCTTACCCAGGCTGTCATATCAAAATAACCTTACCCCGGTTTCTTTTGAAGTTTTACACGAACTTATCACGAAGTAACCCTACAACCCAGGTTCCTTCTCACAACCCTACTACCCAGGCTGTCATATCAAAATAACCTTACCCCGGTTCCTTTTTAAGTTTTAGACGAACTTATCATGAAGTAATCCTACTATCCAGGTTCCTTCTCACAGCCCTACTATCCAGGATTTTCATATCGAAGTAACCCTACTATCCAGGTTCCTTCTCACAGCCCTACTATCCAGGCTTTTCATATCGAAGTAACCCTACTATCCAGGTTCCTTCTCACATCCCTACTATCCAGGATTTTCATCACGAAGTAACTCTACTACCCAAGTTCCTTCTCACAGCCCTACTATCCAGGCTTTCATATCGAAGTAACCCTACTACCCAGGTTTCTTCTCACAACCCTACTATCCAGGTTCCTCCTCTCTTATCTCCAGACAGCAGTCCACAACACTGTAAGACCGGGACCTAATCAAACACGATTGGTTTCGCATTTCCCCAGTAGAGTAACGGACAACTGAAGCTCCTAAACCTCTATTTCTCGAGACATATACCAACATTCCTCAACAGATTTCGCCTTAACGACAGGAGCTGGGACTCCCGTAAAAAGAATATCTCAGGAAATCTACATCCTCTACATAACATCTTTAAGCCCATCTCAGACAATTCTCCGTCACATCTAGGATGGCATCTTTAAGCCCATCTCCAACAAATATTCTATCATCAACCTCCAAATGGCATCCGTAAGCCCATTCTCGATATCACAAACCAAGTGCCACTTCATGCGAGTGCAAATTTCTGGGCACTCTAGTGTTCAATTATCTTCCACCTTCAGATCACGAAAGGCAGATGAGCCAATCTACATCCTCAGGTTTAAGAAGATTGAACAGGGGCAGCTGTTGTACCCCAAAATTTTCCCTCCCCTTTTACTTAATACATACTCCTATTGAGGTCCCCAAGTTGCTCAAGGAAGTCCAAGAGTTGATCAAACAAACTCTCTCCTAAGGCAGTATACCCCAAATTAGGGTTTCTATTTTCATCAAGATGGGTGGAACACAAAGGTATCATATGTTCTCCATGGTCTTAATATGTTCTCAATACCCTACATGTCAAGTTTTATGCCTTGTATAATAAGTTTGCTCAGTTAACTGCTCAGATGCTTGAGAAATCGATTGTATTAGGTCAAAAGTCAACTGTGGCCCACATACAGTCAAACCTCAAGATTTTTGGTCAACATAAACATTTTGAAGTAACTTCCATCATTTGATCAAGGTTTGATCATGATTCCTCAAGGAATGCTCCAAATTCATCAAAACCCAAAAGTTGCTAAATTAGGGTTTCTCAATAAAAGTCAACCCAACTTTGACCAAGCATAACTTCTTCATACTTTATCAGAAATTTTCCATCCAAAGCTCATTTTGAAGAAGATACAATTCCATACAACTCATCTTCATCCCACAAGTTCAAAATATGTACTCATCAAAAGATATGAATTTTTACATTATAGGTCGTTTTGAAAAGTCAACAAAAACACCTTTTGGGTCAAAGCTTCTTACATGAACATGGAAGAATCAATTGAGATGAGACCAAAAGGGTTTCTTAGGGGAAATCCTAAGCTTTCTAAAAAGTCCAAGAACACCATCCTAGGGCAAAATTGAGAGAGATGTGCATTGTTAAAGTTGGCAATTTTTGGAAAATTGTCAAAAGTCAATATTGATCAAATTTGCATTTTTTCCAAAGGGGCCCGTGTTTTCTTGCTTGAAACATGTTTCTAATAAGACCCACGACTCCTGAGCTTTTCCACCTAGTATTTTATTATTTTTATAATTTATTTTTATTTTTATTCATTTAAATCAAAATAAATCAAATTAAATGGTAAAATAATGAAAACAGATCAAATCTTGAGATTTTTGTGCACATTTGAGGTCCATATACAGCTAGCATGATGATCAATTCGTGCAAGGCTCATTAGGGTTGGAAAAGGTTGGATTGAATCTTGTTTCAGAAAGATATCATACATGAAGCAAATCAAATCCAATTTTCATAATTCTCAAAGATATGATACAATTTTGTTGACCTAATTCAGTCTACTAAGTGCATAACAATTGCAAATCAAAAACACAAGGGTTGGAGGCGTGAAACAACAAGAAAGAAACTCAAAAATTTGGACAAAAGTGGGAGATCAAAATCCATCTTAGAGCCATCCTCAAGGAGTTTCAAGCCCAACAATCGATTCCTGGACATCCCAGGAAGCTAACAACGTCATTTGCAAGCCTCAAAGCATCCAGAAATCGTCCCCAAAAGCATCACGGTTTGCACTAAGAACTCAAATTCGATTTCTATGATTTATGCATTATAAATGTATTTTACCCATATATTTGTGTTCATCATCATGTTTGCAATGTTTCTGGATAGTTTGATTTAAGTTACAATGCAGGAACAAGCTTTTGTCGTTGCTAGGGTTTCGTGCTCCAATTTGGGGTTTTGAGATTTAAGCAAAATTAGGCCTAATGGTGGATACCATGGTGGTCGGGGCTTCACACCCAATTGATCCATGGTCTCCATTGGAATTTATATTGCGTGTATGTGATTTTTGAATGTAACAGGGTTATACCTACAAATAAACGCCTGTAGGTAAAAGTTATAGGCCTAAGGCGACAGAGAAAGGTGGAAGACAATAGGTGTCAGCCAGCCATTCATCCATTCAAACGGGTGCACGTTCTTTCTGTTTCATCCGTTAACTCACGTTTTAGCATATATTATGATTTGTTGTTATTTGATTAACAAAAGAGTCACGCAGCGCAGATGGTTGGGAGACACGCCTTTATGCACACGTCTTGGGTTCGATCCCAGGCGTGTGCATTTTATTATTTTCCTAATTATTTCAGGCAAATCCAATGCAATGCTCCCTCACACGCCTATCATGTACCATCAATATCCATCCACTAGATGCCCAACTAGCCAGATCTAACGTCTCTCCTTTGAATGCCCATGGTACACGTGCAAGTCAATGCTACACCAGATCCAAAGGTTGACCGAGCTTGGTGCTTAATGGGCTGGGAAATTCAGATTCCCACCCCCAGGATTTCTAACAGCATAGGCCCGTTTGGTTATTTTTACTATTTTCTTTAATTATTTTGTTTTTTTTTCAATACAAAAATTATTTTATTAAATTAACAAATCACAAAATCATAAAAAGATTTTTTTTAATAATAAATATTTAAATTAATTAGTTTAATTAATTTAAGGTAATCTAATCTTTTTTTACAATTAATTGAAAATAATTAGACTTAGGATTTTATTTGTACATAATTTAATTAATTTTTCTCTAAAATACACAAAAAATATTTTTCTCATAAAATACTTTTTTAATTTAATTAGTAAATTAGGTTAATTAACTTCTTTCATAATTAAAAACAATTAGAAATTATATTTAATTAATTTGTAATTTAATTATTTTCTCAAACAAAAAATCCACAAAAATTTCTTTCTCTCAATTAGGGTTTTAAGTTGCTAATTACTGTCCCCGCATTTAATTCGTCGTGCGCTTGTTAATTATTTTTCCATTATTTTGTAACTGCTTATTGGTTTGTAATAGTTAACCTAGGGTTTTTATTTACTGTTTAAATCCCCGATTTTTGGTTATGTAATTAATCCCCCTCCCCGAAGCGTTGTAATAGCTAGGTTTTATTTCCCCGCACTTTTAATTTCCACAATCTTTAACTGTCTAGATGTATGGCTAATAGGATTGTATGGAAAGAATGTTTGGAAAATTAAAATGGTAGATCACCTAATGTGCAAAGATTAAATAACTGAAACAAATCATATGCACATATTCACTCCTAGGGTTTACCTCACTTCGGTTGCCTTCGGTTGCCTTCGGTAAACAATCATTAAGCATAGGAGATTTTAGTGGTTGCCCTCCAGTCTAAAAATATCAAATCGTCCCATTCGAATGTTGCCTCAGAAATGTTGCCTCGAAAAGATCTTAAGACTCTAGGGTTACTACTAAAGTTTTATAACTATTGCTTTAGTGATTGTACTCGTCCCTTTCGAATGTCCCTTACAACTCCAACGACGGTGCCACCTACTCCTTAATAGTAGGATATCGCTGTCTAAAGGAAATATAACAGACAATCTTTTTTCGAGGAGGTAGAATCTTAAGTACTTGCTCAATAAAAACTTTTCACACAAACACCTTTCAAAATAAATTTTCAAAATAAACTTCGTCACATCCTTGAGGACTGATACAAGGGTTATCACAAAGTAAAACATTTTCAAGACAAACACACACAAGCAATTTGAAAAATGAGCAAGTGTTGTACCCCAAAATTTTCCCTCTCATGTTTTCCAAAGTCTTCCCCCTGCATGGTTAATCACAAACCCTTGCCTAAGGAAAAAGAAAATTTTTGAGTGGTGCTTTAAGTACCTTTCGATTGGCATTCTAAAAGACCCTTCGATTGGTATTCTGAAGGAGCCTTTCGATTGGCATGGATAATTCCCTTCGATTGGCATTATGGACAAGCACTTCGATTGACATTCCAAAAATGCTTCGATTGGCATTATGGACAAGCACTTTGTTTGGCATTATGGACAAGCACTTCAATTGGCATTGTGTCAAGGCCTTCGATTGGAATTCTGAAAGACCTTTTCGTTTGGCACCCTGGGCCAAGCCTTTCAACTGGCATGCCAAGGGATCCTTCGATTTAGCATTGTGTCAAGGAAGCTTCGACAGGCATGTTAACCATGTCCTTCGATTAGCATGAACATCACCTTTCGATTGGCCTGTTAACAAAGCCTTTCGATTTGAATTTTAATTAGTACCCTTCGATTGGTATCTGAACAAGATCTTTCAATTGGCGTAGTAAAGGACTCTTCGATTGATATTTCAATAAATACCCTTCGATTGATGTTTGGACAAGGGCCATTTGAAGAACTCCTTCCAGGCCATTCGAAAGAGGCCATCAAGAGGGCACTCAAAAAACATGTCCAGGTACACTGAACATGAGAAAATGGAATGTTTTCCTTGCAAATATGGCAATAATTCAATTGATTGTGGATTCAATTCTTGAGTTAAAGGCCAAATTCTTGCCTTTTCTGTTCCTAACTCCACAAGAGCTGATTCGACCAGAGTGATTCTTTTCAAATCAGGACCAATCAAAGAGCAGGGCCTGAATGCATTCGAAAATCAAAAGTGTCCAGGTTCATTCAAGATTCCAAAGAGACATGAATATTTCAAAAAAGGAAATCTTTTAATATGTCTGATTCTTGTCTCGTGGCTTTAAAGGCCTGGTTAAATGGCTGTCCCTTGCCATTTTCATGCACCCTCACACTCCTATAAATACGAGGCCAGTGACACATTAATGAGGACGGAGAAAAAACAAAAAAAGACAGAGAAAAAACGGAGGATTTGGAGATACGCTGCCTACAAACCCACCAAAGGTTGTCAACATTTTCAGAAGTAATCCAAGCCAAAGCAACCATTCTGCAAACATCTCCACACCCAGAGCCACAGATCATACATCTTCAATTGGTAAGGGTTTGCAAAACCAAAATTGCACCTTCATGACATTTAAATACACATTGCATATGTATTCTTGTTATTACTGATTATGTTGCATGTAAGCTAAAGCGCAAAGAAGAGATTGTACCATTGATTGTCCAAAGATCATAAGTTGCCTCGAAAAAATGATCTAAGACATTAGGGTTACCGCTAAGGCGTCCTAACATTGCTTTAGTGGCCACACGTCCCTTAAATCGAATTGACCCGAAAACTCCAACGACGATGCTACCTACTCCTCAATAGTGGGATGGAATTGTCTAAAGGACACTTGCACATATATTTGTGAGTATCGGTAGCCTTTGAGTCAATCAAAGAGAATACGGGGCCGCTGAGTGATGTCACTAAGCACTAATGAACTAGAACCTTACTTGACCATCTTGGCCTTTTTTAGGGGTAGTGAGATGACCGACTTTGGTGCAGTCCGAAGTTGGTAGATACTCGATACTACACTCATTGAGGATTGTTTTCTTGGAATATTTTGATCACTAGTTAAGTGGCTAAACCAAAACGATGAACATAGAAAACAATCCAATGATATTGAGCTCCTTAGAACCCAGTTACTATTTATAGGACAGGTCTTAACCAACTGAAACTGAAAGAGGGTAATACCTAAACTCCATGCCAGCCTAAACTTAAGGCTGTATGTGTGACTTGTGTGCCTTCAAACTTGAACTACTTGCACATTCTTGTCATCTGACAACATGAGTTCCTTGCAGGTTTTGTTTACAGTCCTTATCCGATAATTTGAATTTATTGCAGAGTTTACTTACATCACTTTACACTTTTGCTTAAACGCATAGCATACACATCATAACATCATGCCTTAACATTTCCTTAACCATTTCAAGGATCTCAAGGGTTTGTGATGCAGGTTATGGTAAATCAAATGTCTAGCAAGGGGCAAGGGGATTTATTTTCCTCTAGCCAATGCCGTCTAGAGATCAAAACATGATAACTTGAGTCAGGGGCTATGACCCATTCGATATGGTTAGCTTGACTCTTGAAGAAGAACACTTAACGACATGAAGTTCCTTCAATCAAAGCTACAAGATTCAAATTCTAATAGTTTCTTGTTTACCCTGCGAGATTCTTAAAAACATTGCATACATATATCATACATATCATTGCATAACAGGTCTTCCAGTACAGGTCTCTCATGTTCTTACTGTTTATTTCAGCAATGGCTCCCCAACAAGACAATCAAGATCTTCAAACTCGAGAGACTCAGTTCAGGGAAATCTTCCTAAACCTATCCAAGGGGCAGGAAGAGTTGAAAACACTCCTCATTGGGGACTTGGTCAAGAAAAGTCCTGAAGACAATAAGGACGAATGACTGGAACAACTACAAGCTGAGTTTAGTGCCATGAAAACCCAGATGCTGGGGCAGATGGCTCTTATCCAAGGCTTAGCTCGGGAACAAGAAGAGCTGAGAATTATTATCAACCAGCTTCATCAAGACATATACAACAATATGAAGCAAACGGTCAAGGCTAGGGATTAAATCATTAATCAGCCTCCAAGAAGACAAGAGTTTGGTATGGTGAAGAATGGACCTCTCCAAGTTGCAACTACCTCACGGGTCCAACAACAACCTTGCCATAAACAACGGGTTAATCAGAGCCCATTTACCAAGCTCAACATGCCGCTGTCCCAAGCTTTGCAACACCTGTTGAGATTGAATCTGGTGACGTTGGTAGGACCTCATCCGAATCCTAAGACTTCTTCACCCAACTACAATCCTGATGCAAGGTGTGCATATCACTCCAACAGCCCGGGGCACGATACTGATGACTGTTGGAAGTTGAATTACAAAATTCAAAACCTGATTGATGAAGGAGCATTGGAATTCACACAAGATGGTCAGGCTGAGTTATTCTACCATCCCTCCAAGGTTCACCATTTGAAGTGACAAGTACTGAGACGAGAAGACTTTTTGCTCATTAGAATTTTCAAGTTGTAATTTTCTTTTGATTGTTCGAACATTTATTCATGTCAAACTTTGTTACTTCATCAATGCATTGCATATGTTTTATTTGAATCAATCCATTTGTATTCACTATATTCAAATTGCTTTCATTTTTTGTGATGATCAACTCTCGATTAAAAAATTCTAAGCCTTTTGAGGGAGGATGACAAAGACGATACCACGATCTTTACAGTATGCTTTTGAACAGACCCCGCTGACGATGTACAGGCATTGTTTTAAATCCTAAACAGTGGAGTTATAAGGAAGATAATCCCTAGTCAACCCCTTTGAGCCAAAGAAGTTGGAGTTTTTCTTTTCACAAATTAAAACCCTTAATTATAACCTGGGGCAGGGTAGTTCTCTCAGTTGATCCAGGTGCACAATGAATGGCATCAAAGAAGTCCTTCCGAAACAAAATACGGTGATGGTTCCGTATAATCGTAAGGACAGACAATCATTACCTTTCGAAATAAAATCCCACTAAGTTAAAACCTATGAAGGAGACTTACAAAAAACAGGGGCATCCCGTTGACTGTAGTCACAAAAAGAAACAGTTCAGGCAAAAGACAGGGATAATAAAATCAAAAGGAAAGAGGTCCTGCAAACTCTCAACAAAATGACTTCCTGTTCAAAATAAATTTTCAGTATCCGAATCATCACTGGAATATCAGAGCAAAGACTCAAACAGGATCTAAATGCACGGTTAGTTGAGTTTAGGATCGAAGAACATCACGAAGAGTGGGTGGGTACAAATAAAATTTGAGCCTTTATCCTTTGTTTCTTAAACCGTGAACCAGGCCACGTTATAACCCTTAAAAAGTCCTAGCTGAAGCATGGGTTAGTTCAAAAGCATACTGTTACAAAAGGTATCCTGACTCCTGTAGGGCTTGCTGTAAATCCTGAGTTGACATCACATTTTACAAAATTTGCCTTTTTACTGAAAAATGCATTTTCAAAAACTTCAAGACAGACATAAGCTTTGCATTCTTAAAATAACATTGTTTACATATGACTATTTGTTCAACAACAGAGAAATTCGCACGACGAATATCTAGTGAACAAAAAAAAACCTTTTCAATAAAAAGGGTCACCTCAAGTGGAAAAAACACTTCCAACCAAGGGGCACGGCATGAGCATTGTCTATCATCTGGGGCAGTCAAGTCAAGATTCAAGGAGTCTCTCAAAGATGCCAAATAGCCAGGGGCAGATCTCCATCTGAATCAATTGGGGCATTGGACATGAATTCCAGCAACGAATCTTGTATGATCAAATGAACATCTTCTGGTAGTATGGCAACACAACACTACCGACAGTGACACCTCCCTACATCCTGAGAGCGTGGACATAGTCAAAAAAGTACTACGCATAATCAAAGACCCGCTAGGTTGACTGACCTAGGCAAAAATAAGGGCTTCCCGGCGAACCAAAAGGGTTCGGGCAAAAATTAGGGATTAAAATGGAAAAAATCTGTACACCCGGCAAGTCGAAAACCTGAAAAGGCGGCTTGGGTAAAAAAGGGTATCCCGATGGACTGAAAACCCAAAAGGGCGGTCCAGGCAAAAATTAGGGATCAAAGCGTACGACTATGTCTCGTCATCTCGTCACTGGCCTACCAGAAGAAGACTTGTCATTTTGACCGAAAGATACCAAGCACCTCATAGGTGGGGATAATACTCGATCCACAGGGCCTCCACAGGCACCTTCTCCCACAAAAAACAGGGGCAAATAAGAATTGTCCGAACTGTACAAGTTGCTCTATCCACCAGGTACCAAGGTATATATTCAGCTGAAGAATATGGCTAAGATACTTTCACTCCCCGCAGAGTAAAACAGTAATGGTAGCTCTCCCCCACTGAGACTCGCAACCATGAACGAATCAGCCATACTCTCCCCCAAGCAGAGTTAGTCTACCGTCATCCCTGAAAAGGCTTGGTATCCCCAGAAGATCTTAGTATTCCCCAGCGGAGTATAAAGATATTTTCCAGCAAGCGTAAGAGAATCCCCGAAGGTCTTAATATTCCTCAACAAAATATAAGAATGTTCCCCGGCGGAATACAAGGTACCACAGTGGAGTCATTTCCCCAACACGGTCTAAAAAAGCTTCCCCAATGGAGTTGAATCATCTTCCCCAGTAGACTCTGGAAGCTTATCCCCTGCGAAGCATAATAAAGTCTCCTCAGCCAAATTCAAAGGTTATCCCCACAAGAGTCTAACTGGGTTATCCTCAACGAGTTGCAACTGAAAGATCATCCCAAGTGAAGTTCTTTCTATCCCCAGCGAAGTTCATCATCAAAATCCCCAACAGAGCTTATCAACGGAATTCCCAACGGAGTTTATCATTAAAATCTCAGTAAAGTATCTCTTCCCCATAGAGTAATTCCCCGCAGAGTAATCTCTTCACCAGTTTATTCCCCAACAGAGTCATCCTCTCCTACATGTTTATTCTTGCAATCATCTTCGTTCACCATCCCCAGTGGAAATGAAGAATTCAACCCTACTCTCCAGCAGGCGTTCGGGATTTATTTTCCCCAACTAAAACATCACATTTCCATACATCATGATACATGCATATACGGATCATACCATACAATCTCATTTATGTTGAGAACATCATTGCTTGATCCATATCATGCATTGCATATGACTGACCTTTACCTTTCAGGAAAGATGCAGTTAAATTCTCAAGCATGTCAATGGAGACAAAATCAGTTAAATCGATTCCTAAAGATTTTTCTGAGGCGAAGCCAGTCAATGGAGACAAAATCAGTTAAATCGATTCCTAAAGATTTTTCTAAGGCGAAGCCAGTCAATGGAGACAAAATCAGTTAAATCGATTCCTAAAGATTTTTCTGAGGCGAAGCCAGTCAATGGAGACAAAATCAGTTAAATCGATTCCTAATGATTTTTCTGAGGCGAAGCCATGTCAATGGAGACAAAATCAGTTAAATTGATTCCTAAAGATTTTTCTGAGGCGAAGCCAGTCAATGGAGACAAAATCAGTTAAATCGATTCCTAAAGATTTTTCTAAGGCGAAGCCAGTCAATGGAGACAAAATAAGTTAAATCGATTCCTAAAGATTTTTCTGAGACGGAGCCAGTCAATGGAGACAAAATCAGTTAAATCGATTCCTAAAGATTTTTCTGAGGCAAAGCCAGTCAATGGAGACAAAATCAGTTAAATCGATTCCTAAAGATTTTTCTATGGCCAAACCCGTCAATAAAGACAACCTGTCAATAGAGACAACCCGTCAATAGAGACAACCTGTCAATGGAGACAACCCGTCAATGGAGACAACCTATCAATAGAGACAACCTGTCAATAGAGACAACCTGTCAATAGAGACAACCTGTCAATAGAGACAACCTGTCAATGGAGACAACTCGTTAAAGGAGACACCCCGTCAGAAGAGACAACCCGTCAACAAAGATAAAACCACCTACCAACAATCTCCAAATGGCATCTGTAAGCCCATTCCCGACATCACAATGCTGATACTACACCATGCGAGTGCAAACTTCTGGGCACTCCAGTGTTCAATCATCTTCCACCTTCGGATCACGAAAGGCACGCAAGCCAATCTACATCCTCAGGTTTAAGAAGATTGAACATGGGCAACTGTTGTACCCCAAAATTTGCCCTCTCATGTTTTCCAAAGTCTTCCCCCTGCATGGTTGATCACAAACCCTTGCCTAAGGAAAAAGAAAATTTTTGAGTGGTGTTTTAAGTACCTTTCGATTGGCATTCTGAAAGACCCTTCGATTGGTATTCTGAAGGAGCCTTTCGATTGGAATGGATAATTCCCTTCGATTGGCATTATGGACAAGCACTTCGATTGAAATTCCAAAAATGCTTCGATTGGCATTATGGACAAGCACTTCGATTGGCATTATGGACAAGCACTTCGATTGGCATTGTGTCAAGGCCTTCGATTAGAATTCTGAAAGACCTTTTCGTTTGGCACCCTGGGCCAAGCCTTTCAACTGGCATGCCAAGGGATCCTTCGATTTAGCATTGTGTCAAGGCAGCTTCGACAGGCATGTTAACCATGTCCTTCAATTAGCATGAACAACACCTTTCGATTGGCCTGTTAACAAAGCCTTTCGATTGGAATTTTAATTAGTACCCTTCGATTGGTATCTGAACAAGATCTTTCGATTGGCGTAGCAAAGGACTCTTCGATTGATATTTCAATAAATACCCTTCGATTGATGTTTGGACAAGGGCCATTTGAAGAACTCCTTCCAGGCCATTCGAAAGAGGCCATCAAGAGGGCACTCAAAAAACATGTCCAGGTACACTGAACATGAGAAAATGGCATGTTTTCCTTGCAAATATGGCAAGAATTCAATTGATTGTGGATTCAATTCCTGAGTTAAAGGCCAAATTCTTGCCTTTTATGTTCCTAACTCCACAAGAGCTGATTCGACCAGAGTGATTCTTTTCAAATCAGGACCAATCGAAGAGCAGGGCCTGAATGCATTCGAAAATCAAAAGTGTCCAGGTTCATTCAAGATTCCAAAGAGACATGAATATTTCAAAAAAGGAAATCTTTTAATATGTCTGATTCTTGTCTCATGGCTTTAAAGGCCTGGTTAAATGGCTGTCCCTTGCCATTTTCATGCACCCTCACACTCCTATAAATACGAGGCCAATGACACATTACAGAGGATGGAGAAAAAATAAAAAAAGACAGAGAAAAAACGGACGATTTGGAGATACGCTGCCTACAAACCCACCAAAGGTTGTCAATATTTTCAGAAGTAATCCAAGCCAAAGCAGCCATTCTGCAAACATCTCCACACCCAGAGCCACAGATCATACATCTTCAATTGGTAAGGGTTTGCAAAACCAAAATTGCATATTCATGACATTTAAATACACATTGCATATGTATTCTTGTTATTACAGATTATGTTGCATGTAAGCTAAAGCGCAAAGAAGAGATCATGCCATTGCTTGGGCACGATCTAAGTTTCTCCTTCGAATCTCAGGATAAAACAAACCCAGACCCAGATTCAGCAGATTCAAATTGAGGAAGGACTCGAATTGGGAGGAGATTCGAATCAGGGGGGTAAAGTCCCCCCTGGATCTTTAATATTTGTATCGTTTTGCAGGAAATATCTTCTCATAATCTTGTTCAGAGCTTCGAAGCTTAGCAGCTTAGCTTCGAACTGGATCCAGGGTTTCCAAATCGAAGGATGACATATCCAGATCGAACACCCCCAAAGTGCATCCCATCATGCACCTTCGAGCAAGCCTCTTCACTGGATCAAAAGACAGCCCACACCTCTTTCGATCCAGGCCTCCAGAATTATACCTTTCTTGATTTACTGCCTGTTCCTTCGATTTCATCTTTATTTTGACTATTTTATTCCTTTTTTTAATCAACATAAAATCAATTAAAAAAAAACCACAAAAACATTAGGCTAGTTTTTTCTATTAAATTAACTTTGTTAATTAATCATTTAATTATCTTAACATTTTCTCAAAACTAAAATTAAGAAGATTTAGATCATTTTCCCAAAATAAAATAAAATAACAAAAAGATTTTATTCTTAGGATTTTTAGAAGTTATTTTTAGATTCGCGCGCGTTTATTTTATTGTAATTGCCTACTGGTTTGTGATAGTTTAACTAAGACTTTTACACTTTACTGCTTTATTCCCCCAATTTTGGACATGTAAATAATCCCCCTCCCCGAAGCCTTGTAATAGCGTAGGATTTACAATTCCCACACTTTAAATTCCTATACATATATTAACTGTTTAGATGTATGCTAACTAGGATTGCATGACAAGATCTGAAAACAAACGGTAGAACACCTAAATATACAAAGATAATGTAATCGAAAAACAATACACTCGTACATGCCACTCTTAGGGTACACCTCACTTGGTTGCCTCGAACGTGGTCATTGAGTATAGGATGTTTTAGAGGTCTCCCTCTTGTCCAAAGATCATAAGTTGCCTCGAAAAAATGATCTAAGACATTAGGGTTACCGCTAAGGCGTCCTAACATTGCTTTAGTGGCCACACGTCCCTTAAATCGAATTGACCCGAAAACTCCAACGACGATGCTACCTACTCCTCAATAGTGGGATGGAATTGTCTAAAGGACACTTGCACAGTCTAATTCCTTTTTGAGTAGGTAGATGTTCTTAAGTACTTGCTCCTTTTAAAAAACAAAACAAAACTTTTTCGCACTTACACCCCTTTTAAAACAAAAACTCTTTTCAAACCCACAATCACAAAGAAAAGCAAACTTTTGAAAACATTGTGAGCAAGTACCTAAGAGCCCGTGAATAACCACGGATAGAAAGGGTGCTAACACCTTCCCTTTCTATAATCTACCTCCCGAACCCGAGAAACATCTCGAAAAGGAATTTTTCTGTGCTTTTGTCCTTTCCTTGTTGGATAAAATAAAAGACGGTGGCGACTCTTGCTTACCGTGACATTTTGCAAAAACAAACGCAAAACGCGAACCAGTATTTCAAAAACAGTCAGTTCTCATTCCCATCGATCACAGAACTGGCGACTCTGCTGGGGATTTAATAAATGGGGTGTACCTTAGGATTAGTTCATCATATTGTTTTAAATTGTTTGATTTGTTTGCTTTACACTTGGTTCTATTGTTTGGGTTTGAAATCCTCCACCCGGATTTGGGAAACATTCATAGATAGCAATACATTGTGGAAACTGTGCGGGGTATACCGACACGGTTGAAGCAATAGCTATATTAGTGCGACATATTTGTGAGTACCGGTAGCCTTTGAGTCAATCAAAGAGAATATGGGGCCGCTGAGTGATGTCACTAAGCACTAATGAACTAGAACCTTACTTGACCATCTTGGCCTTTTTTAGGGGTAGTGAGATGACCGACTTTGGTGCAGTCCGAAGTTGGTAGATACTCGATACTACACTCATTGAGGATTGTTTTCTTGGAATATTTTGGTCGCTAGTTAAGTGGCTAAACCAAAACGATGAACATAGAAAACAATCCAATGATATTGAGCTCCTTAGAACCCGGTTACTATTTATAGGAGAAGTCTTAACCAACTGAAACTGAAAGAGAGTAATACCTAAACTCCATGCCAGCCTAAACTTAAGGTTGTATGTGTGACTTGTGTGCCTTCAAACTTGAACTACTTGCACATTCTTGTCATCTGACAACATGAGTTCCTTGCAGGTTTTATTTACAGTCCTTATCCGATAATTTGGATTTATTGCAGGGTTTACTTACATCACTTTACACTTTTGCTTAAACGCATAGCATACACATCATAACATCATGCCTTAACATTTCCTTAACCATTTCAAGGATCTCAAGGGTTTGTGATGCAGGTTATGGTAAATCAAATGTCTAGCAAGGGGCAAGGGGATTTATTTTCCTCTAGCCAATGCCATCTAGAGATCAAAACATGATAACTTGAGTCAGGGGCTATGACCCACTCGATATGGTGAGCTTGACTCTTGAAGAAGAACTCTTAACGACATGAAGTTCCTTCAACCAAAGCTACAAGATTCAAATTCTAACAGTTTCTTGTTTACACCGCGAGATCCTTGAAAACATTGCATACATATATCATACATATCATTGTATAACAGGTCTTCTAGTACAGGTCTCTCATGTTCTCGCTGTTTATTTCAGCAATGGCTCTCCAACAAGATAATCAAGATCTTCAAACTCGAGAGACTCAGTTCAGGGAAATCTTCCTAAACCTATCAAAGGGACAGGAAGAGTTGAAAACACTCCTCGTTGGGGACTTGGTCAAGAAAAGTCCTGAAGACAATAAGGACGAACGACTGGAACAACTACAAGCTGAGTTCAGTGCCATGAAAACCCAGATGCTGGGGCAGATGGCTCTTATCCAAGGCTTAGCTAGGGAACAAGAAGAGCTGAGAATTATTATCAACCAGCTTCATCAAGACAGATACAACAGTATGAAGCAAACGGTCAAGGCTAGGGATCAAATCATTAATCAGCCTCCAAGAAGACAAGAGTTTGGTATGGTGAAGAATGGACCTCTCCAAGTTGCTACTACCTCACGGGTCCAACAACAACCTTGCCATAAACAACGGGTTAATCAGAGGCCATTTACCAAGCTCAACATGCCGCTGTCCCAAGCTTTGCAACACCTGTTGAGATTGAATCTGGTGACGTTGGTAGGACCTCATCTGAATCCTAAGACTTCTTCACCCAACTGCAATCTTGATGCAAGGTGTGCATATCACTCCAACAGCCCGGGGAACGATACTGATGACTGTTGGAAGTTGAAGTACAAAATTCAAAACCTGATTGATGAAGGAGCATTGGAATTCACACAAGATGGTCAGGCTGAGTTCTTCTACCATCCCGCCAAGGTTCACCATTTGAAGTGACGAGTACTGAGACGAGAAAACTTTTTTCTCATTAGAATTTTCAAGTTGTAATTTTCTTTTGATTGTTCGAACATTTATTCATGTCAAACTTTGTTACTTTATCAATGCATTGCATATGTCTATTTTGAATCAATCCATTCGTATTCACTATATTCAAATTGCTTTCATTTTTTGTGATGATCAACTCTCGATTAAAAAATTCTAAGCCTTTTGAGGGAGGATGACGAAGACGATACCACGATCTTTACAGTATGCTTTTGAACAGACCCTGCTGATGATGTACAGGCATTGTTTTAAATCCTAAATAGTGGAGTTATAAGGAAGATAATCCCTAGTCAACCCCTTTGAGCCAAAGAAGTTGGAATTTTTCTTTTCACAAATTAAAACCCTTAATTATAACCTGGGGCAGGGTAGTTCTCTCAGTTGATCCAGGTGCACAATGAATGGCATCAAAGAAGTCCTTCCGAAACAAAAGACGGTGATGGTTCCGTATAATCGTAAGGACAAACAGTCATTACCTTTCGAAATAAAAGCCCACTAAGTTAAAACCTATGAAGGAGACTTACAAAAAACTGGGGCATCCCGCTGACTGTAGTCACAAAAAGAAACAGTTCAGGCAAAAGACAGGGATAATAAAATCAAAAGGAAAGAGGTCCTGCAAACTCTCAACAAAATGACTGCCTGTTCAAAATAAACTTTCAGTATCCGAATCATCACTGGAATATCAGAGCAAAGACTCAAACAGGATCTAAATGCACAGTTAGCTGAGTTTAGGATCGAAGAACATCACGAAGAGCGGGTGGGTATAAATAAAATTTGAGCCTTTATCCTTTGTTTCTTAAACCGTGAACCAGACCACGTTATAACCCTTAAAAAGTCCTAGTTGAAGCATGAGTTAGTTCAAAAGCATACTGTTACAAAAGGTATCCTGACTCCTGTAGGGCTTGCTGTAAATCCTGAGTTGACATCACATTTTACAAAATTTGCCTTTTTACTGAAAAATGCATTTTTAAAAACTTCAAGACAGACATAAGCTTTGCATTCTTAAAATAACATTGTTTGCATATGACTATTTGTTCAACAACAGAGAAATTCGCACGACGAATATCTAGTGAACAAAAAAAAACCTTTTCAATAAAAAGGGTCACCTCAAGTGGAAAAAACACTTCCAACCAAGGGGCACGACATGAGCATTGTCTATCATCTGGGGAAGTCAAGTCAAGATTCAAGGAGTCTCTCAAAGATGCCAAATAGCCAGGGGCAGATCTCCATCTGAATCAATTGGGGCATTGGACATGAATTCCAACAACAAATCTTGTATGATCAAACGAACATCTTCTGGTAGTATGGCAACACAACACTACCGACAGTGACACCTCCCTACATCCTGAGAGCGTGGACATAGTCAAAAAAGTACTACGCATAATCAAAAACCCGCTAGGTTGACTGGCCTAGGAAAAAATAAGGGCTTCCCGGCGAACCAAAAGGGTTCGGGCAAAAATTAGAGATAAAAATGGAAAAAATCTGTACACCCGGCAAGTCGAAAACCTGAAAAGGCGGCTTGGGTAAAAAAGGGTATCCCGATGGACTGAAAACCCAAAAGGGCGGTCCAGGCAAAAATTAGGGATCAAAGCGTACGACTATGTCTCGTCATCTCGTCACTGGCCTACCAGAAGAAGACTTGTCATTTTGACCGAAAGATACCAAGCACCTCATAGGTGGGGATAATACTCGATCCATAGGGCCTCCGCAGGCACCTTCTCTCGTAAAAAATAGGGGCAAATAAGAATTGTCCGAACTATACAAGTTGCTCTGTCCACCAGGTACCAAGGTATATATTCAGCTGAAGAATATGGCTAAGATACTTTCACTCTCCGCAGAGTAAAACAGTAATGGTAGCTCTCCCCCACTGAGACTCGCAACCATGAACGAATCAGCCATACTCTCCCCCAAGCAGAGTTAGTCTACCGTCAGCCCTGAAAAGGCTTGGTATCCCCAGAAGATCTTAGTATTCCCCAGCGGAGTATAAAGATATTCTCCAGCAAGCGTAAGAGCATCCCCGACGGTCTTAAAATTCCTCAACAGAATATAAGAATGTTCCCCGGCGGAATACAATGTACCACAGTGGAGTCATTTCCCCAGCGCAGTCTAAAAAAGCTTCCCCAGTGGAGTTGAATCATCTTCCTCAGTAGACTCTGGAAGCTTATCCCCTGCGAAGCACAAATAAGTCTCCTCAGCCAAATTCAGAGGTTATCCCCACAAGAGTCTAACTGGGTTATCCTCAGCGAGTTGCAACTGAAAGATAATTCCCAGCGAACAAAAAACGCAAAACTCAAACCAGTATTAAACTGTCAGTTCTGCCACCATATCGCACCTGTAATAGGAAAGCGATAAAGAAAAGTAAAGTCCTATACTATTACATGTCCATGGGATGTGGGAGTATTTTGACCCACTGAGGAGAATGAAGCACACTACACTATTATATTTTCAAGAGAAGAGGGAACATAAAACCCACAATGGGGAGATGGAACCCTAAACCATGAGATAAATAAGTCCCTACAATTATTACATCCATTCATCCATATAAACAACTAAAAGCAAAAATATAGGTCCAAGTGAATGCAAAATATGATGAATAATATGTAAAAGAATTTAGAAAATAATAAAACCGTGTCGAATTAAAAAAAAAATAGATATATCTAAAATTATTATCTAAAATTGAAATGCAAAAATATTAGTCTAAAATTATTCTAGAGAAAGTATCCTAAGAAATTATCTAAAAAAATCAAAATGGTATGTATCATGTAGTTAAAATGTATGTGTGTTAGTACATATGTATTAATGGAGCAGAAGATACAATAAAGAATGTGTTAATGAACTGCAGTAAAACAAATTAAAATAAGCACATTGACTTAATTACTTTAGTGCAGGAAAAGTAAAACCAGGGGGTGCAAATTGGAAACTGCACTAAATAGGTTGCAATTAAAAAAAGGAAAATGAAAAGAAATAAAATAAAAAACTGGAAACCCCCCACTGAATCGGACCGATCGGTCGGGTTTGGACCAGACTGGACCATTCCACCTAACCTTTCCCCTCCCCAAACTCAAATTTAACGTAAAAAATGGAGAAAAAGGGAGTATTAAGTGCTTAAATTAAGTGCTTTTTCTAATTAAGCTATTCTAAAACAATGACATAAATTAAACCACAAGCAACATGAGATATTCATGATGAAAGGCATGGAAGAAAAGTGATGAAAGATTATCGACGAAGCAGAGATTTACTCCGGTTAGAAATTGCACGCGAAATGTCGAAGCAAAATCTGGAAGACTTCAAGAGGTAAACTTTTATACTTCCATTAACTTCTAAGATTGATGATGATGGTTGAATGTAGAATTTTATGAATTCCTGATGAGGAAAATTGGATTATTTCTTGATGATGGTTGCAACTTGATGATTTTTGCAAATTATGAAACTTGATAATTGTTGCAAATTGATGAAACTTAATGATTGTTGACTTGATGAAAATTGCTTGAGGCTAAGTTCCACCCATTTAGAACTTCAATGTGAAGTTCTAAACATGGTGATGAATGTGAAATTTGAGTGAATGTTATAGATGGGAGAAATAGAGAGAATGGTGAGAATTGAGAAAATGGTAGAAATGGTTCAAAGTGGAACCCCCAAATTGTGAAAAATGATATGTTTATAAAGTTTTTGTGGTTTACTATGGACGTTTGGATTATGATCCAAATAATCATTTATAAATGGTTGAAAATTAATCTAAGCTCTAGTTGTGGATCACTAATTATAACCCTTGGATCAACTTTTAAGAACACTTGAGATTAAATGGAATTTGGTTGAAAATTAGAAGTTAGAAATTGTGTTAGTTTGGTAGTTAGAGAAGTTAGGGGTAATTAGGTAAATGGATGGCTTGTGGAACAATATGTAGTTAAGGGTAGTTAGAGACTATTCATGTTTGATTTTTGCAAAAGTACCAAGTTAGGGAAGGGGGGAAGGTAAATGGTCACTTGGTTAGAACTTGAAATTGGCTTGAATTTACTAGGTTGATTTGTCTTGGTTTTTTATGGTTTTGGAATTGGATTTTTTTGGTGGATCAACCCATGACCTTAATTGCTTTTGGGAATTGATTTTGTGTTGTAAATAATCACTTTTGGATGGTGCAAACTTACAAATCGAAAATCGGATATTTTGTGCATACAATGGCTTGAATCAAAGTTGGGAAATATTAAAAAAATAAAGGTTATAATGCAGCATTTTTTCAAAGTGTTAATACCGAATTTTTCATGAATTTTCCCTAGCTTTGGAATGGTTTTGATCCATGATATCGATGATTAATTTGATGTGTCTTCTTCCTTGTAGCAAGGTGAATAAAGTGGTGGAAGAATAGGCTTGAAGCACCAAAGGAGGAAGGAGAAACAACCATGAAAGTAGAGCTTGAAAGATGGAAAATGTTGGAAATTGTCTCATGAAACATATTCATGAAATAATCAATTTTTCAAGAAAATGATGTTTTCTTTCGATCAAATGATTGTAGAATAGGTTTAGGAAAATTCAGGAGTCAAAATCTAGTTGATGCTCAAAAGTTAACCAAAAGTCAACTGTACCAAAAATTTGTAATTTTTTATCCTCTTTTCTTGTAATCCCCCCTTTAAAATTGTATCTCAAGTAATAAGCATTGTGTTGTATCCTAAAATTTTCCCTCCCATCTGTGAGACAAGTTGATTCAAGATACCTCCTCATAATCATGAATGCCTCAATTACTCAAGGGTTGACTAGACAAACTCTCCTCCTAAGAAAATCACTTATAACTAAGGTTTTGTTTCTCTCAAGGGAAATTTGACTTCTAATGCCTCAAGTGGACTACATGGTATCTCATATATCTCAAAGTATCCTCATGCCAAGTTTCAAGCATTACATCACAAGTTTTCTCAATCAATTAGCCAGATGATTGAAAATCAATTGTACTATACAAAAAGTCAACTTTGACCAATCTACAATCAAACTTCAAGATTTTTGATCAACATCAAGATTTTGAACTCGTATTCATCATTTGATCAAGGTTTGATCATCATTCATTAAGAAAACTCAAGATTCATCAAAAGTCAAAAGTTACTAAATTAGGGTTTTCTTTAGGAGAAGTCAACTAAACTTTAACCAAACACGACATTCACATATTTCATCAGAAATTCCTCAACCAAAGCCCATATTGAAGGAAATTCAATTATCTACAATTTCGTCTCTCTAAGCTCAAGGCCAAAAACACTTCATTTGAGAGATATGGGCCAAAACATTACAGGTCATTTTAAAAGTCAACAAAAAGACATTTTTGTCAAAGCAATTAACGTCAATATTAAAACTTCAAATGAAAAACTGACCAGCATGAGAGTTGTAGGAGACATCTTGAGGTTTCCAAAAAGTCCAAAATCACCTTCATATGACAAAAATTGAGAGAGTTATGAGTTGTGCAAATTGAGCAAATTTGAAAAAATGCGTGATGTTCAAATTGAGCAAACATGAATTTTTGGGCTAATGGGCCTAAGTTTTCGGGTCCAAACGTGTTCATGACCTCATATTAGACCTCTAAATCTATTCATATAGTTTTGTGATTTTTATTTCTTTTATTTTGATTTTGTTCAATTAAAAGTAAAATAAATCAAATAAAATACCAAATAAAAGATATAAAGCGTGTGGATATATTTTTGAATCAAATCATAAACCCAAAAAGCTCATGACAACTTGGAAAAAATGTGTAGATATGATTGGCATGAGATTGGCCTAAAAAATAAATATTTCATGCAAAATGCAAATCAAATATTTGGTCATGAAACACAAAAGATTTATTCCATGTTTGTTGACCTAATGTTCTCTCTATAAATACACAACTATCAGACCAAGCTAAGAACACAAAAAATTGCCTCAAGAAGAACCCTAAAAAAATCTCAAATTTCAAGAAACTAGGGTAAATAGAATCCCTTATTTCCATTCACTTTCAATCCATTCCAAGCATCACACTAGCCTCCTGAAGATCCCAGGAGTTCATCCCAACCATCCTTGAAGCTTGAAGCACGCTAGAACAACATACCTCAACATCGCCGGTTTGGTAAAATTCTTGAACTTCAAATTTTTAATATGCGTATTGTTAGATGATTTGATGCATACATATATGTCCATGATGATATTTGGAACTGATTTGATCCATCATTTGTAAGCTTTGACGCAGGGAATACGAGATGTCATTGCTATGGCATAAAATTCTATTTTTTTTATATCTTGCATTACAAACGTTTTCAGGTCAAACTAATACCACCATTGGATTCAGGAGGTCTAAATTAGGGGGATATGACCTCTCTTGATCTTTAAATCTTTCTATTTTTGCAGGTTGAAATTTGGATCCATCGGAGAAGACGACCAGAACTAGGGCTCTGGCGCATCTCTGATCTAGTGTTTTATAAAATATTTATTTGTTTGTATTCTATAACATAAACGTGGCGTGGCGCAGATGGTGAGAAGCGTAACTGTTAACCATAAAGGCGTGATTTTGATACCAGCTTTTGACAAAATTATTTTGTTTTTTTTCAAACTAACGCGCAGGTTCATCATATATTGATTCTTTCTCATTCAACATCATAAACAAGTGTATGACCTAGTGGTAAAGGGAGCATCCTGTGAGGCCAGGGGCGTGGGTTCAACACCCACCCCATGCAATTGGTTTTTTCTTATTTTTCTAACCTAATTTTCATTCTTTTTCTTAATTAATTCCTTTTTTAATTAACCATTAACTAACCTAATTTTTTTCAACACTTTAACAAATTAGGGTTAGGGTTTTTAATTAGTAATTAAAATTTTTCATATATTTTTATTTACTGATTAATTAATTAATTAACGTTTTCTTAATATTAAAATAAATTAGAATCTAGGTTTTAATTACTACTATTATCACTTAAATTATTTTCTACAAAAAATAAAAAAAACATTTTAACATTTTTTAACATTTTGTTTCTCATCTTTTTCTATTTAATTTCATAGAACAATTGTATAGGTCGCACTATCAACGTAATAGCTTAGATTTACATTCCCACATTTTTTCTTATTATGTATTTGCTCTGAGGATGTAATATCATAGGTTTACTTTCCCGCAAATTTTTATGTCTATGTATCTCTCCCAAAGCCATGTAATACCTTAGGTTTTTATATTCCGCACTTTAATTTTCTGTACATATTTAACTTCTAGTAACTAGGATTTGTATGATAAGGCTAAAAGTAATCTAGAAAACCCTAATTCCCAAGATAAATAGCTGAAAACAAACACTTTGCACACTTCACCTATAGGGTAATCTCTCTTGTTGCCTTACGAATATTGGTCATGTCCCTTGAAAGTGGGGATACTTTAGAAAAAGACCCTCGATCAAATCATCATAGTCCCTTAGAATAAGATCACAGTCCCTTGATGACCCTCCAAATTTCCTACAAAATGATGATAATCCCTATGATACAAATGCTAAAGTATCCTTACATGTTGCTTTCTATGACCATACGATGACCTTATGTCTGTCCTTCACATCCAATGGATAGGGCTACCTACCAACTAATGGTATGGATAGCACTATCTCCAAAGGAGAATGAAAATAATAAGAAAGACTTTAGTGGGTAAGAACTCCTAATTGCTTGCTCATAAATTTTCTCACAAATAATACATTTTACACATCACTTCCAAACAAATATTTTCAGAAAAACACTTTGTATACATTCTTGATGACTGATACAAGAATCATTAACAAGTTAGCCTTATATTGGTATTTCAAAATATCTCCAAACAAATCACACACACACATAGTAAGTTTTCTAAAGTGAGCTAAGAAATTAAGAGCCCATAGATAATTACGGATGAAAAGGGTGCTAACACCTTCCTTTTTTCATAACTTACCCCCCAAACTCAAAATCTATCAAAGGTCTTTCCTGTTCTTTTCACCTTTCCTAAATATTGGATAAAAGAAAAGTCGATAGCGACACTTGCTATCCACACATTTGGATAACACCAAAAAGTCATTTCTCCCACCATATTACAGAACTTGGGAAACTACTTAAAAAAGAGGGGTTACCTTAGAGTTTAGATCACTTTTACTTGCTTGAATTGTTTGCTTTACCTTAAGGGTTCATGCTGGGGTATTATTGCTTGTAAGATCCTACACCCGAATCTAGGGATTCCTTAGGTAAGTAGAAATAAATCATAAAGACTATACGACGCAATGGTTAACATGATGGCTACAATTAGTGTGACACTTTGGTTTATACTGATGTTCCTTGAGTCAATCGAGGATAACATTAGGCTTCCGCATGGTGTCGTTAACACTAACTTACTTTTAGAACCTTAATTGACCCATCTTGGCCATTAGAAAGTAGTGAGATATCCGGCTTTGGTGCAATCTAAAGTTGGTTCATACTTGAGGCTATGCTTATTGAGATTTGACTCTCAGGATGTTTTGGTGGCAAGGCAGTTGCCGTGCTAAAATAAAGCCTGCGAAAAAGATTCGAGATATGAGATTCCTAGAACCCCAATTACTATTTTAGGACAAGTTGAGCCAACTTAACTCCAATAGGGAAGAGTATTTACCTATGGATTCCATGAAATCCTTTAAACCTAAGGCTATTGTATGACTTGTTTGTGTTTTCTACTTATTTAACATGAACATAACATCATAAAATCATATCATCATAACATAACATTTTTACTAACCATTTCAAGGACCTAGGGATTTATCTTTGTTCGTTGTTGCAGGTTATGGCCTATGCTCGCAGAAATACTATCCGAATCAACTTTGTAAGGATACCTTCCAAGCTTAAAGAGTTAGCCTCAAAGGTTCCCGAAAACTCTCAATTCACCAAGAGGCATGGTTATCTACTCAGTTTGGTTACCTCAGGTTTTGAAGAAGATGTGTGGACCACAAAGGACTCAAATGCTCACCATTGTCCTAACACGTTCTCAAGATCATCCATGTCAAGTTTCAAGCCTTGCAGAGGAAGTTTGCTCAGTCAACTGCTCAAATGCCTTAAAATCAACTATGCTAGGTCAAAAGTCAATTGTGGCCCACATACACTCAAACTTCACGATTTTTGGTCAACATACTCATTTTGAAGTATTATCCATCATTTGATCAAGGGTTGATCATGATTACTCAAGGATTGCTCACAATTCATCAAAACCCAAAAGTTGCTAAATTAGGGTTTTGTAGGAAAAGTAAACTCAACTTTGACCAAGCATAACTTTCTCATACTTTATCAGAAATGACCCATCCAAATCTCATTTTGAAGAGGATGCAATTCCCTAAAATTAATCTTCAGTTCTCAAGTTCAGAATATGCACTCACAAAAAGATATGAATTTTGACATTATATGTCATTTTGGAAAGTCAACAAAAACACCTTTTGGGTCAAAGCTTCATACATGAGCATGGAAGACTCAATTGAGATGAGACCAAAAGGGTTTCTTATAGACATCCTAATATTTCTAAAAAGTCCAAGAACACCTCTCTAGGGTCAAAATTGAGAGAGTTATGCATTGGCCAAATTGACCATTTTTACAAAATTGCCAAAAGTCAAATGTGCTCAAATTTGCATTTTTTGCTAAATGGGCCCAACTTTTTATGCTCTCACCTCAATTATAATATGATCCACGACTCAAGAAGAGTTTACTTCTATCACAAGCAGAAATTAAATCTCCAACAGAATTCATTATCATCAGCAACGGAAATTCATCCCCGGTGGAGTTTATTTCTCCAAATCAGCAGATCTATCAGCAGAGTATCTCCTCTCCAACAGAGTCATTCTCTTGAAGATTTGTTCTCAAATAAGGTCTCTCCTCGGCGGAATATCCGTAAACAAGGGGCAAATCCCCAACATAGTCATCTTTGTTCACCATCCCCAACAGAAGTAGAGAAACTATGGTTTTTTACGCCGATGAAGAATACCATTTCTCATACTCTCCAAACAGCAGTCAGGGATTTATTTTCCCAGACTCAGATTATTATGTCAACATTTCATGTTCATACATCATGACATATGCATGCATTACATATAAGCATGGTCTCATTTATTTTGAGAACATCATCATACAATGCATCTCATGCATTGCACATAACTAATCCTATATTTCTTTCAGGAAAGACAGTTATTACCAACAATTTCCAGCAGGTCCATGATCAACACTCAAAGCTAAACAGAGTAATCATCGGTGCGACAAGAGCAACCTTACCCAGGTTCCCTCTGCAGTTTTACCCAAACTAATTTTGAAGTAACCCTATTATCTAGGTTCCTTCTCATAGCCCTACTATCCAGGCTTTCATTTCGAAGTAACCCTACCATCCAGGTTCCTTCTCACAGCTTTACTATCTCGGATTTAATATCGAAGTAACCCTACTATCCAGGTTCTTTCTCACATCCCTACTATCCCGGCTTTCATATCGAAGTAACCTTACTATCCAGGTTCCTTCTCACAGCCCTACTATCCAGGCCTTCGTCTCGAAGTAACCCTACTATCCAGGTTCCTTCTCATAAACTTACTATTGTATCCCAAAATTTTCCCTCTCATGTATCAGGATTTTCCTCACAAGACTTCTTGGACTCAAGACAAGATTAGGGTTTGGTCAGCTTAAGACCTTATCTTGCACTGATAATTCAAAATTAGGGTTTGAGTTTGCACAAGGATTTTTGGATCACCAATGCTTCATGTGACCTTCATACACCATCTTGGACCCCTAAGATTACCCATGTTAAGTTTCAAGCCTTGAATCACATTTTTGCTCAGTCAATTGGACAGTTGACCTAAAAATCAGCTGTATTGGGGAAAAAGTCAACCATGGCCAATTTACAGTCAAACTTCATAATTTTTGATCCAAAACAACATTTTAGACTCATATGTACCATTTGATCAAGTTTGGATCACAACTCCTCAAGAAATTTGATCAAATCATCAAAAGGGAAAAATGATCAAAATTAGGGTTTTGACTGAGAAAGGGCAATTTCTGATTTTTAACCTAGCCAATGACCAATTGGGTTCAAGCATGATTTCAAGGGTTCAATGGTATCTTCTTGACCTAATTACATAGTTCAAAAAATCACAAGTTCATTGGATTGACAGTGAATTTTGTAGTCAACTGATCAAAAGTCAACTGTACACTGAAAAGTCAAACTTTGACTTTTTGGTCAAAATCAAGTGTCAAGGGTCATAATTCATCAAGATATGTCAAAATATGAAACTTGTTGACCAAGAAAACCAATTTTGCAAATTAGGGTTTTGAATTTGAAAAATTTCATAACTTAGAATTTTTCTAAGTATGGAAATTTTCTTTTTTTCCCCAACTTTCCACCATTTTTTCACCATGATGCAATTTGATTCAAAGAAAACTTCCTACATGAAAGTTGTAGTCCTCCATGAAATATAAAACTTTAATTCACAAAGTTTTCCCAAAAGATGCTTGGATCTCAAGTTATGGATTTGTGAATAGAGTTCCATGAACTAAATGACTTAGTGAAAATTTGCCCTAATTTATGCAGTTTTTTGACCCAACTTCATGGATATTTTTCTCCTAGTTCCAAGAGGTATCTCAAAATTCATTTCAAAGATGGATTATAGAGCACATGACAAGATTTCCAAAATTTCCAAGAACTCTCCAAGATCATTTATGGTTAGGGAGAATCGAAGAAGATAAATTGACATTTTGTCACTTTTGATCAAGCCATTTTTACAAAGTGTCAAGTTGCAAATCTGATCTTGGATGCTTGTACCTTGCATTACAGGTCCTAAACTCATTCTACACTCCATAATTAAATGCAAACTCAGAGGATAAGGGCTTTATCTTTGCTTTTGGAGCATTGTACAAGAAATAATTCCATAAATGGCCAAAAGTTCACAATGCCATTTTCATAAAGCAAACTTTTACAACTTTATCAACCTTGAGCCTTGGACCTGTTTCTTTGAGGCAAGCAACTTCCACAGATATCAAGCAATGTGTACCAACTTCTATCAACTCGCAAGCCAGCTAGTACAAGCATGTTGCACAAGTCATCTCACTTTTCTTCAAATGCAAGAAAAGTTGCAAAAGAAGTCAGAACTTGTACAAAAAGGGAAGAGTGGACTTTGTATCATTCTATACATATTCACAAACTTATCACAAGCCAGAACACGAATGCATAACATCTGAAACTCTCCAAAACACAAAAACTTCATTTTTCTGCCCAAACATCCAGCTTCTGCAAAATCCTTGCCAACTTCATTTTGGCTCGTGCGTTTTGCCTTTTAACCTTTGGAACACTTCATCCACATCATATCCAAGCTATCCAAGCCTTTACATTATTGCTGTAACCCCTGTTTCAGCCATTTCTATTTTCACTTTGGAAGCTTGCAACTTGACTTCTACAAAGACTTCTGGCCATCCACAAAGCAAGCTAGGTATTAGAATAGTTTTAGGAAGTTCAAGGAATCTCACACGATCCTCAGGCCTCACTCAAAGTCCCCACATTGTCATATCCAAATCCAGCTGAAGGAGGTATTTTTCAAAACTCTATCTCTCTATTTAGGCATCCTCAAGCCACGATTTGTGAAGCAAAAATGTAGCCCTTATCATGGTGAAGCTATACATATGCATACTTGTCATTTATATTAACTGTGCCATGAGAATTTGAAGCTTGAAGTTCATGAAATAATTAGGTCACGAATTAGGGCTGATTAAATTCTCTCTGATCTTTGAGAATTAGGTTACAAATTTTATATCATTGGAATTGTGAGATTACAAGCTACATGTTTTGTGTTATGGGTTTTTGTTTTTGTGCAAGCAATAAAGAGTTATAGATTTGAAGAAGAACGCGCGCAAATGGAATGGCTGGAGGACAGGGATGACTGGCTTGGGCTTTTTGGCATTTCTGGCCTTTTTGTTTTTACTTTTTGCACCCCCTGGATTACTTTTGCACCCCCTTGCATATTTGTTTTATTTTTCATTTTTCGTTTTACATTTTTATATTTATTGTTTTTATTTATTTTTCTGAATCACAAAAATCATGAATAATATTTTCTTTATTTTTTGCATTTTATTTTATTTTTTTATTTTATTTTTTGCATAAAAAATAGTTTATTAGGATAATATACTTTATTTTCTTAAATAAATTGTAAATACATTTAATAAATACTATACATTTTTATTTTATTATTTTACAAAAAAAATATCATTTTCACATACATATTTAATTTTTAATATTTGTACACAATATTATTTATTATTTACTTGTACAAAAAATAGACAAAATAATAATATAAAATATATATTTTCTTTAATAAAAAAATTAGGGTTTCCCCCTTTCAAAAATAATAATGTTATTTTTCCTTATTTTCTAGGGTTAGTTAATTTTATTTTCTCATACCTTAAACAAATACAAAACATTTTTGCATAAATACATTGCATTGCATATTTAAATATTTGTATATTTATTTATTTCACACAATATTCAATTGGGTTGTAATAATATTTTAGGGTTTATTTTGTGCAATACCCCCATTCAAAAACTTGTATCCCCTCTCCCATAATAATTGTTGTAATAGCTTAGTTTACATTTACGCAATTTATCGCATTTATACCATATTTAGTAAACTAGGGTTTGCATGACAAGACCAAAAACAAACAAATAGAAATGACCTAATACAAGACAAATCAAAATGCATGAAAAATGACACACTTTGCACACAAGCACCCTTAGGGTTTCACCCACTTGGTTGCCTAAAACAAAATGACCATGGTATGCATGCAAAGTATCTTGGCAAAACAAAACAAAATAAGATCATAGTCCCTCGATGACTGTTGTACCCCAAAATTTGCCCTCCCATATTCTCCAAGAAATTGCCAAGTCAAGCTGCAAAATTCCCCAAGGGTTACACAGTGCAAAGGTCCCCTACACAGTCAAGACTAGGGTTTTGTGTTCTGATCAAGAAAGGAAGTTTTCAAAGGCCCAATCAAGTCTCATATGCCTACAAATATGGTCAAGTATCCTCATGTCAAGTTTCAAGGCATTTAGCACAAAATTGCACAGTCAAAACCCTAAATTGCACTACAGTCAACTATAGGGGCAAAATGGTCATTTGACAGTCAAAAGTTCAAATTTTTGGTCAACATATCATTTTGAAGCCACAAACATCATTTGATCAATGCTTGATCATGATTCTCAAAATTTGGCTCAGAAAATCATCAAGATGCAAAAGTTGCTATATTTGGACAGCTGAAAAAGTCAACTGAAATTGACCAGGGCATAACTTTCACATGGATTATCATAAAAATTCCATCCAAAGCTCATTTTGAAGATAAAGACATTTCCTACAACTCATCTTCATACTTCAAGTCCAAGAAATGCTCTCACAAAAAGTTATCAATTTCAACATTATAGGTCATTTTCAAAAGTCAACAAAAAGAGACTTTAAGTCAAAGACCATAACTTGAGATGGGTAAATCAAAATGACATGGGACCGAAGGCATTGGTTAAAGGACTCAAAGGCCTTTCCAAAATGTCCAAGAACATGAGAAAAGATTAAAAATTGAGCAAGTTATGCCTTGTGGAAGTTGGGAAATTTTTGGATATTTTGAAAAGTCAACAATGCTTCAAATGACCTAAAAATGCTAATGGGCCCATTTTTCTTCCATGATTCATCATTCTAAGCATGTGCACGACCACTTGGCCCAAAGGGAAGTATTTTATCATTTTTTATTTATTTATTTGAATTATTATTAATATTAATTCATTTAAATCATTTAAATATGTGGAAAATATAAAACTTGACCTAAAAAATCTTTTTGTACACATTTCAGCTTCAATATTTCGTGCACATCCCAACATGGAAAGATTTGGTTTAATTTGAGCATGATTGAACAAATAACACATGAAAAAAAAGATATGGAAGATCTTGGAAAATCAAATATGCAAAATCATCAACGCCATGGATTTTATTCAATTTTCTTAACCTAATTGCTTCCATACAAATACATGATCATAAACCTAATCCTGATACACTCTAAGCTGCGCAGGAAATACATTTACAAACTTGGAATTTTTGTCCAAAATAGCAATTCTGAAAACCACTCTAGAGGGCGATTCAAGGCACAAAAGCTTTTCCAATAGCTTCCTCAAGTCCTCCTGATCACATTGCAATCCAAAACATCAACTTAAACTCCAGGAATTGGTATACAGAACCCTCCCTGTACAGCAAAAAAGTGACAATCGTATTTTCAATTCTAGGCATTCTCATGACATTCTAATTATGGATTCTTGTTCTTTGTGATGTTTTAAAGCTAACCATTATATTTAATTTGATTATCGTGCTGTGTATGAGATTTTACCATGCGCGATTTCTAGGGTTTACAGGTTTGTCAATTTAGGGCTTTGGTAACGAAGCAAAATTAGAACTCCAGACCAATGCCATTCAACTCAGCGCACGAAGACGAAGATGATGGAACCCTCGCGCTCAATTTATGAGCGTTGAGGGGCCAATCGCTATTTTTCCAAAAGCCTTCTAATGAAACGCATCCAAAACCGTGGCCTATGCGTTTGATGTTTCAGGAACAGGGAGGACGATGATATCGTGGCAACCAGTGATACGTTCTTTTGAATTTCGCGCTAAAACTTTATCCATATGCGTTGCTTGTTTTATATTATTTGTTTAATATTTAATGTTAATACACGTGAATTGGCACAGTTAGTTGGAGAAAGCGCTGGTAACCCTCATGACCTGGGTTCAAGTCCCAGGTCTTGCACATGTTCATATTATTTTTCCATTAATAATCATATGCAGGCACAACTTTAAGGCACACCATATGCCTCAAAATCCAAAGGTCCACGCGTCCAAGGGATGCAGATCAAGGGCTCAGAACTGAAGAACACCATGAGGACTGGTCAATACGCGCATACGTGGCCTGGAAAAGTCAAACAATCTCAAGCTTAATGGGCCAGAATTTCACACTAAGACCTCCACTTTGGGGCCTGAACCCCCCCTGGTTTGCCTTCTCCATACTTTTTCTTATTTTATTTTTTATTGCTATTATATTCTTCTTTATTTGTTTTAATTAATTATTATTTTCTTTACAAATTATAAAATACACAAAAATCAGAAAAAGAGCAAAATATAATATTAATTTATTTTAATATTTTTATAAATAAATTCACATGTAAATATTTAGTATAATTAGGTTTTTTGCAATTTTAATTCTTTTTAATAAATCTAAAAAAACATAGAATTAGGTAATTGATAATTTTTCCTTTTAATCTTTTTCCCTTTTTTCATCATAATACTTATTTATTTATTATTATTTTTATAATTAAATTGTACATAAATCAACTTAGGTTTAATTTAGGTTATATTTCAATATTTTCTTAATAAACTTAAAATAATTAGAGTTAGGTTTAATATTTAGTTTTAATTAATTATTTTTTCTATTAAATCTTAAAAATACAAAAACACCAAAAAACATTCCTTTTTAATTTTTAATTTTTTTTATTCCTCATTAATTCTAATTAATTAAATTCATTAACTTTAATTTTTTGCCAAAAGGGTCCAACGCCCTCGTTCGTAATTTATTTAATTCGCGTATTTATTTTATTGCTTAAATAATTATGTATTTCTCCCAAAGCGTTGTAACTTAAATTTCTCGCACTTTTAATTCCTTTATTTACTTTTCTGTCAAATCGGGTTCGGTTTAATTTTGGCGATGTGGACCCACACCATTTGTAATAGCCTTAGAATTTATTTTCCCGCAAATATTTCTTAACTGTTAAATAAGCATGCAAGAATGAATGGCCATAATAAAAACAAACACATAGATCACCCATAACATGACAAGATAAATGCAAATGAAAACGATACACAAATCGCACACACCACCCCTAGGGTACGCCTCACTGTTGCCTTGCCTCGAAAGGTGATCGTCGAGTAGAGGATGTCTTAGTAAGTCCTCATGATCCGGGAACCTGGCATGAGGGTAGCTTCTAAGGTGTCTTCCCATTGCTCTGGTGATCACCATGTCCCGAACCTCGAATTGACCCGAACACCTCCAACGGTGGTGCTACCTACCTCTCAATGGTGGGATGGCACTACTTTAAAGGACATTTACACAGACGAATTCCTTAGGGTAGGTAGGTTCTCGTAGATACTTGCTCTCTTCAAAAACAAACAAAAATCTTTTCACACCAACACATTTTCAAAAGCTTTCAAAGCAAATTTTTCAAACACTCTGACGTACGAGTCGAACTGAAATCTTTCAAAGAAACTTTTTTAAACCCACAATTGAAAAGCAAACAAACATTTTTGAAAACACATTGAGCAAGTATCTAAGAGCCCATGGATAACCATGGATAGAAAGGGTGCTAACACCTTCCCTTTCTATAACCTACCTCCCGAACCGAGAGAAATCTCTTTAAGGAATTTTTCTGTGCTTTTGTCCTTTCCATTTGGAGAAAATAAAAGACGGTGGCGACTCTTGCTTCCGCGACATTTCGCGAACCAGCATTAAACAGTCAGTTCCAGATCCACCGATCACAGAACTGGCGACTCTGCTGGGGATAATAACTTAAAGTGGGGTGTACCTTAGGGCTAGCTCATAACTATGTTTTCAATTGTCTTCTTTGCTTGCATTATTATTGTGGGTTGCTTGGGAGTTCTATAGATCCTAACCCGGATCTGGGGGATACCTTTCTTAGAAAGTAGCAACAAGGCTGTGAGGGAAATGTGCGGGGTATACCGACATGGTTGAAACAGTCTGCTACGTTGATGTGGCACTTTGGTGTGTACCGGTAACCCTTGAGTTTAGTCAAGGAGAGTACGGGGCCTCCGCGTGGTGTCGTGAAGCATCAACAGACCTTAGGAACCTTAATTGAACTATCTTGGCCTCTTTAGAGTAGTGAGATAACTGACTTTGGTGCAGTCCGAGGTTGGTTGATACTCGATACTACGCTCAATTGAGGGTTGCTTTCCTGGAATATTTCGGTCGCCAGTTCAGTGGCTAAATCGAAACGATGAACAATGAAAGCAATCCCGTGATATTGGGAACCTTAGAACCCGGTTACTTTGATTAGGACAGGTTGAACCCACCAACTTCAAGAGGGTACTACCCAGGCCCCATGCTGGCCTTAAACCTTAAGGGCTTGTCTTGTGTGCCTTGTGTGCCTTACATGTTTGTCTTTGTAAATATCTGTGGTGTGTTTAATCATGGCATCATGACATCATCCAGCATCATATGCATTGACTAACCATTTCAGGGGTTCGAATTTTCATCTTTGTTCTTGTTTTGTAGGACATGGAAACCGTTCGTAGAAAGACAATTCAAGTCAGTCTTGTAAGGATCCCTCCTCAGCTCAAGGAGCTTATATCCAGGATTCCCGAGAACTCTTCATTCAGTGAAAGGCATGGAAGCCTCATCAACTTGGTCAACACCAACATTGAGGAAGATATGATTAAGGTCTTGTTCCAATTCTTTGACCCTCTGCATCACTGTTTTACCTTCTTGGATTATCAGTTGGTACCTACATTGGAGGAGTTCTCCCGGCTCCTGAAGATCCCTATCCTTGATCAGCTACCCTTCAACGGTACAGAAAAGGAACCTAAGCTTGAAGAGATTGCTAAAGCCTTGCACCTACAGTCATCTGACCTCAAAGGACATTGGGAAGTTAGAAGTGGTATCAAAGGGTTCTTAGCCAGGTTTCTGTTTGAAAAGGCCCTTGAATGTTGGAATTCCCTTGACTTGCAAGCTTTTGAAGAGGTTGTTGGACTCCTTGTTTATGGTTTGGTGTTGTTCCCTAACCCAGATCAGCTTATTGATATCAGTGCTGTCCAGATCTTTATGTCCAGGAATCCTATACCTACATTGCTGGGGGACATCCTTCACTCATGTTACACTCGAACCATGAGAAAAAGAGGTGTCCTTATGTGTTGCACTCCTCTCCTGGGAAGGTGGTTTATTTCGCACCTTCCGCAATCAGTCTTGAAGAATGAGCGGGGTTTGAGATGGTCACAACGGTTGATGACTCTTACACATGCAGATATACATTGGTGCCCTAGGTCCAGAGAAGATGTCACCATCATTGATCGTTGCGGGGAGTACCCTAATGTTCCTTTACTTGGAATCAGAGGAGGTATTACTTATAGCCCATGCCTGGCTTGGAGACAGTTTGGTTATGCTCGGAGGGATGGTCCCCATGACATGTTAATTCCTGACATAGTTTTTGACTTCGACAACGATACTCAAGGACTTCGCCAGAGATTTATCAGAGCTTGGAAGATGCCCAGTAGGATAGACAGCAAGACACTGGGGCATAAGAATTCCATCCCATTGGAGCCTTATCTCAAGTGGGTACGCGCCCGCTCTCAGAAGCTAGTGATGCCCTATCCTCATATGCTCCCAGTAATCAAAGAACCTGTCTTGGAAGGGGAAGTGTCCTACACTATTCAGCATCCTGATATGCCCACATCCTGGGAAGAGATGCAGAAGAGCTGGATCCAGCTTAAAGAAGAAAAGAATTCTCTTGAGACTAGTCTGCATGCCAGTGAAAAGAAGGTCTTGGAGCTCACCCGTCTGTTGCATGAGGAAAGGAATCTCAACACTTACATAGCTCCGAAGAGGATGTGCAGTGTATTTTGGGATTGATTTGATTTTTGTATTTTTGCCCATGAGGCTTTGATGTATTAAACAATGATTTCTTTAATGATAACGTGTGTTCCTTTTTGTCTACAACAAATTTGAACTTTCGAACCCTTGAATGCATTGCATACGCATTTCATACATCATGTGCATAGCAGGTTTTTCCACTTTTCAGGTTGCTTACAGTTCTTCGCTGTTTATTTCAGCATCATGAATCCCGAATCTGCATCAACTGAGACATCAATCAAGGCTCTCCAGGCGCAGAATGCGCAGTTTCAAGAATTAATCACGGGTCTGGTTCGAGGCCAAGAAGAATTAAAGACTATGCTCCTGAAGAAGGAGAAGAAGAAGAAGAGAAGAACTGTTCTGTTCAACTCGGGCCGAAGGTTCGGCAATACTCTGCAGCATGAAGAGGCTGGTTCTTCTGTTGGCAAGAGTCCTTCTCAGGCAGAAGTAAAGGTCCCTAGTCCGGTAGTCTCCGACAACGAGACAGATTTTGATGAAGAGCAGTACCCTCCGGCAGATGACAGATATAAGCAATTGGAGGACAGGTTGAAGGCTATGGAGGTTCAGCAGGTACCTGGGCTGGATTTCGGAGATCTGGGTTTGTCAACTGGTGTGATTATCCCGCATAAGTTCAAAGCACCATCCTTCTCCAAATATGACGGGGCGTCTTGTCCCAAGCTGCATCTAAGGTCCTATGTTCGGAAAATTCAGCCGTACTCTGTGGATAAGAATTTATGGATCCACTTCTTCCAGGAGAGTCTTTCAGGGACTTATCTCGAATGGTTCTATCAGCTGGATGGGACCAAAGTTCGTAACTGGGAGGAGTTGGCTACTGCTTTCTACAAGCAGTATCAATATAATGCCGACCTTGCCCCCACACGTACCCAACTCCAGGGTATGTCATTAGGTGCAAGCGAAGGTTTTAAGGAGTATGCTCAGAAGTGGAGAGACCTGGCTGGCAGGGTGCAGCCACCATTGACTGATCGGGAGCTGGTGGACATGTTCTTGGGGACCCTATCTGGGCCGTTTTTCAACCATCTCATTGGGAATTCTTCTGCTGGGTTCACTGATTTGATCTTGACTGGAGAAAGGATTGAAGCTAGGTTAAAATCTGGAAAAATTCTGAAGGGTGCATCATCCAGTGCTGAGAAGAAACCCTTCAAGAAGGAGTCTAGCGCCGTATATGGTTCCAGGAAATCAGAGAGACATGAACACCGCCAATCTGTCAGTGCGGTAATGATTGCTAAGCCTGCTGCCGCTCCCCGGCCAAACAATACTCAGAAGGTGGAAAGGCCCCGGAGAGAATTCACCCGTTTAAACATGACTTTGTCGCAGATCCTGCCACAGTTGCTCTCAACTAATTTAGTGACTGTCAGGGAGGCGCCGAAGTTTCCAAATACTGCATCCCCCAAGTACAACTCGAATGCTCGTTGTGCCTACCATTCAGATAGCCCGGGGCACTCTACTGATGACTGTTGGGCGTTAAAAAATAAGGTGCAAGACCTTATTGACACAAAGGAGATACAGTTCGAAGCGCCGGCGAAGCCGAATGTAGTTACTGCTCCTATGCCTCAACATGGGGTAAATGCTGTGGATGAAGATGTTTATGCTGTTTCTGTGGATGATCTAGCCACTCCTCTAAAGATTGTCAAGAAGAACCTACTGCAGGCCGGTTTATTTCCGGGTTGTAGTGAGGGTTGCCTGTTCTGTGCTGTGTCCCCATCTGGTTGTCCCTTGCTAAAGTTAGGCATCCAAAGCTTAATGGATAGCAAGGAGATTCTATTCAAAAAGTCTGCTGTTCGGTTGGTTCCAGTGGAAGAAGTTTCTGTGGTGACTATCTTCAATAATCCGATCCCGGCTCTCCCGAAGAAGCCCATTCAAATCATGACCGTTGCACCTGTTATTATCACTGTTCCAGGGCCCTTGCCTTATGCATCTGATAAAGCTGTCCCTTGGCACTATGGGGCAGACGTATACGTGAATGGGATTAAGCAAGAGTTCAACGCTGGCGCCAGCATTTGTGACATCACTGGCCCAGCCAAAGTTACCCGCAGCGGCAGGCTCTTCTCGCCTGACATTGCACCGCCTGCTGCCCGAAGACCGCTCCTGATAATTCCTACAAGTACACCTATTCCTGTTGCTGATCAAGTTGTTTCTTCTGCTGCCGAGTCATCCAATGCTCGGGGCAAGGGAATTGAAGTTGAGCCTGCCCAGATAGGGGCACCTGTACCCATAGCTGCTGAGGCCTCCCCACAGGAGATGGAGGAGATTCTGAAGATTATAAAGAAGAGCAATTTTAATGTTGTGGAGCAGCTGGGGCATATGCCCTCCAAGATCTCCATGCTCTCTTTATTGCTGTGCTCTGAGGCCCATGCAAAGGCCCTAATCTCGTTCCTCAAGACGGCCCATGTGCCACATGAAACCTCTGCAGTCCAGTTCACTGATTGCGTGGCAAGCCTAACGGCAGATAATGGCTTGGGTTTCTCAGACGCTGACTTAACCACAAAGGGGAGAGACCATAATGATGCTCTGCATGTCTCTATTGAATGCAGGGGCACCACCTTGGCACATGTGTTGGTGGACACGGGTTCATCTTTGAATGTGCTACCTAAGAAGGCTTTGGACCGTCTGGATTGTGAAGGCCTGGAATTGAAACCCAGCAACATCATCGCCAGGGCCTTTAATGGTTCAAAGAGGATGGTCCATGGAGAGGTTGACATTCCGATTCGTGTGGGCTCTCAGGTGTTCGACTCCACTTTTTATGTGATGGATATCCGTCCATCTTACTCTTGTCTATTGGGTCGACCCTGGATACATAAGGCTGGGGCAGTGACCTCTACCTTGCATCAGAAGCTGAAGTACCCCGTCAGAGGGAAGATTGTCACTGTGCAAGGAGAGGAGGAATACATGGTGAGCCACCTGAACTCCTTCAGGTACATTGAGATGGATGGGGAGTTTATTGAAACCCCCTTTCAGCATTTCGAGGAGGTGTTCCCAATTGCAGCAACAACAACAGAAGAAGGTGGTCCTTTGAAGATGGCTTCCCTAAAGGATGCCCGGGCTGTGGTTCAGAAGGGTGAATGTGCTGACTGGGGCAGACTTCCAGACTTTACTCAGAAGACTGATAAACTTGGGCTGGGTTTTACCATAGAAGGTCAGAGAGCTATGAGGAAAGCGAAGATCGGAAGACCTCCGATATTTATTAAAAGTTCGGGAGTGAATGCTGTTGGGGAAGACCATGAAGTGGACGAAGCTGAATTCAACAGCTGGATCTATCCGACTGCCGAAAACGGACTGAACAATTGGAGTGCAAAGGACCATACCCCTGTTACCTTTGTGACGCAGTAATAAATTTCTTTGTTTCGTTATTTTGTAATAAACAATGATAAACTCTATGGCCCGGTGTCTTACCCGAGGCACCGTGGTTCTATTTGTGAGGGCATAGAAATTGTCATTTTATACATCATGAATGAAAATCTTGGACGTATTTTTCGCATTGCAAATATTGTGCTCCTTTTCTGTCTTTCTTTTCCTTTACATAAATTTCAAAACAGCTGTATTTACACACACACTCACTCATACAGGTTTCAATCCACTCTGGATCTTACTGATAACAACTCTGCTACTGCCAATTATGACTTCGAAAATCCGATCAACTTAGCCGAAGACGAAGGTGAAGATGATTGCGAAGTGCCTGGCGAGCTTGCAAGACTGTTGCTTCAGGAAGAGAGGGCAATTCAACCCCACGAAGAGCCAGTGGAAACAATAAACTTGGGTACTGAAGCAGACAGGAAAGAGGTAAAGATTGGTGCCAACCTAGAGCTCAGCGTGAAGCAACGGTTAACCAAGATGTTACATGACTACATGGAGATCTTTGCCTGGTCCTACGAAGACATGCCCGGGTTGGATACCGATATTGTTGTCCATCACTTGCCAACTAAGGAAGACTGTCCTCCAGTTAAGCAAAAGGTCCGTCGGATGCGTCCAGAGATGTCCGAGAAGATTAAAGCCGAGGTCATGAAACAGTTTGATGCGGGGTTCCTTGCAGTAACTTCTTACCCTCAGTGGGTTGCTAACGTGGTGCCGGTACCTAAGAAGGACGGTAAGGTCAGAATGTGTGTCGACTACAGGGATCTAAACAGGGCCAGCCCCAAAGATGACTTCCCCTTACCTCACATTGATGTCCTTGTTGATAATACAGCTCAGCATAAGGTGTTCTCTTTCATGGATGGCTTTTCAGGTTACAATCAGATTAAGATGGCACCTGAAGACATGGAAAAGACTACATTTGTTACTCAGTGGGGCACCTTCTGTTACAAGGTCATGCCATTCGGGTTGAAGAACGCTGGGGCAACCTACCAACGTGCCATGGTTGCCTTATTTCATGACATGATCCATCACGAGATAGAGGTGTATGTGGACGACATGATCGCTAGGTCCCAGACTGAGGAAGAGCACCTAGATCATCTGCAGAAGTTGTTTGACCGGTTGAAACTATACAAGCTAAGATTGAACCCTAACAAGTGCACCTTCGGGGTGAGATCTGGGAAGTTGCTAGGCTTCGTGGTCAGTGATAAAGGAATTCAAGTGGACCCTGCTAAGGTCAAAGCTATTCAAGAGATGCCAGTTCCCAAAACAGAGAAGGAAGTCAGAGGCTTTTTAGGACGCCTGAATTGCATTGCTCGCTTCATCTCACATCTGACTGCTACCTGTGAGCCAATCTTCAAGCTGCTGAAGAAAGATCAGGTAGTACGTTGGAACGATGAATGTCAGGCTGCCTTCGACAAAATCAAAGAGTATCTCCAAGAACCACCTATCCTTATGCCACCGGTTGAAGGGAGACCTCTGATACTATACCTGACAGTACTTGACAACTCAATGGGGTGTGTGCTGGGGCAGCATGACGAGTCTGGCCGAAAAGAGCATGCCATTTATTACCTTAGCAAAAAGTTTACCGACTGTGAGACCCGATACTCACTGCTTGAGAAAACTTGCTGCGCTTTGGTATGGGCTGCTCGCCGGCTGAGACAGTATATGCTGACTCACACTACCTTGTTGATCTCAAAGATGGATCCTATAAAGTACATATTCGAAAAGCCTGCTCTGTCTGGGAGAATCGCAAGATGGCAAATGATCTTGACGGAATACGACATTCAGTACACAACCCAGAAAGCCATCAAGGGGAGTGTATTGGCAGACCACTTAGCTCATCAAGCTGTAGATGATTACCAATCAATGAACTTCGAGTTTCCGGATGAAAGCATCATGATAGTAACAGACTGTGAAGTACCTGGACCGGATGAAGGACCTGAACCAGGATCCCGATGGTCTATGCACTTTGACGGAGCCTCCAATGCTTTGGGAAATGGTATCGGCGCCATCATCATATCTCCACAAGGTACTCATACTCCACTCACTGCCCGGCTATGTTTCAACTGTACCAACAACATGGCGGAGTATGAGGCGTGCATCATGGGTCTTCAAGCTGCGATTGACCTAAGGATCAAATTTCTAAGTGTCTTCGGAGATTCCGCTCTTGTGATCAATCAGATCAAAGGAGAGTGGGATACGAAACATCCAAACTTGATTCCTTACAGAGAATGTGTGTTGACCCTGATTCCCCACTTCACAGAGATAACCTTTGAGCACTTTCCAAGAGAAGAGAATCAGTTAGCGGACGCGTTAGCTACAATGTCTTCAATGTTCAAGGTCAAATGGGATAATGAGGCTCCCCGGATCATCATCTGGAAACTGGACGAACCGGCATACTGTTGTGATCTCGAAACTGAATCGGTGACTGAGAAGCCTTGGTACCATGAAGTGAAAAGATATCTGGAAACTCAGGAATACCATGAAGGTGCCTCTATCAATGATAAGAAATTCCTGAGGAGGTTCGCAGCCAAGTTCTTCCTAAGCAACGGCATCTTGTACAAGCGAAACCATGATTCAACCTTACTGCGTTGTGTGGATAAGACTGAAGCAGAAAGAATCATGGAAGAGCTACATGAAGGGACCTTTGGTACACATTCCAGTGGACATACTATGGCTAAGAAAATCCTACGGGTAGGATATTACTGGTCCACAATGGAAGCTGATTGCTACCAACATTCCAGGACATGCCACAAGTGCCAGATCTATGCAAACAAGGTGCATGTTCCTCCGGTTCCCCTGAACGTTCTGACTGCGCCTTGGCCGTTTGCAATGTGGGGCATAGACATGATCGGCGAGATTAAACCTACGGCATCCAATGGGCATCGCTTCATTCTGGTAGCGATTGATTATTTCACAAAGTGGGTCGAGGCAGCCTCCTATGCTACGGTAACCAAGACTGTTGTGGCACGGTTCATTCGACACAATCTGATCTGTCGGTACGGCGTCCCTGAGCAGATTATTACAGACAACGGTACCAATCTGAACAATAAGATGATTGCTGAGCTCTGCGAACAGTTCAAGATACAGCACCACAATTCTTCTCCTTACAGACCGAAGATGAATGGGGCTGTAGAAGCAGCAAATAAAAACATCAAGAAAATCGTGCAAAAGATGACAGTGACTTATAAAGATTGGCACGAGATGTTACCGTTCGCTTTGCATGGGTACCGTACCTCAGCTAGGACGTCAACCGGGGCAACTCCTTTCTCTCTGGTTTATGGCATGGAGGCAGTCTTGCCGATCGAAGTGCAAATTCCCTCTCTCCGGATAATGAAGGATGCAAATCTGAATGAAGATGGCTGGATCCAGACACGACTTGATCAACTCAACCTCATTGACGAGAAGAGACTTGCTGCTATCTGTCATGGTCAGACGTATCAGAAACGGATGATCAGGGCATTTAACAAAAAGGTCAGACCACAGGAATATCAAGTTGGGGATCTGGTAATCAAGAGAATCATCCTTCCTCAGAGTGATCCAAGGGGCAAATGGACCCCTACGTACGAAGGACCATTTGTGGTTAAGCATGTGTTCTCAGGAGGAGCAATGATCTTAACCAACATGGATGGTGACGACCTTCCTCACCCCGCCAATGCAGACATAGTAAAAAAATACTACGCATGAAAAAAGACCCGCTAGGCTGACATGCCTAGGCAAAAATTAGGGCTTCCCGTCGAACCAAAAGGGTTCGGGCAAAATGAAGGGATGAAAATGAAAAAATGTGTACACCCGGCAAGTCGAAAACCTGAAAAGGCGGCTTGGGCAAAAATGGGTATCCCGGTGGACTGAAAACCCGAAAGGGCGGTCCAGGCAAAAATTAGGGATGAAGCGTAATACTATGTCTCATTAATCACTTTGCATCCAGAATCCGGTATCTACATCAAGTTCAGACGGCATCGATCAATCAGCTTCACCTTCAACTAAGGTCATCAAGTGATGAGACGCTCGGAGTTATAAAGGCAATAGCAGAGTTGAAACCCAGTGGGATCATTCACTTCACACAGCTGTTTTATTTTCTTTTGTACAAAATTTGTATAAACTCTTTGCTCGGCGGCGTTCCTCTTACTAGGACGTCAGCCTCTTGTACACAAAACGCCTATTTTCAGGCCATCCAAAATCAATACAAATATATTTTCAGTTAAACGTGCCAAGTGTTTTTCTTTTTCTGTTTTGTTTTGTGAAGAACGTCCAAGGTTCAATCTGTGATATATGCATTGACAGTAGTTTGCTAACTCATAAATATTCGCATACAAAACAAAGGAATTAATTGCAAGTGACACTAGAAGCAGGGGCAATAAAAGAGTTGTCTAAACAATCCAATTGTTCTATCCTCCAAGGTACCAAGGTAGGTTCGGCTAAAGAACATAACCAGATACCTTAATTCCCCAGAGAATGGTTCAGTAAAACAATACATTCTTCTCCAAGCTATTATCAGATTATCAAGGAAATTGAGTATCCTCCCGTAGATCTCAACCTCCCCAGCAGCAGCATATATTCGTAACAAGCATCCCCGACAGTCTTGGTCTAAAGATTGTTCCCCGGCGGCGTATCAACATTCAAGGGGATTACTTCCCCAGCATATCAATACCCCCCAGGAGAGTCCAATCCGGTTTCCCCAAGAAAGATGGAGTCCATATCCCCATGCAGTAAGCTTATCCCCAGTAGATTCTGGAAGCTTATCCCCTCACAGAGTACGAACGCGTCGTCTGGCTTGATTTAAAGAGTTATTTCCTTAACAGGATATAACTGGGTTATCCTCAGCCAAAAGCCACGGAAAGAGCGTCGTCGACGAAGCCTTCTTAACCCCAGCAAAGTTCATCAATATTTCCAATACAACAAGGGTATCCCCAGCAAATTATTATCTACATTCAGCAAAGCATCTCTCTCCCCACAGAGTATTGCCTCCCAGCATGGTCGCTAGAATATCTTTTTATCCCCGCAGAATCTTCCATTCGCCAAGTTTATTCCGCAACGGAGTCATCTTCTCCTGCCGGTATTCTTGCAACTATCATCCCTGGCGGAAGCAAAATCTATTCTTCAACATCAGCCCAGGATACGACTTCCCGGCACCCGTCAAGGATTTTCTTTCCTAGACGAAAACACACATAAAATATCGCATACATCATTATAGCATGCATAACACACTGCATCATACAAGTCTCATTTATGTTGAGAACATCATTGCTTGATCCATATCATGCATTGCATATGACTGACTTTTACCTTTCAGGAAAGATGCAGTTTAAATTCTCAATCACATTTCAAGACCTAGACCGGTTCAGTTAAATCGACCCTAAGATTTTCCTGATGCTTATCCAGTCAAAGGCCTTCTCTGGTTCAGTCAGATCGACCCTAAGATCTCCCTGATGCTTATCCAGTTGAAGATATTTCAAGACCTAGACCGGTTCAGTTAAATCGACCCTAAGATTTTCCTGATGCTTATCCAGTCAAAGGCCTTCTCTGGTTCAGTCAGATCGACCCCAAGATCTCCATGATGCTTACCCAGTTGAAGATATTTCAAGACCTAGACCGGTTCAGTTAAATCGACCCTAAGATTTTCCTGATGCTTATCCAGTCAAAGGCCTTCTCTGGTTCAGTCAGATCGACCCCAAGATCTCCCTGATGCTTACCCAGTTGAAGATATTTCAAGACCTAGACCGGTTCAGTTAAATCGACCCTAAGATTTTCCTGATGCTTATCCAGTCAAAGGCCTCCTCTGGTTCAGTCAGATCGACCCTAAGATCTCCCTGATTCTTATCCCAGTAAAGTCACCCAAGATTTTTCTCAACGAGCGTTGTTGAAGTTAAAGTCACCCAAGATTTTTCTCAACGAGCGTTGTTGAAGTTAAAGTCACCCAAGATTTTTCTCAACGAGCGTTGTTGAAGTTAAAGTCACCCAAGATTTTTCTCAACGAGCGTTGTTGAAGTTAAAGTCGCCCAAGGTTCTCTTATCACTCATACTAAGACAGTAACCATCCCTGGTTCATTCATTGCCGTTTGAAGCTCCAGACTCAGCTCCTGTAACCAGTCAGGACACATCTATACCAAGCATCTGATAATCTGCTCCTGCAACGTGTCAGGTACTCATTCTCTATTTTGCAGGTATGCAGGTTCTCACTAAGGAATCTCCTACGCGATCAACATCCAGATGGAATCTATAAGCCCATCATCCTATCCAGCAATCTCTAAATGGCATCTATAAGCCCATTCCCCCATCATACTGCTAACATGTGAGCGCAAATTTCTGGGCACTCTAGTGTCCAATCATCTTCTACCCTCGGATTACGAAAGGCACGTCCGCCAATCTGCATCCTCAGGTCTAAGAAGATTGAACAGGGGCAACTGTTGTACCCCAAAATTTGCCCTCCCATATTCTCCAAGAAATTGCCAAGTCAAGCTGCAAAATTCCCCAAGGGTTACACAGTGCAAAGGTCCCCTACACAGTCAAGACTAGGGTTTTGTGTTCTGATCAAGAAAGGAAGTTTTCAAAGGCCCAATCAAGTCTCATATGCCTACAAATATGGTCAAGTATCCTCATGTCAAGTTTCAAGGCATTTAGCACAAAATTGCACAGTCAAAACCCTAAATTGCACTACAGTCAACTGTAGGGGCAAAATGGTCATTTGACAGTCAAAAGTTCAAATTTTTGGTCAACATATCATTTTGAAGCCACAAACATCATTTGATAAATGCTTGATCATGATTCTCAAAATTTGGCTCAGAAAATCATCAAGATGCAAAAGTTGCTATATTTGGACAGCTGAAAAAGTCAACTGAAATTGACCAGGGCATAACTTTCACATGGATTATCAGAAAAATTCCATCCAAAGCTCATTTTGAAGAGAAAGACATTTACTACAACTCATCTTCATACTTCAAGTCTAAGAAATTCTCTCACAAAAAGTTATCAATTTCAACATTATAGGTCATTTTCAAAAGTCAACAAAAAGAGACTTTAAGTCAAAGACCATAACTTGAGATGGGTAAATCAAAATGACATGGGACCAAAGGCATTGGTTAAAGGACTCAAAGGCCTTTCCAAAATGTCCAAGAACATGAGAAAAGATTAAATATTGAGCAAGTTATGCCTTGTGGAAGTTGGGAAATTTTTGGATATTTTGAAAAGTCAACAATGCTTCAAATGACCTAAAAATGCTAATGGGCCCATTTTTCTTCCATGATTCATCATTCTAAGCATGTGCACGACCACTTGGCCCAAAGGGAAGTATTTTCTCATTTTTTATTTATTTATTTGAATTATTATTAATATTAATTCATTTAAATCATTTAAATATGTGGAAAATATAAAACTTGACCTAAAAAATCTTTTTGTACACATTTCAGCTTCAATATTTCGTGCACATCCCAACATGGAAAGATTTGGTTTAATTTGAGCATGATTGAACAAATAACACATGAAAAAAAAGATATGGAAGATCTTGGAAAATCAAATATGCAAAATCATCAATGCCATGGATTTTATTCAATTTTCTTAACCTAATTGCTTCCATACAAATACATGATCATAAACCTAATCCTGATACACTCTAAGCTGCGCAGGAAATACATTTACAAACTTGGAATTTTTGTCCAAAATAGCAATTCTGAAAACCACTCTAGAGGGCGATTCAAGGCACAAAAGCTTTTCCAATAGCTTCCTCAAGTCCTCCTGATCACATTGCAATCCAAAACATCAACTTAAACTCCAGGAATTGGTATACAGAACCCTCCCTGTACAGCAAAAAAGTGACAATCGTATTTTCAATTCTAGGCATTCTCATGACATTCTAATTATGGATTCTTGTTCTTTGTGATGTTTTAAAGCTAACCATTATATTTAATTTGATTATCGTGCTGTGTATGAGATTTTACCATGCGCGATTTCTAGGGTTTACAGGTTTGTCAATTTAGGGCTTTGGTAACGAAGCAAAATTAGAACTCCAGACCAATGCCATTCAACTCAGCGCACGAAGACGAAGATGATGGAACCCTCGCGCTCAATTTATGAGCGTTGAGGGGCCAATCGCTATTTTTCCAAAAGCCTTCTAATGAAACGCATCCAAAACCGTGGCCTATGCGTTTGATGTTTCAGGAACAGGGAGGACGATGATATCGTGGCAACCAGTGATACGTTCTTTTGAATTTCGCGCTAAAACTTTATCCATATGCGTTGCTTGTTTTATATTATTTGTTTAATATTTAATGTTAATACACGTGAATTGGCACAGTTGGTTGGAGAAAGCGCTGGTAACCCTCATGACCTGGGTTCAAGTCCCAGGTCTTGCACATGTTCATATTATTTTTCCATTAATAATCATATGCAGGCACAACTTTAAGGCACACCATATGCCTCAAAATCCAAAGGTCCACGCGTCCAAGGGATGCAGATCAAGGGCTCAGAACTGAAGAACACCATGAGGACTGGTCAATACGCGCATACGTGGCCTGGAAAAGTCAAACAATCTCAAGCTTAATGGGCCAGAATTTCACACTAAGACCTCCACTTTGGGGCCTGAACCCCCCCTGGTTTGCCTTCTCCATACTTTTTCTTATTTTATTTTTTATTGCTATTATATTCTTCTTTATTTGTTTTAATTAATTATTTTTTTCTTTACAAATTATAAAATACACAAAAATCAGAAAAAGAGCAAAATATAATATTAATTTATTTTAATATTTTTATAAATAAATTCACATGTAAATATTTAGTATAATTAGGTTTTTTGCAATTTTAATTCTTTTTAATAAATCTAAAAAAACATAGAATTAGGTAATTGATAATTTTTCCTTTTAATCTTTTTCCCTTTTTTCACCATAATACTTATTTATTTATTATTATTTTTATAATTAAATTGTACATAAATCAACTTAGGTTTAATTTAGGTTATATTTCAATATTTTCTTAATAAACTTAAAATAATTAGAGTTAGGTTTAATATTTAGTTTTAATTAATTATTTTTTCTATTAAATCTTAAAAATACAAAAACACCAAAAAACATTCCTTTTTAATTTTTAATTTTTTTTATTCCTCATTAATTCTAATTAATTAAATTCATTAACTTTAATTTTTGGCCAAAAGGGTCCAACGCCCTCGTTCGTAATTTATTTAATTCGCGTATTTATTTTATTGCTTAAATAATTATGTATTTCTCCCAAAGCGTTGTAACTTAAATTTCTCGCACTTTTAATTCCTTTATTTACTTTTCTGTCAAATCGGGTTCGGTTTAATTTTGGCGATGTGGACCCACGCCATTTGTAATAGCCTTAGAATTTATTTTCCCGCAAATATTTCTTAACTGTTAAATAAGCATGCAAGAATGAATGGCCATAATAAAAACAAACGCATAGATCACCCATAACATGACAAGATAAATGCAAATGAAAACGATACACAAATCGCACACACCACCCCTAGGGTACGCCTCACTGTTGCCTTGCCTCGAAAGGTGATCGTCGAGTAGAGGATGTCTTAGTAAGTCCTCATGATCCGAGAACCTGGCATGAGGGTAGCTTCTAAGGTGTCTTCCCATTGCTCTGGTGATCACCATGTCCCGAACCTCGAATTGACCCGAACACCTCCAACGGTGGTGCTACCTACCTCTCAATGGTGGGATGGCACTACTTTAAAGGACATTTACACAGAGGAATTCCTTAGGGTAGGTAGGTTCTCGTAGATACTTGCTCTCTTTAAAAACAAACAAAAATCTTTTCACACCAACACATTTTCAAAAGCTTTCAAAGTAAATTTTTCAAACACTCTGACGTACGAGTCGAACTGAAATCTTTCAAAGAAACTTTTTTAAACCCACAATTGAAAAGCAAACAAACATTTTTGAAAACACATTGAGCAAGTATCTAAGAGCCCATGGATAACCATGGATAGAAAGGGTGCTAACACCTTCCCTTTCTATAACCTACCTCCCGAACCGAGAGAAATCTCTTTAAGGAATTTTTCTGTGCTTTTGTCCTTTCCATTTGGAGAAAATAAAAGACGGTGGCGACTCTTGCTTCCGCGACATTTCGCGAACCAGCGTTAAACAGTCAGTTCCAGATCCACCGATCACAATGATGCTAAACAAAGGTTGCCTAAACAAATGATCTTGGTCCCTCAAACATGCTAAGATACTTGGCAACATTGCTATCATGGTCATACGATGACCCACACCCGTCCCGTTTAACATCCAAAGATAGGGTTGTTTACCAAATCAATGGTAAATCAACAATGTCAAAGGAATAAAAATTCATAGGAAAGACATTTGAGTAGGTAGATAGCTTCTAAGTTACTTGCTCCATTTCAAAACAAACCTTTCTATTAAAAAAAAAAAAACACACATTTCAAAACATTTTCAAACACTTTCAAAACATTGGAACATTTTTCAAAAGACAAACATCTTTGTATACATTCTTACGAACGAGAATAATTACAAAGATTTCCAAAACGATGGCCTCTTTTCAAAATACTTTCAAAACCACACCAAACACAAAGCACCATTTCAAACAATTTCAAAAGCAAAGCAAGTGATCTAAGCAAGTAACTAAGAGCCCATGGAAAACCATGGATGAAAAGGGTGCTAGCACCTTCCCTTTTCATAATCTACCCCCCAAACTAAAGAAAACATCTCAAAGGTCTTTCCTGTGCTTTTTTACCTTTCCTTTTGGATAAAATAAAAGTCGGTGGCGACTCTTGCTAAACCGCGACATTTGCGACGAAACACAAAACCTCAAGTCAGTTCTCCTACCGTATCACACTTACTATCTGGGTTCTTCCTCTCTTATCCCCGGACAGCAGTCCACAACACTGTAAGACTGGGACCCGATCAAACACAATTGATTTCACATTTTCCAAGAAAGTCACGGTGCAGCATATACCCTGACCAAACACACAGTTTACTTCCGCTTCCCAAACCGGAATTATTCCCCAGTAGAGTAACGGATATCTGAAGCTCCTAAAACTCTATTTTTCTCAAGACAGAGATCATCATCCCCCAGCGAAGTCCTCCACAACAACGGGTATACGGGTTCTCGCAAAGGAATATCTTATGCGATCGACACTTCTTCAGATGGCATCTTTAAGTCCATCTTCGACAATTCTCTAGAAACTACCAAATGGAATCTTTAAGCCCATTCCCGATATCACAAATCAAGTATCACTTCATGCGAGTGCAAATTTCTGGGCACTCTAGTGTTCAATCATGTTCCACCTTCAGATCACAGAAGGAAGACAAGCCAATCTACATCCTCAGGTTTAAGAAGATTGAACAGGGGCAGATGTTGTACTCCAAAATTTGCCCTCCCATATTTCTCAATAAATGTTAAGTGAGGTCCCCAAATTGCTCAAGGAAGTTCAAGAGTTGACCAGACAAACTCTCTCCTAAGGCAGTCTACCTCAAATTAGGGTTTCTATCTTCATCAAGATGTGTGGACCACAAAGGACTCAAATTCTAACCATTGTCCTAACATGTTCTCAAGATCATCCATGTCAAGTTTCAAGCCTTGCAGAGGAAGTTTGCCCAGTCAATTGCTCAAATGCTAGAAAATCAACTATGTTAGGTCAAAAGTCAACTGTGGCCCACATACAGTCAAACTTCAAGATTTTTGGTCAACATACTCATTTTGAAGTATTATACATCATTTGATCAAGGGTTGATCATGATTCCTCAAGGATTTCTTACAATTCATCAAAACCCAAAAGTTGATAAATTAGGGTTTTGTAGGAAAAGTCAACTCAACTTTGACCAAGCATAACTTTCTCATACTTTATCAGAAATGATCCATCCAAAGCTCATTTTGAAGAGGATTCAATTTCCTACGATTCATCTTCAGCTCCCAAGTTCAAAACATGTACTCACAAAATGATATGAATTTTGACATTATAGGTCTTTTTGGAAAGTCAACAAAAACACCTTTTGGGTCAAAGCTTCATACATGAGCATGGAAGACTCAATTGAGATGATACCAAAAGGCTTTCTTAGAGGACATCCTAAGATTTCTAAAAAGTCAAAGAACACCTCTCCAGGGTCAAAATTGAGAGAGTTATGCATTGGCCAAGTTGACCATTTTTGCAAAATTGCCAAAAGTCAAATGTGCTCAAATTTGCATTTTTTGCTAAATGGACCCAACTTTTTATGCTTGCACCTCAATTATAATGTGGCCAACGACTCAAATACTTATCCACCAATTATTTTCTCCATTTTTCAATTTATCTTGATTTTTCATTGATTAAAAAGTGAATTAAATCAAATAAATGATGAAAATTATCAAAGATATGATTTGATTTGTTTTTTTGACAGGTTAGTAACCAAGATATGATGAGCTTGCAAGATCAATTCGAATCAATGGAAATTGGTATAAAAGAGCATGATTAGGCCAAATTTAGAAAGATATAATATGGCTAAAGAATCAAATCAAATATCATCAAAGCTTGAAGATTGAATCTGTTTTACAACCCCAATTCATTGAGGGATATATAATGAACAAAAACAAGGCAAGAAAAAGAGGTTACAGTCGTGGAAAAGCTAGAACCAAACTTCAAAATTTCGAAGAAAAGTGGTGATTCAATTTCCCTCCTAGAGTCCAATCCAAGCGATTCTAACATTACCAACGAATTGCTGGACATCCCAGGAACGTATCCCAATTAATTGCAAGCTGCCTCAGGTCCAGAATCAGCACGTAGCAGTCACACGATTTGCCTAAAAACTTGATTTCGATTTCATTGATTTACGCATCATTAGCACATTTGATTTATATATTCTTGTTCATCATTGAGTTTACAAGCTATTGGTATCAATTAATTGCATTTTCAGTACAGGAATCATGATATGCCATTGTTAGGGTTCCTTGGCTCGTTTTAGGGTTTTTCAATACAGGCAAAATCAGGCTTTGATTCTGGTACCATGATGCTCGTGGGGACGAGACGAGTTGATTGGTACCAGCACTTGTCATTTATCTTGCTTGTATACAATTTTTGAGATGCACAGGTCTGTACCTACAGCAAGGTGTCTGTAGGTAAAAGTGTCCTAGGCTAAAACGACGGAGAGAGGAAGAAGAAGCTTGCGTGGCACAACATCATCATTGGCTCATCCAAACTAACACGCGTTTTTCTTTTTGTTTTACCACTAACTCATGTTTTCTTATATTATGCTTTGTTCTTATTATAATTACAACTAAGAATCACAGCTCAGTTGGCAACGTGGTATTGGGAGCGAGCATAAGGGCCTGGGTTCGATCCCCAGGTCCCAACCTTTGTTTCATATTATTTTTCATCATGTGATCAGGTGAAAAGTTGTCCTATACGTCCACCATATGCCATCAAGATCCAACCATCAAGTACATCTCCAGCCAAGATCCAATGCCTTTCCATTGAAGGTTCACCATACACCTCAAGTCAACATATGCATCAGATTTGGCAAAGTCAAACAGGCTTGGATTGTTTGGGCCCAAAAGTTAGATCTACACCCCCATAATTGCTAGCAATCAGGCCCACTTCTAACTTTTGTTTCTTATTTTTATTCTTTTAATATTTCTTTTATTTATTTTAATTGACAATTAATTGCTATTTTTCATAAAATCATAAAATCAAGAAATCAAAAAAATTAGAATTAGACTTTTTTTTAATCAAAATTAATTTTGTTAATTTAATTTAATTTAATTTAGTTTAACTTAGGGAAACTTTAACTTGTTTTCTATAATTAAAACTAATTAGTAAATTAGGTTTAAACTCTTGATTTAATTTAATTTTCTCTTTTTCTCAAATAAATAAAAACACAAAAATAGGTTTTTTAGAGTGAATTAATTTATTTTTCTTAATTTAAAATTAATTAGAATTTAGGATTTTTCTTTAATTTAATTAGTTCATTATTTTCTTAAATAACAAGACATGACAAAAAAAACATTTTTTTAATCAATCGCAAATAGGATTAGTCAAAGGGTCAAAACCCTATTCGCCTCGCATTTAATTCGCCGCATGCTTATTATTGTTTTGCCAATATTTTTGTAACTGTTCATGGTTTGTAATAATTTAATTTAGGGTTTTATTTACTGTTTAAATTCCAGGGTTTTTGGCTATGTAATTAATCCCCCTCCCCGAAGCCTTGTAATAGCGTAGATTTATTTTCTCGTATTTTTAATTCCTGCAAATATTTAACTGTTTAGATGTATGCTAATAGGATTGTATGGCAAGAATGCATGACAAATTAATACAGCTAGAAAACCCTAATGTGCAAAGATAAATAACTGAAACAAATCACTCGCACATATCACTCTTAGGGTATACTCTCACTTCGGTTGCCTTCGGTAAACGATCATTAAGCATAGGGTGTCTTAGTGGTCGCCCTCTTGTCTGAAAAAGATCAAACGTCCCATTTGAATGTTGTCTCGGAAATGTTGCCTTGGAAATGTGGCCTCAAAATTGTTGCCTCGAAAATGTTGCCTCAAATATGATCTTAAGACTCTAGGGTTATTACTAAGGTGTCCTAATATTGCTTTAGTGATCGTACGTCCCTTTCGAATTGACCCTTACAATTCCAATGACGGTGCTACCTATTTCTCAATAGTAGGATAGCGCTGTCTAAAGGAAACGAGAATAGACACAATCTTTTTTCGAGTAGGTAGATGCTAGTAGGTAATTTCTCAAATCAAAACTTTTCACACTTACACTTTTCAAACAAATTTTCAAAAACAACTTCGTCACACCTTTGAGGACTGATACAAGGGTTATCACGAAGTCAAACTTTTCAAAAGCAAAGCACATATACAAGCAATTTTTAAAAAAGATGAGCAAGTACCTAAGAGCCCATGGAAAACCATGGATAGAAAGGGTGCTAACACCTTCCCTTTCTATAATCTACCCCCCGTACTCAAAATATCTCGAAAAAGGATTTTTTCTGTACTTTTTTCCTTTCCGATTGGATGAAATAAAAGTCGGTGGCGACTCTTGCTTATCGCGACATTTTGCAAACACGAAACGCAAAACGCAAACCAGCATCAAACAATCGGTTCTGCCACCGTATCACAGAACTGGCGACTCTGCTGGGGACTTATAAGTGGGGTATACCTTAGGATGTAGGTCATTTAAATTGCTTCTATTGATTGCTTTATTTGCTTTACTTTTGAGGGTTTTGGTTGGGGTTACTATAGATCCTACACCCGGATCTGGGGAACACCTTTTAGATAAGTAGAAATAGACTATGAGGGAAATGTACAGCATAGACCGATACGGTTTAAGCAGTAGCTACATTGGTGTGGCACTCTGGTTGGTACCAGTATCCCTTGTGGAGAAACGAGGAGAATACGGGGCCGCTGCGTGGTGTCGTTAAGCATCAACTAACCTTAGAACCTTTAATCGCCCAACTTGGCCATTAGAAAGTAATGAGATAGCCGACCTCGGTGTAGAGATGAGAACTAGTTGATACTCGATGATACACTCATTAAGATCATACTCTCGGAATAATTTCGGCCGCAAGAAAAGATTGCGTAGGCTGAAACCATGACCGATGGAGGATGGTCAGTGATATTGAGATCCTCTAGAACCCGGTTACTTTTCTAGGACAGGTTTGAACCAACTTAACTTTAAGAGGGTATTAACTTTGACCTCATGCAAGCCTTAAACCTATGGGCTTTGTGTGATTTGACTGTGTTTACAATATTTGTGTTTTCTATACATGTGGTTTATCACGACATCACGCATCATAACATGGCATTCATGCTTCATTACACTAACCATTTCAAAGACCAAGGGAATTTATCTTTGTTCTGTTTTGCAGATCATGGCTTCTGTGCGTAGAAATACCATCCAAATCAACTTTGTGCAGACACCTGCTCAACTCAAGGAGCTAGCATCTAGAGTTTCCGAAACTTCTACTTTCATCAAGAGACACGGTCAACTTCTCAGCCTGGTTACTTCAAACCTTGATGAACAAATGATGAGCGTACTATTTCAGTTCTTCGATCCCAAGCATCACTGCTTCACCTTTCCAGATTACCAGCTGATATCCATCTTGGAAGAATTCTCTCATTTATTGGGAATATCCATTCTTGAACAGGTACCCTTCACAGGTATGAAAGAAGTTCCTAGGCCAGAAGACATTTCCTCAGCCTTGCATTTAAAATGGGCCGATGTGGTATCCAATTGGGAAACTCGAAGCAGAGTCCAGGGTTTTTTAGCCAAATTTCTGATAGACTAGGATCAAATATTTTAGGATGATTTGGATTTTTAGGATTTTGAGGATGTCTTGGCTCTTCTTATCTATGGTTTGGTTCTCTTCCCTAACCCAGACTCCTTTGTAGATGTGAATGCTGTCAAGATTTTCCTTTCTCGCAACCATGTGCCTACCTTGCTAGGAGATATCTATCATGCTCTCTATACTCGTACCATGAGGAAAAGTGGGACTCTTATGTACTGCATGCCGTTGTTGTCGAGGTGGTTTATTTCTCACCTCCCTAAGTCCGTGCTGAAGAACGAAGAAGGTTTGGGTTGGTCACACAAAATAATGTCACTTGCTTATACGGATATTCTTTGGTGTTCCTGGGTTATGGAAGACACCGCTGTTATTGACTGCTGTGGGAGATACCCTAATGTCCCATTACTTGCTATCAGAGGGGGTATAACTTACAGTCCTTGTCTAGCTTTGCAACAATTTGTTCGTGCCCGAAGAGATGGTCCCCATGAGTTACTTCTCGAGGACATTGTATTCGACTATAAGGATGATGTTAAGGAGCATCGCTGGAGGTTCATACGGGCTTGGGGCATGGTAAACAGATCTGACCCCAAAGAGTTGGGACCAAAGACTTCCCTCCCTATGCAGCCTTATCTCCAATGGGTCCGAGCTCGTGCCCAGAGGCTTATGATGCCTTATAAGGCCGTATTACCAGTGACTGTGGAGCCCACTAATGAAGAAGGCATTCCTTACACGATTCTATATCCTTACATGCCCACTGATCCTTACAGAGGTCTTGGATTCAGTTGAGGATTGAGCGGGATACTTACCGGGAGCAGTTCCATGAGTAAGAGAGGAAGGTTTTAAAGCTCACCAGGCAACTCGAGGAAGAAAGAGTGATCAATGACTATATTAGCACAAAGAGAAAGCGTCCATGGGACTTTTGATTTTGATTTTTCTAGTTTTAGATTTGTTTTATTTACTTCTTTGTAACGCCTTAAAGGCATTGTGAACCTTTCAAATTTAAGCTAATAAAGTTTTGTTTATTTTTGGTTTGCAAATTTAAATCTCCCAAAGTCTTTGAAATCATTACATGCGCATCCCATTATCATACACATCATTACAGGTACCACTACAGGTTTCTCATCTTCTTCGCTGTTTATTTCAGCAGAAATGTCTTCCGATCAAGCCATCAAAGATCTTCAGGAGCAGAACGCCCAGTTCCAACAGATGTTCATAAGTCTGGCTAAAGTGCAAGAGGATCTGAAGGCCCTCATTCTGAAAGAGAAGAAGAAGAAGAAGAAGACTGGTATTCTGAATATGGGTAGAAGATTCGGAGAAAGGTTAAGGCAACAAGCTGATCTGACCGCCTCGTCCAAAGAAGGGGAGAACCAAGAAAGGAAAAAGGACCCTTGTCCTGTAGCTTCTGACAATGATACTGATTGCGATGATGAGCAATATCCTCCTGCTGAGGATAGGTACAAGCGGCTAGAAGACCGTCTGAGTGCTATGGAAGTTCAGAAGGTACCTGGTTTGGATTTCAGAGAATTGGGATTGGTATCGAGAGTTGTCATCCCTCATAAGTTCAAAGCTCCGGTTTTCGCCAAGTATGATGAGGTGTCCTGCCCAAAGCTCCATCTCCGCTCTTATGTCCGAAAAATCCAACCCCACACCGCTGATAGAAATTTGTGGGTGCACTTCTTTCAAGATAGTCTGTCAGGGACTCAGCTTGAATGGTTATACCAGTTGGAGGGAGCCAGTGTCCGAAATTGGGAAGATCAGCTGCTACTTTCTACAAGCATTACCAATACAATGCTGACCTTGCTCCCACTCGTACTCAACTCTAGGGTATGTCCATGGGTACATGTGAAGGTTTTAAAGATTATGCTCGAAAGTGGAGAGATTTGGATGGCAGAGTTCAACCCCCTTTGTTTGATAGGGAGTTGGTTGACAGGTTTCTGGGGACGCTATCTGGTCCATTTTTCAATCACTTGATCGGCTACTCGTCATCTGGTTTCACCGAGATGATTTTAACTGGAGAAAGAGTAGAAGCTGGAATTTGAAGTGGTAAGATACATAAGGATGCCTCTTCGAGTTCGGTAAAGAAACCATTCACTGGTAAGAAGGAATCCAGTGAAGTCTATAGCCCGAGGGGCCAAAGCATATCTGAACACCGTCAAATGGTAAATGCTGTAGTGATACCAAGACCCGCAGTTGCTCCACAATGCAACAATCCGCAAAGGGTGGAAAAACCACAACAGAAGTTTACCCGCATCAATATGACTTTGGATGAAGTTCTGCCTCACTTATTAAAATCCAACTTAGCAACCTTGAGAGAGCCCCCCCAAGAATCCAAACACTACTTCTCCCAGATACAATCCCAACGTGCGGTGCGCCTACCATTCTGAGAGTCCTGGCCACAATACAAACGATTGCTGGGCTCTGAGAAACAAAGTACAAGATTTGCTTGAAGCCAAGGAGATAGAATTCGATGCTCCAGAAAAGCCGAATGTTATAACTGCTCCCATGCCCAAACATGGTCGTGGAGTTAATGCTGTTGACACCAATTTGTTTGTGACCTCTGTTGAAGAAATTTCTACTCCTCTTATGACTGTTAAGAAAAATTTGCTGTCGTCCGATTTATTTCCGGGTTATGGTGAAGGTTGCCACATGTGTTCAATTATACCTACTGGTTACCGTTTGTTGAAGTCAGGTGTTCAACTCCTGATGGATAATAAAGAGATTTTGTTCAAGAAGACTATGATTCTTGTGGTTCCAAATGAAGACGTTGCCATTATAACCATTTCCGCCAATCCTTCTAAGGTTTCCTTGAGAAGACCTGTTAGGATTACACTCGTTCAAAGAATTGCTCCGCTAATAATCATTGTTCCTGGTCCCATCCCGTACACCTCAAATAAGGTTTTCCCTTGGCATTACAGTGCTGACGTGTACTATCATGGTATTAAGCAAGATCTGAAGAATGAAGAAGCCGATACTGATGTCAGTAATATTGTCGGGACTAGTAAAGTTACCCGAAGTGGAAGGGTTTTCTCTCCAGAGATTTCCCCGAAGACTATCATCAAGCCTACCGTCATTCCAACTGCTGCTCCAACCAGCACTCCTGAGCCTTGATTGCATTCCTCAAGACTGCGCATGTGCCGCAGGAAACTTCAACAAATCAGTTCAATGATTGTGTGGCCAGCCTGACTGCTGACAATGGGCTAGGTTTTTCAGATGCGGATCTGACGCCGAAGGGAGGAAATCATAATGATGCTCTGCATGTCTCGATTGAATGCATGGGCACCACTATGGCTCATGTGCTAGTAGATACCGGGTTTTCGTTGAATGTTCTACCAAAGAAAGCGTTGGACCGTTTGGATTGTGAAGGTTTGATTCTAAAGCCTAGTAACATCGTGGTGAGGGTTTTTGACGGATCAAAGAGAATGGTGCACAGGGAGGTGGACATCCCTGTCAAAGTGGGTTCTCAGACCTTTGGGTCCACCTTCTACGTAATGGATATCAGGCCATCGTATTCTTGCTTGCTGGGTCGTCCTTGGATCCATAGGGCTGGGGCAGTTACTTCCACACTCCATCAAATGTTGAAGTACCCATTGAAGGGGAAGATTGTCACAGTGCAAGGTGAAGAAGAGTATATTGTGAGCCATCTCAATTCCTTCTGCTATGTAAAGATGGACGGGGAGTTAATAGAAAACCCTTGTAAGAACTTCGAAGAGGTCCCTCAGACTTTGGCGTCAACTGAAATTACTACCGGCAAACCTCCATTGAAGATGGCTTCTCTCAAAGACACCAGGGCTGTGGTTGAAGAAGATGGGTGTACCAATTGGGGTCGGCTCTCTGATTTCACTCACAAAACTGACAAATTTGGTTTGGGCTTTACTACAGGGGCTCAGAGGGCTATTAGGTGCGCACGGATTGGAATACCTCCTCTACACATCAGCAATCGGGGAGTTAATGCAATTGAGGACAATGAAGAAGATTCAGACATCGACAGCTGGATCTCCCAACAACCAACGGTGGACTGAATAACTGGACGACGAAGGACTTCATACCTATTTCTTTTATTCCACAGTAATTGAATTTTGTTTTAAGATTTGTAATAAATAGTTTAAAACTTTACGGCCCGGTGCCTTGCCCGAGGCGCCTTGGCTTTGCTTGTAAGGGCTTAATATTTGTCATTTCATATATCATTAATAAAGAATTGGACGTTTCTTGCATTACAAATTTTTCACTCCATCTTTTTCTTTTCTGTCTCTCACTTTATCAAAATAGCTATGCTCTTACACACACCCACGTATCATACTGCAGATCCATATCTACTCTAGATCCCATTGATAACAACTCTGCTACTGCCACTTATGACTTCAAAAATCCAATCAACCAAGCTGAGGACGAAGGTGAGGATGATTGTGAGGTGCCTGGAGAACTTGCTAGACTATTACAGCAGGAAGAAAGGGCCATACAACCTCATGAAGAGCCGGTCGAATCAGTGAACTTGGGTAGAGGAAGACAGGAAAGAGGTTAAGATAGGTGCGAATCTGGAGCCTAATGTCAAGCAATGGTTAATACAGATGCTACACGACTATGTTGAGATCTTCGCCTGGTCCTATGAAGACATTCCTGGTTTAGACACTGATATTGTGGTACATCGCCTACCGACTAAAGAGGACTGTCCTCTAGTTAAGCAGAAGGTTCGCCGTATGCACCCTTAAATGTAAGAGAAAGTCAAGACAGAGGTCATGAAACAATTCGACGCAGGATTCTTAGCTGTCACTTCTTATCCGCAGTGGGTTTCCAACGTCGTTCCGGTACCTAAGAAGGACGGTAAGGTACAGATGTGTGTGGACTACAGAGATCTGAACAGGGCAAGCCCCAAGGATGAATTCCCACTTCCTCACATAATGTTCTATTCGATAACACTGTGCAACACAAGATCTTCTCCTTCATGGATGGTTTTTCTGGCTACAACTAGATCAAGATGGCTCCTGAGGACATGGAGAAGACACCCTTTGTTACACAGTGGGGCACCTTCTGTTACAAGGTAATGCCTTTTGGGTTGAAGAATGCCAGGGAAACTTATCAGCGCGCCATGGTCGCTTGGTTCCATGATATGATTCACCACGATATCGAGGTTTATGTTGATGACAAGATAGCCAGGTCCCAGACTAAGGAAGAGCACCTTGATCATCTCCAGAAACTGTTTTACAGGTTGAAGACGTACAAGCTGAGGTTGAATACGAACAAGTGTACCATCCGGGTAAGGTCTGGTAAGCTTCTGGGTTTTATCGTCAGTGACAAAGGTATTCAGGTGGACCCTGCAAAGGTAAAGGCCATACAAGAGATGCCGGCTCCCCGCACAGAGAAGGAAGTTAGAGGTTTCTTGGGACGTCTGAATTACATCGCCAGGTTCATTTCACATCTGACTGCTACTTGTGAGCCAATCTTCAAGCTGCTGAAGAAATATCAAGTGGTAAAGTGGAATGATGAATGCCAAACCGCTTTCGAAAGAATCAAGGAGTACATTCAAGAACCACCAATTTTGATGCCTCCAGTTGAAGGAAGACCTTTGATTTTATACTTGATAGTGCTAGACAATTCAATGGGGTGTGTGCTGGGGCAGCATGTCGAGTCTGGTCGAAAAGAGCATGCAATTTACTACCTTAGCAAAAAGTTTACCGACTGTGAGACCTGATACTCATTGCTCATGAAAACTTGCTGCACTTTGGCATGGGCTGCTCGCCGACTAAGACAGTATATGCTGACTCACACTACCTTGTTGATATCTAAGATGGATCTGATCAAGTATATTTTTGAGAAGCCCGCTATCTTCGAAAGGATAGCAAGATGGCAGATGATCTTAACCGAGTATGATATCTAATACACAACCCAAAAAGCAATCAAGGGGAGTGTATTGGCGGATCATTTGGCGCATCAAGCCGTGGATGACTACCAGTCCATGAATTTCGAGTTCCCGGATGAGAATATCATGTTGGTAACCGACTGCGAAGAACCTGGACCGGACGAAGGACCCGAGGAGGGATCCCGATGGTCTATGTATTTTGAGGGAGCCTCAAACGTGTTGGGTAATGGCATTGGCACTGTAATTATATCTCTTGAGGGCTGTCACACTCTGTTCACCGCCCGATTATGTTTTAACTGCACCAACAACATGGCGGAGTATGAAGCGTGTATCATGGGTCTTTGAGCTGCTATTGACCTAAGGATTAAATTCTTGAGTGTATTCAGAGATTCCGCTCAGGTAATAAGCCAGATCAAAGGCGAATGGGATACGAAGCGCCCGTGTCTTATTACTTACAAAGAGTATGTACTGACATTGCTCCCACACTTTGAGGAGGTAACCTTTGAACATTTGCCAATCAAGGAGAATAAGTTAGCGGACGTGCTAGCTACCATGTCTTCTATGTTCAAGGTCAGGTGGGACAATGAAGCTCCCCAGAATACCATTGAGAGGTTGGACGAACCTGTACATTGCTGTGACATTGAGACTGAAGAGGTAGCAGATAAACCCGGGTTTTACAAAGTAAAGAGGTATCTTGAGGCTCAAGAATACCCCGAGGGGGAATCTGTTAATGATAAGAAGTTTCCGAGAAGGTTAGCTGCGAAGTTCTTCTTCAGTAACGAAATCCTCTATAAGCGTAACTGTGATACGGTGGCAGAACCGACTGTTTAATACTGGTTTGTGTTTTGCGTTTTATGTTCGTAAAATGTCGCGGTAAGCAAGTGTCGCCACCGACTTTTATTTCATCCAATCGGAAAGGAAAAAAGTACAGAAAAAATATTTTTCGAGATATTCTGAGTACGGGGGGCAGATTATAGAAAGGGAAGGTGTTAGCACCCTTTCTATCCATGGTTTTCCATGGGCTCTTAGGTACTTTCTCATCTTTTTAAAATTGCTTGTGTATGTACTTTGTTTTGAAACAGTTTGACTTCGTGATAACCCTTGTATCAGTCCTCAAAGGTGTGACGAAGTTGTTTTTGAAAATTTGTTTGAAAAGTGTAAGTGTTAAAGATTTTGATTTGAGCAAGTACCTACTAGAATCTACCTACTCGAAAAATGATTGTTTCTATTCTTGTTTCCTTTAGACAGCGCTATCCTACTATTGATAAATAGGTAACACCGTCGTTGGAGTTGCAAGGGTCAATTCAAAAGGGACGTACAATCACTAAAGCAATGTTAGGATGACTTAGTAACAAACCTAAAGTCTTAAGATCGTATTCAAGGCAACATTTCCGAGGCAACATTTCTGAGGCAACATTCGAACGAGATATTTGATCTTTTTAGACAGGAGGGAAACCACTAAGACACCCTATACTTAATGATTGTTTACCGAAGGCAACCGAAGTGAGAGTATACCCTAAGAGTGATATGTGCGAGTGATTTGTTTCAATTATTTAGTCTTTGCACATTTAGGGTTTTCTAACTGGATTAATTTGTCATGCATTCTTGTCATACAAACCTATTATCATTCATCTAAATAGTTAAATATTTGCGCGAATTAAAATACGAGAAGGTAAATCTATGCTATTACAAGGCTTCGGGGAGGGGGATTAATTACATAGCCAAAACCCCCGGGAAAAAGCGATAAATAAAAGCCCTAGATTAAACTATTACAAACCATGAATAGTTACAACAATATCGTAAAAATAATAGTATGCGCGCGATAAATCGAAAACGAGACAACTAGGGTTTTGACCCTTGCCTAAACCTAATTGCGATTAGTAGTAAAGAAGATTTGGTCAGGTTTTGTTATTTGAGAAAATAGAGAAATCATTATAAAAAAAAGAATAGCCTAATTCTAATTAATTTTAATATAAGAAAAATAAATTAATTTATTCTAAACCTATTTTTTTGTGTTTTTATTTATTTGACAAAAAGAGCAAAATAAAATTAAAAGTTAACCTAATTTCTACTTTAATTTTATTTATGAAAAAAACAAATTACAATTTCTCTAAGTTAAAACCTATATTAAATTAATTTTGATAAATAATAGAATAAAAAAACTAATATTAATTTTGTGAGTTATTGATTTTATGTTTTTTTTTGTGAAAAAATAAATTAATTTGCCAATTAAATAAATAATGGAAAATAAAAAAATAGAGAAAAAGAAATAAAGAAAAGTTAGTAAATGGGCCTGTATTAGCAATTGGGGGGGGGGGGGGTGTTGTGGAATTCTGAGTCCAAAAGATCCTGGCCCTTTTGACTTCGCCCCAATCCAGTGTGCACACTTGACAGAGGCGCATGGTGGTATGTTGATCTGGGGGCATTGATGAATTGGAGGGCCAGATCCTGATGGTACACGGTGGGCATCTTGACTTGTAAAGCGTTGGATTACCTGTTAAAAATATGAGGAATGAAGGTTGGGACTTGGGAATCGAACCCAAGTCCTTTGCACTTTCCCCCTGCACGCTTACCAACTGAGCCAATTGTTTCATTTGTATATACAATAGAAACCAGTTATAATATAATAAAACAAAAACACTGAAATTCAAAACGCGCCAAATTCAAATCACCCAACTAGGGGATGACACGCATCATCGTCTTCCTCCCAAACCGTCGTTTTAGGTGGCATACTTTTACCTACAGACACTTACTGTAGGTATATCCTTGTGTATTTCAAAAATCGTGTGTGCTCAAGATAAATGGCCATGGCTGGTACCAATCAACTCGTTTCATCCTCACGAGTCTCATGGTACCAGAATCAACGCCCAATTTTGCCCATCCTGCAAAGCCCTAATCAAGAACACAAAACCATAGCTATGGCATCTTCCTGTACAAGCGTTAGAAATGCAATTAAATGGTAACAATAGTTTGCAAACTCAATGACAAACACGAATATATCATCAAAATATGCAATGGATGAGTAAATCAATGAAATCAAATTTGAATTTGGAAGCAAGTCGTGATACCTATATCTTATAATTCCAGGCGTGAGAGAGCTTGCTAATGGTTGGAATTCCTTCTGGAGATGTCCAAGAACCTGTTGGTGTCGTGAGAATGGTATGAATTGGCCTCTAATGTGGAAATTGAATAACCACTTTTCTTGCAATTTTTTGAGTTTTGTTTCCACTCTGCAGGACTGCTTCTAACCCCCTTATGCCTTGGTCTTCTTCTGTATATGTAATACAAACTATTAGGTCAACAAAAACGACCTCAATCTTGCTCATCATGGAGATTTGATTTGATCTTTCATGGAATATGATTCCTTTCCAATTTTTCTCAAATCCAATATTTTCCCAACCAAATTGACCTTGCATGAGTTGATCTTCAATTGACAGCATATGAGATCTTCTTTCAATGCAAAAATCATCCCTAAAATACAATATATGATTTATTAGGATTTATTTGATTTTATTTGAATTTTAAATGAATAAAAATCAAAGTAAATTAAATAAATGAATAAATAAAGCATGGAGGGTCCCATAGGTCGTGGAATATGTTAGGAATGAGATGCAAGCATAAAAAGTTGGGCCTATTTAGTAAAAGATGCAAATTTGAGCATATTTGACTTTTGGCAATTTTGCAAAAAAGGTCAACTTGGACAATGCATAACTCTCTCAATTTTGACCCTAGAGAGGTTTTCTTGGACTTTTTAGAAAGCTTAGGATGTCTTCTAAGCAACCCTTTTAGTCTCATCTCAATTGAGTCTTCCATGTTCATGTATGAGGCCTTCACCCAAAAGGTGTTTTTGTTGACTTTTCAAAATGACCAATAATGTCCAAATTCATATATTCTTGTGAGTGCATATTTTGAACTTGGGAGATAAAGATGAATTGTAGGTAATTGCACCCTCTTCAAAATTACCTTTGGATGGGTCATTTTTGATAAAGTATGAGAAAGTTATGCTTGGTCAAATTTGAGTTGACTTTTCCTAAAAAACCCTAATTTAGCAACTTTTGGGTTTTGATGAATTATAAGCAATCCTTGAGGAATCATGATCAACTCTCGATCAAGTGATGAATGATACTTAAAAATGATGATGTTGACCAAAAATCTTGAAGTTTGACTGTATGTGGGCCACAGTTAACTTTTGACCTAGCACAGTCGATTTCCAGATATTTGAGCAATTGACTGAGCAAACTTCCTCTGCAAGGCTTGAAACTTGACATGGATGATCTTGAGAACATATTAGGACAATGGTAAGAATATGGGATCCTTTGGACCAAGCATCTTTATGCAAAATGAAACCCTAATTTGAGGTAGACTGCCTTAAGAGAGAGTTTGTCTAGTCAATTCTTGGACTTCCTTGAGCAATTTGAGGACCTCACTTGACATGTATTGAGAAATATGGGAGGGAAAATTTTGGGGTACAACAGCTGCCCCTGTTCAATCTTCTTAAACCTGAGGATGTAGATTGGCGTGTCTTCCCTTCATGATCCAAAGGTGGAAGATGATTGAACAATAGAGTGCCCAGAAATTTGCACTCGCCTGAAGTGATGCTTGATTTGTGATACCGGGAATGGGCTTATATATGCCATTTGGTAGTTGCTAGAAAATATTCGGAGATGGGCTTAAAGATGCCATCCGAGGAAGTGTCGATCGCACAAGAGATTCCTTTGCGAGAACCCATATACCTGTTGTTGAGGAGGACTTCGCTGGGGAATGCTGGTCTCTGTCTCGGGAGAAGTAGAGTTTTTAGGAGATTCAGTTGTCCATTATTCTACTGGGGAATGATTTCGGTTTGGGAAACACAAGTGAACTGTGTGTTTAGTCGGGGTATATACTGTACCGCGACTTACTGGGTAAATATGAAATCAATTGTGTTTGATTGGGTCCTGGTCTTACAGTGTTATGGACTGTTATCCGGGGATAAGGAAGGCCGAACCCGGATAGTAAGGTTAGGAGAAGGAACCTGGATAGTAGGGTTGTGAGAAGGAACCTGGATAGTTGGGTTACTTTGATATGAAAGCCTGGATAATAGGGCTGTGAGAAGGAACCTGGATAGTATGGTTACTTCAGTATGAAAGCCTGGGTAGTAGGGCTGTGAGAAGGAACCTGTATAGTAGGGTTGTGAGAAGGAACCTAGATAGTAGGGTTTCTTCGATATGAAAGCCTGAATAGTAGGGCCGTGAGAAGGAACCTGGATAGTAGGGTTACTTCGATATGAAAGCCTGGATAGTAGGGCTGTGAGGAGGAACCTGGATAATAGGGTTACTTCGATATGAAAGCCTGGATAGTAGGGCTGTGAGAAGGAACCTGGATAGTAGGGTTACTTCGATATGAAAGCCTAGGTAGTAGGGTTGTGAGAAGGAACCTGGATAGTAGGGTTACTTCGATATGAAAGTCTGGGTAGTAGGGCTGTGAGAAGGAACCTGGATAGTAGGGTTACTTCGATATGAAAGCCTGGATAGTAGGGATATGAGAAGGAACCTGCATAGTAGGGTTACTTCGATATGAAATCCTCGGTAGTAGGGATGTGAGAAGGCACCTGGATAGTAAGGTTACTTCGATATGAAAGCCTGGATAGTAGGGATGTGAGAAGGAACCTGGATAGTAGGGTTACTTCGCTATGAAAGCCTGGATAATAGGGCTGTGAGAAGGAACCTGGATAGTAGGGTTACTTCGGTATGAAAGCCTAGATAGTAGGGTTGTGAGAAGGAACCTGGATAGTAGGGTTACTTCGATATGAAAGCCGAGATAGTAGGGATGTAAGAAGGAACCTAGATAGTCGGGTTACTTCGATATGAAAGCCGGGATAGTAGGGCTGTGAGAAGGAACCTGGATAGTAGGGTTACTTCGATATGAAAGCCGAGATAGTAGGGCTATGAGAAGGAACCTGGATAGTAGTGTTACTTCGGTATGAAAGCCTGGATAATATGGCTGTGAGAAGGAACCTGGATGAGGTTGCATTTGTTGCCGATGATTACTCTATTTAGCTTTGAGTGTTGATCATGGACTTGCTGGAAATTGTTGATAATAATGTCTTTCCTAAAAGAAATATAAGATTAGTTATATGTGATGCATGAGATGCATTGTATGCTGACGTTCTCAAAACAAATGAGATTATGTTATATGTGATGTATGCATATGTCATGATGTATGAACATGAAATGCGGATGTGATAACATGAATCTGGGAAAATAAATCCCTGATTGCTATGAAAACCATAGTTCCTCCACCTCTGTTGGGGATCATGAACAAAAATGACCGTGCTGGGGATTTGCCCCTTGGCTGGTAAATATTCTGCCGGACGAGACTCTGTCTGAGGATAATTCTGTGGGGAATAACTCTGTTGGAGAGGAGATACTCTATTGAAAAATCTGCTGACTTAGAGAAACAATTCAGCTGGGGATGAATTACCGTTACTGGTGATGATGAATTCTATTAGAGATTGAATTTCTGCTTGTGAGAGAAATAAACTCTGCTTGGGGCAAAACTTACTGACTCACTTGCGATTGTGAACTTTAGTAAGGGAGAGTTATGTCTTGTTCGGGGAAGCTAACATCACTATTTTAGGATACTTTTTACTTTGTGGGGAGTGTATGTATCACCACTTATGTTCTCAAGCTGGCTCTATCCCCGTACCTGATGGACAGAGTAGTTGTAAGGTTTGGACACTTCTTGTTTGTCCCTGTTCTTGGAATTACGAGTAATTTTCTTTTGTTTTTTCATGTAAACATTTTATGAGCAACAATTATTTCCAAATGCATATATCAAAAATGAATCATTGGGCGTTCTTGCAAAACAAAACAGAAAAAGAAAAACAATTTGAAATTTCTTATGAAGAACTTCGCAGTAAGGTTGAATCATGGTTACGCTTATAGAGGATTCCATTACTTATGAAGAACTTCGCAGCGAACCTTCTCCGAAACTTCTTATCATTAACAGATGCCCCCTCGGGGTATTCTTGAGCCTCAAGATACCTATTTACCTCGTGAAACCAAGGTTTATCTACTACCTCTTCAGTCTCAATGTCACAGCAATGTGCGGGTTCGTCCAACCTCTCAATGGTAACCTGGGGAGCTTCACTGTCCCACCTAACTTTGAACATATAAGACATGGTAGCTAGCGCGTCCTCCAACTGGTTCTCTTCTCTTGGGAAATGTTCAAAGGTTATCTCCTCAAAGTGTGGGAGCAACGTCAGTACATACTCTTTGTAAGGAATAAGATTCGGGTGCTTCGTATCCCACTCGCCTTTGATCTGACTTATCACCAGAACGGAATCTCCGAATTCACTCAAGAACTTAATCCTCAGCTCAATAGCAGCTCGAAGACCCATGATACACGCCTCATACTCCGCCATATTGTTGGTGCAAATAAAACATAATCGGGCGGTGAACGGAGTATGACAGCCCTCAGGAGATATAATTACAGCGCCAATGCCATTACCCAATGCGTTCGAGGCTCCATCAAAATACATAGACCATCGGGATCCCTCCTCAGGTCCTTCATCCGGTCCAGGTTCTTCGCAGTTGGTTACCAACATGATATTCTCATCCGGGAACTCGAAATTCATGGACTGGTAGTCATCCATGGCCCGATGTGCCAAATGATCCGCCAATACACTCCCCTTGATTTCTTTTTGGGTTGTGTATTAAATGTCGTACTCAGTTAAGATCATCTTCCATCTTGCTATTCTTCCGGAAAAGGCGGGCTTCTCGAAAATATACTTGATCGGATCCATCTTTGATATCACCAAGGTAGTGTGAGTCAGCATATACTATCTCAGTTGGCGAGCTACCCATGCCAAAGTGTAGCAAGTTTTCTCGAGCAGTGAGTATCGGGTCTCACAGTCAGTAAACTTTTTGCTAAGGTAATAAATGGCATGCTCTTTTCGACCAGACTCATCATGCTGCCCCAACACACACCCCATTGAACTGTCTAGTACTGTCAAGTATAAAATCAAAGGTCTTCCTTCAACTGGAGGCATCAGAATTGGTGGTTCTTGAAGATATTCCTTGATTCTGTCAAAAGCAGTATGGCATTCATCATTCCACTTCACCACTTGATCTTTCTTCAGCAGCTTGAAGATTTTCTCACAAGTAGCAGTCATATGTGAAATGAACCTGGCGATGTAATTCAGACGTCCCAAGAAACCACTAACTTCTTTTTCTATGCAGGGAACCGATATCTCTTGTATGGATTTTACTTTTGCAGGGTCTACCTGAATACCTTTGTCGCTGACAACAAAACCCAAAAGTTTACCAGATCTTACCCCGAAGGTGCACTTGTTTGGATTTAACCTCAACTTGTATGTCTTCAACCTGTCAAACAGTTTCTGAAGATGATCAAGGTACTCTTTCTCAGTCTGGGACCTGGCTAGCATGTCATCAACATAAACCTCGATCTCGTGATGAATCATATCATGGAACAAAGCGACCATGGCGCGCTGATAAGTTGCTCCAGCATTCTTCAACCCAAAAGGCATTACCTTGTAACAGAAGGTGCCCTACTGTGTAACGAATGTTGTCTTCTCCATGTCCTCAGGAGCCATTTTGATCTGGTTGTAGCCAGAAAAACCATCCATGAAGGAGAAGATCTTATGCTGCGCGGTGTTGTCGACCAGAACATCGATGTGAGGAAGTGGGAAGTCATCCTTGGGGGTGGCCCTATTCAGATCTATATAGTCCACACACATTTGTACCCTATCGTCCTTCTTAGGTACCGGAACAACATTGGAAACCCACTGCGGATAAGAAGTGACAACTAAGAACCCTGCATCGAACTGTTTCATGACTTCCGCCTTGATTTTATCTGACATTTCAGGGCGCATACGGTGAACTTTCTGCTTTATCGGAGGAAAGTTCTCTTTGGTCGGCAGGCGGTGTACCACAATATCAGTGTCTAACCCAGGCATGTCTTCATAGGACCAGGCGAAGATCTCAACATAGTCGCGTAGCATTTGTATTAATCGTTGTTTGACACTAGGCTCTAGATACGCACCTATCTTGATCTCTTTCCTGTCTTCCTCTGTACCCAAATTCACTGACTCAACTGGCTCTTCATGAGGCTGTATGGCCCTTTCTTCCTCCAGTAACAGTCTAGAAAGTTCTCCGGGCACCTCACAATCATCCTCACCTTCATCCTCGGCTTGGTTGATCAGATTTTTTGAAGTCATAACTGGCAGTAGCAGAGTTGTTATCAATGGGATCCAGAGTGGATACAGATCTGCATTATGATACGTGAGTGTGTGTAAGAGAATAATTGTTTTGATAAAGTGAGAGACAGAACATAAAAACAAAGAGCGAAAAATTTGTAATGCAAGAAACGTCCAATGTTTTATTAATGATATATGAATTGACAAATAATAAGCCCTCACAAGCAAAGCCAAGGTGCCTCGGGCAAGGCACCAGGCCGTAAAGTTTCAAAGTGTTTATTACAAATCTTAAAACAAAAAGTCAATTACTGCAGAATAAAAGAAACAGGTATGAAGTCCTTCGCCGTCCAGTTATTCAGTCCACCATTGGTTGTTGGGTAGATCTAGCTGTCGATGTCTGAATCCTCTTCACTGTCCTCAATTGCATTAACTCCCTGATTGCTGATATGTAGAGGAGGTCTTCCAATCCGTGCTTGCCTAACAGCCCTCTGAGCCCCTGTAGTAAAGCCCAAACCAAATTTGTCAGTTTTGTGAGTGAAATCAGGGAGCTGACCCTAATTGGTACACCCATCTTCTTCAATTACAACCCTGACGTCTTTGAGAGAAGCCATCTTTAACGGAGGTTTACCGGTAGTAACTTCAGTTGATGCCGAGAATTGAGGGACCTCTTCGAAATTTTGACAGGGCGTTTCTATGAATTCCCCATCCATATCTATGTATCGAAAGGAGTTGAGATGACTCACCATATACTCTTCTTCACCTTGCACCGTGATAATCTTTCCCTTCACCGGATACTTCACCATTTTGATGGAGTGTGGAAGTAACTGCCCCAGCCTTATGAATCCAAGGACGACCCAACAAGCAAGAATATGACGGCTTGATATCCATTACGTAGAAGGTGGACCCAAAGGTCTGAGAACCCACTTTGACAGGGATATCCACCTACCCGTGCACCATTCTTTTTGATCCATCAAAAGCCCTTACCACAATGTTGCTCGGCTTTAGGATCAAACCTTCATAATCCAGACGGTCTAACGCTTTATTTGGAAGAATATTCAATGAGGACCAGGTATCCACCAACACATGGGCCATAATGGTGCCCCTGCACTCGATCGAGACGTGTAGAGCATCATTATGATTTTCCCCTTAGCAGTCAGATCCGCATCTGAAAACCCTAGCCCATTGTTAGCAGTTAGGCTAGCCACACAATCTTTGAACTGATCTACAAAAGTTTCCTGCGGCACATGCGCAGTCTTGAGAAATGCAATAAAAGCCTTAGGATGGGCTTCAGAACATAACAACAAGGATAACATGGAGATCTTAGATGGGGTCTGCCCCAGCTGCTCGACTATGTTGTAGTCGCTTTTCTTGATAATTTTCAATATTTCCTCTATCTCTTGTTTCGAGGTTTCTACAATGATCTTCTTAGGTACCTCCGTCTGGGCAGACTCACCTATGATTTATTTGCCCTGAGTCCCAGATGGCTCAGCAGCAGGGGTGATAACTGGAGTAGGAATTGGGATAATAGTTGATGTACTAGCAGACAGAATGACAACAAGTTCATGGACAGTCGGAGGGGAAATCTCAGGAGAAAAGAGTCTTCCACTTCTGGTGACCTTACTAACCCCCATAATATTACTGACATCCGTATCCGCTTCTTCAGTCCTCAGATCTTGTTTAACACCATGGTAATATACATCATCACCATAGTGCCATGGGATAGCCTTATCTGAGGTATATGGGATGGGACCAGGAGCGGTGATTATTAATGGAGCAATTCTTGGAACAAATGTAACCCTAACAGGTTTTCTCGAGGACACCTTAGAAGGATTGGCGGAAATGGTTATGATGGCAACATCTTCAAATGGAATCATAGTTTTCTCAAACAAAATTTCTTTATCATCCATCAGGCGCTGAACACCTGACTTCAATAAACAGCAAACAGAAGGCATAATTGAACACATGTGGTAACCTTCACCACAACCCAAAAATAAACCGGCCAACAACAAATTCTTCTTAACCGTCCTTAAACAGAGGTCACAAACGAATCAGTTTCCACAGCATTGACTCCACGACCATGTTTGGGCATAGGGGCAGTTATAACGTTTGGATTTTTCGGAGCATCAAACTCAATCTCCTTAGCTTCCAGCAAATCTTGCACTTTGTTTCTCAGAGCCCAGCAATCGTTTGTATCATGGACCAGACTCTCGGAATGGTAGGCTCACTGCGGGTTGGGATTGTATCTGGGATAAGCAGTGTTTGGATTCTTGGAAGCCTCTTTCAAGGTTTCCAAGTTAGATTTTAACAGATGAGGCAGGACTTTAGCCAAAGTCATGTTGATGCGGGTAAACTGTCGTAGTGGTCTTTCTACCCTTTGAGGATTGTTGCATTGTGGAGCAACTGCGAGTCTTGGTATCACTACAGCATTTACCGCTTGACGATGTTCAGATCTGCTTTGGCCTCTCGGGCCATAGACTGCACTAGCTTCCTCTTACCGGTGAAAGGCTTCTTTGCTGCACTTGACGAAACATCCTTCTGTATTTTACAGTGGGAAAAACTGACTATTTTTGGAATGTTGGTTTTGCGTTTTGCGTTTTTTTCCGCAAAATGTCGCGGTAAGCAAGAGTCGCCACCAACTTTTATTTTATCCAACAAGGAAAGGAAAAAAGCACATAAAAATTCCTTTTTTGAGATATTTCTGAGTACGGGGGGTAGATTATAGAAAGGGAAGGTATTAGCACCCTTTCTATCCGTAGTTATCTACGGGCTCTTAGGTACTTGCTCATTGTTTTCAAAATTGTTTTCTTTATGCTTGTGGGTTTTGAAAAATGTTTTTATTTTAACTTTGATTTAACTCTTGCTTCTGTCCTCAAGAGTGTAATGAAGTGTTTTTGAAAACTTTGTTTGAAAAGAGTGTAAGTGTGAGAAAAGTTTTGTTTTGGATGAGCAAGTATCTAAGAGCTATCTACCTACTCGAAAAAGGAATCATTCTATGCTAATTTCCTTTAGACAGTGCTATCCCACTATTAGTAAGTAGGTAGCACCGTCGTTGGAGTTTGAGGGTCAATTCGAATGAGGGACATACGGTCACCAAAGCAATGTTAGGACGCCTTAGTGGTAACCCTAATGTCTTAGATCATTTGTTTGAGGCAACAATATCCGAGGCAACCATTTCGAGGAGACTATGATCTTTTAGACAAGAGGGCGACCTCTAAAATGACCTATACTCAATGACCGTTTACGAAGGCAACCAAGTGGGGTGTACCCTAAGAGTGTGCATGTGCGAGTGTGTCGTTTCAGTTATTTTTATCTTTGCACATGTTTAGGGTTATCTAATTGATTTTAATTCAAACATTCATTCTTGTCATGCAAGCCCTATTATCAAACATCTAACAGTTGTATAATTTGCAGAAATTAAAGGTGCGGAAATTAAATTACAAGGCGTCGGGTATTTACATCGCCAAAAGCAACCCTTTGAAAAATAAAATAAAGCGGTAAAAAAAATAAATGTCTTATTTAGAATTATTACAAGCCGGGAGCAGATACATCAATAATTAAATAAGGAAAAATAAATTGCGCGAGTGAAATTAAGTCGAATGCGAAATTTAGGGTTTTGACCCTTTTGATTAAAGAAAATGTTTTTTGTTTTATTTTTATTTTAAGGAAAGAAATTAAGTCCTAAATTAAATACTAAATTAATTAATAAATTAATTAAATGGAAAAAATAATTAATGACATGTTTTTGGAGTTTTTTAGTTAATTTAAGAAAAAAGTTAAAATAATTAAATTAAAGTTAAAACCTAATTAATTCTAATTGATTTTATTTATTTACAAAATAATTAACGTTACCTAATTAATGTCCTAATTAATTAATTAGTATTTATTAATAAAAAATAAAACTCTGAATTTTAATTGGATAAAAAGTATTTTTGTGATTTTTGATTAAAAAAAGTAAGTTTGTTTATTGGTTAGAAATTAATTAAAACAAAATAAAATAAACAAAATAAAGAAAGTAGAGAAATTGGGCCTGATTGGAGGGTGTAGATAGCAAAGATATTGGCCCAAATATGCTGATTCATGTGGACTTTTTGCAATCCAGTGCATAGGCGTTGACTGGCTTATGGTGTGCCTTCAAGGATTGGCCACCAGATCTGGCCATCTGGCCATCTGGCACCTGGATGAGGGATGAACATGGTGGAACTCCTGGCCTAGGCGCATATTAGATTACCTAAAAACAAATAAGAAAATGCAAATTGCTGGAGGCAGGGATCGAACCCCTGACCTCCATCCTTCAAATCCTTGAACGTCCTCCTTGTAGCCACTACACCACTTGTTTCTTTTTGTTAATATAACACAAATTAAAAATAATATAATAAAACAAGATTAATGGCCAGGAAAATAAAAACACGCGCGGACGTTTGAACGAGCGAATGGACGGACGACAACTCATCATCCCTGTCCTCCATCCATTGCTAAAAGTCCCAAGAGCTATACCCACGGACAGATGTCCATCACTACAAACCAAGCTTATTCCAAAATCTGCTACAGGCCATGTAAACGCATTCTAAGAACATGGTTGAGTTCGTCTCAACCTACTGATCACAACCATAACCAATATTAAGGCTGATTTTTCCTGAAACAAAAAACCCCAAAAACAAAAATGAAACCCTAACAATGGTGGGTCTCGTTACAGGTCATGGAAATGCAATTGAATAATACCAAATGCTTGCAAATGATTTGTAGATTCAGAATATGCTATCAATTCATATCAACCATGCTTAAATTGCAAAATACGAAATCAAGAACAGGGCAATGTTACGAATGACTTACAGCGCGTATGAGGGTCTAAAAATGCCTGGTTCTGATTGGTTTCGCTTGTGGGAGTTGCCAGGAACCGATTGAGATACTTGCCAAGCCTTAAGGATGTCTCTATGCCCTGTTTCGATCTCAAGCTTTTTCTTGTTTTTTGCAAATTTTGTTCTGCCTCTAGAACTGATCTCCAACCCTTGTAATTGTCTGCCTCACTTCCTTATGTAATGCCCAACACATTAGGTCTGAATTCCTTGTTCAAATCTCCCTCTATCAATGCTCTTGATGTGGATTTGATTTGCTTTTACAAACTTTCCAAATTGTCTTGATTTCAATCTTTATGTCTACAATTGCTTTGATACGAGTTTTATGTGATGCAAGATGTCCATTGAAACCTATAATCATCAAAAGATCTTTGGTTATCAATATTTTTGATTATATGTGATTTTATTTGATTTAAAATGAATTAATTCAAATAAAAATCAAATTAAATAATAAAAATATAGTATGAACACATGGCCAAGGCTAGAGCACGTGGGCAATAATTCAAACTCAAAACAAGTGAAAAAGAATGGGCCCATTTGGCAAAATTTGAAGTTTTGGGGATAGTTGACTTTTGGCAATTTTGCAAAAAAGTCCAACTTCAACAATGCATAACTTCTACAATTTTGACTCTTTGGAGCTGTTATTGGACTTTTTAGAAATCTTGAGATGTACTATAATCAACCCTTTTGGTATCATCTTATTTTGATATTCCTTGCTCAAGTTTAAAGCTTTGACAAAAAAGGTGTTTTTGTTGAATTTCAAAAATGACCTATAATGTCAAAATTCATAACTTCTTGTGGGTGCATATTTTGATCTTGGGGTATGAAGATGGATTGTATGGAATTGCATCCTCTTCAGAATTAGGTTTGGATGGGTCATTTATCATAAATTATGAGAAAGTTATGCTTGGTCAAAGTTAGGTTGACTTTTCCTATAAAACCCTAATTTAGCAACTTTTGAATCTTGATGAATTGTGAGCAATCCTTGATGAATCTTGATCAACCCTTGATCAAATGATGAAATATCCTTTAAAATGATAATGTTGACAAAAAACATTGAAGTTTGACTGTATTTGGGTCACAGTTGACTTTTGCCCTAGCACAGTCGACTTTTGGACCTTTGGGCAATTGACTGAGCAAACTTCCTCTGCAAGGCTTGAAATTTGACATGGATGATCTTGAGAACATATTAGGACATTAGGGAGCACTTGAGGTCATTTGGACTCAAGGATCTTGATGCAATTTGAAACCCTAATTTGGGATAGACTGCCTTAGGAGATAGCTTGTCTGGTCAATCTTTGAGCAACCTTGAGCAACTTGGAGATTTTTCTTGCAATGTCTTTGAGAAATATGGGGGGGGGGGGGGAAATTTTGGGGTACAACAGCTGCCCCTGTTCAATCTTCTTAAATCTGAGGATGTAGATTGGCTTTCACGCCTTTCTTGATCCGAAGGTGGAAGATGATTAAACACTAGAGTGCCCAGAAATTTGCACTCACATGAAGTGGTATCAGCCTTGTGATGCCGGGAATGGGCTTACAGATGCCATTTAGAGATTGGTGACGAGGGGATGGGCTTAAAGATGCCATCTGAAGGAGTGTCAATCGCATAAGAGATTCCTTAGCGAGAGCTTGTATACCTGTTGTTTGAGAAAGATTCCGCTGGGGAAGTCTGATCTTTGTTGAGATTTAGGAACTTGCCCGTAATTCAATTAGGGTGTCGAGATTTAGGAACTTGCCCATAATTCAACTGGGATGTCGAGATTTAGGAACTTGTCCGTAATCCAACCGGGGTGTCGAGATTTAGGAACTTGCCCGTAATTCAACTGAGGTGTCAAGATTTAGGAACTTGTCCGTAATTCAACTGAGGGGGAAATATCTTCATCGAGATTTAAGAACTCGCCCGTAATTCAACTGAGAAAACTTCTCTGCTGAGATTTAGGAACTCGTCTGTAATTCAACGGAGGAACATTTTGTCGAGATTTAGGATCTTGTCTGTAATTCAACTGAGAAAAACATCTTTGTTGAGATTTAAGAACTTGTCAATAATTCGACTTGGGGAAACATCTTCATCGAGATTTAATAACTCGCCCGTAATTCAACTGAGAAAACTTCTCTGCTGAGATTTAGGAACCTGTCTGTAATTCAACGGAGGAACTTCGTCGAGATTTAGGACCTTGTCTGTAATTCAACTAAGAAAAACATCTCTGTTGAGATTTAAGAACTTGTCAGTAATTCGACTGGGGAAACATCTTCATCGAGATTTAAGAACTCGCCCGTAATTCAACTAAGAAAACTTCTCTGCTGAGATTTAGGAACCTGTCTGTAATTCAATGGAGGAACTTTATCGAGATTTAGGACCTTGTCTGTAATTCAACTGAGAAAAACATCTCTGCTGAGATTTAAGAACTTGTCAGTAATTCGACTTGGGGAAACATCTTCATCGATATTTAAGAACTCGCCCGTAATTCAATTGAGAAAACTTCTCTGCTGAGATTTAGGAACTTGTCTTTAATTCAACGGAGAAACTTTGTCGAGATTTAGGACCTTGTCTGTAATTCAACTGAGAAAAACATCTCTGCTGAGATTTAAGAACTCGTCAGTAATTCGACTGGGGAAACATCTTCATCGAGATTTAAGAACTCGCCTGTGATTCAACTGAGAAAACTTCTCTTCTGAGATTTAGGAACCTGTCTGTAATTCAATGGAGGAACTTTGTCGAGATTTAGGACCTTGTCTGTAATTCAACTGAGAAAAACGTCTCTGCTGAGATTTAAGAACTTGTCAGTAATTCGACTTGGGGAAACATCTTCATCGAGATTTAAGAACTCGCCCATAATTCAACTGAGAAAACTTCTCTGTTGAGATTTAGGAACCTGTCTGTAATTCAACGGAGGAACTTTGTCGAGATTTAGGACTTTGTCTGTAATTCAACTGAGAAAACTTCTCTGCTAAGATCTAAAAACTTGTCAGTAATTCGACTGGAGGGAAACATCTTCATCGAGATTTAATAACTCGCCCGTAATTCAACTGATAAAATTTCTCTGCTGAGATTTAGGAACTTGTCTGTAATTCGACGGAGGAACTTTGTTGAGATATAGGACTTTGTCTGTAATTCAACTGAGAAAACTTCTCTGCTGAGATCTAAGAACTTGTCAGTAATTCGACTGGAGGGAAACATCTTCATCGAGATTTAAGAACTCGCCCGTAATTCAACTGAGAAAACTTCTCTGCTTAGATTTAGGAACTTGTCTGTAATTCAACGGAGGAACTTTGTCGAGATTTAGGACCTTGTCTGTAATTCAACTGAGAAAAACATCTCTGCTGAGATTTAAGAACTTGTCAGTAATTCGACTTGGGTAAAAGCTTCATAGCTTTGAATTTTGTGAGAATATAACTGCATCCTTCCTGAAAGGCAAAGGTTAGTTTGTATGTAATGCATGATATGTATCAGGAAATGATGTTCTCAAAATAAATGAGATTGTGTTGTATGATGCGTATATGCATGTGTCATGATTTATGGAAATGTAATGTTCTTAGCCGGGGAAAATAAATGCCGGATAGCTGCTGGAGAAAAGAGTTGAATTCTTCATTTTCGCCGGGGATAGCGAATGAAGATGATTGTGAGAATAAACCTGCAGGAGAGGATAACTCTGCTGGGGAATAAACTGATGAGGAGATTACTCTGTGGGGAAGGGATGTTCTGCTGAGGATTCCACCGATAAATTCAGCTGGGGATGAATTATCATTGCTGGTGATATTGAATCCTGTTGGGGATTGAATTCTTGTTTGTGAAAGGAAAGAACTCCGCTGGGGATGATCTTTCAGTTCCGACTTCACTGGGGATGACCTTTTAGGCTCTACTGGGGACAATATTCCAAAGTTTACTGGGGATGATTCTCCACACTTCACTGGGGGAAGCTTTTTCAGACTGCGCTGGGGAAAATTTCAAACTCCATTGGGGATATATTTTTAAACTCCATTGGGGATATTTTATACTCCGCCGGGGATGATAAGACTTTTCAGTGCTGATGGTAGATAAACTCAACTTGGGGAGAATATTACCGATTCATTCACAGTTGCAAGTCTCAGCTGGGGAGAGTTAACACTACTGCCCTTTCTTACTCTGCGGGGAGTGAAAGTATTTCAGCCATATTCTTCAGCTAAATCTACCTTCGTACCTGGTGGACAGAGAAACTGTACAGTTTGGACATTTCTTAGTGCCCCTGTTTCTGATATTACAAGTAATCGTCTTTTGTTTGTAAATATTCATGAGCAGCAATTAATGTCAAATGATATATCAAAAATGAACATTGGACGTTCTTTGCAAAGCAAAACAGAAAAAGGAAAAACGGTTTGAAATTTTTCTGAAAATGAATTGTATTGATTTGAAGTTTGGCCTGTAAATAGGCGTTTTTGTACAAGAGACTGACGTCCTAGTAAGAGAACGCCGCCGAACAAATAGATTTTATACAATTTGTGAAAAACAAAGAAAAACAACTATGTGAATATTCCCACTGGGTTCCAACTCTGCTATTTCCTTTATGTCTTCGAGCATCTCATCACTTTGCTACTTGGTTGAAGGTAGATCAGATTGATTAGTGTCGTCCGAGCTTGATAGTCGATACCGAAGTCTGGTTGCAAGGTGATCCAATGAGACATAGTGTTATGCTTTGATCCCTAATTTTTGCCTAGACCGCCCTTTCGGGTTTTCAGTCCACCGGGATACCCTTTTTTGCCCAAGCCGCCTTTTCAGGTTTTCGACTTTCTGGGTGTACAGATTTTTTCATTTTCATCCCTTATTTTTGCCCGAACCCTTTTGGTTCGCCGGGAAGCCCTTATTTTTGCCTAGGCCAGTCGACCTAGCGGGTCTTTGATTATACGTAGTATTTTTTCACTATGTCTGCATTGAAAGGGTGAGGAAGGTCGTCACCATCCATGGTGGTTAGAATCATAGCTCCTCCTGAGAAAATGTTCTTAACCACAAATGGCCCTTCGTAAGTAGGGGTCCATTTTCCCCTGGGATCACCTTGAGGTAAGATAATGCGTTTGATTACCAGATCCCCAACTTGATACTCTTGTCGTCTAACTTTCTTGTTAAATGCCTTGATCATCCGGTTTTGATACGTCTGACCATGACAAATAGCAGTAAGTCTCTTTTCGTCGATTAAGTTCAGCTGATCAAGATGGGTCTGAATCCAGTCATCTTCGCTCAAACCTTCATCCTTCATAATCCAAAGAGAGGGTATCTGAACTTCAATGGGCAATACGACCTCCATATCATATACCAAGGAATAAGGTGTTGCCCCTGTTGACGTTCGCGCTGAGGTATGGTACCCATGAAGAGCAAATGGTAACATCTCGTGCCAGTCTTTGTATGTCACCGTCATCTTCTGCACAATCTTCTTGATGTTCTTATTAGCCGCTTCAACAACCTCATTCATCTTCGGCCGATAGGGAGAAGAGTTGTGATGCTGTATCTTGAACTGCTTGCAGAGCTCGGTGATCATCTTATTGTTGAGATTAGTACCATTGTCTGTTATGATCCTCTCTGGTACACCGTATCGACAAATCAGATTGTGCCGAATGAAACGTGCTATGACGTTCTTGGTCACAGTAGCAAAGGAAGCTGCTTCAACCCACTTCGTGAATTAATCAATAACTACCAGGATGAAACGATGCCCGTTGGATGCTGTAGGTCTGATCTTGCCGATCGTATCAATGCCCCACATTGCAAAAGGCCAAGGAGCTGTCATGACGTTCATGGGTACTAGAGGTATGTGTACCTTATCAGCATAGACTTGGCACTTGTGACAGGTCCGAGAATGCTGATAACAGTCGGCTTCCATTGTGGACCAATAATATCCTGCCCGTAGGATCTTCTTTGCCATGGTGTGTCCACTGGAATGAGTCCCCAAAGTACCTTCATGTAACTCTGCCATGATCCTTTCTGTCTCGTTCTTATCCATACATCTCAGTAAGGTTGAATCACGGTTGCGCTTGTAAAGGATGTCATTACTGATGAAGAACTTCGCCGCGAACCTCCTCAGAAACTTCTTATCATTAACAGATGCACCCTCGGGGTATTCCTGAGCCTCAAGATACTTCTTTACCTCGTGAAACCAGGGCTTATCTGCTACCTCTTCAGTCTCAATGTCACAGCAATGTGCAGGTTCATCCAACTTTTCAATGATAATCCGGGGAGCTTCGTTGTCCCAATTGACTTTGAACATAGAAGACATCGTAGCTAGCGCGTCCACTAACTGATTCTCCTCTCTAGGGAAGTGTTCAAAGGTTATCTCCTCTAAGTGTGGAAGCAACGTCAATACATACTCCTTGTAAGGAATAAGATTTGGGTGTTTTGTATCCCACTCGCCTTTGATCTGACTGATCACGAGAGCGGAATCTCCGAATACACTTAAGAACTTAATCCTTAGGTCAATTGCTGCTCGAAGACCCATGATGCACGCTTCATACACCGCCATGTTGTTGGTGCAGTTGAAACATAGTCTGGCGGTAAACGGAGTATGAGAGCCTTTAGGAGATATGATCACGACGCCAATGCCATTGCCCAAAGCGTTTGAAGCTCCATCAAAGTACATAGACCATCAGGATCCTTCCTCAGGTCCTTCATCCGGTCCAGGTGTCTCACAGTCAGTTACTATCATGATATTCTCATCCGGGAATTCGAAGTTCATAGACTCGTAATCATCCACTGCCTGATGTGCCAGATGATCTGCCAACACACTTCCCTTGATTGCCTTTTGGGTCGTGTATTGGATGTCATACTCAGTCAAGATCATCTTCCATCTTGCTATTCTTCTGGATAAGGCAGGCTTCTCGAAGATATACTTGATTGGATCCATCTTTGATATCAGTAGAGTAGTGTGAGTAAGAAAATACTGTCTCAGCCGGCGAGCAGCCCATGCCAAAGTGCAACAAGTTTTCTCAAGAAACGAGTATCAGGTCTCGCAGTTGGTAAACTTTTTTCTAAGGTAATAAATAGCATGCTCTTTTCGGCCAGACTCGTCATGCTGTCCCAGCACGCACCCCATTGAGTTGTCGAGTACTGTCAAGTATAAGATCAGAGGTCTCCCTTCAACTGGAGGCATCAGGACAACTGGCTCTTAGAGATATTCCTTGATGCTTTCGAAAGTGGCCTGACATTCATCATTCCATCTTACCACTTGATCTTTCTTCAGTAGCTTGAAGATTGGCTCACAAGTAGCAGTCAGGTGTGAGATGAATCGGGCAATGTAATTCAAACGTCCCAGAAAGCCTCTGACTTCTTTTTCTGTTTGGGGAGCTTGAATTTCCTGTATAGCCTTCACCTTTGCAGGATCCACTGGAATACCTTTATCGCTTACGACAAAACCCAACAGCTTACCAGATCTCACCCCGAAGGTGCACTTGTTCGGGTTTAACCTTTGTACAACCTCAACCTGTCAAATAGCTTCTGAAGGTGGTCAAGATGTTCTTCCTCAGTCTGAGATCTTGCAATCATGTCGTCAACGTATACCTCAATCTCATGATGGATCATGTCATGGAACAAAGCGACCATGGCACGCTAATACGTTGCCCCAACATTCTTCAATCCGAAAGGCATGACTTTGTAGCAAAAGGTACCCCATTGAGTAACAAAGGTTGTCTTCTCCATGTCTTCGGGAGCCATCTTAATTTGATTGTAACAGGAGAAACCATCCATAAAGGAGAAGACCTTATACTGTGCGGTGTTGTCAACCAGAACGTCGATATGAGGTAGAGGGAAATCATCCTTGGGGCTCGCCCTGTTCAGATCCCTATAGTCAACACACATTTGAACCTTACCATCCTTCTTCGACACTGGAACCACGTTGGCCACCCACTGTGGGTAAGAAGTAACTTCTAGAAAGCCGACATCGAACTGTTTCATAACCTCAGCCTTGATTTTCTCAGACATCTCCGGGCGCATTCGGCAAACTTTCTGTTTCACTGGAGGACAATCTTCCTTGGTAGGCAGGCTGTGAACCACAATATCGGTATCCAACCCAGACATATCTTCATAAGACCAGGCAAAGATCTCAACGTAGTCACGCAGTATCTGAATCAACCATTGCTTAACACTAGACTCTATATTTGCACCGATCTTGACCTCTTTCTTGTCCACCTCTGTACCCAGATTCACTGAGTCCACCGACTCTTCATGCGGCTGTATGACCCTCTCTTCCTGAAGTAGCAGTATAGCAAGTTCGCCAGGCACTTCGCAATCATCTTCGGCTAAGTTGATTGGACTTTCGAAGTCATAACTGGCAGTAGCAGGGTCGTTATCAGTGGGATCCATAGTGGATGTGGACCTGTATATGTGAGTGTGTGTAAAATAGCAGTTTTGCAATATAGAAAAAAGAAAAACAAGGAGCACAAAATTTGAAATGCAATAAACGTCCAATGCGTTTATTAATGATATATATAGATGACACATAAAGCCCTCACAAACAAAGCCACAACGCTTCGGGTAAGACACCGAGCCATAAAGTTTTAAAAATTGTCTGTTACAAACTTAAAACAAAAGTATTATTACTGGGTAATGACAGAAACGGACATAGAATCCTTTGCCGTCCAATTTCTTAGTCCACCATCAACAGTCGGGTATATCCAGCTGTTAATATCAAACTCTTCTTCATCATCCCCAATAGCATTCACTCTCGCATCATGTTTGGGCATAGGCGCCGTTATGACATTAGGCTTTCCCGGCGCTTCGAACTCAATCTCCTTAGCATCAATCAGATCTTGTACTTTATTCTTCAAGACCCAACAATCATTTGTATCATGCCCCGGGCTATCGGAGTTAAAAGCACAGCGGGCGTTCGGATTGTACAACAATGATGTTATATTGGGATTCTTCGGGGCTTCCTTCAGAATCACCAAGTTGGTCTTCAATAACTGCGGCAGAATCTGAGACAGGGTCATATGGAGCTGAGTGAATTGTCTTCACGGTCTCTCATCCCTTGGCTGATTGTTGCACTGAGGAGCAACAACAGGTCTTGATATAACCACCACATTAACTGCTTGCCGGCGTTCAGGCTTGTTATGGTTTTTTGAGCTGTAAACAGTGTTGGATTCCTTCTTAAAAGGCTTCTTTTCGGTACTTGATGAAGCACCCTTCTGTATTTTACCACTCTTGATACCGGCCTCAACTCTTTCCCCGGTCATAATCAGCTCAGTAAACCCGGACGAGGAACTTCCAATCAGAAGGTTGAAATACAGACCAGACAAGATCCCCAGAAACATATCTACTAACTCCCTGTCAGCCAGCGGGGGTTGTACTCTTCCAGCAAGGTCCCTCCATTTTTGAGCATAGTCTTTGAAACCTTCCCTCGCACCCATAGACATACCCTGAAGTTGGGTACGTGTGGGAGCGAGGTCGGCATTGTATTGGTACTGCTTGTAGAAAGCAGCAACAAGGTCTTCCCAATTACGGATACTAGCTCCTTCCAGTTAGTAAAACCATTCAAGTTGAGTCCCTGAAAGACTATCTTGAAAGAAGTGGATCCAGAGGTTCTTTTCAGCGGTGTATGGCTGGATCTTTCTAACATACGAGTGGAGGTGCAACTTTGGTCAAGAAACCCCGTCGTATTTAGAAAAGACTGGTGCTTTAAACTTGTGGGGAATTACCACCCCAGATGACAAACCCAAATCTCCAAAGTCCAAACCAGGGACTTTCTGGACCTCCATTGCGCTCAACCGGTCTTCGAGTTGCTTATACCTATCCTCAACCAGAGGATACTGGTCTTCATCGAAGTCAGTCTCGTTTTCAGAAACCACAGAGCTAGGTGCCCTCCTTTCTTCTTGGTTTTCTCCCCCTCCAGATGAGTGAGTCAAATCAACCTCTTCCTGTAAATTGTTTCCGAATCTACGACCCATATTCAGTAGGACCGTCTTCTTCTTCTTCTTCTTCTTCTTCTTATCATTCAAGATAAGAGTCTTCAGATCTTGCTGACCCTTGGCCAAGTTCATGAACATTTCTTGGAACTGGGCGTTTTGAGCTTGCAGAGCCTTGATGGCTTGACCAGTTGATGTTTCAGAAGACATGATATGCTGAAATAAACAGCGAAGAAGATGAGAAACCTATAAGGGTACCTGTAATGAGGTGCATGGGAATGAAATGTGTATGGTATGATTTCAAAGACTTTAGAGATTCAAATTCGTAAACCAAAATGAAACACACTTTTATTAGATAAAACTTGAATTCAATGTTCAACAAATTCCTTTAAGGTGTTACAAAAAGAAAAACTGAAAAGTAAATCAAAACTAGAAATAACAAAAGACATCAGCTCTCCCATGGCCGCTTTCCATTGGTGCTAACATAGTCGTTGAGGATCTGCTCGTTCTCCAGTTTTGCCTTGTTAACTTCAGGATCTTCCGCTCTTGCTCGTGATACTTTTCTCTGTAAGTATCCCGCTCTTCCCTTAGTTGGATCTAGGACCTCTTTAATGCCCCAATGTCAGTAGGCATGCATGGGTGGAGGATGGTAGGAGGAACCCCTTCTTCATCAGTACTCTCAACAATTACCAGTAAGACCGCTTCGTAGGGCATCCCTAGTTTCTGAGCACGTGTACGAACCCACCAGAGATATGGTTCCATTGGAAGAGAAGTCTTCACCCCTAGCTTGTGCGGATCAGACCTGTGCACCCTATCCCAGCATCGTATGAATCTGCGGCGATGCTCATCACTATCCCCTTGGAAGTCAAAGAAAATGCTCGGAAGTAGCAACTCATGAGTTCCGTCCCTCCTAGCTCACCCAAACTGTCGTAAGGCCAAACAAGGATTATAGGTGATCCCTCCATTGATTCCTAGCAGTGGAACATTGGGGTATTCCCCACAGCGATCAATAATAGCTACGTCTTCCATGTCTTTAGTGGTCCAAATGATGTCCATGTGAGCAAGAGACATAATCCTGTAGGCCCAACCCATGCCTTCCTTGTTCTTCAAAACTGATTTGGGGAGGTGAGAAATAAACCACCTCTCCAGCAATGGTGCACAGCACATAAGGGTTCCCCGTTTCCGAGCAGTACGAGCATAGAGGGTATGCAGAATATCACCCAAGAGAGTGGGCACTGGATTATGGGATATGAAAATCTTCACCGCATTCACGTCAACAAAGGAATATGAGTTTGGAAACAGAACCAGACCATAAATAAGAAGAGCCAGGATGTCTTCGAACGCCTGAAAGTCTAAACTGTCCCAAAACTGATTAGCCTGATTAACCAAGAACTTAGCTAAGAATCCTTTTATCCCACTCCGAGTTTCCCAATTAGACATTACCTCAGCCTTTGTCAGATGGAAGGATGAAGCAATCTCTTCCGGCCTAAGGGCTACCTCCCAACCTATAAACGGCGTCTGCTCTAGAATAGAAATACCAAGCAGATTAGAGAACTCTTCCAAGGTAGGGACCAACTGATAGTCCGGAAAAGTAAAGCCGTGGTACAATGGATCAAAGAACTGGCATAAAACACTCATCATCTGTTCATCCAATCTGGAAGTGACTAAACCAAGGAGGTGACCATGTCTTCTGATAAAGGAGGAAGTATCTAGAACCTTCCCAACCAAATCTCTAAGATGAGTGGGAATCTGTACAAAGTTGATCCGAATAGTGTTTCTACGGATAGATGCCATGATCTACAAAACAGAACAAAGATGAATCCCATTGGTCTTTGAAATGGTTAGTCCAATGCAATATGCATGCAATGTCATGATAGAAACATACCACAAGTATTCACAGATAGCAAACATGGTAAGGGAAAACAAGTCACACAGATAGCCCTTAGATTTCAGGCTGGCAAGGAGCTTAGGTACTACCCTCTTTCAGTTTAGTTGGTTCAACCTGTCCTAGAAATAGTAACCGGGTTCTAGAGGATCTCAATATCACTGACCACCCTCGATCGGTCATAATTCCAATTTAGCAACCTTTTCTTTTGGTCGAAATCATCGGGAGAGTTTGGTCTCAATGAGTGTAGCATATTGCTACTGTTCTATGGCCAAGTTGGTCAATTATAGGTTCTAAGGTCAGTTGGTGCTTAATGACCCCTTAGCAGACCCATATTCTCCTCGTTGCACCACAAGGGATATCGGTACAAACTAAAGTGCCACACCAACATAGCTACTGCTTCAACCGTATCGGTCTACACCGTACAGTTCCCTCACAGTTTATTACTACTTACCTAAAGGGTGTCCCCTAGATCCGGGTTAGGATCTATAGTAACTCCGATTCAAACCCACAAAGATAAAGCAGACAAATCATGCAATTGAAAACATTATGAACTAATCCTAAGGTACACCCCACTTATAATCTTCCCCAACAGAGTCGCCAGTTCTGTGATACAGTGGGAAGAACTGACTGTTTTTGGAATGCTGGTTTTGCGTTTTGCGTTTATTTTCGCAAAATGTCGCAGTAAGCAAGAGTCGCCACCGACTTTTATTTTATCCAACAAGGAAAGGAAAAAAGCACAGAAAAATTCCTTTTTTGAGATATTTCTGAGTACGGGGGGTAGATTATAGAAAGGGAAGGTATTAGCACCCTTTCTATTCATAGTTATCTACGAGCTCTTAGGTACTTGCTCATTGTTTTCAAAATTGTTTTCTTTGTGCTTGTGGGTTTTGAATTTTTTATTTATTGTAACTTCGATTTAACTCTTGCTTCTATCCTCAAGAGTGTAATGAAGTGTTTTTGAAAACTTTGTTTGAAAAGAGTGTAAGTGTGAGAAAAGTTTTGTTTCAGATGAGCAAGTATCTAAGAGCTATCTACCTACTTGAAAAAGGAATCGTTCTATGCTAATTTCCTTTAGACAATGCTATCCCACTATTAGTAAGTAGGTATCACCGTCGTTGGAGTTTGAGGGTCAATTCGAATGAGGGACATACGGTCACCAAAGCAATGTTAGGACGCCTTAGCGGTAACCCTAATGTCTTAGATCATTTGTTTGAGGCAACAATATCCGAGGCAACTATTTCGAGGCGACTATGATCTTTTAGACAAGAGGGCGACCTCTAAAACGACCTATACTCAATGACCATTTACGAAGGCAACCAAGTGGGGTGTACCCTAAGAGTGCGCATGTGCGAGTGTGTCGTTTTCAGTTATTTTTATCTTTGCACATGTTTAGGGTGATCTAATTGATTTTAATTCAAACATTCATTCTTGTCATGCAACCCTATTATCAAACATCTAACAGTTGTATAATTTGTAGAAATTAAAGGTGCAGAAATTAAATTACAAGGCGTCGGGTATTTACATCGCCAAAAGCAACCCTTTGAAAAATAAAATAAAGCGGTAAAAATAATAAATATCCTATTTAGAACTATTACAAGCCGGGAGCAGATACATCAATAATTAAATAAGGAAAAATAAATCGCGCTAGTGAAATTAAGTCGAATGCGAAATTTAGGATAAAACCAAAAAGTCAGTTCTCCCACCATATTACAGAACTGGGGAAACTACTTAAAAAAGAGGGGTTACCTTAGAGTTTAGATCACTTATACTTGCTTGAATTGTTTGCTTTACCTTAAGGGTTCATGCTGGGGTATTATTGCTTGTAAGATCCTACACCCGAATCTAGGGATTCCTTAGGTAAGTAGAAATAAATCATAAAGACTATACGACGCAATGGTTAACATGATGGCTACAGTTAGTGTGACACTTTGGTTTATACTGATGTTCCTTGAGTCAGTCGAGGATAACATTAGGCTTCCACATGGTGTCGTTAACACTAACTTACTTTTAGAACCTTAATTAACCCATCTTGGCCATTAGAAAGTAGTGAGATATCTGGCTTTGGTTCAATCTAAAGTTGGTTCATACTTGAGGCTATGCTTATTGAGATTTGACTCTCAGGATGTTTTGGTGGCAAGGCAGTTGCCGTGCTAAAATAAAGCCTGCGAAAAAGATTCGAGATATGAGATTCCTAGAACCCAGTTACTATTTTAGGACAAGTTGAGCCAACTTAACTCCAATAGGGAAGAGTATTTACCTATGGACTCCACGCAAGCCTTTAAACCTAAGGCTATTGTATGACTTGTTTGTGTTTTCTACTTATTTAACATGAACATAACATCATAAAATTATATCATCATAACATAACATTTTTACTAACCATTTCAAGGACCTAGGGATTTATCTTTGTTCTTGTTGCAGGTTATGGCCTATGCTCGCAGAAATACTATCCGAATCAACTTTGGAAGGATACCTTCCAAGCTTAAAGAGTTAGCCTCAGAGGTTCCCGAAAACTCTCAATTCACCAAGAGGCATGGTTATCTACTCAGTTTTGTTACCTCAGGTTATAAAGAAGACATGCTGAGTGTTCTATTCTAATTCTTTGATCCTAAGCATCACTATTTTACTTTCCCAGATTATCAGTTGGTATCTGTTGTACCCCAAAATTTTCCCTCCCATATTTCTCAACAAAAGTCAAGTGAGGTCCCCAAATTGCTCAAGGAAGTTCAAGAGTTGACCAGACAAACTCTCTCCTAAGGCAGTCTACCTCAAATTAGGGTTTCTATCTTCATCAAGATGTATGGACCACAAAGGCCTCAAATTCTCACCATTGTCCTAACACGTTCTCAAGATCATCCATGTCAAGTTTCAAGCCTTGCAGAGGAAGTTTGCTCAGTCAATTGCTCAAATGCCTTAAAATCAACTGTGCTAGGTCAAAAGTCAACTGTGGCCCACATACAGTCAAACTTTAAGATTTTTGGTCAACATACTTATTTTGAAGTATTATCCATCATTTTATCAAGGGTTGATCATGATTCCTCAAGGATTGCTCACAATTCATCAAAACCCAAAAGTTGCTAAATTAGGGTTTTGTAGGAAAATTCAACTCAACTTTGACCAAGCATAACTTTCTCATACTTTATCAGAAATGACCCATCCAAATCTCATTTTGAAGAGGATTTAATTCCCTAAAATTAATCTTCAGCGCCCAAGTTCAGAATATGCACTCACAAAAAGATATGAATTTTGACATTATAGGTCATTTTGGAAAGTCAACAAAAACACCTTTTGGGTCAAAGCTTCATACATGAGCATGGAAGACTCAATTGAGATGAGACCAAAAGGGTTGCTTATAGACATCCTAAGATTTCTAAAAAGTCTAAGAACACCTCTCTAGGGTCAAAATTGAGAGAGTTATGCATTGGCCAAATTGACCATTTTTGTAAAATTGCCAAAAGTCAAATGTGCTCAAATTTGCATTTTTTACTAAATGGGCCCAACTTTTTATGCTTGCACCTCAATTATAATGTGGTCCACGAATCAAGAAGAGTTTACTTCTCTCACAAGCAGAAATTCAATCTCCAACAGAATTCATTATCATCAGCAATGAAAATTCATCCCCGGTGGAGTTTATTTCTCCAAATCAGCAGATCTATCAGTAGAGTATCTCCTCTCCAACATAGTCATTCTCCTGAAGAGTTGTTCTCAAATAAGGTCTCTCCTTGGAGGAATATCCGTAAACAAGGGGAAAATCCCCAGCATAGTCATCTTTGTTCACCATCCCCAACAGAAGTAGAGAAACTATGGTTTTTTACGCCGATCAAGAATACCATTTCTCATACTCTCCAAACAGCAGTCAGGGATTTATTTTCCCAGACTCAGATTATTATGTCAGCATTTCATGTTCATACATCATGACATATGCATGCATTACATATAAGCATGGTCTCATTTATTTTGAGAACGTCATCATACAATGCATCTCATGCATTGCACATAACTAATCCTTTATTTCTTTCAGGAAAGACAATTATTACCAACAATTTCCAGTAGGTCCATGATCAACACTCAAAGCTAAACAGAGTAATCATCGGTGCGACAAGAGAATCCTTACCCAAGTTCCCTCTGCAGTTTTACCTAAACTCATTTCAAAGTAACCCTATTATCTAGGTTCCTTCTCACAGCCCTACTATCCAGGCTTTCATTTTGAAGTAACCCTACCATCCAGGTTCCTTCTCACAACTTTACTATCCCGGATTTCATATCGAAGTAACCCTACTATCCAGGTTCCTTCTCACATCCCTATTATCCCGGCTTTCATATCGAAGTAATCCTACTATCCAGGTTCCTTCTTACATCCATACTATCCCGACTTTCATATCAAAGTAACCCTACCATCCAGGTTCCTTCTCACAACCCTACTATCCCGGCTTTCACATCAAAGTAACCCTACTATCCAGGTTCCTTCTCACAGCCCTACTATCCTGGCTTTCATATCGAAGTAACCCTACTATCCAGGTTCCTTATCACAGTCCTACTATCCCGACTTTCATATCGAAGTAACCCTACTATCCAGGTTCCTTCTTACAGCCCTACTATCCAGGCTTTCATATCGAAGTAACCCTACTATCCAGGTTCCTTCTCACAGCCCTACTATCCAGGCTTTCATATCAAAGAAACCCTACTATCCAGGTTTCCTTCTCACAGCCCTACTATCCAGGCTTTCATATCGAAGTAAACCTACTATCCAGGTTCCTTCTCACAACCCTACTATTCAGGCTTGCATATCGAAGTAACCTTACTATCCAAGTTCCTTCTCACAACCCTACTATCCAGGATTTCATATCGAAGTAACCCTACTATCCAAGTTCCTTCTCACAGCCCTACTATCCAGGCCTTCGTCTCGAAGTAACCCTACTATCCAGGTTCCTTCTCATAAACTTACTGTTGTATCCCAAAATTTTCCCTCTCATTTATCAGGATTTTCCTCACAAGACTTCTTGGACTCAAGACAAGATTAGGGTTTGGTCAGCTCAAGACCTTATCTTGCATTGATAATTCAAAATTAGGGTTTGAGTTTGCACAAGGATTTTTGGATCACCAATGCTTCATGTGACCTTCATACACCATCTTGGACCCCTAAGATTGCCCATGTTAAGTTTCAAGCCTTGAATCACATTTTTGCTCAGTCAATTGGATAGTTGACCTAAAAATCAGCTGTATTGGGGAAAAAGTCAACCATGGCCAATTTACAGTCAAACTTCATAATTTTTGATCCAAAACAACATTTTAGACTCATATGTACCATTTTATCAAGTTTGGATCACAACTCCCCAAGAAATTTGATCAAATTATCAAAAGGGCAAAATGATCAAAATTAGGGTTTTGACTGAGAAAGGGCAATTTCTGATTTTTAAACTAGCCAATGACCAATTGGGTTCAAGCATGATTTCAAGGGTTAAATGGCATCATCTTGACCTAATTACATAGTTCAAAAAATCACCAGTTCATTGGATTGACAGATGAATTTTGTAGTCAACTAATCAAAAGTCAACTGTACACTGAAAAGTCAAACTTTGACTTTTTAGTCAAAATCAAGTGTCAAGGGTCATAATTCATCAAGATATGTCAAAATATGAAACTTGTTGACCAATAAAACCAATTTTGCAAATTAGGGTTTTGAATTTGAAAAATTTCATAACTTAGAATTTTTCTAAGTATGGAAATTTTCTTATTTTTTCCCAACTTTCCACCATTTTTTCACCATGATGCAATTTGATTCAAAGAAAACTTCCTACATGAAAGTTGTAGTACTCCATGAAATCTAAAACTTTGATTCACAAAGTTTTCCCAAAATATGCTTGGATCTCAAGTTATGAATTTGTGAATAGAGGTCCATGAACTAAAAGACTTAGTGAAAATTTGCCCTAATTTAGGCAGTTTTTTGACCCAACTTCATGGACATTTTTCACCTAGTTCCATGAGGTATCTCAAAATTCATTTTAGAGATGGATTATAGAGCACATGACAAGATTTCCAAAATGTCATGGAACTCTCCAAGATTATTTATGGTTACAGAGAATCGAAGAAGATAAATTGACATTTTGTCACATTTGATCAAGCCATTTTTACAAAGTGTCAAGTTGCAAATCTGATCTTGGATGCTTGTACCTTGCATTACAGGTCCTAAACTCATTCTACACTCCATAATTAAATTCAAACTTATAGGATAAGGGCTTTATCTTTGCTTTTGGAGCATTGTACAAGAAATAATTCCATAAATGGCCAAAAGTTCACAATACCATTTTCATAAAGCAAGCTTTTACAACTTTATCAACCTTGAGCCTTAGACCTGTTTCTTTGAAGCAAGAAATTTCCACATATATCAAGCAATGTGTACCAACTTCTATCAGCTCACAAGCCAGCTAGTACAAGCATGTTGCACAAGTCATCTCACTTTTCTTCAAATGCAAGAAAAGTTGCAAAAGAAGTCAGAACTTGTACAAAAAGGGAAGAGTGGACTTTGTATCATTCTATACATATTCACAAACTTATCACAAGCCAGAACACGAATGCATAACATCTGAAACTCTTCAAAACACAAAAACTTCATTTTTCTGCCCAAACATCCAGCTTCTGCAAAATCCTTGCCAACTTCATTTTGGCCCGTGCATTTTGCCTTTTAACCTTTGAAACACTTCATCCACATCATATCCAAGCTATCCAAGCCTTTACATTGTTGTTGTAACCCCTGTTTCAGCCATTTCTATTTTCACTTTGGAAGCTTGCAACTTGACTTCTACAAAGACTTCTGGCCATCCACAAAGCAAGCTAGGTATTAGAATAGTTTTAGGAAGTTCAAGGAATATCACATGATCCTCAGGCCTCACTCAAAGTCCCCACATTGTCATATCCAAATCCAGCTGAAGGAGGTATTTTTCAAAACTCTATCTCTCTATTTAGGCATCCTCAAGCCACGATTTGTGAAGCAAAAATGTAGCCCTTATCATGGTGAAGCTATACATATGCATACTTGTCATTTATATTAACTGTGCCATGAGAATTTGAAGCTTGAAGTTCATGAAATAATTAGGTCACGAATTAGGGCTGATTAAATTCTCTCTGATCTTTGAGAATTAGGTTACAAATTTTATATCATTGGAATCGTGAGATTACAAGCTACATGTTTTGTGTTATGGGTTTTTGTTTTTGTGCAAGCAATAGAGAGTTACAGATTTGAAGAAGAACGCGCGCAAACGGAATGGCTGGAGGACAGGGATGACTGGCTTGGGCTTTTTGGCATTTCTGGCCTTTTTGTTTTTACTTTTTGCACCCCCTGGATTACTTTTGCACCCCCTTGCATATTTGTTTTATTTTTCATTTTTCTTTTTACATTTTTATATTTATTGTTTTTATTTATTTTTCTGAATCACAAAAATCATGAATAATATTTTCTTTATTTTTTGCATTTTATTTTATTTTTTATTTTATTTTTTGCATAAAAAATAGTTTATTAGGATAATATACTTTATTTTCTTAAATAAATTGTAAATACATTTAATAAATACTATACATTTTTATTTTATTATTTTACAAAAAAAATATCATTTTCACATACATATTTAATTTTTAATATTTGTACACAATATTATTTATTATTTACTTGTACAAAAAATAGACAAAATAATAATATAAAATATATATTTTCTTTAATAAAAAAATTAGGGTTTCCCCCTTTCAAAAATAATAATGTTATTTTTCCTTTTTTTTCTAGGGTTAATTAATTTTATTTTCTCATACCTTACACAAATACAAAACATATTTGCATAAATACATTGCATTGCATATTTAAATATTTGTATATTTATTTATTTCGCACAATATTCAATTGGGTTGTAATAATATTTTAGGGTTTATTTTGTGCAATACCCCCATTCAAAAACTTGTATCCCCCCTCCCATAATAATTGTTGTAATAGCTTAGTTTACATTTACGTAATTTATCGCATTTATACCATGTTTAGTAAACTAGGGTTTGCATGACAAGACCAAAAACAAACAAATAGAAATGACCTAATACAAGACAAATCAAAATGCATGAAAAATGACACATTTTGCACACAAGCACCCTTAGGGTTTCACCCACTTGGTTGCCTAAAACAAAATGACCATGGTATGCATGCAAAGTATCTTGGCAAAACAAAGCAAAATAAGATCATAGTCCCTCGATGACGCTAAAAAAAGGTTGCCTAAACAAATGATCTTGGTCCCTCTAACATGATAAGATACTTGGCAACATTGCTATCATGGTCATACGATGACCCACGCCCGTCCCTTTTAACATCCAAAGATAGGGTTGTTTACCAAATCAATGGTAAATCAACAATGTCAAAGGAATAAAAATGCATAAGAAAGACATTTGAGTAGGTAGATAGCTTCTAAGTTACTTGCTCCATTTCAAAACAAACCTTTCTATTTTCAAAAACAAACACACACATTTCAAAACATTTTCAATCACTTTCAAAACATTGGAACATTTTTCAAAAGACAAACATCTTTGTATACATTCTTACGAACGAGAATAATTACAAAGATTGCCAAAACGATGGCCTCTTTTCAAAATACTTTCAAAACCACACCAAATACAAAGCACCAGTTCAAACAATTTCAAAAGCAAAGAAAGTGATCTAAGCAAGTAACTAAGAGCCCATGGAAAACCATGGATGAAAAGGGTGCTAGCACCTTCCCTTTTCATAATCTACCCCCCGAACTAAAGAAAACATCTCAAAGGTCTTTCCTATGCTTTTTACCTTTCCTTTTGGATAAAATAAAAGTCGGTGGCGACTCTTGCTAAACCGCGACATTTGCGACGAAACACAAAACCTCAAGTCAGTTCTCCCACCGTATCACAGAACTGGCGACTCTGCTGGGGAATTAAGATAAAGTGGGGTTACCTTAGGGTTTAGATCACCTTTATTTGCTTACAATTGTTTTCCTTGTTTGCTTTACACTTTGGTTCTATTGTTTGGGTTTGAATCCTCCACCCGGATTTGGGAAACATTATAGGTAAATAGCAATACGTTATGGAAACTGTGTGGGGTATACCGAGACAGTCTAAGCAATAGCTATGTTAGTGTGACATATTTGTGGGTACCGGTAGCCTTTATGTCAATCAAATAGAATACGGGGCTACTGAGTGATGTCATGAAGCACTAATGAACTTCTAGAACCTTTACTTGACCAACTTGGCCTTTTAGGATGTAGTGAGATGACCGACTTTGGTGAACTCCGAAGTTGGTAGATACTCGATACTACACTCATTGAGGGTTGGTTCCTTGGAATATTTCGGTCGCCGGTAAGAGGTTTGAATTGAAACAATGAACAAGGAAACAATCCAGTGATATTGAGCTCCTTAGAACCCGGTTACTATTTCTAGGACAAGTTGAGCCAACTAAACTTCAAGAGGGTACTTACCTATGAAACCCCATGCAAGCCTAAACTAGGAACTTTTGTGATTTGCTTGTACATATATACTTGTGCATAACATCATGGACATCATGAGCATCATATGCATCCTCTAACCATTTCAAGGATTTTGTGAAATGATCTTTGTTCTTGTTTTGTAGGTTATGAATTCACTTCGCAGGAAAACTATCCAAGTCAACCTTGTAAGAATTCCTCCACAACTCAAGGAGCTAGCTTCAAGGATTCTTGAGAAATCTCCATTCACCGAGAGGCATGGTCGTCTACTCAACCTAGTCACTTCCAACACAAAGGAGGACATGATGAAAGTTCTCTTCCAGTTCTTTGACCCTTTGCATCACTGCTTCACATTTCCTGACTACCAGCTTGTGCCCACTTTGGAATAATTCTCTCAACTCTTGAGGATTCCTATTCTCAATCAACTAACTTTCAACGGTACGGAAAGATATCCAAAGCCATAAGAGATTGCTCAAGCCCTGCACTTGCACTCATCTGATGTCAGAACCCATTGGGAAACTAGAAGTGATGTCAAAGGCTTCTTGGCAAAGTTCTTGTTTGAGAAGGCCTAAAGCTGTTGGAACTCCTTGGACTTGCAAGCTTTTGTGGGGATTGTAGCTCTTCTCATCTATGGGATGGTCTTATTCCCTAACCCTGATCAACTCATAGATGTGAGTGCTTTCAAAATCTTCATGTCACGCAATCCGGTGCCTACATTGCTTGGAGATATCTTACACTCTTTTCACATTCGTACAATGAGGAAAAGAGGTGTTCTCATGTGTTTCACTCCTCTCCTAGCAAGATGGTTTATTTCTCATCTTCCCCAATCAGTCTTGAAGAATGAGCAAGGTTTGAGGTGGTCACAACGGCTGATGACACTTACACATTCAAACATTCATTGGTGTTCTCGATCTAAAGAGAATGTTATCATCATCGACCGTTGTGGATAATTCCCTAATGTCCCTCTACTTGGCATTAGGGGAGGCATCACCTACAACCCCTGCTTGGCTCTAAGATAGTTTTGTTATGCCCGAAGGGATGGCCCACATGATATGCTGGTTCAAGACTTGGTTTTCGACTTCGACAACGATAATCAAGGACTCCGTTAAAGGTTCATCCGAGCTTGGAGGATGCCAAACAAGGTAGACAGTAAGACCTTGGGACACAAGAATTCCATCCCTCTTGAGCCTTACCTCAACTGGGTACGAACCCGCGCCCAAAGTCTTAAGATGCCTTACCCCTCTGTTCTCCCAGTGATTATAGATCCTGTTAAGGAAGGAGAGGTTCCATACACCCTCCTACATCCTGACATGCCAACATCGCTCAAAGATTTAAAAATGAGTTGGATACAGCTCAAGGGAGAACGCGATACTTTTGAAGTCCAATTCTACTCAAGCGAGAAGAAGGTTTTGGAACTTACTCGGTTACTTCGCGAAGAGAAGACTCTCAACACCTACATTGCACCAAAGAGGATGCACAACGTCTTTTTATCTTAGAATTTTGTATTATTTTGCCCTAGGGGCATTGATGTACTCACAAATTCTATTTTATTAATATAACGTGTGTTTCTTTTTGTTTAACACAAATTTGAATTTTCAAATCCTTGAAAACATTGCATGAATACATATTATTCATCATGTGCATAAACAGGTCTTTGTAAAATGTTTCCTCATCCCTCTGTTGTTTATTTCAGCAAAATGGGTCTTGAACAAACAGTTAAAGACTTGCAAGCTCAGAATTCACAATTTCAACAACTACTCTTGACCTTAGCCAAGGGGAAGAAGGAGCTCAAGACTCTACTAGAGAAAGAAAAAGAGAAAAAGAAGAAGAAGCCAGCTGGGGTGGTTATCATGGGCAGAAGGTTCCAGGGACATGCCAGAAGGACCTTGGAATTTCCATCAACCTCTGAGGAAGGGGAAAGAAAAGGTAAGGAGACAGTAGTGCCATCAGATTCTGATGCAAAAGAAGAGGAGGAAGAGGATTACTCCGAACAACAATACCCTCCAGCCGATGACAAATACAAAAACCTGGAAGAACGTCTAGCTGCTATGGAAGTACAAAGAGTACCGGGGCTGGACTTTGAGGAGTTAGGGTTGGTGTTTGGAATAGTAATCCCTCCGAAGTTTAAAGTGCCACTATTTGCTAAGTATGATGGGGTGTCTTGTCCCAAGATGCACCTCCGCTCATATGTCAGGAAGATGCAGCCACATTCTACTGACAAAGACTTATGGGTTCACTTTTTCCAGGACAGTTTGTCAGGAATGCAGCTTGATTGGTTCTACCAATTGGAGAGGGCAGATGTCCATAATTGGGAAGACTTGGCAGCATCCTTCTATAAACAGTATCAATACAACACCGACTTGCCACCAACCCGTACTCAACTACAGAGTATGGCTATGGTGTCCAATGAGGGCTTCAAAGACTACGCCCAAAAGTGGAGGGATTTAGCCGGAAGGGTGCAACCACCTTTATCTGAAAGGGAGCTAGTGGACATGTTCTTGGGAACTCTGTCAGGTCCTTTCTTTAATCATCTGATTGGGAGTTTGTCTGTAGGATTTACTGAGTTGATTCTAACTGGCGAGAGGGTGGAAGCCGGTATAAGAAGCGGGAAAATTCAGAAAGACGCGTCTACCTCTGCTGTTTCAAAAAAGCCCTTCACTGGAAACAAGGAAGTGTCTGCTGTCTATGCACAGAGAAATCAGGGAAGAACCGAGCGCCGACCAATGGTGGGGGCTGTTATGATTCAAAAGTCTGCATCAGACCAACCAAGAAACAACCAGCCAAGAAATAACTCGCAAAGGGTGGAAAGGCCTGTACGGCAATTCACCAAGATAAACATGACTCCAGCTCAAGTCCTACCACATCTTCTGAAGTTGAATTTGGTCATGCTAAAAGAGGCCCCTAAAAATCCCAATACTGCATCTCCCCACTACCATCTGAATGCCAAGTGCGCTTACCATTCTGAAAGTCCAGGGCACGACACCAACAACTGTTGGGCTCCGAAGAACAAGATTCAAGATCTGATAGACGCAAAGGAAGTTGAATTTGAAGGGCCTGAGAAACCGAATGTTATCTCCACTCCAATGCCTATGCATGGGCATAATGCCAATGCTATTGAGGAAGACAGTGAAGGAGATGGCAGCTTGGAAGATTGGATATTTCCTACTGTCGGCGGAGGACTGTGCAACTAGGAAGCAAAAGACTTTGTTCCGATTACTTTCATACCGCAGTAATTTATCTTCTCCATTTCTGTTGGATCTGTAATAATTCAAAAACAATTCGTACTTTTTCAACCTTGTGCCTTACCCAAGGCACAACGGTCCATTTGTAAGGGTTCTTATTTCATTTTCATATGTCATTTAATGAATCATGGATGCTTTTCATATATAAACCTTTTGTGCTCATTGTCTTTATTTTACATTTTTTGTTTTAAGATGGCTATGCCCTTACACACACCCACACTGACAAATGCAGGTACCCTTCCACTCAGGATCTCATGGGTAACGATACTGCTATAGCCTTCAGTGACTCTGAAGATCTGATCTACCAAGCCGAATACGAAGGTGAGGAAAATTGTGAGGTGCTAGGGGAATTGACCAAACTATTACAACAAGAGGAAAGAGATATTCAGCCTCATGAGGAACTGTTGGATACAACGACTTGGGTACTGAGGAAGACAAAAAGGAAATCAGAGTGGGTGCCAATCTAGAGCCGAGGGTCAAGGAGCGCCTAATTCAGCTGTTGCATGAATATGTTGAGATCTTCGCCTGGTCATACAAAGACATGCCGAGACTCGATACAGACATTGTGGTACACCGTCTACCCACAAGAGAAGACTGTCCACCAGTGAAATAGAAGGTCCGCCGCATGAGACCTGACATGTCAGAGAAGATCAAAGCAGAAGTTATGAAACAGTTCAATGTTGAATTTCTTGCTGTTACTTCCTATCCACAATGGGTTGCTAACATTGTTCCTGTGTCTAAGAAGGACGACAAAGTGAGAATGTGCTTGGATTATAGAGATTTAAACAGGGCCAGCCCTAAATATGACTTTCCACTTCCGCACATCGACATCCTGGTTGACAACACAGCTCAGCACAAAGTATTTTCTTTCATGGACAGATTCTCAGGCTATAACCAGATCAAAATGGCACCTGAGGAGATGGAGAAAACTACTTTTGTTACATAGTGGGGTACGTTCTGCTACAAAGTGATGCCATTCAGACTGAAGAATGCTGGGGAAACCTATCAACGCGCCATGGTAGCCTTGTTTCATGATATGGTACATCATGAGATAGAGGTCTACGTAGATGACATGATATCCCGATCACAAACTGAAGAAGAACACCTTAATCACTTGCAAAAGCTGTTTGTCAGGTTGAAGGAGTACAAGCTAAGGTTAAACCCGAACAAGTGCACATTCGGAGTTTGGTCCGGTAAACTTTTGGGTTTCATTATCAACAACAAAGGCATCGAGGTTGATCCTACCAAAGTCAAAGCTATACAAGAAATGCCAGCTCCTCGCACTGAGAAGGAAGTCAGAGGTTTCTTGGGACGCCTAAACTACATTGCTAGGTTCATTTCTCACCTAACATCTACTTGTGAGCCAATCTTCAAGTCGTTGAAGAAAGATCAGGTAGTTAGATGGAATGATGACTGTCAAGTTGCTTTCGACAAAATCAAGGAGTATTTACAAGAGCCTCCTGTCTTGATGCCGCCAGTCGAAGGAAGACCTCTAATCATGTATCTGACTGTCTTAGAGAACTCAATGGGGTGCGTATTGGGGAAGCATGACGAGTCTGGCCGAAAAGAGCATGCCATTTATTACCTTAGCAAAAAGTTTACCGACTGTGAAACCATATATTCACTGCTCGAGAAAACTTGCTGCGCTTTGGTATGGGCTGCTCGCCGACTAAGACAATATATGTTGACTCATACCACTTTGCTGATATCTAAGATGGATCTGATAAAATACATCTTCGAAAAGCCTACTTTGTCTGGAAGGATAACTAGATGGCAGATGATCCTAACAGAATATGACATACATCACACGACCCAAAAAGCTATAAAGGGCAGTGTGCTAGCTGATCATCTGGCCTATCAAGCTGTAGAAGATTATCAATCCATGAAGTTTGACTTCCCTGACGATGACATCATGACATTAGATAATGTTGAAGATTTCAGACCATATGACGGACCTGAACAAGGATCCCGATGGACCCTGTACTTTGATGGGGCATCCAATGCACTTGGTAACGGTATCGGCGTTGTGCTTATATCTCCAGAAGGATGCCATACTCCTTTTATCGCCAGACTTTGCTTCAACTGTACGAACAACATGGCAGAGTACGAAGCTTGCATATTTGGACTCAAGGCTGCTATAGACTTGGGAATCAAATCTCTAATTGTGTTTGGGGACTTAGCTTTGGTCATCAGTCATATCAAAGGAGAGTAGGACACTAAACATCCAAACGTTATCCCTTACAAAGAACATGTCTTGACATTGCTACCACATTTCGAGCAGATAACCTTCGAACACTTCCCGCGAGAAGAAAATCAGCTAGCAGATGCTCTAGCTACAATGTCATCCATGTTTAAACTTAATTAGGATAACGAGGCTCCCCAGATCACCATTGAGCGAATGGACGAACCTGCACACTGTCACGAGATTAATACCGAAGAAGTAGTGAACCAGCCTTGGTTTCATGAAGTCAAAAGGTATCTCGAGGCTCAAGAATACCCTGAAGGAGCTTCAGTCAATGACAAAAAGTTCTTAAGGAGATTCTGAGCTAAGTTCTTCCTAAGTAATGGCATCCTATACAAACGCAATCATGATTCTATTCTGCTCCGTTTTGTGGACAAGATTGAAGCTGAAAGGATTATGGCTGAATTACATGAAGGTACCTTCGACACTCACTCTAACGGGCATATGATGGCAAAGAAGATTCTACGGGAAGGCTATTATTGGTCTACCATGGAAGCTGACTGCTATCAACACTCCCGAACTTGTCATAAATGTCAAATCTATGCAGACAAGGTGCATGTGCCCCCGGTTCCTCTAAATGTCTTAACAGCTCCTTGGCCCTTCGCTATGTGGGGAATCGACATGATTGGGGAGATCAAACCTACAACCTCCAATGTACACCGCTTCATTCTAGTGGCCATTGATTATTTCACAAAGTGGGTCGAAGCAGCTTCCTTTGCCTCCGTTACAAAGAATGTGGTTGCCTGCTTCATAAAGCAGAATCTCATTTGCCGGTACGGTATCCCCGAAAGGATCATCACTGACAACGGTACAAACCTTAACAATATTATGATCACCGCCTTGTGCGAGCAGTTCAAGATTCAACATCACAATTCATCCCCCTATTGGCCAAAGATGAATGGTGCTGTCGAAGCTGCGAACAAACACATTAAAAAGATCATATAGAAAATGACAGTCACCTACAAGGAATGGCATGAGATGCTACTGTTTGCTCTCCACGGGTACCATACCACGGCTCGCACATCAACTGGGGCAACACCCTATTCTTTGGTTTATGGCATGGAGGCTGTTTTACCTATTGAGGTTCAAATCCCCTCTTTAAGAATCATGAAGGATGCAGGTTTAAGTGAAGACGACTGGATCCAGACCCGACTTGATCAGTTGAACTTAATTGACAAAAAAAGACTTACTGCTGTTTGCCATGGTCAGACGTATCAAAATCGGATGATCAAGGCTTTCAACAAGAAAGTCAGACGCCAAGTGTATCAAGTTGGAGATCTAGTGATCAAGCGCATCATCTTGCCACAAAGTGATCCCAGGGGAAAATGGACTCCTACCTACGAAGGACCATTTGTAATCAAGAACATATTTTATGGTGGGGAAATGATCTTAACCACCATGGACGGTGATGACTTGCCACACCCTGCGAACGCAGACATAGTCAAAAGATACTACGCATAAGAGACCCGCTAGGTTGACACACCTAGGCAAAACAAGGGCATCCCGGCGAGCCAAAAGGTTCGGGGAAAAATTAGGGATAAAATAATAAAAAATCTGTACACCCGACAAGTTGAAAACCCGAAAGGGAAACTTGGGCAAAAAAGGGTTTCTCGGTGGATCGAAAACCCGAAAGGGCGGTCCAGGCAAAAGTTATGGAATTAAAGCGTATGACTATGTCTCTTCGGATCACTTTAAGGACAACCTCTTCACTAACAAACCTGGAAGTTCTGATCAATCCAATCATCTTCAGATGAAGCAACGAATGGACAAGATATTCAGAGATACGAAGGCTATAGTAGAATGGGAACCCCATGGGATTTTTTACACATAGGTATCTTTCTTTGTATAAATTTTTTCTTACTTTTATGACACCATCCTCTTACTAGGATACTTGTCTCCTTTGTACAAAATACTTATTCAAAGTAAATACAAAGATATCTATTTAAAGTGCAAAAAACTATTTGTCTTCATCTTTTTACTTGTGTTTTATTTGCAAAAACGTCCAATGATTCATTAATGAACATATGCATTTGAACATAATTACTGTTTACAAATAAGTAGGGTTGAAAAAGAACAATTACTGACAGATTGAAAGGATAGGAAAACGTCTTCAGGCTATTCCATTGAACAATCCCTACAGTACGTCATTAAGATCCCCAGCGGAGCCAAAACTTCAAACTACCAATCCCCAGCAGAGCCAAAATTTCCAACTATCAATCCCCAGTGGAGACCATCCAGTTTCTCCAAATTCCCCAGCAAGTTATCTTGAAGCCTGAAAATCAACTGGGAAACAACTTCTGATAACTCCCTAGTAGATTGGCAGACAACCCAAACTCCTGAACTTTGTTCCCCAGTAGGAGTAAGCTTTTTCCCATAGAGTCTTCACTACTCCCCAGCAGGATAGGTTTCTTCCCCGCAGAGTTTTCATTGCTTCCCAACAGAATGAAGATTCTCATTCTTAATTCCCCGCAGAAGTCATCCGAGTTTTCTCTATTCCCCAGCAAAACAAGGATTCCCATTGTGTAATCCCCGGTAGAAGTCATCGAAATTCTCTGGATTCCCCAAGCGGATTACTCAAGCAGTATATGGCATTGCTCGCAGCAGATTTTTTGTCAATACTCCAACTTCAAGACATGAAGGATCCCTATATCCCCAGGAAAGTCATCAAGGATTTTTAATCCCCAACAGTCGCCAAGGATTTCTCATCCTCAGAAGTCAAGGATTTATTTTCCCTGGCAGCAGTCAAGGATTTATTTTCCTCAGCAAATCTGCTTACATACACATACATTACATCCATATATCATAAACATTGATAAAGCAAATTTATTGCGTCATACATTTCATGCAACATAACTTTGTGTTTCAGCTAACATTTTACCCTTTTCAGGATAAGATTAACATCTACCATTAACAATGTTCAAAGATTTCAGATACAGTACAGATACACTCCAGACACGGAAGTTATTCTGATACTTATTCAGATTTCAAGTCAAGATACAGGCCACGTTACAACCCTTAAAAGTCCTAGCTGAAGCATGGTTTAGTTCGAAGGCATACTGTTACGAAAGGTATCCTGACTCCATAAGGCTTGCTGTAAAATACTGAGTTGACATCACATTTTACAAAATTTGCTTGTTTTAATGAAAATGCATTTTCAAAAATTTCAAGACAGACATAAGTGTTGCATTCTTAATATAACATTGTTTGCATATGACTATTTTGTCTAAACAGCATAGAAGTTCGCACGAAGAATGTCTAAATGAACAAAAGCACCCCCAATCAAGGGGCACGGCATGATCATTGTCCATCATCTGGGGCAGTTAAGTCAAGATTCGGAGAATCTCTCAAAAGGCCAACCAGCTTGGGGAAAATCTCCGTCTGAGTCACTTGGGGCATTGGACGATCAAACGAAGATCTTTTGGTGGTATGACGACACAATACTACTGACAGGGGCACCTCCCTACATCCTGAGAGCACGGACATAGTCGAAAAATACTGCACATAATCAAAGACCCGCTAGGTTGACACACCTAGGCAAAAATAAGGGCTTCCCGGCGAACCAAAAGGATTCGGGAAAAATAAGGGATGAAAATGAAAAAAATCTGTACACCCGGCAAGCCAAAAACCTGAAAAGGCGGCTTGGGCAAAAATGGGTATCCCGTTAGATTGAAGACCCGAAAGGACGATCCAGGCAAAAGTTAGGGATCAAAGCGTACGACTATGTCCCGTTATCTTGTCACTTGCCTACCAGAAGAAGATTTGTCAAATCGGCAGTCCTCAAGCACCTCTACAGGTACCTTCTCCTTCAGAAACCGGGGCAATACTGAGTTGTCTAAGCGGTCTAGTTGATCTGTCCACCAAGGTACCAAGGTAGGTTCGGCTGAAGAATGTAACCAAGTTACCTCAACTCCCCACAGAGTAAGACCAGATTTCAGCAATACTCTCCCCGAATAGAGTTTGGTGTCCCAATCAACCCTGAAAAGGCACAGTATCCTCCAGCAAGTCAGTGATACTCTCCCCAAGCAGAGTTAGTCTACTGTCAGCCTCAAGGAAGTTGGTTTATCCCCCAGAAGATCTCAATATTCCCCAGCGGAGTATACAGATCTTCCTAAGCAAGCATCCCCGGTAGTCTTAATATAAGATTGTTCCCCAGTGGAATACAGACACACCAGTGGAGCCACTTCCCCAGTACAGTTCAAAAGTTTCCCCAGGAGAGTTGAATCAATCCCCCCAGTAGGAAGCTTATCCCCAGTAGATTCTGGAAGCTTATCCCCTGCAGAGCATGAACGCGTCTCCCCGACTTTATCCAAAGGTTATTCCCCACCAGGGCTTATAACTGGGTTATCCTCAGCTAATAACCATGGAAAGATCGTCCTCGACGAAGTTCTTCCTACCCCCAACGGAGTTCATCAATTCCCTCAACAAAGCTTATCAACGGTATCCCTCAGCGGAGTTATCATCAAATTCTCAGCGAAGTATCCCTTCCCCACAGAGTATTCCCCGTAGAGTATCTCTCCAGCAAGTTTATTCCCCAACGGAGTCATCTTCTCCTACCGGTTTTTTCTTGCAACCATCATCCCCAGCGGAAACGAAGAACTCTGTTCTTCAACATCAGCCCAGGATTCAACTTCCCGACATTCGTCAAGGATTTTTTTTCCTAGACGAAAATACATTCATAAACATATCACCTTTCATACATCTTGCTTACATACACAATGCATGCACATACGCGTCATATCACACAAATCTCAGTTATTTTTGAGAACATCTTAAAATCATGCAGTTCATGCATCATGACATTGCATACAACTGATGTTTTGCATTTTCAGGAAAAAGGTCAATCCAAAGACGATTACTATCAACTGTCGCAATTCCAGATTCGATACCTGTATCTAGCCAGGGCATATCTACATTAAAGAGATAGCTTAGAAATACTCCAGATATGGATGCTATTCTTTTGCTTATTCAAGACTCCTTCTAGATATAGTTCAGATGTGACCCAGGCATGGCGACATTCTGATACTCATTCCAGATTTCCTTTCAGAGATAGCTTGGAAATTCTCCAGATATGGATGCTGTTCTTTTGCTTATTCAAGACTCCTTCTAGTTACAGTTCAGATGCGACCCAGGCATGGCGACGTTCTGATACTCATTCCAGATTTCCTTTCAGAAATAGCTTGGAAATGCTCCAGATATGAATGCTGTTCTTTTGCTTATTCAAGACTCCTTCTAGATATAGTTCAGATGTGACCCAGGCATGGCGATGTTTTGATACTCATTCCAGATTTTCTTTCAGAGATAGCTTGGAAATGCTCCAGATATGGATGCTGTTCTTTTGCTTATTCAAGACTCCTTCTAGATATAGTTCAGATGTGACCCAGGCATGGCGACGTTCTGATACTCATTCCAGATTTCCTTTCAGAGATAGCTTGGAAATTCTCCAGATATGGATGCTGTTCTTTTGCTTATTCAAGACTCCTTCTAGAGATAGTTCAGATGTGACCCAGGCATGGCGACGTTCTGATACTCATTCCAGATTTCCTTTCAGAGATAGCTTGGAAATGCTCCAGATATGGATGCTGTTCTTTTGCTTATTCAAGACTCCTTCTAGATATAGTTCAGATGTGACCCAGGCATGGCGACGTTCTGATACTCATTCCAGATTTCCTTTCAGAAATAGCTTGGAAATGCTCCAGATATGGATGATGTTTTTTTGCTTATTCAAGACTCCTTCTAGAGATAGTTCGGATGTGACCCAGGCATGGCGATGTTCTGATACTCATTCCGGATTTCCTTTCAGAGATAGCTTGGAAGTGCTCCAGATATGGATGCTGTTCTTTTGCTTATTCAAGACTCCTTCTAGAGATAGTTCAGATGTGACCCAGGCATGGCGATGTTCTGATACTTATTCAGATTTCCTTTCAGATATAGCCTAGAGATGCTCCAGCTCCGGACGCTATTCTATTGCTTATTCAGATTCAAACTTCTAAAGACAACTTAGAGATGCTCCATCCCGGATGCTATTCTATTGTTCAGTCCAGATACGATCCAAATTCGGATGACATTCTGTTACTCATGCAGTATGGATATACCCCAGACATGGCGGTCATTCTACCATTTATTCAGACGTCAGCAATCAGGCACAGACTAGATATGCTCTAGACACGGAAGCTATTCTATTTCTTATTCAGATTCACCTATCCACCGTCTTTCCAAATGGCATCTATAAGCCCATTCCCAACAAGGTTCTGTCAAACCTCCAGATGGCATCTATAAGCCCATCCTCCTATCCATCATCTCTCCAAATGGCATCTTTAAGCCCATTCTCGCCATCACACTCTACTATGTGAGTGCAAATTTCTGGGCACTCTAGTGTTTAATCATCTTCCACCTTCGGATCACGAAAGGCACGCACGCCAATCAACATCCTCAGGTCTAAGAAGATTGAACAGGGGCAACTGTTGTACCCCAAAATTTGCCCTCCCATAATCTTCAAAGTTTTTCCAAGCATCACCTCAAATGGTTCAAAATCACTCAAGGAGTTACACAGTCAACCATCCTCCTAAGGCAGTCAAACTAGGGTTTTGGTTCCTGCAAGGAAATTGAGGTTTTCAAGGGTCCAATCAAGTCCCATATGCCCATATACATTGTCAAGCACCTACATGTCAAGTTTCAAGGCTCACAAGGTCAAGTTGCACAGTCAAAAGTCCCATTTGCTCAAAAGTCAACTGTAGGGGCAAAATGGTCATTTGGCAGTTAAAAGTCAAAATTTTTGGTCAACATCTTATTTTGAAGCCACCATCATCATTTTATCAAGTCTTGATCATGATTCCACAAGCATGGCTCAAAAATCATCAAGATGCAAAAGTTTCTATTTTTGGACAGCTGAAAAGTCTACTGTAACTTGACCAAGGCATAACTTTCTCATGGTTCATCAGAAAAATCCCATCCAATGCTCATCTTGAAGGGGAAGAAATTTCCTACAACTCATCTTCACATTCCAAGTCCAATAAATGCTCTCACAAAAAGTTATCAATTTCAACATTATAGGTCATTTTCAAAAGTCAACAAAAAGGCATTTTAAGTCAAAGACCATAACTTGAGATTGGTAAATCAAATTGACATGGGACAAAAGACATTGGTTAGAGGACTTCAAGACCTTTCCAAAATGTCCAAGAACATGTTCATAGCTTTAAAATTGAGCAAGATATGCATTGGAGAAGTTGGGAAATTTTTGTGAAATGGCCAAAATCAATTATCCTTGAAACTTCATTTTTGACAAAAGGGGCCAACTTTTTCCACTTGATTCAGCTTTGCCATGCCTCCCACTTATCCCACAATTTATTTCAAGATTTAAAATTAATTTTTCCATTTTTATTTAATTTTATTTGATTTAATTCATTTTAAATCTTTTAAAATCAAATAAAAATCAAAGAAATTAATGGAGGGATATATTTTGTGTTGAATAATTTTGATACACCTTGAAATACCTTCCAAATTCGTGCAAGGCCAATTATGGGCATAAAAATTCAAATTTTCACAAATATGGCAAATGGTTCAATGTTGTTTATGGAGGAAATCAAGAACATAATTGCATAAGCTTAATGACCATAATTTTGATTGATTCTCATTCATTACTATATATACAAGCCTTCCCAACCTCATTCAAAAAAAGAGTGTGTGCAGAAACGGCCAAGAGCAAAACCAAAAATTATTCAAAAGTGAGAGTTCTAAAACATAGTTGCGAGCATCTTTAGATCAAAACAAGCACGTGGTTATATTCCTTGCCACACCCTGAAGCTAAAGCAACCTTTGCCAAGTCCTGAGGCTCATACCGCGCTGTAAGTTCTTCCCAGGTCCCCTTATAATTTCCATATTATTTTCTTCAACGTTTTCCTGTGCAGATTCCAATATGAGGTGCATCATAAGTCTCACCCATCCAACAAGCCAAGTGTCATTGGAGGCAGATCCAAGGGCCAAAAGTGTAGAACACCATATTCTGGAGTCAGCGCAGGCGTAGGATATCCAATAAAGTCAAACGAGCTTGCTTCAATAGGCCAAGATTTCAGCCTTAAACCTCCATTTCAGCCCACACCCCCCCTTGGTTTTACTTCTTTTTTTCATTTTGTTTTGTTTTTTTCTATTATTTTAATTTCTAACCTTTCTTTTTATTTTATTATTATTAACAAATTAATAAATTAACACATTTTCATAAAATAAAAAAAAAATAGAATTACATCATTATTATCATTATTATTTTATTTTGTAAATAAACATTAACTAAAATAGTTTAATTAGGCCATTTTAATTCCTTTCTAAAAAAATTAAAATAGATCTAGAATTAGGTAAGGTTAATTTTAATTTTATTCCATTTCTTTTATTTCATAAAAACATAAAAAACAAAAAAATATTTTCTTTTTAATTAATTAATTAGTCATTAATTAGCTTTAATTTCACTTTAATTATAAAAAAGCCAAAAAATCAATTTCTTTTCTTAAAAGGGTCAACACCCTTAGACATTCCCGATTAATTCATTCGCGCGCATTTACTTTATTTGATTATTATGTAATTGCCTTCAAGAATGTAATAGTTAAATAGGTTTATCGCTTTATTTAATTTCCGTACTTATTTACCAAAAAAACGGGTCTTTGTAATTTTTGGCGATGTATAGACCCGCGCCTTGTAATAGCGTAGGATTTACGTTTCCGCAATTTACTTTCCGCACCCCTTAACTGTTAACTTGCATGAAAGAATGTATGTAAATAAAAACAACTCGTAGCTCACTAATTAACAAGACAAACATTAACTGAATACAACACACAAATACACACACCACTTCTAGGGTACGCCTCACTTGTTGCCTTCGAAACGTGGTCGTCAAGTATAGGACGTCTTAGCGGTCCTTATGTCCATGATCCAGTTACCTCGAAACAGTTGCCTCGGAACAGTTGCCTCGAAACAGTTGCCTCGGAACAGTTGCCTCGAAACGGTTGCCTCGGATTAAAAAAGGATCAAGGACATACGAGTAGCTTCTAAGGTGTCCTAACTGTTGCTTCGGTGACCACACTGTCCCTACAATCGAATTGACACGAATACCTCCAACGGTGGTGCTACCTACCTCTCAATGGTGGGATGGCACTACCTAAAGGACACTTACACAACTTAATTTCTTAGAGTAGGTAGATGACTCATGGGTACTTGCTCTTTCTCAAAACAAACAAAAATACTTTTCACACCTCACACTTTCAAAAGTTTTCAAACAAAACACTTCATACACTCTTGAGGACTGATACAAGAGTTACTTAGAATTTTTCCAAACGAACTTTTTCAAACCCACTCACATTTGAAAAGCAAACACATTTTGAAAACATAAGAGCAAGTATCTAAGATCCCGTGGATAACCACGGATAGAAAGGGTGCTAACACCTTCCCTTTCTATAAATCTACCTCCCGAACCGATAAACATTCTCAAAGAAGGAATTTTGCTGTGCTTTTGTCCTTTCCATGTTGGAGAACATAAAAGACGGTGGCGACTCTTGCTTACGGCGACATTTCGCGAAACCAGCTTTAAACAGTCAGTTCTCATTCCCATCGATCACACTTATGATGCCTTATAAGGCCGTATTACCAGTAATTATGGAGCCCACTAATGAAGAAGGCATTCCTTACACGATTCTCTATCCTTACATGCCCACTGATCTTTACAGAGGTCTTGGATTCAGTTGAGGAGTGAGCGGGATACTTACCGGGAGCAGTTCCATGAGCAAGAGAGGAAGGTTTTAAAGCTCACCAGGTAACTCGAGGAAGAAAGAGTGATCAATGACTATATCAGCATAAAGAGAAAGCGTCCATGGGACTTTTGATTTTGCTTTTTCTAGTTTTAGATTTGTTTTATTTACTTCTTTGTAACGCCTTAAAGGCATTGTGAACCTTTCAAATTTAAGCTAATAAAGTTTTGTTTATTTTTGGTTTGAAAATTTAAATCTCCCAAATTCTTTGAAATCATTACACGCGCATCCCATTATCATACACATCATTACAAGTACCACTACAGGTTTCTCATCTTCTTCGCTATTTATTTCAGCAGAAATGTCTTCGGATCAAGCGATCAAAGATCTTCAGGAGCAGAACACCCATTTCCAACAGATGTTCATAAGTCTGGCTACAGTGCAAGAGGATCTGAAGGCCCTCATTCTGAAAGAGAAGAAGAAGAAGAAGAATACTAGTATTTTGAATATGGGTAGAAGATTCAGAGAAAGGTTGAGGCAACAAGCTGATCTGACTGCCTCATCCAAAGAAGGGGAGAACCAAGAAAGGAAAAAGGACCCTAGTCCTGCAGTTTTTGACAACGATACTGATTACGATGATGAGCAATATCCTCCTGTTGAGGATAGGTACAAGCGGCTAGAAGACCGTCTGAGTGCTATGGAAGTTCAGAAGGTACCTGGTTTGGATTTCAGAGAATTGGGATTGGTATCGGGAGTTGTCATCCCTCATAAGTTCAAAGCTCCGGTTTTCGCCAAGTATGATGAGGTGTCCTGCCCAAAGCTCCATCTCCGCTCTTATGTCCGAAAAATCCAACCCCACACCGCTGATAGAAATTTGTGGGTGCACTTCTTTCAAGATAGTCTGTCAGGGACTCAGCTTGAATGGTTTTACCAGTTGGAGGGAGCCAGTGTCCGAAATTGGGAAGATCTTGCTGCTGCTTTCTACAAGCAGTGCCAATACAATGCTGACCTTGCTCCCACTCGTACTCAACTCCAGGGTATGTCCATGGGTGCAGGTGAAGGTTTTAAAGATTATGCTCAAAAGTGGAGAGATTTGGCTGGCAGAGTTTAACCCCCTTTGTCTGATAGGGAGTTGGTTGACAGGTTTCTGGGGACGCTATCGGGTCCATTTTTCAATCACTTGATCGGCTACTCGTCATCTGGTTTCACCGAGCTGATTTTAACTGGAGAAAGAGTAGAAGCTGGAATATGAAGTGGTAAGATAGAGAAGGATGCGTCTTCGAGTTCGGTAAAGAAGCCTTTCACTGGTAAGAAGGAATCCAGTGCAGTCTATAACCCGATGGGCCAAAGCATATATGAACACCATCAAACGGTAAATGCTGTAGTGATACCAAGACCCACAGTTGCTCCACAATGCAACAATCAGCAAAGGGTGGAAAAACCACAACGAAAGTTTACCCGCATCAATATGACTTTGGCTGAAGTTCTGCCTCACTTATTAAAATCCAACTTAGCAACCTTGAGAGAGCCCCCCAAGAATCCAAACACTACTTCTCCCAGATACAATCCCAACGCGCGGTGCGCCTACCATTCTGAGAGTACTGGCCATAATACAAATGATTGTTGGGCTCTGAGAAACAAAGTACAAGATTTGCTTGAAGCCAAGGAGATAGAATTCGATGCTCCAGAAAAGCTGAATGTTATAACTGCTCCCATGACCAAACATGGTCGTGGAGTTAATGCTGTTGACACCGATTTGTTTGTAACCTCTGTTGAAGAAATTTCTACTCCTCTTATGACTGTTAAGAAAAATTTGCTGTCGGCCGGTTTATTTCCGGGTTATGGTGAAGGTTGCCACATGTGTTCGATTATACCTACTAGTTACCATTTTTTGAAGTCAGGTGTTCGGCGCCTGATGGATTATAAAGAGATTTTGTTCAAGAAGACTATGATTCTTGTGGTTCCAAATGAAGACGTTGCCATTATAACCATTTCCGCCAATCCTTCCAAGGTTTCCTCGAGAAGACCTGTTAGGATTACACTCGTTCAAAGAATTGCTCCGCTAATAATCACTGTTCCTGGTCCCATCCCGTACACCTCAGATAAGGTTTTCCCTGGCATTATGGTGCTGACGTGTACTATCATGGTATTAAGCAAGATCTGAAGAATGAAGAAGCCGATACTGATGTCAGTAATATTTTCGGGACTAGTAAAGTTACCCGAAGTGGAAGGGTCTTCTCTCCAGAGATTTCCCCGAAGACTATCATCAAGCCTACCGTCATTCCAACTGCTGCTCCAACCAGCACTCCTGACACTATTCCTATTCTTAATCCAGTTATCACCCTTGCTGCTGAGCTATCTGGGACTCGACGCAAGGAAATTATAGGTGAGCCTGCCCGGACGGAGGCACCTAAGAAAATCGTTGTGGAAGCCTCTAAACAAGAAATAGAGGAAATACTAAAAATTATCAAGAAAAGCGACTACAATATGGTCGAGTAGCTGGGGCATAACCCATCAAAGATATCCATGTTGTCTCTGCTATTGTGTTCTGAAGCCCATGCGAAGGCCTTGATTGCATTCCTCAAGACTGCGCATGTGCCGCAGGAAACTTCAGCAAATCAGTTCAATGATTGTGTGGCCAGTCTGACTATTGACAATGGGCTAGGTTTTTCAGATGTGGATCTGACACCGAAGGGAGGAAATCATAATGATGCTCTACATGTCTCGATTGAGTGCAGGGGAACCACTATGGCTCATGTGCTAGTAGATACCGGGTTTTCGTTGAATGTTCTGCCGAAGAAAGCGTTGGACCGTTTGGATTGTGAAGGTTTGATTCTAAAGCCTAGTAACATCGTGGTGAGGGCTTTTGACGGATCAAAGAGAATGGTGCACGGGGAGGTGGACATCCCTGTCAAAGTGGGTTCTCAGACCTTTGGGTCCACCTTCTACGTAATGGATATCAGGCCATCATATTCTTGTTTGCTAGGTCGTCCTTGGATCCATAGGGCTGGGGCAGTTACTTCCACACTCCATCAAATGCTGAAGTACCCGGTGAAGGGGAAGATTGTCACAGTGCAAGGTGAAGAAGAGTATATGGTGAGCCATCTCAATTCCTCCTGCTATGTAGAGATGGAAGGGGAGTTCATAGAAACCCCTTGTAAGAACTTAGAAGAGGTCCCTCAGACTTTGGCGTCAACTGAAATTACTACCAGCAAACCTCCATTGAAGATGGCTTCTCTCAAAGACGCTAGGGTTGTGGTTAAAGAAGGTGGGTGTACCAATTGGGGTCGGCTCTCTGATTTGACTCACAAAACTGACAAATTTGGTTTGGGCTTTACTACAGGGGCTCAAAGGGATATTAGGTGCGCACGGATTGGAAGACCTCATCTACACATCAGCAATTAGGGAGTTAATGCAATTGAGGACAGTGAAGAAGATTCAGACATCGACAACTGGATCTACCCAACAACCAACGATGGACTGAATAACTGGACAGCAAAGGACTTCATACCTGTTTCTTTTAGTCTGTAGTAATTGACTTTTGTTTTAAGATTTGTAATAAACAGTTTAAAACTTTACGGCCCGGTGCCTTGCCCGAGGCGCCTTGGCTTTGCTTGTAAGGGCTTAATATTTGTCATTTCATATATCATTAATAAAGCATTGGACGTTTCTTGCATTACAAATTTTTCACTCCATCTTTTTCTTTTCTGTCTCTCACTTTATTTAAACAGCTATGCTCTTACACACACCCACGTATCATACTGCAGATCCATATCTACTCTAGATCCCATTGATAACAACTCTGCTACTGCCAGTTATGACTTCAAAAATCCAATCAACCAAGCCGAGGACGAAGGTGAGGATGATTGTTAGGTGCCCGGAGAACTTGCTAGACTATTACAGCAGGAAGAAAGGGCCATACAGCTTCATGAAGAGCTGGTCGAATCAGTGAACTTGGGTAGAGGAAGACAGGAAAGAGGTTAAGATAGGTGCGAATCTGGAGCCTAATGTCAAGCAACGGTTAATACAGATGCTACACGACTATGTTGAGATCTTCGCCTGGTCCTATGAAGACATGCCTGGTTTAGACACTGATATTGTGGTACATCACCTGCCGACTAAAGAGGACTGTCCTCTGGTTAAGCAGAAGGTCCGCCGTATGCGCCCTAAAATGTCAGAGAAAATCAAGGCAGAGGTCATGAAACAATTCGACGCAGGATTCTTAGCTGTCACTTCTTATCCGCAGTGGGTTTCCAACGTCGTTCCAGTACCTAAGAAGGACGGAAAGGTACGGATGTGTGTGGACTACAGAGATCTGAACAGGGCAAGCCCCAAGGATAACTTCCCACTTCCTCACATAATGTTCTAGTCGACAACATTGCGCAACAGAAGATCTTCTCCTTCATGGATGGTTTTTATGGCTACAACTAGATCAAGATGGTTCCTAAGGACATGGAGAAGACACCCTTCGTTACACAGTGGGGCACCTTCTGTTACAAGGTAATGCCTTTTGGGTTGAAGAATTCCGGGGAAACTTATCAGCGCACCATGGTCGCTTGGTTCCATGATATGATTCACCACGAGATCGAGGTTTATGTTGATGACATGATAGCCAGGTCTCAGACTGAGGAAGAGCACTTTGATCATCTCCAGAAACTGTTTTACAGGTTGAAGACGTACAAGCTGAGGTTGAATACGAACAAGTGTACCTTCCGGGTAAGGTCTGGTAAGCTTCTGGGTTTTATCGTTAGTGACAAAGGTATTTAGGTGGACCCTGCAAAGGTAAAGGCCATACAAGAGATGCCGGCTCCCCGCATAGAGAAGGAAGTTAGAGGTTTCTTGGGACGTCTGAATTACATCGCCAGGTTCATTTCACATCTGACTGCTACTTGTGAGCCAATCTTCAAGCTGCTGAAGAAAGATCAAGTGGTAAAGTGGAATGATGAATTCCAAACCGCTTTCGAAAGAATCAAGGAATACCTTCAAGAACCACCAATTTTGATGCCTCCAGTTGAAGGAAGACCTTTGATTTTATACTTGACAGTGCTAGACAATTCAATGGGGTGTGTGCTGGGGCAGCATGATGAGTCTGGTCGAAAAGAGCATGCAATTTACTACCTTAGCAAAAAGTTTACCGACTGTGAGACCCGATACTCATTGCTTAAGAAAACTTGCTGCACTTTGGCATGGGTTGCTCGCCGACTAAGACAGTATATGCTGACTCACACTACCTTGTTGATATCAAAGATCGATCTGATCAAGTATATTTTTGAGAAGCCTGCTCTCTCCGGAAGGATAGCAAGATGTCAAATGATCTTAACCAAGTACGACATCCAATACACAACCCAAAAATCAATCAAGGGGAGTGTATTGGCGGATCATTTGGCGCATCAAGCCGTGGATGACTACCAGTCCATGAATTTCGAGTTCCCGGATGAGAATATCATGTTGGTAACCGACTGCGAAGAACCTGGACCGGACGAAGGAGCCGAGGAGGGATCCCGATGGTCTATGTATTTTGAGGGAGCCTCGAACGCGTTGGGTAATGGCATTGGCGCTGTAATTATATCTCCTGAGGGCTGTCACACTCTGTTCACCGCCCGATTGTGTTTTAACTGCACCAACAACATGGCGGAGTATGAAGCGTGTATCATGGGTCTTCGAGCTGCTATTGACCTAAGGATTAAATTCTTGAGTGTATTCGAAGATTCCGCTCTGGTAATAAGCCATATCAAAGGCGAGTGGGATACGAAGCGCCTGAGTCTTATTCCTTACAAAGAGTATGTACTGACATTGCTCCCACACTTTGAGGAGGTAACCTTTGAACATTTCCCAAGAGAGGAGAATCAGTTAGCGGACGCGCTAGCTACCATGTCTTCTATGTTCAAGGTCAGGTGGGACAATGAAGCTCCCCAGAATACCATTGAGAGGTTGGACGAACCCGTACATTGCTTTGAAATTGAGACTGAAGAGGTAGCAGATAAACCCTGGTTTTACAAAGTAAAGAGGTATCTTGAGGCTCAAGAATACCCCGAGGGGGGATCTGTTAATGATATGAAGTTTCCGAGAAGGTTAGCTGCGAAGTTCTTCGTCAGTAACGGAATCTTCTATAAGTGTAACTGTGATACAGTTGCAGAACCGACTGTTTAATACTGGTTTGCATTTTGCATTTTATATTCGCAAAATGTCGCGGTAAGCAAGAGTCGCCACCGAATTTGATTTCATCCAATCAGAAAGGAAAAAAGTACAGAAAAAATCCTTTTTCGAGATATTCTGAGTACGGGGGGAAGATTATAGAAAGGGAAGGTGTTAGCACCCTTTCTATCCATGGTTTTCCATGGGCTCTTAGGTACTTTCTCATCTTTTTAAAATTGCTTGTGTATGTACTTTGTTTTGAAACAGTTTGACTTCGTGATAACCCTTGTATCAGTCCTCAAAGGTGTGACAAAGTTGTTTTTGAAAATTTGTTTGAAAAGTGTAAGTGTTAAAGATTTTGATTTGAGCAAGTACCTACTAGAATCTACCTACTCGAAAAATGATTGTTTCTATTCTTGTTTCCTTTAGACAGCGCTATCCTACTATTGAGAAATAGGTAACACCGTCGTTGGAGTCGTAAGGGTCAATTCGAAAGGGACGTACAATCACTAAAGCAATGTTAGGATGACTTAGTAACAAACCTAAAGTCTTAAGATCGTATTCAAGGCAACATTTATGAGGCAACATTTTTGAGGAAACATTTCTGAGGCAACATTCGAACGGGATATTTGATCTTTTTAGACAGGAGGGAAACCACTGAGACACCCTATACTTAATGATCGTTTACCGAAGGCAACCGAAGTGAGAGTATACCCTAAGAGTGATATGTCCGAGTGATTTGTTTCAATTATTTAGTCTTTGCACATTTAGGGTTTTCTAACTGGATTAATTTGTCATGCATTCTTGTCATACAAACCTATTACCATTCATCTAAACAGTTAAATATTTGTGAGAATTAAAATACGAGAAGGTAAATCTATACTATTACAAGGCTTCGGGGAGGGGGATTAATTACATAGCCAAAAAACCCGGGAAAAAGCGATAAATAAAAGCCCTAGATTAAACTATTACAAACCATGAATAGTTACAACAATATCATAAAAATAATAGTATGCGCGCGATAAATCGAAAATGAGACAACTAGGGTTTTGACCCTTGCCTAAACCTAATTGAGATTAGTAGTAAAGAAGATTTGGTCAGGTTTTGTTATTCGAGAAAATAGAGAAATCATTATAAAAAAAAATAATAGCCTAATTCTAATTAATTTTAATATAAGAAAAATTAATTAATTTATTCTAAACCTATTTTTTTGTGTTTTTATTTATTTGACAAAAAGAGCAAAATAAAATTAAAAGTTAACCTAATTTCTACTTTAATTTTATTTATGAAAAAAACAAATTACAATTTCTCTAAGTTAAAACCTATATTAAATTAATTTTGATAAATAATAGAATAAAAAAACTAATCTTAATTTTGTGAGTTATTGATTTTATGTTTTTTTTTGTGAAAAAATAAATTAATTTTTCAATTAAATAAATAATGGAAAATAAAAAAATAGAGAAAAAGAAATAAAGAAAAGTTAGTAAATGGGCTTGTATTAGCAATTGGGGGGGGGTGTTGTGGAATTCTGAGCCCAAAAGATCCTGGCCCTTTTGACTTCGCCCCAGTCCAGTGTGCACACTTGACTGAGGTGCATGGTGGTCCTCCCATGGTGGTATGTTGATCTAGGGGCATTGATGAATTGGAGGGCCAGATCCTGATGGTACACGGTGGGCATCTTGACTTGTAAAGCGTTGGATTACCTGTTAAAAATATTAGGAATGAAGGTTGGGACTTGGGAATCGAACCCAGGTCCTTTGCACTTTCCCCCTGCACGCTTACCAACTGAGACACTTGTTTCATTTGTATATACAATAGAAATAAGTTATAATATAATAAAACAAAAACTCTGAAATTCAAAACGCGCCAAATTCAAATCACCCAACCAGGGGATGACACGCATCATCGTCTTCCTCCCAAACCTTCATTTTAGGTGGCATACTTTTACCTACAGACACTTACTGTAGGTGTATCCCTGTGTATTTCAAAAGTCGTGTGTGCTCAAGATAAATGGCCATGGCTGGTACCAATCAACTCGTTTCATCCTCACGAGTCTCATGGTACCAGAATCAACGCCCAATTTTTCCTATCCTGCAAAGCCCTAATCAAGAACACAAAACCCTAGCTTTGGCATCTTCCTGAACAGGCGTTAGAAATGCAATTAAATGGTAACAATAGTTTGCAAACTCAATGATAAACACGAATATATCATCAAAATATGCAATGGATGAGTAAATCAATGAAATCAAATTTGAATTTGGAAGCAAGTCGTGATACCTATATCTTATAATTCTAGGCGTGACAGAGCTTGCTAATGGTTGGAATTCCTTCTGGAGATGTCCAAGAACCTATTGGTGTCGTGAGAATGGTATGAATTGGCCTCTAATGTGGAAATTGAATCACCACTTTTCTTGCAATTTTTTGAGTTTTGTTTCCACTCTGCAAGACTGCTTCTAACCCCCTTATGCCTTGGTCTTCTTCTGTATATGTAATACAAACTATTAGGTCAACAAAAACGACCTCAATCTTGCTCATCATGGAGATTTGATTTGATATTTCATGGCATATGATTCCTTTCCAATTTTTCTCAAATCCAATCTTTTTCCAACCAAATTGACCTTGCATGAGTTGATCTTCAATTGACAGCATATGAGATCTTCTTTGAATGCAAAAATCATCCCTAAAATACAATATATGATTTATTAGGATTTATTTGATTTTATTTGAATTTTAAATGAATAAAAATCAAAGTAAATTAAATAAATGAATAAATAAAGCATGGAGGGTCCCATAGGTCGTGGACTATGTTAGGAATGAGATGCAAGCATAAAAAGTTGGGCCTATTTAGTAAAAGATGCAATTTTGAGCATATTTGACTTTTGGCAATTTTGCAAAAAAGGTCAACTTGGCCAATGCATAACTCTCTCAATTTTGACCCTAGAGAGGTATTCTTGGACTTTTTAGAAAGCTTAGTATGTCCTCTAAGCAAAAATTTTAGTCTCATCTCAATTGAGTCTTCCATGTTCATGTATGAAGCCTTCACCCAAAAGGTGTTTTTGTTGACTTTTCAAAATGACCTATAATGTCCAAATTCATATATTCTTGTGAGTGCATATTTTGAACTTGGAAGATGAAGATGAATTGTAGGGAGTTGCATCCTCTTCAAAATGACCTTTGGATGGGTCATTTTTGATAAAGTATGAGAAAGTTATGCTTGGTCAAAGTTGAGTTGACTTTTCCTAAAAAACCCTAATTTAGCAACTTTTGGGTTTTGATGAATTGTGAGCAATCCTTGAGGAATCATGATCAACTCTCGATCAAATGATGAATGATACTTAAAAATGATGATGTTGACCAAAAATCTTGAAGTTTGATTGTATGTGGGCCACAGTTGACCTTTGACCTAGCACAGTCGATTTCCAGATATTTGAGCAATTGACTGAGCAAACTTCCTCTGCAAGGCTTGAAACTTGACATGGATGATCTTGAGAACATATTAGGACAATGGTAAGCATATGGGTTCCTTTGGACTAAAGCATCTTTATGCAAAATGAAACCCTAATTTGAGGTAGACTGCCTTAAGAGAGAGTTTGTCTAGTCAATTCTTGGACTTCCTTGAGCAATTTGAGGACCTCACTTGACATGTATTGAGAAATATGGGAGGGAAAATTTTGGGGTACAACAGCTGCCCCTATTCAATCTTCTTAAACCTGAGGATGTAGATTGGCGTGTCTGCCCTTCGTGATCCAAAGGTGGAAGATGATTGAACACTAGAGTGCCCAGAAATTTGCACTCGCCTGAAGTGATGCTTGATTTGTGATATCAGGAATGGGCTTATATATGCCATTTGGTAGTTGCTAGAAAATATTCAGAGATGGGCTTAAAGATGCCATCCGAGGAAGTGTCGATCTCACAAGAGATTCCTTTGCGAGAACCCATATACCTGTTGTTGAGGAGGACTTCGCTGGGGAATGCTGGTCTCTGTCTCGGGAGAAGTAGAGTTTTTAGGAGCTTCAGTTGTCCATTATTCTACTGGGGAATGATTTCGGTTTGGGAAATGCAAGTGAACCGTGTGTTTAGTCGGGGTATATACTGTATCGCGACTTACTAGGGAAATGTGAAATCAATTGTGTTTAATTGGGTCCTGGTCTTACAGTGTTATGGATTGTTATCTGGGGATAAGGAAGGCCGAACCCGGATAGTAAGGTTAGGAGAAGGAACCTGGATAGTAGGGTTGTGAGAAGGAACCTGGATAGTTGGGTTACTTCGATATGAAAGCCTGGATAATAGGGCTGTGAGAAGGAACCTGGATAGTATGGTTACTTCAGTATGAAAGCCTGGGTAGTAGGGTTGTGAGAAGGAACCTGTATAGTAGGGTTGTAAGAAGGAACCTGGAATGTAGGGTTGCTTCGATATGAAAGCCTGGATAGTAGGGCCGTGAGAAGGAACCTGGATAGTAGGGTTACTTCGATATGAAAGCCTGGATAGTAGGGCTGTGAGAAGGAACCTCGATAATAGGGTTACTTCGATATGAAAGCCTGGATAGTAGGGCTGTGAGAAGAAACCTGGATAGTAGGGTTACTTCGATATGAAAGCCTGGGTAGTAGGGCTGTGAGAAGGAACTTGGATAGTAGGGTTACTTCGATATGAAAGTCTGGGTAGTAGAGCTGTGAGAAGGAACCTGGATAGTAGGGTTACTTCGATATGAAAGCCTGGATAGTAGGGCTGTGAGAAGGAACCTGTATAGTAGGGTTACTTCGATATGAAATCCTGGGTAGTAGGGATGTGAGAGGGCACCTGGATAGTAAGGTTACTTCGATATGAAAGCTTGGATAATAGGGCTGTGAGAAGGAACTTGGATAGTAGGGTTACTTCGCTATGAAATCCTGGATAATAGGGATGTGAGAAGGAACCTGGATAGTAGGGTTACTTCGGTATGAAAGCCTAGATAGTAGGGTTGTGAGAAGGAACCTGGATAGTAGGGTTTCTTCGATATGAAAGCCGAGATAGTAGGGATGTGAGAAGGAACCTAGATAGTAGGGTTACTTCGATATGAAAGCCGGGATAATAGGGCTGTGAGAAGGAACCTGGATAGTAGGGTTACTTTGATATGAAAGCCGAGATAGTAGGGCTGTGAGAAGGAACCTGGATAGTAGAGTTACTTCGGTATGAAAGCCTGGATAGTAGGGCTGTGAGAAGGAACCTGGATGAGGTTGCATTTGTTGCCGATGATTACTCTATTTAGCTTTGAGTGTTGATCATGGACTTGCTGGAAATTGTTGATAATAATGTCTTTCCTGAAAGAAATACAGGATTAGTTATATGTGATGCATGAGATGCATTGTATGCTGACGTTCTCAAAATAAATGAGACTATGTTATATGTGATGTATGCATATGTCATGATGTATGAACATGAAATGCGGATGTGATAATATGAATATGGGAAAATAAATCCCTGATTGCTATGAAAACCATAGTTCCTCCACCTCTGTTGGGGATCATGAACAAAAATGACCGTGCTGGGGATTTTCCCCTTGGTTGGTAAATATTCTGCCAGACGAGACTCTGTCTGAGGATAATTCTGCGGGGAATAACTCTGTTGGAGAGGATATACTCTATTGACAGATCTGCTGACTTGGAGAAACAATTCAGCTGGGGATGAATTACCGTTACTGGTGATGATGAATTCTATTGGAGATTGAATTTCTGCTTGTGAGAGAAATAAACTCTGCTTGGGGCAAAACTTACTGACTCACTTGCGATTGTGAACTTTAGTAAGGGAGAGTTATGTCTTGTTTGGGGAAGCTAACATCACTGTCTTTCGATACTTTTTACTTTGTGGGGAGTGTATGTATCACCACTTATATTCTCAAGCTGGCTCTATCCCCGTACCTGATGGGCAGAGTAGTTGTAAGGTTTGGACACTTCTTGTTTGTCCCTGTTCTTGGAATTATGAGTAATTGTCTTTTGTTTTTTCATGTAAATATTTTATGAGCAGCAATTATTTCCAAATGCATATATAAAAAATGAATCATTTGGCGTTCTTGCAAAATAAAACAGAAAAAGAAAAACAATTTGAAATTTCTTGTAAAAATGAATTGTATTGATTTTTGAAGTTGGCCTGTAATAGGCATTTTGTACAAAGAGGCTAACGCTCTTGTAAGAGAACGCCGCCGAAAGATAGAAATTACAATTTATGTAAAAGAAAGGAAAACAACTATGTGAAAACAAACCTAGCGGGTCTTTGATTATGCGTAGTATCTTTTCAGTATGTCTGCATTGACGGGGTGAGGAAGGTCGTCACCATCCATGGTGGTTAGAATCATAGCTCCTCCCGAGAAAATGTTCTTAATCACAAATGGCCCTTCGTATGTGGGGGTCCATTTGCCCCTGGGATCACCTTGTTGTAGTATGATGCGTTTGATCACTAGATCCCCGACTTGATATTTTTGACGTCTGACTTTCTTATTAAAAGCTTTAATCATTCGTTTTTGATACATTTGACCATGACAGATAGCAGTAAGTCTCTTTTCATCGATTATATTCAGCTGATTAAGTCGGGTTTGGATCCAATCGTCTTTGTTCAAACCCACATCCTTCATAATCCTGAGAGAGGGTATCTGGACTTTGATGGGTAGGAATGCCTCCATGCCATACACCAACGAGTAGGGTGTTTCCCCTGTCGACGTCCGTGCTGAGGTACAGTACCCATGAAGAGCGAATGGTAACATCTCATGCCAGTCTTTGTATGTCACTGTCATCTTCTGCACAATCATCTTGATGTTCTTGTTAGCCGCTTCGACAACTCCATTCATCTTCGGCCGGTAGGGAGAAGAGTTATGATGCTGAATCTTGAACTGTTTGCAGAGCTCGGTGATTATTGTGTTGTTGAGATTTGTACCATTATCAGTAATAATCCTCTCTGGTACACCATATCGATAGATCAGATTGTGTCGGATGAACCGCGCCACGACGTTCTTGGTTACCGTAGCAAAGGAAACTACCTTAACCCACTTCGTGAAATAATCAATAGCCACCAGAATGAAACGATGCCCGTTAGACGCAGTAGATTTGATCTCGCCGATCATGTCGATGCCCCACATTGCAAAGGGCCAAGGAGCTGTCAAAACATTCAGAGGAACCGTAGGTACATGCACCTTATCAGCATAGACTTGGCACTTATGACAGGTTCGAGAGTGCTGATAACAATCGGCTTCCATAGTGGACCAGTAATATCCTGCTCGTAGAATTTTCTTCGCCATGGTATGTCCACTGGAATGAGTTCCGAAGGTACCTTCATGTAATTCTGCCATGATCCTTTCTGCCTCGCTCTTGTCCACACATCGCAGTAAGGTTGAATCATGGTTACGCTTATAAAGGATTCCATTACTTATGAAGAACTTCACAGCGAACCTTCTCAGAAACTTCTTATCATTAACAGATGCCCCCTCGGGGAGCCTCAAAATACCTCTTTACCTCGTGAAACCAGGGTTTATCTACTACCTCTTCAGTCTCAATGTCACAGCAATGTGCGTGTTCGTCCAACCTCTCAATGGTAACCTGGGGAGCTTCATTGTCCCACCTAACTTTGAACATATAAGATATGGTAGCTAGCGCGTCCGCCAACTGGTTCTCTTCTCTTGGGAAATGTTCAAAGGTTATCTCCTCAAAGTGTGGGAGCAACGTCAATACATACTCTTTGTAAGGAATAAGATTCGGGTTCTTCGTATCCCACTCGCCTTTGATCTGACTAATCACCAGAACGGAATCTCCGAATTCACTTAAGAACTTAATCCTCAAAGCAATAGCAGCTCGAAGACCCATGATACACGCCTCATACTCTGCCATATTGTTGGTGCAAATAAAACATAATCAGGCGGTGAACAGAGTATGAAAACCCTCAAGAGATATAATTACAACGCCAATGCCATTACCCAATGCATTCGAGGCTCCATCAAAATACATAGACCATCGGGATCCCTCCTCGGGTCCTTCATCCGGTCCAGGTTCTTCACAGTTGGTTACCAACATGATATTCTCATTCGGGAACTCGAAATTCATGGACTGGTAGTCATCCACGGCCCGATGTGCCAAATGATCCGCCAATACACTCCCCTTGATTTCTTTTTGGGTTGTGTATTAAATGTCGTACTCGGTTAAGATCATCTGCCATCTTGCTATTCTTCTGGATAAGGCGGGCTTCTCAAAAATATACTTGATCGGATCCATCTTTGATATCAACAAGGTAGTGTGAGTTAGCATATACTGTCTCAGTCGGCGAGCTACCCATGCCAAAGTGTAGCAAGTTTTCTCGAGCAGTGAGTATCGGGTCTCACAGTCAGTAAACTTTTTGCTAAGGTAATAAATAGCATGCTATTTTCGACCAGACTCGTCATGCTGCCCCAACACACACCCCATTGAACTGTCTAGTACTGTCAAGTATAAAATCAAAGGTCTTCCTTCAACTGGAGGCATCATAATTGGTGTTTCTTGAAGATATTCCTTGATTCTGTCAAAAGCAGTCTGGCATTCATCATTCCACTTCACCACTTGATCTTTCTTCAGCAGCTTGAAGATTTGCTCACAAGTAGCAGTCATATGTGAAATGAACCTGGCGATGTAATTCAGACGTCTCAAGAAACCTCTAACTTCTTTTTCTATGCGGGGAACCGACATCTCTTGTATGGATTTTACTTTTGCAGGGTCTACCTGAGTACCTTTGTCACTGACAACAAAACCCAGAAGTTTACCAGATCTTACCTCGAAGGTGCACTTGTTTGGATTTAACCTCAGCTTATACGTCTTCAACCTGTCAAACAGTTTCTAAAGATGATCAAGGTGATCTTCCTCAGTCTAGGACCTGGCTATCATGTTGTCAACATAAACCTTGATCTCGTGATGAATCATATCATGGAACAAAGAGACCATGGCGCGCTGATAAGTTGCCCCAGCATTCTTCAACCCAAAAGGAATTACCTTGTAACAGAAGGTGCCCTACTGTGTAACGAATGTTGTCTTATCCATGTCCTCAGGAGCCATTTTGATCTGGTTGTAGCCAGAAAAACCATCCATGAAGGAGAAGATCTTGTGTTGCGCGGTGTTGTCGACCAGAACATCGATGTGAGGAAGTGGGAAGTCATCCTTGGGGGTAGCCCTATTCATATCTCTATAGTCCACACACATTTGTACCTTACCGTCCTTCTTAGGTACCAGAACAACATTGGCAACCCACTGCAGATAAGAAGTGACAGCTAAGAACCCTGCGTCGAACTGTTTCATGACTTCCGCCTTGATTTTCTCTGACATTTCAGGGCGCATACGGTGAACTTTCTGCTTTATCGGAGGAAAATCCTCTTTGGTCGGCAGGCGGTGTACCACAATATCAATGTCTAACCCAGGCATGTATTCATAGGACCAGGCGAAGATCTCAACATAGTCGCGAAGCATTTGTATTAACCGTTGTTTGACACTAGGCTCCAGATTTACACCTATCTTGATCTCTTTCTTGTCTTCCTCTGTACCCAAATTCACTGACTCAACTGGCTCTTCATGAGGCCATATGGCCCTTTCTTCCTCCAGTAATAGTCTAGCAAGTTCTCCGGGCACCTCACAATCATCCTCGACTTGGTTGATCGGATATTTTGAAGCCATAACTGGCAGTAGCAGAGTTTTTATCAATGGGATCTAGAGTGGATACAGATCTGCATTATGATACGTGAGTGTGTGTAAGAGAACAGTTGTTTTGATAAATTGAGAGACAAAACATAAAAACAAGGAGCGCAAAATTTGTAATGCAAGAAACGTCAAATGTTTTATTAATGATATATGAAATGACAAATAATAAGCCCTCACAAGCAAAGCCAAGGTGCCTCGGGCAAGGCACCAGGCCGTAAAGTTTCAAAGTGTTTATTACAAATCTTAAAACAAAAAGTCAATTACTGCAGAATAAAAGAAACAGGTATGAAGTCCTTCACCGTCCAGTTATTCAGTCCACCGTTGGTTGTTGGGTAGATCCAGCTGTCGATGTCTGAATCCTCTTCACTGTCCTCAATTGCATTAACTCCCCGATTGCTGATGTGTAGAGGAGGTCTTCCAATCCGTGCGTGCCTAACAGCCCTCTGAGCCCCTGTAGTAAAGCCCAAACCAAATTTGTCAGTTTTGTGAGTGAAATCAGGGAGCTGACCCTAATTGGTACACCCACCTTCTTCAGTTACAACCCTGGCGTCTTTGAGAGAAGCCATCTTAAACGGAGGTTTACCGGTAGTAACTTCAGTTGATGCCGAGAACTGAGGGACCTCTTCGAAATTTTGACAGGGCGTTTCTATGAATTCCCCATCCATATCTATGTATCGAAAGGAGTTGAGATGACTCACCATATACTCTTCTTCACCTTGCACCGTGATAATCTTTCCCTTCACCGGATACTTCACCATTTGATGGAGTGTGGAAGTAACTGCCCCAGCCTTATGAATCCAAGGACGACCCAGCAAGCAAGAATATGACGGCTTGATATCCATTACGTAGAAGGTGGACCCAAAGGTCTGAGAACCCACTTTGATAGGGATGTCCACCTCCCCGTGCACCATTCTTTTTGATCCATCAAAAGCCCTTACCACAATGTTGCTCGGCTTTAGGATCAAACCTTCACAATCCAGACGGTCTAACGCTTTCTTTGGAAGAATATTCAATGAGGACCCGATATCCACCAACACATGGGCCATAATGGTGCCCCTGCACTCGATCGAGACGTGCAAAGCATCATTATGATTTTTCCCTTAGCAGTCAGATCTGCATCTGAAAACCCTAGCCCATTGTCAGCAGTTAGGCTAGCCACAAAATCTTTGAACTGATCTGCAGAAGTTTCCTACGGCACATGCGCAGTCTTGAGAAATGCAATAAAATCCTTCTGATGGGCTTCAGAACATAACAACAAGGACAACATGGAGATCTTAGATTGGGTATGCCCCAGCTGCTCGACTATGTTGTAGTCGCTTTTCTTGATAATTTTCAATATTTCCTCTATCTCTTGTTTCGAGGTTTCTACAATGATCTTCTTAGGTGCCTCCGTCTGGGCAGACTCACCTATGATTTCTTTGCCCCGAGTCCCAGATGGCTCAGCAGCAAGGGTGATAACTGGAGTAGGAATTGGGATAGTAGTTGATGTACTAGCAGACAGAATGACAACAGGTTCATGGACAGCCGGAGGGGAAATCTCAGGAGAAAAGAGTCTTCCACTTCTGGTAACCTTGATAACCACCATAATATTACTGACATCCATATCGGCTTCTTCAGTCCTCAGATCTTGTTTAACACCATGGTAATATACATCAGCACCATAGTGCCATGGGATAGCCTTATCTGAGGTATATGGGATAGGACTAGGAGCGGTGATTATTAATGGAGAAATTCTTGGAACAGATGTAACCCTAACAGGTTTTCTCGAGGACACCTTAGAAGGATTGGCGGAAATGGTTATGATGACAACATCTTCAAATGGAATAATAGTTTTCTCAAACAAAATTTCTTTATCATCCATCAGGCGCTGAACACCTGACTTCAATAAACAGCAACCGGAAGGCAGAATTGAACACATGTGGCAACCTTCACCGCAGCCCGGAAATAAACCGGCCAACAACAAATTCTTCTTAACCGTCATCAAAGGAGTAGAAATTTCGTCCACAGAGGTCACAAACGAATCAGTGTCCACAACATTGACTCCACGACCATGTTTGGGCATAGGGGCAGTTATAACGTTTGGATTTTCCGGAGCATCAAACCCAATCTCCTTAGCTTCCAGCAAATCTTGCACTTTGTTTCTCAGAGCCCAGCAATCGTTTGTATCATGGCCCAGACTCTCGGAATGGTAGGCGCACCGCGCGTTGGGATTGTATCTGGGAGAAGCAGTGTTTGGATTCTTGGGAGCCTCTTTCAAGGTTGCCAAGTTGGATTTTAACAGATGAGGCAGGACTTTAGCCAAAGTCATGTTGATGCGGGTAAACTGTCGTGGCGGTCTTTCTACCCTTTGAGGATTGTTGTGTTGTGGAGCAACCGCGAGTCTTGGTATCACTACAGAATTTACCGCTTGACTGTGTTCAGATCTGCTTTGGCCTCTTGGGCCATAGACTGCACTAACTTCCTTCTTACCGGTGAAAGGCTTCTTTGCTGCACTTGATGAAGCATCCTTCTGTATTTTACGGTGGGAAGAACTGACTATTTTTGGAATGCTGGTTTTACGTTTTGCGTTTGTTTTTGCAAAATGTCGCGGTAAGCAAGAGTCGCCACCGACTTTTATTTTATCCAACAAGGAAAGGAAAAAAGCACAGAAAAATTCCTTTTTTGAGATATTTCTGAGTACCGGGGGGGGGGGGGGGGTAGGTTATAGAAAGGGAAGGTATTAACACCCTTTCTATCTGTAGTTATCTACGGGCTCTTAGGTACTTGCTCATTGTTTTCAAAATTGTTTTCTTTGTGCTTGTGGGTTTTGAAAAATGTTTTTATTTTAACTTTGATTTAACTCTTGCTTCTGTCCTCAAGAGTGTAATGAAGTATTTTTGAAAACTTTGTTTGAAAAGAGTGTAAGTGTGAGAAAAGTTTTGTTTCGGATGAGCAAGTATCTAAGAGCTATCTACCTACTCGAAAAAGGAATCGTTCTATGCTAATTTCCTTTAGACAATGCTATCCCACTATTAGTAAGTAGGTAGCACCGTCGTTGGAGTTTGAGGGTCAATTCGAATGAGGGACATACGGTCACCAAAGCAATGTTAGGACGCCTTAGCGGTAACCCTAATGTCTTAGATCATTTGTTTGAGGCAACAATATCCGAGGCAACCATTTCGAGGCGACTATGATCTTTTAGACAAGAGGGCGACCTCTAAAACGACCTATACTCAATGACCGTTTACAAAGGCAACCAAGTGGGGTGTACCCTAAGAGTGCGCATGTGCAAGTGTGTCATTTTCAGTTATTTTTATCTTTGCACATGTTTAGGGTTATCTAATTGATTTTAATTCAAACATTCATTCTTGTCATGCAAGCCCTATTATCAAACATCTAACAGTTGTATAATTTGCAGAAATTAAAGGTGCAGAAATTAAATTACAAGGCGTCGGGTATTTACATCGCCAAAAGCAACCCTTTGAAAAATAAAATAAAGCGGTAAAAATAATTAAATAAGGAAAAATAAATCGCGCGAGTGAAATTAAGTCGAATGCGAAATTTAGGGTTTTGACCCTTTTGATTAAAGAAAATGTTTTTATTTTATTTTAAGGAAAGAAATTAAGTCCTAAATTAAATACTAAATTAATTAATAAATTAATCAAATGGAAAAAATAATTAATGACATATTTTTTGGAGTTTTTTTGTTAATTTAAGAAAGAAGTTAAAATAATAAAATTAAAGTTAAAACCTAATTAATTCTAATTGATTTTATTTATTTACAAAATAATTAATGTTACCTAATTAATGTCCTAATTAATTAATTAGTATTTATTAATAAAAAATAAAACTCTGAATTTTAATTGGATAAAAAGTATTTTTGTGATTTTTGATAAAAAAAACAAGTAAGTTTGTTTATTGGTTAGAAATTAATTAAAACAAAATAAAATAAACAAAATAAAGAAAGTAGAGAAATTAGGCCTGATTGGAGGGTGTAGATAGCAAAGATATTGGCCCAAATATGTTGATCCATGTGGACTTTTTGCAATCCAGTGCATAGGCGTTGACTGGCTTATGGTGTGCCTTCAAGGATTGGCCACCATATCTGGCCATCTGGCACCTGGATGAGGGATGAACATGGTGGAACTCCTGGCCTAGGCGCATATTGGATTACCTGAAAACAAATAATAAAATGCAAATTGTTGGAGGCAGGGATAGAACCCCTGACCTCCAGCCTTCAAAGCCTTGAACGTCCTCCTTGTAGCCACTACACCACTTGTTTCTTTTTGTTAATATAACACAAATAAAAAATAATATAATAAAACAAGATTAATGGCCAGGAAAATAAAAATGCGCGCGGACGTTTGAATGAGCGAATGGACGAACGACAACTCATCATCCCTGACCTCTATCCGTTGCTAAAAGTCCCAAGAGCTATACCCACAGACAGATGTCCGTCACTATAAACCAAGCTTATTCCAAAATCCGCTACAGGGCATGTAAACGCATTCTAAGAACATGGTCGAGTTCGTCTCAACCTACTGATCACAACCATAGCCAATATTAAGGTTGATTTTTCTTGAAACAAAAAACCCCAAAAACAAAAACGAAACCCTAACAATGGTGGGTCTCGTTACAGGTCATGGAAATGCAATTGAATAATACCAAATGCTTGCAAATGATTTGTAGATTCAGAATATGCTATCAATTCATATCAACCATGCTTAAATTGCAAAATATGAAATCAAGAACAGGGCAATGTTCCGAATGACTTATAGCGCGTATGAGGGTCTGAAAATGCCTGGTTCTGATTGGTTTCGCTTGTGGGAGTTGCCAGGAAGCAATTGAGATACTTGCAAGCCTTAAGGATGTCTCTATGCCCTATTTCGATCTCAAGCTTTTTCTTGTTTTTTGCAAATTTTGTCCTGCCTCTAGAACTGATCTCCAACCCTTGTAATTGTCTACCTCGCTTCCTTATGTAATGCCCAACACATTAGGTCTGAATTCCTTGTTCAAATCTCCCTCTATCAATGCTCTTGATGTGGATTTGATTTGCTTTTACAAACTTTCCAAATTGGCTTGATTTCAATCTTTATGTGTACAATTTCTTTGATACGAGTTTTATGTGATGCAAGCTGTCCATTGAAACCTATAATCATCAAAAGATATTTGGTTATCAATATTTTTGATTTTATGTGATTTTATTTGATTTAAAATGAATTAATTCAAATAAAAATCAAATTAAATAATAAAAATATAGTATGAACACATGGCCAAGGCTAGAGCACTTGGGCAATAACGCAAACTCAAAATAAGTGAAAAAGAATGGGCCCATTTGGCAAAATTTGATGTTTTGGGGATAGTTGACTTTTGGCAATTTTGCAAAAAAGTCCAACTTCAACAATGCATAACTTCTTCAATTTTGACTCTTTGGAGGTGTTATTATACTTTTTAGAAATCTTGAGATGTCCTATAATCAACCCTTTTGGTCTCATCTCATTTTGATATTCCATGCGCAAGTTAGAAGCTTTGACAAAAAAGGTGTTTTTGTTGAATTTCAAAAATGACCTATAATGTCAAAATTCATAACTTCTTGTGGGTGCATATTTTGATCTTGGGGTATGAATATGGATTGTATGGAATTACATCCTCTTCAAAATGAGATTTGGATGGGTCATTTCTCATAAAGTATGAGAAAGTTATGCTTGGTCAAAGTTGGGTTGACTTTTCCTACAAAACCCTAATTTAGCAACTTTTGAATCTTGATGAATTGTGAGCAATCCTTGATGAATCATGATCAACCCTTGATTAAATGATGAAATATCCTTTAAAATGAGAATTTTGACAAAAAAACCTTGAAGTTTGACTCTATTTGGGTCACAGTTGACTTTTGCCCTAGCATATTCGACTTTTGGACCTTTGGGCAATTGACTGAGCAAACTTCCTCTGCAAGGCTTGAAATTTGACATGGATGATCTTGAGAACATATTAGGACATTAGGGAGCACTTGAGGTCATTTGAGCTCAAGGATCTTTCTGCAATTTGAAACCCTAATTTGGGATAGACTGCCTTAGGAGATAGCTTGTCTGGTCAATCTTTGAGCAACCTTGAGCAACTTGGAGATTTTTCTTGCAATGTCTTTGAGAAATATGGGAGGGAAAATTCTGGGGTACAACAACTCCTAAGTCCAAACCATGGATTTTCTAAATCTCCATAGCACTCAGACTGTCTTCTAGCTGCTTGTACCTATCCTTAGCAGGAGGATATTGCTCATCATCGTAATCTGTATCATTGTCAGAAACTGCTGGACTAGGGTCCTTTTCCCTTTCTTGGTTCTCTCCATCCTTGGATGACGAGGTCAAATTAGTTGGTTGTCTCAACCTTTCTCCGAATCTTCTACCCATGTTCAGAATACCAACCTTCTTCTTCTTCTTCTTCTCTTTTAGAATAAGGGTCTTCAAATCCTCCTGCCCTTTAGCTAGACTTATGAACATCTGTTGGAATTGGGCGTTCTGAGCCTGAAGATCTTTGATGGCTTGATCAGAAGACATTTTTGCTGAAATAAATAGCGAAGAAGATGAGAAACCTATAAGGGTACCTGTAATGATGTGTATGATAATGGGATGCACATGTAATGATTTCAAAGACTTTGGGAGATTTTAAATTTGCAAACCAAAAATAAACAAACTTTATTAGATTAACTTTTAAAAGGTTCAACAATGCCTCTAATGCATTTACAAAGAAGTAATTAAAACAAAACTATAAAAAACAAAATAAAAAATCCCATGGTCGCCTCCTCTTTGTGCCGATATAGTCATTGATCACTCTTTCCTCTTCGAGCTGCCTGGTGAGCTTCTAAATCTTCCTTTCTTGTTCATGGTACTTTTCCCGGTAAGTATCCCGCTTATTCCTCAGCTCCAAGACCTCTGCAACTCCCCAGGATCGGTGGGCATGTAAGGATAGAGAACCGTGTAAGGAATGCTTTCTTCATTAGTGGGTTACACAATCACTGGTAACATGGCCTCATAGGACATCCCAAGCTTCTGGGCACGAGCTCGGACCCATTGGAGGTAAGGATGCATAGGAAGGGAAGTCTTTGGTCCCAACTCTTGGGGGTCAGATCTGTTCACCATGCCCCAAGCTCGTATAAATCTTCGGCGGTGCTCCTTAACGTCTTCCTTGTAGTCAAATACAATGTCCTCAAGAAGTAGCTCATGGGGAAAATCTCTCCGAGCGCGACGAAATTGTCGCAAAGCTAGACAAGGATTGTAAGTTATACCCCCTCTGATTCCAAGCAACGGGACATTAGGGTACCCTCCACAACGGTCAATAACAACAATGTCTTCCATAGCCCGGGAACACCAAAGAATATCTGTATGGGCAAGTGACATTATTCTGTAGGACTGACCCAAACCTTCTTCATTCTTCAGCACAGACTTGGGGAGGTGAGAAATAAACCACCTCGACAGCAGCGGCATGCAACACATAAGAGTCCCTCTCCTCCTCACAGTACGGGTGTGAAGGGCATGCAAGATATCTCCAAGCAAGGTAGGCACGAGATTGCGAGAAAGGAAAATCTTGACAGCATTCACATCTACAAAGGAATCCGGATTCGGGAAGAGAACCAAACCATAGATAAGGAGAGCCAAGACATCTTCAAAGGCCTGAAAATCCAAATTATCCCAGAATAGCTGAGCCTGGTCTATCTGAAATTTGGCTAGAAAACCTTCGACCCCTCTTCGTGTTTCCCAATTGGATACTACATCAGTCCGTTTCAAATGCAGAGCTGAGGAAATGTCTTCTGGTTTAGGAACTTCTTCCATACCTGTGAAGGGTACCTATTCAAGAATGGATATGCCCAATAGGTGAGAGAACTCTTCCAAGGTGGGAACCAGCTGGTAATCCGGAAAGGTGAAACAATGATGCACAAGATCGAAGAACAGGAAAAGTACACTCATCATCTTCTCATCAAGATTTAAAGTGACCAGACTGAGAAGTTGACCGTGTCTCTTAATGAACATAGAAGTCTCAGAGACTCTTGAGGCTAGCTCTTTGAGCTGGGCATGTCTTTGCACGAAGTTGACTCGGATGGTATTTCTGCGCACGGAAGCCATAATCTGCAAAACAGAACAAAGATAAATTCCCTTGGTCTTTGAAATGGTTAGTATGATGAAGTATGAATGCCATGTTATGATTCATGATGTCATGATAAACCACAGGTATGGAAAACACAAATATTTCAAACACAGTCAAATCACACAAAGCCCTTAGGTTTAAGGCTTGCATGAGGTTAAAGGTAGTACCCTCTTGAAGTTAAGTTGGTTTCAACCTGTCCTAGAAAAAGTAACTGGGTTCTAGAGGATCTCAATATCACTGACCATCCTCCATCGGTCATGGTTTTAGCTCACGCAATCTTTTCTTGCGGCCGGAACTATCTCGAGAGTATGGTCTCAATGAGTGTAGCATCGAGTATCAACCAGTTCCCAGCTTTACACCAGTTCCAGACTGTTTAATACTAGTTTTCATTTTGCATTTTATGTTCGCAAAATTTCGCGGTAAGCAAGAGTCACCACCGACTTTTATTTCATCCAATCGGAAAGGAAAAAAGTACAGAAAAAAAATCCTTTTTAGAGATATTCTGAGTACGGGGGTAGATTATAGAAAGGGAAGGTGTTAGCACCCTTTCTATCCATGGTTTTCCATGGGCTCTTAGGTACTTGCTCATCTTTTTAAAATTGCTTGTGTATGTGCTTTGTTTTGAAACAGTTTGACTTCGTGATAACCCTTGTATCAGTCCTCAAAGGTGTGACGAAGTTGTTTTTGAAATTTTGTTTGAAAAGTGTAACTGTGAAAGATTTTTATTTGAGCAAGTACCTACTAGCATCTACCTACTCGAAAAATGATTGTTTCTATTCTTGTTTCCTTTAGACAGCGCTATCCTACTATTGAGAAATAGGTAACATCGTCGTTGGAGTTATAAGGGTCAATTCGAAAGGGACGTACAATCACTAAAGCAATGTTAGGATGACTTAGTAACAAACCTAAAGTCTTAAGATCGTATTCAAGGCAACATTTCCGAGGCAACATTTCCGAGGCAACATTCGAACGGGACATTTGATCTTTTTAGACAGGAGGGAAACCACTAAGACACCCTATACTTAATGATCATTTACCGAAGGCAACCAAAGTGAGAGTATACCATAAGAGTGATATGTGCGAGTGATTTGTTTCAATTATTTAGTTTTTGCACATTTATGGTTTTCTAACTGGATTAATTTGTCATGCATTCTTGTCATACAAACCTATTAGCATTCATCTAAACAGTTAAATATTTGTGAGAATTAAAATACGAGAAGGTAAATCTATGCTATTACAAGGCTTCAGGGAGGGGGATTAATTACATAGCCAAAAAATCCGGGAAAAAGTGATAAATAAAAGCCCTAGATTAAACTATTACAAACCATGAATAGTTACAACAATATCATAAAAATAATAGTATGCGCGCGATAAATCGAAAACGAGACAATTAGGGTTTTGACCCTTGCCTCAACCTAATTGCGATTAGTAGTAAAGAAGATTTGGTCAGGTTTTGTTATTCGAGAAAATAGAGAAATCATTATAAAAAAAAGAATAGCCTAATTCTAATTAATTTTAATATAAGAAAAATAAATTAATTTATTCTTGTTGTACCCCAAATTTTGACCTAAGATATCGTCTCCTACCTGCATTATTACATTACATTTGTTTTGATCCATCGATTTTAAAATTCATGACTTTTTCTGGCCAAGAGCTATTTATGATGAACATTAAATCATTTAATCGATTCGTGCTAAAAACGATGTTCATTAATTATTTATTATCTAAAATTTAAATAATGAGAATTCATTTTCGATTATTATGTAGTTTAAAGATGTATAGATAATAAAATGAACATCAGAGAAGAGGCGCATTAATTGTGCGGGCAGTATTTATTTATTACTCATTATCTTAAATTTAAGTAACGGGAATTTATTCTTAGTTATTATATAATTTAAAGGTTTATGAATAATATAATAAGCATTCGGAAAGGTTCATTGGTCAATAACGATTGTTTAATCATTCGTCGTTCTAAGTTAAATAATTGAAACCCTGTTTTAATTATTATAATTTAGTTATGAATGATGAATTAAATAATTGAAGATATTAGTTGATCAACGATAATTATTTATTTATCTGTTTATTATTTTGAATGTAGGTAATTGAAACTTGTTTTCAATTATTATTCGTTTGGAGAAATTGTAAACGATAAATAAATAAAGAAGAAGAATTTAATTGGCAAATAGTTTTCTTTTATTCATTTCCTTATTGTACAAGTTATTATGTAAACATTGTATCTATTACAATAAATTACAATAATAAATTGACAAAAACTAAAATGAAATAAAAAAAACTAATCTATCCTAATTCTAAAACTTCCGATCCAATGCGTTTTATCCGCTCACTTAATGTTACCTGCACAATTAAAAAGAAAGAAATTAGAATTCGAATAAACAAATAAAAAGCGAAATTATTAAAATTTCATCATTAAATGCAATGGCCGGAATCAGTTATTCTTTTTTGCAAATCACGGGATTTCTCCCGGTTCACAAAAAAGAAAGGAATTTTAAAACATATGCACAAGTTTATGTTTTCCAAAAACTGCATGTTAAATTAATTACATTTGTTTAAAATCCCAAATGCAATTTTAAAAAAGACATACAGCATAAGCATACAAAACCATGCAGTAACTACATATGCAAGCATGCTTACGTGAACCATTGCCTACACAGCAGAAAACAAAACAACTTTTGTATTAAAGGGAAAACATGCAGTTTGACCACATTTGCAAGTAATGTAAAAGTTCCATTTTCATCATTTTCTGGCCATTACAGTTTCAGAAAAAATGCACAGCTTATCACTCTTTTATCAAAGCCATACTGAGAGAAAAAGAGAGGGAGAAGTGTGGGATTTGCAGGCTTGGCATAGGCAGAAAGAAGGTATACAAGACAAACAAAAATATAGCCAGTAGAAATAATAACACAAAAGAAGAATAGAAACAAATTGGAGGGACAGTAGTGCAGAATGCTCAGGGAAATCCCAAAGCATTTTTCAAATTCCTGGCCTGTAGCGAAAAGAAGAGGGAAGTTGTTTTAGCATATAACAAGAGGAAAACATACAGCATATCAGATATCCAAGCCTCCAAGAAACACTTAAAAAAAATAGTTATCAAAGAAAAACATCAAAGACTCAAAAACCTGCATAATCACATACTGTCAAAAACCATTTCCAAACCTTATGGCCAAGCTTTGCAAAAATCGATTGAGCCATTAAAGCCAACATCATCATCCTGTCATCAAGAAAAACACCAAAATAATCTCACAGAAAACACAAGTTACACAACCATCAATATGGCATAACAAACTTCTGCCCCAATTTCCATCAATCTGTCCAAACCACACAAAGATCCCTACATCCATCACCATGTCCAACTGTTACTCAACTTGAGCTTTATCCATCCAAAAACCTGAAAATTCCTAAGGCAACCGACTTGGCCTCAGTGTCAACATCATTGGCCTTTTCAAAGCATATTCCTCAAGCCCACTTCATTCAAAAATCATCATACAGTAACTCATTCAAAGAAGAAGAAGAAAACAGAAGTGCAGTATCAGTTTCAACAGAACCAAGCACAATATCACGTTCAAGCAAGAACAGAAGAACAAGTGCAATATCATGTTCAAAGAAGAAGAAAAAGAACAAGTGCAATAATCCATTCAAAGAGAGAAAAACAAAATCCTCGTACAGCATCATATTCAAAGAAGAAGAAGAACAAGTGCAGTATCACACTCGAGAAGAGGAAGGAAAACAAAGTACGGTACCCAGACCAACAAGAAGAAGCAATACAGTACAGTATAGTGGCAGCAAACAAGAAGAAGAAAAAATCATAAATACCAGTCACCGCTGTGCACGCTTGCCATCTCCCCGCCGTCCGGCCTCCGTCACCCCCTAGCCTCCTCCTCCGTCTCCACCTAGGTAACAATCTCTCCTCTCTCTTATTTCTTCGAATGCCCTCAAATCAGCATGAACAATCAAATATAAGAATCAGTCAAGATCAAACATAATATAAATCATAGAATCAACATGCAAAAAAACCGAATCGAGTGTTAACGAATCAAACGCGTTCTTACCGTCTCCGCCTAGCCGTCTCGTTTCTTGTTCAGTGGAGGGAAGAAGGGCCAAGAGTGGGTGGCCGTGGCGAAGAGGAAACATCAAGTCCGGTGGCGAGGATGAAGAAGCAGGGCGAAGAAGATGAAGATCGTGAAGAGGAGGGAGGCGCCGTTTCTGCCTCATAATGCAACCCTAATCCCAATTTGTGTTAAACATATTTTAACCCTAATGCTATATTAGCTTTTGGGCCTCATCCCTTTATTCCCAGCTTAAGCCCACGTTTCCTTTGTGCACCCCCCTGTCTTCAATTTGTGCCTTGGGCCTTATCCCAACCTTCTAACCCATTCTGACTTATTTACTCACCTCCTCTTAATACTTTTTTTTTCTATTTTGACTACCTCTTAGAATCTTATTAGTTTTAATTGTAATTTAGTTAACCAAAAAATAAAAGATATAATCTAAAGCTTTTTTAATAATGGACCATTTTATTAATTCAAACTTTCAAGATTTAATAATCTTAATATGTTTTAAAAAAATTAGATGTAAGTTAGTAGTATTGAGTTTTAATTTAATCTAAAGAATTCCTAAAGTAATACTTTTTATAATAAAAGGCATAAAAATAGAAAACTAAAAAAATATTTTATTATCTTAATATTAATATCAAAAATATAAAAAACTTAATAACTTAAAACTAAAAAAATGTGACGTCCTCGTTAAATAATTCTTTTGATTTATCCTTATCAAAAAATGCGTAAAAAAAAAATTAATTAAAATACTTTCTTCCCGTTAACATTAAACAAAAAAAATCATAAAATACGCATTGTTCGCATCTTTTATTCCATCATTTAGATTATTTCTATTTAATCGTTATTCGCATATTTTTGTTCGTGTATTTATTTGTCTATTCGGTTTATGTTTAAATCCAAAGGAAAAAACAGTAAATTTGTTGACTTCATGTCTTCAAATCTAACTGCGCAAATTTTCGCATTTCATTAAAACTTAGGATAATTTTTCCTCAAACATTCACCTTTCTTCAAAATTTCAACCTTTTCAAGACTTATACCTTTTAAGCAAAAACTTCGACATTAGGTCGTCGTATCTTCAAAAACCCGTTCGTACCCCTTTTCGGCCAAAAACAATTTATTTTTAATCGAGCAATCAATTTAAATAAAACAGATATTTCAAAAGGTTCCTATAGAGTACTATAGATACATTGGGTGCTAATACCTTCCCATTGTATAACCAACCCCCGAACCATAAGATCTCTTTTCAAAAACGCTTTGTATTTTATTATTATTTACATTGCATATTTAGGGTTTTATTTCGCTCTTTTCCCTTTTCCTTTGGAAACAATAAAGCGCGGTGGCGACTCTTGCTTTTGTGAGACGAATTAATCAATAATTTGATCTCCGATTTACCCCGCTACATTTTTTTATCGCTACAGAATTGGCGACTCTGCTGGGGAAAGATTGACCTCTTGCTGGTCCATCCCTAAGTGGGTTAAGCCTAATTTGTCTTATCTGTTTTACTATTGTTTGATTTGTTTGATTATGTGTTTAAATTGGGGTGTTTGGTTTTTTTGCAAAGGACGAATCCTATACCCGGATTAAGTAACACTTAAGGAATAGGACGGGCGGTATAGTCATGTTAACTTTGAGGGAGTAATCCCGAAGAAGGAGGCATGAGATCCCCCACTCAATGGAAGGCCCTCTTGAACTTAATATTTGTTTACGGAGTAATCGGGAAGATATTATTATTTTCGACCTAGGAGCCCTAGAAGTTGAGGACCGTAGAACCCTAACCCATCTTGGCCTTTTTAGGTGTAGCGCGGAGACTATAACGGAGTAATTCGGAAGTAGTTGTCACGCGATGCTACGCTCAGACGAGTTTCTCTTGAGAATATTGCTAATTATTGAGTAATCAAGACGTTGGTAATATCCGAAAGAGGGATGTAGACTCTGGGAACTCTTAGAACCTTGTCTTACAGGTGTGATCGAAACATTAGTACATACCTTTGGGTGGGCTTTACCCTCGACTCCATGCTGAACGTTGAACCTTTAAACCCCATGTTTGCAAATTTATGTGTGACTGTTGCACTATCATTAATTCATGCATTCATCAACATCTTTGTAAAAAACTCGTTTTTCAAGGAACTTTGGAATGATTTTTGCAAACGTCTCAGGGTATTATGGAATTTGGAAGGAGAAATACTCGAAGCTTTAGCTTCAAGGAGCCCGAAATTGAAGAACTGAAGAGTTTGATTCCGAAGATAGAGAGTCCGACAGATTTTCAGAAGAAATATGGGTCCATCTTACCGCTCATGAAGCGCAAGATGAAGAAAGGCATCCTCAACATGTTGGTTCAGTTCTATGATCCCCTGTACCGATGTTTCACCTTCCCGGATTATCAGTTGATGCCTACTTTAGAGGAGTACTCCTATATTCTTGGTTTGCCGATCGTCGACCGTGTTCCTTTTTCTGGATTAGAAGAGGAACCTAAATCCCATGAGATAGCAACCATCACCCACATGAAGAAGTCAGAGATAGAGGAGAATATGACTACGAAAGGGGGAATCCGGGGTTTGCCGGTGCAGTTTCTGTTGAAGAAAGCTCGTTACTTTGCTGATACAAAGGATACCGTTGCCTTCGAGGACGTGTTTGCTTTACTCGCGTATGGTATTTTCTTATTTCCCTAACGTTGATAAATTTGTGGATGTCAATGCCATCAGAGTTTTCATGATTGGAAATCCGGTCCCTACGCTGCTAGGGGACACGTATTACTCTATCCATCTTCGGAACTCTTATCAAGGAGGGATGATTATCTGTTGTGTGTCGTTACTGTATCAGTGGTACGTCTCGCATTTACCTGGGTCCGATTCTTTCTGGGATCTTGAGAGGGAACCGCGTTGGGCGCCAAAGATTATGGCTCTCACTCATTTCGATATTGACTGGTACAGTCGAGTTTACCATGACGTGGAGATCATTGACAGCTGTGGTGCTTTTCCCAACGTACCTCTTCTTGGTACGAGAGGTGGAATCAACTACAACCCTGTTCTAGCGCGCCGTCAGCTCGGGTACCCGATGAGAGATAAGCCGAACAGTATCCATGTGAGTGGTTTCTTTCTTCAGGAAGGACAAGACCATCAGGCTGCTAAGAGGGAGATTGAAGGAGCTTGGCGCCATATCCATAAGAAAGGGAGAGACATGCTGGGACATAGAGGTGCCGTTTCTTTGGAGCCTTACCTACAATGGGTCCGTGCTAGGGCTTGTGCTCTCAAGATGCCGTATAAACCTGAGAAACCTTTGTTCCCTGCCATCGCACCATCATCAGTTGTTATCCCTATCGCGGATGTAGGAGAATATCAAGTAAATCTGGCTAGGATGAAGTCCGAGAGGGATGCTTGGAAGTAAAAGTACCATATGTCTGAATATGAGAATCGAGTCCTGACTCGACAGCTGAAAGAAAAGAAGGAGTTGTTGCTTATACAAGACGGCTGGTTCGTTGACCACGATGAGAAGCTTCGTCAGAAGGAGGCCTTGCTGAAGAAGTACGCAAGTGAAAGGAAAAGGAAAAGGGAAAGTTCGGTAAGCGTGGCTCTCGTTCCTAACCCGCAAGAAGAAATCATCGATCGACTGATAGCGGAAAAGAAAGATATGGAAGACTTTTACGAAGAAAAGATCAAGAAGCTCCGATTACAGCTGGTGTTTGGTCCGTCATCTGAGGATTCCGAGTAAGCTTTAGTTTTAGTTTATTTTATTGATGTCATTTTGTAAAAACTATGTAAAAGGGCTTCATGCTCCGAAGTTGTAATTTATTGTCTTATTTTTGGGCTTCATGCTCCAAGTTGTAATTTACTGCTTTCTTGCTTCAAAAATGTAATTTATCATTTTATTATGGTTTTCATGTTGCAAGTTGTAATTTATTGTTTTCATTAGTGGATTTGTTATCCCAAAGTTGTAATTTACAATTCCAAATTGTAAGTTGTAATTTATCGCTTTCGATTAACGGATTGAGTTTTTGTTGTTCTAAATTCCTTTACCATTGATGTATGCAAAGTTACTAAAGTTCCTTGAAAAACTTTTAAAATGAGTCATCATTTGCATTGCCATCATGCATCATTTCACATTCCGCATCACATGTTTTCTAGAGTCTCATTCTTGTTCTTTTTCCACCGAAGGTTGTCAAGCTGTCTCACCGATACGACACTCGGGCCAATCGTCAAAGGAAAATGGAAGATTTGGAACAGGAAAATCACGAGCTTCGTGGGGAGGTTGCTACACTTCGTGCCGAGATGGAAAAGTTAACAGCGTTGGTGGAAAGTTTGGTGGCTGTTCAGAATCAGCCATCGACTACGGCTGCCGAGATTCAGACTTCAACTCCAGTGGTTTCCGAAATTGTTACAGTTCCTGCATTCGCAACTCAAATCAACTCTCCGCCTCAACATCAGATGCCGAAAGGTTTTCCGTGGGGAATGCCTTACAACTTTGTGCCAGAGGGGTATCAGCCTACCGTACAACCTATATTTCAGTCTGCATTGTCTCTTCCTCAACCAGAGACAACTGCCATGCCGCCAGTAATTCCGTCTGTAACACCTTTTCTGCAACCAGTTATGACGACCGTTGCTCCTGTGGTCCACTCAGTACCATACTTGAATGAACCAGGTTATCCTTCCGAGCCCGCTGAAAGTTTGGGTCTTTTTGATAGAATGGACGAATTTCAGGATCAGTTCCTGGAAATGCAGAAGGAGCTTAGAGCATTGAAAGGGAAGGATTTGTTTGGGAAGAGTACGCATGACCTTTGTTTAGTTCCGAATGTCAAGATTCCAGCGAAATTCAAAGTGCCAGACTTTGAGAGATATAAGGGTGATTCGTGTCCTAGAAGTCATTTGACAATGTACGTGAGGAAGATGTCTACGTACTCCGATGATCATGATTTGTTGGTTCATTATTTTCAAGACAGTTTGACGGGTGCTGCTCTAAAGTGGTATATGGGTTTAGACAGCATTCAAATCCGCAACTTTAACGATCTTAGTGAAGCCTTTGTCCATCAGTACAAGTACAACATTGACATGGCGCCGGACAGGGATCAACTCCGGGCAATGTCGCAGAGAGACCGAGAATCTTTTAAGGAGTACGCCCAGAGGTGGCGTGAAATTGCTGCTCAAATCTATCCACCTCTTGAGGAGAAAGAGATGACTAAGATATTTTTGAAGACTTTGGGGTCCTTTTACTATGAGAGAATGATAGCCAGCACACCCAGTGACTTCACCGAAATGGTAAGCATGGGCATGCGATTAGAGGAGGGGATTCGCGAAGGGCGTTTGGTTAAAGAAGGGAGTCCGTCTAGCAGCGCGAAGAAGTTCAGAGGTGTTTTCCCGAAAAGAAAAGAGCAAGATGTCAGTGCTTTGTTTCCAGGTAGGCCTAGGAGAGGTTACTCTCACGTTGCGGCAGTTACTCCGGCTGTCCGCCCAGCTTTGATGGCCCCAGCTCATCAAATCCCATCAACTCAACCACGGCCATTTCAGCAGCAGCCTCGACAACAGGCTTATCCGTTCAACAATCAGAACCGTTCACCCAGGAAACCGCAGTTCGATGCCATTCCTATGACGTATACTGAATTGTTCCCTGCTCTCATTAGAAAGAATCTCATCACAACAAAGCCACCTCCTGTCGCACCGAACAGTGCTTCTCCGTGGTACAAGGCGGATCAATTCTGTGAATATCATCAAGGGTTGCCGGGGCACAACCTTGAGAATTGCTTTGCTCTGAAGGCGGACGTGCAGAGGTTAATTAAGAATGGCATCTTGTCTTTTAAGGATGTTAATCCAAATGTTAGAGATAACCCTTTGCCCCGACATGGGGCAGCTTCTGTGAATATGGTGGAAGGTTGTCCGGGGAAGTTCCGAGTTTTTCAAGTCGAGCACATCAGAGAATCATTGATCAGGTTACATCAGAGTTTGAGAAGACTTGCGTTTGTTAGGCACCAGCATGATTATGACGTTTGTGAGTTATGTTCAAGAGAAGATGATTGTCCTATTGTGAAGGAGGACATTCAGAAGTTGCTAGATCAGAGAATTATCACTATTACCTATGACCGAAATCCTGAAGATGAAGTGAATGTTATCACCCCACAATTTAATTTGCCAGAATCAGTAGAGATTGCTTACAACAGCCAGACTGCGTCTGTTGATCCTTTGATTATTTACCCACCTGGCCCTGTGCCTTACAGCTCAGACCAAGCCGTGCCGTACAAGTATAACGCCACCATGATCGAGAATGGGGTAGAGGTCCCCGTACCAACCAGACCGTCTTTTGTTAATATTACCGATGTGAGTAGAGTGACAAGAAGTGGGCGTGTTTTTGCCGCAGTACCGTCGAGAAGACCAGAAGTTCAAGTTAGGAGGCCCATGCCGGCGGAGATTCCTGTAAGAAATGGTGAACCAAGAGTTGAGATAGGCCGATCCAGTGAACCTATCCCTCACCCTGAAGAAGATGAGATCTTAAAGCTTATCAAAAGAAGTGAGTATAAGATTGTGGACCAGCTTCTGCAAACACCTTCCAAGATTTCCTTGCTTGCCTTATTGAGAGATTCTGGGGCACATAGAGAAGCCTTGATGAAAGTTTTGGACCAAGCGTTCGTAGACCATGATGTGACAGTTGATCAGTTTGATGGGATTATGGGAAATATAACTTCGTGTAACAACCTGGGTTTCAGTGATGAAGAACTTCCGGAGGAGGGGAGAAACCATAATATGGCTTTGCACATTTCAGTAAGTTGTGGAAACGATACCTTATCAAGCGTGTTGGTGGATACGGGCTCGTCGTTGAATGTGATGCCCAAGACTACGTTGTCTCGACTTTCATATCCAGGTGCTCCTATGAGGCCTAGTGGAGTAATTGTTAAAGCATTTGATGGTTCCAGGAAGACAGTTATTGGTGAAGTGGATCTTCCCATAGTGATTGTTCCCCATACTTTTCAAATCACTTTCCAAGTGATGGACATCCGTGCTGCCTACAGCTGTTTATTGGGTCGTCCCTGGATCCATGATGCCGGGGCAGTCACCTCCACGCTCCATCAGAGATTAAAGTTTGTGAGACATGGGAAGCTAGTGATGATTGGGGGAGAGCAGGCCATGGTGGTAAGCCATTTATCATCATTTTCTTTTATTGATGCTGACGAGGATGTTGGGACCCAGTTCCAGGGCCTATCTGTTTCTAAGAATACAGTGAAGAAGCAAGGGGCATCCATCTCTTCTTTTGAGGATGCCCGGCGAGTGGTGGCAAGTGGTTCGGCCGAAGGATGGGGCCAGGTGTTGACGTTACCCGAGAACAAGTCTGGGGAAGGTTTGGGTTTTCATCCAATATCTGCAAGGGTCAAGAAGGAGGTGGTTGTTCGTCCAATTCAAGAGGTTTTCCGGAGTGCAGGGTTTGTGCATCCTGAAGTTGATGCTATCATAGATGATGATTCCGAGGAGGATTTGCCCGTGTTTGTGACGCCTGGATTGGCTTGCCAAAACTGGATAGCTGTTGATATTCCTGTGGTTATGCATATTTCCGAGTAATGTTTTGTTTATTTTCCTTTTGAAAAATCGCTCTGCCCAAGGCGAAACGTATTTTGTGTCGGGCTATGAAAAATAACTCCTTTTGCTCTGCCCAAGGCAAAAGAGAAATGTCTGGGCTTTCTGTTTCAAGTATTTCCCCTTTAATGAATAAAAATGTTATTTTGTCCACTGCTGTTTTATTTTTCACTTTTTCGGGAAATAATAATGAAAATTAATTAAGAACATTTTGTTTTATTTGCACAAATCGATTTCTAAAATAAAGCATAATCATGTGTGCAGATTACTTCACGACTTAACCATCGAAAACAATGATCCTATGCCCTCTCCCAACTTTGAATTCCCTGTGTTCAGAGCCGAAGAAGGGGATGATGAAGAGGTTCCTGTTGAGATTTCCCGTTTGCTTGAGCAGGATGAGAAGATCATTCAACCATTTGAAGAACCTGTAGAGTTGGTCAACTTGGGTGATGAAGAGGATAGAAAGGAAGTCAAAGTCGGAGCATTGCTTATCCCGGAAGTTAAGGAGAAAATGTTGGAGCTTCTCAGAGAGTATGTTGACGTGTTTGCTTGGTCCTACCAAGATATGCCAGGATTGGACAATGACATTGTGGAGCATCGTTTACCGTTGAGACCCGAGTGTCCGCCGATCAAGCAGAAGTTGAGAAGGACTCGTCCCGACATGGCTGACAAGATTAAAGAGGAGGTTCAGAAACAGATCAATGCAGGGTTCCTTGTTACGTCGGTCTATCCTCAGTGGTTAGCCAACATCTTGCCCGTTGCTAAGAAGGATGGTAAGGTTCGGATGTGCGTAGACTACAGAGATCTGAATAGAGCTAGTCCGAAAGATGATTTCCCATTACCTCATATTGACGTATTGGTCGACAGTACCGCCAAGTTCAAATTCTTCTCTTTCATGGATGGTTTCTCCGGTTACAATCAAATCAAGATGGCGCCGGAAGATATGGAAAAGACCGCTTTCATTACACCGTGGGGAACTTTTTGTTATCGGGTTATGCCGTTTGGTTTGAGGAATGCTGGTGCAACATACCAAAGGGCCATGACTGCTTTGTTCCATGACATGATGCATAAGGAGATTGAAGTGTATGTGGATGACATGATTGCCAAATCACAGACTGAGGAAGATCACTTGGAGCATTTGTTGAAGTTATTCCAGCGTTTGAGAAAGTACAAACTCCGTCTGAATCCCAACAAGTGCACTTTTGGCGTTCGTTCTGGAAGACTTCTGGGTTTCATTGTCAGTCAGAAAGGTATTGAAGTAGATCCTGATAAAGTCAAAGCTATTCGGGAAATGCCCGCACCCAAGACGGAAAAACAAGTAAGAGGATTCCTTGGGAGACTGAACTACATTTCTAGGTTCATATCTCATATGACTGCTACCTGTGGGCCGATTTTCAAACTTCTCCGCAAGAACCAAGGATGTGTGTGGACAGAAGATTGTCAGAAAGCTTTTGATAGCATCAAGGAATATTTGCTCGAACCTCCCATTTTGATTCCTCCGGTGGAAGGAAGACCTTTGATTATGTACCTGACTATATTGGAAGACTCCATGGGATGTGTGCTTGGTCAACAAGATGAGACTGGCAAGAAAGAACATGCTGTATACTATCTGAGTAAGAAATTCACAGACTGTGAATCTCGGTACTCATTGCTTGAGAAAACCTGTTGTGCTTTAGCCTGGGCTGCTCGCCGTCTGCGCCAGTATATGATTAATCACACTACTTGGTTGATCTCCAAAATGGACCCGATCAAGTATATCTTTGAGAAGCCCGCCTTATTTGGAAGGATAGCCCGTTGGCAGATGTTGTTATCTGAATATGACATTGAGTATCACACTCAGAAAGCAATCAAAGGGAGTATTTTAGCCGACCATTTGGCTCACCAAACGATTGAAGACTATCAATCCATCAAGTTTGATTTCCCAGATGAAGATGTTATGTACTTGAAGGCTAAAGATTGTGAAGAGCCGTTACCTGAAGAGGGACCTGTTCCCGAATCCCGTTGGGATTTGATTTTTGACGGAGCTGTGAATTCCTATGGAAATGGAATTGGGGCAATCATCGTTACTCCCCGAGGCACTCATATCCCGTTCACGGCAAGACTGAAGTTTGACTGCACGAACAACATGGCGGAATATGAGGCATGTATTATGGGTCTAGAAGAAGCAGTAGATCTAAGGATTAAGATTCTTGATATTTACGGAGATTCGGCATTGGTGATTAATCAAATCAAAGGAGAATGGGAAACTCGTCATCCTGGTTTGATCCCTTACAGAGACTACGCTAGAAGATTGTTAACTTTCTTCAACAAGGTGGAATTACATCACATCCCTAGAGATGAGAATCAAATGGCTGATGCTTTGGCTACCTTGTCTTCAATGTTTCAAGTGAATGATTGGAATGATGTGCCTACAATCCGGGTTATGCGCCTCGACAGACCTGCTCATGTGTTCTCAGTGGAAGAGGTCACCGACGACAAACCTTGGTTCTATGACATCAAACGTGTTCTTCAAACTCAAGAGTACCCACCCGGGGCATCCAACAAAGATAGAAAGACGTTGAAAAGATTAGCAAGCAGTTTCTTTCTCAATGAAGAAGTTTTGTATAAGAGGAATTACGACATGGTCTTGCTCAGATGTGTAGACAAACGTGAAGCAGACATGCTGATGCAAGAAGTGCACGAAGGATCCTTTGGAACTCATGCCAATGGACATGCAATGGCTAGAAAGATGTTTAGAGCTGGTTACTATTGGATGACAATGGAATCCGACTGCTGCAAATATGTGAAGAAATTTCATAAATGCCAGATTTATGCGGACAAAATGCACGTGCCGCCGACCCTCCTCAATGTTATATCTTCACCTTGGCCTTTCTCTATGTGGGGCATTGATATGATTGGGATGATTGAACCCAAAGCTTCAAATGGTCATCGTTTCATCTTGGTAGCGATTGATTATTTTACTAAATGGGTGGAAGCAGCATCTTATGCTAATGTAACCAGACAGGTGGTAGTCAGATTTATCAAGAATCAGATCATTTGTCGGTACGGTATCCCGAGCAAGATCATCACTGATAATGGTTCAAATTTGAATAACAAGATGATGAAGGAGCTTTGTGAGGAGTTCAAGATCGAACATCATAATTCCTCTCCTTACAGACCGAAGATGAATGGGGCTGTTGAAGCTGCTAACAAGAATATCAAGAAGATTGTCCAGAAGATGGTGGTAACTTATAAGGACTGGCATGAAATGCTTCCGTTTGCTTTACACGGGTACCGTACTTCGGTTCGAACTTCAACGGGCGTGACCCCTTTCTCCCTAGTTTACGGTATGGAAGCAGTACTCCCCGTGGAGGTTGAGATTCCGTCTCTGAGAGTGTTGATGGAAGCTAAGCTTTCTGAGGCTGAATGGTGTCAAAGTAGATACGATCAGTTGAATTTAATCGAAGAAAAGAGATTGACAGCTTTGTGTCACGGTCAATTGTATCAACAGAGAATGAAGAAGGCTTTTGATAAGAAGGTTCGACCGCGCGAGTTCAGAGAAGGTGACCTTGTACTCAAGAAGATATTATCTTTCCAACCTGATTCCAGGGGCAAATGGGCCCCGAACTATGAAGGACCGTATGTTGTTAAGAAAGTTTTCTCTGGAGGTGCCATGATTCTCACCAATATGGATGGTGAAGACCTCCCGCGTCCCTTGAACGCCGATGCAGTCAGGAAGTATTTCTCTTAGGCAGGTTTCTGGTCAAATCAGTCTCGGCATCTGAACACATTCTGGAATTCAAAGTTGTTAGGGAGAATAGTGATCATTGTTTTGTATGACCTTTTATTTCATGTACTATTTCCCCAAGCTTTTGTAAACCGTTGGAGTCGCATTGTTAGCGAACAACCTCTTATTAATGAAATTTGAGCACTTATCTTTTGTGGGAAAAATTTTAATTTTTATGGAAATACTTGAAACAAATTTACTTAAGTGTCCTTATTTTAAATATGTGTTGTGGATAACGAAAGGAATATTAACAGTTTGTTCCAAGGAGGGTCAAGGCATGAAATGCAAAGCAGTACAGTAGTTTATCCTTGCATGATGAGCATGTTTTATTTCAAATCGCCATGAGGTGTCGGTTGTGTAAACTTGTGTTTCTAGTGGTACTAAGTTTGGTGACTCCCCAACTGTTCTAGTTGAGCTTTGTTTTGGCTATCTCAATCTGGGCGATTTCTGAAGTGTGGTGCATTTTGTCTCGTACCGTGATCTATTGGTGTTAGAAGATTGGGTTTGATTTCTTTTCTCCTCAGAAGATTTGGACCTTGTAGCGTGATACCCTCCGACGTTGCTGTGTGTTTCCAGTTCCGTTTATCTTCCGTCTTTTCAAGATTGGCCGAGTATCTATTTTGCTGTGACATCTTATTATCTCCGAGATATTTCATCTGTCTGTTTTGTCAGCATAACATTCATTTATTCATTTACACTCATATCAGCATGCATATCCACATTTGCCGTTGATTTTGAGTCGTACCTTGTTTGTTCGAACAACGTACATTTGTTCTTTCCGGGTAGAAAGTCAGCTTAGGTAGAAAATGTGCTTCCTTTCTAAATTCCCCAACTGAGCGAATCCTCATGGATGACTTTGGTTTAGCCTACCTCGCCCACTTTTGAATACGAGGAATTCCCCATTGAGTTACTTTCTCATCGAGTGGAGTCTTGTTTGACTATTTTCTTTCTAGGTTATTCCTGGATGAAGTTGCTGCCTCTTGCATAGGCTATTTCTTTGATTCTCCCCAGTGAATTTGCGACCTAGACGGTTGGTGCATTTATTTTGCACATTTAAGTATTTGATCTCCTTGGGAAGGATTGATTCAGGGTTCTCTTTGACGACGATTTTATTCTCTGCCAGTATCATCGCAATTTCCTCCTGTTTGTTTTTGGAAAACGACAAGCGGCAACTCTTCATGAGCAACTTGTGCGTTATAGACACCGTTGGAAAACGACAAGCGGCAGCTCTTCATGAGCAACTTGTACATTACTTTTTGAAAACGACAAGCGGTAGCTCTTCATGAGCGACTTGTACGTTTACTTGTTGAAAGCGCCGAGCAGCAGTTCTTCACGAGCTACTAGTGCGTCATTTTATTTTTTCTGAAAGCGCCGAGCAGCAGTTCTTCATGAGCTACTAGTGCGTTATTTACTTGTTGAAAGCGCCGAGCAGCAGTTCTTCACGAGCTACTAGTGCGTCATTTTATTTTTCTGAAAGCGCCGAGCAGCAGTTCTTCATGAGCTACTAGTGCGTTATTTTATTTTTTCTGAAAGCGCCGAGCAACAGTTCTTCATGAGCTACTAGTGCGTTATTTTATCTTTTCTGAAAGCGACAAGCAGCAAACTCTTCATGAGTTACCAGTACGTTACCACTTTTCTGGAATACAGCAAGCAGCAGCTTCTTTATTTGAGCAGCTTGTATGTTATTGGTATTTTCTCTGGACAACAGCAAGCGACAGCTTCTTTATTTGAGCAGCTTGTATGTTATCGGTATTTTCTTTGGACGACAGCAAGCGACAGCTTCTTTATTTGAGCAGCTTGTATGTTATCAGTATTTTCTTTGGACGACAGCAAGCAGCAGCTTCTTTATTTGAGCAGCTTGTATGTTATCGGTATTTTCTTTGGACGACAGCAAGGGGCAGCCTCTTTATTTGAGCAACTTGTATGTTATCGGTATTTTCTCTGGACAACAACAAATGGCAGTTTTTTTTCTTCTTTATTTGAACAACCTTCGTATCTACAGTCTTATTACCTCAGCATTAATGAGTATACCTCTGAAAATCTAGCAGAGAAGTCTGTTACGAATCGATACCTCCAAAAGTCGGTAATCAGTTATCCGCGTTTCGTCACTCTCTGTCTACCACCGACCTTGAGTTGCGAACTCACTGTTTTGGGATCAATAATCTGTTACGGCCTATGCAAGATGCTCTTTTTGTTAGGGTTAGAGGTTGTTTTCCCTCGATTTTGTTCACTGTCAGGAGTCTGTCGTTTGAAGTCGATAGCTTGTCTCCCCGGTAATGTATAATCCGTACCGCTGTGTTTTGTTGGTGTTCGATTCCCCCAACATTGTCTCTTTTCACATCATATCTTTCTCTGTGAGTTCGATCGCTGCATTCATACCAAACATGACGACGACATCTTAGGACAAAATTTGCGTAGTTATGTATTTAAGTACCTTCAATCTCGTCGAAACGAAGATTTCAATCTTCATATCTCCGGATAGAAGAAACTTAAATAGGGGCAGCTGTTGTACCCCAAATTTTGACCTAAGATATCGTCTCCTACCTGCATTATTACATTACATTTGTTTTGATCCATCGATTTTAAAATTCATGACTTTTTCTGGCCAAGAGCTATTTATGATGAACATTAAATCATTTAATCGATTCGTGCTAAAAACGATGTTCATTAATTATTTATTATCTAAAATTTAAATAATGGGAATTCATTTTCGATTATTATGTAGTTTAAAGATGTATAGACAATAAAATGAACATCAGAGAAGAGGCGCATTAATTGTGCGGGCAGTATTTATTTATTACTCATTATCTTAAATTTAAGTAACGGGAATTTATTCTTAGTTATTACATAATTTAAAGGTTTATGAATAATATAATAAGCATTCGGAAAGGTTCATTGGTCAATAACGATTGTTTAATCATTCGTCGTTCTAAGTTAAATAATTGAAACCCTGTTTTAATTATTATAATTTAGTTATGAATGATGAATTAAATAATTGAAGATATTAGTTGATCAACGATAATTATTTATTTATCTGTTTATTATTTTGAATGTAGGTAATTGAAACTTGTTTTCAATTATTATTCGTTTGGAGAAATTGTAAACGATAAATAAATAAAGAAGAAGAATTTAATTGGCAAATAGTTTTCTTTTATTCATTTCCTTATTGTACAAGTTATTATGTAAACATTGTATCTATTACAATAAATTACAATAATAAATTGACAAAAACTAAAATGAAATAAAAAAAACTAATCTATCCTAATTCTAAAACATCTGATCCAATGCGTTTTATCCGCTCACTTAATGTTACCTGCACAATTAAAAAGAAAGAAATTAGAATTCGAATAAACAAATAAAAAGCGAAATTATTAAAATTTCATCATTAAATGCAATGGCCGGAATCAGTTATTCTTTTTTGCAAATCACGGGATTTCTCCCGGTTCACAAAAAAGAAAGGAATTTTAAAACATATGCACAAGTTTATGTTTTCCAAAAACTGCATGTTAAATTAATTACATTTGTTTAAAATCCCAAATGCAATTTTAAAAAAGACATACAGCATAAGCATACAAAACCATGCAGTAACTACATATGCAAGCATGCTTACGTGAACCATTGCCTACACAGCAGAAAACAAAACAACTTTTGTATTAAAGGGAAAACATGCAGTTTGACCACATTTGCAAGTAATGTAAAAGTTCCATTTTCATCATTTTCTGGCCATTACAGTTTCAGAAAAAATGCACAGCTTATCACTCTTTTATCAAAGCCATACTGAGAGAAAAAGAGAGGGAGAAGTGTGGGATTTGCAGGCTTGGCATAGGCAGAAAGAAGGTATACAAGACAAACAAAAATATAGCCAGTAGAAATAATAACACAAAAGAAGAATAGAAACAAATTGGAGGGACAGTAGTGCAGAATGCTCAGGGAAATCCCAAAGCATTTTTCAAATTCCTGGCCTGTAGCGAAAAGAAGAGGGAAGTTGTTTTAGCATATAACAAGAGGAAAACATACAGCATATCAGATATCCAAGCCTCCAAGAAACACTTAAAAAAAATAGTTATCAAAGAAAAACATCAAAGACTCAAAAACCTGCATAATCACATACTGTCAAAAACCATTTCCAAACCTTATGGCCAAGCTTTGCAAAAATCGATTGAGCCATTAAAGCCAACATCATCATCCTGTCATCAAGAAAAACACCAAAATAATCTCACAGAAAACACAAGTTACACAACCATCAATATGGCCTAACAAACTTCTGCCCCAATTTCCATCAATCTGTCCAAACCACACAAAGATCCCTACATCCATCACCATGTCCAACTGTTACTCAACTTGAGCTTTATCCATCCAAAAACCTGAAAATTCCTAAGGCAACCGACTTGGCCTCAGTGTCAACATCATTGGCCTTTTCAAAGCATATTCCTCAAGCCCACTTTATTCAAAAATCATCATACAGTAACTCATTCAAAGAAGAAGAAGAAAACAGAAGTGCAGTATCAGTTTCAACAGAACCAAGCACAATATCACGTTCAAGCAAGAACAGAAGAACAAGTGCAGTATCATGTTCAAAGAAGAAGAAAAAGAACAAGTGCAATAATCCATTCAAAGAGAGAAAAACAAAATCATCGTACAACATCATATTCAAAGAAGAAGAAGAACAAGTGCAGTATCACACTCGAGAAGAGGAAGGAAAACAAAGTACGGTACCCAGACCAACAAGAAGAAGCAATACAGTACAGTACAGTGGCAGCAAACAAGAAGAAGAAAAAATCATAAATACCAGTCACCGCTGTGCATGCTTGCCATCTCCCCGCCGTCCGGCCTCCGTCACCCCCTAGCCTCCTCCTCCGTCTCCACCTAGGTAACAATCTCTCCTCTCTCTTATTTCTTCGAATGCCCTCAAATCAGCATGAATAATCAAATATAAGAATCAGTCAAGATCAAACATAATATAAATCATAGAATCAACATGCAAAAAAACCGAATCGAGTGTTAACGAATCAAACGCGTTCTTACCGTCTCCGCCTAGCCGTCTCGTTTCTTGTTCAGTGGAGGGAAGAAGGGCCAAGAGTGGGTGGCCGTGGCGAAGAGGAAACATCAAGTCCGGTGGCGAGGATGAAGAAGCAGGGCGAAGAAGATGAAGATCGTGAAGAGGAGGGAGGCGCCGTTTCTGCCTCATAATGCAACCCTAATCCCAATTTGTGTTAAACATATTTTAACCCTAATGCTATATTAGCTTTTGGGCCTCATCCCTTTATTCCCAGCTTAAGCCCACGTTTCCTTTGTGCACCCCCCTGTCTTCAATTTGTGCCTTGGGCCTTATCCCAACCTTCTAACCCATTCTGACTTATTTACTCACCTCCTCTTAATACTTTTTTTTCTATTTTGACTACCTCTTAGAATCTTATTAGTTTTAATTGTAATTTAGTTAACCAAAAAATAAAAGATATAATCTAAAGCTTTTTTAATAATGGACCATTTTATTAATTCAAACTTTCAAGATTTTATAATCTTAATATCTTTTAAAAAAATTAGATGTAAGTTAGTAGTATTGAGTTTTAATTTAATCTAAAGAATTCCTAAAGTAATACTTTTTATAATAAAAGGCATAAAAATAGAAAACTAAAAAAATATTTTATTATCTTAATATTAATATCAAAAATATAAAAAACTTAATAACTTAAAACTAAAAAAATGTCACGTCCTCGTTAAATAATTCTTTTGATTTATCCTTATCAAAAAATGCGTAAAAAAAAATTAATTAAAATACTTTCTTCCCGTTAACATTAAACAAAAAAAATCATAAAAAACGCATTGTTCGCATCTTTTATTCCATCATTTAGATTATTGCTATTTAATCGTTATTCGCATATTTTTGTTCGTGTATTTATTTGTCTATTCGGTTTATGTTTAAATCCAAAGGAAAAAACAGTAAATTTGTTGACTTCATGTCTTCAAATCTAACTGCGCAAATTTTCGCATTTCATTAAAACTTAGGATAATTTTTCCTCAAACATTCACCTTTCTTCAAAATTTCAACCTTTTCAAGACTTATACCTTTTAAGCAAAAACTTCGACATTAGGTCGTCGTATCTTCAAAAACCCGTCCGTACCCCTTTTCGGCCAAAAACAATTTATTTTTAATCGAGCAATCAATTTAAATAAAACAGATATTTCAAAAGGTTCCTATAGAGTACTATAGATACATTGGGTGCTAATACCTTCCCATTGTATAACCAACCCCCGAACCATAAGATCTCTTTTCAAAAACGCTTTGTATTTTATTATTATTTACATTGCATATTTAGGGTTTTATTTCGCTCTTTTCCCTTTTCCTTTGGAAACAATAAAGCGCAGTGGCGACTCTTGCTTTTGTGAGACGAATTAATCAATAATTTGATCTCTGATTTACCCCACTACATTTTTTTATCGCTACAATTCTAAACCTATTTTTTTGTGTTTTTATTTATTTGACAAAAAGAGCAAAATAAAATTAAAAGTTAACCTAATTTCTACTTTAATTTTATTTATGAAAAAAACAAATTACAATTTCTCTAAGTTAAAACCTATATTAAATTAATTTTGATAAATAATAGAATAAAAAAACTAATCTTAATTTTGTGAGTTATTGATTTTATGTTTTTTTTTGTGAAAAAATAAATTAATTTTCCAATTAAATAAATAATGGAAAATAAAAAAAAAATAGAGAAAAAGTAATAAAGAAAAGTTAGTAAATGGGCTTGTATTAGCAATTGGGGGGGGGGGGGGGTGTTGTGGAATTCTGAGCCCAAAAGATCCTGGCCCTTTTGACTTCGCCCCAATCCAGTGTGCACGCTTGACTGAGGCGCATTGTGGTCCTCCCACAGTGGTATGTTGATCTGGGGCATTGATGAATTGGAGTGCAAGATCCTGATGGTACACGGTGGGCATCTTAACTTGCAAAGCGTTGGATTACCTGTTAAAAATATTAGGAATGAAGGTTGGGACCTGGGAATCGAACGCAGGTCCTTTTCACTTTCCCCCTGCACGCTTACCAACTGAGCCAATTATTTCATTTGTATATACAATAGAAATCAGTTATAATATAATAAAACAAAAACGCTGAAATTCAAAACGCGCCAAATTCAAATCACCCAACCAGGGGATGACACGCATCGTCGTCTTCCTCCCAAACCGTTGTTTTAGGTGGCAAACTTTTACCTATAGACACTTACTGTAGGTATATCCCTGTGTATTTCAAAAATCGCGTGTGCTCAAGATAAATGGCCATGGCTGGTACCAATCAACTCGTTTCATCCTCACGAGTCCCATGGTACCAGAATCAACGCCCAATTTTTCCTATCCTGCAAAGCCCTAATCAAGAACACAAAACCCTAGCTATGGCATCTTCCTATACAGGCGTTAGAAATGCAATTAAATGGTAACAATAGTTTGCAAACTCAATGAGAAACACGAATATATCATCAAAATATGCAATGGATGAGTAAATCAATGAAACCGAATTTGAATTTGGAAGCAAGTTGTGATACCTATATCTTACAATTCCAGGCGTGAGAGAGCTTGCAAATGGTTGGAATTCCTTCTGGAGATGTCCAAGAACCTTTTGGTGTCGTGAGAATGGTATGAATTGGCCTCTAATGTGGAAATTGAATCACCACTTTTCTTGCAATTTTTTGAGTTTTGTTTCCCCTCTGCACGACTGCTTCTAACCCCCTTATGCCTTGGTCTTCTTCTGTATATGTAATACAAACTATTATGTCAACAAAAACGACTTCAATCTTGCTCATCATGGATATTTGATTTGATCTTTTATGGCATATGATTCCTTTCCAATTTTTCTCAAACCCAATCTTTTTCCAACCAAATTGACCTTGCACGAGTTGATCTTCAATTGACAACATATGATATCTTTTTCAATGCAAAAATCATCCCTAAAATACAATATATGATTTATTAGGATTTATTTGATTTTATTTGAATTTTAAATGAATAAAAATCAAAGTAAATTAAATAAATGAATAAATAAAGCATGGAGGGTCCCATAGGTCGTGGACTATGTTAGGAATGAGATGCAAGCATAAAAAGTTGAGCCTATTTAGTAAAAGATGCAAATTTGAGCATATTTGACTTTTTGGCAATTTTGCAAAAAAAGGTCAACTTGGCCAATGCATAACTCTCTCAATTTTGACCCTAGAGAGGTGTTCTTTGACTTTTTAGAAAGATTAGGATGTCCTCTAAGCAACCCTTTTTGTCTCATATCAATTGAGTCTTACATGTTCATGTATGAAGCCCTGACCCAAAAGGTGTTTTTGTTGACTTTTCAAAATGACCTATAATGTCCAAATTCACATCTTCTTGTGAGTGCATATTTTGAACTTGGGAGCTGAAGATGAATTGTAGGGAATTGCATCCTCTTCAAAATGAGCTTTGGATGGGTCATTTTTGATAAAGTATGAGAATGTTATGCTTGGTCAAAGTTGAGTTGATTTTTCCTAAAAAACCCTAAATTAGAAACTTTTGGGTTTTGATGAATTGTGAGCAATCCTTGAGGAATCATGATCAACTCTCGATCAAATGATGAATGATACTTCAAAATGAGGACGATGACAAAAAATCTTGAAGTTTGACTGTATATGGGCCAAGTTGACTTTTGACCTAGCACAATCGATTTCCAGATATTTGAGTAATTGACTGAGCAAACTTCCTCTACAAGGCTTGAAACTTGACATGGATGATCTTGAGAACATATTAGGACAACAGTGAGAATTTGGGATCATTCGGACTCAAGCATCTTGATGCAAAATGAAACCCTAATTTGAGGTAGACTGCCTTAGGAGAGAGTTTGTTTGGTCAATTCTTGGACTTCCTTGAGCAATTTGAGGACCTCACTTGACATGTATTGAGAAATATGGGAGGGAAAATTTTGGGGTACAACAATAACCATGATTATGGCAGAGCTACATGAAGATACTTTCGGGACCCATTCTAGTGGACATACCATGGCGAAGAAAATCCTACGAGCAGGATATTACTGGTCCACTATGGAAGCCTATTGTTATCAGCATTCTCGAACCTGTCACAAGTGCCAAGTCTATGCTGATTAGGTGCATGTACCTATGGTTCCAAAGAATGTTTTGACAGCTCCTTGGCCTTTTGCATTGTGGGGCATCAACATGATCAGCGAGATCATACCTACTGCGTCTAACGGAATCGCTTCATTTTGGTAGCCATTGATTATTTTACAAAGTGGGTTGAGGCAGCTTCCTTTGCTACATTAACCAAGAACGTCGTGACACAGTTCATCCAACATAATATGATCTGTCGGTATGGTATCCTAGAGAGAATTATTACTGACAATGGTACAAATCTCAACAACACAATGATCACCGAGCTCTGCAAATAGTTCAAGATACAACACCATAACTCTTCTCCCTACCAGCCGAAGATGAATGGCGCTGTTGAAGCAGCCAACAAGAACATCAAGAAAATTGTGCAGAAGATGACAGTGACATACAAATACTGGCAAGAGATGTTACCGTTCGCTCTTCATGGGTACCATACCTCAGCACGGACGTCAACAGGGGCAACACCCTACTCTTTGGTGTATGGAATGGATGCAGTCCTACCCATCGAAGTCTAGATACCTTCTCTCAGGATTATGAAGGATGCGGGTTTGAACAAAGATGACTGGATCCAAACCCGACTTGATCAGCTGAATCTAATCGATCAAAAGAGACTTACTAATATCTGTCATGGTCAGACGTATCAAAAGCGAATGATCAAGGCTTTTAACAAGAAAGTCAGACGTTAAGAATATCAGGTCGGGGATCTAGTGATCAAATGCATCATATTACCGCAAGGTAATCCCAGGGGCAAATGGATCCCTACATACGAAGGGCCATTTGTGGTTAAGAACATTTTCTCAGGAGGAGCTATGATTCTGACCACCATGGATGGTGACGACCTTCCTCACCCCGTCAATGCAGACATAGTGAAAAAATACTACGCATAATCAAAGGTCCGCTAGGTTGACTGGTCTAGGCAAAAATAAGGGCTTCCCGGCAAACCAAAAGGGTTAGGGAAAAAGTAAGGGATGAAAATGAAAAAACTGTACACCCGGAAAGTCGAAAACCTGAAAAGGCGTCTTGGGCAAAAAAGGGTATCCCGGTGGACTGAAAACCCGAAAGGGAGGTCCAGGAAAAAATTAGGGATCGAAGCGTAACCCTATGTCTCATTGGATCATCTCGCAACCAGACTTCGGTATCGACTATCAAGCTCAGACAGCGCCAATCAATCTGATCAACCTTCGGTCGAGTAGCAAAGTGATGAGACGCTTGATGATATAAAGGCAATAGCAGAGTTGGAACCCAATGGGATTGTTTTACATAGTTGTTTTTCTTTCTTTTACACAAAATTGTATAATTTCTGTTCTTTCGGCGGTGTTCTCTTACTAGGACGTCAGCCTCTTTGTACAAAACGCCTATTACGGGCCAATTTCAACATCAATACAATTCATTTTCACAAGAAATTCCAATTTATTTTTTCTTTTTCCGTTTTGTTTTGCGAGAACATCCAATGATTCATTTTTGATATATACATTTGAAAATAATTGCTGCTCATAAATATTTACATAAGATACAAAAGACGATTTCTCGTAATTCCAGGAACATGGACAAACAAGAAGTGCTCAAACCTTACAATTACGTTGCCCATCAGGTACAGGGATGGAGCCAGCTTGAGAACATGAGCAGTGGTACATACACTCCCCACAGAGTAAAAAGTATCCAAAGACAGTAACGTTAGCTTTCCCGAACAGGACATAACTCTCCCCAACTGAGGTTCACAATCGCGAGTGAGTTGGTAAATTTTCCCCCAAGCAGAGTTTACTTCTCTCACAAGCAGAAATTCAATCTCTAACAGAATTCATTATCATCAGCAACAAAAATTCATCCCCGGTGGAGTTTATTTCTCCAAATCAGCAACTCTATCAGCAGAGTATCTCCTCTCCAACAGAGTCATTCTCCCGCAGAGTTGTTCTCAAATAGGGTCCCTCCTCAGCGGAATATCCGTAAACAAGGGGAAAATCCCCAGCATAGTAATCTTTGTTCACCATCCCCAACAGAAGTAGAGAAACTATGGTTTTTTACGACGGTCAAGAATACCATTTCTCATACTCTCCAAACAGCAGTCAAGGATTTATTTTACCAGACTCAGATTAATACGTCAGCATTTCATGTTCATACATCATGACATATGCATGCATTACATATAAGCATGGTCTCATTTATTTTGAGAACGTCATCATACAATGCATCTCATGCATCACACATAACTAATCCTGTATTTCTTTCAGGAAAGACAGTTATTACCAACAATTTCCAGCAGGTCCATGATCAACCCTCAAAGCAAAACAGAGTAATCATCGGTGCGACAAGAGAAACCTTACCCAGGTTCCCTCTACAGTTTTACCCAAACTCATTTTGAAGTAACCCTACTATCCAGGTTCCTTCTCACAGCCCTACTATCCAGGCTTTCATTTCGAAGTAACCCTACCATCCAGGTTCCTTCTCACAACCCTACTATCTCGGCTTTCATATCGAAGTAACCCTACTATCCAGGTTCCTTCTCACAACCCTACTATCCCGGCTATCATATCGAAGTAACCCTACTATCCAGGTTCCTTCTCATAGCCCTACTATCCCGGCTTTCATATCGAAGTAACCCTACCATACAAGTTCCTTCTCACAACCCTACTATCCCAGCTTTCATATCGAAGTAACCCTACTATCCAGGTTCCTTCTCACAGCCCTACAATCCCGACTTTCATATCGAAGTAACCCTACTATCCAGGTTCCTTCTCACAACCCTAATATCCCGGCTTTCATATCGAAGTAACCATACTATCCAGGTTCCTTCTCACAGCCCTACTATCCCGGCTTTCATATCGAAGTAACCCTACTATCTAGGTTCCTTCTCACAGCCCTAATATCCAAGCTTTCATATCAAAGCAACCCTACTATCCAGGTTCCTTCTCACAACCCTACTATCCAGGATTTCATATCGAAGAACCCTATAATCCAGGTTCCTTCTCACATCCCTACTATCCAGGCTTTCATATCGAAGTAACCTTACTATCTAGGTTCCTTCTCACAACCCTACTATCCAGGCTTTCATATCGAAGTAACCCTACTATCCAGGTTCCTTCTTTCAGACCTACTATTTAGGCCTTTGTCTCGAAGTAACCCTACTATCCAGGTTCCTTCTTATAACCTTACTATCCGGGTTCTTCCTCTCTTATCCTCGGACAGCAGTCCACAACACTGTAAGACCGGGACCCAATCAAACACAATTGATTTCACATTTCCCCAGAAAGTCACGGTGCACCATATACCCCGACCAAACACACAATTCACTTCCGCTTCCCAAACCGGAATTATTCCCCAGTAGAGTAACGGAAAACTGAAGGTCCTAAAACTCTATTTCTCTCAAGACAGAGACCAGCATCCCCCAGCGAAGTCCTCCATAACAACGGGTATACGGGTTCTCGCAAAGGAATCTCTTATGCGATCGACACTTCATCGGATGACATCTTTAAACCCATCTCTGACAATTCTGTAGAAACTACCAAATGGCATCTATAAGCCCATTCCCGATATCACAAATCAAGTATCACTTCATGCGAGTGAAAATTTCTGGGCACTCTAGTGTTTAATCATCTTCCACCTTCAGATCACGAAAGGCAGACGAGCCAATCTACATCCTCAGGTTCAAGAAGATTGAAAAGGGGAAACTGTTGTACTCCAAAATTTTCCCTCCCATATTTCTCAACAAATGTCAAGTGAGGTCCCCAAATTGCTCAAGGAAGTTCAAGAGTTGACCAGACAAACTCTCTCCTAAGGCAGTCTACCTCAAATTAGGGTTTCTATATTCATCAAGATGTGTTGACCACAAAGGACTCAAATGCTCACCATTGTCCTAACATGTTCTCAAGATCATCCATGTCGAGTTTCAAGCCTTGCAGAGGAAGTTTGCTCAGTCAATTGCTCAAATGCTTGAAAATCAACTGTGCTAGGTCAAAAGTCAACTGTGGCCCACATACAGTCCAACTTCAATATTTTTGGTCAACATCCTCATTTTGAAGTATAATCCATCATTTGATAAAGTATTGATCATGATTCCTCAAGGATTGCTCACAATTCATCAAAACCCAAAAGTTGCTAAATTAGGGTTTTGTAGGAAAAGTCAACTCGACTTTGACCAAGCATAACTTTCTCATACTTTATCAGAAATGACCCATCCAAACTAATTTTTAAGAGGATGCAATTCCATACAATTAATCTTCATCTCCCAAGTTTATAAGTTTAGAATATGCACTCACAAAAAGATATGAATTTTGACATTATATGTCATTTTGGAAAGTCAACAAAAACACCTTTTGGGTCAAAGCTTCATACATGAGCATCGAAGTCTAAATTGAGATGAGACCAAAAGGGTTACTTAGAGTACATCCTAAGCTTTCTAAAAAGTTCAAGAACACCTCTCTAGGGTCAAAATTGAGAGAGTTATGCATTGGCCAAGTTGACCATTTTTGCAAAATTGCCAAAAGTCAAATGTGCTCAAATTTGCATTTTTTGCTAAATGGGCCCAACTTTTTATGATTGCACCTCAATTATAATGTGGTCCACGACTCAAATACTTATCCACAAATTATTTGCTCCATTATTTAATTATCTTGATTTTTCATTGATTAAAAAGTGAATTAAATCAAATAAATGATGAAAATTATCAAAGATATGATTTGATTTGTTTTTTTGACAGGTTAGCAACTAAGATATGATAAGCTTGCAAGATCAATTCGAATCACTGGAAATTGGTACAAAAAGAGCATGATTAGGCCAAATTTAGAAAGATATCATATGGCTAAAGAATCAAATCAAATATCATCAAAGCTTGAAGATTGAATCTGTTTTGCAATCCTAATTCATTGAGGGATATATAATGAACAAAAACAAGGCAAGAAAAATAGGTTACAGTCGTGGAAAAGCTAGAACCAAACTTCAAAATTTCAAAGAAAAGTGGTGATTCAATTTCCATTCTAGAGGACAATCTAAGCGATTCTAACATTGCCAACAGATTGCTGGAAATCCCAGGAACGTATCCCAATCAATTGCAAGCCGCCTCAGGTCTAGAATCAGCACGTAGTAGTCACACGGTTTGCCTAAAAACTTGATTTTGATTTCATTGATTTACGCATCATTAGCACATCTGATTTATATATTCTTGTTCATCATTGAGTTTGCAAGCTATTGGTATTATTTAATTGCATTTTCAGTACATGAATCATGATATGCCATTGTTAGGGTTCCTTGGCTCGTTTTAGGGTTTTTCAATATAGGCAAAATCAAGCTTTGATTCTGGTACCATGATGATCGTGGGGATGAGACGAGTTGATTGGTACCAGCACTTGTCATTTATCTTGCTTGTATACAATTTTTGAGATGCACAGGTCTGTACCTAGAACAAGGTGTCTGTAGGTAAAAGTGTCCTAGGCTAAAACGACAGAGAGAGGAAGAAGAAGCTTGTGTGGCACAACATCATTGGCTCATTCAAACTGACGCACATTTTTCTTTTTGTTTGACCACTAACTCATGTTTTCTTATATTATGCTTTGTTCTTATTATAATTGCAACTAAGCATCACAGCTCAGTTGGCAGCATGGTATTGGGAGCGAGCATAAGGGCCTGGGTTCGATCCCCAGGTCCCAACCTTTATTTCATATTATTTTCAACCATATGCCATCAAAATCCAACCATCAAGTACATCTCCAGCCAAGATCCAATGCCTTTCCATTGAAGGTTCATCATACACCTCAAGTCAACATACGCATCAGATTTGGAAAAGTCAAACAGGCTTGGATTGTTTGGGCCCAAAAGTCAGATCTACACCCCCCATAATTGCTAGCAATCAGACCCACTTCTAACTTTTCTTTCTTATTTTTATTCTTTTAATATTTATTTTATTTATTTTAATTGACAATTAATTGCTATTTTTCATAAAATCATAAAATCAAGAAATCAAAAAAATAGAATTAGACCTTTTTTTTTATCAAAATTAATTTTGTTAATTTAATTTAATTTAGTTTAACTTAGGACAACTTTAACTTGTTTTCTATAATTAAAACTAATTAGTAAATTAGGTTTAAACTCTTGATTTAATTTTATTTTCTCATTTTCTCAAATAAATAAAAACACAAAAATAGGTTTTTTTAGAGTGAATTAATTTATTTTTCTTAATTTAAAATTAATTAGAATTTAGGATTTTTCTTTAATTTAATTAGTTCATTATTTTCTTAAATAACAAGACATGACAAAAAAACATTTTTTAATCAATCGCAAATAGGATTAGTCAAAGGGTCAAAACCCTATTCGCCTCCCATTTAATTTGCCACGCGCTTATTATTATTTTGCCAATATTTTTGTAATTGTTCATGGTTTGTAAAAATTTAATTTAGGGTTTTATTTACTGTTTAAATTCCCGGGTTTTTGGCTATGTAATTAATCCCCCTCTCCAAAGCCTTGTAATAGCGTAGATTTATTTTATCGCATTTTTAATTACTGTAAATATTTAACTGTCTAGATGTATGCTAATAGGATTGTATGGCAAGAATGCATGACAAATTAATACAGCTAGAAAACCCTAATGTGCAAAGATAAATAACGGAAACAAATCACTCACACATATCACTCTTAGGGTATACTCTCACTTCAGTTGCCTTCGGTAAACGGTCATTAAGCATAGGGTGTCTTAGTGGTCGCCCTCCTGTCTAAAAAAGATCAAACGTCCCATTCGAATGTTGCCTCAGAAATGTTGCCTCGGAAATGTTACCTCGAAAATGTTGCCTCGAATATGATCTTAAGACTCTAGGGTTATTACTAAGGTGTCCTAATATTGCTTTAGTGATCGTACGTCCCTTTCGAATTGACCCTTACAATTCCAACGACGGTGCTACCTATTTCTCAATAGTAGGATAACGCTGTCTAAAGGAAACGAGAATAGAAACAATCTTTTTTCGAGTAGGTAGATGCTAGTAGGTACTTGCTCAAATCAAAACATTTCACACTTACATTTTTCAAACAAATTTTCAAAAACAACTTCGTCACACCTTAGAAAACTGATACAAGGGTTATCACGAAGTCAAACTTTTCAAAAGCAAAGCACATACACAAGCAATTTTTAAAAAAGATGAGCAAGTACCTAAGAGCCCATGGAAAACCATGGATAGAAAGGGTGCTAACACCTTCCCTTTCTATAATCTACCCCCGCACTCAGAATATCTCGAAAAAGGATTTTTTCTGTACTTTTTTCCTTTCCGATTGGATGAAATAAAAGTCGGCGGTGACTCTTGCTTACCGCGATATTTTGAAAACACGAAACACAAAAACGCAAACCAGCATCAAATATTCGGTTCTGCCACCGTATCACAGTATCCACAATGGAAGAGTCTTCTAAGATAATTGGAGTACCTATTCTTGATCAGAAACCCTTCACCGGTTTAGAGAATGTTCTAAAACCTAAAGTTATCGCAGCAACCTTACATCTGAAGCGTTCAGAAATTATGTCTAATTGGGAGACAAGAAGTGGGGTTCAAGGTCTTCTTGCTAAATTTCTGATAGAGAAGGCTCTGTTGTTTCTAAATGCTATTAGTTTTCATGATTTTGAGGAGATCTTGGCTCTGTTGATCTATGGTTTGGTACTATTCCCTAATCCAGACCAACTCATAGATGTGTACGCTATCACGATATTTCTTACTCATAATCTTGTGGATACTTTATTTGGAGATATTTTTCCCTTTCTTAACACCCGTACTATGCGAAAGCGAGGAACTCTCATGTGTTGCATACCTTTACTATCCAGGTGGCTTATTTTGCACCTTCCCTGATCAGTGATGAAGAATGAATAATGTCTGAGGTGGTCTTGAAGGATGATATCACTCTCTCATGCAGATCTATTGGTGTTCCCAATCTCAGGAGGACATCAATATTATTGATCATTATGGGGAATTCCCTAATGTGCCACTCCTTGGAATAAAAGGAGGCATTACTTACAACCCTTCTCTAGCTCTGCGTCAATTTGGTTATGCTCGAAGAGACGGTCCTCATGATATGCTTATCTAGGGTATTGTATTCGATTACGATAATGATCATCAAGGTTATCGTTAAAAATTTATACGTGCCTGGGGCATGGTTAATAAGATTGATAGAAAGACTTTGGGACACAAAAACTCCATCCCTTTTGAGCCCTACCTCATATGGGTGCGATCTCGTGCTCAAAATCTTATAATGCTATATTCTGCTGTCCTACCAATAACTATGGAGCATGTTATTGAAGGAGATATTTCTCATACCATTCTTCATCCAGATATGCCTATTGAACTTGAAGAGCTACAGAAGTCTTGGATTCAAATGAAATAAGAACGGGACACCTTTGATACTGAATTCTATGCTAGTGAGAAGAAAGTGTTGGAGCTGACAAAACTTCTTCACGAAGAGCAGAGCCTTAATGCATACGTCAACACAAAGAGGAAGCGTCCATGGGAGACTTGAGTCATAATTTATTCCTTTGTAACCTTTCTTTTGGTTTTCATTATAAGCCTAAGAGGCAGTTATAATTTTAACTTACTAATAAGAGGCTTTGTTTTTGTTCTCTTTTAAATTAACAAATTTAAATCCTACGAGGTCCTTGAAAATATTTCATATGAATCTACATGCCATACATATCATTGCATAATAGGTTTCTAAAACAGGTTTCTCATCTTCTTGCTGTTTATTTCAGCAGAAAATGGCTCTCAAACAGACAGTCAAAGAACTTCAAGCTCAGAACGCAGTTCCAAGAAATGTTCATAAACTTAACCAAGGGACAAGAAGAACTGAAGGCACTCATCGACAACTGGAAGAAGAAGAAGACAAAGAAACCAATCAGCATCCTTAACATGGGGAGAAGGTTCAGAGGTCCAGTCAAGCAAGCTTAAGATCTTGATAACCCATTAGACGAAGACGACGAACGAGATAAGGATGGTAAGAGTGTTAAAACTGAAAGAAGCAATCATGGTTCTTACAAATATTCTGATAAAGAGGAAGAGGATTATTTGGATGAATAATATCCCCCTACTGACGAGAAGTATAAGTTGTTAGAAGAGCGTCTGAAAGCTATGGAGATCCAGAAGGTGCCTGGCTTGAACTTTGAAGAATTGGGCTTAGTCTCAAGAGTCGTCGTTCCTCCTAAGTTCAAAACCCCTATCTTTGCTAAGTATGATGGAGTTTCTTGCCCGAAGCTGCATTTGAGATCATATGTTCAGAAAATTCAACCAGACACTACTGATAAGAAATTATGGTTGCATTTATTTCAAGAGAGTCTGTCTGGAACACAACTGGAATGGTATTATCAACTCGAAGGTACCAATATCCATACCTGAGAAGATTTGGTTGTAGCTTTCTATAAAAAGTATCAGTATAATTCTGATTCGGCACCAACTTGCATGCAACTACAGAGTATTTCCATGGGTTTTGAGGAAGGCTTTAAAGAATACGCACAAAAATGGAGAGATCTTGCAGGAAGAGTTCAACCGCCTTTGGTTGATAGGGAATTGGTTGACATGTTCATGAGTACGCTAACAGGTCCTTTCTATAATCACCTACTTGGAAGTTCTTCAGTCGGTTTCACTAAACTGATATTGACAGGGGAACACATTGAGATTGGAATCAGAACTGGTAAAATTCAGGTGGCTACATCTTCGAATACTGCAAAGAAGCCATACAATGGTAAGAAAGAATCCAATGTTGCATATAGCCAGAAGGGTCGTAGTAAGAGTGACTGCAAGCAATCTGTGGGGGCAGTTCTGATCTATAATCCTGTGCCAATACAACAATAGCCACAGAATAATCAGCATAGGCAGGATGCACCCAAGAGACAGTTACCCAAAATCAACATGCCGTTGTCACAAGCATTGCAACATATGTTGAAGGAATAGTTGATTACATTTAAGGATCCTCCTCAGAACCCCAATACTTCCTCTCCCCGTTACAATCTCAATGCAAGGTGTGCCTATCACTCTAACAGTCCTGGACATAACACTAACAGCTGTTGGGCACTGGAAAATAAGATTCAAGATATGATTGACTCTAAGGAGATTAAATTTAATCCTCATGAGACTCCTAATGTGATCATTGCACCTATGCCTAATCATGACAAGAGCATTAATATTATTGATGATGTTTTTAATGCTGTGGAAGACGCTGATAGAGACTGTGACGTAGATAGTTGGATTTTCTCTACTACCGGCAACATGCTCAACAATCGGAAGGCTAAAGACTTTATACTAATTTCCTTTAGTCGGGAGTAAATGTTATTTTCTGTTTTCTTGCTTTAAGATTTTTGGTTATGTAATTTGAATAATAAAATTTAAGCCTTGTGCCTTACCCGGGGTACAATGGTCCATTTGTTAGGGTTGTCATTTTTCATTCACACATTTTCATTCAATAAATAATTGGACATTTGCATTCAAATTTTGCGCTATTTGTCTTTCTTTCACTTTTTTGCTTTCAAAATAGCCATGTGTTCTTACACACCCACATAACAAATTGCAGATCCACATCCACCCTAGGTCCCATTGATAATAATTCTGCTATTGCCAATTATGACTTCGAAAATATGATCTACGAAGCCGAGGATGGAGGTAAGGAAGATTGTGAAGTACCTGGAGAGATTACTAGACTGTTAGAGCAGGAGGAAAGAGCCATAGAACCGCATGAAGAGCCAGTCGAGGTTGTGAACTTGGGTACTGAAGAGGAAAAGAAAGAAATCAAGATAGGTTCCAACCCAGAAGATAATGTCAAAAAGAGGTTAATACAGATGCTACATGACTATGTTGAGATCTTTGCATGGTCTTATGAAGACATGCCAAAACTTGATACTAACATTGTGGTTCACCGTCTACCGATGAAGGAAGGTTATCCTCCTATAAAGCAGAAGGTCCATCGCATGCGTCCCAATATGTATGAAAAGGTCAAAGCTGAAGTCATGAAGAAGTTCAATGCAGGTTTCTTAGCTGTTATATCCTATCCTCAGTGGGTTGCAAATGTGGTGCTTGTACCTAAGAAGAACGGTAAGGTGCATATGTGTGTATACTACATAGATTTGAATAGGGAAAGCCCCAAAGATGATTTTCCGCTTACACATATTGATGTTCTGGTTGACAACACCACTCAACACAAAGTATTTTCCTTCATGGATGGTTTCTCTGGTTATAATCAAATTAAGATGGCCCATGAAGATGTGGAAAAGACAACTTTTGTCACACAATGGGGCACTTTCTGTTACAAAGTTATGCCTTTTGGTTTGAAGAGTGCCAGTGCAACCTATCAGTGTGCTATGGTAGCTTCATTCTATGATATGATCCATCATGAGATAGAGGTTTACGTTGATGACATGATAGCCAGGTCTCAGAATGAAGAAGAACATCTCTACCACCTGTATAAGTTGTTTGAGAGATTGAAGAAATACAAGTTAAGGTTGAACCCAAACAAGTGCACCTTTGGGGTAAGATCCGGTAAACTCCTGAGTTTCATCGTCAGTGGTAAATGTCTTGAAGTTGATCCTGCCAAGGTTAAAGCCATTCAAGAAATTCCGGCTCCTCATACTGAGAAGGAAGTAAGAGGTTTCTTGGGACGATTGAACTACATTGCCAGATTTATTTCCCATTTGACCGCTACTTGTGATCCAATCTTCAAGTTACTAAAGAAAGATCAAGTAGAGAAGTGGAACAGCGATTGTCAGATAGCCTTTGACAAATTAAAGAGTACCTCCAGGAACCTCCAGTTCTGATGCCACCGGTTGAAGGAAGACCTCTGATCATGTACTTGATAATATTAGAGAACTTAATGGGGTGTGTATTGGGGCAACATGATGAGTCTGGTCAAAAAGAGAATGCAATATACTACCTTAGCAAAAAGTTTACCGATTGTGAAACAAGATAGTCACTGCTCGAGAAAACTTGCTACGCTTTGGGATGAGATGCTTGCCGGTTAAGATAGTATATGTTAACTCATACTACTTTGATGATCTCTAAGTTGGATCCAATAAAATACATAGTCGAGGAACCCAATATCTCTGGAAGAATAGCGAGATGGCAAATGATTTTGACATAATACGACATTCAGTACACTACTCAGAAGAAAATCAAAGGAAGTATGCTAGAAGATCATTTGGCTCATCAAACTATAGATGACTATCAGTCTATGAATTTTGAGTTCCCGGATGAGAATATCATGCTAGTTACTGATTATAAAGAACCTAGACCATATGAAGGACCTGAACCGGGATCCTGATGGACTATGGTTTTTGATGGAGCTTCCAACACGCTTGGTAATGGAATTGGTGATGTGATTATCTTTCCCAAGGGTTACCATACGCCTTTCACCGCCAAATTGTGTTTTGATTGTACCAACAATATGGCCGAGTACGAAGCATGCATCATGGGTATCCAAGCTTCCCTCGATATGAGAATTAAATTATCGAATGTATAAGGGGACTTATCCCTAGTGATCAGCTAGATTAAAGGAGAATGGGACGCGAAGCATCCAAATCTCATTCCTTATTGAGAGCATGTGTTGACATTAATTCCGTACTTCGAAAAATCACTTTTAAACACATTCCACGGAAAGAGAATAAATTGGTAGATACACTAGATACCATGTCATATATGTTAAAAGTCACATGGGATAATGAAACTCCTTGAATTACTATTGAAAGACTAGACAAACCAGCGCATTGATATGAAGTTGATACTGATGAAGTAGAGGAAAAGCATTGGTACCATGAAGTAAAAAGATACCTCGAGACTGAAGAGTATCCTGAAGGAGCATCTATAAATGATAAGAAATTTCTAAGGAGGTTCTCTGCCAAGTTCTGAAGAGTATCCTGAAGGAGCATCTATCAATGATAAATCCCTGATTATTGGCAGAGAATCTCCTTATAAATTTCTTACCGTTGATAGATGCCCCTTCAGGATATTCTTGAGTCTCGAGGTAGCTTTTTACTTCGTGGTACCAAGGATTTTCCTCTACTCCATCAGTATCAAGTTCGTAGCAATGTGACGGTTCGTCTAGTCTCTTAATAGTAATTAGAGGAGCTTCATTGTCCCATCTGACTCTGAACATAGATGACATGCTAGCTAATGCGCATGCCAATTGATTATCTTATCATGGAATATGTTCAAAAATGATCTCTTCGAAGTACGGAATTAATGTCAACACATGCTCTCGATAAGGAATGAGATTTGGTTGCTTCGTATCCAATTCTCCCTTAATCTGACTGATCACTAGGGCTGAGTCCCCATATACATTTAAGCATTTAATTCTCATATCAATAGCAGCCTCGATACCCATGATGCACGCTTCGTACTCTGCCATGTGGTTGGTACATTCAAAACATAATCTGGCGATGAAGGGCGTATGGCAAACCTTGGGAGAGACAATCACAACACCAAATCCATTACCAAGCGTGTTCGAAGCTCCATTAAAAACCATAGACCATCGGGATCCTGGTTCAGGTCCTTCATACGATCCAGGTTCTTCATAATCAATAATTAGTATAATATTCTCATCCAGGAACTCAAAATTCATAGACTGATAGTCATCTACAGCCTGATCATCCAAATGATCAACCAATATACTTCCTTTGATCGCCTTCTGAGTAGTGTACTGAATGTCGTGTTATGCAAGATCATTTTCCATCTTGCTATTCTTTCAAAGAGAGCAGGTTTCTCTAATATATATTTTATTGGATCCATATTAGAGATCTACAAGGTAGTATGAGTCAACATATATTTTCTTAGTCGACGAGCAGCCCATGCCAAAGCGCAACAAGTTTTCTCGAGCAATGAGTATCTTGTTTCATATTCGGTAAACTTTTTACTAAGGTAGTATATTGCATGCTCTTTTTGACCAGACTCATCATGTTTCCCCAATACACACCCCATTGAGTTCTCTAACACTGTTAGGTACATGATCAGAGGTCTTCCGTCAACCGGTGGCATCAGAATTGGAGGTTCCCGAAGATATTATTTGATTTTCTAGAAGACTATCTAACAATCTTCGTTCCATTTCACTACTTGTTCTTTCTTTAGTAACTTGAAGATCGGCTCACAAGTAGCAGTCAAATTGGAAACAAATCTGGAAATATAGTTCAATCGTCCCAGGAAACCTCTGACTTCCTTCTCAGTACGGGGAGCTGGCATTTCTTAAATAGCTTTAACATTGGCGGGATCAACTTCAATATCTTTACCACTGACGACAAAACCTAGAAGTTTACCAGATCTTACCCCAAAGGTGTACTTGTTTGGATTCAACCTCAGGTTGTATTTCTTCAATCTCTCAAACAGCTTATACAGGTGGTCAAGGTGTTCTTCTTCAGTTTGAGACCTGGCTATCATGTCATCAACATAAACCTCCATCTCGTGATGGATCATATCATGGAACAAAGCTACCATAGCATGCTGATATGTTGCATCGGTGTTCTTCAAACCAAATAGCATAACTTTATAACAGAAAGTGCCCCACAGTGTGACAAAAGCAGTCTTCTCCATGTCTTTAGGTGCCATCTGATTTTATTATAACCGGAGAAACCATCCATGAAGGAAAATACCTTATGCTGAGCGGTATTATCAATCAGAACATCAATATGTTGAAGTAGAAAGTCATCTTTGGGGCTTGCCCTATTAATATCCCTGTAGTCTATACACATACACACCTTACCATCTTTCTTAGGTACTGGCACCATATTTTCAACCCACTGAGGATATGATGTAACAGTTAATAAACCTGCATTGAGTGGTTTCATAACCTCAGCCTTGACCTTTTCAGACATCTCGGGACACATACGACAAACCTTATGCTTTATAGGGGGACAACCTTCCTTCATCGATAGACGTTGAACCATAATATCAGTATCAAGTCCTGGCATGTCTTCGTACGACCAAGCAAAGATCTTAACATAGTCATGAAACATCTGGATTAATCTCTTCTTGATATTATCTTCTAGGTTGGCACCTATCTTGACCTCTTTCTTGTCCTCTTCAGTACCCAATTTCACAACCTCGATTGGCTCCTCATGAGGTCGTATGGCTCTTTCTTCTTGCATTAAGAGCCTAGCAATCTCTCCAGGTATTTCACAATCTTCCTCACCTTCATCCTCGACTTGATAGATCATATTTTTGAAGGCATAATTGGCAATAGTAAAATTGTTATCAATGGGATCCAGGGTGGATATGGATCTGCAGTTTGTTGTGTGGGTGCGTGTAAGAACACATAGCTATTTTGAAATCAAAATAAAGTAAAAGAATGACAAGGAGCACACAATTTTAATGAAAACTTCCAATGATTTATTAAATAAAAATATGTTGATGAATAATGACAACCCTAACAAATGGACCGTTGTGCCCCAGGTAAGGTACAAGGCTTAAAGTTTATTACATAACCAAAAATACTTGAAAGCAAGAACACAGGAAATAACATTTACTCCTGACTAAAGGAGATTGGTATAAAGTCTTTAGCCTTCCAATTGTTGAGCCCACTGTCGGTAGTAAGGAAGATCCAATTGTCTATGTTTCAGTCACTGTCAACGTCTTCCACAATGTTGACATGATTGTTGTGAACTCCATTATTGTTGATGCAGAATGGTGGTCTCCTATAATTAGCACGGGTATGACGGACAACCCTCTGAGCCTGAGTAGTGAAACCAAAAACAAATTTGTCAGACTTATAAGGAGTATCGGGAAGCTGACCCCAAATAGTGCAACCACCTTCTTCAACCACAGCCCTAACGTCTTTTAGAGAAGCCATTTTAGGAACAACAGGAGTAGCTTTATCAACCAGGGTTGTTTGAGAAATAACTTCAAATATCTGGAAAAGAGTCTCGACGAATTCTCCATCCATTTTGACATACTTGAAAGAATTCAAATGGCTCACCATATATTCCTCTTCACTGCAAACCGTAACAACCTTTCCCTTTACGGGATACTTTAACTTCTGGTGTAAGGTAGAAGTAACAGCGCATACCCCATGAATCCAAGGGCGTCCAAGCAAACAAGAATAGCCCGTACGAATGTCCATCACATAGAAAGTAGATTTGAAGACCTGGGATCCAACTTTGGCTAGAAGATTAACCTCTCCACGCACCCTTCTCTTCAAACCATCAAAAGCTTTCACCATAATGTCACTTGATTTTAGCACGATCCCTTCACAGTCCAGTTCGTCTAAAGTATATTTTGGCAATACGTTTAATGAGGAACTTGTGTCCACCAACACATGAGATAAGGTAGTGCCCCTATACTCAATAGAGACACACAGGGCCTCATTATGATTCCTTCCTACGGGAGTTAAGTCTATGTCAGAAAAGCCTATCCCATTATTATTTGTCAAGCTAGCAACATGATTTTAGAACTGATCAACATAGATTCCCTACCGTACATGAGCAGATTTCAGAAATTTTACCAAAGCCTGACCATGGGATTTTGAGCAAAACAATAGGGATATCATATATATTTTGGAGGGTGTCTGCCCAGCTGTTCAACAATCTTGTAGTCACTCTTTCGGATAATCTTCAATATCTCCTCCATATCTTGTTTGGAGGTGTCATCATCAATAACTTCTTTTGGCGCCTCAGTCTGGGTAGGCTCACTCATATGTTCTTCGCCTGGAGTATCAATAGTTGATTCAGTAGCCATGATACGAACTGGTGCAACCACAACTTTCAGAGAGATCTCCAGAGAGAAAACCCTTCCACTTATAGTAACCTTACTAGTCCCAGTAATATTGCCAACATCGGGATCAGTAACTTCAACACTTTCATCTTCCACAGCCGATGGCTCTTGCTTAATGCCGTGGTAGTAGACATCAGATCCATAATTCCAAGGGATAACCTTATTAGAGGAATATGGAATTGGCCCAGGTGTAGTAATGATCAGAGGAGCAACTCTAGGTTCGACGATAATCTTCATAGGACCCTTAGAAGTGATCCTTATAAGAGTATCAAAAATTGTAGACATGTCTTCAAGCTTCAGGTCTTGGGATGTACTCTCTATAGAGGGACCTTCGCAAAAGGAGTTTTCTCAAATAGAATCGCATGGTCATCTATTTAACACTGAATACCTTCTTTCAGTAGTGCACAACCATTGGATTGGGATGCACAACAGTAGCAGTCTTCAGCACAACCCAAAAATAAACCAGCTTGCAGCAGCTTCTCCTTAACAATCATCAGAGGAGTAGTCAAAGCATTCACGTAGGAACATAAGAAACATATTAAATAGAATTAAAGCCATTGTCATGATTAGGCATAGGTGCAGTAATCACATTAGGATTCTCAGGAGGATTAAGTTCAATTTCCTTAGCGTCAATCATGTCTTGGATCTTATTCTTCAGAGCTCAACAATAGCTAGTATCATGCCCGGGACTATCAGAGTGGTATGTATACCTTGTATTGGGATTATAGCAGGGAGAGGAAGTGTTGGGATTATGAGGCGGTTCTCTCAATGTAATCAACCCCGCCTTTAACATGTGTTGCAATGCCTGAGCCAAGACATGTTGATTTTTGTGAACTGTCTCCTGGGTGCATCCTGCCTATGCTGATTATTCTATTGTTGTTGTTGCGCCGACGCAAGATTAGAGATTAGTAGTGCCCCCACAAATTGGTTGCGGTCACTCTTATTATAACCCTTATGGTTGTACACAACATTGGATTCTCTCTTACCATTACAAGCCTTCTTCACAGTATTTGAAGATGTGGCCACATGGATTTTACGGCTTTTGATTCCATTCTCAACATGTTCCCTTGTTAATATCAGTTTAATGAAACTAGCCGAATAACTTCCAAGTAGGTGATTATAGAAAGGACCTTTCAGTGTACTCATGAACATGTCAACCAACTCTCTATTAGCCAAAGGAAGTTGAACTGTACCCGCAAGATCTCTCCATTTTTGTGCGTACTCTTTGAAACCTTCCTCAGAACCCATGGACATACTCTGTAGTTGCATGCAGGTTGGTGCCAAATCAGAATTATATTGATACTATTTGTAGAAAGCTGCATCCAAATCTTCCCAAGTGTGAATATTGGCACCTTCAAGTTGATAATACCATTCTAGTTGTGTTCGAGACAGACTCTCTTGAAATAAATGTGGCCACAACTTCTTGTCAGCAGTGTGTGGTTGAATTTTTCGAACATACGACCTCAAGTTCAACTTCGGGCAGGAAACACCACCATACTTGGAAAAGATAAGAGTTTGAATTTAGGAGGAATGGCAACTCTTGAAACCAGACCCAAATCATCAAAGTTCAATCCAGGCACCTTCTGGATTTCCATAGCTTTTAGACGCTCTTCCAGCAAATTATACTTCTCATTAGCAGGGGGATATTGCTCATCCAAATAATCATCTTCCTCTTCATCAAGAAATTTTTTAGAACTAGGATTGCTTCTTTTAGTTTTTACACTCTTACTATCTTTATCCTATTTGTCATCTTCATCCAATGGGATATTAAGATCTCGAGCTTGATTTGCTGGACCTCTGAACCTCCTCCCCATGTTGAGGATGCCGATTGGTTTCTTTGTCTTCTTATTCTTCCCACTGGTGACAAGTGCCTTCAATTATTTCTGACCCTTGGCTAAGTTCATGAACATCTGTTGGAATTAGGCATTTTAAGCTTGGAGGTCTTTAATTGTCTATCCAAGATCCATTTTCTACTGAAATAAACAGCAAGAAGATGAGAAAACCTGTCTTGAGAACATTTGTTATGTAATGATATGCATGACATGTATATGCATATGCAATGTTTTCAAGGATCTCGCGGGATTAAAAATTTGAAAAATCGGAAACTGAGTCTGGTTGCAGCTTTGTCTGAAGAACTTTTAACGTCTTTTCATAAGAATGAAGCTCACCATATCAAGTGGGTCCTAGCCTCTGATTCAAGATAATGTACTTTGATCTTAACGACATATGGCTAGAGGAAAATAAATCCTCTTGCCCCTTGCTATAAATTTGGCTTATGATAATCCTGCACCAAAGATCCCTAAGACCCTTGAAATGGTTAGAAAAAATTCCATGTCATAATGATATGATGTTATGATGTCATGTTCGTGTTGGATGGATAGAAAACACAAACAAGTAACACATGAGCCCTAGGTTTAAAGGCTTGCATGAAGTTTATAGGTAAGTACCCTTCCCCATTAGAGTTAAGTTGGATTAACCTGTCATAACAATAGTAACCGAGTTCTAGGAATCTCATATCACCGATCTTTCTCATAGACTTTATTTTAGTACAAACCAAAGTGTCGCACTAACCGTAGCCATCACTTCAACCATATTAGTCTACATCGTATATTTTTCATGATCTATTGCTACTTACCTAAGGCATCCCTAGATCCGGCTGTAGTATCTTACAAGCAATAATACCTAAACAAACCCTTAAATTTAAAGCAGACAATTCAAGCAAGTAAAGCAAGTAAAAGTGATCTAAACTCTAAGGTATCCCCTCTCTTTAAGTTCCCCAATAGAGTCTCCAGTTCTGTAATACGATGGGATAACTGAATTTTTTGGTTTTATCCAAATGTGTTGATAGCAAGAGTCACCACCGATTTTTCTTTTATCCAATATTTAGGAAAGGTGAAAAGAACAGGAAAGACCTTTGATAGATTTTTAGTTCGGGGAATAAGTTATGAAAAGGGAAGGTGTTAACATCCTTTTCATCCATAGTTATCTACAAGATCTTAATTGCTAGCTCACTTTGAAAAAAAAGCTTTGCGTGTGTGATTTGAAAATATTTTTGAAAAGCCAGAGTACGACCAACTTTGTAATAATTCTTGTATCAGTCCTCAAGAATCCGTACAAAGTGTTTGAAAATATTTGTTTTGAAAAGGTGATGTGTAAAAAATGTTTATTTTTGGAAAGGAGTTGTGAGCAAGCGATTAAGAGTTCCTTACCCACTAAAGGTTATTCTTATTCCTTCTCCTTTAGAGATAGTTCCATCCATATCATTAGTTGGTAGGTAGCCCAATCTATTGGATGTGAAGGGACAGGTGAAGGGTCGTCGTATGGTCATAGAAGGAAACAAGTAGAGGTACTTTGGCAATTTGTATCAGAGGGACTAGATCATTTTCTTAGGAAACTTCGAAGGGTTATCAAAGGACTATGATCTTTATTCGAGGGTCTTTTGCTAAAGTATCCCTACTCTCGAGGGACATGACCAATTATTTCCAAAGGCAACAAAGAGAGGTTACTCTAGAGGTGCAAGTGTGAATAGTGTTTTTATTCAGTTATTTATCTTTGAATTAGGGTTTTCTATGTTTGATTATTAGTCTTACCATACAATCCTAATTACTAGTAGTTAAATATATACAAAAAATTAAAGTGCGGAAAGTAAAGACCTAAGCTGTTACAGGGCTTTGGGGCAGTTACATAAAAAATGCGGGAAAAGTAAAGTGCGGAATTTAAACCTAAGCTATTATATTCTGTGATGGAAAATAACATAAGCTATTATTTTCTATCGTATCACATGAAAATAATAAAAAATATTACAAACGCAGGGATCAAACCCTCACCCTTACATTCACAAACCTTCATCTTGACTAGCGGTGCTACGCTCTCATCTGGTCATATAATTGAAACAATTAAATATAATATAAAGATGGACCAGAGAGGCACCGGAGCCCTAGATCCGGTCGTCTTCTCTAGTGAGATGATTTTTTCAACCTGCAGAGTAGTGCACGTTAGTGATAAAAAAAGACCCTACCCCCTAAATTGACCCTTGCGAATCCAATGGTGGCCTTAGGTTTTGCTAATTCATCCTACACAAAGAGATACACACAAAACAATGTAATAATGATGATGGGTTATTATGGCATCATGGGCGTCATGCAAGGGATCAAACTTGTATTGCTTTGTCTCAGGAACACGTTAGAAATGTTAGTATGAATCAAAGCATCATAAAAATAAAAATACTAAATACACAAAAATATGAAAACCGGCCATGCCTGGAATGCTAGTTTTAGACACTTTTGATCATCAAGAATGATCCAAACTTACTCTATGGTATCTCAAGAATTGATTTGAGTGGATGGTTGTCCTTGAGAATGGTTTTATGATGGATTTCAAGTTTGCCATAGTTCTTGCAAATTTCAATCTCCAACACCTTGTTTCTTGCACAACTTTTTTTGTCCTCTCTTTGTATGAATATGCAATGTATATATAGGAGAAGAGATTAAGTTAAAAGATGGACTTGGACATCATGTAAAACCTATCTTTGATTTTGTTTGAAAAAAAGATTGGAATATGAAAAAACCATGAAGATTTGTTTCAAGAATAATTCCACACGGTTTGGAATGTGATCTTGGGCCTCCAAAAGTTTTGAATCAAAATCCTTTTATGCTTTATGCATTCATTTAATATTTATTTGATTTAATTTTGAATTTAAATGAATAAAATAAAAAATAAAATAAATAAAGAACATAAAAATAAATGAATGGACTTAGGAGTTTACTATGAGGTCAAAAACACGTTTGGACTCGAAAACTTAGGCCCATTAGACCAAAAATTCAAGTTTGCTCAAATTGGATTTCATGCATTTTTCTCAAAATTTCCCAACTTGTACTAATCATAACTCTTTTAATTTTTGTAATATGAAGGTGATCCTAGACTTTTTAGAAACCTCAAGATGTCTCCTACAATCTTCATGTTGGTAATTTATCCATTTGAAGATTTTAACTTGATGTAAATTGCTTTTAGAAAAAGTGTCTTTTTGTTGACTTTTAAAATGACCTGTAATGTTTTGGCTCATATCTCTCAAATGAAGCATTTTTGGCCTTGAGCTTAAAGAGACAAAGTTGTATAGAATTGAATTTCCATCAAAATAGGCTTTGGTTGAGAATTTTATGATGAAGCATGTGAAAGTTATGCTTGGTCAAAGTTTAGTTGACTTCTTCTAAAGAAAACTCTAAATTAGTAACTTTTGACTTTTGATGAATCTTGAGTTTTCTTGATAAATCATGATCAACCCTTGATCAAATGATGAATGTGACCTCAAAATATTTATGTTGACCAAAAATCTTGAAGTTTGACTGTAAATTGATTAGAGTTGACTTTTTGTCTAATATAGTTGATTTTCAATCATCTGACTAATTGACTGAGCAAACTTCTGTTGCAAGGCTTGAAACTTGGCATGAGGATACCTTGAATCATATTAGAAACCATGAAATCCGCTTGAGGTTAGAAGTCCAATTTTTCTTGAAAAAAACAAAACCCTAGGTGTAGGCCACTGCTAAGGAGGAGGATTCATCTGATCATTTCTTGAGTAGTCTTGAGTGTTTGAGACCCTTGGGAGCATGAGGAGGTATCTTGAACCAATTTGTCTTGGAAATCAGAGGTTAAATTTTGGGGTACATCACTACCGATACACTCCAACGACATATTGCATCCATACATCATTTACAAAATATCATAACATATGCATACAAAACGCATATGCTATTCTCATTTATTTTGAGAGCTTCACCACAAAATACATTTTATGCATCATGACATTGCATGAAGCTAACTTTGTTTTCAGGTTAAGTTCGCAAGCAGACGAACATTACCAATGATTTATAGACATATTGTAGATTAATTTCTGAAACAGGACGGGGCAACTATCTACATGACCAGATGATTTCCTTCAGAGATTCATTCTGAAAAGTACTTCCCTCAAGGACTAATTTTTACGAGCATTTCCTTCAGATATTCATTCTGAAAAGCATTTCCCTCAGATAAAATAAGATAGATTCATTCAGAAAAGCATCAGTCAGATAAAACCTGGCGAAGGTTCATTCTAATACTCCTTTGGATACAGTCTGACGTAGACCCATTCCAATACATTTTTAAGATACCTTCAGACGAAGACTCATTCTGATCCACTCCTGGACACATTAGGGCGTAGACTCATTCCAATAAATTTTTCAAATACAGTCGGGAAAAGACTCATTCTGATCCACTTCTAGATACAGTCGAGTGTAGACTCATTCTAGAACATCATTCAGATACAATTGAGACATAAGATTCATTCTGACACCCCCCAACACGTCTACTAGATACAGTCAGACACATACTCTTATAGTATACTTTTTCAGATATAGTCGGGCGAAGACTCATTTTGATCCAACTTTACATACAGCCGGGCATAGACTTATTCTAATACTTGTTCAGATACAACCATACATAGACTCGTTCTGATACTCCTATCAATAGCTACTTTTGATGGCATCTATAAGCCCATCTCCGATGACACTCCGTCACCTTTTCCAAATGGCATCTTTAAGCCCATTCTCGTTCAAGCAGTACAATCAACCAATAGTGTTACTTTGTGCACATGTGAGTGCAAAGTTTCGGGCACTTAAGTGTTCAATCCTCTTCCACCTTCAGACCACGAATGGCAGACATGTCAATCTAACTCCTCAGGTTTAAGAAGATTGAACAAGGGAAGCTGTTCTTCCCAAAGGTTTTCCCTACCATCTTTGCTACAAGTTGATTCAAGATACCTCCTCATAATCATGAAGGTCTCAATTACTCAAGACTACTCAAGAGTTGACTAGACAAACTCTCCTCCTAAGAAAATCACCTACAACTAGGGTTTTATTTCTGTCAAGGGAAATTGGACTTCTAATGCCTCAAGTAGACTTCATGGTATCTCATATGTCTCAAAGTATCCTAATGCCAAGTTTCAGGCCTTACATCACAAGTTTTCCCAGTCAATTAGCCATATGATTAAAAATCAATTATATTGGATAAAAAGTCAACTTTGACTAATCTACAGTTAAACTTCAAGATTTTTGGTCAACATCAAGATTTTGAACTCATATTCATCATATGATCAATGTTTTATCATGATTCATCAAGAAAACTCAAGATTCATCAAAAGTCAAAAGTTACTAAATTAGGGTTTTCTTTAGGAGAAGTCAACTAAACTTTAACCAAGCACAACTTTCACATACTTCATCATAAATTCCTCAAACAAAGCTCATCTTGAAGGAAATCCAATTCTCTACTTCTTGGTCTCTCTAAGCTCAAGGCCAAAAAATGCTTCATTTGAGAGATATGGGCCAAAACATTACATGTCATTTTAAAAGTAAACAAAAAGACATTTTTGTCAAAGCAATTTATATCAAGATTAATACTTCAAATTAAAACATGACCAGCATAAGAGTTATAGGAGACATCTTTATGTTTCTAAAAAGTCAAAGATCACCTTCATATGACTAAAATTGAGAGAGTTATGAGTTGTGCAAATTGAGCAATTTTGAGAAAATGCATGAAGTTCAAATTGATGAGAAATTGAATTTTTGGGCTAATGGGCCTATGTTTTCAGGTCTAAACGTGTTCATGGCCTCATATTAGACCTCTAAATCCATTCAGATAATTTTGTGATTTTTATTTCTTTATTTTGATTTTGTTCAATTAAAAGAAAAATAAATCAAATAAATTACCAAATAAAAAGTATAATGTGTGTGGATCTACTTTTGAATCAAATCATAAACCCAAAAAGCTCATGACAACTTGGCAAAAACGTGTACAGATGATTGGAATGAGATTAGCCTAAAAAGAAAGATTTCATGCAAAATGCAAATAAAATATTTGATCATGAAACACAAGATTTATTCCATGTTTGTTGACCTAATCTTCTCTCTATAAATACATAACATACAGACCAAGCTAAGAACAAAAAAATTGCCTCAAGAAGAACCCTAAAAAAATCTCAAATTTCAAGAAACTAGGGCAAATTGAAACCCTTATTTCCATCCACTTTCAATCCATTCCTAGCATCACACTAGCCTCCTGAAGATCCCAGGAGTTCATCCCAACCATCCTTGAAGCTTGAAGCACGCCAGAACAACATACCTTAACATCGCCGGTTTGGTAAAATTCTTGTACTCCAAATTTTTAATATGCACATTGTTAGATGACTTTATGCATACATATGTGTTCATGATGATATTTGGAACTGCTCTGATCCATCGTTTGAAAGCTTTGACGCAAGGAATATGAGATGCCATTGTTAGGGCATAAAACTCCATTTGTTTCATATCTTGCATTACAAGCGTTTTCAGGTCAAAATAACACCAACATTGGATTCAGGAGGTCCAAATTAGGGAGACAAGACCCATATTGATATTTAAATCTTGCTATTTTTTTAGGTTAAAATTTGGATCCACCGGAGAAGACGACCAAACTAGGGCTCTGGCGCTTCTCTAATCTAGCATTTTATAAATATTTATTTGTTTGTATTATATAACACAAATGCAACGCGGCGCAGATGGTGAGTAGCGTGACTGTTAACCATAGAGGAGTGGGTTCGATCCCAGCTTTTGACAAAATTATTTTGTTTTTTTTAAACTAATGCGCAGGTTCATCATATATTGATTCATTCCCATTCAACATCACAAACAAGCGTATGACCTAGTGGTAAAGGGAGCATCCTATTAGGCCAAGGGCGTGGGTTCAACACCCACCCTATGCAATTGGTTTTTTCTTATTTTTCTAACCTAATTTTGATTGTTTTTCTTAATTAATTTATTTTTTAATTAACCAGTAACTAACCTAATCTTTTTCAACACTTTAACAAATTAGGGTCAGGATTTTTAATAGTAATTAAATTTTTTTCATATATTTTTATTCACTAATTAATTAATTAATTTACTTTTTCTTAATATTAAAATAAATTAGAATCTAGGTTTTAATTACTACTATTATCACTTAAATTATTTTCTACAAAAAATATAAAAACATTTAAACATTTTTTAACACTCTGTTTCTCATCTTTTGCTATTTAATTTCATAGAACAATTGTATAGGTCACACTATCAATGTAATAGCTTAGATTTACATTCCTGTGTTTTTTCTTACTATGCATCTTCCCCGAGGATGTAATAGCGTAGGTTTACCTTCCCGCAAATTTTTATGCCTATGCATCTCTCCCAAAGCCATGTAACGACTTAGGTTTTTCCATTCTGCACTTTAATTTTTGTACATATTTAACTGCTAGTAACTAGGGTTTATATGGTAAGACTAAAAGCAATCTAGAAAACCCTAATTCCCAAAATAAATACATGAGAACAAACACTTTGCACAGTCCACCTCTAGGGTAATCTCTCTTGTTTACTTACGAATATTGTTCATGTCCCTCGAAAGTGGGGATACTTTAGCAAAAGACCCTCGATCAAATCATCATAGTCCCTTCGAATAAAGATCATAGTCCCTCGATGACCCTCTGAGTTGCTTACATGTTGCTTTCTATGACCATACGATGACCCTACGCCTGTCTCTTTACATCCAATGGATAGAGCTACCTACCAACTAATGGTATGGATAGAACTATCTCCAAAGGAGAAGGAAAATAACAAGAAAGACTTTAGTGGGTAAGAACTCCTAATTGCTTTCTCACAACTTTTCTCACAAACAATACATTTTACACATCACTTTCAAACAAATATTTTCAGAAAAAACACTTTGTATACATTCTTGAGGACTGATACAAGATCATTACAAAGTTAGCATTACATTGGCATTTCAAAATATTTTCAAACAAATCACACACACACAAAGCAAGTTTTCTAAAGTGAGCTAAGCAATTAAGAGCCCATAGATAACTACGAATGAAAAGGGTGCTAACACCTTCCCTTTTCATAACTTATCCCCTGGACTCAAAATCTACCAAAGGTCTTTCCTGTTCTTTTCACCTTTCCTAAATATTGGATAAAATAAAAGTCAGTGGCAACTGTTGCTATCCGCACATTTGGATAAAACCAAAAATCAATTCTCCCACCGTATTACACATTACACCATGAATTTCCATGAATGAAAGAAGTATTCAATCTTCCGAATTAAGTAATACCCATTCCAATTATTCTAACAACCATGAATCTCAAATAAAGAGATGTTTTGAACCACAAGTGATATGAGAGGCAAACCCAAATAATCACCAAATCATATATATCTCGAAAATCCACTTAAACTGATTAAATATACTAATACTAAACCTTGACCTAACGATTGTGCTATGTAAAATGCAGATGATTTTAACATAAGCCAAATAAAAGTAGAAATAGGAGAAAAAATTGTGAGGTATGACATTGCTCCTATTTAATCATCTTAAACCTGAAGGTATGAATAACAACGAATTTAAACATTCAAGGTAGAAGAAGATTAAATATAAAAGTACCAAAAGTTTATGCTCCGAAGAGAAGAGATAGGTAGAAGTATTTATGATTTTTTTCTTGGTTTGCCATCCCTTCAAAAAGTGTAAAAATGCCAAGGCAGTTTGCATGTCATGTTCTCCCACTTTTTCCTTAGTTCTCTCACACGAATTCAACCACTCTTGACTCCATATTCTATGGTTTTGGAACCCTATAAATACTAGTTTGAGTTCATTTTGAAGGCATCCAAGCTTAGCACAACTTAAGCCATAAATTTACCACTTGAAAGCTTTAACTCTTCACATCGGAGAGTTATTGCACCGTTCTTATATTAAGTTCCTTTAGAAATGATTATGGGGCTGTTTTGATTTTATTTCAATTTTAAAATTTTAATTTGGTTGGTTGCTATGAGAGTAGAATCATATGTACACCAGGTAAGATCAAAAGTCGTCTGGTACCTAAGATTAATATTTTTAAGTTTTTTATTAATAAACATCGTGAAAGCACTTTATTAATTAATTATTAAAGTTTGATGTTTTTAGAAAGTGATTTTAAAACTATTTTCAGACGCGTTTATAAGTTTAAGATCTGGTTGTTCGAGCGAAAGTCGAGAACCCTTTAAAGTATAATTTTCCAATCAAAACTACTTTTCAACTAAGTGAAAGAATCTAATTTCTAAAAAAATGGTTTTGTTACTTTAAAGCAAAGTGCACTGGATACGTGCGAGCGAACGATTTAAAGAGTAAAATTTGGTTCCAATTACGTGAGAGCGACAATTCCTTTTTAATTAATTCATTTTCAAGGAAGAAAATATTGTCCCATAGGTAGTTCTATTTAGTAATGATAAGAGTACCAATGATCGATGAGATCCGCATTCCAATATTACATTTATAAATTAATTCAATTTTATTATTTTATTTAGTTTTCCCACTCCAATCCTATTTTTTGATCGTCTTAGATAAATATTATAGCAATAGAAAATGATAGATTGACCATTAGGTCCCCGTGGGTTTGACATTTTTTACATTACTCTGATAGACTCCGTATACTTGCGAAAGTATCCCATCAAGTTTTTGGCACCATTTTCGATGACCAATTATGTTAAATATCATAACACTGTTGTTGCACCATCTAGATTTAAGCATTCTTTTTCCAGCCAATGCAAAGAACCCATAGTACAAGAACTTTAGAAGATGCAATAGAAGAACCAGAAAGATACGCGCGTGCATAACTTTTGCCCCAATGAATCACGAGAGCAATGGAAGAAGAACAAGATCGCAAACCACTTAAGGAATTGGCCTTACCTTCTAACGAAAAACCTCATTTAAGTATAGTTAACTCTTCTATACCAGCTCATAACTTTGAACTGAAACCAACTTTGCTGCAAATCGTGCAACAAAACCAGTTTGCTGGTCTCCTATTAAAAAACCCGAACCAGTACTTAAAATTGTTCATTCAACTAGTTGATACATTGAAAACCAATGGCGTTCCTCCTGAGTAAATAGGTTTACATTTATTTCCATTTTCCCTCATAGACAGAGCAAGAACAAGGCTAGACCCCCTCCCGGAGAATTCAATCACTACTTGGAATGACCTGAAGAAAGTATTCCTTTCTAGACACTTTCCACCAAGCAAAACTGATATCATGCGAAACCAAATAACCAGATTCACTCAACAAGATGGTGAATCCCTTTTTGATGTCTGAGAAAGGTATAAAGAGCTATTAAGAGCTTGTCCACACCACAGATTAGAATAATGGTTAATTATTCATACCTTCTATAATGGGCTTATCTATAACACAAAAATGACTATCCACGCTGTTGTTGGCGAAACACTAATGAACTAACCATACCGCAAAGCATGTACACTCATAGAAGACCTGACACAAAACCGTTACCAATAGGGGAATGAATGAACATAATAGAGAGCAAAGAAACAAAATGAGGTATATACGAAGTTAGTAGCCGAGACCATATGAACACCAAGAGGAATTCTTTAGCACAAAAGTTCGAAAACTTAGTCATTAACCCTATAACTACTGTATTTGCAGTACAACCCGTAGCTACAGTATAAACTGGATGCGAAATTTGTGAAACTCAAGGACATGCCTTTGCTGATTGCAGTCTTCTAGCTGAACCAAGCCCATATCAGGTTAATTATGCCCAAGGAAACCCTTATTCGAACACTTATAACCATGGATGGAGGAATCACCCAAACTTCTCTTATAAGAATAATAACCCTACTCAAAACACTGCACCTCAGAGACAACCGGGTTTTCAAGCTCAAAGACCGACATAACCTATTCAAGCTACCCCTCATAAATCAAACCTAAATAAAATCATGGAAAATTTCATTTAAGATAAAACTCAGCAGAATAAAGAATTCTTGAACCAAAACATTTATATAAATGAGCTAATTACATAATTAGGCAACACAGTCGATTATGTGGTAACCCACAATAAAATGCTGGAAACCTAAATCTCTCGGGCAGCGTAACAACAAGTTGCTCAGGCTACACCAGGAGGATCATTCCCTAGATAACTTCAACCTAACCCTAAAGGCCACGCCAATGCTATTTCACTGTGAAGTGGAACTACATATTATGAACCTGTAAACCCTAGGTTGAATAAAAACTTGCCAAGAAAATCATATTAGCCAAAAGAAAACATTGTGACTACACCAGAAAAACAAGTAGTAGAAGAACCTGTAGAACAGGAGAATCAAAGAGAGGAAGAAATTAAAGATAAGGAAGCAGTGAATAATAACCAAGAGAATCAAGCATATGTACCACCTCCTGCCTATAAACCCAAAATTCAATATCCATAAAGGCTTAAACAAACAAAGCAAGAAGCCTAATATAAGAAGTTTGTGAAGGTAATTGAAAAACTCCACGTCGAAATACCCTTCACTGAAGCTATTACCCAGATTCAGTCATATGCTAAATTCATGAAAGACATCTTAAAAAACAAGCACAAGTTTGACGATCATAAACTAGTAGAATGAAATGCGAGTGTTGAGAATAAATTGGCCAAAAAGCAGAAAGATCCTGGAAGCTTTTCTATACCGTGTGTTCTAGGAAGACATGTTATTGAAAAAGCACTACTGGATTTTGGCGCAAGTGTGTGTTTAATGCCTCTAGCTGTCTACAATAGGTAAAATCTGGGAGATATACAACCAACAAGGATGTCCCTTCAATTGGTTGATAAATCAGTTAAGTACCCAATCAGTATATTAGAAGATATTCCAGTCAGGATTGATCAACTTTATATTCCAACAGACTTTGTCGTAATGGACATTAAAGAAGACAATGATATCCCTATTATTCTAGGTAGACCATTCTTATCAACTGTAAGATCCATAATAGATGACAAAAGAGGAAAAATGATCTTTAAATTAGGTGACGAAAAGGTCGAGTTTATCCTATCCAAATTTTTAAAAGCTCCTGCAATAAATGACTCATGTTGTGCCATCGATATTATTGATGAGTGCATAAGAGAGTTAGATACAAGAAACATACCGAGACGATAAAACTTCCCTCGATACCCATAATGGAAGATAATGGATTTAAGACATATACACCATACATGGACGATAACCTTTATGAATACCTAGCACTTACCCCTGACCATATACCTGGTCCTAAGAAATCATCTATAGAGCTTAAGGAATTACCTAAGAATCTGAGATATGAGTTTCTCAAAGAGGAACTAAACCGTCTAGTTATAGTAAATGCAGACTTAAATAAAGACGAAACTAATCAACTCTTAGATGTCTTAAGAAAATACCCTACAACTCTAGGCTATAATATATCTAACCATAAGGTGATAAGTCCATCTTTGTGCATGCACCATACTATGCTGGAAGAAGATTCTAAACATTTTAGAGAACACCAAAGAAGGATAAACCATATTATTAGTGATGTGATTAAGAGAAAGGTAATAAAATTACTCGATGCTGGAATAATTTATCAAATATCTGATAGTAAAGTGGTTAGCCCTGTACATGTGGTACCAAATAAGGGAGGTGTCACAGTCGTTCAAAACAAAAAAGGAGAATCAATGGCAAAACATATAGAAAAAGAATGGTGCATGTGCATAGACTATAAGAAGCTAAACAAGGTGACCAGGAAGTACAATTTCCCATTTTTTATTGATCAGATACTAAAACGTTTAGCTAGACACTCTTATTTCTACTATTTAGATGGATATTCAGGCTATTTCCAAATTCCTATTCATCCAGATGACCAAAAGAAAACAACCTTCACGTGTCTATATGGAACATTTTCCTGTTGATGAATGTCGTTCGGGCTATGTAACGCCCTTAGAACTTTCCAATGGTATATGATGGCAATATTCACATATTTCCTCAATGAGATCATGGAAGTTTTCATTGATGAATTCCTAGTATGTGGATCCAATTTTAAAAACTTCCTTGCTAACCTAGAGAGAATTTTGGAAATATGCGTACAAATTAACCTCATTCTAAATTGGGAGAAATGTCATTCAAAAAGAGGCATTGAGGTTGACAAAGCCAAAATTGAGGTAATCAAATACCTCCATCCACCATGAATAGTTAGGGAAGTCAAAAGATTTTTTGGACACGCTATTTTTTATCGATGCTTTATTAAAGAATTCTCTAAAATCACCAAATCTTTTATCAGTTTCCTAATGAAATACGTCGAATTCCTTTTTTCCAAAAAAGTCATGAAGCATTCAATCTTCTAAAAAGCGCACTAATCTTTGCACCTATAATGCAACCACCATATTGGTACTAACCATTCGAGATTATGTGTGACACAAATGATTTTTCTATTGGCGTTGTTTTAGGACATCGTAAAGACAAGAGATTGCATGTTATATATTATGCCAGCGGAACTTTAGATGCCGCCCAACTAAACTATGCCACTACCAAAAAGGAATTTCTAGGCGTAGTGTTCCCAATAGACAAATTCCGCTCTTATTTAGTTGGAGCCAAAATTATCATATACACCGACCCTGCTGCCATTCAATACCTACTGAGAAAAAAGGATGCAAAGCCTAGACTACTTTGCTGGATCTTTTTATTACATGGATTTGATTTGGAAATCCGCAGTAAAAAGGGGACTGAAAATGTGGCAGCTGACAACCTTTTGAGACTCGAATATCTGAAACCGGAACATATTCCCATAACTGATGACTTCACTTATGATAGATTAATAGCGCCAGTCGATGATAGGATAAGTCACACTGATGAATCCGATGAGTTACACATGAATGTCGAAGTTTCTCTAATAGTAACAAATATACACTTGGTACACGAACCCTGTTAATTATCTAGTAGAAAATGTAATGCCTCCTAATTTGACCTATAAATAGAGGAAAAGGTTCTTCCATGATGTAAAACAATTCTACTAGGACGAGCCCCTCCTTTTCAAGAGGGGGGAAGACATCATATTTCAGCATTGTGTACCTGAAGAGGAAATGGAAAACATTATAACTCATTGCCACTCCACTCCTTATGGTGATCTTGCGAGCACATCTAAAACTTACGCTAAGATCCTTCAAGCAGTCCTTTATTAGAAAACTTTATGGTGCGATGTTCATGCTTTCATAATCAAATGTGACCGGTGCCAACGCACTGGAAATATTTCCAAACGCGATGAGATGCCCTTAATGAATATTCAAGAAGTAGAAGTATTTGATGTTTGGGGAATCTACTTCATAGGTTCATTTCCATCATCCATGGGAAATAAGTACATACACGTTGCTGTTGATTATATGTCTAAATGGATAGAGGCTATTTCCTCACATATCAACGATGCATGAGTAGTCATTAAGATGTTTGAAAAATATATATTCCCCAGGTTTGGAGCTCCTTGCCTCGTTATAAGCGATGGCGAATCCCATTTCATTTCAAAATTTTTCGAGAATCTCTTAATTAAGTATGGCGTAAAACATAGAGTAGTTGCACTCTATCATCCACAAACCAATGGACAAGTAGAAGTGTGAAATAGAAAAATAAAATAGACTCTATAAAATACTATTTCCATCTCTAGAAAAGATTGGTCCTTTAGGTTACAAGATCCATTATAGGCTTATAGGAATGCCTATAAGACCCATATAGGGACAACCCCATTCAATTTAGTCTACGAGAAATCTTGTCACCTACCTTTTGAATTAAAGAAAAATCCTATTGGTCTATAAAGGCCCTGAAGAATGATTATTTGACAGCTGGTAACAAATGCATCTTAGATATCCATAAATTGGATGAACTCCAACATGATGCCTACGAAAATGTTGTGATTTACAAAGAATGAACCAAAGCATGACATGATAAGAGAATTGAAAGGAGATAATTCATTGTATGCGACCCAATACTTCTATTCAACTCTAGATTGTGCCTTTTTCCAGGTAAATTACGTTCCAGATGGTGTAAACCGTTTGAAGTCACAAAAGTCATGCAATATGGTGCCGTTGAGATTCAAAACGAATAAACTGGTCCTTTCGTTTAAGTGGACAAAGATTTAAACATTATAAAATCAGTGATAATCCTACTTACTATTCTCGCCACACTTTAATAAAACCACTATCATGATTCAAACAACCGCCAAGCTATCAACATTAAACAAAGCGCTGCGTAAGAGGCAACCCACAATTCCCTTTAATTATTATTTGCATATATCCCCTTTAATAAAAATAAAAACGGTGAAATATTTCTTCCCACTAACATAAGTAACTTATGTTATTGTTTTCCTTTTAGGTATCATCGTTCTACATTTCCTATTCCTACTAACTATATTTTCAGAATGCAGAACTTCGATGACATGCATGTTCAGTTCAGAGATGACATACAGAGGAAACGTTTATGTGGTCCTATCTGAGAGACCTATTCTACCCACTAGATACCCTGACTCACTGTTCTTGGAAGCCCTAGGGATCGAAGCTAGTATTAGATATATGTGTAACTAGATCTAATGGGGTGAGTATTAAGAGGGAAAGAATGTCATTTATCGGAACCTTAGCCTAGAGTTCCTTAGTTCACTTACCTACCATCCATATTGTGGTCATGGATTTAATAGAAGCCTAATTACCTTTAGACTATTTGGGAACGAATATAAGTTTAACCACAAGGAGTTTTCTAACCTTTCAGGATTCCAGTGTGGTCCAGCTGCTGCTGCTGAAGTTCCTTATGATAGTTACATGAAAGATGAGCTTGACACTTTCTGGGGAGCTATTACCAGGGAAGGAAATTATAATCTGTCCACCCAGCTTTCCACTCTTATCCATAACCCTACATTCGGGTATTTCCAAATTATTTTAGGCTAGACCTTCTTTGGTAGGAATGCAGCCAATAAACCAGTCAATTTAGAGGAGTTATTCATTCTCTTCTGCATCACCAAGTCCCGATCCGTTGAATCTAGAACATTCCTTATAGAACACTTAGAGCGTATATCGATATCTATATTAGTCCCTATCCATGTAGGAGTAATATTTACCCACATTGATTTTTCCCTTCGTCTTTCAAACCAGCTCGCTCATGTAGTTCCCTACTATGGTCCACACTTATAGACATTGACCATTGTCTAGACCAAGGCCTGGTACGACAAGTTTACTTTAGGATTAATGAGTACAAAATCCTCATTAATAATGAAGTCATTCCCTACTTCTTATTACCAAACCCAAAAAGAACAAGTATCCATAATAAGGAAAACTAGATTTATGCTTTAGAGGCTCAAGGAGAAACTCCAACCAGACCTGCCACCCCTCCTACTCTTGAGTATCACCCTTTACCCCCCCTTCATATGGTACTACTTCAGTTTCCTCGACAGGTCCCACACATAGACGTGAAATGGACTATGAGCTTAATTCCATTCGATAGGGATTGCTTCCCCTTGCGACGAAGTTTGTGACCTTACCCTAGAGATAGAAGTGGCTAATGCCACTAATGCAGAAGAGACAAATTACCTCTGCCAGGAGCTTTTCACTCTTCGATGTTAGGTCTCAGAGGATCAAGCATCTCGTCCACATAGGACACATGGGCGCTCACACCAGTCTCTTAATGGTCTCTCCTACACACCATATATATTGAAAGCATTAAAGTCAATGATTAGTTATTGTGTGGAGGAAGATTTACTATTTCACCGTTATTAGATTTATTTCTTCACCATTAGATTTATTTATTTATTGTTACTAGACTTAGTTTTTTTATAAATAATTTACGTACCTTACTCATTTCCATCACGCACTTTTAAAACAATTTGGGATTATTTTTCAGATATTTATTATGCAATTTTTGATAATTTATCTTAATATTTAATTATTTATGATTTCCTAACCACTATTAAAAATTCCAATCTTTCAAGTTTCAAAATCATTCAAGATCTTGTCCTAGAAAACACACTCTCAAACAAAAAAAAAGGTTTCACACCCCCAAAAATACCTCCAACAAGCCAAAAGTTCCCAAAAACACGCCCAAAAGGCCCAAAACTCGTTCACAAGCTCAATTGCCAAAATTGATAGCTCATGGTGTTCACCAGGTATAGATGTCATTCACCATGCCCCTCAAAAAGCCAAATACGAAACTGAAGCGAGACAACCCCTTATACCACCATTTTCATCTCATCTTCTTCATTCAAAACCCATTTCTCTTCCTCCATTAACCCTTATCAAAGCCCACTAACTCACATTTACTCTTCACTACTCCAAAATCAAAAACATTTTCCAAAAAAATCCCGATTTCTCATCTATAAATACCCCTTTTCTCATTCAAAACCCAACACCACAAACTCTACATCTTCATAAATTTCTTCAACTTCTCCTTTAACCACCAACAATGTCAGCAGCGGGAAATATTCCCATGGAATCATTTTTCAACAAGGTCCAGACGGTAGAAAACAAAGGAAAAAGTACAAGTCTTTGATGGACCGAGACATTTTCTCTATGAGGTATGTCGAAGACTCTTGCCTACACACTTATAGTGTCTATTATTTGGTATAAATGTTAGGATTGTAAAATATATTTGAACATAGAGTCCACACTTATGTGAAATTGACACTGGAATTCAGAGCTCACTTATCTTTTATGTAGCACCTAACTCAACGAGCACGGCAGGAACAATTAAACTTCACATGTTTAATGTCGAGTATGAGTATACCACTGACCAAATTGAAGAATTGTTGAGTTTTCCCTACGAGGAAGATGTCCCTTGTGAGGAACCAATAGAAACAAATTGGGTATTTGAAGCTGGGTCGTTTTGGAAAGATTTAATAGGTTTTACTACTGACACTTTTGAGGGTAATGTGGCATAAATAATTCATAACCCGACCATCTGTTTCTTTCTCCAAATCTTGGCAGACACCATTTTTGGCGAGGAACACAAACAAAACCAATTCCAAGGACATCTTTCACCTTCAAGCTACACTTAAACATAGGCTGGTAAACTCGACCCCATTTATGATAACCCATATGAGCGCGGTTATCGCTAAAAAGCGCTCCATCTCATTTGGAGGTTTGATTACCTCCCTTGCTCGTGCTATGGGCCTTGATCGAGAACTTGCCACCCTTGAACCTTTACCACCCCACATTCTTAATATCCATGCCGTCAAATATATGCGGCTAGTCAAAGTCAGAAAAGAAGGAGGGTATTACCTCATGGTTTATAATCAAGCCATTGAGAGTGTTGGTTTACCATGCCTAGAGCGTACTGACGTACAAAGTAGGGCCAATTGGACTTATGATCTATAGGGTGCCTAAGCTACTAACCTACCCACAAGCGCCCCTGAGCATGTCGATACATGTAATGAAACTGATGAAAAATATAATCGGCAAGATCATGTCTCACATGTTCATAACTCACCACCTCCACGTGATTTTGTACCATCTTCACACACTACACCAAATTTTACTAACAATTTTGTAGGTACTTCCTCTGGATATCAATCCTATGATGAAGAGTTTCCCCAGGATGAGTGTGACTCCATGTTGTATGCAATGTATGAGCATCAATAGGAAATAATGGAGTTTATGCAAGCGTCACATGCTCAGACACAACGATACCTACAATTGATATTAAAATCTCAACACACACATGTCAACCTGGTGCAAGCTAACCAAGCATCCATGCTTGGTAACATATGCATTCTGAGAGAGTCAAATGTTACATTGACTGAACAGGTTAGGCAGTTAACTTTAGCTCGGTCCTCCAGAAGCCGAAGTAGAAGTCGTCACCAAATACGTGACCACCTATATAGGGAACAACTAACTTTTCCTTTTTCACATTTTATCGAAACATTGGGACAATGTTCGATTTTAGTGTGGGAGAGGAACTATAGCATTTTCTATTCCTTGCTTTCTAGTTAGATTTATTGCTTTTCAGTATAATTGCTTAGGATTTTTTTCCCTAGTTTTAGTCTGTTTGTCGAGTCATTACATGTGTTATTGAGTCTTTATGTGTGGTTTCTGCTGTTTGATGAACTTTTTCCTTTTCTTGAGCCATACAAAAAAGTTCTGATTCTTGAGAAAGGGAAAGCATTATTTATTTTTAAATTTTAGGCTATTAGACAAGCTAAGGATAGGTTGTGGATACTTGGGAAAACTCCTAAAAGATTCGGTATCGTCCTAACAACGCAAGTCTCTAAATTATAGAAATCGATCTGAATACTTGTTATTCCATGACCTTGAACTCTCTCCCCTAAATAAGTTCTTAAGTAGTTTATCTTAGTAGTCAACACCATCTTAAGCATACTCTACACAGGGAAGCCGATGAATATAAGTGAATGATCCTAGTTTTGAAATAATGAAATTAAAATAAGGATTGCATATTTTAAGTTAAATGACCCTCACCCGATCATGTAACCCAATGGTTGTGGAACCTACAAAACAACCCATTGTCAGTTGGTTCAGAGGCCTCTGGTTCTGAACTTGGTAGGGAGAATTACTGTCTGACCCAACACGACTACAATTAGGTAAACAAAGGGGTTATATCACTTAAAGTACCATAACCTCGTGAAAATAAAAAAAGGATCAGAGTCGCTAATCAGTCTCTTTGCTATGAGTATGTACAAATAACAAGCTTAATGTGATTGCGCTAGAATGGAAAAGGACAAAAAATGGGATGAGTAAATTAGGCCTAAGCATAATAACATGATGTGAATTGGTTTGTATAGGAAGGAGACTTATGACCACAAATGTGGAATGTGTTGTTACAGTATCCTTAGTTTTCGAGTTAGTACCTATCGTCACAACCATGTCTGAAGTAAGGTGTATGTTCGGAGAAAAAGACATAACTTGCACTCATGACGCTCAGCATGGAATTCGCCATAGAGGTGGCCGTGACGTGGCCAGTGAAAGCCACATCCAGAAAGGCCAAAACAACAAGTCAAATAAAAATTAGACTTGTGGTGTTGGCCATAGATGGATGGCATTCGCCATCCCTTCAAAAAGCGTAAAAATGCCAAGGCAGTTGGGATGTTCTCCCACTTCTTCCCTTTTCTCTCTCACACAAACCCAACCACACTTGACTCCAACTTTTATGGTTTTGGAACACTATAAATACTAGTTTGAGTTCATTTTGAAGGCATCAAAGCTTAACACAACTTAAGCCATAAATTTACAACTTGAAAGCTTTAACTATTTACATCAAGGAGTTATCAGTGTTCTTATATTAAGTCTGTATTGAGTTTGGAGAAATTACTTTGTGCAAGTTTAATATTGTTTGCATTTGTCTTTCTTTTCAAGTATTCTGTTGTTTTTCTTTGTACCAGATTCAAGACTCATTCGGAATAGGTTCTTATTAATAGTATTTATTTGTTTATATCGTTTGTTTATTTATATGCATGCTCTTACCTTTACTTTAAATTTAAAGCTTGATCTATCAATTGAATGCTCTAAAGTTTTAATTGTTATGCCTATTATGCCGAGTTTTAATCTTAAGTCTAATGCTTTATTGTTTATTATAACCATGTACAACTAATTTAATAGTGTTGGAATGTGAGGACCGTTTATTCAACAATACTCTGACTGTTGTTCCTTTAGAAATGCTTATGGGGTTGCTTTGATATTATTTTAATTTTTCAAAGTTTAATTTGGTTGGTTGCTACGAGAGTAGAATCATAAGTACACCGGGATGGATCGAAAGCCGTCAGGTACCTAAGATTAAAATTGTTATGTTTTTGATTAATAAACACCGCAAAAAAACTTTATTAATTAATTAGGAAAGTTTGATGTTTTCAGAAAGTGATTTTAAAAACATTTTTGGACGCCTTTATAAGTTTAAGATTTGGTTGTTCGAGCAAAAGCCGATAATTCTTTAAAGTCTAATTTTCCAATAAAAACTACTTTCCATCTAAGTGAAAGAATCTAATTTCTAAAAAAAGGGTTTTGTTACTTTAAAGCAAAGTGTGTCGGGTACGAGAGAGTGAACATTATAAATTAAAGAGTAAAGTCTGGTTTCTATTACGCGAGAGCGACAATTCCTTTTTAGTTAATTCTTTTTCAAGGAAGAAAATATTATTTCGTAGGTAGTTCTGTTTAGGAATGATAAGAGTACCAATGATCGATGAGAGCCACATTCCAATATTACATTTATGAATTAATTCAAGTTAATTTTTTTATTTAGTTTTCCCACTCAAATCTTAATTTTTGGTTACCTTAAATTAACACCTGAAACGACTGGACAAATCATTGAAATAAACAATGAAGTTGCCATCAAACGTTTTTTATCCCGCCGAAGGGAAAGGAAAACATCGAGTAAACCTGAAGGGTGAAATCACGGTCTTGCAACCAAAAAATAGGGTAAGAGAGTCGATTACACGAGGGGAAGGTATTAGCACCCATCTTGTCCATGGTACTCCACGGGTTCCACTCTTATTGTCTAATCTAAAGGGTGTGTCAAATCTAAGTCTAAGGCTTAAAGCTGAAAAGAGGGAATGCATGCAAAAGAAAATGCAGGGAAAAGAAGGAATATTTACAAAGTTGTGCTTGCATAAGCCCCATAACTTGTTGCCTACGTATCCCTTTAAGGAATCACAGCACCCTAGTTCGGCTCACATGTTTCCATTTGTTGTGTGTTTTTCATGAACGATGCTAGCGAATCATGTCCTTTTTGAAAAGGTTTTAAAATAAAAATCCAAGAGGCAAAAGAAGTTTGGATTGGTTGGTGTTTTTTACCTTGAAAAAGGATTTAAGTGAAGTTAGATTATTTTGAGAATTTTGAAAGAAAAAGAAGTTTTAGTTTTAATGAGATACAAAAAAGGGAAGAAAAAGTCTAATAGATACTAGCAAAATAGCCCTAAAGTTGTCATGCAATGTTGGTCATATAGTTGGGATAGGAGGGAAGCATCTACCTAATATTGTCATGCATGGATAAACATCCTAAGGTCTATTTAGTTCAAACTTAGAGAAGAGTGAACTAAAGATCCTATGGGGAGCATACAAAAGGAGAAGTAAACAAAGATAGGAGATGATAATACACCACAAAAACATATATTAAGATGACAAAACATCATGTCTCAAAGAATAAGAAGGGGTGATAAAACATCACACAAAGAGGGAGATGAAAAAACATCAAGCATGGATGAAAAAACATCACACAAGTAAGATGATAACACATCAACATACAATACATTGTGATAAAACACAAAAGAGTTTAAGATTCTTAAAGAAGTGAAGAAGAAAGAATGAAAGAAAAGATAAGAAAGCAAAATGTCATGGAACAAAATAACATTAAGACATCATCTATGTTCTGACCGTAACATGTTAAACCTCTTAGAATTTCCTAAGCATGGAAACAAAGGTAAAAAAGAAACCACTATTACCTAACTAGGCAAGTAGAAGTGCAAGTGTGCAAAACTTCAACACATGAAAAAACATGCAACAAGTAGACCACAAGAGGTTGACACCTAAGTCTAAACATGGTTTAAGACCTATAATACCCCTAAGGTATTAATACTTAATCATATCAAAAGTTAGTGCAAGAATGGCTCAAAACCAAACCCTAACATGTTCCTAAAGGTGAGTGAAGCACAAGAAAGATATAGATGTAGGGGGAACATATTTAGAGGGTGGAAAAGCACACAAGTCAGTAGCAAATGATCTCTAATATCACACATACAAACATCATAAGCATGGGGACAAGAATGCATTCAAACCACACAAAAGAAATGACCAATGTAGGCAAGCAAACAATGTTCAATTTAAAAAGTAAAGATCAACAGAGGAGAGAGCGTAATTGAAGAATTATGCAATGTGTGACTTGTATAGTAAGTTAACTCAAGATGAGACTCAAGATTAACCAAGCTACCAAGTAAGAATATGAAACTTCATACACAAGAAAAGTCACCTAATTGATGAACAAAATCACCTAAGATGAATAGTACTTGCCTTAGATCAAATGAGATTGATGAAGATAAAGTAACAGTGAAATGATATCTTATATGTCATAGGGTGGTGATGAAACCCTCACAAGATATCAATCAAGAACTTAAAGGTTCAAGAAATGTCAACAAGATATCATACTTAAGTGTCATGATATTTTGTCAAAGTATAGTACTTTGATTCATACAAGCATCATGATTTAAATAAATAAAAATCAATGTTATTATATGTTATAGGTAGTAGAAAACATAAAGATACATCCATAGGAAATGGCATAAAATCTCATGAGGCAATCACTAGACAATGATGCTCAAAACACTAGTAGAAAAGAGAATGTTTTTTATTATGTGTCACCATTTTGGTTAGGAAATGAGTGCTTGACCAAAGATCAAAGAAGCATGATAAATGAGATGATAATAGAGGTTAATGTCAATACTTAAACACAATGCTTTTGGACATATGTCCTTAGAGAATTCAAAACATCATCACAAACAAACTAGGTTAAAATAAAGACGTGACTCCCAATTGTCATCATGATGGACTTGTAATTGAGTGCAAGCCATAGAATTATGGGAGATATTAATTAAAGGTATTATGACATTAGAAGTCAGTAGAAAACACATAAAGCTTCACTCATTATGTATCAAAGGTATTTGACAAAGGAATGCATCAAAACAACTCCTAACCTTGATCATATTTGGGGAATGAAAACACATAAACAAATACAAGTTAGGATGCTTAAATGGTTCAAAGGACTTGAATTTTAAGATCCTAAACAAGTTGTGAGATTAAGGTGAAAAGGATTAGGCTTTATTCCTTATGTATTGCACAAGTGCATTCAATATATCTCACATAATAAATAAGGAAACATAAGAAAAAAACAATCTCAAAATGGAATGAGAAAATGATAAAAGGAGATAAAATGCCTCTCAAGCATTTAACAAGGCTATCCTTTAGTTATCATGTCTCTAAGTCTCAATGAATCACAATCATGATGAGGATTGGCTCAAAGGATTTACCCAAAGTTACAAACTAGGATTCAAAACTTGCACAATTTAGGAATTTAAAACAAAGTGGTCATCAAATAGCTAACATGGATGAATTAGATTGTTCCAAGATAATGAGATACTAAGATCATACATGGATTATTATGAGTACAAATCTCAGCCACAAAAAGTTTCACAAGATAGCAAATTAAAAGCAAGAAGTTCAAGCAAGTCACAATGGATAAAATCAATAAAAAAATATGCTAAAAATAGAAAGACGACTTGTAAATTAAAAAAAAATAAAATAAAAATTACTAAGGACTTATAAAAGTCATAAGAAAAGGTTATGATCCTTGGATTAAAAAATAAGTTTGATTTTGAAATGCAAACATCAAGACTAGTTAGCAAAGTGCTTAAACTAGACATGTTTTGAAAAATAAATTGAGACAAAAATAAGAACAAGGTTTAAAATTCAAAAAAAATTATGTTCATAACCATAACTCAACCAGGGAATCTAATCCAATTAGTTTTGACTTTTACAAGTTTATAAAATTAGAGAATTAAATCTGACTTGTAACATAAGCAAGTGAATTTAGCAAAAAGACAAACAATCTTCGCATATTTTAAAATTAAATGAAAATAAATGATAAAAATTATATAAAAAATCTCAAGATCAAACTAACATCTCAAGGAAGTTAGAAAGTATTTTTTGTGATTTTTTAAACTAAAGGAAATTGGAAAATAAAAATAAAAATGTTAATAAAGTGATTAAACACTTAATTAAACTCTATTAATTAATTAATTATTCAAAAATGATAAAATGAACAAATTAAAATTAAAATCATAAATTAGACTAAAAATAAAGTTTAAAATATTTTTTGTATAATTTTTGAATAGGTGAAACTATTTAAAATAAAATTGACAAAACAATTAAATTGAAATAAAATTAAAATTATTAACATATCTACAACACCTATTATGATGAAAAAGCACTACAAAAGGTTTTAAGCATGTTCAATCAAACCGAAACACGTCATCATCCTTGTCCTCTAACAAAACCCTAACACAAAATCCAGTTTTAACATGCAAAGGTCCCAACATGATATGTCTCTTAATTCTCAATGAAATAAGATGAAATTAAAACCAAAAATCACGATCAAAGAGTGTAAAACACAATAGAATCAATAATTTTTCAAAATGAAGCATAAATCATGGAGAAAAGTGTGCACGAAAATCATTGTATGCATGAAATTTAAATAAGTTGAAAAATAGAACTATCATCAATATTTAAGATCCATATTTCTCTTTCCTTACTCAAACCAATTAACATGACCCAAACATCAAAGTTGTTCACAAAATTACAATGATTAACGTGATGCTCATGAATTTCTCAAACAATGCAAGATCAGAGAGGAAAATGGACAAGAAATTCACCGATCATGCAGTTTCACACAATGTTCAGAAGCTTAGAAACACGATTAAATCTCATATTTACACAAAATAAATACATCAAACATATTGTTTGGCTAGCTAACACATCATAAACATGGTTCAAAGCATTTCATTCAAGCTAAAATGAAAAATCGAAGTTCAAAGAAGCTTACCTCAAAAGTGAAAAAAAAATTCATAATGCCTCTGATTTTGAAGCAAGAAACCCAATTGATCTTCTTTCAAATGAGTAGAATATGAGCAAGAACTGAGACCTTGAGCAAGGAAATTCAAAGCTTTGAACGAAATTGCTACTAAAGAGAGGAATATAGAAATTGACTTGAGAGGATAGTAGAGCTCGTGTGTGTGAAATAAAATGAAAGGAGAGGGCTTAAATATGAGTTTTAAGGTGAGGGTAAAGGTGTCAATGAGCACAAATGGAAGTTTGAGAAAAATAGCACCTTGCCTTGCGTTTTGTATTGTGATGTAGTGATATTGCTTCCATTTTGATGAGAGAAAAGAGAGTGAAAATGAGTGAAATATGCATGAGTGTGTGAGCTGGCATGTCAGCAAATGGGGTGAGAGCAAGAGTGGAGGGAAAGTTTCTTTTTTTTTTTGGCAAAATGGGGGGAATTCTTGAGCATGCACATTATGGGGGTTGTTTGGCTTTTCTAGGAAAGATAATGATGTGATCATGATACAAAGCGTGTGCATGGAGTACATAGTAAAGATTATGCAACAAATTCTTTCAAATGTATAAAAAATCTAAATTTAACTTCTTGCCTTGCATGACCATGCAATCAGCCATAACCAAAACTCAATATCTCTCTTTTTCCTCTTGCGTTTTTCACAAATTTTGGATCATTGGAAAGCTGAAGTCATGAGGATTAGAATTGGTGTTGATAAGTTTTTTAAATGAAGCTTGCAAAGACCTTAAAGGTTGGCACAAAAAATATGATGTTTGTACTGGCCAGGTAAGGCCAAGCCTCTTGCGCGTGTGAGCTGGCTTGTCATGCTAGCCAGAAATATCCATTTGAGCCTTTGAATCCAAAACACCATATCTCTCTCTACAATGACCAAATTGGAATAAAGTTTGAAACTAACTTGAAGATGAAGCTCCAAATTTCATTTCTTATTTTGATCACTTTTCAAAATCATGCGTGATTCAACAAGAAAAGTGGCTATGAACATGTGCCCACAAACTGTTTGATGAAATTCCTGGCCTGGCACGCGCATTGACTAGCAAACTTGCCATCTCCTATCAACAAGTCCTTATCCTCATATCTTTCTCTACAATGCACCAAATGCAAAGATCTTTGAACCAAAATTGTAGAGGAGGGTTTAAACTTTAATTTTGATGTTGATAACTTTTTGAATTGGATCCATTTGGCTCCTCAAAACTGGCCATGAAGAATTCAGATTTGATGCACACAATTTGGAAATTCTACTAAGTGTCAAAAATGTTCTAAGCTACATAACTTTCTCTCCTTTCCCTTTTTAGACTTAAGCCCACAAGGAAAAAAGTTGAAGAACTTTTTCTCCTCTTTCCAACGATGTAAGGTTTGCAAATTTTCAATAAAAAATGAAGAAGTTATAAATTTTTTGAAATCCAGCCTTATGAGTTTCCATACTTGGAAAAATTTCAACTTTCATCAAGATAACTTCATGAATAAGTTAACTTCAAAGTCAACCTTTCTCTTGAATTTCTTCAACCATAGGCCATATGATGTTGAAATATGATCATTAACCTCAACTTTGACCATAAGTCCACTTGGTCAACAATTGACTTTTGCTCAAATGACTGTTTTACCCATAATTGATCAATGGAATCTCTTCCAACCAAAATTGATGACCAGTCCTTCGATCATAGGTGCTCATCAACATGTAGAGAAGCATGGAAGAAAGTTTGAGTAAAAAAGTTAGAGAAATCCTGATTAAGTCCAAAACCCTAGTTTTGGCCCTTTGTGTTAGGAGGTGATAATCAAATCTCAAAACCCTAATTCCAATGAACATGATGAGAAATTATTTGAACAAAGATGTATCATATGAAAATGAGAGGATATGGCTTCAAAAATTTGGCCCGCACAAGCATCAAACACTTCATCTGGCCAAAACCCTAATCTCAATAAGTGATAAGGAGAATAATGATTCACTTCAATACTCTTGAAAAATTCAATCTTGTGATGAAACAATGAATCAATTGAGATGGCTTGAGGTATGAGAAACCTTGGTATCTTGAATGAACCAAAGAGTGAGAGCATGCTACCAATCTTTTCACTAATTATCAATACAATCCATCTTTCATAGCTTGTAGAAGATCAAAAGGGCCAAAGATACATTGCTCCTGTCTAAATGCATGAATGTCTATGATGAAACATAAGCCATTAAAATTATAAAAACAAGAGGGTAAATTTTGGGGTGAAATAACACCATAGCAATAGAAAATGATAGATTGACCATTAGCTCCCTGTGGGTTCGACACTCTTTATATTACTCTTATATACTTTGTATACTTGTGAAAGTAGCCTATTAGAGAACAGGACTTTGAACTACTTTTCCATACGGGAACTTGACTTTGAAATAACTTTCCAGACAAAAACTAGACTATTAAATGATTTTCAAGACGAGAACTGGACTTTGAATGATTTTCCAGAAGGGGACTGAACTTTGAATGGTTTTCCAGACGGGAGCTGTACTTTGGATTAGCTGTTAGAAGAGATTTGACTAAAAGACGAGAACTTGATTTTTTCTTCGAATTTTCAGATGGAAACTGGACTTTAAAATGGTACCAACCGAGGCTAGACTTTGATAGGGGTGCCAATCGATATTGGACTTTTACTCGAAAGTAAGGATTCACTAGGGAATTCAATAGGAATATCATCTGGGAAGCTTGTGGGGATGACATTCTCTTCAAATATGTATCATTGTCTTGGTTGGATATTCATCTGGCTTATACTTCATATGCATGTTTGAGTTTTATGGGGTAATTCTCCATATCAATGGAAATGCGATGCATTTTCGTAATACAAAGTTATGTAATGATGATTACTATATGCAATGTGTCGATGTTTGATTGGGATTTTTATTGTGAATGTATTTAGTGGGGGTCTGGTGCTCTTTGTTAAAAAGATCAAAGCAAATTAGGGTTTATGCATCGATTGGTATCACCGAGGATGTATTTACCAATGATGATTTGATTTTTAAGGTGCCAATAACAATTGGGCTTCAATCTCTATGGGAAGATGCCAATGAAGATTGGGTTTTGATTTTGTATGTTGTCTTTATGAGGCTTCATGCTATATGTCAGATAAATACGATGATATGCACGAGCGAAGTGACATGAATAATGCATGGTGATTATTTATACAATATGTTTAAGGGTTTGAAAAATTCCCATGAGGTGGGTTGTGTATGGTTGAAACTGAGAAGTGTTTTACTTGGTCACAAGGCTTTCTATTTGGAGGGTTATGGGATGTGCTTAGCATGACTTCCCGACATTCATTTCTAACTCCACGTTTGCTTATACGCAAAAAAACATGCTTGAGTGACTTTGAAGAGGAGGAATTTCCCATGTATAGTGTACCTTGTCCTAGTCGGTAGGGTCTTTGAAGTAATTTTCCTAGACAGGACCTCTGGAATATCCGTTCCATCATGGCTTGAGACAGTCGGCCCCATTATTTTGAATTTTGGAGCGGTTCCCCTGATTAGCAGACACTGGGAGTGATTTCAATAACTCTTGGGTGACTCCCTCTTATTACTCGGCTCTTGGAGAGATTTGTCGAATCTCGACATGATTTTCCCAGATTGACTGAACCTTGAGATGGCATATTATTTGCTCAACAAAGTACTCAAGTGCTTTTCCCCTTAGGGTGATCATTTTAAAAGTAGCTTGCCCCTGCTCAATGGAGTCTTTTTTTGCAATTTATCTCTGAAATGTCTCGCCTTTACTCAATAGAGTCTAAAGGCATTCTTCCCTTAGGATCATCTGAACATGGTCTACCCTAGTTCGATGGAGTCTTTTGGAAATCTTGTACCTTTGTTGTGATCATTCCCTGAAATGATGCACCTCTACTCAATAGAACTTTGAGGCAACTGGTTCCTTAGGATTATCTGAAAGTGGTGTGCCTCTGCTCAATAGAGTCTTTAGGCAATCTATCACTAAAATGATTTATCTCCACTCAACAGAGTCTCTAGATGATCTTCCCCTCTGGGTCATTTGAAAGTGGGTTACCCCTGTTCAACGAAGTCTTTAGGCCACCTGCCTCTGAATGTGGTCCTTCCTTGAAGTGATTTGCCTTTACACAATAGAGTTTTGAGGCAACTTGTCTCTCGGGACGATCTGAAAGTGGTATGCCACTTCTTAACAGAGTCTTTAGGCGATCTTCCCCTTATTATGATCACTCCTAAAAATGATTTGCCTTTACTCAATAGAGTTTTTATCCAACTTGTGTCTCGGGACGATTAAATTCTTCAGGCAATGCTCATCATGGAAGCTTTCTTAATGTTAAGTGTTTACTTTCAAGTAGAAAATATTGATTATGAGAATGATAATTCTCATATAATGCTTAAGTCGGCTTTGAAGTCAAAGTTTTATTGAAATGATGTTGCAACCTTCGGTGAGTGAATCACTGGTTATAATACAACATCAAATTTTTTACTATGAAAGATGATGTGATGATACGATACCAACGCATATGTTTAGAAAATCTCCTGGGAGTCAGTTTAACACAATCTCACTACTATATGCTTTCGAAATAAACCATGTTTCAATTAGGTATTTTAAGGGTTGTAATGTGGCTTGGTTCACGGTTTCAGAAAAAAGGATTTAAGGCTCAAAGTTTAATTTTAACCCATCCATTCTCCTTGATGTTCTCTAGTCCTACATTCAGCTAATTTGACACAAACACTCATCTCGCAAAAGGATTTTTTGATGGTTAAGGAACCGATGAGGTTTTTGGAGTGGTAGTCACCCATTTTTGTCTTTGTGTTTGTAGTCACACTAATTTCTTCTTGTTAGAATTTTAGCTTTGTGGTCCTATTTGTTTTCTTTGTCTTTTGTTATTGTAGTTATACCTAATTTTTGCCTGGAATGAATCTTTGGAACTTGCAGTCCACCGAGATGCCCTAATTTTTGCCTAAGTCACTTGTTTTCAATTTGTTGACTTAGAGAGATTTTTTTCAATTTTGAAAAAATTGCACGATATTTTCCTTTTTTATTTATTAAAAGGGTTGTGACTGCCTCGTTTATTGGTAGGTGAGGGACAACCATTGTGGCTTTGTGTTTTTCAACCTCCTGATTTGTGAGGGATAAGATGTGGTTGATCCTATGATGGGGTGTTCCTTTTTGGAATTTGAACGCACAGTTAAATTAACAGAACACTACCTTAACCCTTGTTAAGATTGAGGGTTTTTCCGTATAGAAAAGAAACTCCTACTTTAACGCTCAAATGGGTTGACGAGGGTTTCACTACCTTATATCTCCAGTGTTTGGAGATTTGAAACAATGCCTTACATCTCCAGCAGGGTTTTATTCAAAAGAATACTGTAAGTGGTTTTGGTGTTTCATTTTCATCCTCCTCCCTATGTTTTTGCTTTAACAAGAGTTTGGTATCATGATGCAAAAAAATGAGTGAACACGAATGAATTACTTCAAAACAGACATATTCATTGCATTCTTATTACCATTAAAAAACAAACAAGTTTTACATGAAAATAATTCTTAACAAACAAGAAAGATTACAAATGAAAATGATGGAATGATCTATTGATCGCCAGTGCTGAGGAGACTTTCTCAGGCTTTATTCATGGCATGAACAATTATTTTTCCTATCGAAAGATTAGGGTCCTCATCCTCTTAAAAGTTGACATGACAGTCCTCGAGGGGTTCTCCTTCAAATTCCTTAATGTAGCCTTTTTTCATATATATATATATATATATATATATTCGCTTCCATTTTCACGACCTATGGCATTGCAGCTTTGCCCACCTGTGAGGGGTATATGATTTCTCTGTAAGTTCACGACATCTAGTGTGAATATGATAGCCTTTGAATCGAGCATGTCTTGTACTTTGTGCTTCATACCCTTACATTTTTCAATGGTATGTCTGGGTGCCCCATAATGGAATTCACACCTAGAGTTTGCATCATAACCTAGTAGAATTTTTATTGGATGGGGTTTGAGTGTACTCAGTTCAACCAAAGAAAGTTGGAGCAAGTGAGGGAGAAGTTGACCATACGACATAGGAATTGGTTCAAACTTTCTCTCAAGCCTCTTTTGCCCCTATTGTTTCTGCTGAGAGTTGTTCTATTGTTGATGCTGATTTGGGTATCCATTCTGTTCATATGCCTTGTCCCTCTGACTTGTTGGGTATGCAATGGCTGCTGGAAGGGTGGTCTAGGAAACCAAGTTTGTGGAGGATACCCATGAAGTAGCCCATGATCTAAGGTGAAACCTGGCAAATTGGAAGGGTTAACCACTTCCGCTGCAACAATTAGTGGGGGACTATCTTCCTTTCTCAATAACGCCTGCATGATTTCCATGACTAGGCTCGTATGAGTACTCAATTGGTTTACTTCCTCCCTTAGTAGCCCATACATGTGTCAATTAATCAACTAGCTGGTTGAAGATTCTGAGCAAAAGGCCCCCACTGATATGAGCTTTTGTATTTAGGTATGGAATGTGTAATGCTGCATGGACACATTCAAGAAATAGTCAAAGGTTTGACACATATGTTAAATGCACTTTCTATGATGATTTATGTAATGACAGGCAACATCATAGGTTCAAAGATTCGGTACATTCTGGATAAACTGCATATGATCCTCAAAGTAAGTTAAAGTTTTCAGATTCAAAGGTCCAACATATTCTGGATGAAAGACATACGATTCTCAAGGTAGGTAATTTTTTAGGATACTTGAAAAAAACCATATCCCCTCACCGATAGGTTATAAGGCTTTCATGATGGTTCTTTGAGTCACAAATCCAGTCTTTGAGAATACCCTCATCATTGCAAAAATGCCTTGCAAGCCAATGATATAGGATCTCTTCTAAGTGAGGTTGACCCCGAAGGTCCCTAGAGTCATGAATTCACCCTGAAGGTATTGTTATCATCATAAAAAGAGCTTATAAGCCAATAATACATTTTGAGGAACCTACTCCAGATGTGGTTTTTGCACCGACCAACCAAGAAAACTTCGTCCGACGGATCAATACTATGCAACCACCATTCTATCTTAAGTGTTCTCTCGAAGCCTGGGTAGTGGGATTATCACTCAATAGTATCATGAGAACCATCCCACAAGAAAGAATATCACATATATTTAGAATAAATAAAGTAAATACAATGTGATAAAGTAAAATCGATTAAGAAATAAAGATAAACACCCAAACATACAAAGCAACATTACATATATATGGGGATATGTAATTGTTTCCCTTCTATGCAAAAATTGCCTCTGTATGATATATTGGTTGTTATGGAATACTACAATACTTCTAATTATATCCTTTTTCTCTTTTGGATGTTGTCAAAGGGGGAGAAGAATATGCTATATGAAGTTGGGAAGCACATAGTCAGGGGGAGCATCAAATACACATGAAATGCCATAATTGTTGTAGTTTTCCATCATAAAAAGGGGGAGTATGTGAGTGAAACTTTCCTCATTATGTGTTTTGCTTGATGTCAAAGCTACAAGAATAAAACATTTATGTATATTTAGCAGTATCTCTGAGTTTGGGTGGCACCTTACGCATTTAGAGGTCTTAGCAATCAATCATTTGAAACATAGTAAAAACTGACCCAGTCTTTAAAAATCACTTTTTGCACTAAAAATACAAATATAGACCAGCTCATAACCATTACAGGCTAACACATGTACTGCTCTAAATAAGAAGATAACCTCTATTTGTTTCAGGCCAACTCATAGCCCTTTCAGGCTGACACATGTGGTGTCTTAAATAAGGAGTTATCTTCTATTTGGTTCAGGTCGGCTCATAGTCTATTTCAGGCCGTCTCATACTGTTAAAATTAACACTATGAGCCTGCTCATCCAAGCCACACGCTGACTCATACTGTTTCATGAATTAAATTTTCTAATTTTCTTTTAATTCTGAATTTCCCTTTGTTGCACCAATATTTCCATAACTATAAATACATCCTTCGTGCATCATTACAACTTGATGATACCATAAATTAGCCTACATTTTCCCTTTATATTTAACCTCTAATCTATGCATAGACACTAACATTCCTTTGTCACGATCTTTTGTTGGTGTGCCATCTAGACGAGGTTTGATAATGTCCAATTATGCTCTTGTGTAGCCGAGAATATTGGGTTGAGATTTGTAGGGGTTTTAGAATTTTATTTTGAATTGTGTGTTGTTTTGCTTATAATCACTTTTGGTTATAAGTTCTTTTTTCCTATCAATATAACTTAAAGGAAAATTCTAAAACCTTGACAGCACACCAAGTGTTTAAAAAATTGTGTAGCTTGTTTAACTCAAAGGAAAATTCTGAAAAATCTACTGCACGCCTGTAGCGGTAAAAAGTTGAGATTAAGTCATTGATTTACTTAACTCATAATGTGAAAGTCGCCACCCACTTTATTATTTCCAAGAGGAAATGAAAAAAAGAGCGAATAAAAACCACAAAAGAATAGAGATCAAGGTACGGGGGCCGATTATGAAAAGGGAAGATATTAGCATCCTAAACATCCATTGTACTCAACAGGATCCATTATTTTTGTTCTAATAAAATGGTGTATTATCTAAAGCTTAAACTTTCTAAAGGGAATGCATGAATGCAAAGTATATACAAAAAGAAAAGTTTTTATCAGTTTTGCCCACCACAATTGCGAACCTTTTGGCCTACGTACCCTCTTCGTGCAATAAGAGAGTAGGGCACTCGTGGTTCACGTTAAATATTTTGGTTTGTTGTGTGTTTTTTATGGATAATACATTAGATGGTCCCTTAGAAGGTATGGTTATCTAAGTACTTCTCCTTTTTGAAAAAGGTTAAAAGAAAAATCCCAAAGAAAAAAAAAGTTTACATTTGTTGAGTGTTTTGTTAAGAGAGTACATCAGATGATCCCTCAGAAGGTGGGGGGGTCTGAATAATTTTCCTTTAGTTATGAAAGAGTTTAAGTAATGTTAGATGTTTTTTTATTTTTTATTAAGAAAATTTTTTAGTTTTAAAGATGCAAAAAGGGAAATAAAAAAGTCTCAAGGAAACTCAAGTCCTAATGTTGTCATGCAATGATGGTCCTAGAGTTAGGATTACAAAGGGAAAACTAACTAATGTTAGCATGCATTAATATCAATCCTAAGGTCTATTCAATTTGTCTTAACCAAAACCTAATCGAGAATCTTATTGGGAGCATGTCAATACTCACAAGGAAAGAAGAAGAAGGAAGCAAGCAAGTATAAGTTAAAAACATGTAGCACCCAAATGGTAAGATTAAAAGATTAGGTCAAAAAATAAACAATCATCAACCAATTGCATCATCAAAAGATGGATCCAAAAACACATCGCAAAACAATGTCTACTTCAAGGCGGGACTTCAAATCATATGTTTCCTACAAAGGTAGGACTTCCAGATCAAGCATTCGCTAGAACGGTAGGACTTCCAGTCATGCATCTCTATCCTACTTCTCATGGCAAGATTGATTAAAAGCGATGAAAGAATGAGATAGTAAAGAGATCTCAAGGGTTACCAAGCAGAGGAGGTCCGTCGCCTTTTCAAATGGGCGTTAAAATCAAGAATCCTCGCAGAAGCTTCACCAACAAGCAATCGAATTAGTATTCAAATGCACAAAGATTGCGTCAATGATCAACATCGAGTAAGAATACTTTGCAAGTAGAAAGTGCGTCAGATAAATCCAAAGTATCAGATAAAAATTCCAATTTATGCATCAGATGAAAAATAGCGCAACCAGACAAAATCAAGATAAATGGAACAAGAAGTGAATGCCTAATTAATTAATTTAACAAGCAACAAATAGATACTAAGTGGAAATGAGTGCTTGAACCATCCTTGGAAGGCTTCACAATAGCAAACTTGTTAGTAATCATAAGAGGGATTAAAAGAGAAAAACGAGAACTTGCATCAAATCAGTGGATAAATTAATATTTCCCTCAACCCAAAAAAATCACATACATGAAGTGAAACAAAGACATGAATCAATTAGAAGTTAAATTCACTTGTGAATTAACTAGAGACATGGTAAAAGATGTGGAGACTCAAGAATAAGAAATTTATAATTTTAAGCCTCATGAAAGCTTCTAAGTATAAAAACAACTTTCAACCACAAAACAACTTCAATCAATGGAAAATATTCAACTCATGAAAGAAAGAGAAATCAACCAATTACAAATAGTCATGTAAGCAAAGTGAAGGATTCTTACGTAAGAAGAAGTGAAATTAGCATTTATGAATCAAACAATGTTATGTGATCTGTCACAACTTTCAACATGTTCTAAGTATCCAAACTAAAACCTCATGGTGTAGACACAAATTAACACTCAAAATATAATCAAGACATGAGAAGCAAGAGTGAAATAAAGCCTTAATCAATTGTATCGGTAACCGGGCAGCAACTACACATGAACCAAAAGTGTTGAAAATTCATCTCAAATAAATTCCAATCAAAAGAGAAAGTGAAATTAATAGGCAACATCAAATGGTATTCAATCAAAACCAAATTCGGGTCACACAAGAGCTCAAAAAATATCATTAAAAATGACTCAGAGTTAGACACTGACACCTTCGAAGATTACCCGAAACCACTCAAATTATATGAAATTGACATCAAAGTTCATCACAATTATTTTTAAGACTAAATTCACAATGTCATCAAAACTTCATCACAAGATTTCATCATAAAAATTCAACAAGTAACTTCAACTCAACAATATGGAGACTTCAACCAAAATTCAATGCAATGTCATCTCCTTTTTAACATAAAATCAATATCATATTAGTCTCTTCCAAAATAACAAAATCACTATCCATATTTTTCAAAAATTAAACAATAGCAATGTCATTACTAAATTCAACATCAATGCAATCACAAATATCATCATCCAACTTCAACCACCTCACCAACAATCAATTAAATTCGAGAATCAATTCCAATTCAACACCAACAATCTTCATTAAACAAAATTCATTAACTCCAACATTCACATTAATAACCAATATCACATTATCAATATCCTACAATGACTTCAATAATGTCCACATTCAAGTGTTACTAAATTAGCCGAAAAAAGGAAATGAACACATTAAAATAAACTACAGGTCACAAATATTAATAAAATATCTCAAATGATCAAAATCAAAATAAAATAAGAAAGAGGATATCATAATGAACAAATGCTGACTGTTAAAAAAGAGATTGCAAACTGTACCGAAAAAATAAAGCGAGCATACCGATATGATCTAAGTGCAACTTAGATTCATAAACAATCATTAAAAGATGAAAACTCGAAATATTTTTCTGCTAATTTTCCACACAGTGTCGAATCACTTTTAACTGTCTGTCTTTAGAACTGAAATATTAATATTATTGAAGTATAAAAAACTTGGAGCAACGCATGAAGCGGGTAAAGAGATAAAAATACATGAAGTGAATTCAGGTATTTTATAACTCTAAAACGATACAAATGTTGATTTAAGTTGACTTTTTTGGTCAACCTAAATGCATGAATCACCGACTAATGATGCAAATGCAATGAATGAATGACCTTGGGGAAAAAATTGGGGTATGACAACACCAATTGTTCAAAAAATGCTCAATTTAGTCTTTTTATTGTTTTCATTTGAAATAGTATTACTAGTAACTTGTTACAAACGATTAATAACATGTTACTTGATTAAATATCAAATAATCCAAATCATCATATTCATTCCATTTGCAATTTGTTATATATTTGCATATCTGAGATTCCAATTACAGTTCGTATAAACGACTTATTTTGAAAACCTTCCGCTAAACTCTTTGTTAAACAAATTTTTAAAAACTAGAATATTTCTGGAATTTTAATTGGGTATCTATTCACCACCCTCTAGATACGTTGTCGTCGTATAACAAGTGGTATTAGAGCAAGGTTCATTATGGCTTCAAAACTCATTAGAAAATGGCTTATGAACCTAAAGGGGATTATAAAAGAGCCCCAATTTTTACAGGAGAAAACTATAGATATTGGAAATCTTGTATGCAAATTCATATCAACTCATATGACAAAGGTGTGTGGGAAGCCATTCAAAATGGTCCAAACCAGTGACATATATGGTTGATAATGTTACCGTACCAAAGCAAAAAATCTTATGGGATAAGAATGATAATACAAAGTGGGCACATGATTGGAAAGCATAAAATATTATCATATATGCTATTGGAGTTGATGAGTTTTATCGCATTTCCCATTGTCAAACTACTAAAGTTATGCGGGACACTCTACAAGTTACCTATGAGGGAACTAACAAGGTCAAATAAGCTAGGATTAATACACTTAATTAAGAGTTTGAACTTTTTCGTATGAAGCATGGTGAAATCATTGCTCAAATGCAAAAGCAGTTCTCGCATCTTAGTAATCGTTTAAATTTACTAGTTAATCCTATTTCAAATTCTATTTCTACTAACAAGGTTTTGTGATGTCTTAATAGAAATTGGAAACCAAAGGTCACTGTGATCAAGGAAGCCAATGATCTTATAACACTTGATTTCATTGCCTTGTTTGGAAAGCTAGAAGAACACGGGCAAGAATTCAATTGTTTGGAAAAATATGAAAAGAAGGTAGAGAAAAAGAAGAAAAAGGATAAAGACACCATTAAGGAGGAAGTATTGAAGTCTAAAGCTCTCAAGGCTTAAAGTTTAAAGTCCTTAAAGGAGGAGCACACTAATGAAAATGATTCTAGTGATGAAGAAAATTCAGATGACGAACAAATGAGATTATTTATAAGGAGATACAATCGATACATTTGAAAGAAGGTTTCAAACACACCGACAATAATCTTTTGAAGTTTAGAAGATAACCCACATCCTCTAAAGATGAAAATAAGAAAAATTATAAGGGAAAAGGTATATAAGGTAAAAGGTATATATATGCTATGAATGCGGAAAGCTGGGTCATTTTAGACTAGAGTGTCCATCTCTTGCCAATAAGAATGGAATGGGCCAAAGAAACAATTCTAGTAATTCTAGAAAAGCCTATGTTACTTGGGATAATGATAACGATCTCTCAAGTAGAGAAAGCTCAATTGATAGTGATGAAGAGGCAAACTATTGGTTCATGGAAAATCAATGTCAAGGCAAGAAAAAGAATATAAGTCATTATAAATATGCTAATGTTGATAATTTGTCTTGTATAGAGTTGAAAATTACTTTTGATGATCTACAAAAAGAATCATTATGTGTTTCTAAGAAAATTGCTTCCAATGAAAATGTTTTTAAATACTTGGAAGCAAAGGTTGAAGAAACAAATAAAGAACTTGAAGCATGAACTTGTTCTATTATGGATGGTCAAAAACATAAAGATGAGGATGAGGAACCTAGTCGGCTCAGTTGTGAAACTTGTCAAATTTGGCAACAAGAAGTGAGTACTCTTAAAACCAAAGTGGAAAAGGCATCACAACCTCATGAGGCTTTTTCCATTAATACTTCAAAGGTTGAAAAGCCTAATAAAAATTATAATTTGATTAAGAAGGAGTCAAATTGCAAAAGTAAAATTCATCGTGGATTGTTTTGTCACTATTGTTGCAAGAAAGGACACACTATTGAAAAATGAAAATTTATGTGCTTTCTAGTTCCTAAAGAAAATTTCCAATGGTTTCCCAAATGCCACAATTATTTCACTCACTCCAAAGGACCCAATGAGAATTGGGTACCTACCACTTTTATTTGATTAGGTAGGTTGAGTGTCTTGATGCTATGACGGGAAAATGGATTCTAGATAGTGGATGTTCAAGACACATGACAAGAGACATCTCTCTATTCTCCGACTTTATGGAAACGAAGAAAGGATATGTATCCTATGGTGATCATAATAAAGGTAAAATACTCGGAAAAAGGTAGTATAAGTAATCCCTTAATTATTACTATCTCAAATATAATGTTAGTTAAAGGCCTTATACATAGTCTCCTTAGCATTAGTCAATTGTATGACAATGGGTATAAGGTAACTTTTGCCAAAGATTGTTGCATAGTTGAACATAATAAAAATAGGATTGTATGTTTAATGGTGTGAGGGTTAATAACAACTATATGCTATACTTAAAAGAAGTGTCCTTGAATAATGCTCAATGTCTTGTCACCATGAGTGGAGACTCTTGGCTTTGGCATAGACGTTTGGCACATGTCAAATTTGATCTACTTAATAAAATAGTTGCAAAAGATTTAGTAATTGGTCTACCCAAAATAAAATTTTCAAAAGATAACCTATGTGATGCATGTCAAAAGGGTAAGCAAACAAGAGCCTCTTTTAAATCTAAAAAATGTTGTTTTAACTTCGAGACCTCTTGAACTCGTTCACGTGGATTTGTTTGGACCTTCACGAATTACTATGGTCTTTCTATTGTAGACGGTTACTCAAGATTTTGTAGGACTATTTTATTACGTTGTAAAGATGAAACATTCTCGACTTTCACACGTTTTGTCAAGTTATCTCAAAATAAATTGAATTCTAAAATAGTTGCCATTCGAAGCGATCATGGAGATGGATTTTAAAAACACCTCTTTGAAGAATATTGTGATAAATTTGGTATTGAGCATAGCTTTTCAACTATTAGAACTCTACAACAAAATCGTGTTGTTGAACATAAAAATAGTATCTTGGCAAGAACAATGCTCAATGATTATGGTCTACCAAAATATATTTGGGCCGATGCCATTAGCACGGAGTGTTATGTCTCGAATAGGATTCTTATTCATTCTATACTTGACAAAACACCTTATGAACTTCTAAAAGGTAGAAAACCAAATATATCACATCTTCATATCTTTGGATGTAAATGTTTTGCTTTAAATAATGGAAAAGATAACCTTGGGAAATTCGACACGAAAGCCGATGAAGGTATCTTTCTTGGATACTCACAATATAGTAAAGCATATGGAGTTTATAACAAAAGATTACTTATTGTTGAAGATTCGGTTCATGTTAATTTTGATGAGACTTTCTCAAATAGTGTTGTGAAAGGTATTTCTTTTCATGGTGTAGGTGCATCTACAGAAGACATACTCAAAGACACCGATAAAGGATTTGATCAACCTAAAACTGTGAAAGTGCGAAGGAGGAAGATGACAACCAAGAAAAGAATGATGATGAAAGTAAAAAAGATGTTGAAAGTAAAAAAAATGATGATGGTCTTCAATTGTCATGGAGAACCTCCAAGGATAATCCTATTGACAACATTATTGGTGATATCACAAAAGGGGTAACAACTTGCTCTAAGATAAGTAATTTTTGTTATCATCACACGTACGTCTCACAAGTTGAACCCAAAAATGCTAAGGATGCCTTACTTGTTGAGCATTGGCTCATGGCCATGCAAGAAGAATTGAATAAATTTGAAAGAAATGATGTTTAGGACCTTGTCCCTCATCCACAAGATCATCAAATTATAGGCATTGTATGTGTATTTAGAAATAAACTTGACGAACATGGTGTGATAACAAGGAATAAAGCCCGTCTTGTGGCTCAAGGGTATATTCAAGAGAAAGGCATTGATTATAAGGAGACTTATGCTCCGATTTCCCGACTTGAGGCTATACGCCTTTTATTAGCTTATGCATGCACTAAGAACATCAGATTATATCAAATGGATGTTAAAAGTGTGTTCCTTAATGGATACATAAGTGAAGAAGTGTATGTTTCACAACATCCCGGTTTTGAAAATTATGAGTTTCCTAATCATGTTTTAAAGCTAAAACGTGCTTTTTATGGTCTTAAACAAGCCCCTAGAGCATGGTATGACCGACTTAGCAAGTTTTTGCTAGATCAAGGATACTCTATAGGGAGGGTAGATAATACACTCCTTATTAAACGTCAAGGAAAACACATTTTACTCGTTCAAATTTATGTTGATGATATCATTTTTGGATCTACTAACATGCATCTTGTCAAGGAGTTCTCTAAGCTTATGCAGGGAGAGTTTGAAATGGGTCTAATGGGATATTTGAATTACTTTCTCAGACTAAAAATTAAGCCACTCGATGAAGGGACATTTTTTGTCAAACCATGTATTGTCTCGAATTACTTAAAAGATTCGGTATAGACAGTGCAAAGGAAATTGACACACCAACGACAACAAACATGAACTTGTATAGAGATGAAAAGGGTAAGGATGTTGAGGTCAAAAGATATAGAGGTATGGTTTGATCTCTTCTCTATCTTACTACATCTAGGCCTGATTTTATGTTTAGTATTTGTATGTGTGCACAATATCAATTTGTTCCTAAGGAATCACACTTAAAAGCTGTTAAGCACATTCTTAGATGCCTCATTGGTACTTCTAAGTTTTGGATTTGGTATTCCAAGGCAAATGATTGTAGCTTGGTTGCTTACTCCGATTCCGACTTTGCTAGTTGCAAATTGGATAGGAAAAGTACTAGTGGGACTTGTCACATGTTTTCAAAATCCTTGGTAAGTTGGCATAGCAAAAAGCAAGTTTTTGTTGCTTTGTCAACGACCGAGGAGGAATACATGGCTGCCGGTAGTTGTTGTGCCCAAATTTTGTGGCTTAAGCAACAACTACTAAATTTTGGTATTAAAATTTCTCGTATTCCTATCATGTGCGAAAACATTAGTGCTGTAAATCTAACTAAAAACCATATACTAAATTCTCACATAAACATATCTAGATACGGTACCACTTCCTTAGTGATCATATTGAAAAAGGGGATGTCATGTTTGAGCATATTGATAGTAAAAATCAAGTTGTCGATATTTTCACTAAGCTTCTTGCAACCGAACCTTTTATCAACATACATGGGGAATTGGGGATCATTGATATCTCCAATGTTGGTTAATTCTATCTTGTTGTTTGCAGTCTATAATTTCACTCTAACTCTTTGTTTGAGTATTTTACAACATGTGAGTGCAACTTCCGTTCCATCAAGAGTAAGGTAATATCGTTTCAATTTATCCTTGAATGTAAGATTTTCCTTAATGCATTATAGTTGTTCATTTCCAAAAATGCTTGATATTTTCTCGAATGATGAAAATCATAAATGTTCATTTCCAAAAATTTTGATTGATAATCGTTATGGGTTCTCAATCTATATGCTTATAATGACTTCATGTATTAATTCTTTCACATTTGTATAAGTTTGTTCTTGTTATGCAAGCATGTGCTTTGTTTATTCTTCTTTACTTATTTCTTGCATATTATGCCTGATTTAATCGTATGTGTGTTATTTGCAATATGTTTTTCTTGTTGTTGTTGGCTACATGGTATGACAAACATCTTCAATTTGGGGTTTAGTGGAGACATGTTCTTGCCGCTACGCAAGGCACATGTGTGTGCGACACCAGGAGTTCCATTATGTTGTGTTACGTAATCGTGACGCCATAAAATCAACTTGACATATTTTCTCTTTCACTGCTTGTTTATTCTTTATACATTTACATTACATTCATTGTGATGTTGAGTGTCGGTTATTTATCAATTTCACATCATTACATATATATGGGGATATGTAATTATTTATCTTCTATGCAAAAATTGCCTCAATATTATGATATATTGGTTATTATGTCTTGTACCCAAAAATTTACCCTCTCATTTTACTCAACACATACTCCTAGAGGTCCTAAATTGCTCAAGTTGACTAAGGATTGACCAGACAAATCCTCTTCTTAAGACAATGAGCCTCAAACTAGGGTTTCACTCCTCATCAAGATGTTTGAGTTACAAGGGTACAAAATGGTCTCCATTTCCCTAATATGTCCTCAATATCATCCATTCCAAGTTTCATGCCTGGCACAACAAGTTTGCTCAGTCAACTGCTCAAATGCCTGAAAATCAACTATATTAGGGCAAAAGTCAACTGTGGCCCAAATACAGTAAAACTTCAAGATTTTTGGTCAACATCATTATTTTGAAGTATTATCCATCATTTGATCAAGGTTTGATCATGATTCCTCAAGAAATGCTCCTAACTCATCAAAAGTCAAAAATGGCAATTTAGGGGTTATGTAGGAAAAGTCAACCAAACTTTGACCAGGCATAACTTTCTCATACTTTCTCAGAAACTTTCCAACCAAGGCTCATTTTGAAGAGAATCCAATTCCCTACAAATCCTATTCATCCCCAAGGTCAAAAAATGCCTCAATCAAAAGATACAAGTTCATACATTATAGGTCATTTCAAAAAGTCAACAAAAGCACCTTTTGGGTCAAAGCTCCTTACATGAACATGGAAGATCCAATTGAGACGAAACCAAAGAGGTTGCTTAGGGTGTGGTACGGTGGGAGAAATGACTTGAAGTTTTGCATTTTGATCGCAATTGTGCGAATATAAAGAGTCGCCACCGACTTTTCTTTTATCCAAAAGGAAAGGTAAAAAAGCAGAGGAAAGACCTTTTGAGATTATTTCTCGGGTCCAGGGGGTATATTATGAAAAGGGAAGGTATCAACACCCTTTCCATCTGTAGTTATCTATGGGATCTTAGTTACTCTCTAGATCACTTGCTTGTGTTTGCCAATATGCTTGTGGTATGGTTTTTGAAAGTATTTTGAAAATGTCTTTGTAATGGTTCTCGTTTCTATAAGAACGCGTACAAAGTTTTGTCTCGAAAAAATAGTTCAAAGATGTGTTAGTGGAATGTGTTTTTTTGAAAGTGGTTTTGAAAAGATGTTTTTGCAATGTTTCTCGTCTCTTTAAGAACGTATACAAAATGTTTTGTCTTTTGAAAATGTTTTGAAATGAAAGTGTCGGTGTAAAAATGTATTTTTGGCGTGAGGGAGCGAGTAACTAGGAGCGAATTTAACAACTCAAAAGGTTTTAAGTGTTCTTTTCTTCCTCCGTTAGATGTTGTTATCTTACCATTGATTTGGTAAGAAGCCCCATCGTTGGATATGAAGGGACAGGCACAGGTTAATCATACAGTCATTGAAGGAAACTTGTGAGACGCTTTAGCAATATTCGTAAGGGACTAGATCATTTTACCGAAGGCAACATCGAGGGACTACGATCTTTTTTATCGAAGGGTCTTTGCTAAAGCGTCCCATATTCAAGGGACATGATTGTTTTTCCGAGGCAACAAGCAAGATTACCCTAGAGCTGCGTGTGTGAAAAGTGTGTTAGATTCAAGTTAAATTGTCTTTGATTAGGGTTATCTAGCGATTGATTTTAAATATTGCCATGCACGCCTAATTATTATACAGTATAAAGAAAACAATAAATTGCTGAAGTTAAAATTCTATGCTATTACAGAGCTTTCGGGAATGGGGGTACATATTTACAAATGGGGATGGATCAATGCAATTAAAAATTAAAATAAGCAATCAATACAACAAAATCGAATCGAACAATTAATTAAAACTACATCAATCTATGAAGTAAATTAATTGACAAATTATGGAAATAAAGTTCTTGATATTTTTGTTTGTGAGAAAATTTGAAAAGAAGAAAATAAAATTCTATTCTATTAAAGAAAATAATTGACTAAAGAAATTTAAATCATTTGTATTTTTTTTTTCTTTTAGTATTTTTTATTATTAAGAATTTAAACAAAAGAACAATTTAAAACTAAATAAAAAGTTATTTACAAAATTCTAATTTAGTGAAATAATTACATATATTTTTTAATTGAATTTTTAAGAATAAAAACTAACTTTATTATCAAATATCAAAAGGAAATTAAGAAAAATAGAAAATAAGGCCCCAATAGGGGTTGAACTCAGATCCCCTTGTTGTTAGAAGTATGCTTTGCCAACTGAGTTGTTCTGTTTATTTGTTTTGATAATAATTTTATTAATGCAAAAGGGAAAACAGATAGGAGGATTGGTCCAACAAGCCCAACGGACTGACCTCATTGGAATTTGAACAAAGAAAAAAAATCTTGTAACCCTAACTTAAGGAAAGGCGCGCCGCTGGTGTTGCTGGAGTGAACATTGGGAAGAGAAAACAATTAACGTTAATTATTATTATTGTTAGTTCTAAAAAGAAAAATTAACAAGAAATATTAAAAAAAAGTGATCCCTCTCTCTCTGCTCTTATCCGTAGCACCATCATCACCTTCATATCTCCTTCAAGATTTTCTTTCAGTTTCACACTTCTCCTCTCATTCTTCTCAATGCTCGTGCCAACACTGATGCATTTCGTATTATGCTTGAACCAAGGTTCTTAACTTTCTGATGTTTCGATTCTGAACCCACACCATCATCATTATCTTCCTCCTCCTTACTCTTCTCTAAATCTGATGATCATGTTCTCTCTGAAACGACTGGAGTAGTGGAGCTTGAATGTTGAATTTAAAGGTTTTCAATTGAGGGCAACATCGGCCAATGAATTCCAAAGATTCATGAGATAAGCAACCACTAATTGATATATCGAGTTCCTCTAAGTGAGAAAGCTTTTCATCAAGGACACACAATCCTCCATCTGTTACACTATAGCAACAGGCAAGACGAAGGCATCGTAGATGACTTGCAAAATTAGCAATGTAAGAAAGGAGATCGTCGGTGCCAAAATACTCGATGTTTATTTCAATTACATCGTCGCAGCTGTAATCAATGGCGCAGTGAAATAAAACCTCTAATTCGAAGATGGTTTCAAGGTCGCCCAAATTGGACATGTTAATGATGCAATAGAGGAAGGGGTCTTTCGAGATATTGCACCAAGTGGTGCAAACATTATAAGCACAAACAAGAAGATCGGTTCTGTCAAGTTTCACAAAAATGGAAAAAACCGCATCTCGTGGAAGATCAAGCCAATTTCGTTCTCTATAATTGATTGCTGCATTTGAATTCGATGAAGAAGAAGAAGAAAATGAGGGTGCTTGTGATGACTCCATTGAAGAATTAGGAGAATTAGGATTTTAGATTGTGATGGTGATCTTTGGAAGAGGTAAATTTGAAGTATATTTTAAGAGGTTTTTTTGTGTAATTATGTATGAAGTTTATATGTTCAGAAATGATTTGAAGGTGTATTCTTATCTATGAATTTTTTGTGTTATTTGAACAAACTTTTCTGGTTTTTAGACAGCGGATATGAGAAAGGTTTAAGATTTTTTCGTTTTCTTTTTTATATACAGTTTATCATAAACTTATGCAATTAGAAAGGGTAATAAAAAAGGAATCATGAAACTATCCACCTGATGATGACAACAAGCACTTGTTTATGAGATATGGTGAACAAAGAAGAGGAACCAGAAATATACCTATCGGAGTTCGTTCGATGCGACTTTGACAATGATTTACGAAATCAAGTATGCTTATTTCCCTTCTTCTATCTTTGTGTGTTGTTTCTGTAGGGAGAGTTTGCAATTTTGAGTTGAAGTTGTGAATGACTTTTTAGGATTTTGGTGTACTGCCGCCTCCTCTTTTTTTTGTATATTTTTTCTGCAGTTGGTTTTGTAACAATTGATCTTTGTGTATTGTTCCCCTCTTTCTTCTGGTTAAGATGGATCTGTTATATAGGTGAGATAGTGTGAAAATGGGGGGAAAACTTGATAATTTTTGAATAATTTTGGCTACTGTTTTATTGCTTTCTAGGGAAGATTTTGTGTTGCTGATTTTTGTGTAATACTTGGCTGTTTATGCAGGTTTTGGGCAGCATAGACAACATGGTTTTGGACTTATTTTGGGCAGATTTGCAGTAAGAAAGTAGTAGAATTTTGGCAACATTTGGGACTGTCATAGGCTGCTTTTTTTGGACTGTTTTATGGTATTTCTACAACACTTTTGTTGGGACTATTTTGCAATATCTTGGACAACAGAATACTACAAAATTTGGCTTATTGTATTGCAACAGGGTTGGAAATAGGCTGTATGTTTGAAGCATGAAGCTTTTGGACATTTAGAATTAATAGTTTGATTTTTTATGTACAAACTAGTAATTCTTGTAATAATAATTCCAAATAAAATTTGTAACATGAATGGGAATTTGGAACTTTGAAATTGTATATTTTTTTTTGTGGAATTTTGAACTTGAATGAGGAATGACATTGTAATGTTGAATTCTCTTGAATGAACTTGAATAAAATGATTCATGCCTTGTACACTTGAATTGATGCAAAATCAAAGACATCATTTGAATGAATATTAGGAACGAATTTGTACCAAAATTCATGAGTGCCTTTTGCTTGAATAATTTGTATTTACATGATGAGTACTTAACTTTAACCATTGATCTTAAATGATAAGAGATCAAAATATACTTCTTCTTCCAAAACAAACTTGAGTTTAAACATTCCATTCAAACAAGACTCAATCTCTCTTTCAAACTTGATGGAACTTCAATTAGGCATTTTTTTTTGCGAATCTGCTTTGAATATCCAAAAACGAATGCCTTATGCCAATGGTTCACAAACCTTAAACCAACCCAACTTGCATCATGCATAATAATTCAAAAATCAACTTAAAAGACCTTGAACAATCACTAGAAGAGGCTTCGAGGCAAAATCTATCACATTGAAGAATTGACATTGTGAAGTTATTAGGACTCAAGAAAGATTTAAGTCAAGAAGATGAATTATAACGTTTCAATAAATCCCCAAGCTTTATAAACACCATTTGACTTTGATTCTTGTAGGAAAACTTGTTGATGATCTTATTTGTGACAATATGCTAAGATATTCATCTCAAGATGTTGAAAATTGAGGAAATTATGATTCTTGGAAGTCAGACAACAATTATTTGAGATTAAGTCAAAAATCCAGAAAGTGACCTCTAAAGTATTCAAAACTTTGATAATCTTTCGCACATAATCAGCTCTTGACTTGTTAAAGAGGAATTGGAGACGATGTCAAGGAGAGTCATATGCAAAAAGGACCACTCAAGAAATCGAATAATGAAGAAGTTACAATCGTTTGAACTTGTTCTCGCAAAAAGGTCGATTTTTTTCTTTGGGTTAACATGGTCGTTTCCAGTTACTTGGACCATTGATTGAGTAAACTTATGACGCGAGGTTTGAAAATTGGCACGAACATCCTTGGGGAGACATGAAGATCTGTGAAGACCATTTGAGAACTTGAAGACTAAATTTTCTTTGGAAAATGCAAAACCCTAATTGCTGATTTACTGCTTAGGGAGAGAATCTGTCTGATCAAATTCTGAGCCAATTTGAATATCCGAGAAACCCTAGGATAATATCTTGTATGAAAAATGGGAGGGAAAATTTTGGGGTACAAAAGCTGCCCCTGTTCAATCTTCTTAAACTTGAAGAGTAAGATCGACATGTTCGTCGTTCGTAGCTTGAAAGTGGAAGATGATTGAACACTAGAGTGCCCAGAATTTTGCACTTGATGATGCGCTGGTTGATTGTGTATGGAATGGGCTTAAAGATGCCATTTGGAGAAATGATGGAGAGTTGTCGGAGATGGGCTTATAGATGCCATTCAAAGGTGATTTTTGACAGAAATGGACTAAGTCTGAACTTGACTTTAACCGGAAAAGAAAATCAGAATAAACCTTTGGTTGATTTAAACTGAAACTAGCAGAAGTATTGAATGTTATTTGACTGGAAAGAATCAGAATAAATCTTGGAGAGATTTAAACTGAACCAAGAGAGGTCTTGGATTAACCTTGACTGGGAAGCATCAGAATAAATCTTGGTGTAATTTATCTGAACCAAAGAAAATTGTCTACCGGGAAACAATCAAAATAAATCGTTGAGAGATTTAAACCAAACCCAAAGGAGAAAATTTCTGCGGGAAAAAATCAAAATAAAACATTGAGATGTTTAAACTGACCCAGCAAGAATCTGGAGAAGAATCATAATAAATTGTTGAGAGATTTATCTGAACCAACAAGAATCTGGAGAAGAATCAGAATAAATTGTTGAGAGATTTATCTGAACCAGAAAAGATAATTGCGGAAAAGAATTAGGATAAACCGTTGAGAGATTTAAACTGAACCGGTAGGGGTCTGGAGAAGAATCAGAACAAATCATTGAGATATTTATCTAAACCGGAGAAGATAATTGCGGGAAAGAATTAGGATAAACTATTGAGAGATTTAAACTGAACCGGAAGGGGTCTGGAGAAGAATCAACATAAATCATTGAGAGATTTATATGAACCAGTAAAAATATGGAGAAGAATCAGAATAAACCGTTTAGAGATTTATCTGAACCAGTAAAAAATCTGGAGAAGAATCAGAATAAACCGTTGAGAGATTTATCTAAACTAGTAAAAATATGGAAAAGAATCAGAATAAACCGTTAAGATATTTATCTGAACCAGCAGGGGCTTGGAGAAGAATCTGAACAAATCATTGAGAGATTTATCTGAACCAGCAGAAGTTTGAAAGAAATATTTGCTATGCAGATGGTCGACCAATTCTTTCTCGGGAATTGATCTGTAATTGACTTGTTGAAAATATTTGTCTATCGGAAATTTGTTGATGATAATTTCCTGTCTATTGATTCTTTCCTGAAAAGGTGAAGAGTTAATTGTATGCAATGCTATGATGTATGAAATGCATGGTATGATGTTGTTTTCTCAAAATAAAAGAGATTGCACTGTATGTACTTATGTTGTCAATGCTATGACGTATGAATGCAAATGTAAGGACATAAAGATTGTTCATGCCGTAGTGTTGCTGTAGTCGGGGGAAATAAATCCCTAAGTACTGCTGAGAAAGAGGAGTGTAAGTATCTATACTTTGTTGAAGTTGAAGCATTTGATTGATGAGCTTCCTTTTATTAGAGAAATAAACTCCGTTGTAGAAGGGAAACGTCGGGCATTGCTTGTGGACTTCGTGAAATCATGCTCGAGAATCCTGAGAACTTGGGCAACTTTCACCTAGGATTGTTAGAGCACCTGATACCATTAGGCTGCATATTGGGTATTCGTTAATGATCCCGTAGTAGGATGTATTTATTTCTGCCCTTGCTGGGGAAAATACCTGCAGGGATTTTATGGAATAACCTAAAGATATTGTCCTATTTCTTAAAGCCATTAATGATTGTATTTCTAGTTTCTTGTTCATTTGTAAATAGTAATCACGTTCAAATGCATATGTTCAAAAATAAATCATTGGACATTTTTGTAAACAAAAAAGAAAAACAAATAGTTTTGCACTTTCAAAAGGGATATCTTTGTAATAACTTGAATAAGTTATTTTTGTACAACGAGACGAGCATTCTAGGAAGAGAAGGTCGTCGTAAAAAAATGAAAATTGATACAAAGAGAAGATAGCTATGTGAAATAATCCCAAGGGGTTCCCATTCTGCTATAGCTTTCGTGTCTCTTAGTGTCTTGTCTACTTATTGCCTCAGTGAAGCTGATTGGATTGATTAGAACCGTTTGAGCTGGTCGGTCGACGCTGAAGATTATCTGTAAGGTGATCCAACGGGACATAGTCATACGCTTTAATTCCCTAACTTTTTCCTGAACCACCCTTTCGGGTTTTCAATTCACCGGGATACCCTTTTTATACAAGCCTCCCTTTCAGGTTTTCAGCTTGCCGGGTGTACAGTTTTTTGTATTTTATCCCTAATTTTTGTCCGAACCTTTTGGTTCGCCGGGATGCCCTAATTTTTGCCTAGGTCAGTCGACCTAGCGGATCCTTGTTTATGCGTAGTATGTTTTGACTATATCCACGTTTACAGGGTGTGGGAGGTCGTCGCCATCCATAGTGGTCAAGATCATTGCTCCACCAGAGAATATGTTTTTGAACACAAACGATCCTTCATATGTAGGAGTCCATTTTCCCGTGGGATCATCTTGTTGCAATATAATACGCTTGATTACCAAGTTAACTACCCGATATACCTGACGTTTGACCTTTTTGTTAAAAGCTTTGATCATGCATTTTTGGTACATTTGACCATGACAGATAATTGCAAGCCTCTTGTCATCAATCAAGTTCAGCTGGTCAAGTCGAGTCTGGATCCAATCTTCTTCGTTCAACCCAGCATCCTTCATGATCCTCAGAGAGGGGATCTGGACCTCAATAGGTAAGACAACCTCCATGTTGTATACCAGAGAATAGGGTGTTGCCCCGATTGATGTGCGAGCTGTGGTACGATACCCGTGTAGAGCGAATGGTTGCATCTCATGCCAGTCTTTGTATGTGACTGTCATTTTCTGTATGATCTTGTTAATGTTTTTGTTAGCAGCTTCTACAACGCCATTTATCTTTGGTCGGTAAGGGGAAGAATTGTGATGCTGGATCTTGAATTGCTCGCACAAGGCGGTGATCATAGTGTTGTTTATATTCGTACTATTATCAGTGAGGATTATCTCTGGGATACCGTACCGATAGATGAGATTCTGTTTGATGAATCGGGCGACAACATTCTTGGTAACAGAAGCGAAGGAAGCTGCCTCAATCCACTTTATAAAATAGTCGATGGCCATTAAGATGAAGCGGTGTCCATTGGAGGTCGTTGGCTTGATTTCCCCAATCATATTGATTCCCCACATAAAAAATAGCTAAGGAGCCGTCAAGATATTCAGAGGAACCAGAGGGACGTGCACTTTATCAGCATAAATCTGACATTTATGGCAAGTCCGAGAGTGTTGATAGAAATCTGCCTCTATGGTAGACCAATAATAGCCTGCCCGTAGGATTTTCTTTGCCATCGTATGCCCACTGGAATGGGTGCCAAAGGTGCCTTCATGTAGATCAGCCATGATCTTTTCTTCCTCAACCTTGTCTATGCATCAAAGTAATACAGAGTCATGATTGCGTTTGTACAAAATGCCGTTACTAAGGAAGAACTTAGCCGAGAATATTCTTAAGAATTTCTTGTCATTCACTGAAGCTCCTTCCGGATATTCTTGAGACTCAAGATACCTCTTGACTTCGTGAAACCAGGTTTGGTCCACTACTTCTTCAGTATTAATCTCGTAACAGTGTTTTGGTTCATCCATTCGTCTGATGGTGATCCAGGGAGCCTCGTTATCCCAATAAATTTTAAACATAGATGACATTGTAGCTAGTGCGTCTCCTAGTTGATTTTCTTCTCGCGGGAAATGCTCAAAGGTAATCTTCTCAAAATGTGGAAGAAATGTCAAAACATGTTCTTTGTAAGGGATAAGGTTAGGGTGTTTGGTGTCCCATTCCCCTTTGATCTGACTGATGCCCAAAGCTGAATCTCCGAACACACTCAAAGATTTGATCCCCAAATTTATGGCAGCTCTGAGACCAAAGATGCACGCTTCATATTCTACCATGTTGTTTGTACAATCGAAGTAGAGTCTTGCGATAAAGGGAGTATGACACCCTTCAGGAGATACGAGTACAACACCAATACCATTGCCAAGTGCGTTGGATGCCCAGTCGAAAAACAGGATCCATCGGGATCCTTGTTCAGGTCCGTCATATGGTCTGATCTCTTCACCATTATTTACTGTCATGATGTCCTCATATGGGAATTCGAACTTCATGGATTGGTAGTCTTCCACAGCTTGATGAGAAAGGTGATCAACCAGTACACTTCCCTTTATTGCTTTCTGTGTAGTATATTGTATGTCATATTCCGTAAGGATCATTTGCCATCTTTTTATTCTCCCGGAGAGAGAAGGCTTCTCGAAGATGTATTTTATTGGATCCATTTTAGATATCAACAAGGTAGTATGGGTCAGCATATACTGTCTTAGCCGGCGAGTAGCCCATGCCAGAGCGTAACAAGTTTTCTCGAGCAGTGAATGTCTTGTTTCACAGTCGGTAAACTTTTTGCCCAGGTAATAAATAGCATGCTCTTTTCGGCCAGACTCGTCATGCTTCCCCAACACACACCCCGTTGAGTTTTCTAAAATAGTCAAGTACAAGATCAATGGCCTTCCCTCGACGGGTGGAAACAACACAAGAGGCTCTTGTAAGTACTCTTTGATTTTGTCAAAAGAAACTTGGAACTCATCATTCCATTTGACTACTTGATCTTTCTTCAACAATTTGAAGATCGGTTCACAAGTAGCTGTCAGGTGAGAAATGAATCTAACAATGTAATTCAAACGTCCCAAAAATCCTTTGACTTCCTTCTCGGTACGACGAGAAGGCATCTCTTGTATCGCTTTAACCTTGGCAGGATAAACCTCGATACCTTTGTTGCTGATGACAAAGCCTAGGAGTTTACCAGACTGTACCCCGAACGTGCATTTATTTGGGTTCAACCTCAGCTTGTATTTCTTCAGCCTCTCAAATTACTTCTGTAAATGATATAGATGCTCTTCTTCCGTGCCAAAATAGTCGATGTTGATGTCAATTGCATTGTCGCAGCTGTAATCAATGGCGCAGTGAAATAATACCTCTAATTCGGAGCTGGTTTCAAGGTCTCCCATATTGGACATGTTAATGGTGCAATAGAGGAAGGGGTCTTTCGAGATATTGCACCAAGTGGTGCAAACATTATAAGTGCGAATAAGAAGATCGGTTCTGTCAAGTTTCACAAAATGGGACAAAACCACATCTCGTGGAAGATCAAGCAAATTTCGTTCTCTATAATTGATTGTTGCATTTGAATTCGATGAAGAAGAAGAAGAAAATGAGGGTGCTTGTAATGACTCCATCGAAGAATTAGACGAATTAGGATTTTAGATTGTGATGGTGATCTTTGGAAGAGGTAAATTTGAAGTATATTTTAAAAGTTTTTCTGTGTAATTATGTATGATGTTTATATGTTCAGAAATGATTTGAAGGTGTATTCTTATCTATGAACTTTTTGTGTTATTTAAACAAACTTTTCTGGTTTTTAGACAGGGGATATGAGAAAGGTTTAAGATTTTTTCGTTTTCTTTTTTATATACAGTTTATCGTAAACTTATGCAATTAGCAGGGGTAATAAAAAAGGAATCATGAAACTATCCACCTGGTGATGACAACAAGCACTTGCTTATAAGATATGGTGAACAAAGAAGAGGAGCCAGAAATATACCTATCGGAGTTCGTCCGATGCGATTTTGACAATGATTTACGAAGTCAAGTATGCTTATTTCTCTTCTTCTATCTTTGTGTGTTGTTTCTATAGGGAGAGTTTGCAATTTTGAGTTGATGTTGTGAATGATTTTTTAGGGATTTTGGTGCATTGTTGCCTCCTCTCTTTTTTTGTATATTTTTTCTGCAGTTGGTTTTGTAACAATTGATCTTTGTGTATTGTTCCCCTCTTTCTTCTGGTTAAGATGGATCTGTTATATAGGTGAGATAGTGTGAAAATAGGGGGAAAAACTTGATAATTTTTGAACAATTTTGGCTACTGTTTTATTGCTTTCTGGGGCATATTTTGTGTTGCTGATTTTTTTGTAATACTTGGCTATTTATGCAGGTTTTGGGTAGCATAGGACAACATGGTTTTGGACTGATTTTGGGCAGATTTGCAGTAAGAAAGTAGCAGCATTTTGGCAGCATTTGGGACTGTCATAGGCTGCTTTTTTTTGGGACTGTTTTATGGTATTTCTACAACACTTTTGTTGGGACTGTTTTGCAATATCTTGGACAACAAAATACTACAAAATTTGGCTTATTGTATTGCAACAGGGCTGGAAATAGGCTGTATGGTTGAAGCATGAAGCTTTAGGACATTTAGAATTAATAGTTTGATTTTTTATGTACAAACTAGTAATTCTTCTTGTAATAATAATTCCAAATATAATTTGTAACATGAATGGTGTGATACGGTGGGAGAACTGACTTGGGTTTTGCGTTTGTTTTCGCAAATGTTTCGGTTGAGTAAGAGTCGCCACCGACTTTTTATTTTATCCTAAGGAAAGGTTAAAAAGCACAGCAAAAACCTTTGAGATGTTTTCTTGGGTTCGAGGAGTAGATTATAGAAAGGGAAGGTATTAGCACCCTTTCTATCCATGGTTATCCATGGGCTCTTAGTTACTTGCTTAGATCACTTGCCTTTGATTTTCAATTGTTTGAAATGGTGCTTTGTGTGTGTGGGTTTGAAAATGTTTTGAAAAGAGGCCAATGTGGGGGCAACCTTTGTAATGATCCATGTTTGAATGTATACAAAGGTGTACTTATCTTTTGAAAAGTTTTCAATGTTTTTGAAAATTGTTTTGAACATGTGTTGTGATGTGTGTTTTGGAAAATAGGCAAGTGTTTTTGCAAGTTTGATCAAGTAACCAAGAGTTGTGTCTACCCCTAAATTTCTCAAAGATCTTTCCTATTTTTTAACCCTTTTAACAATTTTGTTTCACCATTGTATTTGGTGGACAATCTTGTGTTAGGATGTTAACGGGACGACCGCGGGTCATCGTTTAGACCATGATTGCAATGGTGCCAAGTGTCTTTGGGCAATTTTTCCTTTAAGGGACTTGATCATTTTTAGGCAACTTTTGAAAGCGTCATCGAGGGACTATGATCATTTGAATTGTTTTTGTTTTGCCAAAGACACCTAACATGCAACATGGCCCATTATTGAAGGCAACAAGTGGAGTAATCCTAGGGGTGCAAGTGTGAATTGTGTTGTTTATTTTCATGCTTTTTTGTCTTTGAATTAGGTCAAGCTATTTGTTATTTGATTTTTGCATACAAAACCCTAAGTCTATCATGGCATATTTAGAAAGCTTTTAAATGCGGAATTTAAAGGTCCTAAATTATTACAACATAATTATGGGATGGGGGGTACAAATGTTCAAATGGGGATATTTAGCAAGAAATTTAAATCTAAACTATTACAATCCAAATGGAATTTACAAGGTATTTAATTGTACAATAATAAAATAAAATAAAATAAATATGCAAGATGTAAAAATGATTTTTATATGTATGTAAAAGTGTTTTTTCATGTGACAAATAAACAAAAATAAAAAGGATAATTTTTGATATTTTTCATGTTTACGGCAAAATCCTAATTTTGTAAATAAAAAGGATTTATTATTTATTATATACAATAATTATTAACTATATACAAAATATAAATAAAAATGAAGTATATTGTAAAAAAGTGATTTTTGAGGTCAAATATTAATAAAAATAAAAATGTATTATTTTTGTATTTTTATCCTAAATATTCTAATAAATATATAAATATTTATATTATTTACTAAATATATTAAATATATACAAAAATAAAATATTTATTATTTACAAAAAAAGTATGTTTTTTTTTAGAAAATGTTTTCAAGAGATAAAATAAAATAAAATCAGAAAATAAAAATGTATTAGTATTATTTTTAGTATTTTAAATAAAAGGGTATGTATGTTATTTATTTACATATATCAAATTAAAACAAATAAATGTCTAATAAATACAAAAAAAAAGGTGAAAAAAATATTTTTTATGTTTTTTATATTTTGACAAAAAATAACAAGTCAGAAACAAAAAGAAAAAGTCAAAAAATGATAAAAATAAACACAATGGGCCAAGGGGGTGCAAGTGGAAAATGAGTGTGTAAACAGAAAATCAAACTCAGGCCCAGCCCAAGAGGAGTTGTCTTCAACCTCCAGACTTGTTTGAACAACAACAACACGCGTTTCCTAACTCCTGATTCCTGGACTTTCAAGCAAAACTCATAACACCAAAAATGTAGAGCATCAAGAGACGAATCCAGACATATAAAAAACTTGACTTAACTCTCAGAAATGAGAGAGAATTTCTCCATCCCTAATTCCTGACCTACGTTTTTTCTAATGTTCAGGTTCCAAATTCTCTCAGTACACACAACATAAATGCAAAGTGATTATATGTGTAGCTTCAGGGCCATGAGTAGAGCATTTTTCATTCATAAACCTAAGGCTAACTCTTCCTAGATTGAGAGATAGAAGTCCATGTTTTTACCTGTTCAGCTTGAGACGTGTATGACAATTGAGGTACTTTCAATGGAACTTGAGGACTTGTACAACTTGCTTGAAGTTCAGGGATGCTCTTCCAACCTCTAGCTTGCTTTGAAACTAAATGAATCGAGCTATAGAAGTCAACCTTCAAAACAGAAAAAGTGAAAATGGCAAGCTTGGCTAGGGGTGTTACAGTTTGTGTTCAATGCTTGGGATAACTTCAGTGGGTGATATCGAACATGTTTGAACTAGCTTTGGCCAAAACGCACGAGTGGAAGTGTTTGTGGAAGTCAAGTTGCAGAAGGGACTCTGTTTTTCCAGCAAGGAGGTGTTTCTGTGAATGAGGAGGGATTGATGGTGGTTTGCTCGTGTTTCAGGTCAGGTTTGATGTTTGGAATGTGCTCAATAAGTTTGCTTAGGCTTGTGATTGCAGGAATGAGAGTTGTTGTTCAAAATGCCAAGTTTCTTCTATCTTAAGCAAAGTTTGTCGTCTTGGATTCTAGGCTACCACAGGCCCCTCAAGCATGCTGCACATTTTAGTCTTGATCAGTGGGATTGGTTCCAGAACTTGTGCCTCAAAGATCTGCATTGTACCTCATAGATTGTAAACTTGACTTAAAGTGCCAGTTTACAAGAATGGATAATGTGCTTTTTCCATTTATGGCTTAATTCTTCATGTAATGACCAAATGAGCAAAATAATACTAGAACACAATGGATTGACATTTAATTATTGAGTGTAAATGAGATTAGAGGCCTGTAACTAGCTTGTGCAAGCTGATTTCAAAAATGCAAAGTGTATGAACATGCCTTTGGCCATGAATCAAAGTGACTTTTGCCCATATTGACAAATTCGATTCTCCCTAACCACAAGGGTGTTTGAGAAGTTCTTGGACATTTTGGAAAGCTTGGAATGTGTACTACAATCCATCTTTGTAATGCAAATTGAAATTCCAAGTGGAAGCATGTGAAAAGTGGCCATGAAGTTAGGCAAAAATCCTGCCTAGAATAGGTCAAAATATTTCTAAGTTAAGAATGTTTTGCACCCTTGTTCCAAAATTTGTAACTTGAGCTACAAGCTTCTTTTGAGGAAACTTTGTGAATCAAAGTTGTAGATTTTGCAATGGACTATGACTTTCATGTTTTGAGTTTTGTTTGAATCCAAATGCATCTTGATGAAAAAATTGGACAATGTTAGAAAAAAATTAGGAATTTTCATAACTTAGAAAATTTCTAAGTTATGAAATTTCTTCATTTCAAACCCTAATTTGTGATTTTTGATTTCTTGATGAACAAGTTTCACAATTTGACATGTCTTGATGAAAAATGAATCTTGGCACTTGATTTTGACCAAAAAGTCAAAGTTTGACTTTTCAGTATACAATCAAATTTGATCAGTTGACTAGAAAATTCATCTGTCAATCTTGTGCATTTGGGATATTTTGAATTTGTTGAACATGTCAAGACAATGCCATTGAGTCCTTGAGTCCATATGTGAGCTTGGTTTGCCATTGGCTAGGTCAAACAGTCAAAAATTTCCTTTGTGCAATCAAAACCCTAAAAATGACCATTTTGCCTTTTTGGTGATCTGATCAAATTTCTTGTGGAATTGTGATCCAAACTTGATCAAATGGTCCATATGAGTTCATAATGTTGATGTGGGTCAAAAATCATGAGGTTTGACTGTCAATTGGCCACAGTTGACTTTTTCCCCAATACAGTTGATTTCTAGGTCAACTGTCCAATTGACTGGGCAAAGATTGGAATCAAGGCTTGAAACTTGGTATGGATAAACTTGTGTGTCCAACATGAAGCATGAAAGTCACTTTGGGCCTTTTAGGTCAAAACATCTTTGTGCAAACACAAACCCTAATTTGGGTCAACAATGCAAAGAGGGGCCTTGAGCAGAGCAAACCCTAACTTGATCTTGAGCTCCAAGGGTCTTGTGGTGAGAAAATGTTGAGGAAATGGGAGGGAAAATTTTGGGGTACAACAGTTGCCCCTGTTCAATCTTCTTAGACCTGAGGATGTAGATTGGCTTGCGTGCCTTTCGTGATCCGAAGGTGGAAGATGATTGAACACTAAAGTGCCCAGAAATTTGCCTCGCATAGTGGAGTATCAACAATGTGATGTCGGGAATGGGCTTATAGATGCCATTTGGAGAGATGGTGGATAGGAGGATGGGCTTATAGATGCCATCTGGAGACGTGACAGAACCTTGTCGGGAATGGGCTTATAGATGTCATTTGGAATTGTTGATCGCGTAAGAGATTCCTTAGCGAGAACTTGCGTACTTTGAGAAAGGAAGATGGTTTCCTGGCCTGTTACAGGTGTTGATCTTCAGTCTCTTCATGCAGATATGCTATGGCTAGGTACAGGTATCGAATCTACAATTAGTTGCTCACAGATGTGCCCTGGCTAGATACAGGAATCGAATCCAGAATCGGTCATCTTCAGATATGCCCTGGTTGGATATAAGAATCGAATCTGGAATTTGTCGTCTATAGATATGCCCTGGCTGGGTACAGGTATCGAATCTGGAACTTGTCGTCTACAGATATGCCCTGGCTGGATACAGGTATCGAATCTGGAACTTGTCGTCTACATATATGCCCTGGCTGGATACACGTATCGAATCTGGAACTTGAAGGTTGGTAGAGATAGCTTTCCTGGCTGGATACATGTATCGAATCTGGAACTTGTCGTCTACAGATATGCCCTGGCTGGATACAGGTATCGAATCTGGAACTTGAAGGTTGGTAGAGATAGCTTTCCTGGCTGGATACAGGTGTCGAATCTCTGACCTGAGAATGAAAGATAATTTCCTGGCCTGTTACAGGGGTTGATCTTCAAACTCTTCATGCAGATATGCCCTGGCTAGATACAGGTATCGAATCTACAATCCATCACTCACAGATATGCCCTAGCTAGATACAGGTATCGAATCTGGAATTGTGATAGTTGATAGTAATCATCTTTGGATTGACCTTTTCCTGAAAAGGCAAAACATCAGTTGTATGCAATGTCATGATGTATGAAATGCATCATGTCATGACGTTCAAAATGAGATAGTGTTGTATGCAGTTTATCATGTATGTAAGCAGGATGTATGAAATGTGAAATGTCCATGAATGTATTTTCGCCTAGGAAAATAAATCCTTGACGAGTGCCGGGAACTTGTTGAATCCTGGGCTGATGTTTTGAAGAGTAGAGTTCTTCGTTTCCGCTGGGGATGATGGTTGCAAGAATAAACCGGTAGGAGAAGATGACTCTGTCGGGGAATAAACTTGTTGGAGAGATTACTCTGCGGGGAATTACTCTGTGGGAAGAGATACTTCGCTGAGGTTTTGATGAGAGCTCCGCTGGGGATTCCACTGATAAGTTATGTTGGGGAATTTGATGAACTCCGCTGGGAATAGGAAGAACTTCGCCGAGGGTGATCTTTCCGTGGCAATTAGCTGAGGGTAACCCAGTTATACCCTGGTGGGAAATAACCTTTGAATAAAGTCGGGGAGAGACGTATGTACTCTGCAGGGGATAAGCTTCCAGAATCTACTGGGGATAAGCTTCAGAATCTACTAGGGAGGATGATTCAACTTTCCTGGGGAAACTTTTCAGACTGTACTGGGGAATGGTTCCACTGAGGTGTCTGTATCCTGCCGGGGAACAATCTTATATTAAGACTGTCGGGGATGCTTGCTGAGGAAGGTCTATACTCTGCTGGGGAATGTTGAGATCTTCTGGGGATACCCAACTTCCTTAAGGCTGATAGTAGGCTAACTCTGCTTGGGGAGAGTATCGCTTACTTGCTAGGGGAATATTGTGCCTTTTCGGGGCTGACGGGAGACCAGCTCTGCCTGGTGAGAGTATTGCTGAATCTTGTCTTACTCTGTGGGGAGTTGAGGTAACTTGGTTATGTTCTTCAGCCGAACCTACCTTGGTACCTTGGTGGACAGAGCAACTAGATTGCTTGGACAATTCTTTATTGCCCCTGTTTCTGATGTCATATGTAATTAGTCCTTTGTTTCGCATGCAAATATTCATGGTTAGCAATTAATGTCAAATGCATATATCAAAAATGAACATTGGACGTTCTTTGCAAAACAAAACAGAAAAAAGGAAAAAACGATGGGTAATTTTGTCTGAAAAATTGAACTTGTATTGATTTTGAAATTTGCCTGTAAATAGGCGTTTTTGTACAAGAGGCTGACGTCCTAGTAAGAGAACACCGCCGAGCAACATAGAGTTTATACAATTTTGAAAAGGAAACAAAACAGCTATGTGAAAAATAATCCCACTGGGTTCCAACTCTGATATCGCCTTTATGTCTTCAAGCTGATTGATTGGAGTCATTTGAGCCCGATAGATGATGCCGAATTCTGGATGCAAGGTGATCCAATGAGACATAGTATTACGCTTATCCCTAACTTTTGCCTGGACCGCTCTTTCGGGTTTCCAGTCCACCGGGATACCAATTTTTGCCCAAGCCGCCTTTTCAGGTTTTCGACTTGCCGGGTGTACAGATTTTTTCATTTCATCCCTTATTTTTGCCCGAACCCTTTTGGTTTGCCGGGAAGACCTTATTTTTGCCTATGTGTGTCAACCTAGCGGGTCTTTAGTTCATGCGTAGTATCTTTTTACTATGTCTACATTGGCGGGGTGAGGAAGATCGTCACCATCCTTGGTGGTTAGAATCATAGCTCCTCCTGAGAAGATATGTTTAACCACAAATGGCCCTTCGTACGTAGGGGTCCACTTTCCCCTGGGATCACTTTGAGGAAGAATGATGCGCTTGATTACCAGATCTCCGACTTGATACTCTTGTCGTTTGACCTTCTTGTTAAATGCCCTGATCATCCGTTTTTGGTACGTCTGACCATGACAAATAGCAGTGAGTCTCTTTTCGTCAATTAGGTTTAATTGATCAAGCTGAGTCTGGATCCAGTCGTCTTCGCTCAAATCTGCATCCTTCATTATCCAGAGAGAGGGTATCTGAACTTTAATAGGCAAGACTGCCTCCATGCCATAGACCAAGGAAAAGGGTGTTGCCCCTGTTGACGTCCGTGCTGAGGTACGGTACCCATGAAGAGCAAATGGTAACATCTCGTGCCAATCTTTATAGGTCAATGTCATCTTCTGCACAATCTTCATGATGTTCTTATTTGCTGCTTCTACAACCCCATTCATCTTAGGTCGGTAAGGGGAAGAGTTGTGGTGCTGTATCTTGAATTGCTCGCAGAGCTCAGTGATCATCTTATTGGTAAGATTGGTACCGTTGTCCGTAATGATCCTCTCAGGTACACCGTATTGACAGATCAGGTTGTGCCGAATGAACCATGCCACGACGTTCTTGGTTACTGTAGCGTAGGAAGCTGCCTCGACCCACTTTGTGAAGTAATCAATCGCTACCAAGATGAAGCGATGCCCATTGGATGCCGTAGGTTTGATCTTGCCGATCATATCAATGCCCCACATTGAAAAAGGCCAAGGTGCTGTCAAGACGTTCAGAGGAACCGGAGGAATGTGCACCTTATCAGCGTAGATCTGGTATTTGTGACACGTCCGAGAATGCTGATAATAGTTGGCTTCCATTGTGGACCAGAAATATCCTGCCCGAAGGATTTTCTTTGCCATGGTATGTCCACTGGAATGTGTTCCGAAGGTACCTTCATGTAGCTCTGCCATGATCCTTTCTGCTTCAGTCTTATCCACACAACGCAGTAAGGTCGAATCATGGTTTCGCTTGTAGAGAATGCCATTGCTGAGGAAGAATTTTGCCGCAAACCTTCTCAAGAACTTCTTGTCATTAACAGATGCGCCCTCGGGGTATTCTTGAGCTTCCAAGTACCTCTTCACTTCATGATACCAAGGTTTTTCAGTTACCTCTTCGGTCTCGAGATCGCAGCAATGTGAAGATTCATCCAACTTCCAAATAATGATCCGGGGAGCCTCGTTGTCCCATTTGACTTTGAACATAGAAGACATCGTAGCCAACGCGTCCGCTAACTGATTCTCCTCTCTTGGGAAGTGTTCAAAAGTTATCTCCTCGAAGTGGGGAATCAACGTCAACACATACTCTTTGTAAGGAATAAGATTTGGGTGTTTAGTATCCCACTCGCCTTTGACCTGATTGATCACGAGAGCAAAATCTCCGAAGACACTCAGAAACTTGATCCTTAGGTCAATTGCAGCTTGAAGACCCATGATACATGCTTCATACTCCGCCATGTTGTTGGTGTAGTTGAAACATAGCCGGGCAGTGAATGGAGTATGAGTGCCTTTAGGGGATATGATCACAACACCGATACCATTACCCAAAGCGTTCGAGTCTCCGTCAAAGTGCATAGACCATCGGGATCCTTCCTCAGGTCCTTCATCCGGTCCAGGTACTTCACAATCAGTCACTACCATGATATCCTCGTCTGGAAATTCAAAGTTCATCGACTGATAGTCGTCCACTGCCCAGTGCGCCAAATGGTCTGCCAATACACTTCCCTTGATTGCTTTTTGAGTTGTGTACTGGATGTCATATTCCGTCAAGATCATTTGCCATCTTTCTATTCTTCCAGACAGAGCAGGTTTTTCGAATATGTACTTGATTGGATCCATTTTTGAAATCAACAGAGTAGTGTGAGTCAACATATACTATCTCAGCCGGAGAGTAGCCCATACCAAAGCGCAACAAGTTTTCACGAGCAATGAGTACCGGGTCTCACAGTCGGTAAACTTTTTGCTAAGGTAATAAATGGCGTGTTCTTTTCGGCCAGACTCGTCATGCTTCCCCAGCACACACCCCATTGAGTTGTCAAGTACTGTCAAGTATAAGATTAGAGGTCTCCCTTCAACCGGTGGCATAAGAATGAGTGGTTCTTGGAGATACTCTTTGATCTTTTCGAAAGCAGCCTGACATTCATCATTCCAACGTACTACTTGATCTTTCTTCAGTAGCTTGAAGATTGGTTCACAGGTAGCAGTTAGATGCGAGATGAATCGGGCAATGTAATTCAACCGTCCTAGAAAGCCTCTGACTTCTTTCTCTGTCTTGGGAGTTGGCATCTCTTGTATTGATTTCACTTTGGCAGGGTCCACTTGAATGCCTTTGTCGCTTACGACGAAGCCTAGCAATTTTCCAGATCTCACCCCAAAGGTGCACTTGTTTGGGTTCAACCTCAGCTTGTACAACTTCAGACGGTCAAACAGCTTCTGTAGATGATCAAGGTGTTCCTCCTCAGTTTGGGACCTTGCAATCATATCGTCGACATACACTTCGATCTCATGGTGGATTATATCATGAAATAAAGCAACCATGGCACGTTGGTAGGTTGCCCCAGCATTTTTCAACCCAAAAGGCATGACCTTGTAGCAAAAAGTGCCCCACTGAGTAACAAAAGTGGTCTTCTCCATGTCTTTAGGAGCCATCTTGATCTAATTATAACCGGAGAATCCGTCCATGAAGGAGAATACTTTATGCTTAGCAGTGTTGTCAACCAGAACGTCGATATGAGGCAGAGGGAAATCATCCTTAGGGCTCGCCCTATTCAAATCCCTGTAATCAACACACATTCAGACCTTACCATCCTTCTTCGACACTGGAACCGCGTTGGCAACCCACTGAGGGTAAGAAGTCACTGCTAGAAACCCGACATCAAATTGTTTCATAACCTCAACTTTGATTTTCTCGGACATTTCTGGACGCATACGGCGGACCTTCTGTTTTACCGGAGGGCAATCTTCCTTGGTAGGCAGGTGATGAACCACAATGTCGGTATCCAACCCAGGAATGTCTTCGTAAGACCAGGAAAAGATTTCCACATAGTCATGCAGCATCTGAATCAACCGTTGTTTCACACTGAGCTCTAGATTGGCACCAATCTTGACTTCCTTTTTGTCTGTCTCAGTACCCAGATTTACCGTTTCCACTGGCTCTTCATGTGGCTGAATGGCCCTCTCTTCCTGGAGTAGTAGTCTTGCAAGCTAACCAGGCACTTCGCAATCATCTTCACCTTCGTCTTCGGCTAAGTTGATCGGATTTTCGAAGTTATAACTGGCAGTAGCAGAGTCGTTACCAGTGAGATCCAGAGTGGATTGGAACCTGTATGGGTGAGTGTGTGTAAATATAGCTGTTTTGCAATATATAATAAAGAAAGAAAAGGAGCGCAAGATTTTGAAATGCAACAAACGTCCAATGTTTTTATTGATGATATATGAAAATGACACACAAAAGCCCTCACAAATGAAGTTACGGTGTCCCGGGTAGGATACCGAGCCATAAAAGTTTCAACATATTGTTTGTTACAAATTCAAAACAAAAGAGTTCATTAATGAGTGACAAAAGTAATAGGTGTGAAGTCTTTGGCAGTCCAGTTGCTTGGTCCACCGTCGGTTGTTGGGTAGATCCAGCTGTCGAATTCAGATTCCTCCACGTCGTCTTCAATAGCATTTACTCCCGGGTTGGTGATGAACACATGAGGTCTTCCAATTCTTGCCTTATGAAAAGCCCTCTGAGCTTCTGCAGTGAAACCCAAACCAAACTTGTCAGTCTTTGGAGTGAAGTCAGGAAGTCGGCCCCAGTTTGCACACTCACCCTTCTTAACCACAGCCCGTGCATCCTTTAAGGAAGCCATCTTCAAAGGAGGATCTTCAATCACAGTTTCAGCTGATGCTAGTGTCTGAGGCACCTCTTCAAAGTGTTGAAAGGGGGTCTCAATGAACTCCCCATCCATTTCTATGTACCGGAACGAGTCGAGGTGGTTGACCATATACTCTTCTTCCCCCTGAACTGTAACAATTTTCCCCCTGACTGGGTACTTCAGCTTCTGATGTAGTGTGGAGGTCACAGCTCCAGCCTTGTGGATCCATGGACGACCCAACAAACAAGAATAGGATGGTCGGATATCCATCACATAGAAAGTAGAATCAAAAACTTGAGAACCAACCCTGATTGGAATGTCAACTTCCTCATGCACCATCCTTTTCGAACCGTCAAAGGCCCGGACAACAATGTTACTAAGCTTGAGCTCCAAACCCTCACAATCTAACCTGTCTAGGGCCTTCTTGGGTAATACGTTTAATGAAGAACCGGTGTCTAGCAACACATGGGCAAGAGTAATGCCCCTGCATTCAATGGAGACATGCAGGGCATCATTATGGTTCTTTCCTTTGGCAGTCAGATCGACGCCAGAGAAGCCCAAACCATTATCAGCAGTCAAGTTGGCCACACAATCGGTAAATTGATCAGCAGACGTTTCTTGTGGCACATGGGCCGTCTTCAGGAAGGAAATCGGGGCCTTGGCATGGGCCTCCGAACACAACAACAGTGATAGCATAGAAATCTTTGATGGGGTGTGCCCCAGCTGCTCAACTACATTGAAATCACTCTTCTTGATAATCTTGAGAATTTCTTCCATCTCTTGCTGGGAAGCTTCAACATTGGTTGTCTTTGGTGCCTCCGTCAGGGCAGGAAAATCAGTAGCAATCCCTTTGCCCCGAGCGTCAGATGACTCGGCAGCAGGGGTAGAAACTTGAACTTGATTAGGAAGGGAAGTAGGCACACTTGCATGTGTGATGATAAGAGGTTTTTGAATAACTGGAGGTGCAATATCTGGTGAGAACAGCCTACCACTGCGGGTAACCTTGGCAGGCCCGGTGATGTTGCTGACACTGGTACTAGTATCAAACTCTTGTTTTATTCCAAGAACATAAACATCTGCCTCATTGTGCCATGGGACTGCTTTATCGGATGTATAAGGGAGAGGCCCCGGAACAGTAATGATGATAGGAGCAATCTTCTGAGTAGACGTGATTTTGACAGGCTTCTTTTAGGGAGCCTTAGGAGGGTTGTTGAAAATAGTGACGATGGAAACTTCTTCAGCAGGGATAGCAGGAACAACAATCTTCTCGAACAAGATTTCTTTGCTATCCATCAGGCTTTGGATACCTGATTTCAGCAGAGGACAACCAGCAGGTGAAACAGCACATAGAAGGCAACCTTTACCACATCCCAGAAATAAACCGGCTAGCAACAGGTTCCTCTTGACAGTCAATAACGGAGTAACAATCTCTTCCACGGAGGCTACATACTGGTCTTCTTCCACAACATTCACTCCATAATGGGGCATGGGAGCAGTCACAACATTGGGTCTTTCGGGCGCCTCAAACTGTATTTCTTTAGCATCAATAAGGTCTTGAACCTTATTCCTCAGATCCCAGCAATCATCTGTAGTATGCCCCGGGCTATCAGAGTGATAAGCGCAACGGGCGTTGGGGTTGTACTTTGGAGAAGCTGTGTTTACTACATTCAAAGCTTCTTTGACAGTTACCAGATTGGTTGACAGTAGTTGCGGCAAAATCTGAGACAGGGTCATGTTGAGTCGAGTCTATTGCCTTTTGGGTCTCTCACCCCTTGGTTGGTTAAACTGCTGAGAGCAGCAACAGGCTTTGAAATTACAAACTCATTGACAACTTGGCGGCGTTCCGGCTTAATTTGTCTTCTGGGACCATAAACAACACTGGCTTCCTTCTTAAAGGGCTTCTTTTTAGTACTTGTGGAGGCACCTTTCTGTATCTTCCCCGACTTGATACCAGCTTCTATTCTCTCACCAGTCAAGATCAAATCTGTAAATCCAGCAGAAGAATAACCAATCAGATGATTGAAGAACGGACCAGAAAGTGTCCCTAGGAACATGTCAACAAGTTCACGGTCAGTCAACGGTGGCTGCACCCTGCCAGCCAGGTCTCTCCACTTCTGCGCATACTCCTTGAATCCTTCACCCGTCCCCAGTGACATAACCTGGAGTTGGGTACGCGTGGGAGCGAGGTCAGAATTGTACTGATTTTGCTTATAAAAAGCAGTAGCCAAGTCCTCCCGGTTTCGGATACTAGCTCCATTCAGCTGATAGAACCATTCGAGTTGAGCCCCTGAAAGGCTATCCTGAAAGAAATGGATCCATAGGTTCTTGTCTGTAGTGTAAGGTTGGATCTTCCTTACATATAATCTGAGATGCATCTTCGGGCATGACAGCCCGTCATATCTTGCAAAAACTGGCACTTTGAACTTCGGGGGGATCACAATTCCAGCAACTAATCTCAAATCTTCGAAATCTAAGCCGGGAACTCTCTGCAGCTCCATAGCTTCCAACCTGTCTTCCAAGCCTTTGTACTTATCATCGGCGGGCGGGTATTTTTGTTCAGAGTAGTCTTCGTCTTCTTCAGCCTCTCCTTCTTCAGCTTCGGATTCGGAAGGTACCGCAGCCGCATTCCCTTTACTGGTTCCCTCTTCAGATGTAGGGGGAAATTCAAGCACTCTTCTGGCTTCACCCTCAAACCTTCTTCCTAGGGTAGCCACCCCGACTCTCTTCTTCTTCTTTTTCACTTGCTCTTTGTTCCCAAGCAAGGCCTTTAGATCCTCCTGACCCTTTTCCAAGGTCATCAGGAGATGTTGAAACTGTGAGTTCTGAGACTGCAAGTCCTTGACCGTCTGTTCGAGATCCATCTTACTGAAATAAACAGCAGAAAGATAAGGAAACCTGGTGTGGAGACCTGCTTATGCGCATGATGAATGATATGTTTGCTTATGCAATGCATTCAAGGATTTAGAAAATTCAAAATTGTTGCAAACAAAAAGAACACACGTCGTATTAATAAGAAGAAATTTTGTTAGTACATAAATGCCCCATGGGCCAAATATTACAAAAAAACTTCTCAAGGTAAAAATATGTTGCGCATCCTCTTTGGTGCGATGTAGGTGTTGAGGGTCTCTTCCTCGTGGAGTCGGCGGGTAAGCTCTAAAACCTTCTTCTCACTGGCGTAGAAGCTGGCTTCAAAAGTATTTCGTTCCTCCTTGAGTTGGATCCAACTCTTCTGCATCTCCTCCCATGATGTAGGCATGTCAGGATATAGGATGGTGTAGGGAACCTCCCCTTCCTTAACGGGATCTTTAATCACAAGGAGAACATGAGGATAAGGCATCATTAGACTCTGGGCTCAGGTTCGTACCCACTTGAGATAAGGCTCAAGAGGGATGGAGTTCTTCTGCCCCAGTGTCTTGCTGTCTACCTTGTTAGGCATCCTCCAAGCTCTGATGAATATTTGGCGAAGTCCTTGCGCATCGTTGTCGAAGTCAAAAACTAGGTCAGGAATCAACATGTCGTGAGGTCCATCCCTCCGTGCATATCCAAATTGTCTCAAAGCTAGACAAGGGTTGTAGGTAATGCCTCCTCTAATGCCATGTAATGGAACATTAGGGAACTCTCCACAATGATCGACGATGATGACATTTTATCTAGACCGAGAACACCAATGTACATCAGAGTGAGTGAGGGTCATCAACCATTGTGACCACCTTAGGCCTTGGTCATTCTTCAAGACAAATTGTGGAAGGTGCGAGATAAACCACCTTGCAAGGAGAGGAGTACAGCACATGAGAACACCCCTCTTTCTCATTGTTCGTGTGTAAAATGAGTGAAGAATGTCCCCAAGCAATGTTGGTATTGGATTCCTGGATAAGAAGATCTTGACGGCGTTGACATCTATAAGCTGGTCAGGATTTGGGAACAGGACCAACCCATAAATGAGGAGTGCCACAATTTATTCAAAGGCTTGTAGGTCCAATGAATTCCAACACTCTTGTGCCTTCTCAAACAAGAATTTTGCCAAGAAGCCTTTGACACCGCTTCTAGTTTCCCAATGCCCCTTGATGTCAGATGGTTGCAAGTGTAGTGCTTGAGCAACATCTTCGGGCTTTGGTTCTTTTCCCGTACCGTTATAGGGTAGTTGATTAAGAATAGGAATTCTCAGGAGTTGAGAAAATTCCTCCAAAGTGGGCACCAATTGGTAGTCGGGGAAAGTGAAACAGTGGTGAAGGGGGTCAAAGAACTGGAACAACACCTTTACCATCTCCTCTTCAATGCTGGTGTTGACTAGGCTGAGCAGTCTACCATGTCTTTCACTGAAGGGAGAGCTTTCCGGAATTCTGGATGTGAGCTCCTTGAGTTGAGGAGGGATTCTCACAAGGTTGACTTGGATAGTTTTCCTGCGAAGAATTTCCATGACCTACAAAACAAGAACAAAGATGAAGATCTAAACCCTTGAAATGGTTAGTGAATGCATATGATGCTTTATGATGCTCATGATGTATGAACAAACATATGTACAAGCAATTCACACAAAACCCTAGTTTCAGGCTTGCATGGGGTTTCATAGGTAAGTACCCTCTTGAGTGTAGTTGGCTTAAAAACCTGTCCTATAAATAGTACCGGGTTCTAAGGAGCTCAATATCACTAGATTGTTTTCCATGTTCACTGTTTTGGTTTAGCCACTTAACTAGCGACCAAAATATTCCAAGAAAAACAACCCTCAATGAGTGTAGTATCGAGTATCTACCAACTTCGGACTGCACCAAAGCCGGTCATCTCACTACCCCTAATTAAAGGCCAAGGTGGTCAAGTAAGGTTCTAGGTCATTAGTGCTTAGTGACATCACTCAGCGGCCCCGTACTCTCCTTGATTGAACTCAAGGGTTACCGGTACTCACAAATATGTCGCACTAATATAGCTATTGCTTCAACCGTGTCGATATACCCCGCACAGTTTCCACAACGTATTGCTATCTAGAAATGTTTCCCCAAATCCGGGTGTAGGATTGCAAACCCAAACAAGAGAGCCAAGATATAAAGCAATCAAAGCAAACAATTAGTCATGTAAGAGGGTGATCTAAGCCCTAAGGTTACTCCACTTTTAAAATTATTCTCCAGCAGAGTCGCCAGTTATGTGATACGGTGGGAGAACTGACTTGGGTTTTGCGTTTGTTTTCGCAAATGTTTCGGTTGAGCAAGAGTCGCCACCGGATTTTTATTTTATCCTAAGGAAAGGTTAAAAAGCACAGCAAAAACCTTTGAGATGTTTTCTTGGGTTCGGGGAGTAGATTATAGAAAGGGAAGGTATTAGCACCCTTTCTATCCATGGTTATCCATGGGCTCTTAGTTACTTGCTTAGATCACTTGCCTTTGATTTTCAATTGTTTGAAATGGTGCTTTGTGTGTGTGGGTTTGAAAATGTTTTGAAAAGAGGCCAATGTGGTGGCAACCTTTGTAATGATCCATGTTTGAATGTATACAAAGGTGTACTTATCTTTTGAAAAGTTTTCAATGTTTTTGAAAGTTGTTTTGAAAGTGTGTTGTGATGTGTGTTTTGGAAAATAGGCAAGTGTTTTTGCAAGTTTGATCAAGTAACCAAGAGTTGTGTCTACCCCTAAATTTCTCAAAGATCTTTCCTATATTTTAACCCTTTTAACAATTTTGTTTCACCATTGTATTTGGTGGACAATCTTGTGTTAGGATGTTAACGGGACGGGCGCGGGTCATCGTTTAGACCATGATTGCAATGGTGCCAAGTGTCTTTGGGCAATTTTTCCTTTAAGGGACTTGATCATTTTTAGGCAACTTTCGAAAGCGTCATCGAGGGACTATGATCATTTGAATTGTTTTTGTTTTGCAAAAGACACCTAACATGCAACATGGCCCATTATTGAAGGCAACAAGTGGAGTAATCCTAGGGGTGCAAGTGTGAATTGTGTTGTTCATTTTCATGCTTTTTTGTCTTTGAATTAGGTCAAGCTATTTATTATTTGATTTTTGCATACAAAACCTTAAGTCTATCATGGCATATTTAGAAAGCTTTTAAATGCAGAATTTAAAGGTCCTAAATTATTACAACACAATTATGGGATGGGGGGTACAAATGTTCAAATGGGGATATTTAGCAAGAAATTTAAATCTAAACTATTACAATCCAAATGGAATTTACAAGGTATTTAATTGTACAATAATAAAATAAAATAAAATAAATATGCAAGATGCAAGATGCAAAAAATGATTTTTATATGTATGTAAAAGTGTTTTTTCATGTGACAAATAAACAAAAATAAAAAGGATAATTTTTGATATTTTTCATGTTTTAGGGCAAAATCCTAATTTTGTAAATAAAAAGGATTTATTATTTATTATATACAATAATTATTAACTATATACAAAAAATAAATAAAAAGGAAGTATATTGTAAAAAAGTGATTTTTGAGGTCAAATATTAATAAAAATAAAAATGTATTATTTTTGTATTTTTATCCTAAATATTCTAATAAATATATAAATATTTATATTATTTACTAAATATATTAAATATATACAAAAATAAAATATTTATTATTTACAAAAAAAGTATGTTTTTTTTTTAGAAAATGTTTTCAAGAGATAAAATAAAATAAAATCAGAAAATAAAAATGTATTAGTATTATTTTTAGTATTTTAAATAAAAGGGTATATATGTTATTTATTTACATATATAAAATTAAAACAAATAAATGTCTAATAAATACAAAAAAAAGGTGAAAAAATATTTTTTATGTTTTTTATATTTTAACAAAAAATAACAAGTCAGAAACAAAAAGAAAAAGTCAAAAAATGATAAAAATAAACACAATGGGCCAAGGGGGTGCAAGTGGAAAATGAGTGTGTAAACAGAAAATCAAACTCAGGCCCAGCCCAAGAGGAGTTGTCTTCAACCTCCAGACTTGTTTGAACAACAACAACACGCGTTTCCTAACTCCTGATTCCTGGACTTTCAAGCAAAACTCATAACGCCAAAAATGTAGAGCATCAAGAGACGAATCCAGACATATAAAAAACTTGACTTAACTCTCAGAAATGAGAGAGAATTTCTCCATCCCTAATTCCTGACCTAAGTTTTTTCTAATGTTCAAGTTCCAAATTCTCTCAGTACACACAACATAAATGCAAAGTGATTATATGTGTAGCTTCAGGGCCATGAGTAGAGCATTTTTCATTCATAAACCTAAGGCTAACTCTTCCTAGATTGAGAGATAGAAGTCCATGTTTTTACCTGTTCAGCTTGAGACGTGTATGACAATGGAGGTACTTTCAATGGAACTTGAGGACTTGTACAGCTTGCTTGAAGTTCAGGGATGCTCTTCTAACCTCTAGCTTGCTTTGAAACTAAATGAATCGAGCTATAGAAGTCAACCTGCAAAACAGAAAAAGTGAAAATGGCAAGCTTGGCTAGGGGTGTTACAGTTTGTGTTCAATGCTTGGGATAGCTTCAGTGGGTGATATGGAACATGTTTGAACTAGCTTTGGCCAAAACGCACGAGTGGAAGTGTTTGTGGAAGTCAAGTTGCAGAAGGGACTCTATTTTTGCAGCAAGGAGGTGTTTCTGTGAATGAGGAGGGATTGATGGTGGTTGGCTCGTGTTTCAGGTCAGGTTTGATGTTTGGAATGTGCTCAATAAGTTTGCTTAGGCTTGTGATTGCAGGAATGAGAGTTGTTGTTCAAAATGCCAAGTTTCTTCTATCTTAAGCAAAGTTTGTCAACTTGGATTCTAGGCTACCACAGGCCCCTCAAGCATGCTGCACATTTTAGTCTTGATCAGTGGGATTGGTTCCTGAACTTGTGCCTCAAAGATCTGCATTGTACCTCATAGATTGTAAACTTGACATAAAGTGCCACTTTACAAGAATGGATAATGTGCTTTTTCCATTTATGGCTTAATTCTTCATGTAATGATCAAATTAGCAAAATAATACTAGAACACAATGTATTGGCATTTAATTATTGAGTGTAAATGAGATTAGAGGCCTGTAACTAGCTTATGCAAGCTGATTTCAAAAATTTAAAGTGTATGAACATGCCTTGGGCCATGAATCAAAGTGACTTTTACCCATATTGACAAATTCGATTCTCCCTAACCACAAGGGTGTTTGGTTCTCTGACATTTTGGAAATCTTGGAATGTGTACTACAATCCATCTTTGTAATGCAAATTGAAATTCCAAGTGGAAGCATGTATAAAGTGGCCATGAAGTTAGGCAAAAATCCTGCCTAGAATAGGTCAAAATATTTCTAAGTTAAGAATGTTTTGCACCCTTGTTCCAAAAATTGTAACTTGAGCTACAAGCTTCTTTTGAGGAAACTTTGTGAATCAAAGTTGTAGATTTTGCAATGGACTATAACTTTCATGTTTTGAGTTTTGTTTGAATCCAAATGCATCTTGATGAAAAAATGGGACAAAGTTAGGAAAAAATTAGGAATTTTCATAACTTAGAAAATTTCTAAGTTATGAAATTTCTTCATTTCAAACCCTAATTTGTGATTTTTGATTTCTTGATGAAAAAGTTTCACAATTTGACATGTCTTGATGAAAAATGAATCTTGGCACTTGATTTTGACCAAAAAGTCAAAGTTTGACTTTTCAGTATACAGTCAAATTTGATCAGTTGACTGGAAAATTCATCTGTCAATCTTGTGCATTTGGGATCTTTTGAATTTGTTGAACATGTCAAGACAATGCCATTTAGTCCTTGAGTCCATATGTGAGCTTGGTTTGCCATTGGCTAGGCCAAACAGTCAAAAATTGCCTTTGTGCAGTCAAAACCCTAAAAATGACCATTTTGCCCTTTTGGTGATCTGATCAAATTTCTTGTGGAATTGTGATCCAAACTTGATCAAATGGTCCATATGAGTTCATAATGTTGATGTGGGTCCAAAATCATGAGGTTTGACTGTCAATTGGCCACAGTTGACTTTTTCCCCAATACAGTTGATTTCTAGGTCAACTGTCCAATTGATTGGGCAAAGATTGGAATCAAGGCTTGAAACTTGGTATGGATAAACTTGTGGGTTCAACATGAAGCATGAAAGTCACTTTGGGACTTTTAGGTCAAAACATCTTTGTGCAAACACAAACCCTAATTTGGGTCAACAGTGCAAAGAGTGGCCTTGAGCAGAGCAAACCCTAACTTGATCTTGAGCTCCAAGGGTCTTGTGGTGAGAAAATGTTGAGGAAATGGGAGGGAAAATTTTGGGGTACAACAAATGGGAATTTGGAACTTTGAAATTGTATATATTTTTTTTTTTTGTGGAATTTTGAACTTGAATGAGGAATGACATTGTAATGGTGAATTCTCTTGAAGGAACTTGAATATAATGATTCATGCCTTGTACACTTGAATTAATGCAAAATCAAAGACATCATTTGAATGAATATTGGGAACGAATTTGTAGCAAAATTCATGAGTGCCTTTTACTTGAAAAAATTGTATTTACATGATGAGTACTTAACTTTAACCATTGATCTCAAATGATAAGAGCTCAAAATATACTTCTTCTTCCAAAACAAACTTGAGTTTAAGCATTCCATTCAAAAAAGACTCAATCTTTCATTCAAACTTGATGGACCTTCAATTAGGCTTTTTTTTTTTTGCGAATCTGCTTTGAATATCCAAAAAGGAATGCCTTATGGCAATGGTTCACAAACCTTAAACCAACCCAACTCGCATCATGCATAAGAATTCAAAACTCAACTTAAAAGACCTTGAACAATCACTAGAAGAGGCTTTGAGACAAAAGCTATCACATTGAAGAATTAACATCGTGAAGTTATTAGGACTCAAGAAATATTTAAGTCAAGAAGATAACTTATAACGTTTCAATAAATCCCCAAGCTTTATAAACACCATTTGACTTTGATTCTTGTAGGAAAACTTGTTGATGATCTTATTTGTGACAATGTGCTAAGATATTCATCTCAAGATCTTGAAAATTGAGGAAATTACGATTCTTGTAAGTCAGGCAACAATTATATAAGATTAAGTCAAAAATCCAGAAAGTGACCTCTAAAGTATTCGAAACTTTGATAATCTTCCGCACATAATCGGCTCTTTACTTGTTAAAGAGGAATTGGAGACGATGTCAAGGAGAGTCATATGCAAAAAGAACCACTCAAAAATATCGAATAATGAAGAAGTTACAATCGTTTGAACTTGTTCTCACAAAAAGGTCAATTTTTTCTTTGGGTTGACGTGGTCGTTTCCAGTTATCTGGGCCATTGATTGAGTAAACTTGTGATGCAAGGTTTGAAACTTGGCACAAACATCCTTGGGGAGACATGAAGATCTGTGAAGACCATTTGAGAACTTGAAGACTCAATTTTATTTGGAAAATGCAAAACCTTAATTGCTGATTTACTATTTAGGGAGAGAATCTGTCTGATCAAATTCTGAGCCAAATTGAGTATCCGAGAAACCCTAGGATAGTATCTTGTATGAAAAATGGGAGGGCAAATTTTGGGGTGCAACATAGGGGAAATCCTAAGATTTCTAAAAATTCCAAGAAATCCTTCTTAGGGTCAAAATTGAGAGAGATATACATTGTCAAAATTGGCCATTTTTGGAAATTCGCACAAAGTCAACCATGCCCAAAAATGAATATTTCTTCAAATGGGCCTAACTTTTTATGCTTGCAACACACTCCTAACATGGTCCACGACCCATGAACCACTCTATTCCTCATTCAGTTATTTATTTAATTTATTTTGATTTTATTTATTTAAAATTCAAATAAAATCAAATAAAATAAAAAATAAATCAAATAAATGGGATAAGATTTGTTTTGGCATTGATTGAATATCTCATGAGCTTTCAAATGAAGAACAAAATTGTGTAAGCTCAAAACAAGAGGAAATCTTCAAATGTGGAAAGATTGGAATCAAAAATTCATGACCATTATATCTTGGATTATTTCTAATTCTAATGACCTAGATTGATTCTACTACATATAACAAAGCATTTGCAACCCTAAGGACGACATTACATGCACAACCTGCCTCCCACAAAGGAAGAAGAGATTTCAAATTTTGTCAAAAAAAGTGTTGATCACATGTCCCTCCATAGGCCGTTTCAAGCAATTCCAAGGACACAACAACACTCCTAGACATTCACTGAAGCTATCCCACTCATTCCCAAGCCTCAAAGCATCAAGAATCATGAATAATAACTGTCTTTTTCGAGTAGTTAGAAACTCTTAAGTACTTGCTCAAAACAACCAGTTGTTTCAAACTTACACTTTTCGAACAAAGTTTTCAAAAACGCTTTATCACACTCTTGAGGACTGATACAAGAGTTACCATAAAGTGAATCGTAGCATTAATGCCTTTTCAAAGCTTTTCAAAACACACAAACACAAGAAATTTTACAAAATGAGCAAGTACCTAAGAGCCCGTAGAAAACTACAGATGGAAAAGGTGCTAACACCTTCCCTTTCCATAATCTACCCCCTTACTCAGAAACTCAAAAAAGGTCTTTTTCTATTCTTTTCACCCTTTCCTAATTTGGATAAAAGAAAATTCAGTGGCGACTCTTGCTTACCGCGACATTTGCGAACAAAAAATGCAAACCAGTATTAACAGTCGGTTCTGCCACCGTATTACAAAACTGGCGACTCTGCTGGGGACATGATTTATAAAGGGGGGTTTACCTTAGGATCTATATCATTTTAATTGCTTCTTTGGATTGTCTTGTTTGATTTACTTTTAAGGCTATCTGTTTGGGTTGTTTGGATCCTAAACTCGGATCGGGGAATTCCTTTTAGGTAAGTAACAATAAACTGTGAGGGAGCTGTGCAAGGTATACCGACACGGTTGAAACAATAGATATGTTAATGCAATAATTTGGAGTGTACCGGTAGCCCTTTAGTAATCAAGGAGAATACAGGACCGTTGTGTGGTATCATAAAGAGTCAACTGACCTTAACACCTTCATTGACCAACTTGGCTTTTTAGGACGTAGTGAGATAGCCGTCTTTGGTGTAAACCCAAAGTCGGTTGATACTCGATGCTACACTCATTGAGGTTTGACTCTTGAGTTTTGTTTGGTGGCAAGTCAATTGTCTATCAGAATGAAATTTGGGGGGAAAGATCAGTGATATTGAGATTCCTTAGAACTCGATTACTATTATAGGATAGGTTGAACCAATCCAACTTCAAGAGGGTACTACCTTAAAACCCATGCAAGCCTAAACCTAAGGCTGTTTGTGTGACTTGTTTGCTTTCAACTTGAACTACTTGCATTGTTTTATTATCTGACAACATGATTTCCTTGCAGGATTTGTTTACAGTCATTATCCAATAACTTAGATTTCTTGTAGGGTTCACTTGTTTTCATCACGTTACATTTTTGCTTAACGCATAGCATACACATCATAACATCATGCCACAACATTTCCTTAACCATTTCAAGGATCTCAAGGGTTTGTGATGCAGGTTATGATAAATCAGACGTCTAGCAAGGGGAAAGGGGATTTATTTTCCTCTATCCAATGTCGTCAGAAGATTAAAAGTTAACAACTTGAGTCAGGGGCTATGACCCACTCGATATGGCGAGCTTGACTCTCGTAGAAGGACCTTCAACCATACGAAGTGATTCAATCAAAGCTGTAATGTTTAACACCTAACATTTTTCTTGTTTCCCCCGCGAGATCCTTGAAAACATTTACGTATCAAGTCTCTCATGTTCTCGCTGTTTATTACAGCAATGGCTCTCCAACAAGACAACAGGGATCTTCAAACTCAAGAGGCTCAGTTCATGGAAATGTTCCTAAACCTATCCAAGGGGCAGGAAGAATTGAAAGCACTCCTCGCTGGGAATCTAACCAAGAAACGTCCTGATAACAACAAGGATGGCCAGGTTGAACAGCTGCAGGTTAAGATGGAAGCAATGAGAATCCAAATGTTGGGGCAGATGGCTCTTATCCAAAGCCTATCCCGGGGACAAGAAGAGTTGAGGACCATTGTCAACAAGCTTCATCAAGACGGATGCAACCGTATGAAGCAAGCAGTCGAGGCTGGGGACCAAGTCATTGATCAACCTCCGAGAATACAAGAGGTTGGTTTGGTGAAGAGTGGGCCTTTCCAAATTGCTACTACCTCACGGGTCCAACAACAACCTCGCCAAAAACAACGGCTTAATCAGAATAAGCTGGATACACCCAAGAGGAAGTTTACCAAACTCAACATGACGATGTATCAAGCTTTACAACACATGTTGAGGATGAATCTGGTTACATTGAAGGATCCTCCTCGGAATCCTAATACTTCCGCTCCTACTTACAATCCTGAAGCAATATGCACCTACCATTCTGATAGTCCTGGAGATGATATGAATGACTGTTGGGCATTGAAAAATAAGATTCAGGACTTGATTAACAAAGGAGTGCTGGAGTTCACACAAGACGGCCGGGCTGAATTCTTCTGCCGTCCCTCCAAGGTATGCTATCCGAAGTGACAAGATCAGACGAAGAAGCTTTTCGATCATTAGAATTTTCAATTTGTAATTTTCTTTTTATTGTTCGAACATTTATTCATGTCAAACTTTGTTACTTTATCAATGCATTGCATATGTCTATTTTGAATTAATTCATTCGTATTCACTATATTTAAACTGCTTTCCTTTTATGATATTCAACTCTTGATCAAAAGCTCTGAGCCTTTAGATGGAGGATGACGAAAACGATACCACAAATCTCTACAGTATGCTTTTGAACAGACCCCGTTGTTGATGTATATGCGTTGTTTCAAATCCCAAACAGTGGAGTTATAAGGAAGATAATCCCTAGTCAACCCCTTTAAGCCTAAGAAGTAGGAGTTTTTCTTTTTACACAGATTAAAACCCTTAATCATAACCTAGGGCATAATAGTTTTCTCAGTTAATTCAGGTGTGCATTCAAGTCGCAATCTGCCGCTTCGTACACAATGAATGGCATCGAAGATGTCCTTTCAAATCAAAAGACGGTGATGGTTCCCTATAATCGTCAAGACAAGCAATCATTATTTTTCAAACGAAAAGCCTGTTAAGTCAAAACCTATGAAGGAGAGTTAAGAAAAAAACTAGGGCATCCCGCTGGCTGTAATCACAAAAGAAACGGTTCAGACAAAAGAAGGGATAATAATAAAAAAAAGAGGTCCTACCAATCCTTGACAAAAAAAAATTACAAAATGACTGCCTCTTCCAAATAAACTTTCAGTATCTGAACCATCATCGGAACATCAAGGACAAGATGCTAGACACAATTAGGATTTGAACGCACAGTTAACTGAGCATAGGACTGAAGAATATCACGAAGAACGGGTGGGTACAAATAAATTTTGAGCCTTTATCCTTTGTTTCTTAAACTTTTACATCAAACTTTTACAAAATTTGTTTGTTTTACTAAAAAATGAATTTTCAAACTTCAAAACAGACATAAGCTTTGCATTCTTAAAATACCATTGTTTGCATATGACTATTTGTTCAACAGCAGAGAAATTCACATGATGAATATCTAGTGAACAAAAACCTTCTCAATGAAAAGGATTACCTCAAGTGGAAAAACACTTCCAACCAAGGGGCACATCATGATCATTGTCCATCACCTGGGGAAGTCAAGTCAAGATTCAAGTAAACTCTCAAAAATGCCGAATAGCCAGAGACAGATCTCCATCTGAATCACTTGGGGCATTGGGCATGAATTCCACCAACGAATCTTGTACGGTCAAACAAACACCTTTTAGCAGTGTGACAACACCTACTACTATGGACAATGATAATTCTTTGTACCCGGTGAATGTAGATATAGTTGGAAAATACTACCTGTGATATGGTGGGAGAACTGACTTGAGTGTTTTGCGTTTTATCGCAAATGTTGCAGTTAGCAAGAGTGACCACCGACTTTTATTTTATCCAAAAGGAAAGGTGAAATGGCACAAAAAAGACCTTTGAGATTGTTTCTTGAGTTCGGGGGGTAGATTATGAAAAGGGAAGGTATTAGCACCCTTTTCATCCATGGTTTTCCATGGGCTCTTAGTTACTTGCTAGATCAATTGGCTTTGTTGTTTGAAAATGTGTTTGGTGTGGTTTTGAAAGTATTTTATAAAAGAGGCCATTCGTTTAGGAAATCTTTGTAATGATTCTCGTTCGTAAGAATGTATACAAAGATGTTTGTCTTTTGAAAATGTTTTCAATGTTTGTAAGATGTTTTTGAAATGTGTGTGTTTGTTTTGAAAATAGCAAGGATAGTTGTTTGGAAATAGAGCAAGTAACTATAAGTAATCTATCTACTCAAATTTATTTCTTGTGCATTTTCTATTCCTTTGACATTGTTGTCTTACCATTGATTTGGTAAGCAACCCTATCTTTGGATGTAAACGGGACGGGCGTGGGTCATTGTATAACCATGATTAGTAATGTTGCAAAGTATCTTAGCCTTTTTGAGGGACCAAGATCATTTTATAAGGAAACCTTGAATAGCGTCATCGAGGGACTATGATCTTATATTTGTTTGTTTTGCCAAGATACTTCGCATGCGTAATATGGCTATTTTTATATAAGGCAACCAAGTGGAGAAACCCTAAGGATGCTTGTGTGCAAGTGTGTTATTTTCATGCTTTGATTTTATCTTGCATTAGGGTTTTTTACTTGCTTTGTTTTGATCTTACCATACAAACCCTAATTACTAACATGACAGGTAAAGCGGTAAATGGCGTAATGTAAAGATTACTAAGCTATTACAACAATTTATGGGAGGGGGAAATACAAATTTGAATGGGGATTTGCAAGAATGTAAACCTAAATAAGCTATTACAACCAAATTGAATTTGTACGAATATTGGAATAAACAAATACAATAATTAAATATACAATATTATGTACATGCAAGAGAAAGATTTTGTTTTGTTTTTTTGTGTGAAAAGAAATTTTAACCTAATCCGAAAAATAAAACGAAAAGAAATTAATTCTTAAAAAAAAGGTCTAACCCCAATTTCTATTTTGAAATAAAATAAGGTTCTTATATATTATTTTTGTGTATTCTTTCTATTAAAAATAATAAATAATATGGTATGAAAATATTTAGTTTTTATATGCTAAAATAAATATTTACAAATATATATAAAAGTATAAGAGAAAAGATAAGAATATATCTAAATTTATTTTTACAAATTTATTTAAGAAAAATAGTTAGTATATATTGAAGATAAAATATATTTTTTATGTGAAAAATAACATAAAATAAAAAAATATGCAATATTATCACATTTATATATTTTTTAGGATTTTTATATATTAAAGAAAATATTTAATAAACAAAAATGAAAACAAAAATAAATAAATAAAATGTACGGAAATAGTTGGGCCAGGGGGTGCTGTAGGGAAACTGGGAGTAATATGTTAGTAAAAATGCTCAGGCCCAAAGAAACAAGCCCAATCCTGCAAAAATAGCAAAAATGGAAAAATGGAAAAGTGTAAAAAACAAAAGGTAGCGCCAAGGTTCGAACCCAGGACATTGGTCTCACCAGCGCGCTACCTTGCCACTGGGGTGGCTATACATCCGTTGATTAATGTGAAACAAAAATAATATAACATGAAACGCTTCCATGGCCCTGTACTTCGTCTTCTTCCTCTAGCCATCCAGATGCTCTGTAACTTTCTCATTTCTCCATGAAAATGAAAACTCATAACATGAATGTTGTAGCATTTTGTCTCACGATTCTAACCATATAAATCATGTAAGCTAACAATCAAAGATCAAGATGAATTTTAAAAGCCCCAAATCTAAACCTAAGTTTTACAGGAATTTAACCTTCAAAATTCTCTCAACTTAGGCCAAATAAATGCAAGATATATACATGTACAGCTTCGTAGCAATGAGGTCTACATTGTTTATTCACAAATCGTGGCCAGTGTATGCATGTATGAAGAGATAGAAGTTGAGATTTTTACCTCTTTCAGTTGAAATCATGGATGGAGTTGGAGTGAGTTTTATGAAGGCCTGATGATTGCTTGAGCTTGCTTGAACCTCCCTGAGTGTGTTCTAATCCTTGCCTTGCTTTGGAAGTTCCTGGAACTCTCTATCCAAGTCAACCTGGAAGCTTTGAAAACAAAAATGGCAGATGATGGAGAAGGAGTTACAGTACAGGGATGAGGGTCTGGATCAATTAGATATCAAGTAGGTAAAGTGTTTTGATGGTTAAGACTTGAAACACACGAGCCAAATGAGGGATTGCTACGCTTATGCAAAAACTGCAAGTCTTGACAGTTTTGTTTGGTGAAAGGTTGTTTGGGATTGTTTCAGGCATCTAGCAAGCGTGTTTCTAATTGTAATGTCTTTGTGTATTAGTATGGGATAGGTTTAAAATCAGCTCTCCAACAGATTTGTGAGTTCTAGCCTTTTGGTACACTTTCTTGCTTTTGAAGCAAAGTGAAGGGACAAGGCTTTACCTGCTTGTACTGGCTCGTTTAGGGTTGGTATAAGTTCTATACAAGTTGCCTTAGGTCTGTGGTACTTGTATGTGCAAAGGAGACAAGTTCAATGCTCAAGATTTGTAAAGTTTGCAAAAGTGAAGCTTTTTCAAAATGGCAATGGCCACTTTATGCCATTTATGGAATTACAACTTGGATAATGGCTCTAGGGCTTAGATTAAAGCTTTGTCAACTGAGTAAGCATTAAATTATGGATTAAGAAACAAGTTTGGGACCTGTAAAGCATGGATTAGAAAGCATAGGTATTGATTTGAAAATTATTCTTCATGAAATGGCTTGAATCAAAAGTGAGAAATTGCCAACTTTCTCTCTTCGATTCTCCCTACTCAAAAATGATCTTGATGAGTTCTTGGACATTTAGGAAAGCTTGAAATGTTCTCTATAAATCATATTTGAAATTAATTTCAAGAGTCCTCTTGGAACTAGATGAAAAATTTCGATGAAGTTGGGTCCAAAACCTGCCTAAATTAAGGCAAAATTTCACTAAGTTATCTAGTTCATGAGCATGTATTCACAAAATTATATCTTGAGATCCAAGCATATTTAGGGAAAAGTGTGTGAAGAAAAGTTATAGATTTCATGGAGGTCCATAACTTTCATGTTGGGAACTTCCTTTGAAACATCTTGTATCATGGTGAAAAAATGGCCAAAAGTTGAGAAAAAATAAGAAATTTTTTATACTTAGAAAAATTTCTAAGTTAAGAAAATTTCCTATTTTAAACCCTAATCTTCAATCCTTGATTTCTTGATGAATAAGCTTCACATTTTGTCATGTCTTGATGAATTGTGACCCTTGGCACTTAATTTTGACCAAAAAGTCAAAGTTTGACTTTTCATTATACATTTGACTTTTGATTAGTTGACTGCAATTTTAATCTGTCTATCAATGAAATTGAAATGTTTTGAACCATGTAATTAGGTCAAGATGATGAAAATGAATCCTTGGAATCATTCTTTACTCAATTGGTCATTTGCTAGGTCAAAAATCAAAAATTGCCCTTCCTTAGTCAAAACCCTAATTTTGACCATTTTGCCCTTTTGATGATTTGATCAAATTTCTTGAGGAATTGTTATCCAAACTTGATAAAATGATACATATGAGTCTAAAATGTTGATTTTGATAAACAAATATGAAGTTTGACTGTAAATGGGCCACGATTGACTTTTCCCCAATACAGCTGATTTTTAGGTCAATTGTCCAATTGACTGATCAAAAATGTGATTCAAGGCTTGAAACTTGTCATGAGTAATCTTAGGGGTCCATAATGATGTTTAAAAGTCATATAGAGCATTGATAGTCCAAAAATCCTTGTGCAAACTCAAAACCTAATTTTGGGTTATTAGTGCAAGATGAGATGTCTTGAGTTAACCAAACCCTAATCCAGTCTTGAGTCAATGAAATCTTGTGAGAAAAGTCTTGATAAATAAGAGGGAAAATTTTGGGGTACAACACTACGCATGAACAAAGACCCGCCAGGTTGACTGGCCTAGGAAAAAATTAGGGATAAAAACAAAAAATATGTACACCCGACAAGTGAAAAACCTGAAAAGGAGGCTTGGGTAAAAAAGGGTATCCCGGTGGACTGAAAATTAAAAAAGACAGTCTAGGAAAAAGTTAGGGATTAAAGCATACGACTACATCCTGTCATCTTGTCACTTGTCTAATCAGTAGAAGGTTTATTACCCTGATCTGCATTCACCAAGGACTGCAAGTATGGGGATAACAGTTAAATAATCTACAAAATCCCCGATTGACATTTTCTACAACAGGTATCGAGACAGGGGCATTCCACTACAAGGTCACTGCCATTTCTTAGAATGCATCCTATTGATGTCAGGTGTTATCACACCCTCGACAGAGAAAAATCACTAAATTACTGCTCCAACAAAAATTCCCCAATGAAGTCGCCAAGCTTCTCGGGATTTCCCAACGGAAACATTCTAAATAAAGTGGATTATCATCTAGAAACGGTTCAGGTACGATCCAAAAACGAATGTCATCCTGACACCTACTCTAGATTCTATCCTAGTACAGTGCATATACGATCCAGAGACGGATGCCATTCTGAAACTTATTTCTATATATCATCTAGAAACGGTTCAGGTACGATCCAAGGACAAATGTTACCCTGACACTTATTCAAGATTCTCATATAGAAACGGTTCAGGTACGATCCAAGAACGGATGGCATCCTGAAGCTTATTCCATATTCTCATCTAGAAATAGTGCAGATACGATCCAGAGACGGATGTCATCATGACACTCATTCAACACATGTTTCAAGTACAATGCAAATACGATCCAGAGACGGATTTCATTCTGACACTCATCCAACACACATTTTAAGTACAGTGTAGATACGATCCAAAGAAGGATGTCATTCTGACACTCATACAATACATGTTCGAGTACAATCACGACATAGATCCATCCATAAAATCTCCAGCAGGCACAAGGGAAGAAACGTCCTGATGCAAAGTCATCGCTGTATCCTCAGCATACATCCTAGTGACGTCTATGTTCCCCATAGAGAAAAAACAACCAAAGTTTTGGTTTCTTCTTCCCCAAGCAGGAATTACTTTCTCCAGCAAAGTTTCCTTCAGAGAGTTGAAGTCTGTTTTCCCCAACCCAGTTTTAAAGGTTCATAAAACCTCCTCCCGGGCATAGTTTATTTTGCGAACTGCAGAAGCTTATTCCCCAACAAAGTTTATTTCTCTACATCAGCAGAATCTTCCAACAAGCATCTCCCTCCATAGAATTATTCTCAAGCAGAATCAATTCTCAAGCAGAGTCAATCCCCGGCAGAACATCCTTAAACAGAAAGAGGAAATTCTCGACAAATCATCTCTACTCATCATCCCCAAAGGAAGTAGAAGAACCACTTTTTTTACAACGGTCAGGAATTCAATTTCCAGTACTCTCCAGCAGCTGTCAGGGGTTTATTTTCCCAGACTCAGATATGTCACAATTGCATTTCATGTTCATACATCATGACGTGCACATACATATTGCATACAACATAATCTCATTTACTTTGAGAACATCATCACACAATGCATTTCATGCGTCACATATAATTAATCCTGTACCTTTTCAGGAAAGATGGTTATCATCAATAATTCCAACAGTTAAAGGTTAAATCCATGAAGCTATACATGTCATATCTGCAGACAACTATTGGAAAATCAGTTCCCAAAACCAAACGGGTCAACTAATCTATGTGATCAAATGAAGCAGCCCTACTACCCAGGCTTTATTTCGACGTAACCCTACTACCCAGGTTCCTTCTTATAGCCCTACCACCCAAGCTTTATTTCGAAGCAGCCCTACTACCCAGGCTTTATTTCGAAGTAACCCTACTACCCAGGTTCCCTCTCACAGCCCTACCACCCAGGCTTTTATTCTGAAACAACCCTACTACCCAGGCTTTATTTCGAAGTAACCCTACTACCCAGGTTCCTTCTTACAGCCCTACAACCCATGCTTTGTTTTGAAGTAACCCTACTACCCATGTTCCTTCTCACAACCCTACTAACCAGGCTTTATTCTGAAGCAGCCGTACTACCCAGGCTTTATTTCGAAATAACCCTACTACCCAGGTTCCTTCTCACAACCCTACCACCCAGGCTTTATTTCGAAGTAACCCTACTACACAGGTTCCTTCTCACAAGCCTACCACCCAGGCTTTATTCTGAAGCAGCCCTACTACCCAAGTTCCTTCTCATAGCCCTACTAACCAGGTTCCTTCTTATAGCCCTATTATCCAGGCTCCTTTTCATGAATTACCTGACGCATTTTTACATGGACGTGTCTCGAGAAAGCCCTATACAGGTTCCTTCTCTTTTATCTCCGGAAAACAGTTTACAACACTGTAAAACCTGAACTTGACCAGATACAGTCAATTTCATATTCCCTAGTAAGTCACCGTAAAATCCAGCGTAGTGGAGGTGAGGTGTTGTTGTACCTTATGAAACAACCGACTAAAACTCATCAAATAATGAAGTCGCTGTTGAACGTCTTTTATTCCACAAGAGGGGAAAGGTAAACACCGATAAAACCTGAGAAAGGGGAAATCGTGGTCTTGCAACCGAGAGATCAGGTAAGGGAGTTTGTTACGCGATGGGAAGGTACTAGCACCTCACACACCCGTAGTACTCTATGATATTCACTCTTGATATTCTAATCCTATGGATGTGTCTAATCTATGTCTACAACTTATTGCTAAAAAGAAACAAAAAGGAAATGCATGCGAAAGAAAATACGGGGAAAAGAAGGAAATATTTACAAAGTTTCGCTCGAATAAGCTTCGTGACCTGCTGCCTACGTATTCCCTCGTGCAATAGGAAATTCAGAGCGCCGTAGTTCAGCTCACTTGTTTCGGTTTGTTTTGGTGTTTTTTATGAACAATATTAATTCCTCCTTCTACCACAGCTTGACCTTTGGAGACTTATGTGTTGGCACATAAGTAAACTAACATGTCTTTACCTGAAAAGGGTTTTAAAGAAAAAGGTGCTCGGGTGTACAAAAGGTTTGAATTGTTTTGTGTCTTATACCTTGAAAAGGGTTTTTTGTTGTTAGAGAGTGTTTTTATGAGTTTAAAGGAAAAATAAGGTTTTAGTTTTAAATGTAAAGATGCAAAAGAAAGAAAACAACTAAGGGAGACTAGCCTAGTACTACGTCTAATATTATCATACAGTGATGGCCGTATGTCAAGGATGAAAAGAAAAATATCTACCTATGTTTTCTTGCATGGATTACCACCTATGGTCTAACTCACATCTAAAAAGAAGAAAATACATCCTAAGGGAACATGTCATAAGCAAGAAGAAATGAAACCATACAAGAAACCAACTAGCTAAGCAGAGCACACACATGTCATGACTGGTGAAAATCGACTCAAGCTAAGAGCACCTAACCATGATATCACGAATCAAGGTAGGAAAATATGGGGAAACAAGAGAAATGCCTTACCCAAGGGGAGCATATCACCCGAAGCAAACAAGCGGGTGTGAGGATAAAAGAAAAAGAAGAGAAATGCTTTAGCCAAGGGGAGCAGATCACCCAAAGCAAACAAGAAGGAGTGAGATAAAGAACAAAAATGTGATGTTCAAATAGTCTAAGCACCTAACCAAGATATAAGAGATCGAGTTAGGAGATAGAAGGAAATATGAACAAACACGGAGTGTCAGCATCGATCAATGCAAACTCTTAACAAAATGTTGGGGGATTGATTACAAATCCTTTTTCCATCTGACGAATCGACACATGAGCGACACAACTCCGAAGCATCATGGTGCATCACGAGCTAAGGATGACACAGATGAAATATGGGGGTTAATTATGAACCCTTTCTGCTTGCCTCTTTTGGGGACTTGTCCACAAGGGAATGGTAAGACGCCTCCTTTAGAGGTATTTAGCACCAATGTAAACACGCCTGTAGAATCGCCTACGCAAAGATAGGGCTTTAAACAAACCACACACAAGTAGCACACAAATGAACACAAAATGCAGAATTGCCTTAAACAAGTCTTTAAATAAACCAGGGGGGTTCCTGACATGATCAACAACAGAGAACCCCGTCACACATCTCTACCCTACTTGTCATGGCAAGAAAAGAAGTACGGGAATGAAATAAATATGCATAAGGTAAAGAACTATCAGAATATACCAATTGAACGCAAGTTCATCATAAGCGGACAAAATCAAGGGGAAGGAAAGAATACGTCGAGCAAGCTTCACCAAGAAAAACACAAGAGTCATAAATGATATCCAATAATAGTCAAGTGCGAAAATAAATCTCCATCCACGAATGTGTCGCATAATTGTAGTTCCTGCACAAGGTATTAATACAAGCAAAGTAATATCTGGAGAATCACAAGCAAGTAAAGAGTGTCTCTCATGAAATGAGAAATAAGGCATGTCGCATCGGAAGCGTATATGATCCACATTTAAAGTGGCATATTGATTTACCAAGATTAGGTAATTGACAACAAGTATCCCCAGTATACCTTGCACAAGTCACAAGAGGGTTAGCAATTAACAAGAAAGAAATAACAAAAGAAGAAAAAAATTGAAAAAAATGTCAGTTTGTGTCGACTAAACTGGGCCTTATGAGTCGACTCATAGTCGACGTAAATCTTGTCGCTAGCTATGAGAAGGCCTTTGAGTCGACCGCAATAGGACATGAGTCGACTCATGCCTGAGATTTTCCCAGTTTGAGTCGACTAGAGGTCGACACAAGCAAACCCAAGCATGATCAAAGAGTATGCGTCGACTCAAGGCGCAACGGCTCAAGCATTTTGTCGAATACATAATCTTCTCAATTTCAACACATGATTTTTGTATAATTCAATATCTAAATTATGTCACACATGAATAATCAAGAATCAACAACATAATCTCCAAACAACATTAGGCTTTGTTTTCTTGAATAAGCACTTTCATGAAAATCACTTAATTCAATTAGCACTTATTTCAACTATCCCATTCCGGATTTGCATAATATGACTCCAAATCAATTCATATTATCATAATTGAAATCAATTTCACAATTCAATTCCTTAATCAAAGCTTCATCTAAGAGTCTTCAAAAGTGCTTATTCAAGAATCACTTATTTGGAAAAGTGCTTAAATAAAAAATTCACACTGATAGAATGAAGAGGGTGCTTAGGTATATAGATCGCAACAAACCGATCAAAGATCAAAGGAGAATTTCTCTTGATTGGCTCTTGGATCTTCAAAAGTTGTTGAAGTTGTTGTTGTGTTCTTAATGAGAATAGAGAAAACCTTGAGTTTGATCTTGGAGAAAATAGAGAGAGTTTTTTGTGTTTCTGAGTAATCTTGGGATTGTGAAGTTATGATGAGTTATTATGAGACAAAAATCAGATTTGAGACTATATAGTGTGAGTAACTTGGGCCTTGGATGTGCAATTGGGTTGAGCCTTTACTTGACAAAGATATCTCAACATGCCCACAAAGAAACACATCATCATCCGTATGGAATCTCGATTCCGTCGCAAAACAAAAAATGAAGATAATAAAATTTGTGACACATTGACGGAAGAACAGGCTCAATCGGATGAATGGTGATTTAGTTATGATTTTTTGAAATTTCGCCTCAGATGAAAATATTTTCTGGTTCAGTATTTTCAGTGCATTGCTTGTGAAATGGACTAAAAACTGAAGCCTTCGGACTACCGTTTGCGCTTGGAACCTGAAACCAAAATGTAGTAGACGAAATTTTTGAACCAATGCTTTCAAACCCAGTGCGATACGATAAAAATCGATCGAGTTACAATTTTTACAATATCGGAAAATTGTATAATGGAGATTCTGTTTACCACCAAAATTTCTTTGATAACTCAAAATTCACGGTCCTTTCCTTACAGAATCAGTCTTCAATCATAAAAGATGGAATGTAGATGACGTCAAGACATAATTTTGGCAAAAATAAAGGGTCCGAAACGAGCAACAGACTTCGAGTTATGAATTTTTTAGTGTCTAAAAGCTGCTCCTTCAACATACTTTTTCCACTGTTTTTTCAATGAACGCCTTCTGAAGATCCGCACATTCAGAGACTTTCCTTGGGGAATTTTCTCTCGGCCCAAACATATGAAATGAAGTACACATCAAGAATATTTTTTTGATATAAGGAAAAAACAAAGGCGGCGAACCAAGTTAGAGTTACAAATTTTTGAATATCCATAAGATGACGAATCACCAGTTGAATCGGTATACCGTCTTCAAAAGAATAAAGTTCTTGGAGATCTTCCTCATAGAATTAGCCCTTTATTTGAGCATGAGAAGTGATAAGAGAGTCAAGACGTTAACATTTCTTGGAGAATCAACTGAATATATTGAACCACATGCAAGTTATAAATTTATACACACCGGGATACAAATAACCAGTCAGAATTCCAATACCGCTTTAGAGAAATCAAATTATTCAGAGGTGCTCTCCATATAATTGACTTCTGGCTTAAACATACGAAATAGAGATAATACCAAGATGATTCCAAGTTTTAAGAATCAGCACAAGACAATACTCTGGTTTCCAGTTGTGAGTTCTGAGCTTAAACCAACAAAACACCATTTCTGGTCCACAATATCACACATCCATTAAAACATGTGATTTCTTTGCAAATAACTATGGAAATGAGTACCTTGATCCCATGGTCATTGATATATGCGATGCCAAATGACCTACTGGAGGATATGTATATGAAAACTGAAATATGTGTAAGCCAGACGATTCTTGAAGGGGTAGGATAGAATTGGGGTATGACAATTGCCTACATTTAATCGTCTTAAACATGAAAGTGCGATTGGCGCGGGTCTTTCAAACATTCGAGGTAGAAGATGATTAAATACGAAAGCCAAAAATTTGTTTTGAGAGATGGTGTAAATTGATTATATTTTTATTTTATGGCGTTTACTAGGGAAGAAGGTTATTTCTTGCTTTGTTTCTGGTGAAAAAGATTTATGGATGAACTTTGGAAGGTGGTTGCTCGTAATGGGGTAATGGTGCCAATACAAGGTTATCATAGGTTTGTTTGAAGAGAACAAAAGTACAGGACATTCGGAAAATTTGTGACTCAAGAAAATATGAGAAGTGGGTAGGATACCGAAGCGATTCGTGACCCACTGAAACAGACATCAAGAAGGGAGGTATTAGGATAACCCGCAACCTGAACAAATACGTCACAAGGGTAAGATCCCTAACGATCTATGACCCTGAAAAGTTATCAAAATGGGAGGTATCAGGATAACCCACGAACCGAAAGGATGACCAGAGGGTAGGATATCAAAATATCCACCCGAAAAAGTGACATCAAGAGGGGAGGTATCAGGACAACCCGCGACTCGAGAAAATACGTTAGAAGGGTAAGATCCCTAACAATCTACGACCTGGAAATGTCATCAAAATAGGAGGTATCAGGACAACCCGCGACCCGAAAGGACGACTAAAGGGTAGGATATCAAAATATCCACCCGAAAATGTGACATTAGAAAGGGGATGTATCAGAACAACCCGCGACCCGAGGCAAGATGTTGGAAAGGTAAGATCCCTAGTGATCTACGACCCAAAAAAGTAATCAAAAAGGGAGATATCAGGACAACCCGCGACTCGAAAGGACGACCAAAGGGTAGGATATCAAAATATCCACCCGAAAGAGTTACATCAAGATGGGAGGTATCAACATAACCCGCGACCCAAGATAAGACGTCAGAAGGGTAATGTAATACGGTGGGAGAACTTACTTTTTGTTTTATCGCAAATGTTGCGGTTAGCAAGAGTCACCATTGACTTTTTTTTATACAATATTTAGGAAAGGTGAAAAGAACAGGAAAGACCTTTGATATATTTTGAGTTCCGGGGGTAAGTTATGAAAAGGGAAGGTGTTAGCACCCTTTTCATCTGTAGTTATCTACGGGCTCTTAATTGCTTAGTTCACTTTAAAAGCTTGATTTGTGTGTGTGTGATTTGTTTGAAAATATTTTGAAATGCCAATGTAAGGCTGACTTTGTAATAATTCTTGTATCAGTCCTCAAGAATGCATACAAAGTGTTTTTTCGAAAATATTTGTTTGAAAGTGTAGTGTGAAAATGTATTTGTTTGTGAAAAAGGTTGTGAGAAAGCATTCAAGAGTTCTTACCCACTAATGTCTTTCTTGTTATTTCCCTCTCCTTGAGAGATATTATAATGCATACCATTAGTTGGTAGGTAATCCTATCTATTAGATATGAAGGGACAAGCGTAAGGTTATCATATGGTCATCGTAGGCAACATGTAAGGATACTTTAGAAATTGCATCGAAGGGACTATGATCATTTCATAGGAAACTCAGAGGGAGTAGATCATTTCATAGGAAACTCGGAGGGTTATCAAGGGACTATGATCTTTATTCGAAAGGGACTATGATGATATTATTAAATCGAGGGTAACCTATGAACCTATGATTAAATCTCCCAAAGTGTTGTACACTTTTCCCTTGCCAACAAGGTGATAATCTGATGCCATTACGTATAGTTGGCAAGATGAAATGCCCTAAACCAATATGCATACATATTACTTTTAATTCAATAATAGAAAGAGGTGGAATAAAAATGAGAAACTTGAACAATAGAGATTTATCAATATATTTATAATTACCTCAGGAAATTTATTCTGACGGTTGATACTAGCGTTGTCATTAGTTTCTTTCGCCATTGCCGCATTGCCCTTTTCCCTCATTAATACCTCTTTATCTCTTTCCAATGCATTGACTTTTGCTTGTAATTCCATAAGTACATTCATCACTTCTGCATTGGTAGGATTTCTTTTCCGATGATGCTGGTAGAAAGAGGTTGGAGTCACACCATGACCTTTACCCCTCACCCGACCGGAATACTCAGGAACATTCAGTGCTTTACTAAGTACGCTCCTCGTATCCTGGTCATCACCGGTGGACTCCGTTTGTGACAATGTCTCCTGAAAATAATGGAGATAAAAAAATCAATTAAATAGTCATAAAAATTTGATTTAATTAAAGACACAATGTTATACTTACGCATTCATCATAAATTCTTAGAACACTTGGATCAACAGCTTGATTCTTTCCCACACGAGCTTCCTTCCACAGCAAATGTGCTGGAAGTGAGGTTTCATCACTTTTCGTCTCCTCTAACTATGCATAGAAACAAACGGTTAGATCGTCAAATACAACACATTTAGACAATTAATAAGAACATATCATTTCTATTTATTACTTACAATTTTTTCCTCTAAGCGTGCATATCCCAAACGCCCTTTTTTGTATGGATACGCGGGCTTTGATGCTCTCTCACTATTTTTGGCACTCTTTTGCCGGAATTCGTCATCTCTTTGTCTAATAAACTCAGTCCAATCTTCTTGTTTAATGAAAAGATTATACTTTTCTGGCCTTCCGGCCGGGAACTCTTCCAGCCACTTTCCTTTGTCATCCTTAAGATAGGTGTTCGTCAACAGATTTTTCCACCCTCTAAATCTTTTCCCGGCCAACCCAAGTACGGAGCCTTTACGCTCATCTGGAACGTTAAAAGACCGCTGCGTATAAACCATATAAACATATAAGTAATTTAAAAACCATATAAACCATATAAACATATAAGTAGTTTAAAAACCATATACACCATATAAACTTATAAACTTATAAACATATAACCATATAAACCATATAACATACATACCTTCACATCTTCCCAAAACATTTCTTTTCCTTGCTTCAATGCTTCACATTGTTTCGCATTCCATCTAGATATGGAGATTGGCACATGCATACGAACAAGTGTACCAACGTAGCTTGTGAATTTTGAAGCATTAACCCCAACTACTTGATTTGAATGATTCCAATCTACATTATATATCACTCCCTTATCTCTAGCACGAATGATTTCGCGCATTATGGTGATGCCTCGTGCAACATCATTTGCTGAAGTATCATCCGCTGCATGATTTGTTTCTTGTGAGTTTTCATGATCTTGTTGGTTTCCTGGTGGGTTTTCTTGTTGGTTTCCTTGTGGGTTTTCTTCATTGCTAGCCATTAGACCTGTAACAAAAGTCAAACAAGCACATTAGTACACTACATGAAAATGGATAGTCGAAAAAGATATGAATAGCACTAAAGGAACTCAAAATTGAATAAAATGCTAAAAAACCAAACTTGCAAGAAATAAACCTCACCATCAGCTCCGGAAACATTGTTCTACTAAATAAACACTAGTCACATTCGCAAAAATTCAAAACGGTTCAAAAGATATGCCAAAAATTCAAAACATTATTCACATATTACTTACAATATTAGGCTATAATTATAATAATACCTTTTTCACTAACGTCTCTTTCTTTTCTTGGTAGCAATATATTTTACGCTTCTGTTAACAACTCGGATGGTTGGATTGATCCAAATACCCTCATTATGATCATCTCTAGTACAAGGTTCATTCTCATTTTGATCGTTTCTTGTACAAGATTCAATGCCAACGCCAATATCACCTTGATCTCCAATGTTTTCATCAATTACTTTGTTAGACAAAAGCACTATAGACCATTTCGTACTTGTCGGATCATTGACATAGAACACTTGTTTAGCCTGAGAGGCTAGAATAAAAGGTTCATCTTTGTACCCCACCCTATTGAGATCCACTTGCAAAAATCCTGACTTATCCATTCGTACGCCATTATTATTTTCAACCCACTTGCAATCAAATACAGGAATCTGAAACTTCCCGTAATCAAACAACAAAATGCGCTCGATAACCCCAAAATATGACAGATTTGCAAATTTCGGTTTAAGTCATTCGCACTTGATATGTGCATCGCTTCAGCTACCAAGGTAACACCACTATTCTGCATAGTACTTTTATCATCCTGTTCTTTGGTATAAAATGTGTATCCATTAATTGCGTATGCGCTATAAGAAAACACAATCATACTTGGACCATATGCTAAACATCTCAACCTTTCTGTTACTGAAGCAGGATCCGAACGATACTTTGAATAAATTTGTTCCTTAAACCACGGTATGAAACTTCGATTGCGCTCTCGTACTATCCAATTATCATTTCTATTCAGATTTAAACCTCGAAGAACACCCTTGTGCATTTCAGCATACGGCTCAACCTCAATCTCATTGTGCAGAACATACAAATGCACCTGATCCCGTTCGACCATTGACACTGTCACAACTTTATTTCCAATTAGTCTTTTTCCTTCTTTTTTCTCGACAATATGAGATTTGGGGAGTCCAATTGATTGAACATTTGACAGATATTCAGTGCAAAACTCAACCGCTTCTTCAACAATGTATCGTTCCGCAATACAACCCTCCGGTCGACTTCGGTTTTTCACGTACCCTTTTAAAATTTTCATATAACGTTCAGCAGGGTACATCCATCTCATATAAGCTGGTCCGCACAACTGTGTCTCTTTGACAAGATGAACGACTAGATGAACCATTATGTCAAAAAACGAGGGAGGAAAATACATTTCAAGCTCACATAAAGTAACAACCACCTCTTTTTGCAATGTTGGTAAGATCGCAGGATCGATCACCTTGCTGCAAATTGACTTGAAGAAAAAACACAACTTAGTTATTGCGCTCCTTACTTTTTCTGGCAAAATAGAACGTATACATATTGGTAGAAAATGTTCCATTATAACATGGCAATCATGAGTCTTTAAACTCTTTAACTTTAGGTCTTTCATTGACACAAGTCTTCTAATATCTGATGAGTAGCCTTCTGGAACTTTAACTTCACTGAGGAACTTACACAATATTTTCTTCTCCTTTCTAGATAGAGTGTAAACAGCAGGTGGTAGATATGTGCGTCTTCCTTTCGTCACGGGTGCCAATTCAGTTCTAATTCCCATGTTTAACATGTCCTTCCTTATGTTAATGCCATCCTTAGACTTTCCTTGTATATTGAGTAACGTACCAATAACACTATCAAATACATTTTTTTCAATATGCATAACATCGAGGAAATGTCTTACGTACAACGACTTCCAATATGGAAGTTCAAAAAAAATCGACCTCTTCTTCCACCCACTCGTGACAAGTCTATGTGCAAAAGGCTTGCCAAACTCAGTACTCACATCTTTCACCTTTTCAAAAATCTGATCACCTGTCAACATATGTGGAGCTCTACCGTATTCTGCCTCTCCATTGAATGCCTTTCTCCACCCACGATAGTGATGATTAGAATTTAAGAATCTACGATGACCGAGAAAAACATTCTTCTGACAAAAGTTCAATCGCATCGTATCGGTTTCATCTTCACAAACAGGACACGCTTTTTGACCCTTAATGCCGTACCCTGATAGATTTCCGTACGCCGGAAAATCATTAATTGTTCCAAACAACATCGCCCTCAAGTTGAAACTTTCTTTCCTATACCCATCGTAAACCTCCACACCGGTCTCCCACAAAAACTTCAAATCTTCGACTAAGGGTGCCAAGTACACGTCTATGTCATTCCCTGGTTGTTTGGGCCCAGAAATTAACATAGATAGCATCATGTACTTACGCTTCATACATAGCCACGGAGGTAGGTTATATATCATAAGAATCACGGGCCAGGTGCTATGCGAGATACTTTGAATACCATGCGGGTTCATTCCATCAGTAGACAACGACAAGCGAAGATTTCTTGCTTCTTTTCCAAATTCAGGATAATCAATATCAACTTTCGTCCACTGTGGTGAGTCTGCCGGATGTCGCAACTTCCCATCAATAATTCTTTCATCTGCATGCCAAGTCAAGTGTCTTGAATCAGTCTCACTACGATACATGCGCCTAAATCTCGGAATTATAGGAAAATACCATAACACCTTTTCCGGAGACAACTTTTCCTTATATCGAGGGGCACCGCATTTAGGACACTCATTTAACACTGCGTACTCGTTTCGAAATAAAACGCAATCTTTTGGACATGCATGTATCTTTTCATAGCTCATGCCAATAGAGGACAACATCTTTTTGGCCTCATACGTTCGATTGGGAAGAACATTATCCTCTGGTAGCATTTCTTTCACGAGGGCTAATAACTGTGTGAAACTTTTATCCGACCATCCGTTGTCCGCCTTTAAGTTGTACAACTTTAACACCGCAGACAATCTTGTGAATTTTGTACAACCATCATACAACGGTTTCTCTGCATCGCTTACCAACCTCTCGAACATTTTGGGACAATCCTCAAGATCTTCTTCAAGCGCTTCTGCAATCTCTTCGACTCGATCATAATCGTATGCGTCTGCGAAATCCTCATTTGAAGCATACGTCGTATTATAACTCGATTCAACATTCCCGCTACTTTTCTCACCATGCAAATTCCAACATGCATAACTTCTATCAATTCCATGCATCAGTAAATGCGATTCCAACTGAATCGCGTCAACCCGTCTCCCATAACAGCATCTCAAGCAAGGACATATCATTCCATTGGGTTCTCTGGCGTGCGCAACGGCAAACTTAACGAATTCTGATACCCCATCCTCATACTCTTTCGACAATCGATTGGCAGTCATCCATTTTTTATCCATGGTTTGACTATAGCAACTAATTAGTCACGCAACTATAGCAAAATAATAATTAATTACCTGTAAAGACAATCAGTTATTCAAGTCAGTTCAAGAATAGGATAGAAACCTTTGAAAATGTTGAGAGCGTCCCGCGTACACTACGATCAAGGACAGTTCGAATTTCTTCAATCGGAGAAAGCTATCCTATGCGGGAAAGGCTATTTTAATACAAGTTATGGCTCAGGCTATGCCTACTTACCCCATGAGTGTGTTCAAATTCCTGGAGAATATGTGTGAGGACATAGAAAGAATCATGTGCAACTACTGATGGGGTTCTAAGGACAATGATATGAAAATTTGTTTGATCAGCTAGGATAAGATGTGTTAGGCTAAAGACAAAGGTGGTATGGGATACAGAAATATGAGTGCTTTCAATGATGCAATTCTAGCCAAACAAGCCTGGAGACTTAGTATCAATCCTAACACTCTTATTCACTAATGTTTAAAGGCAAAGTATTTTTCCAACCAAGACACTCTTGCAGCAAATTATAAACCTACAAATAGCTATTTATGGAAAAGCATCATAAAGTCTAAGGATATTATGAAGGAACGCTGCTGCTGGAAAATTGGTAATAGGTTAAATACTAAAGTCTGGGAGGATCAATCGTTGCCTTATCAAGACAGTTACAAAATTGTCATAAGTAAACCTATGAATACTCAAGTGTACTAGGTGAGATACCTAATGGATGCGGATGGCTGTAACTGGAATACTCAGGTTATAGACCAAAATTTTCTTCCTTATGGCAAGGAAAGAATCCTTCAGATTCCAATAGGAACTAACGATGATCAGGACTCCATCTTGTGGATGGCCACCAAAGATGGCAATTATACTGTTAAGTCTGGCTGTCACTGTATTCTTAATCAGTACTCTAGTGATCAGCCTAGTGGCTCTGACAGAGATAAGATGAAGAATATGTGGCAGATATACTGGAAGGTCAAAGTGCAACCTAAGATTAAGGTGTTTGGGTGGACTATTCTCAATAACACCACACCTAATCATAGTTCCCTGAGTGAGAAGAGAGAATAATGTCCTGTTTACTGTCTTATGTGTCATCACCAGAAGGAAACTCAAGATCATTTGTTTATTAACTGTCAAAATTCTAAAAGGATATGGTTTGGTTCTAACTGTAACATTAATTTTCACAACAAAGGCAACAAGACTATAATTGACCAGATGTGGCACATAAAAATCAAAACAGACTAGGAAATAATTGGGAAAGTTCTAACCTACCTCTACTACATTTGAAGGGCTAGGAACAAGAGGTTTTCGAGTTTCAACAAGTTCCAACTAACAGGTGCTTAATTATGCTAAAATCATATACTAAAAACAATAAACTTTCCATCATCAATAAACAATATCCAAACTATTTTTCAAACCAAATCATGTAAACTATTTCAAACAATTTAAACCAATAATACTCTCTCACACTTTACACGAATTATTATAACCTCACTCTTTCATTATCTAGTCGCAGCTAAAATAGCAGTAGCAGTTGGAAGAATATATCTCAGATTTTGAATACATATCTTCTCAGGTTGAGAGTCTCCCTCAAGAACAATACCTAGGGTACTATTTGGGAGGTCAAGAACAATACCTAGGGTACTTTTTGGGAGGTCTCAAACCAGAAATTCACCTGAGGATGAGGACCTTAAATCGACAGCGGCACTGACCACAACTTTGTATCTCCCCAACATCGGGTCTCATGGAGAATTTGAATGGCTCCTTGAGGGTTAGGCTTGAAAATTGACATCATGTTCTACTGAAGGGAAATGCTCTGAGCTGGAGGTTTAGTTGGATAACTTAACTACCACATTGGATGCTTATATCTTGGAGATGGAGGATTTGGACATGATATTGGGGGTGGTTTGGTTGTAGAAATTTTGTAAGGTTCCTTTTTATTAGGGGAAATGACCATAAGTTTCCAAGGGTAGGAGGTAAGAGTTGAGCTTCACAGAAAACTCCTTAATGAGGAGAACTCAACCCTCGAAAAGGAAGCACAACCCCAACTAGTTTGTTTTCTAGTTTCTTGGAGGAGAAGGGAAAGGAGGTAGAGTTTGGTAAGGCTCAAGGAATGATGCCACATCAGTAGAGTTTACCTTGCTGAGTGCCTTGGACAAAACAAATGAATGAATTTGAGGAGGTGCTCTGACCTCCAAAGATATTCAAAGAGGTGGACAACGAACATGAATATGGCAAGCTAAATGGGAGGGTCAAATTGTGGATGACACAAACTTGGGAAAATGGAACTTTGATGCAGACTCAGATCTTTAATGTCATCCTTGAGAACAAGACTGTTGTTGCAGGAGGAGGCAGTGATAGGAAACTTGGACATATGGTCCATGGTGAGGCAACCTTTGGGAGAAGGCGGGGCTGGGGAAGACAATTAGTTAGTGAAGTGTGCAGCAGCCGCATGTGAGTTGGTTATATGAGAAGAGGGCATTCTGAAATATTGTTAAATTTGGGCAGGAGAATGTTTTCTCTGGTTTAGGAGCTTTCAGCTCTGGTTAGGAGTTCTAGAAACTCTGGTTTGACAATTCAACACCTCCTAGCAGTGCTACGAAGAGAAATAATGACCTAAATAACGGGTTGAAAGATCTATTTTACAGAAAATTAGAAGTTACAATTGTTAAGGGAAATAAGTAGAATTGGAGAGCTATCTATATAACAGAAATACTTTTTAGAGCTATCTATATAGAATCATCTGGAGCCACTGATCTAGCATCAAAGGGGCAGGGTGCTTCAGACAGAACTAATGCGAGAATTAAAGGTTAGTGTTCTAACATCACATTTATCACCCCAATCCACCACCCATCCATCCCTAACCTATACTAACATGCTTGGGGAACAAAAAAACATAAAATCGGTACATGCATACTCAATAATCATACCATTGTCATGAATTTCAGGCATTAGCACAAGACCACACATGAACATACAACCCTAAGCTTCTAACCCCAAGTTCTAACTAAGAACTTACCTTGAAGAGAATATTTTGAGTTGGGTGTTTGAGAGATGAAGAAAATGATGATGACTTATACACTTGATCACTGCCCTTCTTCAAAATGATGATGAAGACGAAGTCTTGCGACGACGGCCGGAGGACGGACGAAGACGGAGGAAGAAGAGTTGCGTTTGAAGAAGAGAAAAGAATGAATAATGTTATTTTGCTGTTTTAATTTATTAAATTAAAAATAATATAAGCTATAACAGCGCTTTTGAAAGCGCTTTCATAGGGGGGCTTTTACCAACGCTTTTTAGGGTAAAAGCGCTTTCATAGGTCCAGCTATGCCAGCGCTTTTGAAAGCGCTTTCAAAGGCCAATCTTCCACAGCGCTTTTTAAAAAGCGCTTTCGTATCCCCCACCTATGCCAGCGCTTTTAAAAAAGCGCCTTCGTAGGTTTCCCTTTTTTTTAATTTTGTTTTTTGTGAAGGCTATGGCAGCGCTTTTTCAATAAGCGCTTTAGTAGAGGCGCTGCTAAAAGCAGTTTTTGGCGTAGTGTCAACAAATACGTCACAAGTGTAAGATCCCTAACGATCTATGACCCAGAAAAGTTATCAAAATGGGAGGTATCAGGATAACCCACGAACCGAAAGGATGACCAGAGGGTAGGATATCAAAATATCCACCCGAAAAAGTGACATCAAGAGGGGAGGTATCAGGACAACCCGCGACTCGAGAAAATACGTTAGAAGGGTAAGATCCCTAACAATCTACGACCTGGAAATGTCATCAAAATAGGAGGTATCAGGACAACCCGCGACCCGAAAGGACGACTAAAGGGTAGGATATCAAAATATCCACCCGAAAATGTGACATTAGAAAGGGGATGTATCAGAACAACCCGCGACCCGAGGCAAGATGTTGGAAAGGTAAGATCCCTAGTGATCTACGACCCAAAAAAGTAATCAAAAAGGGAGATATCAGGACAACCCGCGACTCGAAAGGACGACCAAAGGGTAGGATATCAAAATATCCACCCGAAAGAGTTACATCAAGATGGGAGGTATCAACATAACCCGCGACCCAAGATAAGACGTCAGAAGGGTAATGTAATACGGTGGGAGAACTTACTTTTTGTTTCATCGCAAATGTTGCGGTTAGCAAGAGTCACCATTAACTTTTTTTTATAATATTTAGGAAAGGTGAAAAGAACAGGAAAGACCTTTGATATATTTTGAGTTCCGGGGGTAAGTTATGAAAAGGGAAGGTGTTAGCACCCTTTTCATCTGTAGTTATCTACGGGCTCTTAATTGCTTAGTTCACTTTAAAAGCTTGATTTGTGTGTGTGTGATTTGTTTGAAAATATTTTGAAATGCCAATGTAAGGCTGACTTTGTAATAATTCTTGTATCAGTCCTCAAGAATGCATACAAAGTGTTTTTTCGAAAATATTTGTTTGAAAGTGTAGTGTGAAAATGTATTTGTTTGTGAAAAAGGTTGTGAGCAAGCATTCAAGAGTTCTTACCCACTAATGTCTTTCTTGTTATTTCCCTCTCCTTGAGAGATATTATTATGCATACCATTAGTTGGTAGGTAATCCTATCTATTAGATATGAAGGGACAAGCGTAAGGTTATCATATGGTCATCGTAGGCAACATGTAAGGATACTTTAGAAATTGCATCGAAGGGACTATGATCATTTCATAGGAAACTCAGAGGGAGTAGATCATTTCATAGGAAACTCGGAGGGTTATCAAGGGACTATGATCTTTATTCGAAAGGGACTATGATGATATTATTAAATCGAGGGTCTTTTGCAAAAGTATTCATACTTTAGAAGGACATGACCAATATTCGTGAGACAACAAGAGAGGTTACCCTAGAGGTACAAGTGTGAAGAGTGTGTTAATTTATTTATGTTAATCTTGGGAATTAGAGTTATCTATTTCCAATTGTTAGTCTTTCCATGAAACCCTAATTACTAACAGATTAATATGTACAGAAAATTAAAGTGCATAATGTAAAATCCTACACTATTACATCCTTGGAGCAGATATATAATTATAAAAATGCGGGAATATTAAATCTAAGTTAATACAATTGAGAATGCAACATATACACTTGATCTATGAATTTAAATAGCAAAAATAAATAAGAAAAAGAATGTTAGAAAATTGTTAAAGACCTAAAGTTCTAAGTTAATGTTATTGGTGTTTTTTTGTAGAAAATAATAAATAGTAAATAAAACCTAATTATTTCTAATTAATTTTAATATTGAGAAAAATATAATTAATAAATACATAAAAATATGTCAAAAACCCTAATCTTAATTTGTTATGTTTAGAAAATAGTTAATTAAGAAAATATAATAAAAATTAGGGTTAGTAAAAATAGGAAACAAACAAATGCATGGGGTGGGAGTTGAACCCACGCCCTTGAAGTCACCAATGAGCATTCTTTACACCTGGCTAGCGTTGTGTTTGTGTTTGATAACGTCTAGAGCTCAACATATGTTAACCTTGTATTTTGCAGTGAAAAATAAAAGAAAAAATGCCCAAGGGATGGCTCGAACCCACACCCTTTACTATGTCAAACGTATCACTCACCACCAAGCCAATTGTTGTTGCATGTCAGTTAATTAGCATGAATTCAATATAGTATAAATCAAAATTAAGAAATTAAATTAAAATAAAACTAGAAAAGCACACATTGTGGTGGGGTCAAGTTTTTTTGAATGGACCAATCATATTGAGAGGATTGGCCACGTAAGAGTCAGCAGTTCAGATGGCCGGTCAAACCACCGTGGATGGTGGTTACAACCATCTTCTCCAATGGTGCTAAACATGAATTATGTGAAATCAACATCAAAAAACAAAACAAAGTGCCTATATTGGCTAGTTAAGAGGCTGCGAGTTTAATGGTATTGTTAGGTTGGCCTGAAAATGCGTGTTGCACATAATACGAATCTCAAGCGAAGGTTTTCCCTAACAATGGCGAATCTTCATCCCTACATCAAACCTCAAAGTTAATGGTTCAAAAAAATTCTAAACATGATTATGAACATATGTGAATGCTTTAAAACAATTTATATTGTGAGAAATAATAGTTTGAAATCGAAGAAAGTTACAAAACCGGGGCAACTTGGTGGGCACGTTCTAGGATGATTCAAGCTTGAGTGATGGTTGGGATGAACTCCTGGGAACCTAAGGAGTGTGATAAAATGCGTCGAATGGATTGATATATGTTGGAGATAAGGGTTTGAGTTTTCCCTAGTTCTTGAAAAATTTGAGATTTTTAGGGTTTATTCTTGAGGCAGCATGCGTGTTCCTTGGCATCTGAATGTGTCCTCTATTTATAATGCTTGGATTAGGTCAACAAACATGGAAAGGATTTTTTGCAATCATGGTCAAATATTTGATTTGAATTTTGCATGAAAAGTTTCTTTTTTAAGCTCAATATTTTGCCAATCATCCTCCCACGGTTTTGCTAGCTGGTTGTGAGCTTTTTGGGCTTCAAATCTGATCCAAAACAAAAGCCACACGCCTTGGTCCAATCATCTTGAAAATTTATTTGATTTATTTTAAAAATATGTGAATAAAATTAAAATAAAAAAATAAAAAAATCAAGGCCATGCATGGATGGACTTAGAGGTCCTCTAACATGTTATAAACATGTTTATACTTCAAAAGTTATGCCCATTAGTCCAAAAGTTCAAAATTGATCAATTTAGGCTTCATGCATTTCTCAAAATTTCCTCAACTTGCACGACTCATAACTCTCTCAATTTTTATCATATGAAGATGATCTTGGACTTTTTGGAAACCTCAAGATTTCTCCTATAACTTTCATGTTGGTCAATTTTTCATTTTAAGTATTAATATTTTTTTAAATTGCTTTGACAAAAGATGTCTTTTTGTTGACTTTTAAAATGACCTGTAATGTTTTGGCCCATATCTCTCAAATGAAGCATTTTTGGCCTTGAGCTTAAAGATACAAAGTTGTAGAGAATTGTATTTCCTTCAAGATATGCTTTGGTTGAGGAATTTCTGATGAAGTATGTGAAAGTTATGCTTGGTCAATGTTCAATTGACTTCTCCTTAAGAAAACCCTAATTTAGTAACTCTTGACTTTTGATGAATCTTAATTTCTATTGATGGAGCCTTGATCAAATGTTGAATGTGAGTTCAAAATATTGACGTAGACCCAAAATCTTGAAGTTTAACATTAAATTGGTCAAAGTTTACTTTTTGTCCAATACAATTGATTTTCAATCATCTGGCTAATTGACTAAGCAAATTTGTGATGTAAGGCTTAAAACATAGCATAAGGGTACTTTGAGACATATGAGAAACCATGAAATCCACTTAAGGCATTATAAGTCCAGTTTCCTTTGAGAGAAGAAACACCCTAGTTGTAGGTCAATTGCTTAGGAGGAGAGTCCATCTGATCAATCTTTGATAAGTATTGAGCAATTGAGACCTTCATGAGAATGAGGATGTGTCTTGAATTAATTTGTCTCAAAGATGGGAGGGAAAATTTTGGGGTGCAACAGCTGCCCCTGTTTAATCTTCTTAAACCTGAAGAGTTAGATTGGCATGTCCGCCATTCGTGATCTGAAAGTGGAAGAGAATTGAACACTTAAGTGCCCAGAAATTTGAACTCACATGTGCACGAAGTAACATTGTTGGTTGATTATATCGGGAATGGGCTTAAAGATCCAATTTGGAAAAGGTGATGGGATGCCGTTAGATATGGGCTTATAGATGCCATCTAGAGAAGTGATAGAGTATCTTCAGGGATGGCCTTACAGATGCCATTCAGAGTGAATGTTGATAGGAGTACCATAATGAGTCTATGCCTTACTGTATCTGAAAAAGTATACTAGAATGATTCTATGTCCGACTGTATCTAGCAGACGTGCTAGGGAGTGTCAGGATGCATCTTATGTCTCTATTGTATCTGAATGATGTTCTAGAATGAGTCTGTGTCTTAACTGTATCCATGAGGGGATTAGAATGAGTCTTCACCCGACTGTATCTGAACAATGTATTGGAGTGAGTTTAAGCCCGGCTGTATCCAGAAGTGGATCAGAATGAGCCTTCGCTCGATTGTATATGAAAAAATGTACTAGAATGAGTATACACCCGACTGTATCTAGAAGTGGATCATAATGAATCTTCACCCGATTGTATTTGAAAAATGTACTAGAATGAGTATGAGAATGAATCTACATCTCGATCATATCTGAAATGTATCCAGAAGATTTAGTAGAGTGAATTTTCAACTAATTGTGTATGAAAGAGGTGTTTATCAGAATGAATCAATGTCTCATTATATTTGAAAGATGATAAACTATTGACAATATCTACCTGCTCTGGAACTAACCTGAAAAGGAAAAGTTAGTTTTATGTAATGTCATGATGTATGTAATGCATTTCTTAATGATGCTCTCAAAATAAAAGAGAATATTATATGCGATATGTTATGATGTATGGATGCAATATGTCCTTGGAGTGTATTGATAACTTGTAACAACGTCTAGCTGGGGAAAATAAATCCTTGACTGTTGCTGGGGATGAAGAAAGTAAATATTCAATTTATTTTATAACAACTTTACTTGGGATTTCCTCTTTCTGTTTGAGGACACTCTGCCGGGGGTCTTCGAATTCTTCTTAGGGATATAATAAGTCCAGGAAAGTCGGTCATTTGTCGTTCTTTTCTATTTAAGGATTTGATTCTTATGTAACCTGACTGGGTATAAAAGAGACAGATATTCTTCTGATGTGCTATCTTACCAGGTTTCAGATATGGGTATCGACCCTTCTGGAGAGGCCAACGTTGAATGACATCTGGCTGGAGAAGATAATTCTGTCAAGGAATTTGCAGTATTGGAGAAATAAACTCCATTGGGGAATTATATCCTATAGACTGAATTGAGGAAATAATCTCTAATGGGGATTGGAAATTCATAGGTTGCGCTGAGGAAGTTTCCACTGTATGCTAGGGAAATGATCGAACTTCCTTATCTGCTAGAGGACCTATTGGAGAAGATGATCATGTCGAGCTATCCATCAGGGATATAGAGGTGAATTGCTGGAAGATGCCTCATTTTCTGTTAGAGGGGATATTAGATTCGTTGGGAAATATATCTTTGTTGGGGATGAGCTTGTGATGATAGCTTTGTAGAGATAGTTTCATGGAGATTTCTTTGTGGGAATTTATGGACAACTTTTGAACATTACCCCAACTCCTAGAGTCTTTAGTAAACGCTAATCCTATTTTCATGCATATATTTTGTAAACAGTAATCATATTCAAATGCATATGTTCATTCAACGTAATCATTGGATGTTTTAGAAAATAAAACAGAGAAAGTAAAAACCATTTTGAATTTTGAAATATATTTAATTGCATTGATTCTGAAAGTTTGCCTATAAGCGGGCAATTTTATACAAGAATATAGAAATCCTAGTAAGAGGAAATCGTCGTAAAAATTGAAAAAGGGGTACAAAGTGATAAACAAATAAAAACAACTATGTGGAAATAATCCCATCGAGTTTCAACTATGCTATTGCCCCAATGTCTTCAAGTATCTCATCACTTGTAATTGGAAGAAGATGATTAAATTGATCTGTACCATTTGAACTTGACGCTAGTAATGAAGCTAGATGTAAGTAGCTAGGTGATCCAACGGGTTATAGTCGTATGCTTTAATCCCTAACTTTTACCTAGACCCCCCTTTTGGGTTTTTAGTCCATCGAGATATCCTTTTTAGCCCAAGCCGCCTTTTTAGGTTTTCCACTTGTCGGATGTACAATATATATATATATATATATATATATATATATATATATATATATATCCATAATTTTTGCCCGAATCCTTTTGGTTCGCTGGGATGCCCTTATTTTTGCCTAGGCCTATAAACCTAGCGGGTCTCTTTTATGCGTAGTACTTTTTGACTATGTCTGCATTCACAAGGTGCGAAAAATCTTCACGTCCATGATGGTAAGTATCATAGCACCTATGGAAAATATATTTTTGATAAAAAATGGCCCTTTGTATGTGGGAGACCATTTGCCGCTGAGATCACCTTGTGGTAGGATGATGCACTTTATTACCAAATCACCAGCCTGGTACACCTGATGTTTGACTTTCTTGTTAAAAGCCTTGATCACGCGTTTCTGATACATATGACCATGACAAATAGCTGCAAGCCTTTTTTCATCAATCAAATTCTTCTGGTCAAGTCGAGTCTGAATCCATTCGTCTTCATCTAAACTTGCGTCTTTCATAATCATTAGCAAAGGAAATTGGACTTCAACAAGTAAGACAACCTCCATACAGTATGCGAGAGGGAACATGGTTGTCTAGTTAATGTACATACTAAAATACAGTAACCACGAAGAGAAAATGGTATCATCTTATGCCAATATTTGTATGTCACTGTTATCTTCTGCAAGATCTTATTGATATTCTTGTTAGCGGCTTCCACTGCGCCATTCATCTTTGGTCGATACGGAGAAGAATTGTGATGCTTAATCTTGAACTGCATGCACAGTTCCATGATCATAGTATTGTTAAGATTTCTACCATTGTCCGTGATGATCCTTTCAGGGATGCCATACCAACAGATAAGGTTATGCTTAATGAATTGAGCGATAATATTCTTGGCAACAAAAGCAAACGAGGTTGCCTCACCCACTTCGTGAAGTAATCAATAGCGACAAGGATGAAACAATGTACATTGGAAGAAGTAGGCTTGATCTCTCCAATCATATCAATGCCCCACATTGCAAATGGCCAAGGAGCAGTCAAGACATTCAAAGGAAGCGAAGGCACATGTACTTTGTCAGCATAAATCTGGAATTTGTGGCAAGTTCTGGAATGATGATGGAAATCGATTTCCATGGTAGACCAATAATAACCTTCTCTCAGAATCTTTTTAGCCATTGTATGTCCACTGGAGTGAGTACCAAAGATACCTTTGTGCATATCTTCCATAATTTTCTCAGCTTCTTTCTTGTTTATACAACGAAGCAAAGTCGAATCGTGGTTGCCCTTGTACAAGATTTCGTTACTCATAAATAACTTGGCAGAGAACCTCCTTAGAAATTTATTATCATTGATAGACGCCCCTTTAGGATACTCTTGAGTTTCGAGGTATCTTTTTACCTTGTGGTACCAAGGATTTTCCTCTACTCCACCAGTATCAACTTCGTAGCAATGCGTCGGTTCATCTAGTCTCTCAATAGTAATTCGAGGAGCTTCATTATCCCATCTGACTTTGAACATAGATGACATGGTAGCTAGTGTGTCTTCCAATTAATTCTCTTCTTGTGGAATGTAATAAAAAGTGATTTCTTTGAAGTATGGAATTAATGTCAACACATGCTCTTGATAAGGAATGAGTTTGGATGCTTCGTGTCCCATTCTCTCTTAATTTGACTGATCACTAGGGCTGAGTCCCCATATACATTCAAGAATTGAATTCTCATATCGATGGAAGCTTTGATACCTATGATGCATGCTTCGTACTCGGCCATATTGTTGGTACAATTGTAATACAGTGGGAGAACCAAGTTGTTTTGCGTTTTATCGCAAATTTTCTGGATAGCTAGAGTCCCCACTGACTTCTCTTTTATCCAATATAAGGAAAGGCTGAAAAGAATAGGAAAGACCTTGATAGATTTTGAGTTTAGGGGGTAAGTTATGAAAATTTTCTTTTTTGTGTGCGTGTGTTTTGAAAAATATTTTGAAAATTGAACTATGTAATGATCCTTGTATCAGTCCTCAAGAATGCGTACACGTTTTTTTTTTTAAATATCTTTGAAAATGTTTGTGTAAAATTTTTTGTTTTTGTGAGCAAGCGATTAAAAGTTCAACCCACTCAAGGTCGTTCTTGTACTTTTCCTCCTCCTTTAGATAGTGCTATCTGTACCATTAGTTAGTAGGAAGCCCTATCATTAGATGTGAAGGGACATTGAGGGTCGTCATACAATCATTGAAGGCAACTGGTAAGGATGCTTTAGCAACTTCGTAAGGGACTAGATCATTTATCGAAAGGAAACTTCAAAGGGTCATCGAGGGACTAGGATCTTTTATTCGGGGGACATTTTCTAAATCGTCCCCATTCTCGAGGTACATGACAGTTTAATCGAAAGGCAACAAGAGAGGCTACCCTAGAGGTGCGAGTGTGCAAGTGTGTTTATTTCATTTATTTAGTCTTGAATTAGGGTTTTTCTAGCGTTTAATTATTATCTTGTCATACAAACCATAGTTACTAGCAGTATAAAATATAGCAGGAAAAGTAAAGTGCAGAATGTAAAAACCTAAAACTATTACAACACTTCGGGGCAGTTACACAAAAAGATGCGGGAAAGCAAAGTGCGAAATTTAAACCTAGACTATTACATCCCATAAACAGTTACATGTTAATAAAAAAAGAGCGAAAAATAAAATCTAGACTATTACATTCGTGCAACTTATACAGTCGATCTAAGAAATATAAAAGTATGATAAAAAATAGAAAAGGAAAATATTTTTGGTGTTTTTTTATGAAGAAAATAGTTTATGATAATTAATTAAAACCTATTAAGTCTAATTAATTTTAATAAAAAAATAAATAATTAATTAAATTATTAAAAGACTAATTAAAAACTAAACCCTAATTTAGTTTAATTAAGAAAACCTAAAACTACTTTTTTGTATTTTAATTAAAATAAAAATATAAGTAAAATGAGAAAAAAGAAAAATATAAAAGAAGGAATTTGGGCCTGAATCAGCAAAAAGGGAGGGTGTGAATTGTAAAGAAGGTGCAGGCTCAAGGTTGGATCCCCTGATCCTGTGTGGTCATTCCATGAGATTGCATCATAGGCTGCATGTCTTGGAGGCATCAGATATGGATCTGAGGGCTTCGAGACTGAAGGTGCATTGTATGAGGAATACTTGCACTACGTGTGATCTACAAAATCAAATAATATGAAAAACAAAAAGGCAGGGATCGAACCCACGCCCTATACCCAAGTGTCTTATCGCGCACGCTTCTACCATTGGGGTGGATATACATCTGTTTATTTTATTGAAACGAATTAAATATATAATAAAATAACATTACTAGACCAACGAAGCACCAGAGCCCTATCTTCGATTGTCTTCTCAGGAAAGCTCGTTTCTCCAACCTGCAAAACAACAATTGTTAGTGATTCCCAAGGACCTTATCCCCCTAATTCAGGCCTTGCAAGTTCAGTGGGAGTAATAGTTTTGGCTGGTTCTCCTTGTACAAGGAGATTTGAAACAAATAGCTTAAAAAGGCTAATGCATGGCCACACGTGATCCAGTCGTTATGGAGGCCATGTGATTATCCAATCCTGCATTATTGAACCTCAGAAATACATTAGTGATGTTAGTGTGCATTAAAACATAAATAAAACAAAAAATACATATTCATGCAAAAATGTAAAATAGATGATGCATTTTCATGCGTTTCAGGTCCTTTGGATCATTGCAAATGATCTAATCTTACCCCATAACACTTCAGAGGTTATTTGGAATGGCTGGTTTGCGATGAGGAGGGCTGAAACTAGGGTTCTTGATTTTCCCTAGTTTTTGATATTTTTGGAATTTTGGAGAGGCTTCTTGTTACAAGGGTTCCTGTCTTGCTTGTCTGAATGAAGAGAATTATATAGATCTTGAAATTAGGTCAAAAGGTTGTGGGTTTGTACCTTGTAAGAAATCTTGACTTTATCTTATTTAATTTTGATCTTTAAATAAATAAAATAAAAAATAAATAGAATAAAACCCCAAGGGGTGTATAAATAACTTTTGAGGTTCACTATGAAGTATATAACACGCATGGACCTTGAGACAATATCCCATTAGCCCAAAAATTCAAGTTTGATCACGTTAGGTTTCATGCATTTGCTCAAAATTTCCCAACTTGCACAAATCATAACTCTCTCAATTTTTATCATTTTAAGGCGATCTAGGATTTTTTGGAAAGCTCAAGATGTACTATAAAATCTCTATTTGATCATTTTTGCATTTGAAGATTTTATCTTGATGTAAGTTGCCTTGACAAAAAGTGTTTTTTTGTTGACTTTTGAAATGACCTATAATGTATTGGCCCATATCTCTCAAATGAAGCATTTTTTAGACTTGAACTTAGAGACAAAGTTGAAGAGAATTAAATTTCCTTCACAAAGATCTTTGGTTGAGAAAAATCTGATAAAGCATGTGAAAGTTATGCTTGGTCAAAGTTCAGTTATCTTCTCCTTAAGAAAACCCTAATTTGGAAACTTTTGACTTTTGATGAATTGAGAGTTTTCTTGATGAATCATGATCAACCCTTGATCAAATGATGAATGTGACTTCAAAATCTTGACGTTGACCAAAAATATCGAAGTTTGAATGTATGTTGACCATAATTGACTTTTTACCCAATACAAATGATTTTAGTCATCTAAGCTATTGACTGAGAAAACTTGTGATACCAGACCGGAAATTTGGCATGATCATTCCTTAAGACATATCAGGAGCCATGAGATCCACTTGAGGCATTATAAGCTCAAATTTCCTTGAGAAATTGAAACCCTAGTTTGTAGGTCAAATGCATAGGAGGAGAATTTGTATGAACAAACATTGAGTAGCCTTGATAAATTGAAAACCCTAGTAGCATGAGGAGGTGTCTTGAAAAAAATGGGAGGACAAATTTAGGGGTACAACAGCTGCCCCTGTTCAATCTTCTTAAAGCTGAAGAGTTAGATTAGCATGTCCGCCATTCGTGATCTGAAGGTTGAAGAGGATTGGACACTTAAGTGACCTGAAATTTGCATTTGTTGGTGCATGAAGTAACATGGTTGGTTGACACTATTGCTTGAAGATTCCATTCAGAGAGATGATAGAGCGTCATCAGGGATGGGCTTAAAGATTCCATACAAAGTGACTGTTGATAGGAATATCAGAATGAGTCCACACTCGACTTGATTTGATGGATTGAATATTTCCAAAGAAAAATGTTTTTCAAAACGAAGGCCCTGAAGGAGATGCTTTTCAGAATTCGCTCTCTAAAGGAAGATGTTTTGGTCATTGTAATACGGTGGCAGAACTGACTGTTTTTTTTTGTTACTACTGGTTTTGCGTTTTTAGTTCGCAAATGTACGTTAAGTAAGAGTCGCTGCCGTCTTTTATTTTATCCAACAAAGGAAAAGGGAAAAAGAAAAGAAAAAACCTTTTTCGAGATGTTTCTGAGTACCCTTTCTATCCATGGTTTTCCATGGGCTCTTAGGTACTTGCTCATTTTGAAATTGCTTTTGTGTGTGTTTTGAAAAGCTTTGAAAATGCCTTAGTGCGGTGTTTCGCTTTATGCTAACCCTTGTGTCAATCCTCAAGAGTGTGATAAAGCGTTTTTGAAAACATTGTTCGAAAAGTGTAAGTGTGAAAAACCTGGTTGTTTTGAGCAAGTACTTAAGAGTTTCTACCTACTCGAAAAAGACTGTTCATTTTCTTATTTCCTTTAGATAGTGCTATCCTACTATTAAGGAGTAGGTAGCTCCATCTTGGAGTTTGAGGGACAATCGAAAGGGACGATTACGGTCACTTAAGGCAACAGGGCAAGATCTCTTAGTAATTGTCCTAAAGTTCTAAGATCACATTTTATTTTACCGAGGCAACCTTCGAAAGGGACTTGTGATCTTTGAATTAGAGGACAATAACTAAGAATTCTCACGTTCAAGAATAGTGACCGTATTTTCGAGGCAACCAAAATGGGAGATACCATATAGGTGAGCATGTGCAAATGTTTGATTTCAGTTTATTTATCTTTGCACAGTTAGGGTGTTCTATTATTTTAAACATTCGATTTATCTTTTGCATACAATCATATTATCCTTTCATCTAAAAAGTTTAAACAATTGCAGAAATTAAAAGCGGAAAAGTAAATCTACGCTATTACAGTGCTTCGGGGAATGGGGATTACATGACCAAAAACTTTGGGAATTCAACAGTAAATAAAATCCTAGTTAAAAACTATTACAAACCCGTAATCAAATACAATAATTGGAAAAATAAATAAGTAAACGCGCGCGAAGAATGACACGGGAATAAATTAAATATCCTATAGAATCTACTTAATTAAAGAAAATATTTTTTGTATTTTTATTTAAGAAAATAAAGTAAAATTGAATTTTGCAAATTAGTCCTAATTTCTAATTAATTTTTAAACAAAATTAATTTTAATAAAAAGAAAACTAATTCTAACATTTTTTGTGATTTCTTGATTTTATGATTTAATTAAAAAATGGTTTTTAAGACAATTAGAATAAATAATTAAAACAATAAAAAAAGTAGTAAAGAAATTAAAGCAAAAAATAAAATGGGCCTGCTAGGAATAACAATCTGGGGGGTGTGATTCTGAATTTTGCAAAGCCCAGAATTGATGGCCCTTCTGCCTGCGCATGATCCAATGGGGATCACCTTTGGAGGGTCTACCATGCTCTTAGCTTGCTGTATGTTGGACCTGGTCAGTGGATGATCCAAGGTATAAGATTTTGAGGTTTATGGTGAAATCCTGGCTATGAAGCACGCTGGATCTGAAACAAGAAAAATCAGAAAATATGAAAAATGTCTAGACTTGGGATCGAACCCAGGTCCTTCCTCTCACACGCGCTTGCCTTTACCATCTGTGCTGAATTGTTAGTCATGAATATATTTAAACAAATAAAATATAATATAAACAAGCTATTATGTCCAGTAATGCGCACAAATTTAAAACTCCCAATGGGATTCTGCCACCTAATTGTCTTCTCCCTGGAACTGTTGCCTTAGGGATTGGGCTTTTACCTGCAGACAGATTCACCATTATAGGCTATAATGACAGTTCTTGTGCGTGGCTACAAACCCGTTAAACTAAAAAATGCAGCACAAGCAAAATAAATCCCAACCAAGGGCATGGATAGATTGGAAATAATCCCCTGAGCACGAATAGACCCTTAATTTGGTATAATTTTGCCTCTAACTAAGGTTCCCCAAATTAGAGCTCTGGAACCCTAGCCATAGCAGATGCCCGTACCTGCACTCAACCTCAAATCAAAGTATTCCAGCATGTTGTGAACATGATAACAAGCATAGATATATAATCAAAATACGTTTATGATGCCAGAATCAAAGAAATCATAATTGAGAGGATGTGCAAACTGTGATGAAGGGTGGGCGCGATTCTGCAGGTTTCAAGCCTTGGGAATGAGTGGGATAGCTTCAGTGAATGTCCAGGAGTGTTGTTGCATCCTTGGAATTGCTTGAAACGGCCTATGGAGGGATATGTGATCAACACTTTTTTGACAAAATTTGAAATCTCTTCTTCCTTTGTGGGAGGCAGGTTGCGCATGTAACCCCTTGTTAGGATTGCAAATGCTTTGTTATATGTAGTAGAATCAATCTAGGTCATTAGAATTAGAAAGAATCCAAGATATAATGGTCATGAATTTTTTATTCCAATCTTTCCACATTTGAAGATTTCCTCTTGTTTTGAGCTTACACGATTTTGTTCTTCATTTGACAGCTCATGAGATATTCAATCAATGCCAAAACAAATCTTATTTTTGATTTATTTTGATTTTATTTGATTTTATTTGAATTTTAAATAAATAAAATCAAAATAAATTAAGTAAATAAGTGAATGAGGCATGGAGTGGTTCATGGGTCTGGACCATGTTAGGAGTGTGTTGCAAGCATAAAAAGTTAGGCCCATTTGAAGAAAAATGCATTTTTGGGCATGGTTGACTTTGTGCAAATTTCCAAAAATGGCCAACTTTGACAATGTATCTCTCTCTCAATTTTGACCCTAAGAGGGTGTTCTTTGACTTTTTTGAAAGCTTAGGATGTCCCCTAAGCAACCTCTTTGGTTTCATCTTAATTGGATCTTCCATGTTCATGTAAGAAGCTTTGACCCAAAAGGTTTTTTTGTTGGCTTTTTAAAATGACCTATAATATCTGATTTTATATCTTTTCATGAGTGCATTTATTGAACTTGAGGTCTGAATATGAATTTTATGGAATTGGATTCTCTTCAAAATGAGCCTTGAATGAGAACTTTCTGATAAAGTATGAGAATGTTATGCCTGGTCAAAGTTTGGTTGACTTTTCTTGTAGAAACCCTAATTTAGCAACTTTTGACTTTTGATGAATTATGAGCATTTCTTGAGGAATCATGATAAATCCTTGATAAAATGATGGATAATACTTGAAAATATTGATGTTGACCAAAAGCCTTGAAGTTTGACTGTATTTGGGCCACAATTGACTTTTGACCTAATATAGTTGATTTTCAGGCATTTGAGGAGTTGACTGAGCAAACTTGTTGTGCAAGGCATGAAACTTATGGACGATCTTGAGGAAATATTAGGGCAATGGAGACCATTTGGGATCCTTGGAACTCAAACATCTTGATGAGGAGTGAAACCCTAGTTTGAGGCTTATTGTCTTAAGAGGAGGATTTGTCTGGTCAATCCTTAGGCAACTTGAGCCATTGAGGACCTCTAGGAGTATGTCTTGTGTGAAAATGGGAGGGAAATTTTTTGGGTACAATAGTCATGCATATAGTCTCCGCGTTTTGTTTCCGGAATCAATCTACAATCTATTTTTGTTGGTAAACTCATCCTGTTTCAGGAATTCATACCACCTGGTCATATAGATAGTTTACCCGTCCTGTTTCAGGAATTAATCTTTGCCTGGTCACATAGAAGGGTATTCCTCTAATGTGTGGATTTCAACTTTTTTGGGAAGGAAAAAGTTGAATGACACCCATCCTGGGAAGAGAATTCTGTTAGGGAATTTCGACAATCGGAGAAATAACCTCTGTTTGGGAAATTGACCCTGCTGGGGGAATAAACCTTGTTGGGGAAATAAACGTTGCTGGGGAGATAACTATGCTGGAGAAGAGAATTCTATTACGGATTTTATAGTGTTGGAGTGGAGAATTTAATTCCCATAAACTATGTTGAGGGAATCATTTCTGATGGGAATTGGAATTTCATAGGCTGTACGGAGAAAGTGTCCATCATATGTTAGAGAAATGATCACACTTCTTTACCTACTAGGGACCTACTGTGGAAGCTGATCAAATGAACTACTGGGAGATGCCTCAATTTCTGTCTGAAGGTATATTAGACTCGCTGAGGAATGCATCTCTGTCGAGGATGAGTTTGTAAAGGTAGCTAAGCGGAGATTCCTCCATGGAGATTTATGGATGACTTGGACGTTATCCCAACTCCTAGAGTCTTTAGTAAATGCTAACCCTGTTTTATGCATATATTTATTAACGGTAATCACATTCATATGAGTATGTTCATTCAATTTAGTCATTGGACGATTTTGCAAACAAAGCAGAGAAAGTAAAACAATTTTGAATTTTGAATTATCTTTGTATTGAAAGTTTGCCTATAAACAAGAGGTTTTGCACAAATAGACAGAATTCCTAGTAGGAGGAAATCATCGTAAAAATGAAGAAAGTACAAAGAAAAACAAAGAAAAACAACTATGTGGAAACAATCCCATCGGGTTTCAACTCTTTTATTGCCCCTATGTCTTCAAGCATCTCATCCCTCGCTGTCGGAAGAAGTTGACAAAATTGATCTGTACCATTTAAACTTGATGTTGATAATAAAGTTTGCTTTATGAAGTTGATCCAATAGGATATAGTCGTACACTTTAATCCCTAACTTTTTCCTGGACCGCCCTTTCGGGTTTTCAGTCCACCGGGATACCCTTTTTGCCCAAGCCGCCTTTTCAGGTTTTCGACTTGCCGGGTGTACACTTTATATATATATATATATATATATATATATATATATATATATATATATATATATATATATATATATATATATATATATATATATATATATATATATATATATATATATATATATATATATATATATATATATCCCTAATTTTTTTCCCGAACCCTTTTGGTTCGCCGGGATGCCCTTATTTTTTCCTAGGCCCGTCAACCTAGTGGGGCACTTTCACGCGTAGTATTTTTTTACTCTGTCCGTGTTCACAGGGTTTGGGAAATCTTCACCGTCCATGGTGGTCAGTATCATAGCTTCGTAAAAAAATACCCTCTTAATAACAAATGGCCCTTTGTTTGTTGGAGTCCATTTGCCCCTGGGATCACCTTGTGGTAAGATGATGTGCTTTATCACCAAGTCGCCAGCCTGGTATACCTGATGTTTGACTTTCTTGTTGAAGGATTTTATCATATGCTTCTGATACATCTGACCATGAGAGACAACTGCGAGCCTCTTCTCATCAATCAAATTCATCTGGTCTAGTATAGTCTAAATCTACTCGTCTTTGTATAAACCCGCGTCTTTCATAATCCTTAGGGAAGGAATCTTGACTTCGACAGGTAAAATAACCTCTATAATGTAGACTAGAGAGAATGGGGTTGCCCCACTTGATGTACGTACTGAAGTGGGATGGCCATGAAGATAAAATGGTAACATCTGATGCAAAACTTTGTATGTCACTGTCATCTTCCGTATAATCTTCTTGATGTTCTTATTGGAGGCTTCCACTGCACCATTCATCTTTAGTCGATACAGACAAGAATTTTGGTGCTTAATCTTGAATTGCATACAGAGTTACGTGATCATAGTGTTATTAAGATTGGTACCATTGTCTATGATAATTCTTTCAGGGATTCCATACCGGCATATGAGGTTATGCTTAATGAATCGGGCCACTACATTCTGTGTAACGGAGGCAAGTGAGGCTGCTTCAACCCACTTTGTGAAGTAATCAATAGAGACTAGGATGAAATGATGCCCCATATTGTGAACGACCAAGGAGAAGTTAAGATATTCAAAGGAACTGGAGGCACGTTGTGATCGGTGGATCTGGAACTGACTGTTTAACACTGGTTCGCGAAATGTCGTGGAAGCAAGAGTCGCCACCGTCTTTTATTTTCTCCAATTGGAAAGGACAAAAGCACAGAAAAATTCCTTAAAGAGATTTCTCTCGGTTCGGGAGGTAGGTTATAGAAAGGGAAGGTGTTAGCACCCTTTCTATCCATGGTTATCCATGGGCTCTTAGATACTTGCTCACTTGTGTTTTCAAAAATGGTTTGTTTGCTTTTCAATGTGGGTTTTAAAAAGTTTCTTTGAAAATTTCAGTTCGACTCTTGTATCGGTCCTCAAGAGTGTTTGAAAAGTTGTTTTGAAAGCAATTTGCAAAGGTGTCGGTGTGAAAAGTATTTTTGAATTTGTTTTGAAATTAGAGCAAGTATCCACGAGTCGTCTACCTACCCTAAGGAATTCGTCTGTGTAGATGTCCTTTAAAGTAGTGCCATCCCACCATTGAGAGGTAGGTAGCACCACCGTTGGAGGTGTTCGGGTCAATTCGAGGTTCGGGACATGGTGATCACCGGAGCAATAGGAAGACACCTTAGAAGCTACCCTCATGCCAGGTTCCCGGATCATGAGGACTTACTAAGACATCCTCTACTCGACGATCACCTTTCGAGGCAAGGCAACAGTGAGGCGTACCCTAGGGGTGGTGTGTGCGATTCGGTGTCGTTTTCAAGTATTTTTGTCTTTTGTCATGTTATTGGTGTTCTAGCGTTTGTTTTTATTTTTGTCCATACATTCTTTCATGCCATTTGTTAACAGTTAAAAAATATTGCGGGAAAGTAAAAATTCTAAGCTATTACAAAAGGCGCGGGTCCACATCGCCAAAATTTCTCGAACCCGATTTGACAGAAAATAAATAAATAAAGAAAAGTGCGAGAAAATTAAAAAAGTTACATGGCCTTGGGAGAGATACATAAATATTATAAAGAAATAAAATAAATATGCGAATAAGAATTAAATCGAAACGAGGGCGTTGGACCCTTTTTTTGCAAAATTAAAATTACATGGAATTAATTAATAAAGAAAAGGAAAAAGGAGATGTTTTTGATATTTTTTAGTATTTTAGGATTTAATATGAAGAAAGAATTAATTAAAATTAAATGCTAACCATAATTCTATTTGTTTTTTAATTTATTAAGAAAAGAAGATTAAAACCTAATATTAACCCTAATTAATTTACATGCAAATTTAATTATAAAAATAAATATTTAATTATTTAGTTATTATGGGAGAAAAATAAAAAGGATGAAAAAATATTAATTAAACCCTATTTCTACATTTTTTAGATTTTTATTAAAAGTATTAAAATTAAAACCTAATTTCCACTAAATTTAATTATATGCATTTATTTATGAAAATACTAGAAATAAAAATATTTATTACCTTTTTATCTTTTTTCTGATTTTTTGTGTGTTTTTTATATTTTATGAAAACAATAAATTAATTAATAAAACAATAATAAAAATAAGTATAAATAATAAAAAAAATAAAGAAAGAAAATAAATTGGCAAACCTAGGGGGTTCAGACCCCAAATAGGAGGTTTTTTCTTGATAATTCAGGCCCATTAACCTTGGTCCGTTTGATTTTTCCAGGCAACGTGCTGGCGTGTTGACTCATGTCCACGTTGTTCTCTAACTCTCAGCCTTGTGATTGATCTTGAGATGGACGTGGCAAGCCTGATCTGGAGGTGTATGGTGTGCCTCAACATGGAATCTGCATGTTAATATTAAACGAAAAATAATATTGAAAGCATGAAGACCTGGGGCTCGAACCCAGGTCATGTACGTTATTAATAGCTGCACCTACCACTGAACCAATTCACGCGCTTTGTATGTAACATAATAAACAAATAATATCAAAGAAAACCAAATCGTTAGTGGGTTAGAGCGCGTAAATTCAAAAGAGCCAATCATGGCTGGCCACGAAATCATCTTCTCCATTGGATTTTATTTTCCTGAAACATAAACATCATAAGCAACGGTTTTCAAATGTTCTTTTAGGCATGTTTTGGGAAAATAGCGAATAGCCCTATGATGCTCATAAATTGAGCGCGATGGTAGCTTCTTCTTCGTCCAGACGCCCTGATTTGAATGGTGGTGGTTTCACACTCTAATTTTTCCTCATTCAAAAACCCCCAATTTGGAGCTTCCTGAACCCTAATGAATAACAATGGCATAATCGCGTATGATGCATAAAAATACAATTAAATCATTGGGTTAGCTTCAGAACAAAGTAATTAACATGAATCAAGCTTTAAAATTCACAAAGAATGCATGGATTGAGATGCACGACTCTGAAATTTTTTATGCACAGGTCCAGTTCATTGTACCAATTCTTGATGTTTTGATGAATGTTTTTGATTGGAAAATGTTCTATGAAGCTTCAGCAAGCTAATGAAACAAAAATCGTGCCTTGAATCGCCCTAGAATGAGGTTTTCAGTTTTGGAGTTTTCTTGAAAAAATGCAAGTTTATGCAAGGGTTTTCTGAGTAGCTGCGTGGTCCTTAGGATTAGGTTTGTGTTCAGGCTTATGTAATGAACCAATTAGGTCAACAATTCTGATCAAAATCTCTTTCATTCATGGTTTTTGAAATTTGATTTTCAAAGATCTTTTTCAATCTTTTTCATGTGCTTTTGCTCTCAAATCTCATCCAATTGCATTGGTTCTTTCCTTATTTAGCTAGGCACGAAATCTTGATGATATAATGTGCACAAAAAGATTGAAAAATTAGGTTAAGCATTTTTCATGTATTTACTTTAATTTAAATGAATTATTATTAATAAAAATCCAAATAAATAAATAAAAAATGATTAAAACCTCCCTTTGGGCCAAGTGGTCGTGCACATGCCATGGATGATGAATTATGGAAGAAAAATGGGCCCATTAGCAATTTTAGGTCATTTGAATCAATGTTGACTTTTCAAAATATCCAAAAATTTCCCAACTTCCACAAGGCATAACTTGCTCAATTTTTAAGCTTTGCTCATGTTCTTGGACATTTTGGAAAGGTATTTGAGTCCTCTAACCAATGTCTTTTGTCCCATGTCATTTTGATTTACCAATCTCAAGTTATGGCCTTTGACTTAAAGTCCCTTTTTGTTGACTTTTGAAAATGACCTATAATGTTGAAATTGATAACTTTTTGTGAAAGCATTTCTTGGACTTGAACTATGAAGATGAGTTGTAGGAAATGTCTTTCTCTTCAAAATGAGCTTTGGATGTAATTTTTCTGATAATCCATGTGAAAGTTATGCCCTGGTCAATTTACAGTTGACTTTTTCAATTGTCCAAATAAGGAAACTTTTGCATCTTAATGATTTTTGAGCCAAGCTTTGAGAATCATGATCAAGCATTGATCAAGTGATGTTTGTGGCTTCAAAATGAGATGTTGACCAAAAATTTGAACTTTTGACTGCCAAATGACCATTTTACCCCTACAGTTGACTGTAGTGCAATTAGGGTTTTGATTGTGCAATTTTGTGCTGAAAGTATTGAAACTTGATATGAGGATGCTTGACCATATTTGTAGGAATATGAGACTTGATTGGACCTTTGGAAACTTCATTTTCTTGATCAGAACACAAACCCTAATTTTGACTGTATAGGAGACCTTTGCACTGTGCAACCCTTGGGGAATTTTGAAGCTTGACATGGCAATTTCTTGAAGAATATGGGAGGGAAAATTTTGGGGTACAACAGTTGCCCCTGTTCAATCTTCTTAGACCTGAGGATGCAGATTGGGTGACGTGCCTTTCGTAATCCGAGGGTGGAAGATGATTGAACACTAGAGTGCCCAGAAATTTGCGCTCACATAGTAGCAGTGTGATGATGGAATGGGCTTATAGATGCCATTTGGAGATTGATGAATAGGGTGATGGGCTTATAGATGCCATCTGGATGTTGATCGCGTAAGAGATTCCTTAGCGAGAACCTGCATACCTGCAAAACAGAAAATGATTACCTGACATGTTGCAGGAGCTGATTTTCAGATGCTTGGTATAGAGGTGTCCTGACTGGTTACAGGAGCTGGATCTGGAGCTTCAAACGGTGATGAATGAACCAGGGATGGTTACTACCTCAGCATGCACGGTGAGAGAACCTTGGGTGACTTTAACTTCAACAACGCTCGTTGAAAAAATCTTGGTGGGAATTACCATCTTCGCAGTATCGGGAAGAGAACCATAGGCAATTATAATCTCAAAAGCAAACGTTTGAGGAAAACCTGGAACGGAATTAACATCTCACGCACCATCGGGGAGAGAACCATAGGAAATTATAACCTGAAATGGAATTATCATCTCACGCACCGTCGGGGAGAGAACCATAGGAAATTATAATTTGAAATGGAATTACATCTCACGCACCGTCGGGGAGAGAACCATAGGAAATTATAACCTGAAAGGGAATTACATCTCACGCACCGTCGGGGAGAGAACCATAGGAAATTATAACCTGAAAGGGAATTACATCTCACGCACCGTCGGGGAGAGAACCATAGGAAATTATAACCTAAAAGGGAATTACATCTCACGCACCGTCGGGGAGAGAACCATAGGAAATTATAACCTAAAAGGGAATTACATCTCACGCACCGTCGGGGAGAGAACCATAGGAAATTATAACCTAAAAGGGAATTACATCTCACGCACCGTCGGGGAGAGAACCATAGGAAATTATAACCTAAAAGGGAATTACATCTCACGCACCGTCGGGGAGAGAACCATAGGAAATTATAACCTAAAAGGGAATTACATCTCACGCACCGTCGGGGAGAGAACCATAGGAAATTATAACCTAAAAGGGAATTACATCTCACGCACCGTCGGGGAGAGAACCATAGGAAATTATAACCTAAAAGGGAATTACATCTCACGCACCGTCGGGGAGAGAACCATAGGAAATTATAACCTAAAAGAAAAACCTAAAATGGAATTATCATCTCACGCACCGTCGGGGAGAGAACCAATAGGAAATTATAATCTCAAAGAAAAACCTAAAATGGAATTATCATCTCACGCACCGTCGGGGAGAGAACCAATAGGAAATTATAATCTCAAAGAAAAACCTAAAAACTTCTACTGAGTCTTCATCAGAAAAATCTGTTGGGAGTCGATTTAGCTGGACTAGAGAAGGCCTTGGACTGGATAAGAAATCTTTGGAGTCGATTAACTGAACCGGTCTAGGTCTTGAAATATGATTGAGAATTTAGCTGAATCTTTCCTGAAAGGTAAAGGTCAGTCATATGCAATGCATGATATGGATCAAGCAATGGTGTTCTCAGCATAAATGAGATTTGTATGATATAATGCGTCTATGCATGCTATAATGATGTATGTGATGTTTTATGAATGTATGTTTTCGTCTAGGAAAGTAAATCCTTGACAGGTGTCGGGAAGTCATATCCTGGGCTGATGTTGAAGAATAGATTTCGCTTCCGCTGGGGATGATAACTGCAAGAATACCGGTAGGAGAAGATGACTCCGTTGAAGAATAAACTTGACAAATGGAAGATTCTGCGGGGAGAAAAATAATCTAGCGACCATGCTGGGGAGCAATACTCTGTGGGGATAGAGATACTTTGCTGAGTTGATAAAAATAACTTGCTGAGGATATCTTTGCTGTGTTGGAAGTGTTGATAGACTTCGCTGGGGGTAAGAGAACTTCGTCGGAGATGCTCTTTCCATAGCTTTTGGCTGAGGATAACCCAGTTATATCCTGTTAAGGAAATAACTCTTTAAATATGGCCGGGCGACGCGTTCGTGCTCTGCGAGGGATAAGCTTCCAGAATCTACTGGGGATAAGCTTACTGCTTGGGGAGATGGATTCCAACTTTCCTGGGGAACTGGATTGGACTCTCCTGGGGAAGTTTTGGATGCGGGGAAGTGATTCCTTTGAATGTTGGTATGCCGCCGGGGAACAATCTTTAGACCAAGATTGCCGGGGATGCTTGTTAAGAATATGTATATATGCTGCTGGGGAAGTATTGAGATCTACTGGAGGATACTCAACTTCCTTGAGATTTGATAACTCTGTTTGGAGAAGAATGCACTGACTGCTGACTTACTCTCTGGGGAATTAAGATGTACTAGTCATGTTCTTTAGCTGAACCTACCTTGGTACCTTGGAGGATAGAACAATTAGATTGCTCAGACAACTCTTTTATTGCCCCTGTTTCCTGTAATTAATCCTTTGTTTCGTATGCAAATATTTATGAGTTAGCAAATTATTGTCAATGCATATATCGCAAATTGAACCTTGGACGTTCTTCGCAAAACAAAACAGAAAAAGAAAAACAATTGGCACTTTTAACTGAAAAGTATATTTGCATTGATTTTTGAATGGCCTGAAAAGAGGCGTTTTGTGTACAAGAGGCTGACGTCCTAGTAAGAGAACGCCGCCGAACAAAAGAGTTTATACAAATTTTTACAACAGAAAATAAAACAGCTGTGTGAAAAATGAATGATCCCACTGGGTTTCAACTCTGCTATTGCCTTTATAACTCCGAGCGTCTCATCACTTGATGACCTTGGTTGAAGGTGAAGCTGACTGATCGATGCCGTCTGAACTTGATGCAGATACCGGATTCTGGATGCAAGGTGATCCAATGAGACATAGTATTACGCTTTTATCCCTAATTTTTGCCTAGACCGCCCTTTCGGGTTTTCAGTCGACCGGGATACCCATTTTTGCCCAAGCTGCCTTTTCAGGTTTTCGACTTGCCGGGTGTACAGATTTTTTTCATTTCATCCCTTCATTTTGCCCGAACCCTTTTGGTTCGACGGGAAGCCCTAATTTTTGCCTAGGCATGTCAGCCTAGCGGGTCTTTTTTCATGCGTAGTATCTTTTTACTATGTCTGCATTGGCGGGGTGAGGAAGGTCGTCACCATCCATGTTGGTTAGAATCATGGCTCCTCCTGAGAACACATGCTTAACCACAAATGGCCCTTCGTACGTAGGGGTCCATTTGCCCCTTGGATCACTCTGAGGAAGGATGATTCGCTTGATTACCAGATCCCCAACTTGATATTCCTGTGGTATGACCTTTTTGTTAAATGCCCTGATCATCCGTTTCTGATACGTCTGACCATGACAGATAGCAGCAAGTCTCTTTTCATCAATGAGGTTGAGCTGATCAAGTCGTGTCTGGATCCAATCATCTTCGTTTAGATTTGCATCCTTCATTATCCGGAGAGAGGGTATTTGCACTTCGATTGGTAAGACTGCCTCCATACCATAAACCAAAGAGAAGGGAATTGCCCCGATTGACGTCCTAGCTGAGGTACGGTACCCATGCAGAGCGAACGGTAACATCTCGTGCCAATCCTTATAAGTCACTGTCATCTTCTGCACGATTTTCTTGATGTTCTTATTTGCTGCTTCTACAGCCCCATTCATCTTCGGTCTGTAAGGAGAAGAATTGTGGTGCTGTATCTTGAACTGTTCGCAGAGCTCAGCGATCATCTTATTATTCAGATTGGTACCGTTGTCTGTAATGATTCTCTCTGGGACGCCGTACCGACAGATCAGATTATGCCGAATGAACCGTACCACAACAGTCTTGGTTACCGTAGCGTATGATGCTGCTTCGACCCACTTCGTAAAATAATCAATCGCCACTAGGATGAAGCGATGCCCATTAGACGCCGTAGGTTTAATCTCACCGATCATGTCTATGCCCCACATTGCAAACGGCCAAGGCGCGGTCAGAACATTCAGGGGAACTGGAGGAACATGCACCTTGTCTGCATAAATCTGGCACTTATGGCACGTCCTAGAATGTTGGTAGCAGTCAGCTTCCATTGTGGACCAATAATATCCTGCCCGTAGGATTTTCTTAGCCATAGTGTGCCCACTGGAATGTGTACCAAAGGTCCCTTCGTGTAGCTCTTCCATGATTCTTTCTGCTTCCGTCTTATCCACACAACGCAGTAAGGCTGAATCATGGTTTCGCTTGTACAAGATGCTGTCTCTAAGGAAGAACTTGGCTGCGAACCTTCTCAGGAACTTCTTATCATTGACAGATGCACCTTCAGGGTATTCCTGAGTTTCCAAGTATCTCTTCACCTCATGGTACCAAGGCTTCTCAGTCACCAATTCAGTCTCGAGATCACAACAGTATGCCGGTTCGTCTAGTTTCCAGATGATGATCCCGGGAGCCTCATTATCCCATTTGACCTTGAACATAGAAGACATTGTAGCTAACGCGTACGCCAGCTAATTTTCTTCTCTTGAAAAGTGTTCAAAGGTTATCTCTGTGAAGTGGGGGATCAGGGTCAACACACATTCTCTGTAAGGAATAAGGTTCGGATGTTTCGTATCCCACTCCCCTTTGATCTGATTGATCACAAGAGAGGAATCTCCGAAGACGCTCAGAAACTTAATCCTTAGGTCGATCGCAGCTTGAAGACCCATGATGCACGCCTCATACTCTGCCATGTTGTTGGTACAATTGAAACACAGTCGGGCAGTGAGTGGAGTATGAGTACCTTGAGGTGATATGATTATGGCGCCGATACCGTTACCCAAAGCATTGGAGGCTCCGTCAAAGTACATAGACCATCGGGATCCTGGTTCAGGTCCTTCATCCGGTCCAGGTATTTCACAATCAGTCACTATCATAATGCTTTCATCCGGAAATTCGAAGTTCATTGACTAATAGTCATCTACAGCCTGATGTGCCAAGTGGTCTGCCAATACACTTCCCTTGATGGCTTTCTGGGTTGTATATTGAATGTCGTATTCTGTCAAGATCATTTGCCATCTTGCAATCCTTCCAGACAGAGCAGGCTTTTCGAATATGTACTTTATAGGATCCATCTTTGAGATCAACAAGGTAGTGTGAGTCAGCATATACTGTCTCAGCCGGCGAGCAGCCCATACCAAAGCGCAGCAAGTTTTCTCAAGCAGTGAGTATCGGGTCTCACAGTCGGTAAAATTTTTGCTAAGGTAATAAATGGCATGCTCTTTTCGGCCAGACTCGTCATGCTGCCCCAGCACACACCCCATTGAGTTGTCAAGCACTGTTAGATATAATATCAGAGGTCTCCCTTCAACCGGTGGCATAAGGATGGGTGGTTCTTGGAGGTACTCTTTGATTCTGTCAAAAGCAGCCTGACATTCATCGTTCCAACGTACTACCTGATCTTTCTTCAGCAGCTTGAAGATTGGCTCACAGGTAGCAGTTAGGTGTGAGATGAACCGAGCAATGTAATTCAGGCGTCCTAAAAAGCCTCTGACTTCCTTCTCTGTCCTAGGAACTGGCATCTCTTGAATAGCTTTAACCTTAGCAGGGTCCACTTGAATGCCCTTGTCACTTACAACGAAGCCTAGCAACTTCCCGGATCTTACCCCGAAGGTGCACTTGTTCGGGTTCAATCTCAGCTTATATAGTTTCAACCGGTCAAATAATTTCTGCAGATGATCTAGGTGCTCTTCCTCAGTCTAGGACCTCGCGATCATGTCGTCAACATACACTTCTATCTCATGATGGATCATATCATGAAATAAAGCAACCATGGCACGCTGGTAGGTGGCCCCAGCGTTCTTTAACCCGAATGGCATGACCTTGTAACAGAAGGTGCCCCACTGAGTAACAAATGTAGTCTTTTCCATGTCTTCAGGTGCCATCTTGATCTGATTGTAACCTGAAAAGCCATCCATGAAAGAGAATACCTTGTGCTGAGCTGTATTGTCAACGAGGACATCAATGTGAGGTAAAGGGAAGTCATCCTTGGGGCTGGCCCTGTTCAGATCCCTGTAGTCGACGCACATTCTGACCTTACCGTCCTTCTTTGGTACCGGCACCACATTAGCAACCCACTGAGGGTAAGAAGTCACTGCAAGGAACCCAGCGTCAAACTGTTTCATAACCTCGGCTTTAATCTTCTCGGACATCTCTGGACGCATCCGACGGACCTTTTGCTTTACCGGAGGGCAGTCTTCCTTAGTTGGCAAGTGATGAACCACAATATCGGTATCCAACCCGGGCATGTCCTCGTAGGACCAGGCAAAGATCTCCATATAATCATGCAGCATCTGAGTCAACCGTTGCTTCACGCTGAGCTCTAGGTTAGCACCAATCTTTACCTCTTTCCTGTCTGCCTCTGTACCCAGGTTTATGGTTTCCACTGGCTCTTCATGGGGTTGAATCGCCCTCTCTTCCTGAAGCAACAGTCTTGCAAGCTCGCCAGGAACTTCACAATCATCTTCACCTTCGTCTTCGGCTAAGTTGATCGGATTTTCGAAGTCATAACTGGCAGTAGCAGAGTTGTTATCAGTGAGATCCGGAGTGGATTGAAACCTGTATGAGTGAGTGTGTGTAAATACAGCTGTTTTGAAATATATGTAAAGGAAAGAAAGACAGAAAAGGAGCACAAGATTTGTAATGCGAGAAAACGTCCAAGATTTTCATTTATGATATATGAAATGACAATTTATATGCCCTCACAACTGAAACCACGGTGCCTCGGGTAAGACACCGGGCCATAGAGTTTATTTATTGTTTATTACAAAATAACGAAACAAAGAAATTTATTACTGCGCCACAAAGGTAACAGGGGTATGGTCTTTGGCAATCCAATTGTTCAATCCGCCTTCAGTCGTCGGGTAGATCCAGCTATTGAATTCTGCTTCATCCACTTCATTGTCTTCCCCAACAGCATTCACTCCTGGATTTGTAATGAATACAGGAGGTCTTCCGATCTTTGTTTTCCTCATAGCTTTCTGACCCTCTGTAGTAAAACCCAGCCCAAATTTATCAGTCTTCTGTGTGAAGTCTGGGAGCCTGCCCCAGTTAGCACATTCACCCTTCTGAACCACAGCCCGGGCATCCTTCAGGGAAGCCATCTTCAAAGGAACACTTTCTTCTGCTGCTGTTTCTGCTGCTGCTGCAATTGGAAGCACCTCCTCGAAATGCTGAAAGGGGGTTTCAATAAACTCCCCGTCCATCTCAATGTATCTGAAGGAATTCAAGTGGCTTACCATATACTCCTCCTCTCCCTGCACAGTGACGATCTTCCCTCTGACGGGGTATTTCAGCTTCTGGTGCAAGGTAGAGGTCACTGCCCCAGCTTTATGTATCCAAGGTCGACCCAATAGACAAGAGTAAGATGGACGGATATCCATCACATAAAATGTAGAGTCAAACACCTGAGAGCCCACACGAATCGGAATGTCAACCTCTCCATGAACCATCCTTTTTGAACCGTCAAAGGCCCTGACGATGATATTGCTGGGTTTCAATTCCAGGCCTTCACAATCTAAACGGTCCAAAGCCTTCTTGGGCAGCACATTCAAAGAAGAACCAGTATCCTCCAATACATGTGCCAGAGTAGTGCCCCTGCATTCGATAGAGACATGCAGGGCATCATTGTGGTCTCTTCCCTTCGCGGTCAGGTCAGCATCTGAGAAACCCAAGCCATTATCTGCTGTCAGATTTGCTACGCAATAAGTGAACTGGACTGCAGATGTCTCATGTGGCACATGGGTCGTCTTGAGGAATGAGATTAAGGCCTTAGCATGGGCCTCGGAGCACAGCAATAAAGAGAGCATGGAGATCTTGGAGGGCGTGTGCCCCAGCTGTTCCACAACATTAAAGTCACTCTTCTTTATAATCTTTAGAATCTCCTCCATTTCCTGTTGGGAGGCTTCAGCAGTTACAGGTATAGGTGCCTCCATCTGGGCAGGCTCAACTTCAATTCCTTTGCCCCGAGCATTGGATGACTCGGCAGCAGGAGAAACCACTTGATCGGCAGTAGGAACAGGTACACTTGTAGGAGTTATAAGGAGTGGTCTTCGAGCAACAGGCGGTGCAATGTCAGGCGAGAAGAGCCTGCCACTGCGGGTGACTTTGGCTGGGCCAGTGATATCACAGATGCTGGCACCAGCGTTGAACTCTTGTTTAATCCCATTTACATACACATCTGCCCCATAATGCCAGGGGACAACTTTATCAGATACATAGGGCAGAGGCCCCGGAACAGTGATAACTACAGGTGCAACAGTCATGATTTGAACAGGCTTCTTCGGGAGAACCTGGATTGGATTATTGAATATGGTAACCACAAAAACTTCTTCCATCGGAACCAACTGAACAACAGACTTCTTAAACAGGATCTCCTTGCTATCCATTAGGCTTTGGATGCCTGACTTCAGCAAGGGACAACCAGATAGGGACACAGCACAGAACAGGCAACCCTCACTGCAACCCGGAAATAAACCGGCCAGCAGCAGGTTCCTCTTGACAGTCTTCAGAGGAGTGGCCAGATCATCCACAGAAACAGCATAAACATCTTCGTCAACAGCATTTACCCCATGCTGAGGCATAGGAGCAGTAACTACATTCGGCCTCTCAGGCGCTTCAAACTGTATCTCCTTTGCGTCAATAAGGTCTTGCACCTTACTCCTTAATGCCCAACAATCATCAGTGGAATGCCCTGGGCTATCAGAATGGTAAGCACAACGAGCATTCGGGTTGTACTTAGGAGATGCAGTATTTGGAAACTTTGGAGCCTCTCTGACAGTCACTAGGTTGGTTGAGAGAAACTGTGGCAGGATCTGCGATAAGATCATGCTCAACCGGGTGAACTCTCTCCGGGGTCTTTCAGCCCTTTGAGGATTAGTTGGCCGAGGAGCGGCAGCAGGCTTAGCAATCGTCACTGCACTGATAGCTTGGCGGCGCTCAAATCTTTCTAATCTCCTGGAACCATACACGGCACTGGCCTCCTTCTTGAAGGGTTTCTTCTCAGCACTAGACGATGCACCCTTCGGAATCTTTCCAGACTTCAACCCAGCCTCAATTCTCTCTCCAGTCAGAATCAAATCAGTGAACCCTGCAGACGAATTCCCGATAAGATGGTTGAAAAATGGCCCAGATAGGGTCCCCAAGAACATGTCTACCAACTCCCGATCAGTCAACAGAGGCTGCACCCTGCCATCCAGGTCTCTCCACTTCTGAGCGTACTCCTTAAAACCTTCACTTGAACCTAACGACATACCCTGGAGTTGGGTACGTGTAGGGGCAAGGTCGGCATTATATTGATACTGCTTATAGAAAGCAGTAGCCAACTCCTCCCAGTTACGAACCTTGGTCCCATCCAGCTGATAGAACCATTCGAGATGAGTCCCTGAAAGACTCTCCTGGAAGAAGTGGATCCATAAATTCTTATCCGCTGAGTATGGTTGAATTTTCCGAACATAGGACCGGAGATGTAGCTTGGGACAAGACGCCCCGTCATATTTAGGGAAAGATGGTGCTTTGAACTTCCGAGGAATAATCACACCAGTAGATAAACCCAGATCTCCGAAATCCAACCCAGGTACTTGTTGTATCTCCATAGCATTCAACCTATCTTCCAGTTGCTTGTAACGGTCTTCTGCCGGAGGATACTGCTCTTCATCAAAATCAGTCTCGTTGTCGGAGACTACCGGACTAGGAACCCTTGCTTCTGCCTGAGGAGTACTCTTGCCAACAGAAGAGCCAGCCTCTTCATGCTGCAGAGTATTGCCGAACCTTCGGCCCGAGTTGAACAAAACAGTCCTTCTCTTCTTCTTCTTCTCCTTCTTCAGGAGCATAGCCTTCAGCTCTTCTTGGCCTTGAGCCAAACCCTTGATTAATTCCTGAAACTGCGCATTCTGCGCCTGAAGAGCCTTGATGGATGTCTAAGTTGATGCAGAGTCGGGATTCATGATGCTGAAATAAACAGCGAAGAACTGTAAGCAACCTGAAAAGAGGAAAAACCTGCTATGCACATGATGAATGAGATGTGTTTATGCAATGCATTCAAGGGTTCGAAAGTTCAAATTTGTTGTAGACAAAAAGGAACACACGTTATCATTAAGGAAATAACTGTTTAGTACATCAAAGCCTCATGGGCAAAATAATACAAAAGCAAATCAATCCCAGAATACACTGCGCATCCTCTTTGGAGCTATGTAAGTGTTGAGATTCCTTTCTTCATGCAACAGGCGGTGAGCTCTAAGACCTTCTTTTCACTAGCATGTAGACTGGTCTCAAGAGAATTCCTTTCCTCCTTAAGCTGGATCCAGCTCTTCTGCATCTCTTCCCAGGATGTGGGCATATCAGGGTGATGAATAGTGTAGGACACTTCTCCTTCCAAGACTGGCTCTTTGATCACAGGGAGCATATGGGGATAAGGCATCACTAACTTCTGGGAGAGGGCTCGTACCCACTTGAGATAAGGTTCCAACGGGATGGAATTCCTGTGCCCCAGTGTCTTGCTGTCTATCCTACTGGGCATCCTCCAGGCTCTGATAAATCTCTGGCGAAGTCCTTGAGTATCATTGTCGAAGTCAAAAACGATGTCAGGGATTAACATGTCATGAGGACCATCCCTCCGAGCATAACCAAACTGTCTCCAAGCCAGGCATGGGCTGTAAGTAATACCTCATCTGATTCCAAGTAAAGGAACATTAGGGTACTCCCCGCAACGATCAATGATAGTGACATCTTCTCTGGACCTAGGGCACCAATGTATATCTGCATGTGTAAGAGTCATCAACCGTTGTGACCATCTCAAACCCCGCTCATTCTTCAAAACTGATTGTGGAAGGTGTGAAATAAACCACCTTCCCAGGAGAGGAGTGCAACACATAAGGACACCTCTTTTTCTCATGGTTCGAGTGTAACATGAGTGAAGGATGTCCCCCAGCAACGTAGGTATAGGATTCCTGGACATAAAGATCTGGACAGCACTGATATCAATAAGCTGATCTGGGTTAGGGAACAACACCAAACCATAGACAACGAGGGCCACAACCTCTTCAAAAGCTTGCAAGTCAAGGGAGTTCCAACATTCATGGGCCTTTTCAAACAGAAACCTGGCTAAGAACCCTTTGATACCACTTCTAACTTCCCAATGTCCCTTGAGGTCAGATGACTGTAGGTGCAAGGCTTTAGCAATCTCTTCAAGCTTAGGTTCCTTTTCTGTACCGTTGAAGGGTAGCTGATCAAGGATAGGGATCTTCAGAAGTCGGGAGAACTCCTCCAATGTAGGTACCAATTGATAGTCCAAGAAGGTGAAACAGTGATGCAGAGGGTCAAAGAATTGGAACAGGACCTTGATCATATCTTCCTCAATGTTGGTATTGACCAAGCTGATGAGGCTTCCATGTCTTTCACTGAATGAAGAGTTATCAGGAATCCTGGATATAAGCTCCTTAAGCTGAGGAGGGATCCTTACAAGACTGACTTGGATTGTCTTTCTACGAACAGTTTCCATGTCCTACAAAACAAGAACAAAGATGAAAATCCGAACCCCTGAAATGGTTAGTCAATGCATATGATGCTGGATGATGTCATGATGCTATGATTAAACACACCACAAATATTTACAAAGACAAACATATAAGGCACACAAGGCACACAAGACAAGCCCTTAGGGTTTAAGGCCAGCATGGGGTCTGGGTAGTACCCTCTTGAAGTTGGTGGGTTCAACCTGTCCTAATCAAAGTAACCGGGTTCTAAGGGTCCCAATATCACGGGATTGCTTTCATTGTTCATTGTTTCGATTTAGCCACTGAACTGGCGACCGAAATATTCCAGGAAAGCAACCCTCAATTGAGTGTAGTATCGAGTATCAACCAACCTCGGACTGCACCAAAGTCAGTTATCTCACTACCCTAAAGAGGCCAAGATAGTTCAATTAAGGTTCCTAAGGTCTGTTGATGCTTCACGACACCACGCGGAGGCCCCGTACTCTCCTTGACTGAACTCAAGGGTTACCGGTACACACCAAAGTGCCACATCAACGTAGCAGACTGCTTCAACCTTGTCGGTATACCCCGCACAGTTCCCTCACAGTCTTGTTGCTACTTTCTAAGAAGGTATCCCCCAGATCCGGGTTAGGATCTATAGAACTCCCAAGACAGTACCCACAAAAATAAAGCAAACAATTCAGACAATTGAAAACACAAGTGATCTTAGTCCTAAGGTACACCTCACTTTAAAATAAGTCCCCAGCAGAGTCGCCAGTTCTGTGATCGGTGGATCTGGCACTGACTGTTTAACGCTGGTTCGCGAAATGTCGCTGAAGCAAGAGTCGCCACTGTCTTTTATTTTCTCCAATTGGAAAGGACAAAAGCACAGAAAAATTCCTTAAAGAGATTGCTCTCGGTTCGGGAGGTAGGTTATAGAAAGGGAAGGTGTTAGCAACCTTTCTATCCATGGTTATCCATGGGCTCTTAGATACTTGCTCACTTGTGTTTTCAAAAATGGTTTGTTTGCTTTTCAATGTGGGTTTTAAAAAGTTTCTTTGAAAATTTCAGTTCGACTCTTGTATCGGTCCTCAAGAGTGTTTGAAAAGTTGTTTTGAAAGCTTTTTGCAAAGGTGTCGGTGTGAAAAGTATTTTTGAATTTGTTTTGAAATTAGAGCAAGTATCCACGAGTCGTCTACCTACCCTAAGGAATTCGTCTGTGTAGATGTCCTTTAAAGTAGTGCCATCTCACCATTGAGAGGTAGGTAGCACCACCGTTGGAGGTGTTCGGGTCAATTCGAGGTTCGGGACATGGTGATCACCGGAGCAATAGGAAGACACCTTAGAAGCTACCCTCATGCCAGGTTCCCGGATCATGAGGACTTACTAAGACATCCTCTACTCGACGATTACCTTTCGAGGCAAGGCAACAGTGAGGCGTACCCTAGGGGTGGTGTGTGCGATTCGTGTGTCATTTTCAAGTATTTTTGTCTTTTGTCATGTTATTGGTGTTCTAGCGTTTGTTTTTATTTTTGTCCATACATTCTTTCATGCCATTTGTTAACAGTTAAAAAATATTGCGGGGAAGTAAAAATTCTAAGCTATTACAAAAGGCGCGGGTCCACATCGCCAAAATTTCTCGAACCCGATTTGACAGAAAATAAATAAATAAAGAAAAGTGCGAGAAAATTAAAAAAGTTACATGGCCTTGGGAGAGATACATAAATATTATAAAGAAATAAAATAAATATGCGAATAAGAATTAAATCGAAACGAGGGCGTTGGACCCTTTTTTTGCAAAATTAAAATTACATGGAATTAATTAATAAAGAAAAGGAAAAAGGAGATGTTTTTGATATTTTTTAGTATTTTAGGATTTAATATGAAGAAAGAATTAATTAAAATTAAATGCTAACCCTAATTCTATTTGTTTTTTAATTTATTAAGAAAAGAAGATTAAAACCTAATATTAACCCTAATTAATTTACATGCAAATTTAATTATAAAAATAAATATTTAATTATTTAGTTATTATGGGAGAAAAATAAAAAGGATGAAAAAATATTAATTAAACCCTATTTCTACATTTTTTAGATTTTTATTAAAAGTATTAAAATTAAAACCTAATTTCCACTAAATTTAATTATATGCATTTATTTATGAAAATACTAGAAATAAAAATATTTATTACCTTTTTATCTTTTTTCTGATTTTTTGTGTGTTTTTTATATTTGGCAAAATACCCTTTTTAGTCCTTTAAGTTTACCCCAAGGTCCATTTTGGTCCTTTATCTAAAAAAAGTGTCAAATTGGTCCTATAATTCTTTCAAAAGGACCATAGGAGTCCTTTCCGTCCATTTTGGTCCTTTTTGGTTCAGCCCATCCTTCTTTATTTCAATTTGTAACTCCATTATCTTATGTTTCAGCCCATCCTTCCTTTCCTTTAGATGATGTATCTCCATCTTTGCTCCATCAAGCTCATTTTGCAGCTTCTCCAATGAACCAAAAAGGACCAAAATGGACGGAAAGGACTCCTATGGTCCTTTTGAAAGAATTATAGGACCAGTTTGACACTTTTTTTAGATAAAGGACCAAAATGGACCTTGGGGTAAACTTAAAGGACTAAAAAGGGTATTTTGCCTTTATATTTTATGAAAACAATAAATTAATTAATAAAACAATAATAAAAAGAAGTATAAATAATAAAAAAAATAAAGAAAGAAAATAAATTGGCAAACCTAGGGGGTTCAGACCCCAAATAGGAGGTTTTTTATTGATAATTCAGGCACATTAACCTTGGTCCGTTTTACTTTTCCAGGCAACGTGCTGGCGTGTTGACACATGTCCACGCTGTTCTCTAACTCTCAGCCTTGTGATTGATCTTGAGATGGACGTGGCAAGCCTGATCTGGAGGTGTATGGTGTGCCTCAACATGGAATCTGCATGTTAATATTAAACGAAAAATAATATTGAAAGCATGAAGACCTGGGGCTCGAACCCAGGTCATGTACGTTATTAATAGCTACACCTACCACTGAACCAATTCACGCGCTTTGTATGTAACATAATAAACAAATAATATCAAACAAAACCAAATCGTTAGTGGGTTAGAGCGCGTAAATTCAAAAGAGCCAATCATGGCTGGCCACGAAATCATCTTCTCCATTGGATTTTATTTTCCTGAAACATAAACATCATAAGCAACGGTTTTCAAATGTTCTTTTAGGCATGTTTTGGGAAAATAGCGAATAGCCCTATGATGCTCATAAATTGAGCGCGAGGGTAGCTTCTTCTTCGTCCAGACGCCCTGATTTGAATGGTGGTGGTTTCACACTCCAATTTTTCCTCATTCAAAAACCCCTAATTTGGAGCTTCCTGAACCCTAATGAATAACAATGGCATAATCGCGTATGATGCATAAAAATACAATTAAATCATTGGGTTAGCTTCAGAACAAAGTAATTAACATGAATCAAGCTTTAAAATTCACAAAGAATGCATGGATTGAGATGCACGACTCTGAAATTTTTTATGCACAGGTCCGGTTCATTGTACCAATTCTTGATGTTTTGATGAATGTTTTTGATTGGAAATCGTTCTATGAAGCTTCAGCAAGCTAATGAAACAAAAATCGTGCTTTGAATCGCCCTAGAATGAGGTTTTCAGTTTTGGAGTTTTCTTGAAAAAATGCAAGTTTGTGCAAGGGTTTTCTGAGCAGCTGCGTGGTCCTTAGGATTAGGTTTGTGTTCAGGCTTATGTAATGAACCAATTAGGTCAACAATTCTGATCAAAATCTCTTTCATTCATGGTTTTTGAAATTTGATTTTCAAAGATCTTTTTCAATCTTTTTCATGTGCTTTTGCTCTCAAATCTCATCCAATTGCATTGGTTCTTTCCTTATTTAGCTAGGCACGAAATCTTGATGATATAATGTGCACAAAAAGATTGAAAAATTAGGTTAAGCATTTTTCATGTATTTACTTTAATTTAAATGAATTATTATTAATAAAAATCCAAATAAATAAATAAAAAATGAATAAAACCTCCCTTTGGGCCAAGTGGTCGTGCACATGCCATGGATGATGAATTATGGAAGAAAAATGGGCCCATTAGCAATTTTAGGTCATTTGAATCAATGTTGACTTTTCAAAATATCCAAAAATTTCCCAATTTCCACAAGGCATAACTTGCTCAATTTTTAAGCTTTGCTCATGTTCTTGGACATTTTGGAAAGGTCTTTGAGTCCTCTAACCAGTGTCTTTGGTCCCATGTCATTTTGATTTACCAATCTCAAGTTATGGCCTTTGACTTAAAGTCCCTTTTTATTGACTTTTGAAAATGACCTATAATGTTGAAATTGATAACTTTTTGTGAAAGCATTTCTTGGACTTGAAGTATGAAGATGAGTTGTAGGAAATGTCTTTCTCTTCAAAAATGAGCTTTGGATGGAATTTTTCTGATAATCCATGTGAAAGTTATGCCATGGTCAATTTACAGTTGACTTTTTCAGTTGTCCAAATAAGGAAACTTTTGCATCTTAATGATTTTTGAGCCAAGCTTTGAGAATCATGATCAAGCATTGATCAAGTGATGTTTGTGGCTTCAAAATGAGACGTTGACCAAAAATTTGAACTTTTGACTGCCAAATGACCATTTTACCCCTACAGTTGACTGTAGTGCAATTAGGGTTTTGATTGTGCAATTTTGTGCTGAAAGTCTTGAAACTTGATATGAGGATGCTTGACCATATTTGTAGGCATATGAGACTTGATTGGACCTTTGGAAACTTCATTTTCTTGATCAGAACACAAACCCTAATTTTGACTGTATAGGAGACCTTTGCACTGTGCAACCCTTGGGGAATTTTGAAGCTTGACATGGCAATTTCTTGAAGAATATGGGAGGGCAAATTTTGGGGTACAACACACGTGTACCTTATTAGCATAAATCTTGCTTTTGTGATAAGTTCTAGAATGGTGATGGCAATCAGTTTCCATGGTTGACCAATAATAACTTGCTCTCAAAATTTTCTTAGCCATCGTGTTCCCATTGGAAAGAGTACCAAAGATACCTTCGTGCATATCTTCCATAACCTTCTCAGATTCCTTCTTGTCAACATTGTAAAGTAAAGTTAAATCGTGATTGCGTTTGTATGAAATTCCATTGCTCAGAAAGGACTTGGCAGAGAACCTCTGTAGGAATTTCTTATCATAAATAGACGCCCCTTCAGGGTACTCTTGAGCTTCGAGGTATCTTTTAACTTCTTGGTACCAAGCCTTTTCCTCTAATCCATCAGTATCAACTACGTAGCAATACGCCAGTTCATCTAGCTTTTCAATAGTGATTCGAGGAGCTTCATTGTCCCATCTGACATTGAACATAGATGACATGGTACCCAATGCGTTTTCCAACTGATTCTCTTCTCGTGGGATGTGCTCAAAAGTGATCTCCTCGAAGTACGAAATTAATGTCAACACATGCTCTCGATAAGAAATGAGATTTGGATGCTTCATATCACATTCTCCCTTAATTTGAGTGATCACTAGGGCTGAGTTCCCGTACACATATGAGAACTTGATACTTATGTCAATAGTAGCTTTGATACCCATGATGCACGCTTCGTACTCGGCCATGTTGTGTGTACATTGAAAGCATAATCTAGCGGTGAAGGGCGTATGGCAACCCCTGGGAGAGATAATCACGACACCAATACATTTTCCCAGCGCGTTTGAAGCTCCATCAAAAACCATTGTCCATCGAGATCCTGGCTTAGGTCCTTCATACAGTCCATGTTCTTCATAATCTGTAATTATCATGATATTCTCATCCAGGAACTCGAAATTCATATATTGATAGTCCTCTACAGCTTGGTGAGACAAATGATATTCTAGTACACTTCCTTTGATCACCTTCTGAGTGGTGTACTGAATTTGGTATTCTGTTAAGACAATTTGCAATCTGGCTATTCTTCTGGAGAGAGCGGGCTTCTTGAATATGTATTTTATAAGATCTATTTTAGAGATCAACAAAGTACTATGGGTAAACATATACTGTCTTAGTCGGTGAGCAGCACATGCCAAAGTGCAACAAGTTTTCTCGAGCAGTGAGTATCTTGTTTCACAGTCGGTAAACTTTTTGCTAAGGTATTATATTGCATTCTCTTTTCGACCAGACTCGTCATGTTTCCCCACTCCCCATTAAGTTCTCTATCACTGTTAGGGACATGATCAAATGTATTCCTTCCACTGGCGGCATCATAATTAGAGATTCTTGGAGGTACTCCTTGATTTTGTCAAAAAATATCTAACAGTCGTCGTTCCACTTCACTACTTGATCTTTGTTCAGTAACTTGAAGATTGGATCATAATTGGCGGTCAAATGGGAAATAAATATGACAATGTAGTTCAATCGTCCTAATAAACCTCTGACCTCCTTCTCAGTACGGGGAGCTGGCATTTCTTGAATAGCTTTAACCTTGACGGGATCAACTTCAATATCCTTACCACTGACAATGAAACCCATGAGCTTACCGGATCTAACCCCATAGGTACACTTGTTCGGATTCAATCCTAGCTTCTACTTCTTCAATCTCTCAAAAAGCTTGTGCAGATGGTCATGATGTTCTTCTTCAGTCTGAGACCTGGCTATCATGTCTTTGACATAAACCTCTATCTCATGGTGTATCATGTCATGGAACAAAGCTACCATAACACGTTGATATGTTGCATCTACGTTCTTAAACACAAAAGGCATAACCTTGTAGAAGAAAGTGCCCCACTGTGTGACAAAAGTAGTCTTCTCCATGTCTCCAGGTGCCATCTTGATCTGATTATAACCTGAGAAACCATCCATAAAAGAAAATACTTTATGTTGAGCAGTGTTGTCAACCAAAACATCAATATGTGGCAGCGAAAAGTCATCATTGGGGCTTGCTCTATTCAGATACCTGTAGTTTACATGCATACGCACTTTTCCACCCTTCTTAGGTACTAGAACCACATTTTCAACCCACTGAGGATAAGACCTAACAACCAAGAAACCAGCATTGAGCTGCTTCATAACCCCAGCTTTAATCTTTTCATACATCTCGTGACGCATACGATGAACCTTCTGCTTTATTGGAGAACAACCTTCTTTCATCAGTAGACGGTGAACCACAATATCAGTATCAAGCCATGGGATGTCTTCGTATGACCAAGAAAAGATCTCAACATAGTCACATAACATGTGGATTAATATGTTCTTGACACTACCTTCTAGATTGGAACCTATCCTGACCTCTTTCTTGTCCTCTTCAGTGCCCAAGTTCACAACTACTACTGGCTCTTCATGAAGTTGTATGGCTCTTTTTCTTGCATTAACAGTCTAGAAATATCTCCAGGTACTTCTCAATATTCTTCACTATTGTACCCTAAAATTTGCCCTCCCTTTTCTTCAAGACATTTCCCATAAAAGATCTCAAATGCTCAAGGATGCTCAAGAGTTGATCAAACAAGCTCGCATCCTAAGCATTGAGTCCACAAATTATGGTTTTGGTTTTCTCAAGGAAAATTGGATTTGTATGCTTCAAATGACTTTCATGGTTCATTATAGGTCTTCAAGAATACTCATACCAAGTTTCAAGTCTTGCACCACAAATTTGCTCAATCAATTGCTCGGATGACTGAAAATAAACTATATTGGATAAAAAGTCAATTATGGTTAACGTACAGTCAAACTTCATGATTTTTGACCAACATTAACATTTTTAAGTTATATTCATCAATTGATTAAGGGTTGATCACAATTCCTCAAGAAAAGCATTTGAATCATCAAAGGTGCAAAATTGTCAAAATTAGGGTTTTGACTGAGAATGACTGATCAGTGACTTTTGACCTAGTACATGACCTAATGGCTTGAGGAATGATCTCAAGGACTCAAACACAATATCTTGACCTAATTTCATGGCTCAAATCATTTATCAAGATCAATGGATTGATAGTTGAAATTTGATCAACTGATGAAAAGTCAACTGATACACAAAAAGTCAAACTTTGACTTTTTGGTCAACATTAAATTTCAAAGATCAAGATTTATCAAGACCTTCAAAATATCAAATTTTATCATCAAGAATCAAGAAAGTCAAGAAAAGTTAACAAAAGTCAAGATTTTGAAGACTTAGAAAAATTCTAAGTGTTTTTAACCTTGATAATTTCACTACTTCATGACAATTTTTCACCAAGATGCAAGATGATTCAAGGAAAACTTTCAACATAAAGTTATAGATCTTTATGAATTCTACAACTTTTTACTCTAGGGTTGATTTCCAAAAAATGCTTAGATTTGAAGATATAGGCTCATGAAGTCATGACTTTTTATCAAAAACACTTAGTCAAATTTTCATAAAGTTAGGAAGATTTTTTGTTCCATCTTCTTGGCAATTTTTCACCAAGTTCCAAGTTGATTTAGCCAAAGTGGTCAACATGAAGGTTGTAGACAATGTTTCTAGATTTATAAAATGTCAATGAACTTGAAGAGATCATGCTTGATATAGGAGAATCAAAAAGAAGAAGTTGAGCATCCATTCCTGAATTACAAGGCATTTTCATGAAGAACACTTGATCAAATCTCCAGCCATGTTGCACAAATCTTGCTTTGCAGGCTTCTAACCTGAAAATAACTCCATAATTAATTGTTTACACAACTTATTGAGCTATTTTCCAAGTATTTGAGCCATTCTCCAAGTGATTAATCCATATTGGCACAAAGGTAACATTGCCATTTTGGAAAAGTGGCTTTAATCACAAAGTCCACTCTTCATGAGCTTTGCACTTGCTCCTTCTGAACACACACAATCTCGAAGCCAGAAGCAACTCATCTATAACCTATTATCCACCCTACAAGCCCTTGTACTATGCATTGAAACCATTATTTTCAAGATTGCTTCAAAATCAAGTCACACAACCAGAACATGTGATCTTTGATTTTTGATGACTAGAGCCTTCAAAACCTTTCATATATAAATAGAGGAGTTATTTACAAGCCAAGACATGAATTAAAAAGCCTTGAAACACCCTCAAACACCTTGAACTCAGAAATTGCATCAAAACCTCCATTGCTTGCCATTTCTGACTTTGAACACCAAATTCATAATCCACTCGTGCGTTTTCTCTCTAAATCCATCACAAAGATTGCGTACCTCATTTACAACTCATCCCTACCCTGTTTCATAACTGTAACTTCATTTTCCCCATCTTCCAAACTCAAAAACAGCCACCTATAATTTGACTTCTCCAGGAAGATTCAGGCACTTTCAGCACAAAGTAAGAGTTACATTAGCTTCCTAGGAGTTCATTGAAGCTATCCAGATTATCACGAAACTTCCAGGAGTGCTCAAACTCTAAACACGATTTCCAGTTTTGAGGTAAGTTTTTTCAACTTTGAACTCTCTCTACAAGCATCATTAATGGTTACTTTGTGAATGAAAAATGTAGACATCATTGTTCTGAAGCTAACCATGCCTTTAGTTTTCATTCATATTTCCTGGGTGATGCAAATTATGAAGTTGAACATTCTGAAAAAAATTAGGTTTTATTTGGTAGCAAACAAAATTCATGTTCATCTTTGATTTATAGCTTTAGTTACTTACATGGTTGAATTCATGTTGAAAAATGGAACAACTTTCATGTTTACACTTTTGAAAATGGTGGAGAAATGAGCAAGTTCAGAAATTTGAAAATGTTGACAATGGCTTCTGGCGTGAGGTTAGGGATGAAGTCCTATTCAGAAACAAGTTTATTTTAAGTTTATTGCAACATGTATTATGACCGGATGAAACAGCCACCCCAGTGGCAGAGGAAGCGCACGTAAGGAATTAATGTATAGGGACCTGTGTTCGAGCCCCAATGGTACCCTTTTGTTTATTCACATTTTCTTATTTCAGATTCCATGCATACAAGCCACACACGCCTACCATGGACTTCATATCAACACCATCAGATCAACCAAGCATCTCATCCAACACTTCACAAAGAAAATGCATGATGCACCTCCAAAGGGCCAACCATACCTGATCACACAACGCCTGGACCTTGTTGTTTTGGGATTGTCATTCTTTACTATATCTCACCCCCCCCCCCCCTTTTACTTTATGATGCGCAGGCCCAATATACATTTTTTATTTTATTTTCTGATTCCAACAAAAAACCAAAAATGAGCCTTTTATTACTTTTTACCTCCCTTTAACTTTTTAACACCCAGCCCATTATTTTTATTTCTTTTTATATTTTCATTATTTTCATTAACCTATTTATTTATTCAATCAAAAATGAAAAAAATTATATTTTCTTAAATGATTAAATTAAAAATATTTAAACTTAAACACTTATTTTATTTTGTGTTAATATTTAGAACTAGATTTTGTTTATTTTTCACACTTTAAAATATTTCTAAATTAACATTAACCTCTAAATCATTTTATAAACAAATTATTTAGACTTAGGTTTTATTTTCTTCTTAAATTTAATTAACTTAGATTTTAGAGTTTGTTAAAATTTAATTAATTTCTCTTGTAAATAAAATTAATTAGTTCAATTAGGTTAATTATAAAACATCTTCCATCAAAAAACCATAAAAATAATTTCCTTCTTCTTCTTCTTCTTTACATTTTGTACATTCTATCATTATTCATATTCAATGGCTTGTAATAGATAATTAGGGCTTTATTGCTTTCTTCCCCCATTCACAAATTTGTACCCCAATTCCCAAAGCGTTGTAATAGCGTAGGACATTTAAATTTCGCAATTTATCGTTTTCCTTATTATTGTTAGTAATTAAGGTTTGCATGACAAGACTAAAATAAACAATAGCAAAAACCCTAATTCAAGACAAAATACATGAAAACAAAACACTTTGCACACATGCACCTCTAGGGTAACCCACACTTGTTTCCTCGGATATAAGCAGTCATGTCCCTCGAATGTGGGATGTTTTAGAAAAGACCCTCGGTTAAAATATCGTAGTCCCTCAATAACCCTTCGATGTCGCCTTCAATAAGCGATCTTAGTCGCTTACGACAATTGCTAAAACATCTTACAAGTTGCCTTCTATGACTGCACAATGACCCATTCCTGTCTCTCACATTCAATGATATTGTTCTCTACCAATCAATGGTAGGCAATAACTATCTAAAGGATGAGGAAAAGAACAAAGACTTTTTGAGTAGGTAGATTGCTCGTAATTGCTTGCTCACAAAGTAAAACCATCTTTACACCTCACACTTTCAAAACACTTTTCAAAACAAACATTTTGTATACATTCTCAATGATACGAGAATCATTACAAAATTGCCTCACATTAGCACCTTCAAAACATCTTTCCCAACACACCTTTTCAAACAAATATTTTAAAAACCAACACTTTGTATACATTCTCAACGATACGAGAATCATTATAAAATTTTCCGTACAAAGGTGTTTTCAAAATGTTTTCAAACTTACACAAACACAAAGCATTTAAAAGTGAGCTAACAATTAAGAGCCCTTAGATAACTACGAATGAAAAGGGTACTAAAACCTTCCCTTTTCATAATCTACCCCCCAAACTCAAGAAAATTCTCAAAAGGTATTTCCTGTTCTTTTCACCCTTTACTTTATTAGATAAAAGAAAAGTTGGTGGCGACTCTTGCTATCCGCAACATTTACGATAAAACTCAAAACACCCAAGTCAGTTCTCCCACCGTATTACACTCACCTTCATCCTAGCCTTGGTAGATCGAATTTTCGAAGTTATAATTGACAATAGCAGAATTATTATCGATGGGATCCATAATGTATATGGATCTGCAATTTGTTGTGTGGGTGTGTGTAAGAACACATAGCTATTTTGAAAGTAATAACTTAAAAGAAAGACATAGAGCGTAAAATTTGAATGCAGACGTCCAATTTTTTATTGAATGAAAAAATGTGGATGAAATGACACCCCTTACAAATGGACCATTGTGTCCCAGGTAAGGCACAAGGCTTAAAGTTATTATTTTAAAAAGTTACAAAGCCAAAACTTGAAAGCAAAAATAAACAAAAAAATAGCATTTACTCCTGACTAAAGGAGATCGGTATAACGTCTTTAGTCTTCTAATTGTTGAGTCCATTTTCGGTGGTGGGAAAATCCAGTAGTCTAGGTCTTAGTCACTATTTTCATATTCTACCGTGTTGACTCCATTATTACTGACGCAGAATGGTGGTCTCTCAGCATGAGCATGACGAATAACCCTTTAAGCCTCTGCAGTGAAACCCAAACCAAATTTGGCATACTTGTATGGAAAGTAAAGAGTTAACCCCAAGTAGTACAACCACCTTCTTCTACCACACCTCAGGCGTCTTTTAGAGAATCCATCTTGGGTAGAATCCTGGTGTGATCGGAAGGGAATGAGAACTGACTGTTTTGGAATGCTGGTTCGCGCTTGCGTTTGTTTTCGCAAAATGTTGCTGTAAGCAAGAGTCGCCACCGTCTTTTATTTTATCCAACAAGGGAAAGGGCAAAAGCACAGAAAAATTCCTTTTCGTGATGTTTCTCGGGTTCGGAAGGTAGATTATAGAAAGGGAAGGTGTTAGCACCCTTTCTATCCGCGGTTATCCACGGGCTCTTAGGTACTTGCTCACTATGTTTTCAAAAGTTTGATTTTCTTTGTGTTTGTGGGTTTTGAAAAGAGTTTTGTTTTTGAAGAGAGTGTAAGTGCGAAAAGTTTTATTTTGTTTTAAAAGGAGCAAGTACTTAAGAACCTCTACCTACTCAAAAAGGAATTAAACTGTGCAAATGTCCTTTAGACAGTGCTATCCCACTATTGAGAAGTAGGTATCACCGTCATTGGAGTTTTCGGGTCAATTCGATTTAGGAACGTGTGGTCACTAAAGCAATGTTAGGACGCCTTAGCGGTAACCCTAATGTCTTAGATCATTTTTATCGAGGCAACCGTTTCGAGGCAACTTATGATATTTGGACAAAAGGGCGATCTCTAAAACATCCTATACTCAATGACCACGTTCGAGGTAACCAAGTGAGGTGTACCTTAGGAGTGGCATGTGCAAGTGTGTCAATTTTCAGTTATATTATCTTTGCATGTCATGGTGCGCTACTGTTGATTTTAAGTTAAGAGTTAATCTTGTCATGCATAGCCTAGTTAGCATACATCTAAGCAGTTAATATATGTACAGGAATTTAAAGTGCGGGAATTGTAAATCCTACGCTATTACAAGGATTCGGGGAGGGGGATTATTTACATGTCCAAAATTGGGGGAATAAAGCAGTAAAGTGTAAAAGTCTTAGTTAAGCTATTACAAACCAGTAGGCAATTATAATAAAATAAACGCGCGCGAATCTGAAAATAAACTCTAAAAAATCCTAAGAATAAAATCTTTTTGTTGTTTTATTTTATTTTGGGAAAATGATCTAAATCTACTTAATTTTAGTTTTGTAAAAATGATAAGATAATTAAAAGATTAATTAACAAAGTTAATTTAATAGAAAAAAATAGCCTAATGTTTTTGTGGTTTTCTTATTTTAATGTTAATTAAAAAGATAAAAAGGTGTCAATGAAAACAAAAATAAATATACAAGGGGAATCCTTCGATCCAGGAAAAAAAAGGGAGTTTCAACCCAGGGAGGGAATGGAAGCTTCGATCCAGAGAGGGTCCTGGTCCTTTCGATTGGGCCAGACAGTAAGGCGTGAGTAGCCTTCGATCCAGGGAAGATGATTGTCTTTTGATCATGGAGGTCATGGCTTTCGATCCAGGAATGAGATGCCTCCTTCGATCCAGCATGCTAATGGCTTTGACCCAGAGAAGGGGTCTCCTTCGATCTGGGACGTTATACCTGCAAAAGTATGTTAGCGAAATAAAACACAGGGCCTGGATATTGAACCCCAGGCCCTTCGATCCTGCGCTTATCGGGTTTCTTCAGGCTATGTCTGCAGCAAATATTAGCAAACGATGTACATGGCCTGGGTGCCAAACCCAGGCCTCTTGATCCTGTCTAGGATAGAAATTCGAAGGTAACAACCAGTATGAATGTATTATGCAAATATTAGGTTGGATAGTTTACCCTTTCTTACCAGCAGATTGGACTTTTAATTTGGGCGCTTCCTGGATGTAGGCACCTTCGATCTGGGCACTTCCTGGATGTAGGCACTTTTGATTTGGGGCTTATGGGCGTTGTGATCTTTTGTTGAAGGGTTTCTTTGGCCTGGATCACTTTTGAAAATATTGACAACCTGTGGTGGGCAGCGTATCTCTAAATCTTTCCTGTTTCTTTTCTCTATTTTTTCCTCTCTGTTTTTTTCGTGTGTTTACTATAATTTTTGTAATCTTTTTGTTTCCTCCTTTTTGCACTGTATGCTGGCCCTATATTTATAGGAGTGTGGGGGTCTACTAACGGCAAGAGACAACATTTAACCAGGCCATTAAAGCCATGAGACAAGAATCAAACACATTAAATAATTTCCTTTTATGAAATGTTCGTGTCTCTTGGATGAACCTAGACACTTTTGAATTTCGAATGCCTTCAGGCCATGCTCTTCGATTGGTCCTGATTTGCCTCCTTCGAATGGACTTCTCATGTACCTTTCGAATGAGCCTTCTGAATGCTTCTTCGAATGGTCTTAAGTTGAACAAAAACACTCTGGTCGAATCAGCTCTTTAGGAACAAAAAAGGCAAGAATCTGGCCTTTAACTCAGGAATTAAATCCACAATCAGCATTTAATTATTTCCATATTTGCAAGGGAAACATGCCATTTTCTCATGTTCAGTGTACCTGGACATGTTTTCTGAGTGCCCTTTGATGGCCTCTTCCAAATGGCTTGGGAGGTGTTCTTTGAATGGCCCTTGTCCAAATATCAATCGAAGGATCCCAATCGAAAGGCTTTGTTAACAGGACAATCGAAAGGTGATGTTCATGCCAATCGAAGGACATGGTTCACATGCCTGTCGAAGCTGCCTTGACACAATGCTAAATCGAAGGATCCCTTGGCGTGCCAATTGAAAGGCTTAGCCCAGGGTGCCAAACGAAAAGGTCTTTCAGGATTCTAATCGAAGGGCTTGACACAATGCCAATCGAACTACTTGTCCATAATACCAATCGAAAGGCTCCTTCAGAATGCCAATCGAAGTGCTTGTCCATAATTCCAATCAAAATGCTCCTTCAGAATGCCAATCGAAGGGTCTTTCATAATGCCAATCGAAGTGCTTGTCCATAATGCCAATCGAAATGCTCCTTCAGAATGCCAATCGAAGGGCCTTTCAGAATGCCAATCGAAAGGTACTTAAAGTACCACTAAAAAATTTTCTTTTTCCTTAGGCAAGGGTTTCTGGTCAACCATGCAGGGGGAAGACTTTGGAAAACATGAGAGGGCAAATTTTGGGGTACAACAGTTGCCCCTGTTCAATTTTCTTAAACCTGAGGATATAGATTGGCTTTCGAGCCTTTCGTGATCCGAAGATGGAAGATAATTGAACACTAGATTGCCCAGAAGTTTGCACTCGCATGGTGTAGTGTCAGCATTGTGATGTCGGGAATGGGCTTACAGATGCCATTTGGAGATTGTTGGTAGGAGGATGGGCTTATAGATGCCATCTGAAGATTGTTGGAAGGAGGATGGGCTTATAGATGCCATCTGCAGGAGTGTCGATCGCATAAGAGATTCCTTAGCGAGAACTTGCATGCCTGTTGTTGTAGAAGATTCCGCTGGGGAAGTCTAACTTTGTTGAGGTTTAGGAACCTGCATTTACTTCAACTGAGAGAATGCTTCAGCTGAGGTTTAAGAACCTGTTCATAATTCAACTGGGGGGAAACATCTTTATCAAGATCTAGGAACTGTCTCGTGCCCACCGGGAGTATATCGCTGAGGTTATAGAACTTGTCCACACTATGACGGAGGAAAACATCAAGATCTAAGAACTGACTCGTGCTCAATGGAGTATACCGTTGAGGTTATAGTACTTGTCCACACTATGACGAGGGGAAACATCTTCATCAAGATGTAGGAACTGTCTCGTGCCCACCGGGAGTATACCGCTGAGGTTATAGAACTTATCCACACTATGACGGAGGAGAACATCAAGATCTAGGAACTGACTCGTGCTCAATGGAGTATACCGTTGAGGTTATAGTACTTGTCCACACTATGACGTAGGGAAACATCTTCATCAAGATCTAGGTACTGTCTCGTTCCCACCGGGAGTATACCGCTGAGGTTATAGAACTTGTCCACACTATGACGGAGGAGAACATCAAGATCTAGGGAACTGACTCGTGCTCAATGGAGTATACCGTTGAGGTTATAGTACTTGTCCACACTACGACGTAGGGAAACATCTTCATCAAGATCTAGGAACTATCTCGTGACCACCGGGAGTATACCGCTGAGGTTATAGAACTTGTCCACACTATGACGGAGGAAAACATCAAGATCTAGGAACTGACTCGTGCTCAATGGAGTATACCATTGAGGTTATAGTACTTGTCCATACTATGACGTAGGGAAACATCTTCATCAAGATCTAGGAACTGTCTCGTGCCCACCGGGAGTATACCGCTGAGGTTAAAGAACTTGTCCACACTATGACGGAGGAAAACATCAAGATCTAGGAACTAACTCGTGCTCAATGGAGTATACCATTGAGGTTATAGTACTTGTCCATACTATGACGTAGGGAAACATCTTCATCAAGATCTAGGAACTGTCTCATGCCCACCAGGAGTATATCGCTCAGGTTATAGAACTTATCCACACTATGACGGAGGAGAACATCAAGATCTAGGAACTGACTCGTGCTCAATGGAGTATACCGTTGAGGTTATAGTACTTGTCCACACTATGACATAGGGAAACATCTTCATCAAGATCTAGGAACTGTCTCGTGCCCACCGGGAGTATACCGCTGAGGTTATAGAACTTGTACACACTATGACGGAGGAGAACATCAAGATCTAGGAACTGACTCGTGCTCAATGGAGTATACCGTTGAGGTTATAGTACTTGTCCATACTATGATGTAGGGAAACATCTTCATCAAGATCTAGGAACTGTCTTGTGCCCACCGGGAGTATACCGCTGAGGTTATAGAACTTGTCCACATTATGACGGAGGAAACCGTCGAGATTGAGAGCCTTATCTGAAATTCAACTGATGATAATTCAATTGAGATGTAAGAACTGGTCAGATCTTGGACGTAATTGAGAACTTTAACTGTATCCTTCCTGAAAAGTAAAGGTCAGTAATATGCAATGCGTGATATAGATCAGGCAATGATGTTCTCAAAATAAATGAGATTGTATTCGTATGATGCGTATATGCATGTATCATGATGTATGGGAATGTGATGTTTTAGCTGGGGAAAATAAATCCCGGAGCTGCTGGAGAATAGAGTTGAGTTCTTCGTTTCCGCTGGGGATGATGAACAAAGATGATTGTAATAATAAACCTGTAGGAGAAGAGAACTCCGTTGGGGAATGAACTTGATGAAGAGATTACTCTGAGGGGAATTACTATGTGGGGAAGAGATATTCTGCTGAGGATTTTAACGATGAACTTCGCTGGGGATTCCATTGATAAGCTCTGTTGGGGATTTCAATGATGAACTCCGCTGGGGATGGATTAGCGTTGCTGGTGATATTGAACCTGTTGAGGATAGAAGTCCTGCTGGGGGGAAAGAAAGAACTTTGCTGGGGAAATGGCTCCACTGGGGAAGAGGAGTTGTGGTCCTTTGATTTGTAGTAGTCGGAGAGGCAAACTCAAGCTGGGGAATCCTAGTGTTGTTGGGGAAATAAACCTTGTCGTCAGTCCGTTAGAGAGGTGACATCTTTGTTGGGGGAAGTCCTCGAGGATTCTTGAGGTTGATTTAGTTGGGGAAAGTTTTTCAGAGATTAAACCCTTGCTGGGAGTCATCCTATGAGAAGGATTTTGGGGGAGACTTGTCATTGCCCCTAGTAGCAAGTGTTTGTGGCACTTCCCGGAAATTTTTAATTGTACGTAACCTTTCACTGAGATTGATGTTCAATACCGTAAGTGACGGAGATGGAGACTTGCCCCTGGTTACTCTGCACTTCTTCAGAGATTTCCTGGAATCTTGACTGGACTTCCCCAGGTGTGCTGGATAGTGACATGTCAAGTCCTCTAGTTGATAGGAGATTTGTTAATGGAAGTGTCATCCATTTTGAAGTGATTTTGTTCACTGAGAGGGCTTTCGTTCATCGAATATTCGTGGTGTAAATTTCTCCGCTATCAAACAAATAGCCAAATGCAAATAGTGATATTCAAATAGTGCAAAGTTTATGCTTGTCTCGAAGTTTTGAAGAATGCGTTTTTTAGCAGAAAACCCTTTATAAGACAATTTCAACACAAGATTTAGGGCAAAGCCTTACAGGAGTCAGGATACCTTTTGTAACAGTATGCTTTCGAACTAACCCATGCTTCAGTTAGGACTTTTGAAGGGTTGTAACGTGGCTTGGTTCACGGTTTAAGAAACAAAGGATAAAGGCTCAAAGTATATTTGTACCCACCCGCTCTTCGTGATGTTCTTCAATCCTAAACTCAGTTAATTGTGCGTCGAACTCTATTCGAATTTGGAACGACGTTTTGGTGATGGTTCACACAAGTTGGATTTTGGAAGGCAATCATTTTTGCAACATTTTTCATGTTGTTGAGGATTTGTAGCGACCTTGTTCTTTTGATTTGTTATCCCTAACTTTTGCCTGACTGTTCCTGTTTTTGAGATTATAGTCAGCGGGATGCCCCAGCTTTCTTAAGCCTCCTTTATAGGTTTTGGCTCAGTGGGCTTTTTTCTTTTGAGGGATTGACTGCCTATGAGATAAGGAACCACCACTATCTTTTGATTCCAGAGGAATGCTTTTGATTTCGTTTGTCGTATTATGAACTGAGAGTTTTGCGACTTCAGTGCGCATCTTTTTGAATTAACTGAGAGACTACCCTGCCCCAGGTTTAAATTAAAGGTTTCAATTTGTGAAAAGAAAAACTCCAACTTCTTTGGCTCGAAGGGGTTGACAAGGGATTATCTTCCTTATAACTCCAGTGTTTAGGATTTGAAAGAAATGCCTGTACATCGTCAGCAAGGTCTGTCCAAAAGCATACTGTATGAGATTATGGCATTGTTTCGTCATCCTCCCTCTAAAGGCTTGTAACTTTTAGCAAGAGTTAAATGTCATAAAGTGAGTAAAAAGTATAGTTTAAATGTAATTAAAATGATTGGATCAAATCAAGACAAACATATGCAATGCATTAATGAAACAGAGTTTGACATTAATAGATAATTGTTTGAATAACAAAGAGATTACAACTTGAAAAATCCTAATGAACAAAAGCTTTCAATGATTCATCATAGGAGCAATGACTATGTTTGGGGTCGCTAGAGGGTCAAACTTGATCTCCTTGGCATCAATCAAGTCTTGCACCTTGTTCTTCAAAACCCAACAGTCGTACGTATCATGCCCCGGGCTATCAGAGTGAAAAGCACAGCGGGAATTAAGGTTATACCTCGGTGATGTGGTATTTGGATTTTTTGGAGCTTCCTTTAGAATTACCAGATTGGTCTCCAGCAACTGGGGCAGAATCTGAGACAAAGTCATGCTGAGACGAGTAAATTGCCTTTGTGGTCTCTTGGCCTTTGGCTGATTGTTGCGCTGAGGAGCACCAGCAGGTCTTGAAATAACAACCGCATTGACAACTTGGCGGTGTTCAGGTCTATTCTGTCTTCTCGAGCTGTAGATAGCACTGGAATCTTTCTTAAACGGCTTTTTCTCAGTGTTAGATGAGGCACCCTTCTGTATCTTTCCAACCTTAATACCAGCTTTAATCCTTTCACCAGTAAAAATAAGATCTGTAAACCCAGCATAAGAGCTTCCAATCAGTAGGTTAAAGAACGGACCTGACAGGGTCCCCAGAAACATGTCAACAAGCTCACGATCAGCCAAAGGTGGTTGCACCCTTCCGGCAAGGTCTCTCCACTTTTGAGAACACTCTTTGAATCCTTCACCCATCCCTATTGACATACCTTGGAGTTGGGTACGCGTAGGAGCAAGGTCGGAGTTATACTGATACTGCCTATAGAATGCAGTAGCCAAATCCTCCCAACTGTGGATACTGGCTCCGTCCAACTGATAGAACCACTCAAGCTGAGTCCCTGAAAGACTGTCTTGAAAGAAATGGATCCACAAGTTCTTATCAGCAGTGTAAGGTTGGATCTTCCTCACATATGACCGGAGGTGCAACTTTGGACAGGAAGCTCCGTCATACTTGGAAAAGGCAGGTGCCTTGAGCTTACGGGGAATCACCACCCAGATGATAGACCCAGATCTCCGAAGTCCAGACCGGACACTTTCTGTGTGTCCATAGCGCTCAAACGGTCTTCCAGCTGTTTGTACTTATCCTCAGCAGGAGGATACTGTTCTTCATCATATTCTGTCTCGTTGTCGGAGACTTCAGGGCTAGGAGCCCTCCTTTCTTATGGACTGTCCTTCCCTCCAGATGGGGTGGTCAGATAAACTTCACTCTGCAGCCCGTTTCCAAACCTGCATCCAGTGTCGAACATGATGTTCCTCTTCTTCTTCTTCTTCCTCTCTTTCAGAATCAGGGTCTTCAGGTCCTGCTGACCCTTAGCTAGGCTCATGACCAACTCTTGAAATTGGGCATTCTGGGCCTGGAGGGCCTTGATAGCTTGCTCAGTTGAAGGTTCAATAGACATGATGATTGCTGAAATAAACAGCGAAGAAGATAAGAGACCTGTACTGAGAGACCTGTTATGCAATGATATGTATGATATATGTATGCAACGATTTCAAGGATCTCGCGGGGTAAACAAGAAACTGTTTGAATTTGAATCTGGTAACTTGATTGAAGGAACTTCATGTTGCTGAGAGTCCTTCTTCAAGAGTCAAGCTCACCATAACGAGTGGATCATAGCCCCTGACTCAAGTTGTCGTGTTTGGATTTCTAGACAACCTTGACTGGAGGAAAATAAATCCCCTTTGCCCCTTTCTAGCCATTTGATTTACCATAACTTGCATCACAGACCCTTGAGATCCTTGAAATGGTTAAAGAAATGTTAAGGCATGATGTTATGATGTATATGCTATGCGTTTAAGCAAAAGTGTGAGGTGATGTAAGTAATCCCTACAATAAATCCAGGTTGTTGGATAAGGACTGTAAACAAAACCTGCAAGGAACTCATGTTGTCAGATAACAAGAATGTGTAAGTAGTTCAAGTTTGAAGGCACACAAGTCACACATATAGCCTTAAGTTTAGGCTGGCATGGAGTTTCATAGGTAAGTACCCTTTTGAGTTTAGTTGGCTCAAAAACCTGTCCTATAAATAGTAACCGGGTTCTAAGGAGCTCAATATCATTGGATTGTTTTCTATGTTCATTGTTTTGGTTTAGCCACTTAACTGGCGACCAAAATATTCCAAGAAAACAACCCTCAATGAGTGTAGTATCGAGTATCTACCAACTTCGGACTGCACCAAAGTCGGTCATCTCACTACCCCTAAAAAAGGCCAAGATGGTCAAGTAAGGTTCTAAGGTCAATTGATGCTTCACGACACCATGCGGCGGCCCCGTACTCTCCTTGACTTAACTCAAGGGTTACGGGTACTCACCAAAGTGCTACGTCAACATAGCTACTGTTTCAACCATGTCGGTATACCCCGCACAGTTCCCTCACAGTTTGTTGTTACTTACCTAAAGGGTATCCCCAGATCCGGGTTAGGATCTATAGAACTCCGATACAAACCCACAAAATTTAAAGCATACAAAGCATACAATTGAAAACACAAGTGATCTAATCCTAAGGTACACCTCACTTATAATATCCCCCGCAGAGTCGCCATTTCTGTGATCAGTGGGAATGAGAACTGACTGTTTTGGAATACTGGTTCCCGTTTGCGTTTGTTTTTGCAAAATGTCGCGGTAAGCAAGAGTCGCCACCGTCTTTTATTTTATCCAACAAGGGAAAGGACAAAAGCACAAAAAAATTCCTTTTTGAGATGTTTCTCGGGTTCGGGAGGTAGATTATAGAAAGGGAAGGTGTTAGCACCCTTTCTATCCGTGGTTATCCACGGGATCTTAGGTACTTGCTCACTATGTTTTCAAAAGTTTGCTTTTCTTTGTGTTTGTGGGTTTTGAAAAGAGTTTTGTTTTTGAAGAGAGTGTAAGTGCGAAAAGTTTTGTTTTGTTTTAAAATGAGCAAGTACTTAAGAACCTCTACCTACTCAAAAAGGAATTAAACTGTGCAAATGTCCTTTAGACAGTGCTATCCCACTATTGAGAAGTAGGTAGCACCGTCGTTGGAGTTTTCGGGTCAATTCGATTTAGGGACGTGTGGTCACTAAAGCAATGTTAGGACGCCTTAGCGGTAACCCTAATGTCTTAGATCATTTTTATCGAGGCAACTGTTTCGAGGAAAATTATGATCTTTGGACAATAGGGCGACCTCTAAAACATCCTATACTCAATGACCACGTTCGAGGCAACCAAGTGAGGTGTACCCTAGGAGTGGCATGTGCAAGTGTGTCAATTTTCAGTTATATTATCTTTGCATGTCATGGTGCGCTACTGTTGATTTTAAGTTAAGAGTTAATCTCGTCATGCATAGCCTAGTTAGCATACATCTAAACAGTTAATATATGTACAGGAATTTAAAGTGCGGGAATTGTAAATCCTACGCTATTACAAGGCTTCGGGGAGGGGGATTATTTACATGTCCAAAATTGGGGGAATAAAGCAGTAAAGTGTAAAAGTCTTAGTTAAGCTATTACAAACCAGTAGGCAATTATAATAAAATAAACGCGCGCAAATCTGAAAATAAACTCTAAAAAATACTAAGAATAAAATCTTTTTGTTGTTTTATTTTATTTTGGGAAAATGATCTAAATCTACTTAATTTTAGTTTTGGAAAAATGTTAAGATAATTAAAAGATTAATTAACAAAGTTAATTTAATAGAAAAAACTAGCCTAATGTTTTTGTGGTTTTCTTATTTTAATGTTAATTAAAAAGATAAAAAGGTGTCATTGAAAACAAAAATAAAAATACAAGGGGAATCCTTCGATCCAGGAAAAAAAAGGGAGTTTCGACCCAGGGAGGGAATGGAAGCTTCGATCCAGAGAGGGTCCTGGTCCTTTCGATTGGGCCAGATAGTAAGGTGTGAGTAGCCTTCGATCCAGGGAAGAGGATTGTCTTTTGATCATGGATGTCGTGGCTTTCGATCCAGGAATGAGATGCCTCCTTCGATCCAGCATGCTAATGGGTTCGATCTAGAGAAGGGGTCTCCTTCGATCTGGGACGTTATACCTGCAAAAGTATGTTAGTGAAATAAAACACAGGGCCTGGATATTGAACCCCAGGCCCTTCGATCCTGCGCTTGCTGGGTCTCTTCAGGCTATGTCTGCAGCAAATATTAGCAAACGATGGACATGGCCTGGGTGCCAAACCCAAGCCTCTTGATCCTGTCTAGGATAGAAATTCGAAGGTAACAACCAGTATGAATGTATTATGCAAATATGAGGTTGGATAGTTTACCCTTTCTTACCAGCAGATTGGACTTTTAATTTGGGCGCTTCCTGGATGTAGGCACCTTCGATCTGGGCACTTCCTGGATGTAGGCACTTTTGATTTGGGGCTTATGGGCGTTGTGATCTTTTGTTGAAGGGTTGCTTTGGCCTGGATCACTTCTGAAAATATTGACAACCTGTGGTGGGCAGCGTATCTCTAAATCTTTCCTGTTTCTTTTCTCTATTTTTTCCTCTCTGTTTTTTTCGTGTGTTTACTATAATTTTTGTAATCTTTTTGTTCCCCCCTTTTTGCACTGTATGTTGGCCCTGTATTTATAAGAGTGTGGGGGTCTAGTAACGGCAATCGACAGCATTTTACCAGGCCATTAAAGCCATGAGACAAGAATCAAACACATTAAATAATTTCCTTTTTTGAAATGTTCGTGTCTCTTGGATGAACCTGGACACTTTTGAATTTCGAATGCCTTCAGGCCATGCTCTTCGATTGGTCCTGATTTGCTTCCTTCGAATGGACTTCTCATGTACCTTTCGAATGAGCCTTCTGAATGCTTCTTTGAATGGTCTTGAGTTGAACAGAAACACTCTGGTCGAATCAGCTCTTTAGGAACAGAAAAGGCAAGAATCTGGCCTTTAACTCAGGAATTAAATCCACAATCAACATTTAATTATTTCCATATTTTCAAGGGAAACATGCCATTTTCTCATGTTCAGTGTACCTGCACATGTTTTCTGAGTGCCCTTTGATGGCCTCTTCCAAATGGCCTGGGAGGTGTTCTTCGAATGGCCCTTGTCCAAATATCAATCGAAGGATCCCAATCGAAAGGCTTTGTTAACGGGCCAATCGAAATGCGCTGTTCATGCTAATCGAAGGACATAGTTCACATGCCTCTCGAAGCTGCCTTGACACAGTGCTAAATCGAAGGATCCCTTGGAATGCCAATTGAAAGGTTTGGCCCAGGGTGCCAAACGAAAAGGTCTTTCAGGATTCTAATAGAAGGGCTTGACACAATGCCCATCGAATTCCTTGTCCATAATACCAATCGAAAGGCTCCTTCAGAATTCCAATGGAAGTGCTTGTCCATAATGCCAATCGAAATGCTCCTTCAGAATGCCAATCAAAGGGTCTTTCAGAATGCCAATCGAAGTGCTTGTCCATAATACCAATCGAAATGCTCCTTCAGAATGCCAATCGAAGGGCCTTTCAGAATGCCAATCGAAAGGTACTTAAAGCACCACTTAAAAATTTTCTTTTTCCTTAGGTAAGGGTTTCTGGTCAACCATGCAGGGGGAAGACTTTGGAAAACATGAGAGGGCAAATTTTGGGGTACAACACCTGGTAACCTTAGGAATTTATAAATGTGCTCAATAGCGAAAGTTGTCTGAGGAATAACATCAAAAGTCTAGAAGGGAGTTCAGATGAATTCTCCGTCCATCTCAACATATTTGAATGATTTAAAGTGACTTACCATGTGTTGTAACCCAAAATTTTCCCTCTCTTTTTCAAGACATTCCTCACAAAGGATCTCCAATGCTCAAGGATTTTAAATAATTGATCAGACAAAATCACCTTTAAGACACTGGGACCACAAATTAGGGTTTTCACTAAGAATGACTAATCATTGACTTTTTGACCTAATACAGGACCTAATGGATTGAAGCATAATATCAAAAACTCAAACTAACATGTTGACCCAATTCCATGGCTTAAATCATTTCTCAAGATCAGTGGATTGATAGTTGAAATTTGGTCAACTATTGAAAAGTCAACTGATACACCAAAAGTCAAACTTTGAATTTTTGGTCAACATTAAGTTTCAAAGATAAAAAATCATCAAGACATTCAATAATATCAAGTTTGATCATCAAGAAAGTCAAGAGTCAATTAAAAAAGTCAAACTTCTCAAAACTTAGAAATTTTTCTGTGTTTTGTACATGATAATTTCACTACTTCATGCAAATTTTTCACCAAGATGCATGATGATTCAAAGGAAAATTTCAACATGAAAGTTGTAGATATTGATGAATTCTACAACTTTTTATTGGAGGGTTGATGTCTAAAAATTCTTAGATTTGAAGATATAAGCCCACGAAGTCGTGACATTTTCATCTAACACTTAGAGAAATTTTCAACAGATTTTAGTCAGGATTTTATCCCAATGTTTTGGCATTTTTTCACATAGTTCCAAAATGATTTTGTCAAAATGGAAAACATGGAAGTTGTAGAGGATGTTTCAAGCTTTCCAAAATGTCCAAGAGCATTAATTTATCATAGTTCAACTAGGAGATTTAAGGGCATGAAGTTGGGCATCCATTCTTGAATTGCAAGACATTTGGTTGAAGAACACATAATCCAATTTGCATGATATGCTGCATAATCTTGCTTGGAAGGCCTTTTGACTTGAAAATATATCCATAATTAGATGTTTACACAATTGACTGAACCATTATCCAAGTGATTCAAGTACTGTCCATTGCATCATTCCATTTATGGCACAAAGGCACCATTGCCATTCACATAAAGCATGCTTTATGCAATTTTCAACTCCTTGAGCCTCTCAATTGTTTTCTATGCACATACGCAATGTCAAATTAAGAAGCAACATGCCTAAAAGCCTCTAGCAACTTTAGACCATGCTTGTGCCATGCATTGGAACACCAATTTTCATAATAACTTGGTTGTTTCATCTCAACTAAACTAGATTTTTGACAGCTTGTAAAACAAACTCTCTCATCCTCTCAAACCTTCTCTATATATAGATAAGTCATTTACAAGCTAAGGGCCATAGTTGCTTTTGTGTAGCAAAATTCTCAAAACCCCTCATACTCTTAAAAAACTATAATTGTCCATAAAACCTCCACCTTGAGCTTATAAACCAAAATCTTCAAATCTCTCAAACCTTGCACTTATATCCAAAAAAAGCATCCACATACTTCATATACATCATATAGAAGTTTTTCAAACACAATAGCAACTTCTGTAACATCATTATCATCACCGTCCAAACTCAAAAACATTGTCTTGCAAGTTGACTTGGTTAGAGAGTTTCAAACACTTTCAGCGTGAAGTAAAGATTGGAATAACATTAGGGAGGTCTAAGGAAGCTCAATCAATCATCACATTACACCTGGAAGCATCCATACAATGTTCAAGTTTTCACTTCAAGAGGTAAGTTTTCTCAAACTGAAATATCCTTGTTCGTACATCATTTTACTTTCGTTTTGAAAAGAATAAAACAAGACAAATCAAAGTAAAAGAGTTGCAAACACTCAAAAATACAGAAAAATGCTTCTGGAAGACTGACACGGCCGGCCGTGTCACCTGACACGGGTTGTGTCAGGAAGAATACAGGAAAAATGGCAATAAAGGGTTTTGACACGGGTGCTCGTGTCCCTCTTACTGGGCTTTAAATTGGACAAAATGGCCAGACAGGGTCCTGACACGGGTGCCCGTGTCAGCTCGTCTAGGACAAAAATATCATGCATGGATAATTATAGGGTTCTGACATGGGTGCCTGTGTCACAAGACACGGCCCGTGTCAGCCAGGCACCAAAATTCTTGATTTTTGAGACTTTTTATTGTTGTTTTTGGATCATTAATGGTTTGTAATAGTAATTAGGGCTTTATCGCTTTAATCCCCATTCATGAAACTTGTACCCCATCCCCTACAAGTATTGTAACATCGTAAGACTTTAAATTTCCGCAATTTATCGCTCTCCATATTATTCCTAGTAATTAGGGTTTGTATGGAAAGACAAAAAATCAACCAATAGAAAACCATAATTTAAGATAAATAATGTATGAAAATCAAAACACTTTCACACTTACACCTTTAGGGTAACCTGCACTTGTTGCCTCAGATAAAAATAGTCATGTCCTTCGAATGTGGGATAATTTAGCAAAGACCCTCAAATACAAGATCGTAGTCCTTCAATGATCCTTCAATTTTGCCTTCGGTAAACGATCTTAGACCCTTACGATAAATTTCTAAGGTATCCTACAATGATGCCTTTAATGACTATACGATGAGCCACACATGTCCCTTTACTTCCAAAGATAAGGCTTCTTATCAATCAATGGGAAGATAGTAATGTCAAAGGAAGAGGAAAAGAACTAAGACTTTTTTGAGTAGGTAGAACATTCATAGTTGCTTGCTCACAACCATCTTCAAAACATCTTTCAAAAACAACAACACTTTCAAATGAAATATTTTCAAAAGTCAACACTTTGTATGCATTCTTATAGAGATGAGAATCATGACAAAGTTCGCCTAAATGAAGGAACTTTTCAAAAATACTTTCAAAACCCATTACAAATACATTTCAAACAAAGAATTTCAAAGTGAGCTAGCAACTAAGAGCCCGTAGATAACTACGGATGAAAATGGTGCTAACACCTTCCCTTTTCATAACCTACCCCCCTAACTCAAGAAAATTATCAAAAGGTATTTCCTGTTCTTTTCACCCTTTCCTTTATTGGATAAAAGAAATGTCGGTGGAGACTCTTCCTATCCGCAAAAATTGCAATAAAACACAAAACACCCAAGTCATTTCTCCCACCGTATTACAGAACTGGCGACTCTGCTTGGGAGTAAGTTAAACTTAAAAGTGGGGTTAACTTAGAGACTAGATCTCCTTTAAATGCTTTCATTTTTTGACTTGCTTACTTTATAATTTGGGTCCTTGTTTGGGTTTTGTATTGATCCTCTACCCAGATCTGGGAACATCATTAGGTAAGTAGAAATAGATTGTGGAAATTGTATAGCGTAGATCGATATGGTTGAAGCAATGGCTATGTTATTGTGACGCATTTGTTGGTACCGATATCCCTTGTGTTGAAACGAGGAGAATACGGGGCCGCTAAGCGGTGTCATGAATAACCAACTAACCGTACAAACTTTAATTGAACAACTTGGCCATTAGGAAGTAGAGAGATATTTGACTTTGGTGCAAAGTTGAAGATTGGTTGATAGTCGATACTATGCTCATTGAGATCAGACTTTTGGGATATTTCGACCGTAAGAAAAGATTGATTATGCTGAGACAATGCCTAATGAAGAAAGATCAATAATATTGAGATCCCCTAGAACCCGATTACTTTCTAGGACAGGTTGAACCAACTACACTTAAAGAGGGTATTTACCTATGAATCCCGTACAAGCCTAAACCTAAAGTCTTTGTGTGCTTTCTTTGTGATTATTATTCATGACATCATAAAAATCATAACATCATAAGCATTCTCACTAACTATTTCAAGGATTTAGGGATTTATCTTTGTTCTGTTTTGTAGGCCATGACTTCCACTCGTAGGAATACCATCTGAGTTAACTTCGTGAAATTGCATCCTCAACTTCAAGAGTTAGCATTAAGAGTGACTGGAGATTCTCCCTTCACCAAGAAATATGGTCGACTTCTCAACTTGGCTATCTCAAACTTCTAAGAAGAAATGATGTGTGTGCTTTTCCAATTCTTCGATCCTATGCATCATTGCTTCACCTTTCCCGACTACCAATTGGTGCCTACATTAGAAAAATTATCTCAATTGTTAGGAGCGCCTGTGCTTGATCAAATACAATTTACCGTTTTAGAGGAGACTCCAAAATTCGAAGTTATTGCCAAAGCCTTGCATTTGAAGAGATCTGACATTGTGACATATTGGGAGACAAGAAGTGGAATTAAGGGTTTCTTAGCCAAATTTCTGCTGGAAAAGGCCTGTTTGTTCTAGGAAGATATGGATTTTCATGCTTTTGAGGATGTCTTAGCACTTCTAATTATGCTTTGGTTCTATATCCCAATCCGGACCAACTCATTGATGTGAATACTGTCAAGGTTTTTCTCTCTCGTAATCTCGTAACTACCTTGCTTGGAGAAATTCTACATTGTTTCAACACTTGAACCATGAAGAAAAAGGGTACTCTTTTGTGCTGCATTCCATTACTGTCTAGGTGGTTTATTTCGAACCTACCTCGATCCACGTTGAAGAACAATCAAGGCTTGACATTTTCTCAAAGGACGATGTCACTCTCCCACTCGGATATACGTTGGTGTTCTCGATCTTTGGAGGATATTATCATCATTGACCGTTGTGGGGAATTCCCTAATGTTTCACTCTCAGGAATTAGGGGAGGTTTCACCTATAATCCTTCTCTTGCTTTATGGTATTTTAGGTATGCACGAAGAGATGGTCCCCATGATTCGCTCATCCAAGGTTTGGTATTCGACTACGAGGGCGACAACCAAGGCTATCGTCAAAGGTTCATACAAGCTAGGAGAATGGTAAACAAAGTGGATAGTGAGACATTGGGGAATAAAAATTCCATCCCCCTTGTGCCTTACCTTAAGTGGGTACGAACTCGTGCTCAAATTCTTGTGATGCCTTACCCTGCTATCCTACCTATTATCATAGAGCCTATTGCCAAGGGAGATGTTCCCTACACTATTCTTCATCCTGACATGCCGACTACTCTCGAGGAGCTCCAAAGATCATGGATTCAACTCAAAGGGGAGCGAGACACCTTTGAAACCCAATTCTACGCAAGCGAGAAGAAGGTTTTGGATCCTATAAGACAACTTCATGAAGAGTGGAGTTTGAATGCCTACATTTCAACGAAGAGGATATGCTCATGGGAAGCTTGAGTCCTTTTTGTTTTTAGGAGTTTATTTTGTATTATCTTTGTTTCTTCCATTGTAAACCCAAGAGGCATATTGTAACCATTTGAACTTATTGATGCAATTCATGTTTGTTCCCTCTTTGTCTAAGCAAATTTAAATATTAAAAGTCCTTGAAATCATTTGCATACGCATTTCATGTATCATAACATAAGCAGGTTTTCAGACACAGGTTTCCTCATCTCTCTACTGCTTATTTCCGTAAGATGGATATCGAGCAAACCGTGAAAGTATTGCAGAATCAGAATTCTCAATTTCAAGAAACCCTGCTCAACTTAGCAAAGGGACAAAAAGAGCTAATGTCACTTCTGGTTCCAAAGAAGAAGACCAAGAAGAAGGCTTTGATCAACATGGGGAAGAGGTTCAAGGGCCCCGTTCGATAAATTAGAGTGGTATAAGACTCCTCCGAGGAGGATGAGAATCAGGATGAAGATGCAAGGAGCACCCGTGCTGGGGGTGGTAACAATCAAATCTCTGAGGATGAGGATTATTTTGACGAACAATATCCACCGGCTGAAGACAAGTATAAGCAACTGGAAGATAGATTGAAGGCTGTGGAAATTCAAGTTGTGCCTGGCCTAGATTTTGGTGATTTGGGCTTGGTTCCTGGGGTAGCGATCCCCCACAAATTCAAGATTCCAGTTTTTGCCAAGTACAATGGTGTCTCGTGCCCAAAGCTTCATTTGAGATCTTACGTCCGCAAAATTCAACCGCATACCATTGATAAGAAGTTGTGGGTGCATTTTTTTCAAGAAAGTCTGTCTGGGACTCAGTTGGAGTGGTTTTACCAGTTAGAAGGTTTCAACATCCATACCTGGGAGGACATGGCCACCGCCTTCTATCGTCAATATTAGTATAATGCCGATCTGGAGCCAACTAGAGTGCAGTTACAAGGAATGACCATGGGTTCCAATGAGGGCTTCAAAGAATACGCCCAAAAGTGGAGAGACCTAGCTGGAAGGTGCAGCCACCCCTAACTGACACGGAATTGGTTGATATCTTTAAGGGAACTTTGAAAGGACCTTTATTCAATCACCTGATTGGAAGCTCTTCGTCCTGGTTCACCGAGCTGGTTCTAACTCGGGAACAAGTTGAAAATGGAAACAAAAGCGGAAAAATCTAAATGGCTGAATTTTTTGATACTTAGAAGAAGCCATACAATGGTAAGAAAGAGTCAAATGTTGTGTACGGCCAGAAGGGTCATAACAAGAGTAACCACGACTAATCTGTGGGTCAGTCCTGATCTCTAATCCTGCATCGGTGCAACAACAACAACAACGGGGAAATCAACAAAGGTAAGACGAGCCCAAGAGACAATTTACCAAAATCAACATATCACTGTCTCAGGAATTACAACACATGTTGAGGATGAATCTGATTATGTTGATAGAACCTCATCCAAATCCCGAAACTTCTTCTCCTAACTACAATCCTGATGCAAGATGTTCCTATCATTCCGGCAGCCCTGGGAATGATACTAACGATTGTTGGGCGCTAAAATATAAGATTCAAAATAATTGACGCCAAGGAGATTGAATTCGGGCCTCGTGATACTCTCAACGTGATCACTGCTCCCATGCCAAATCATTGAGAGCGTCTAGTTCATTTTGAATTTTCAATTATAATTTCTTTTTTTTGTTCGAACACTTATCTATTATGTCAAACTTTGTTTTCATTAATGCATTGCATATGTTTGTCTTGAATTAATCCGTTCATTTTCACTATATTTAAACTGTGCTTTTAATTCCTTTTTTGTGATATTCAACTCTCGTTAAAAGTTGTAAGCCTTTAGAGGGAGGATGACGAAAATAATACCATAATCTCATACAATATGCTTTTGGACAGACCTTGTTGACGATGTACATGCATTCTTTAAATTCCTAAAATAGTGGAGTTATAAGGAAGATAATCCCTAGTCAACCCATTTGAGCCAAAGAAGTAGGAGTTTTCTTTTTTGAACAAACTGAAACCTTTTATCATAACTTGGGGCAGGGTAGTTTCTCTGTTAATTCAAATGTGTGTTTAGTCGCAAGCTTTCACTTTGGTCACAATGAATGACATAAAAAACATCCTTCTGAATCAAAAGAAGGCGATGGTTCCCTGTAAAATAGGTAGTCGTTATCTCTCAAAAGAAAAAGCCCACTGAGACAAACCTATGAAGGAGACTTAAGAAAAACTGGGGCATCCCGCTGACTGTAGTCTCAAAACAAAAAACAGTCAGACAAAAATTAGGGATAATAAGTCAAAAAAGAGGTCATTACAAATCCTCGACAACATGAAAAATGTTACAAAAATGACTTCCTTCTCAAATAAACTTCCAGTATCTAAACCATCACCTAAAAAAACATTCCAGACTCAATTGGAATCCAAACGCGCTATTAACTGAGTATAGGGTTGAAGAACATCATGAAGAACGGGTTGGGTACAAATAAACTTTGAGTCTTATCCTTTGTTTCTTAAACCGTGAACTAGACCACGTTACAACCCTTTAAAAGTCCTAATTGAAGCATAGGTTAGTTCGAAAGCATACTGTTATATAAGGTATCCTGACTCCTGTAAGGCTTACTGTAAATCCTGAGTTTAATTCACATTCTTACAAATTTCTTTGATTTGCTAAAAATGCATTTTCAAAAAACCTCAAGACAAACATAAACTTTACATTGTTTGAATACCGCTATTTTCATATGGCTAATTGTTCGACAACGGAGAAATTCACACGACGAATATCCAATGAACGAAAACTCTCTCAAAATCACTTCAAATGGAAAAACACTTCCAATGACAAATCTTCCATAATAAAGGGGCGTGACATGTTACTGTCCAACTCATCCATGGCAGTCAGGTCGACATTCTAAGAAATCTCTCATAAAATCCTGAATAGCCATGGGCAGGTCTCCATCAGAATAACTTAGGGAATTGAACATGAATTCCAGTAAAGGGTCCCGTACGACCAAACGAACATTTTTTGGCAGTACTACAACACTTATTACTATGGACAGTGACAAATCCCCACAAATTCCCATTCATAAGGTGATCCCCAGTGAAGTCGCCAGAGCCACTTCTATAAAGGTATTCCCACAGAATAATCTTCACGGATAAGGGTACAAAACCCACAAGGCCAAATTCATGGATATCCCCACAAAATTATCCCCACAATTTGAATTCATACAGTCTCATCCGATGTTCCAATCTCCTAAAAATCCACTCCCCGGCTGAGGGTGGCCTCAAATGAAAAAATGAATCTTTCATGAAAAATTCATTTCCCCGGTAAGGTCTCAAGAATATTCTTCTCAACGGGGTTTATTTCTCCAACAAACACCAGATTCCCCACCACGAGTCTTTTCTCAGGCTATTAGAAATCAACAGACAAAACCCCCTTGTCACCAACAGAGTCGATATCATCCATAACAAGTTGCTATGAAGCCTGGATTTCGACTAGATAACAACTAACTTTTATTCTCCCAAGTCAAGAAGTAACTCCACAGTATAACAATGGATAACTAAAACTCCTGAACTCTATTCCTGAAGCAGAAATCAACAAGCAAAGTTAATATTCCCCAACGAAATTCTCCTCAAATAAGAAATCAAGAATCCCCAGCGGAAACACTCTAAACAAAGTTTGAAGATACACATACTCTTCATCCTCAACAGTAATCTAGAATTTAACTTCCCAAAACTCCCCAGCATTTCTCAAGGATTTATTTTCTCGGACAAAGATGCACTTTAATAACATTTCACGTTCATACATCATAACATGTGCATACGAAACACATATAGCACAATCTCATTTATTTTGAGAAAATCATTACGCAATGCATTTTATACAGCTAACTCTTTACCTTTTCAAGAAAGATCAATCAACATGTAATTATCATCAACAGTTTTCAACAGGTTCAAGATTAGTTCCTGAAAGAAGACAGACCAACTATCTACACGACCAGCTGAAGCAATCTTACATGGGTTCCTTCCAATTTCCAAATGTAGCTTCACACGGGCTCTTCATGAAGCAATCTTACACGGGTTCCTTTCAATTTCCAGATGCAGCTTCACACAGGCTCATCATGAAGCAATCTTACACGGGTTCCTTCTAATTTCCAGATGCAGTTTCAAACGAACTCATCCTGAAGCATCCCTACCCAGGCTTCTTCTCATATATTTCCAGATGAAGTTTCACATGGACTCATCCCGAAGCAGCCCTACCCGGGATCCTTCTCATATATTTCCAAATGAATTTTCATACGGACTCATCCTGAAGCAGCCCTACTGTGATACGGTGGCAGAACCGACTGATAATACTGGTTTGCGTTTTTTGTTCGAAAATTTCGCGGTAAGCAAGAGTGGCCACCGACATTTCTTTTATCCAACAAAGGAAAGGGTGAAAAGAATAGAAAAAGACCTTTTTCGAGATTTTTTGAGTAAGGGGGAAGATAATGGAAAGGGAAGGTGTTATCACCCTTTCCATCCATGGTTTTCCACGGGCTCTTAGGTACTTGCTCATTTTGAAATTTGTCTTCATGTTTGTGTGTTTTTGAAATATTTTGTTAGCTTTATGGTAACTCTCATATCAGTCCTCGAGAGTGTGATAAAGCGTTTTTTGAAAATAGTTTTTGAAAGTGTGTAAGTGTAAAAAGAAATTGGTTTTGAGCAAGTACTTAAAAACTATCTACCTACTCGAAAAAAGACGTTCTTTTCCTCCTTTCCTTTAGATAGTGCCATCCTACTATTACTGAGTAGGTAACCCTATCGTCGAATGTTGAGGGACTAGCGGAAGGGATGCTATGTTCATTGAAGGCAACATGTAAGGATACCTTAGCATTCCGAAGAGACTGTCATCACATAGGAAACATTGAGGGACACAATTATTTCTCGTAGGCAACTCGAGGGACGTTAAGGGACTATGATCTTTTATGATGACTTTTAAGTTGAGGGTCTTTGCTAAGATATCCCTACATTTGAGGGACATTACCATTTCTGAAGGCAACCAAAGTGAGGTATACCCTAAGGGTGCAAGTGTGAGAAATGTGTTCAATTCAGATATTTATCTTATGTTAGTGATCTAATGATTCATTTGATTAATCTTGTGATGCACACCTAATTTACTAGCAATTATATACAAGCATATAAGAAATATAAAGCGAGAAATAAAAGTTCCTACGCTATTATAGGGCTTTGGTGTAGATACATAAGTAATGGACGAAAAAGTAAAAAAATGCGGAAATTAAAACCCTAATTAAACTATTACCAACCGGGCGCAGTTACATAAGTTATAAATATAATCGTGTGGAAAAAATAGTAGCGCGAAAAAATTAAGACGGGAAAAAGCTCTAAACCCTAAAAAAATCTAATTGCCTATTAGAAATGTTTTTGGTATTTTTATGAAAAAAGATTTGGAACTCAACCTAATTCTCTAATTAATTTTAAATTAAAGAAAAAAGTTAAAATTTTAATCAAATTAATTTGTAAAAATTAATTTTATTAACAAAATTCTAAATCCTATTTTTAGTGTTTTTATTTTATTTTGTGATTTTGAAAAAAAAGAATATAAATAAAAAATATAAACTAAATAAAAAGAAAAAAAATAAATTGAGAAATGGGCCTGCGGGGGGGGGGGGGGGGGGGGGGGGGGTGAAACCCAATTGGAGGGTAGGCTACTAGAATTTGTCATAGCCCAGATCTTGTGGCCCATGCTCACGCTGGATCTAGTGTTGTTTTGGTAGGGAGGTCCACCATGAAAAAACGTTTTGGGGCATTAGATCTGGAGGGTGATTAATCTGATGGTGATGATGATAGATCATATGATGCACGCCTGGGGGTGTAACGTACTGGATCTGCAAGGGACAATTCAGAAAAATAATATGCAGGTGGAAAGGGTCGAACCCCTGACCTCCTACACATACATTGCCTTAAACCACTCTTGCCATCTACGCTGCTTGCTCATTCATACATATAATAACAAAATAATCTTATAAAGGAAAACAAGGTCATGATTGAGTCATCAAAAACACGCGCGCACTTGTGGGGCCCTAGAATTTAAATTAACCGATAACATCATATTAACATGCCACGCAAAGTCCTTGGCCGGTTAAACCACCTTGGATGGTGGTTCCGATCATCTTCTCCGACCGACCAAAAACCTAACCTGCAAAATAGGGAGATTTGAAGCCAGAGATTTTGCCTACCACCCCCCCCCCCCCCCTAAAACCTAGGCTGCAAGTTCAACCATGGCATTAGTTTGGTCTAAAGATGTCTCCATCTCTGAAAACGAAGCTCAGGTGTTTTCAAACTCTAACAATGGCAAGCTTTGATTTTGGCACTAAAACTCACATAAAGCACGTTAAAACATTTATAATGATCAATATGAACACATATATGCACGCATAACTCATTTATATTGTGTAATAAGAGGATTTGAATTCAAGAAATTATACCAAATCGGTGATGCTTGAAGGAGGTGTCTTGGGCAGAATTTGGCTTGGCTAATGAGTGAGGATGACTCCTGGGACGTTCAGGAGGAAGATTGGCTCCTTTGTTTTGATCAACAAAGGCTGGAATTAGTGCTTTTGATTTTCATGATTTATTGAAATTTTGTAAATTCTCTAGGGTTCTTTTTGTGGCTGTTGCGCATGTGCCTTATGTCTAGGGTTGTTCTACTTATGTAGTGAATCAGAATAGGGTTACAAATAAAGGAAAAGATCAATGGCATTGAGTGCAAGATTTATTCCAAATACCCAGTTAAAAATATTTCTTATCTTGGACATCCTTTACCATCTTGATTTGCACGTTTTTCTTTTGGTATTCCAACTTGTTTTTTCCATCATTTGATAAGAAAAAGATTCACAATCAAATCTTTTATTATTTTGATTTTTTACTTTATTTAATTTTGCATTTTAATGGAAAAAATAGCAAAATAAATGGTATAAATAATAACATAATGTATGACTGAGCTCAAGGGCTGTGGGCCATGTTAAGAACAAGTTTCAATCCTGAAAACATGGGCTCATTTGGAAAAAAATCAAGTTAGGTCAATATTGGCTTCATGCACATTTCCAAAAATTGGTCAACTTTTTCAATGCATATCTCTCTCAATTTTAACCCTAAGAGGGTGTTCTTTGACTTTTTAGAGAATTAGGATGTCCTCTAAACAACCTTTTTGGTTTCATCTCAATTGGATCTTCCATGTTCATGTAAGGAGCTTTGACCCAAAAGGTGTTTTTGTTGACTTTTTTAAAGGACCTATAATGTCTGAGCTTGTATCTTTTGTATGGAATTGGATTTTCTTCAAAATGAGCCTTTGTGGAAAAATTTCTGATAAAGTATGAGAAAGTTATGCCTGGTCAAAATTTGGTTGACTTTTCCTATAGAGACCCTAATTTGCCAATTTTGACTTTTGATGAGTTAGGAGCATTTCTTGAGGAATCATGATCAACCCTTGATCAAATGATGGATATTACTTCAAAATGTTGATGTTGACCAAAAATATTGAATTTTGACTGTATTTGGACCACAATTGACTTTTGACCTAGTACAATTGATTTCCATGCATTTGGGTACTTGGCTGAGCAAACTTGTTGTTCAAGGCACGGGATTTAGCATAGATCATATTAAGGACATATTAGGACCATGGAGAACATTTGGGATCCTTGGGACTCACACATCTTGCTTAAAATTTAAACCCTAGTTAGAGGCTTGTTGTCTTAGGAGGAGAGTTTGTCGGATCAGTTCTTGGCCAACCTTGGACAATTGAGGACCTCTAGGAGTGTGTCTTGTGGGAAAATGGGAGGGTAAATTTTGGGGTACAACACCTACCCCTGTTCAATCTTCTTAAACCTGAGGATGTAGATTGGCTGGTCTGCCTTTCGTGATCCGAAGGTGGGAGATGATTGAACACTAGAGTGCCCAGAAATTTGCACTCGTCTGAAATGATACTCTATTGTGTAAATAATATTGGGAATGGGCTTATAGATTCCATTTGGAGAAGATGACGGAAGAGCCATCGGAGATGGGCTTAAAGATGCCATCCAGAGAACATGACAGAGAGTCGTCAGAGATGGGCTTAAAGATTCCATCCAGAGAATATGATTTCATGAGATATTACTTTGTGGGAATCCCCATTCCTGTTATTAAGGAGGACTCCGTTGAGGAATGTTGGTCTTTGTCTTGGGAAATAGAGTTTGGGAGCTTCAGTTGTCCATTACTCTACTGGGAAATCATCTCTTGATTGAAGGGATAGAAGTGAACCGCTATCTGGTCGGGATCCAGGCTTCACAGTGACTTGCTGGGGAAATGAGATTAAACTGTTATCTAGTCGGAATCCAGGCTTCAGCAATTTGAATAAATTAAGTTGTTATCTAGTTGTATCCATGCTACAACTTGAACATGACGTATACTACTATTTGGTCGAGTCCAGGCTTCATAGTAATTGACAGAGTAAACTGCTATCTGGTCAGATTTCAGGCTTCGCAGCATCTTATACTGTTATCTGGTCGGATTCCAGGCTTCACAGTGTCTTGAATTGTTGATTGACTATTATCCCGTCGGGTTCCGTGCTTCATAGTTTCTTTAACTGGAATAGAAATCAGAGAAATCTTAGTGTCGATTTAAGTGAACCAGAAAAAGGTCTTTAATTAACTTTGACTGGAATGGAAATCATAAGAATCTTAGTATCGATTTGACTAAACCAGACTAAAGTATTGGAATGTCTTCAACTGGAATAGAAATTAGAGAGATCTTAGTGTCGGTCTAACTGAACTAGAGAAGGTATTGAATTAACTTTGACTGGAATGGAAATCAGAAGAATCTTAGTATCGATTCGAATGAACCAGACAAAAGTCTTGAAATATCTTTAACTGGAAAAGAAATCAGAGAGACCTTAGTATCGGTCTAACTGAACCAGAGAAGGTCTTGGACTAACTTTGACTGGAATGAAAATCAGAAGAATCTTAGTATCGATTCAACTGAACCAGACAAAAGTCTTGGAATATCTTCAACTGGAATAGAAATCAGGGAGACCTTAGTATCGGTATAACTGAACCAGAGAAGGTCTTGGAATAACTTTGATTGGAATGGAAATTACAGAAATATTAGTGTCGATTTAATTGAACCAGACAAAAGACTTGTAATTATCTTCGACAGGAATAGAAATCAGAGAGACCTTAGTGTCGATCTGACTGAACCAGAGAAGGTCTTGTGAGGACATCTTTCTGAGGAAAATCCTGAAATAACCCTTCGTTAGACGTAGCTTTTACATAAGTAGTCAATGATGTTTGTTGATTTGATCTTTCCTAAAAATGGTAAAGAGTTAGTCGTATGCAATGCCATGATGTATGAAATGCATTGTGATGATGTTCTCAAAATAAATGAGATTATGTTGTATGCGATGTGTATGCACATGTCATGATGTATGAATAAGGGATGCTATTGTGATATTTCCCAATCTGGGAAAATAAATCCCTGACTGCTGCTGAAGAGTATTGGGACGTTGAATCCTTCGTTTCCACTGAGGATGTTGAATGGATATGATTTGCTGGGGATTTCCTCTTTCTGTTTGAGGGTATTCTGCTGGGTGTCTTTAACTTCTGCTTGAGAATGACTCTGTGGGGAGGAAGATGCTCTGTTTGGAGATTTTACCGATGAAGAGAAATAACCTCTGTTGGGGCCTAAACTTCTGCAATTAGAGAAATAAACTCTACCCTGGAGGAGGTTTTATAAACTATTTGAAATTATAAAACTCGGCTGGGGAACACAGATCTCAGCTCTCTGAAGTAACTTAACTGGAGAAGGTAATTCCTGCTTGAGGAAGGAGGAGTAAAAAACCTTGATTGTTTCTACTCTGTGAGGAACATAGACATTGCGGGGTCATATGAAATGGTGACTTTGTCTTAAACTGTCTCTTCCCCTGTACCATGCTGGAAAGAGTAACTGTCGGGACGTCAAATTGTTTTTTAGACTTTGCCCCGTTTCTTAAAATAATTAGCAACTGTCTTTCTGTTTTTTATGCAAGTATCTGTGAACAGTAACCATATTTAAATGCATATGTCAAAAATAATCATTGGACGTTTTTGAAAAATAAAACAGAAAAAGAAAAACAGATAGTTTTGTACTTTCAAAGAAATGATTTGTAACAATTTCTGAAGTTCTCCTATAATAGGCATTTTTGTACAAAGAGACTGACGTTCTAGTAGGAGAACACCGTCGTGAAAATGAAAACTATACAAAACACTGTATAAAGAGAAAACATCTATGTGTAATAATCCCATAGTTGATATTGAAGTCTGGTCGCAAGGTGATCCAATGGGACATAGTTGTACGCTTCAAATCCCTAACTTTTTCCTAGACCACACTTTCGGGTTTTCAGTCCACCGAGATACCCTTTTTTGCCCAAGCCACCTTTGCAGGTTTTCGACTTGCCGGGTGTACAATTGTTTTTGTATTTATCCCTAATTTTTTCTCGAACACTTTTGGTTCGCTGGGATGACCTTATATTTTCCTAGGCCAGTCAACCTAGCGGGTCTTTATTTACGTGTAGTATCTTTTCACTATGTCCGCATTAACAGGGTGATGAAGGTCGTCACCATTCATGGTGGTCAGAATCATGGCTCCACCAGAAAATATACTTTTGATTACAAATGGCCCTTCATACGTGGGAGTCCATTTGACCATGGGATCACCTTGTGGCAGTATGATGCGCTTGATTACTAGATCACCCACTTGATATACTTGACGTCTCACTTTTTTTCAAAGGCCTTGATCATTCGCTTTTGATATATCTGACCATGACAGATAGCAGCAAGCCTTTTCTTATCAATCATATTCAGTTGATCAAGTCTGGTCTGGATCACATCGTCTTTGTTCAAACCCACATCCTTCATGATCCTTAAAGAAGGGATCTGGACCTCAATGGGTAGGACAACCTCCATACCATACACTAGAGAATAAGGTGTTTCCTCTGTTGACGTACGTGCAGAGGTGAAATAACCATGAAGAGCAAATGGTAATATCTCATGCCAGTCTTTCTATGTCAGCGTCATCTTTTATATGATTTTCTTGATATTCTTGTTAGCAGCCTCCACATTGCCATTCATCTTTGGCCGGTAAGGGGAAGAACTATGATGGTAGATCTTGAATTGTTTACAGAGTTAGGTGATTATTGTATTATTGAGATTTGTACCATTGTCTGTGATGATTCTCTTTTGCACACCATACCGGAAAATCAGGTTATGCTTGATAAATTGCGCCATAACATTCTTGGTAATAGTAGAAAAAGAGGCAGCCTCAACCCACTTCGTGAAGTAATCAATGGCCACTAGGATGAAGCGATGCCCATTGGAAGAGGTAGGTCTAATCTCTCTGATCATGTCAATGCCCCACATCGCAAAGGGCCAGGGATCCGTCAGGACATTTAAGGGGACCGGAGGTACATGTACTTTATCAGCGTAGATCTGGCATTTGTGACAAGTTCAAGAATGCTGATAAAAGTCTGCTTCCATAGTGAACCAATAGTACCCTACCCGTAGGATATTTTTAGCCATGGTATGTCCACTAGAATAAGTGCCAAAGGTACCTTCGTGTAGATATACCATAATCCTATTTGCTTCATTCTTATCTATGCACCAAAGTAAAGTAGAGTCATGGTTACGCTTGTAGAGGATTCCATTACTGAGGAAGATCTTTGCAGAGAACCTTCTCAGAAACTTCTTATCATTGACAGATGCCCCCTCAGGGTATTCTGGAGCCTCGATATACCTTTTCACTTCATGGAACCAAGGTTTATCTACTACTTCTTCAGTGTCAATCTCATAGCAATATGCTGGTGCATCCAACCTCTCAATAGTGATCCGAGGAGCCTCATTGTCCTACTTGACCTTGAACATAGACGACATAGTAGCTAGCGCGTCCACTAACTGGTTCTCTTCTCATGGGAAATGTTCAAAGGTGACCTCTTACAAGTGTGGAAGAAATGTCAGCACATGTTCTTTGTAAGGGATGAGATTAGGGTGCTTCGTGTCCCACTCGCCTTTGATTTGACGTATTACCAAGGTTGAATCCCCGAAAATGCCCAAGAACTTGATCCTCAGGTCAATAGCAGCTTTAATACCCATGATGCATGCTTCATACTCCGCCATATTGTTGGTACAATTGAAACATAATCGGGCGGTGAAAGGAGTATAACAACCTTTGAGAGATATGATTAAAGCACTAATGTAATTGTCGAGTGCGTTTGAGGCTCCATCAAAAACCATAGTCCATCGGGATCCTTCCTCAGGTCCTTCATCCAGTCCAGGTTCTTCATAGTCAGTCACAAACATGATATTCTCGTCTGGGAATTCAAAGTTCATGGATTGGTAGTCATCCACATCCTGAGGAGCCAAATGACCAGCTAGTACACTTCCATTGATCGCTTTCTGGGTCGTGTATTGGATATCGTATTCTATCAAGATCATTTGCCATCTTTCTATTCTTTAGAATAGAGCGGGCTTCTCGAAGATGTACTTGATCGAATCCATCTTAGATATCAACAAAGTAGTGTGGGTCAACATATACTGTCTCAGTCGGCGAGCAGCCCATGCCAAAGCACAACAAGTTTTCTCGAGCAGCTAGTATCTTGTTTCACAATCGGTAAACTTTTTGCTAAGATAGTATATTGCATTCTCTTTTTGACCGGACTCGTCATGCTGCCCCAACACACACCCCATTGAATTATCTAACATTGTTAAGTACACTATCAAAGGTCTTCCTTCAATTGGAGGCATAAGAATTGGAGGCCCTTGCAGTTATTCCATGATTCTCTCGAAGGCGGTCTGGCATTCGTCATTCCATTTTACCACTTGATCTTTCTTCAGGAGTTTGAAGATTTGCTCACAAGTAGCATTTAAATGGGAAATGAACCTGGAAATGTAATTTAAGTGCCCCAAGAAACCTCTGACCTCTTTCTCAGTGCGAGGAGCCAGAATCTCTTGTATATCCTTCACCTTTGGAGGGTCTACCTGAATGCCCTTATCACTAACAATGAAACCCAGAAGTTTACTAGAACTTACCCCAAAGGTGCACTTGTTCGGATTTAACCTAAGCTTGTACGTCTTCAACCTATCAAACAACTTTGGTAGATGATCAAGGTGCTCCTCCTCAGTTTGAGACCTGGCTATCATGTCATCAACATAGACCTCTATCTCATGGTGGATCATGTCATGGAACAGAGCTACCATGGCTCGCTGATAGGTTGCCCCAGCGTTCTTCAACCCAAACGACATCACTTTATAACAGAAAGTGCCACATTGTATGACGAAGGTTGTCTTCTCCATGTCTTCGGGTTCCATCTTGATCTGATTGTAACCATAGAAAACGGACATGAAGGAAAAGATCTTATGTTGTGCGGTGTTGTCAACCAGAATGTCAATATGGGGGAGCGGGAATTCGTCCTTGGTGCTTGCCCTGTCCAAATCTCGATAGTCCACACACATTCGTACCTTGCCATCCTTTTTAGGCACTGGGACTACGTTAGCAACCCATTGGGGATAAGAGGTGACAACTAAGAACCAAGCGTTGAACTGTTTCATAACCTCTGCCTTGATCATCTCTGACATTTCAGGGCACATACGACAGACCTTCTGCTTTACCAAAGGGCAATCTTCTTTAGTTGGCAGACGATGAACCACAATATTCGTCTCTAGTCTTGGCATGTCTTCATACGACTAAGCAAAGATCTCGACATAATCATGCAACATCTGTATCAACCGTTGTTTGACACTAAGCTCCAGATTCGCACCAATCTTGACTTCTTTTTTGTCTTCCTCTGTGCCCAAGTTTATTGTCTCAACTGGCTCTTCATGAGGCTGTATAGCCTTTTCTTCCTGCTGTAGCAGTCTAGCAAGTTCTCCGGGTACCTCACAATCTTCCTCACCTTCGTCCTTGGCTTGGTTAATCAGATTTTCAAAGTCATAACCGGCAATAGTAGAACTGTTATCAATGGGATCCATAGTGGATATGTGTGATATGGTGGGATAACTGGCTTGAGGGTTTTGCGTTTTATCGCAAATGTTGCGGTTAGCAAGAGTCGCCACCGACTTTTCTTTTATCCAAAAAGAAAGGTGAAAAAAGCACAGGAAAGACCTTTAAGATATTTTCTTGAGTTTGGGGGGTAGATTATGAGAAGGGAAGGTATTAGCTCCCTTTTCATCCATGGTTTTCCATGGGCTCTTAGTTACTTGCTAGATCACTTGCTTTTGTTGTTTGAAAATGTGTTTGGTGTGGTTTTGAAAGTATTTTGTAAAAGAGGCCATCCGTTTAGGCAATCTTTGTAATGATTCTTGTTCGTAAGAATGTATACAAAGATGTTTGTCTTTTGGAAATGTTTTCAATGTTTGTAAGATGTTTTTGAAATATGTGTGTTTGTTTTGAAAATAGCAAGGATGGTTGTTTGGAAATAGAGCAAGTAACTAGGAGTAATCTACCTACTCAAAATGTCTATCTAATGCACTTTCTATTCCTTTGACATTGTTGTCTTACCATTGATTTGGTAAGCAACCCTATCTTTGGATGTGAACGGGAAGGGCATGGGTCATCGTATAACCATGATTAGCAATGTTTGCAAAGTATCTTGACATTTTTTAGGGACCAAGATCATTTTGTAAGGAAACCTTGAATAGCGTCATCGAGGGACTATGATCTCATATTTGTTTGTTTTGCCAAGATACTTCGCATGCGTAATACGACTATTTTTATATAAGGCAACCAAGTGGAGAAACCCTAAGGATGCTTGTGTGCAAGTGTGTTATTTTCATGTTTTGATTTCATCTTGCAATGGGGTTTTCTATTTGCTTCGTTTTGATCTTACCATACAAACCCTAATTACTAACATGGCAAGTAAAGCGGTAAATTGCGTAATGTAAAGATTACTAAGCTATTACAACAATTTACGGGAGGGGAAATACAAATTTGAATGGGGATTTGCAAGAATGTAAGTCTAAATAAATTATTACAACCAAATCGAATTTGCACGAATATTAGAGTAAATAATATACAATATTTAAATATGCAATATTATGTATATGCAAGAAAAAGATTTTTTTTCATGAAAAGAAAATTTTAATCTAATTCTAAAAATATAAGGAAAAGAAATTAATTCTTAAAAAGGTTTAACCCTAATTTCTATTTTAAAAGAAAATAAAGTTCTTGTATATATTATTATTGTGTATTTTTGTATCTAAAAATAATAAATAATATTGTAAATAAGTATTTAGTTTTTTACATGTAAAAATAAATATTTACAAATATGAAATAAAACAACTTAAACTAAATCTACTTTATTTATATTTACAAGTTTATTAAGAAAAATAATTAATATATATTGAAGATAAAATATATTTTTATGTGAAAAATAAAATAAAAATAAAATAAAATGCAATATTATCATATTTATATTTTTTAGGATTTTTATGGATTAAAGAAAATATTAATAAACAAAAAAATGAAAACAAAAATAAATAAATAAAAATGTATGGAAAAAGTTGGGCCAGGGGGGTATACTGATCAATCAGATGGTAAATGTTAGAAAAAAAACTAAGCCCAGCGCGGAGGCCCAATTCCTGCAAAAACAAGCCAAAACTGAAAATGGAAAAAATGTGAAAAAAGCAAAAGTTAGCGCCAAGGATCGAACCCAAGACATGAGTCTCACCAACGCGCTTCCTTACCACTAGGGTGGCTATACATTCGTTGATTAATGTGAAACAAAAATAATATAACACAAACAAAGCCCTTACTATGTACTTCGTCTTCTTCCTCTAGCCAGCCAGATGCTCTGTAACTTTCTCATTCTTCCATGAAAATGAAAACTCATAACATGAATGTTGTAGCATTTTGTCTCACGATTATAACCATATAAATCATGTAAGCTAACAATCAAAGATCAGAATGAATTTTAAAATCCCTAAATTTAAACCTAATTTTTCCAGGAACTTCAAGTTCAAAATTCTCTCAACTAAGGCCAAATAAATGCAAGATATGTATATGTATAACTTCATTGTAATGAGGTCTACATTGTCTATTCACAAATCGTGGCCAATGGATGCCTGTATGAAAAGATAGAAGTTGAGATTTTTACCTCTTTCAGTTGAAATCGTGGATGGAGTTGGAGTGAGTTTTATGAAGGCCTGGTGATTGCTTGAGCTTGCTTGAACCTCCCTGAGTGTGTTCCAATCCTTGCCTTGCTCTAGAAGTTCCTGGAACTCTCTATCCAAGACAACCTGCAAGCTTTGAAAACAAAAATGGCAGATGATGGAGAAGGAGTTACAGTACATGGATGAGGGTCTGGATCAGTTAGATATCAAGTAGGTAAGGTGTTTTGATGGTTAAGACTTGAAACACACGAGCCAAATGAGAGATTGCTATGCTTATGAAAGAAACTACAAGTTTTGACAGTTTTTGGTGGAAGGAAGTTTGGGAGTGTTTCAGGCTTCTAGTAGTCGTGTGTTATGTTGCAATGTATTTGTATATTAGTATGGAATCAGTTTAAAATCATCTCTCCAACAGATTTTTAAGTTCCCACCTTTTTGTACACTTTCTTGCTTTTGAAGCAAAGTGAAGGGACAAGGCCTTACCTGCTTGTACTGGCTTGTTTAGGGTTGGTATCTGTTCTATACAAGTTGCCTTACGTCTGTGGTACTTGTATGTGCAAAGGAGACAGGTTCAAGGCTCAAGATTTGTAAAGTTTGCAAAAGTGGAGCTTTTTCAAAATGGCAATGGCCACTTTATGCCATTTATGGAATTACAACTTGGGTAATAGCTCTAAGGCTTGGATTAAAGCTTTGTCAACTGAGTAAGCATTAAATTAAGGAGTAAGAAACAAGTTTGGGACCTGTAAAGCATGGATTAGGCAACATAGGTACTGATTGGAACTTTGTTCTTCATGAAATGGCTTGAATCAAAAGTGAGAAATTGCCAACTTCATCTCTTCGATTCTCCCTACTCAAAAATGATCTTGAGGAGTTCTTGGAAATTTTGGAAGGCTTGCAATGTTCTCTATAACTAATCTTTGAAATGCATTTCAATAATCCTCTTGGAACTAGCTGAAAAATTTCTATGAAGTTGGGTCCAAAACCTGCCTAAATTAGGGCAAAAAAATTACTAAGTTATTTAGTTCATGAGCATGTATTCATAAATTTATATCTTGAGATCCAACCATATTTAGGGAAAAGTGTGTGAAGAAAAGTTGTATATTTCATGGAGGTCTACAACTTTCATGTTGGGAACTTCCTTTGAATCATTTTGTATCATGGTAAAAAAATGGCCTAAAGTTGAGAAAAAATAAGAAATTTATACTTAGAAAAATTTCTAAGTTAAGAAAATTTTCAATTTTAAACCCTAACTTCCAATCCTTGATTTCTTGATGACCAAGCTTCACATTTTGACATGTCTTGATGAATTGTGAACCTTGGTACTTGATTTTGACCAAAAAGTCAAAGTTTGACTTTTCAGTGTATAGTTGACTTTTGATCAGTTGACTGCAAATTTCATCTGTCAATCCAATGAAATTGAAATGTTTTGAAACATGTAATTAGGTCAAGATGATAAAAATGAACCCTTAAAATCATGTTTTAACTCAATTGGTCATTTTCTAAGTCAAAGATCAGAAATTGCCCTTCCTCAGTCAAAACCCTAATTTTGACCATTTTGCCCTTTTGATGATTTGATCAAATTTATCGAGGAATTGTGATCCAAACTTGATCAAATGATACATATGAGTCTAAAATGTTGATGTGGATAAAAAATTATGAAGTTTGACGGTAAATTGGCCATGGTTGACTTTTTCCCTAATACAGCTGATTCTTAGGTCAACTGTCCAATTGATTGATCAAAGATGTGGTTCAAGGCTTGAAACTTGTCATGAGTAATATTAGGGATCCATAATGATGTTTAAAAGTCATATGAAGCATTGATATTCCAAAATTACTTATGCAATCCCAAACGCTAATTTTGGGTTACCAGTGCAAGATGAGATGTCTTCAGCTGACCAAAGCTTAATCCAGTCTTGAGTCAAAGAAATCTTGTGAGAAAAGTTTTGATAAATGAGAGGGCAAATTTTGGGGTACAACAATATGGATCTACAGTTTGATACGTGAGTGTGTGTAAGAGCAAAGCTGTATAGACAAAGTAAAAAGCGGGAAAGAAAAACAGAGAGCGCAAAATTTGTATGCATAAACGTCCAATGCTTTATTAATGCCATATGAAATTGAAACATGATAACCCTCACAAATAAACCATTTTTCCCCTGGTAAAACACATGGCCATAAAGTTTATATTGTTTATTACATATCCAAAAAACAAGAAAGACAATTACTTCTGAATAAAAGTAATTGGTACAAAGTCTTTTGATGTCTAGTTACTGGATCCACCGTTGGTAGTAGGGAAGATCCAGCTATCCGTGTCATGGTCACCAGCACTATCTTCCAGAGCGTTGCCCCTATAATTGCTGATGCATAGGGGAGGTCTTCTAGCACGAGCGCTGCTAACAGCCCTTTGAGCCCCTGAAGAAAAACCCAAACCAAACATATCAGATTTGTACGGAATATCAGGGAGTTGGCCCTATATGGTACACCCACCTTCTTTAATAACCGCTTTTGCATCCTTGAGATAAGCCATCTTCAAGGGAGGTCTGGTGATCTTCGGCATATTGGTGACAAGTTCAATTGCAGCCATAGTCCGAGGTACCTCTTCGAAGTTCTGACACGGAGTCTCGATGAACTCACCATCCATTTCTACATACCTAAAGGAATTCAAATGGCTTACCATGTACTCCTCTTCACCATGTACCATGACAATCTTTCCTTTCACTGGGTACTTCATCATCTGATACAGAGTGGACGTGACAGCTCCCACCCCGTGGATCCAAGGGCGTCCCAGAAAACAAGAATAGGACGGTATGATATCCATCACGTAGAAGGTGGAGTCAAAGGTCTGAGAACCAACTTTGATGGGGATGTCCACCTCCCTGTGCACCATTCTCTTCGAACCATCGAATGTCCTCACTACTATGTTACTGGGCTTCAGGGTCAAACCTTCATAGTCCAATCTATCCAGAGCCTTCTTAGGCAGCACGTTCAATGATGAACCAGTATCTACTAGGACATGGCCCAAAGTAGTGCCCCTGCATTCGAAGGAAAGATGCAGCGTGTCATTATTCTGGGTGTCAGATCAACATCAGAAAAACCCAAATTGTTATCAACCGTCCAACTGGCCCGAAAATCTTCAAATTGGTCAGCGGATGTTTCTTGTGGCACATGGGCAGTTTTAAGGAACATCACCAAAGCCTTTGCATGAACTTCAGAGCACAACAATAAGGCTAACATAGAAATCTTGGAAGGGGTCTTCCCCAGCTGTTCGATAACATTGTAGTTGCTCTTCTTTATAATCTTCAAAATTTCTTCCATTTCCTTCTTGGAAGTCTCTGGGATTGATACTGACCGCGTCTTCATCTGGACAGGCTCAATCAATACGTCTTTGCCCCGAGTCTCGGTCGACTCGGTGATAGGGGTGTCAACAGAGGTAATTACAGGAATTGCACTAGTAGTATCAGCAGGAACAATAGTAGGAATGATCACAGGACTACTAATAACTTTTGGAGGAGAAATCTCAGGGGATAACACTCTTCCACTTCTTGTTATTTTGTTGGTTCCAACAATGTTGCCAATGTCGGGATCAGCATTTTCAGAAATCTGGTCTTCAACAGTCAGCATGTCTTGCTTGACGCCGTGGTAGTAGACGTCAGCCCCATAGTTCCAGGGAACAGCTTTGTCCGAGGAGTATGGGATTGGCCCTGGAATAGTTATAATTAGAGGAGCCAACTTCGGAGCAGATGTAATCCTGAAGGGTCTTTTGGTGGAGACCCTGGGAGGATTAGAAGAAATGGTTATGATTGAAACATCTTTGCAAGAAACAGTCGAAACTGGAGTATTTTCAAACAAAATCTCTCTATCATCCATCAGGCCCTGAACACCTGCCTTCAACAAATGACAACCATTCGGTAGAGATAAACATAAGTGGCAACCTTCGCCACAGCCCAGAAATAAACCGAGTTTCAACAAGTTCGACTTAACGGTCATGAGAGGAGTAACAAGTTCCTCAACAGAAGTAACAAATGCATCATATTCAATTGAATTAACACCACAACCGTGCTTAGGCATAGGAGCAGTGATCACATTCGGAATCTAAGGGGCGTAAAATTCAATTTACTTCGCCTAGAGAAGGTCTTGAACCTTGTTTTTCAAAGCCCAACAGTCGTTGGTATCATGGCGTGGACTTTCTGAATGGTAAGCACAGTGAGCATTAGGATTGTAGCGGGGAGAGGCAGTGTTGGGATTCATCAGAGCTTCCCGCAAAGTTACCAGATTAGACTTCAGTAGATGAGGAAACACTTGAGTTAAATTCATATTTATTCGGGTAAACTGTCTTACCGGCCTTTCTGCTCTATGCTGATTGTTTCGTTGCTGAGTAGGTGCATGTTTAGAGATCATAACAGCCCCTACTGCTGGACGGTCTTCAGTTATGTCCTGATTCCTTTGGCTATATGTGGAACTGACTTCCTTCTTCCTAGAAAATGGCTTCCTTACTGTGCTGGAGGATGGATCCTTTTGAATCTTACCACTTCTAATCCTAGCTTCCACTTTTTCTCCTGTCAAAATTAAATCAGTAAATCCGGTGGAGTAGCTTCCAATCAGGTGATTGAAAAATGGACCAGACAGGGTACCCAGAAACATATCCACTAGCTCCCTATCAAACAGGGGAGGTTGAAATCTTCCTGCTAAGTCCCTCCACTTTTGAGCATAGTCTTTAAAGCCCTCGCTCGAACCCATAGACATACTTTAGAGTTGTGTACGAGTGGGAGAAAGGTCTGCGTTATACTAATACTGCTTGTAGAAAGCAGCAACCAGGTCTTCCCAATTATAGATATTGGTCTTTTCCAGCTGGTAGAACCACTCTAATTGAGTTTCGGATAGACTATCTTGAAAGAAGTGGACCCATAAGTCCTTGTTAGTAGTGTGAGGCTTGATCTTCCTCACAAAAGATCGGAGGTGCATCTTGGGACATGAAACCCCATCATATTTGGTGAACACTGGCACCTTGAACTTCTGCAGGATGATAACCCCAGACACCAAACCCAGCTCCTCAAAATCCAGCCCATGCACCTTCTGTATTTCCATTGCACTCAAAAGCTCTTCCATTTGTTTGTACTTTTCGTCGGTCAGAGGATACTGCTCTTCATTGTAATCAGTCTCATTATCAGATTCTGTTGGACTGGGGTCTTCCTCTATTGTCCCCCCTTCTTGATTATCTCCTTCTTTTGATGAAGATGTCAGCTCAACCACTTGCCTTAGCGGTCCCTTGAACCTCCTTCCCAAGTTTACGACACCAGTTGTCTTCCTTGGCTTCTTAGTCTTTTTTTAACAATCAGGGCTTTTAGTCCCCCCTGCCCCTTGTCTAGAGCCACGATCATCTGTTGAAACTGATAATTCTGAGTCTATAGATCCTTCACTGTTTGTTCTAGAGCCATTGCTGAAATAAACAGCGAAGAAGATGAGAAACCTGCTTTAAAACCTGCTTATTCAATAATATGTATCATATATGTATGCAATGTTTTCAAGGATTTCTAAGACTCAAATTTGCTTAAACAGAAAGAGAAAAAATGTTAATTGTATTAAGTTGTTTTATTGATCATAATAATTCCTCTTGGGCTCACAAGGGAACAAAGCAAAAACTTAAACTCTCCAAGCAAAAGAAGACTTCAGCTTCCCACAGGCGCACCCTTTTTGGTGCAATGTAACCGTTTATACTCTTCTCTTCGTGAAGTAACCTGGTGAGCTCTAAAACCTTCTTCTCGCTGGTGTAGAATTGGGTTTCAAAGGTATCCCATTCCTCTTTGAGTTTGATCCAGGACTTCTGTAGCTCCTCAAGATCAGTTGGCATGTCAGGGTGGAGAACAATGTAAGGAGTGTCTCCCTCAGCAATTGGCTCCATAATCACAGGTAAGATGGTGGGGTAAGGAATCATAAGACATTGAGCACGAGCTCGGACCCATTTGAGGTAAGGCTTGAGAGGGATGGAATTCTTGTGCCCCAGTGTCTTGCTATCAACTCTATTTATCATGCCCCAAGCTCTAATGAACCTCTTACAATAACCCTGAACATCATTCTCTTAGTCAAATGTGATTCCCTCGACGAGCGTGCCGTGAGGACTATCCCTTCTACCATAACCAAACTGTCGCAATGCCAAACAAGGATTATAAGTGATTCCTCCCCTAGTTCCTAAGAGAGGGACATTATGGAATTCCCTACAACGATCAATGATGGTGACATTCTCCAAGGACCGGGAACACCAATGAATATCTGAATGTGTAAGGAACATCGGCCTATGAGACCATCTCATACCCTGCTCATTTCTCAATAGACTGGGGTAGGTGAGAAATAAACCACCTAGCCAATAAAGGAGTGCAACACATAAGAGTCCCTCTTCTCTTTAGAGTGTGAGTATGCGACAGAAAAACCTTAATCGCATTCACATCTATGAGGTGGTCCGTGTTAGGGAATAGTACCATCCCATAGATGATAAGGGAAAACACTTCTTCAAAAGCTGGTAAATCCAAGTTATCCCAAAAATAGTGAGCTTTCTCAAATAAAAGTTTAGTTGGAAATCCTTGGACACCGCTTCTGGTTTCCCAATTTGCCACTACATCAGACTGTTGTAAAGACAGAGCTTGATCAATATCTTCAAGCTTTGGGTCTCTTTCTATACCGTTGAATGGTAGCTGATTAAGGATAGGTACCCCCAATAACTGAGAAAACTCATCCATAGTAGGCACTAACTGGTAATCAGGAAAAGTGAAGCAGTGGTGTAACGAGTCAAAGAACTAAAAGAGCACCTTTAACATTTCTTCATCAGAGTTTGAAGTGACCAAGTTGAGAAGTCGACCATGTTTTTCAGTGAAGGGAGATATTTCAGGAATCCTTGATTCTAAGTCCTTGAGTTGAGGATGTACTTTCACAAGGTTGATTTGGATAGTGTTCCTGCGAACGGATGTCATGTCCTACAAAACAAGACAAAGATAAGCCCTAGAAATTCCTTGAAATGGTTAGTATGATATGCCATGTTATTGGCATGATTATGCTAAGAAATCACAGATATAGCAAGCAAAAAGCAAATCACACATAGACCTTAGGTTTAAGTCCTGCATGAGTTTTAAGGTAATACCCTCTCGAAGTTTGGATTGGTTCAACTTGTCCTATAATAGTAACCGAGTTATAAGGGATCTCAATATCACCGATCTTTCCTACAAGTTTCGTTCGATAGGAAACTACTTGCAACCAAACAAAAATCGGGATTCAAACCTTAATGAGTGTAGCATCGAGTATCTGCCGACTTTGGGAATACACCAAAGACGGCCATCTCACTATGTCCTAATATCTAAGTTGTTCAATTAAAGGTTCTAAGGTCAGTTGACGCTTCATGACACTACGCAGCAGCCCTGTGTTCTCCTTGATTAACTCACGGACTACCAGTACCAACCAAAGTGTCGCATCAACATAGCTATCGCTTCAACCGTGTCGGTATACCCTGCACTGAGTCCACAATCTATTTCTACTTACCTAAAAGGTTTCCCCATATCCGGGTGTAGGATCTATAGTAACCCAAACAATACCCTTAAAAGTAAAGCAAACAAACATACAAAGAAGCAAAATGATCTAGACCCTAAGGTAAACCCTAATTTATAATATTTTCTCCAGCAGAGTCGTTAGTTCTGTGATACGGTGGCAAAACTGACTGTTAATACTGGTTTGCGTTTTTTGTTTGCAAATATCGTGGTAAGCAAGAGTCGCCATCGACTTTACTTTTAATCAACAAAGGAAATGGTTAAAAGAACAGATAAAGACCTTTTTCGATATTTTGAGTAAGGGGGTAGATTATGGAAAGGGAAGGTGTTAGCACCCTTTCCATCCGTGGTTTTCCATGGGCTCTTAAGTACTTGCTCATTTTGAAAACTGTTTTCGTGTTTGTGTGTTTTTGAAGGATTTTGTTAGCTTTATGGAAACTCTCGTATCAGTCCTCGAGAGTGTGATAAAGAATTTTTTGAAAGTAGCTTTTGAAAGTGTGTAAGTGTAAAAAGAAATTGGTTTTGAGCAAGTACTTAAGAACTATCTACCTACTCGAAGAAAGACGTTCTTTTCCTCCTTTCCTTTAGATATTGCTATCCTACTATTAGTGAGTAGGTAACCCCATCGTCGAATGTTGAGGGACTATCAAAAGGGATGCTATGTTCATTGAAGGCAACATGTAAGGATACCTTAGCATTTTGAAGGGACTGTCATCACATAGGAAACATTGAGGGACAAGATCATTTCTCGTAGGCAACTCGAGGGACGTTAAGGGACTATGATCTTTTATGATGACTTTTAAGTTAAGGGTCTTTGCTAAGATATCCCTACGTTTGAGGGACATGACCATTTCCGAAGGCAACCAAAGTGAGGTATACCCTAAGGGTGCAAGTGTGAGAAATGTGTTCAATTCAGATATTTATCTTATGTTAGTGATCTAATGATTAATTTGATTAATCTTGTGATGCACACCTAATTTACTAGAAATTATATACAAGCATATAAGAAATATCAAGCAAGAAATAAAAGTTCCTACGTTATTATGGGGCTTTGGTGTAGATACATAAGTAATGGACGAAAAAGTAAAAAATGTGGAAATTAAAACCCTATCTAAACTATTACAAACCAGACGCAGTCACATAAATGATAAATATAATCGTGTGGAAAAAATAATAGCGCGCAAAAATTAAGACGGGAAAAAGCTCTAAACCCTAAAAAATCTAATTTCCTATTAGAAATATTTTTGGCATTTTTATGAAAAAAGATTTGGAACTCAACCTAATTCTCTAATTAATTTTAAATTAAAGAGAAAAGTTAAAATATTAATTAAATTAATTTGTAAAAATTAATTTTATTAAGAAAATTCTAAATCCTATTTTTGTGTTTTTTTGATTTTATGATTTTGAAAAAAAAAGAATAAACTAAATAAAAAGAAAAAAAAAGAAATTGAGAAATGGGCGTGCGGGGGGTGTGAAACCCAATTGGAGGGTAGTCTACTGGAATTTGTCAAATCCCATATCTTGTGGCCCATGCTCACGCTGGATCCAGTGTTTTTATGGTAGGGAGGTCCACCATGAGGAAACGTTTATGGGCATTAGATCTGAAGGGTGATTAATCTGATGGTGATGATGATAGAGCATATGATGCACGCATGGGGGTGTAACGTACTGGATCTGCAAGGAACAATTCAGAAAAATAATATGCAGGAGGCAAGGATCGAACCCATGACCTCCCACACATACAATGCCTTAAACCATTCACTCTTTCCATCTGCGCTGCCTGCTCATTCATACATATATAACAAAGTAATATTATAAAGGAAAACAAAGCCATGGATGAGACATCAAAAACATGTGCGCACTTGTGGGGTCTTGGAATTTAAATGAACCAATAATAACATATTAACACGCCACAAAAGGTCCTTGGCCGGTCAATCCACCCTAGATGGTGGTTCCGGTCATCTTCTCCAATCGGCCAAAAACCTAACCTGCAAAATTGGGAGATTTGAAGCCTGAGATTTTACCTACCCCCCTAAAACGTAGGCTGCAAGTTCAACCATGGAATTATTTTGGTATAAAGATGTCTTTATCTCGGAAAACAAAGCTCACGTGTTTTCAAACCCTAACAATGGAAAGCTTTGATTTTAGCATTGAAACTCACATGAAGCACGTTAAAACATTTACAATGATCAATATGAACACATATATGCACACATAACTCATTTATATTGTGTAATAAGAGGATTTGAATTCAAAAAATTATACCAAATCGGTGATGATTGAAGGAGATGTCTTGGGCATAATTTGGCTTGGCTAATGAGTGAGGATGACTCCTGGGACCTTCCGAAGGAAGATTGGCTCCTTTGTTTTGATCAACAAAGGCTGGAACTAGTGCTTTGGATTTTCATGATTTCTTGAAACTTTGCAAATTCTCTAGGGTTATTTTTGTGGCTGTTGCGCCTTGCCTTAGGTCTAGGGTTGTTCTGCTTATGTAGTGAATCCGAATGGGGTTACAAATAAAGGAAAAGATCCTTGGAATTGAGTGCAAGATTTGTTCCAAATATCCACTTGAAAATATTTCCTATCTTGTACATCCTTTCCCATCTTTATTTGTACGTTTTTCTTTTGGTATGCCAGCTTATTTTGTCCATCAATTGATAAGAAAAAGATTCACAATCAAATCTTTTATTATTTTGATAATTTACTTTATTTAATTTTGCATTTTAATGGAAAAATAGATAAATAAACGGTATAAACAATAAAATAATGTATGACTAAGCTCAAAGGTCATGGGCCATGTTAAGAACAAGTTTCAATCATGAAAACATGGGCCCATTTGGAAAAAATTCAAGTTAGGTCAATATTGGCTTCATGCACATTTCCAAAAATTGGTCAACTTTAGCAATGCATATCTCTCACAATTTTAACCCTAAGAGGGTTTTCTTGGACTCTTAAAGAGCTTAGGATGTCCTCTAAACAACCTTTTCGGTTTCATCTCAATTGGATCTTCCATGTTCATGTAAGGAGCTTTGACCCAAAAGGTGTTTTTGTTGACTTTTGAAAGGACATATAATGTCTGAGCTTGTATATTTTGATTGAGGCATTTATTGAACCTGAGGGATGAAGAGAAGTTATAGGGAATTGGATTCTCTTCAAAATGAGCCTTTGTGGAAAAATTTGTGATAAAGTATGAGAAAGTTATGCCTGGTCAAAGTTTGGTTGACTTTTTCTATAGAAACCCTAATTTGTCATTTTTGACTTTTGATGAGTTAGGAGAATTTCTTGAGGAATCATGATCAAACCTTTATGAAATGATGGATATTACTTCAAAATGTTTAAGTTGACCAAAATTCTTGAAGTTTGACTGTATTTGGGCCATAATTGACTTTTGACCTAGTACAGATGATTTCGAGGCATTTGAGCAGTTGACTGAACAAACTTGTTGTTCAAGGCATTAGATTTAGCATAGATGGTATTGAGGACATATTAGGACCATGGAGAACATTTGGGATCCTTAGGACCAGATGAAGTTTCACACGGAGTCATCCCGAAGCAGCTCTACCCAGGCTCCTTCTCATGAATTTCCAGATGATGTTTCACACAGACTCATCCCGAAGCAGCCCTACCCAGGCTTGTTCTCATAAGTTTCCAGATGAAGTTTCACACAGACTCATCCCGAAGCAGCCCTACCCAAGCTCCTTCTCATAAATTTCCAGATGAAGTTTCACACGGACTCATCCCGAAGCAGCCCTACCCAGGCTCCTTCTCATAAGTTTCCAGATAAAGTTTCACACAGACTCATCCCGAAGCAACCCTACCTAGGCTCCTTCTCATAAGTTTCCAGATGAAGTTTTACACTGACTCATCCTAAAGTAGCCCTACTCAGGCTCCTTCTCATATATTTCAAGATGAAGTTTCACACAGATTCATCCCGAAGCATCCCTACCTAGACTCCTTCTCATAAATTTCCAGATACAGTTTCACACAGGGTTCATCCTGAAGAAATCTTACACGAATTCCTTCTAATAAATTTCTAGACATGGCTTAACACGGGTTCGCTCCAGCATACCATTCAGATTAAATCAACCAAAGATTTATTTTAGTACTTATTCCAATCTCTATCAATAGTTACTTTGGATGGCATCTACAAGCCCATCTCCAACAACTCTTCATCACTTCTCCAAATGGCATCTTTAAGCCCATTCCCAACATGATCAACTAACACATAGTCGAGTGCAAATTTTTGGGCACTCTAGTGTTCAATCATATTCCACCTTCAAGTCACGAAAGGCGGATCCGCCAATCTAACTCTTCAGGTTTAAGAAGATTGAACAGGCGTATCTTTTGTACCCTAAAATTTCCCCTCTCTTTTTCAAGACATTCCTCACAAAGTATCTCCAATGCTCAAGGATACTCAAGAATTGATCAGACAAAATCACCTCTGAAACACTGAGACCACAAATTAGGGTTTTGACTAAGAACGACTTATCATTGAATTTTTGACCTAATACAGGACCTAATGGCTTGAAGCATAACCTCAAAAACTCAAACATAACATGTTGACCCAATTCCATTGGTTAAATCATTTCTCAAGATCAGTGGATTGATAGTTGAAATTTGGTCAACTTTTGAAAAGTCAACTAATACGCCAAAAGTCAAACTTTGACTTTTTGGTGAACTTTATGTTTCAAGGATAAAAATCCATCAAGACATTCAAGAATATCAATTTTTATCATCAAGAAAGTCAAAAGTCAAACTTCTCAAAACATAGAACATTTTCTAAGAGTTTTGTACATGATAATTTCACTACTTCATGCCAAATTTTCACCAAGATGCATGATGATTCAAAGGAAACTTTCAACATGAAAGTTGTAGATCTTAATGAATTCTAAAACTTTGTAATAGAGGATTTATGTCCAAAAAATGCTTAGATTTGAAGATATAAGCCCATGAAGTCATGACATTTTCATCTAACACTTAGAGAAATTTTCAACGAATTTTGGTCAAGATTTTATCCCAACTTCTTGGCATTTTTTCACATAGTTCCAAAACGATTTTCTCAAAATGGCCAACGTGTAAGTTGGAGAGGATGTTTCAAGCTTTCCAAAACATCCAAGATCATTAATTTATCATACTTGAACTAGGATATTCAAGGGCATGGAGTTGAGTATCCATTCTTGAATTGCAAGACATTTGGTTAAAGAACACATAATCCAATTTGCATAATGTGCTGTATAATCTTGCTTGGAAGGCCTTTTAACTTGAAAATATATCCATAATCATATGTTTACACAATTGATTGACCATTATCCAAGTGATTCAAGTATTCTCCATTGCATCATTCCATTTATGGCACAAAGGCACCATTGCCATTCACATAAAGCATGCTTTATGCAATTGACAACTCCTTGAGCCTCTCAATTGTTTTCTCTGCATATACATAATGTCAAATTAAAAAGAAACATGCCTAAAATCCTCTAGCAACTTTAGACCATGCTTGTACCATGCATTGGAACACAAATTTTCATAATAACTTGGTTGTTTCATCTCAACTAAACCTGATTTTTGACAGCTTGTAAAACAAACTCTCTCATCCTCTCAAATATTCTCTATAAATAGAGAAGTCATTTGTAAGCTAAGGGCCAGAGTTTCTTTTGTGTAGACAAATTCTCAAAATCCCTCGTACTCTAAAAAAAACCAAAAATGTCCACAAAACCCCCACTCTTGAGCTTAGAGACCAAAATCTTCAAATCTATCAAACCTTGATTTTTGTCCAAACAAACCATCCACATACTTCATATACATTATATAGAAGTTTTTCAAACACAATAAAAACTTATATAACATCATTATCATCACCATTCAAAATCAAAAACATTGCCTTGAAAGTTGACTTGGTTGGAGAGTTTCAAACACTTTCAGCATGAAGTAAAAATTGGAATAACTCCAGGGAGGTCTAAGTAAGCTCAATTAATCATCAAATTTCACCTGGAAACATCCATACATATTTCGAGTTTTCACTTCAAGAGGTAAGTTTTATCAAACTGTAATATCCTTGTCATACATCATTTTACTTTCGTTTTCAAAAGAATAAAATAGGACAAATCAAAGTAGAAGAGTTGCAAACACCCAAAACTGCAGAAAAATACTTCTGCAAGTCTGACATGGTTGGCTGTGTCAACTGACACGGGCCACGTCAAGAAGAAAGTAGGAAAAATTGCAATACAGGGTTCTGACACGGGTGCCTGTGTCACAGGACACGGCCCATGTCCCTCTTACTGGGCTTGAAACTCGACAAAATGGCAAGACAGGGTCCTGACACGGGTGCCGGTGCCACAAGACACGGCCCGTGTCATAGTACACGGCCCGTGTCAGCTCGTCTGGGACAGAAAAGTCATGCAGGGATAATTATAGGGTTCTGACACGGGTGCCCGTGTCACAGGACAAGGTCCGTGTCAGCCAGGCACACAAATTCTTGATTTTTGAGACTTTTTGTTGCTGTTTTTGGATAATTAATGATTTGTAATAGTAATTATGGCTTTATCGCTTTCATCCCCATTCATTAAACTTGTACCCCCTCCCCTAAAAGTATTGTAATAACGTAGGACTTTGAATTTCCGCAATTTATCACTTTCCATATTATTGCTAGTAATTAGGGTTTGTATGGAAAGACATAAAATCAACCAATAGAAAACCATAATTTAAGATAAACAATGCATGAAAATCAAAACAATTGCACACTTTCCCCTTTAGGGTAACCCGCACTTGTTGCCTCGGATAAAAGTAGTCATTTCCCTCGAATTTGGGATACTTTAGCAAAGACCCTCGAATACAATATCTTAGTCCCTCAATGACCCTTATTGTTGCCTTCAGTAAACGATCTTAGACCCTTACGACAAATTGCTAAGGTATCCTACAATGACGCCTTCTATGACTATACGATGACCCACGCTTGTCCCTTTACATCCAAAGATAAGGCTTCTTATCAATTAATGGTAAGATAGAAATTTCAAAAGAAGAGGAAAATAACTAAGACTTTTTTGAGTAGGTAGAACGTTCATAGTTGCTTGCTCATAACCATCTCCAAAACATATTTCAAAAACAACAACACTTTCAAATGAAATATTTTCAAAAGTCAACACTTTGTATGCAATCTTATAGAGACGAGAATCTTTACAAAGTTTGCCTAAACGAAGGAAATTTTCAAAAATACTTTCAAAACCCATCACAAATACATTTCAAACAAAGCATTTCAAAGTGAGCTAGCAACTAAGAGCCCGTAGATAAATACAGATGAAAATGGTGCTAACACCTTCCCTTTTCATAACCTACCCCCCGAACTCAAGAAAATTCTCAAAAGGTCTTTCCAGTTCTTTTCATCCTTTCCTTTATTGGATAAAAGAAAAGTCGGTGGTGACTCTAGCTATCCGCAACAATTGCGATAAAACGCAAAACACCCAAGTCATTTCTCCCACCGTATTACACCCTGTACTCTTCTTCACCATAAACCATGATAACCTTTCTTTTTATAGGATATTTCAGCTTTTGATGTAGAGTGGAGGTAACAGTGCCTGGCCCATGAATCCAAGGGAATCCAAGTAAATAGGAATATGTCAATCGAATATCCATTAAATAGAAGGTAGAGTCGAATACCTGCGAACCTACTATGATCGGAAGATCCACCTCTCTGTGCACCATCTTCTTTGAACCATCAAAGGCTCTCACCACAATATCACTGGGTTTTAGTACAACCCCTTCACAAACAAGCATGTGTTGAGCACCCTCCAACATAACATTTATTGAGGAACCCATATCAACTAACACATGAGCTAAGCTAGTACCCCCGCATTCAATAAAGACATACAAGGCCTTGTTATGGTTTCTTCCTTCAGGAGTCAAATCAGCATCAGAAAATCCCAGCCCGTTATCAGTCTTTAGGCTAGCAACATAATTTTTAAATTGGTTAGAAGAGATTTCTTGTGGCACGTGAGCGGATTTCAAGAACTTCATCAAAGCCTGGGCATGGGCTTCCGAACATAATAATAGGGATAACATGGAGATCTTAGAGGGAGTCTGTCCCAATTGTTCAACAATCTTGTAATCACTTTACTGGATGATCTTTAATACCTCCTCCAACTCTTGCCTAGAGGTATCTTCTGTGTTAGGTTCTTTAGATGCCTCTATCTGGGCAGGCTCCTTCATTTCTTCTTTGCCCCGAGTCTCAGTAGTTGACTCGGTAGCGGTAACACAAATTGGTATGGCGACAGTCTTTGGAGAGATTTTGGGAGAGAAAACCCTTCCACTTCTAGTAACTTTACTGGTCCCGGAAATATTATCAACAATTGGATGAGTAACTTTAGTATATTCAATTTCAATAGTCAAAGGTTCTTGCTTAACACCATGGTAGAAGACGTCGGCTCCATAGTTCCAAGGATAGATTTATCCAAGGAATATGGAATTGGTCCGGGTGCGGTGATTATCAGAGGAGCGACTCTAGGTTCAGCCTTAATCTTCGCAGGACCTTTGGCAGTGATCTCGATAGGAGTGCCGGAAATTACAGATACCCCTTCCAGCTCCAAGTCTTGAAACAAATTCTCAATAAAAGGAACCTTCTCAACTATGATGATATGGTTATCCATCAGACGCTGAACAACTTCTTTCAGCAACTTTCAGCCATTGGGTTGGGCTGCGCAGCAATAACAATTTTCAATACAACCCGAAAATAAACTGGTCTACAACACATTCTTCTTGATAATCAGGAGTGGATTAGTCAATTCACTTACAGCAGAAACATATGAAACATCGTCAATAGCACTTATGCCTTTTTTGTGCTTAGGCATAGGTGAATTAATCACATTGGGGGTCTCGAGAGGATCAAACTCAATCTCTTTGTTGTCCATCATATCTTGAAATTTATTTTTCAAAGCCCAACATCTATTTGTGTCGTGTCTAGGACTATTGGAACGATAAGCACATCTTACATTAGCATTGTACTTGGGGGAGGAATTATTAGGATTCTGAGGTGGATCTCTTAACGTTATTAAATATTCCTCAAATAGATGTTGTAATGCCTGAGACAATGGCATGTTGGTCTTAGTAAATTGTCTCATGGGTGCGTCTGTCCTATGCTGATTACCTTATTGATGTTATTGTACTGGCGCGAGATTAGAAATTAGCACAGCTCCCAAAGACCATACACAACATTAGCTTCTTTTTTCCTGTTAAATGTCTTCCTTACAGTACATAAAGACGCATTCACCTAAATTTTTCCACTCCTGATTCCACCTTCAACTCGTTCCCCTGTTAATATCAGCTCAGTGAATCCAGTTGAAGAGCTTCCGATCAGATGATTGAAGAAAGTACTTGTTAAAGTTCCCATAAACATATCAAATAACTCCTTATCAGATAAAAGAGGTTGAACTCTCCCAGCTTGATCCATCCATTTCTGGGCATATTCTTTGAAGCCTTCGTTCGAGCCCATAATCATACTTTATAATTGCATGCGATTTGGTGCAAGATCAGCATTATACTGGTATTATTTGTAAAAATCAACAGCCAAGTCTTCCCAAGTACGAATATTAATCCCTTCCAGCTGATAGAACTACTCCAATTATGTTCCCGACAAGATTTCTTAAAATAAGTGCACCCATGACTTCCTGTCAGTAGGATGGGGTTGAATCTTTCGAACATACGACCTTAAATGAAGCTTTGGACAAGAAACACCATCATACTTTGCAAAGGTAGGGAACTTGAATTTCTGGGGAATCACAACTCCCAAGATTAAACCCAGATCTTCAAAATCTAACCCATACACTTTCTTAATCTCCATAGCATTGAGAAGATCTTCTAGTTGTTTATATTTGTCATCATCCAGAGGATATTGTTCATCTGAATAGTCTTCTTCATCAGAACCCTGGTTGTTATTCTCATCAGCTTTCACACTCTTATCATCTTCCTCTTAGTTATCATCTTAATTTTATGGGACCTCAAAATCTAGATCCCTCTTGACCGGACCTTTGAATCTTCTACCCATATTAAGGATGACGACTGGCTTCTTTGTCTTCTTCTTCCTCTCTTTGGTGATAAGGTTCTTCAGCTCTTCTTGCCCCTTTGCTAAGTTCAGGAATGTTTGTTGAAATTGAAGGTTCTGATCTAGAAGATCTTTCACCTTTTGTTCGAGAGCCACCTTTTACTAAAATAAACAACAAGAAGATGAGAAAACATGTCTTGGGCAATATCTTCTATAATATGATGTGTACAACATATGAATGCATATGCAATATTTTCAAGGATCTCATGGGATAAACAAAAATGAAATGTTAGAAGTTGAGTATGGCTGCATCTTTGACTGAAGAAATTTGCGTCTTTGAACTTCCTTCTATGAGAATCAAGCTCACCATGTCAAGTGGGTCCTAGCCTTTGACTCAAGGGAACGTACTTTGGTCTTTGACGGCATTCGGTTGGAGGAAAATAAATCCCCTTTTCCCTTGATAACAATCTGGTTCATGATAAACATGCATCACAGGTCCCTGAGATCCTTGAAATGGGTTTGTGAAAATGCCATGGTATGATGTTATGATGTCATGTTTAAACAAGATAGCAAACACAAATAAATAAGACAAAGGCCTTAAGCTTAAAGGCTTGCATCAAGTCTGTAGGTAAGTACCCTTTTCTATTGAAGTTCAGTTGGCTCAACCTTTCCTAAAATAGTAAAGGGGTTCTAGGAATCTCATATCACGGATCTTTCTCGAAGGTTTAATTTTAGTACAACAACTGACTTTCCATCAAAACATCCTATGAGTCAAATCTCAATGAGTGTAGCATCGAGTATCAACCAACTCTGGACTGCAGCAAAGCCGACTATCTCACTACCTTCTAATGGCCAAGATGGGTCAATTAAGGTTCTAAAAGTAAGTTAGTGCTTATGACACCACACGGTAGCCTAATGTTATCCTCGATTGACTCAAGGAACATTAGTACAAACCAAAGTGTCACACTAACGTAGCCATCACTCCAACCATATCGGTCTACATCGTACAGTTTCCATGATCTATTGCTACTTACCTAAGGTATCCCTAGATCCAGGTGTAGGACCTTTGTAAGAAATTAAACCCAAGCAACCCTCAATTTTAAAGAAAATAAAGCAGACAAGTAAAAGCAAGTAAAAGTGATCTAAGACTCTTAGGTAACCCCTCTTTTTTAAGTATTTCCCCAGCAGAGTCGTCAGTTCTTTAATACGCTGGGAGAATTGACTTTTTTTTTGCGTTTTATCGCAAATGTTGCAGATAGCTAGAGTCGCCACCAACTTTTCTTTTATCCAATATAAGGAAAGGCTAAAAAGAAAAGGAAAGACCTTGATAGATTTTGAGTTCTGGGGGTAAGTTATGAATAGGAAAGGTATTAACACCCTTTTCATGCATAGTTATCTACGGGCTCTTAATCTCTTAGCTCACAATGAAAATTTGCTTTTTTGTGTGAGTGTGTTTTGAAAAATATTTTGAAAATTTAACTTTGTAATGATCCTTGCATTGGTCCTCAAGAATGCGTACAAAGTTTTTTGAAAATATCTTTGAAAATGTTTTTGTAAAATGTTTTGTTTTTGTGAGTAAGCGATTAAATGTTCTACCCACTCAAGGTTGTTCTTGTACTTTTCCTCCTCCTTTAGATAGTGCTAACTGAACCATTAGTTAGTAGGAAGCCCTATCGTTGGATCTGAAGGGACATTGAGGATCGTCGTACAGTCATTGAAGGCAACTGGTAATGACTGTCATACGGTGGGAGAACTTTCTTAGGTGTTTTGCGTTTTATCGCATATGTTGCGATTAACAAGAGTCGCCACTGACTTTTCTTTTATCCAAAAGGAAAGGCTAAAAAGAACAGGAAAGACCTTTGAGATTATTTCTTGAGTTCAGGGGGTAGATTATGAAAAGGGAAGGTATTAGCACCCTTTTCATCCATAGTTATTGTTGTACCCCAAAATTTCCCCTCTCATTTTATCAAGATTTCACCTCACAAGACTCTTTGGACTCCAGACCAGATTAGGGTTTGCTCAGCTCAAGACATCTCCTTGCACTGATTACCTGAAATTAGGGTTTGAGTTTGCACAAGGAATTTTGGACTTCCAATGCCCCATGTGACTTTCATACTTCATGTTGGACTCCTAAGATTGCTCATACCAAGTTTCAAGCCTTGAATCAAATTTTTGCCCAGTCAATTGGACAGTTGACCTAAAAATCAGCTGTATTGGGGAAAAAGTCAATTATGGCCAATTTATAGTCAAACCTCATAATTTTTGATCCACATCAACATTGTAGATTCATATGAACCATTTGATCAAGTTTGGACCATAACTCCTCAAGAAATTTGATCAGATCATCAAAAGGGCAAAATGGTCATTTTTAAGGTTTTGACTTTAGAAGGGCAATTTCTGATTTTTAACCTAGCCAATGGCAAATTGGGTTCAAGCAAGGTTTCAAGGACTCAATGGCATCATCTTGACCTAATCACAAAGTTCAAAAGATCTTAATTGCATTGGATTGACAGATGAATTTTCCAGTCAACTGATTAAAATCAACTATACACTAAAAAGTCAAACATTGACTTTTTGGTAAAAAATCAAGTGCCAAGGGTCATTTTTCATCAAAATGTGTCAAAACATGAAACTTGTTCATCAAGAAACCTAATTTTTAAAATTAGGGTTTAAAATGGAAATTTTTCATAACTTAGAAATTTTTTAAGTTATGAAAATTTCTTATTTTTTCCCAACTTTTCCCAACTTTTTCACCATGATGCAATTGGATTCAAAGAAAAATTCCAACATGAAAGTTGTATTTCTCCACAAAATAAACAACTTTGATTCACAAAGTTTTCCAAAAATATGCTTGGATCTCAAGTTATGATTTTGTGAACAAGGGTCCATGAAACTTTTAACTTAGTGAAATTTTGCCCTAGTTTAAGCAGGATTTTGACCTATCTTCATGTCAACTTTTCACCTAGTTCCATTTGGAATCTCAAAATGAATTTCAAATATTGATTGTAGAGAATGTTACAAGCTTTATAAAATGTCAAAAAACTCTCCAAGATCATTTGTGGTTAGGGAGAATCGAAGGATTGAAAATGGCAAATTATCACTTTTGGCCAAGGCATTTTGCACATTGCTACAACTTGCAATTCTATCCAAATCATGCTTGTACTTGGTTTACAGGTTCTAATCTCTTCTACACTCATAAATTGAATGCAAACACATTGGATTATGGCATTGTTCTAATCTATGAAGCATTATACAAAGGTTTAATCCAAAAATGGCAAAAAGTTAACATTGCCATTTTGATAAAGCTTGCTTTATGTCAAATTTATTTATTGAGCCATGGACTAAAGTTCTTGCAGCAAACAAAGTCCACAAACTTAGGGAAAAGTACACCAACTGTGTACACCAACCTTGGCATTGTCAACTTCAACTTTTGCTTCAAAAACAAGAAACCTTGCAAAGTCGACACAACTTGGTAATCTGATAAGAGCAAAGTTTTGTATCATTTCAAACGACCTTAACACAATATACCAAGCCTAATACACGAGTTACAAGCCTCTCAAACATCCTTAAGCACAAAATCACAAGTTTTTTGCAAAAACAAGGCAGGTTCTGCAGATTCACTTCAAGAACCAATTTTCCTCGTGCGTTTTGTCCCAAATCACTTCAAACACATTCTAAACAATACACCTAAGTTGTCCAGACCATTCTCAAGCAACTGTAACCTTGTTTTCACACTTCACCATTTTCAAATTCTGAGTTTGTAGGTTGAGTTCTATAGGGAGATTCAAGCTATTTCAAAGCAAGCTAAGCATTGGGAAAGGTCAAGGGAACATCAAGCAAGCTCAAAAGTCCTTTAGGCATCACAAAAAGTTGCTACAATGCCATACTCAAGTTTGACTGAAACAGGTATTTTCCAACTTTCTATCTCCTTATTTAAGAATCATTACGCTTAGGTTTGTGAAGTAAAAATGAAGTCCTCATTGTTCTTGAGTTGTACATATGCATAGAATTCATTTATGTTAACTGAGCTAGGAGTATTTGATAGTTGAACTTACTGAAAAAATTAGGTTATAAATTAGGGGCACTGAAATTCTCCCTGGTTTCTTAGAGTTAGATTAAGTTTTTTACATGGTTGAAATCGTGGTTTCAAGCTCTATAATTTTCATGTAATGAGTTTTTAATTTCATGCAAGAACAAGAGAGAACAAGTTTCAAGTTGCAGGCGCACGTATTTTTGTTCAGAGGTTAGAGATGAAGTGAACGTGGGCTGGGCCTGGCTTGGTCCTGCTATTGACACCCCCCATCCTACTTCCTGCACCCCCTTGGCCCATTTGATTTATTTTTGTATATTTTTTATTTCTTTTACATTTCTGACTTTTATTTATTTTCTCTAAATATTAAAAATCACCAAAAATATTTTCTTGAATTTTCACATTTTATTAATAATAATATAACTTATTTTCTTAAATAAACTTATAAATAATGTAAAAATATTTTTATTTTTATTATACTTAAAATATTATTTTCTCACAAATATTATTTTTTAACATTTTTGTATATATTTTTATTTATTTTCTTGTACATAGTTGAATAAATAATTAATATAAGCATATTTTCTTTAAAACCAAAATTAAGGTTTTCTATCCTTTTCAAAAATAATCATTTTTATTTTCTTATTTTTATGATATAAATTCATTTTTTTTACATACATAAAAATTAATACCAAAAACATTTTGCATATTTATATTTAAGGCAAAATACTCATTTTGGTCCCTTAACTATACCCTTGGGTTCACATTGGTCCCTTAACTTTTTTTCGTGTCATTTTGGTCTCTTATCTTTCAAAATGTTTCATTTTAGTCCTTTTTGTCTAATTAGCTACGAATTTAGCGGCTGATTTCAAAGTTTTTCCATCTAATTAGCTACGAATTTAGACAAAAAGGACTAAAATGAAACTTTTTAAAAGTTAAGGGACCAAAATGACACAAAAAAAAGTTAAGGGACCAATATGAACCCAAGGGTATAGTTAAGGGACCAAAATGAGTATTTTGCCTATATTTAAATTGTACATTTAAATATTTGTCTATTTATTTATTTGTGCAATATTTCAATTTGGTTGTAATAATAGTTTTAGGGTTTATTTTTTAGCAATATCCCCCTATTCAAACTTGTATCCCCCTCCCCATAATAATGGTGTAATAGTCAAAGATTTACTTTTACGCATTTTATCGCTTTCAAATGCATGATTAGTAAATTAGGGTTTGTATGCAAAAGACCAAAATCAAAACAAATATCATGACTAAACACAAGACAAAAGGCATGAAAAATGACAACACAATGCACACAAGCATTTCTAGGGTTTCACCCACTATGTTGCCTTAAAACATGGCCATGGTATGCATGCTAGTTATCTTGGCAAAACAAATCAAACAAAAGATCATAGTCCCTCAATGACGCTATACTTGCTAAGATACTTGGCAATATTGTTATCATGGTCATACAATGACCCACGCCCGTCCCGTTTAACATCCAAATACAAGGTTGTTTACCAAATACAATGGTAAAACAACAATGTCAAAGGGTTAAAAATGTGTAGGAAAGATCTTTAAGTAGGGTAGAAAATTCCTAGTTACTTGATCAACTTACAAACCATCCTTGGTATTTTCAAAACACACACACAATTTCAAAACACTTTCCCAAAACAAACTTTCAAACATTGAAACATTTTTCAAAAGACAAACACCTTTGTATACATTCAAACAAGAATCATTACAAATGTTGGCTAAACAAAGGCCTCTTTTCAAAATACTTTCAAAACCACACAAAGCACCATTTCAAACAATTAAAAAAGCAAAGCAAGTGATCTAAACAAGTAACTAAGAGCCCATGGAAAACCATGGATGAAAAGGGTGCTAGCACCTTCCCTTTTCATAATCTACCCCCCGAACCCAAGAAAACATCTCAAAGGTCTTTCCTGTGCTTTTTGACCTTTCCTTTGGATAAAATAAAAAGTCGGTGGTGACTCTTGCTAAACCGAAACATTTGCGAACACAAACGCAAAACCTCAAGTCAGTTCTCCCACCGTATCACAGAACTGGCGACTCTGTTGGGGACTAAATTAAAAGTGGGGTTACCTTAGGGTTTATATCACCTACACTTGCTGGAATTCTCTAGATCTGCAAGCTTTTGAGGAGATTGTAGCTCTTCTCATTTATGAGTTGGTCTTGTTCCCAAACGCTGACCAGCTTATAGATGTGAATGCTGTCAAGATTTTCATATCTCGGAATCCTGTGCCTACATTGCTTGGGGACATCCTACACTCATTTCACACACGAACAATGAGGAAAAGAGGTGTTCTCACGTGCTGCACTCCTCTTCTAGCAAGGTGGTTTATTTCTCACCTTCCCCGATCATTCTTGAAGAATGAGCAAGGCTTGAGGTGGTCACAACGATTGATAACTCTTACACATTCAGATGTTCATTGGTGTTCTCAGTCCAGAGAAAATATTATCATCATTGATCATTGTGGGGAATTCCCTAATGTCCCTCTACTTGGAATTAGGGGAGGCATTACCTACAACCCCTTCTTGGCTTTGAGACAGTTTGGGTATGCCCGAAGGGATGGCCCACACGACATGCTGATTCCAAATTTGGTTTTTGACTTTGACAACGATGCTCAAGAACTTCGACAAAGGTTCATCCGAGCTTGGAAGATGCCCAACAAGGTGGACAGTAAGACATTGGGACACAAGAATTTCATCCCCTTTGAGCCTTACCTCAAGTGGGTACGAACTCGCGCCCAAAGTATTATGATGCCTTACCCCTACATTCTCCCTGTGATCAAAAAGCATGTTATGGAAGGAGAGGTTCCATACACCCTCCTACATCCTAACATGCCAACATCACTGGAAGATTTACAAAGGACTTGGATACAGCTCAAGGGAGAGTGTGATACTTTTGAAGCCCAATTCTACGCCAGTGAGAAGAAGGTTTTGGAACTTACTCGTTAACTTCACGAAGAGCAGACTCTCAACACCTACATTGCACCAAAGAGGATGCGCAACATCTTTTTACATTAGAATTTTGTATTATTTTGCCTATGGGGCATTGATGTACTAACAAATTCTATCTTATTAATATGACGTGCGTTTCTTGTTTGTTTGAAACAAATTTGAATTTTTTAATCCTTGAATGCATTACATGAATACATTTCATTCATCATATGCATAAACAGGTCTTCACACCAGGTTTCCTTATCTCTCTAATGTTTATTTCAGCAAGATGGATATTGAGCAGACGGTCAAATATTTTTAAGCGCAGAATTCACAATTCCAACAACTACTCATGACCTTGAAAAAGGGTCAGGAGGATCTTAAAGCACTGTTAGAGAAGGAAAAGGAGAAAAAGAAAAAGAAGAGAGTTGGTGTGGCTACTTTGGGTAGAAGATTTGAAGGTCAATCTAGAAGGGTCCTGGATTTCCCCTCAACATCTGATGAAGGGGTAGGAAAAGGAAAGGGAGCTACAGTACCATATGAGTCGGAGGAAGAAGAAGAAGAGCATTACTCAGAGCAACAGTATCCTCCTGTAGATGAAAAGTACAAAAATCTGGAAGAACGTCTAGCAGCTATGGAGGTACAGAGGGTGCCTGGGCTGGATTTCGAAGAGTTAGGGTTGGTTTCTGGGATTGTCATTCCCCCCAAATTTAAAGTACCTCTATTTGCTAAGTACGATGGGGTATCTTTCCCAAAGATGCACCTACGGTCTTACATCAGAAAAATTCAACCTCATTCTTCTGATAAGGACCTGTGGGTTCACTTTTTTCAGGATAGTTTGTCGGGGACGCAATTGGATTGGTTCTACCAGCTATAGAGGTCTGATGTGCACAATTGGGAGGATTTGGCTGCTGCCTTCTACAAGTAGTATCAATATAATCCGGACTTAGCACCAACCCATACTCAATTACAGAGTATGGGCATGGTCTCTAATGAAGGATTTAAGGAGTATGCCCAGAAATGGAGAGACTTGGCGGGACGAGTACAACCACCTCTATCTGAGAGAGAGCTTGTAGATATGTTCTTAGGGACTCTGTCATGGCCTTTCTTCAATCACCTGCTAGGAAGTTTGTCTATGGGGTTCACCGAGTTAATTCTGACTGGCGAGAGAGTTGAAGTCAGAATCAAGAGCGGGAAAATTCAAAAAGATGCATCTGCTTCCACTGCCATCAAAAAGCCTTTTCCAGCAAAGAAAGAAGTCTCAGCTGTCTACTCTCAAAGAGGTCAAGGAAGAGTTGAGCGCCGGCCAGCGGTGGGGGCCGTAATAATTCAGAAGTCTGCAACTGATCAGCCCAGAAACAATCAACCCAGAACCAACCAAGCAAGGGTGGAAAGACCACAACGACAGTATACCCGGATAAACATGACTCCTGCTCAAGTTTTACCCTATCTCTTGAAGTTAAACCTTACAACCTTGAAAGACGCACCGAAGAACCCAAATACTTCTTCTCCATTTTACCATTCAAACGCCAAGTGTTCTTATCATTCAGACAGCATAGGGCACGACACCAACAATTGTTAGGCCTTCAAGAACAAGATTCAGGATTTAATAGACGCTAAGGAAGTGGAATTCGACGCCCCTGAAAAGTCGAATATGATTTCTGCTCCAATGCCAAAGCATGGCCACAATGCCTATGCTATTGAAGAGGATCTTTTTGTTTCTACTGTTGATGATTTGATGACTCCGTTACCGATAATCAAGCTGAATTTGTTGAGGACTGGGATTTTCCCAGGTTGTGAAGAAAATTGCTGCCTTTGTTCATCTTTACCTTCCGACTGTCCGTTGTTGAAGTTAGGCGTCCAACGCCTAATGGATAATCAAGAAATCCTTTTTGAGAAGACTCTTGTTACACCGACTCTTGTCAATGATGTTTCAATAATTACCATATCCGCCAATCTTTCCAAGGTCTCCAAAAGACCTATTAAGATTACATCTGATCCGAAGATTGTACCTCTAAAGATAACCATGTCAGGGCCCATCCCATACAAGTCCAATAAATCAATACCGTGGAACTATGGTGGAGAGATCTTCTACCACGGTATTAAGCAAATTGAATCAAATGAAGAGAGTTCTGATGAAGAGATTTCCGACATTGGAATTATTGCTGGAACGAGTAAAATCACCCGCAGCGGAAGAATTTTCTCTCCGGAGATTGCTCCTCCAAGGGCAATCTTCGGACCCTCAATTGCTCCTAAGGTTACTCCTGTACCGGTCAACATATTTGCGAGAACTCTTATTATTGAAGAAGTTGTAACTCATGTGGTTGTACCCTCTGCTGTTGCTGATGATAGAGGGAAAGGGGTCCAAGAAGCGCCCGTCAGGACGAGGGCTCAACCTTTGGTCATGCCTGAGACCACTCAAAAAGAAATGGAAGAGATTTTAAAAAAAATCAAGAAAAGCGATTATGATGTTGTGGAGCAGCTGGGGAAAACCCCATCAAAGATCTCAATGTTGGCCTTGTTGCTTTGTTCTGAAGCTCATGCTAAAGCTCTGATCAGATTCTTGAAGACGGCCCACGTGCCACAGGAAACCTCCACATATCAGTTCCAAGAATGTGTAGCCAGCCTAACAGCCAACAATGGTCTTAGATTCTTCGATGTTGATTTAATATCTAAAGGGAGAAAGCATAACGACGCTCTGCATGTCTCGGTGGAATGCAGAGGGACTAATCTAGCGCATGTTCTAGTTGATACTGGGTTGTCTTTAAATGTCTTGATGAAGAAAGCATTGAACAAATTGGACTGTGAAGGTTTAACCTTGAAGCCCAACAACATCATTGTCAGAGCCTTTGATGGTTCTAAAAGGATGGTCCACGAGGAGGTAGACATCCAGATTAAAGTGGGAACTGAAACCTTCAACTCCACATTCTATGTGATGGACATCCGTCCTTCCTATTCTTGCTTGTTGGGAAGACCCTGGATTCATAATGCTGGAGCCGTCACTTCTTCTCTGCATCAAATGCTCAAGTACCCTGTCCAGGGGAAAATTATAAAAGTTCATGGCAAAGAGGAGTACATGATAAGCCATCTAAATTCTATCCGCTATGTGGAATTGGATGGTGACTTCATCGAGACCCCTTTCCAACACATTGAGGAGGTAGCTCAGGAGATTGTAGAAACCAAGACAATGTCTTCTGTACCCATGATTACCAAACCTGTGCCTTGGATGTCATCCCTCAAAGATGCAAAGGCTGTGATTGAAGAAGGAGGAAGCACAATCTGGGGGAAACTTCCCAATTTTCCTTTCAAATGAGATAAATTCAGCTTGGGTTTCACTGCTTTTGCTCAAAAGGTTGTACGCCGTGCTCGGGCTGGAGGACCACCATTGAAGATCACCCATCGTGGAGTCAATGCTTTAGAGGATCGTGAAGAGGAGAGCAACCTGGAAGACTGGATTTTCCCTATTGTTGGCGGAGGAATGAACAACTGGGAGGCAAAAGACTTTGTTCCCATTACTTTCATAAATCAGTAATTTATCTCCCAAACATTTATGTTGGTTTGTAATAATTCCTAAACAATTCGTACACTTTTTGCCTTGTAAGGGTTTGATTTTTCATCTTCATATGCCATTTTAATGAATCATGGACGTTTTCACATATAAAATTTTGTGTTCATTTTTATTTCTTTTTACATTTTATTTGTTTAAAGGTGGCTATCCCTTACACACACCCACACGCACGAATGCAGGTACCCTTCCATTCCGGATTCCATGGGTAATAATTCTGCTATGGCCTTTAGTGACTCAGAAGATCTGGTCAATCATGCCGAATACGAAGGTGATGAAGACTGTGAGGTGCCGGGAGAATTGGCTAGACTACTACAACAGGAAGAAAGAGAAATTCTACCTCACGAGGAGTTGTTAGAGACAATCAACTTGGGTACTGACGAAGACAGAAAAGAAGTCAGAGTGGGTGCCAACCTTGAGCCAAGTGTCAAAGAGCGCTTAGTTCAGTTGTTGAATGAATATGTTGAGATCTTCGCCTGGTCCTATGAAGACATGTCGGGACTCGATATAGATATTGTGGTTCACCGTCTCCCTACAAGAGAAGACTGTCCACCAATTAAACAGAAAGTCCGCATCATGAGGCCCGACATGTCAGAAAAGATCAAAGCAAAAGTGATGAAGCAGTTCAATGCTGGATTTCTTGTTGTTACTTCCTATCCACAATGGGTTGCTAACATTGTGCCCGTGCCTAAGAAGGACGGCAAAGTGAGGATATGCATGGATTACAGAGACTTAAACAGGGCTAGGCCTAAAGATTACTTTCCACTACCACACATTGACATCTTGGTTGACAATACAGCTCAGCACAAGGTATTTTCTTTCATGGATGGATTTTCAGGGTACAACCAGATCAAAATTGCCCCTGAAGACATGGAGAAGACTACTTTTGTTACACAATGGGGTACCTTCTGCTATAAAGTGATGCCATTTGGACTGAAGAATGTCGGGGCAACCTATCAGCGCGCCATGGTAGCTTTGTTTCATGACATGATACATCATGAGATTGAAGTCTATGTAAACAACATGATAGCCCGTTCACAAACAGAAGAAGAACACCTCGACCATTTGCAAAAGTTGTTTGTCAGGTTGAAGGAGTACAAGCTCATACTAAACCCTAACAAGTGCACTTTCGGAGTCAGGTCCGGTAAACTCTTAGGTTTCATAGTCAGTAACAAAGGCATCGGGGTTGATCCTGCCAAAGTCAAAGCTATACAAGAAATGCCTGCTCCTCGCACTGAGAAGGAGGTCAGAGGTTTCTTGGGACGCCTAAACTACATTGCAAGGTTCATCTCTCACCTAACATCTACCTGTGAACCAATCTTCAAGTTGTTGAAGAAAGATCTGGTGGTTAAATGGAATGATTATTGTCAAGTTGCTTTCGATAAAATCAAGGAGTATTTGCTAGAACCTCCTATCTTGATGACTCTCGTTGAAGGAAGACCGCTAATCATGTATCTGACTATTTTGGATAATTCAATGGGGTGCGTACTGGGCCAACATGACGAGTCTGGCCGAAAAGAGCATGCCATTTATTACCTTAGCAAAAAGTTTACCGACTGTGACCCGATACTCAATGCTCGAGAAAACTTGTTGCGCTTTGGTATGGGCTGCTCGCCGGCTAAGGCAGTATATGTTGACTCATACCACTCTACTGATTTCTAAGATGGATCCGATCAAGTACATCTTCGAAAAGCCTGCTCTATCTTGAAGAATAGCTAGATGGCAGATGATCCTGACTGAGTATGATATACAGTACACGACCCAAAAAGCCATAAAGGGGAGTGTACTAGCTGACCATTTGGCTCATCAAGCTGTAGAAGACTACCAATCCATGAAGTTTGACTTCCCCGACGAAGACATTATGACATTGGACAACATTGAAAATTTCAGACCATATAACGGACCTGAACAAGGATCCCGATGGACCCTGTACTTTGATGGTGCTTCTAATGCACTTGGCAACGGTATCGGCTCAGTACTCATCTCTACACATGGTTGCCATACACCTTTCACTGCCAGACTCTGCTTCAACTGCACCAACAACATGGCCGAGTATGAAGCTTATATCTTTGGTCTCAAGGCTGCAATAGACCTATGAGTCAAATCATTGGTTGTGTTTGGAGACTCGGCTTTGGTCATCAGTCAGATCAAAGGAGAGTGGGAAACTAAACATCCCAATCTCATCCATACAAAGAACATGTCTTGACATTGCTACCTCATTTCGAGCATATTACCTTCGAGCACTTCCCACGAGAAGAGAACCAGCTAGCAGATGCTCTAGCTACAATGTCTTCCATGTTTAAACTTAACTGGGATAATGAGGCTCCCCAAATCACCATTGAGCGGATGGACGAACCTGCACATTGTCACGAGATCAATACCGAAGAAGTAGTGGACCAACCGTGGTTTCACGAAGTCAAAAGGTATCTCGAGGCGCAAGAATACCCTGAAGGAGCTTCAGTCAACGACAAAAAGTTCTTGAGGAGATTCTCTGCCAAGTTCTTCCTGAGCAATGGTATCCTATACAAACGCAATCATGATTGCATTCTGCTTTGTTGTGTGGACAAAGTTGAAGCTGAGAAGATCATGGCTGAATTGCACAATGGTACCTTTGGAACCCACTCAAGCGGGCATACGATGGCTAAGAAGATTCTACGGGCAGACTACTACTGGTCTACCATGGAAGCTGACTGCCATCAACATTCCCGCACTTGTCACAAATGTCAAATTTATGCGGACAAGGTACACATACCTCCAGTTCCTCTCAATGTCTTAACAGCTCCTTGGCCATTCGCAATGTGGGGAATCGACATGATTGGAGAGATCAAGCCTACAACATCCAACGGACACCGCTTCATCCTGGTGGCCATTGATTACTTTACCAAGTGGGTCGAAGCAGCTTCCTCCGCCTCTGTTACAAAGAATGTTGTTGCCCGCTTCATCAAGAAGAACCTCATTTGTCGGTATGGTATCCCCGACAGGATCATCACTGACAATGGTACAAACCTTAACAACACTATGATCACCGCTTTGTGCGAACAGTTCTAGATTCAACATCATAATTCATCTCCCTATCGGCCGAAGATGAACGGTGCTATCGAAGCTGCGAACAAAAACATCAAGAAGATCATACAAAAGATGACAGTCACCTACAAGGACTGGCATGAGATATTACCGTTTACTCTTCACGGGTACTGTACCACGGCGCGTACATCAACTGGGGAAACACCCTATTCTTTGGTATACGGCATGGAAGCTGTTTTACCTATCGAGGTTCAGATTCCCTCCTTGAGAATCATGAAGGATGCTGGTTTGAGTGAAGACGATTAGATTCAAACCCGACTTGATCAACTTAACTTGATTGACTAAAAGCGACTTACTGTTGTTTGCCATGGTCAGACGTATCAAAAACGGATGATCAAGGCTTTCAACAAGAAAGTCAGACGCCAGGTATATCAAGTTGGAGATCTCATAATCAAGCGGATCATCTTGCCGCAAAGTGATCCCAGGGGAAAATTGACTCCTACTTACGAAGGACCATTTGTGATCAAAAACATATTTTCTGGTGGAGCAATGATATTAACCACCATGGACGGCGACCACTTGCCGCACCCTGTGAACCCCTACATAGTCAAAAGATACTATGCATAAATGACCCGGCAAGTTGAAAACCCAAAAGGGCGACTTGGGCAAAAAAGGGCATCCTGGTGAATCGAAAACCCGAAAGGGCGGTTCAGGCAAAAGTTAGGGATAAATATAAAAAATATGTACACCTGGCAAGTTGAAAACTCGAAAGGGCGACTTGGGCAAAAAAGGGTTTCCCGGTGGATCGAAAACCCGAAAGGGAGGTCCAGGCAAAAGTTAGGGAATTAAAGCGTATGACTATGTCTCGTCGGATCACTTTAAGGACAATCTCTTCACAGACAAGTTCCAGGTTTCTGATCAATTCAATCATCTTCGGACGAAGCAACGAATGGACAAGATATTCGGAGTTATGAAGGCTATAGCAGAAGGGGAACCCCATGGAATTTTTACACATAACCATCTTTCTTTGTATAAATTTTTCTCATTTTTTATGACAACAATCTCTTACTAGGATGTCTATCTCCTTTGTACAAAAAACTTACACAAAGTTAATACAACAATACTTCAAAGTGCAGAAAACTATTTGCCTCTTCTTTCTTTTTTTACACTTGTGTTTTATTTGAAAACGTCCAATGATTTATTAAATAAGCATATGCATTTGAATATAATCACTATTTACAAATAAACGAAATGGGAAAGAATAATTACTGACAGGTTGAAAGTATAGGAAGACGTGTTTAGGCTATTCCAAGAGAAATCCCCTGCAGTACATCATCTAGACCCCCAATGGAGCTAAAACCTTGAAATACATATTCCCAGTGGAGCTAAGTTTCAAAATTCCCATCAGAGTTAAAACTTCAAACTCCCAATCCTCAGTGGAGCAAAAACTTTGAACTACAGACCCTCAGTGAAGATGAAGCCTTCATCCCCAACGGAGTCAAATTTCCATACACAATCAAATCAGCATGTCATTAAGATCCCCAGTAGAGCTGAGACTATCAATCGCCAGTGGAAACCATTCAGTTTTCCCCAGATTCCCCAGCAAGTTGTCTTAAAGCCTGGAAATCAACCAGATAACAGTTACCTTTTGCTTCATCCCCAACCTAGGATAATTCCCAGTAGATTGGCATACAACCCAAACTCCTGATATCCCCAACAGGATGAAGATTCTCATTCTTGACTCCCCAGTAGATTTGCATACAACCCAAACTCCTGATGTCTCCAACAGAATGAAGATTCTCATTCTTTAAGTGACATACAAACCAAACTCCTGAACTTTTTCCAAACAGGAATCAGCTCTTTCCCCCGGGGTCTTGAACTTACTCTCCAACAGTATAGCTATTCCCCACAGAGTTTTCCATCCCCTAACAGAGTGAAGATTCTCATCCTTGGTTCCCCGGTAAAGTTGCTAGAGTCTTCTTTACTCCCCAACATGAATTTGTCAAAAATTTTAATCCCTAGAAGATCGAAGATTCTCATTCTCAATTCCCCGCAGAAGCCCTTAGAGCCTTCCTTATTCTCCAGCAGATCAAGGTTTTCCTCTGTTTGATCCCCGGTGGAGATCTCTAGAATTTTCCTTATTCCCCATCCGAGTAAGGATTCTCATTGTGTAATCCCTAGGAAAGTCCTGAAGGATTCTCACATCCCTGCAGAAGTTGTCAAAGTTTTTGATAATCCCCGCGAGTTGCCAAGGATTTTCTCTCCCCGAGCAGTTAGCCAGGATTTCTCATCATCAGCAATTAAAGTCTTTAAAGCTCTAGCAGCAGTCAAGGATTTATTTCCCCGACAGCAGTCAAGGATTTTATTATTTCCAACCGTCAAGGATTTATTTTCCTCAGAAGTACAGCGAATCAGCTTACATGCGCATACATGACATTCATATATCATAAATATTGATAAAATACATTTTATTGCATCATACATTTCATGCAACATAACTTTGTGTTTCATCTAACATTTTACCCTTTTCAGGATAAGATTAAAAGCTATCTTTAGCAGATACTCAAAGTCAAGATACAGTACGGATACACTCCAGACACGGAAGTCATTCTGTTACTCATTCAGATTCTATTTCAGATACGCTCCAAACACGGATGCCATTCTGGCCCTTACACCAGAAGATTGATTCTCCCCAGTGCAGTCGCTACGGAAGTCATTATGTCACTTATTCAGATCTCAATTACAGTTCAGATACACTCCAGACACAAAAGTCATTCTGCTACTCATACAGATCTCAAATTCAGTCCAGATACACTCTAGACACGGAAGTCATTCTGTCAACTTATTCTGACTTTTTCCCCAACTCAGAGATACTCCAGACATGGAAGTCATTCTATCACTTATTCAGATTCAGATACATTACAGATACACTCCAGACGCGGAAGTCATTCTGTTATTCATTCAGATTCAAATACAGTTACAGCTCGGATACGCTCCAGACACGGATGCCATTCCGTTGCTCATACAAATTCAGTCTCCAGATACAATTCAGATACGTTCCAGACGCTGATACCATTATGATACTCATTCTTTGACTTACAACATGCAGTTCAACAAACATTCCTAGATGGCATCTACAAGCCCATCTCCGACAAGATTCTGTCATATCTCCAAATGGCATCTTTAAGCCCATTCCCTCAACTACACTTTTACGATTGCAAATTTACAGGCACTCTAGTGTCCAATCATCTTTTACCTTCGAGTCACGAACGTCAAACTCGCCAATCTATCTCTTCAGGTTCAAGAAGATTGAACAGGGGCCGTTGTTGTACCCCAAAATTTTCCCTCTCATTTTATCAATATTTCCCCTCACAAGACTCTTTGGACTCCAGACCAGATTAGAGTTTGCTCGGCTCAAGACATCTCCTTGCACTGATGACCTGAAATTAGGGTTTGAGTTTGCACAAGGAATTTTGGACTTCCAATGCCCCATGTGACTTTCATACTTCTTGTTGGACTCCTATGATTGCTCATAGCAAGTTTCAAGCCTTGAATCAATTTTTTGCCCAGTCAATTGGTCAGTTGACCTAAAAATCAACTATATTGGGGAAAAAGTCAACTGTGGCCAATTTACAGTCAAACCTTATAATTTTTTATCCACATCAACATTATAGACTCATATGAACCATTTGATCAAGTTTGGACCACAACTCCTCAAGAAATTTGATCAGATCATCAAAAGGGCAAAATGGTCATTTTTAGGGTTTTGACTATAGAAGGGCAATTTCTGATTTTTAACCTAGCCAATGGAAAATTGGGTTCAAGCAAGGTTTCAAGGACTCAATGGCATCATCTTGACCTAATCACAAGGTTCAAAAGATCTCAATTGCACTAGATTGATAGATGAATTTTCCAGTCAACTGATCAAAAATCAACTTTACACTGAAAAGTCAAACTTTGACTTTTTGGTCAAAATCAAGTGCCAAGGGTCATTTTTCATCAAAATGTGTCAAAACATGAAACTTGTTCATCAAGAAACCTAATTTTGAAAATTAGGGTTTAAAATGGAAAATTTTCATAACTTAGAAATTTTTTAAGTTATGAAAATTTCTTAATTTTTCAAACTTTTCCCAACTTTTTCACCATGATGCAATTGGATTCAAAGAAAACTTCAAACATGAAAGTTTTATTCCTCCACAAAATCTACAACTTTTATCCACAAAGTTTTCCCAAAAGATGTTTGGATCTCAAGTTATGATTTTGTGAACAAGGGTCCATGAAACTTTTAGTGAAATTTTGCCCTAGTTTAGGCAGGATTTTGACCTATCTTCATGGAAACTTTTAACCTAGTTCCAATTGGAATATCAAAATGCATTTCAAAGATGGATTGTATAGCATGTTACAAAATTTCCAAAATGTCCTAAAACTCTCCAAGATCATTTGTGGTTAGGGAGAATCGAAGGATTGAAAATGGCAAATTATCACTTTTGGCCAGGGCATTTTGCACATTGCTACAACTTGCAATTCTATCCAAAACATGCTTGTACTTGGTTTACAGGTTCTAATCTCTTCTACACTCATAAATTAAATGCAAACACATTGGATTATGGCATTGTTCTGATCTATGAAGCATTATACAAAGGTTTAATCCAAAAATGGCAAAAAGTTAACATTGCCATTTTGATAAAGCTTGCTTTATGTCAAATTGTATTTCTTGAGCCATGGACTAAAGTTCTTGCAGCAAACAAAGTCCACAAACTTAGGGAAAAGTACACCAACTATGTGCAGCTAATGAGCAGGCCTGTACAGGCCTTGGCATTGTCAACTTCAACTTTTGCTTCAAAAACAAGAAACCTTGCAAAGTCCACACAACATGGTAATCTGATAAGAGAAAAGTTTTGTATCATTTCAAACGACCTTAAACCAATATACCAAGCATAATACACGAGTTACAAGACTCTCAAACATCCTTAAGCACAAAATCACACGTTCTTGCAAAAACAAGGCAGGTTCTGCAGATTCACTTCAAGAACCAATTTGCCTCGTGCGTTTTGTCCCAAATAACTTCAAACACATTCTAAACAATACACCTAAGCTGTCCACACCATTCTCAAGCAACTGTAACCTTGTTTTCACACTTCACCATTTTCAAATTCTGAGTTTGCAAGTTGAGTTCTATAGGGAGATTCAAGCTATTTCAAAGCAAGCTAAGCATTGGAAAAGGTCAAGGGAACATCAAGCAAGCTCAAAAGTCCTTCAGGCCTCACCAAAACTTGCTACATTGCCATACTCGAGTTTGACTGAAATATGTATTTTCCAACTTTCTATCTCCTTATTTAGGAACCATTTGGCTTAGGTTTGTGAAGCAAAAATGTAGTCCTCGTTGTCCTTGAGCTGTACATATGCATAGAATTTATTTATGTTAATTTAGCTAGGAGTTTTTGATAGTTGAACTTACTGAAAAAATTAGGTTATAAATTAGGGGCACTGAAATTCTCCCTGGTTTCTTAGAGTTAGATTAAGTTTTTTACATGGTTGAAATCGTGGTTTCAAGCTCTATAATTTTCATGTTATGAGTTTTTAATTTCATGGAAGAACAAGAGAGAATAGGTTTCAAGTTGCATGCGCGCATATTTTTGTTCAGAGGTTAGAGATGAACTGAACGTGGGATGGGCCTGGCTTGGTCCTGCTATTGACACCCCTCATTCTGCTTTATGCACCCCCTTGGCCCATTTGATTTATTTTTGTATATTTTTTATTTCTTTTACATTTCTGACTTTTATTTATTTTCTCTAAATATTAAAAATCACCAAAAATATTTCCTTGAATTTTCACATTTTATTTTATTATTTTAATTATTTTTTGGACATAGAAATAGTTTATTAATAATAATATAACTTATTTTCTTAAATAAACTTATAAATAATGTAAATATATTTTTATTTTTATTACTTTTATACTTAAAATATTATTTTCTCACAAATATTATTTTTTAACATTTTTGTATTTATTTTTATTTATTTTCTTGTACATAATTGAATAAATAATTAATATAAGCATATTTTCTTTAAAACCAAAATTAAGGTTTCTACCCTTTTCAAAAATAATCAATTTTATTTTCTTATTTTTAAGATATAAATTCATTTTTTTTACATACATAAAAATTAATACCAAAAACATTTTGCATATTTATATTTAAATTGGACATTTAAATATTTGTCTATTTATTTATTTGTGCAATATTTCAATTTGGTTGTAATAATAGTTTTAGGGTTTATTTTTGAGCAATATCCCCCTATTCAAACTTGTATCCCCCTCCCCATAATAATGTTGTAATAGTCTTAGATTTACTTTTATGCATTTTATCGCTTTCAAATGCGTGATTAGTAAATTAGGGTTTGTATGCAAAAGACTAAAATCAAAACAAATAGCATGGCTAAACACAAGACAAAAGGCATGAAAAATGACAACACAATGCACACAAGCATCTCTAGGGTTTCACCCACTATGTTGCCTTAAAACATGGCCATGGTATGCATGCTAGGTATCTTGGCAAAACAAATAAAACAAAAGATCATAGTCCCTCGATGACGCTATCTTGGTTGCCTACACAAAAATGATCTAGTCCCTCAAAAAACTTGCTAAGATACTTGGCAATATTGTTATCATGGTCATACGATGACCCACGCCTTTCCTGTTTAACATCCAAATACAAGGTTGTTTACCAAATACAATGGTAAATCAACAATGTCAAAGGGTTAAAATTATGTAGGAAATATCTTTGAGTAGGGTAGACAACTCCTAGTTACTTGATCAACTTACAAACCATCCTTGCTATTTTCAAAACACACACACAATTTCAAAACACTTTCCCAAAACAAACTTTCAAACATTGAAACATTTTTCAAAAGACAAACACCTTTGTATACATTCAAACAAGAATCATTACAAAGGTTGCCTAAACAAAGGCCTCTTTTCAAAATACTTTCAAAACCACACAAAGCACCATTTTAAACAATTGAAAAATAAAAGCAAGTGATCTAAACAAGTAACTAAGAGCCCATGGAAAACCATGGATGAAAAGGGTGCTAGCACCTTCCCTTTTCATAATCTACCCCCCGAACCCAAGAAAACACCTCAAAGGTATTTCCTGTGCTTTTTGACCTTTCCTTTGGATAAAATAAAAAGTCGGTGGTGACTCTTGCTAAACCGAAACATTTGTGAACACAAACGCAAAACCTCAAGTCAGTTCTCCCACCGTATCAAAGTTATCTATGGGCTCTTAGTTGCTTGCTAGATCACTTGCGTTTGTTTGAAAGTGTGCTTTATGTGGTTTTTGAAAGTATTTTGAAAAGGAGCCTTCGTTTAGGCAAACTTTGTAATAGTTCTCGTTCGTAATGACGTATACAAATTGTTGAGTTTTTGAAAATATTTCATGTTTGGAAAATGTTTTGAAAGTGTTTTGAAAGTGTTGTTGTTTGATTTGAAAATAAGCAAGGATGTTTGATTTGAAAGTGAGCAAGCAACTAGGAACAATCTACCTACTCAAAAGTCTTATGTTCATTTCTTCCTTTCCTTTGATATTGCTATCTTACCATTGATTTTGTAAGAAGCTTCATCTTTGGATGTAAAGGGACGGGCGTGGGTTATCATATAGTCATGATAGCAATGTTGTAAGTTGCCTTAACGTTTCTCTTTGAGGGACTAAGATCATTTTGAAAGGCAACATTTATAGCATCATAGAGGGACTATGATCTTGTATTTTTGATTGCTTTTTTCTAAGACATCCCACATGCGTAACATGGCCATTTTTGTAAGGCAACAAGTGGAATTACCCTAAGGGTGTACGTGTGCAAGTGTGTTTGATTTACATGCATTGTTTATCTTGAATTAGGGTTTACTACTTGTTGGTTTTAGTCTTTCCATACAAACCCTAATTACAAACATTTATATGAAAGCGATAAATTGAGGAAAGTAAAATTACTATGCTATTACATCATTAGGGGAGGGGGTATACAAATTTACAAATGGGGATTGGAAGAAAATTAAACCTAATTATTTATTACAACCATATTGAATATTATACAAGAATTAAAAATAAAATAATGCAAGAATGTAAATGGAAAAAGAAATGATTTTTGTTTGGTTTTTGTGAAAGGGTTTAACTTTGACCTAATTAAGAAAATGATTAATTAAAATTAAACAAAATTAAACTTAAACTAATTAAGAAACAAATTAAGTTAAAAAGGATTTTTTAGGGTTTTTGATGAAAACGTTTTAAGTTAATGAAATTAATATGAAAATTAATTAATTATAAGAAACCTAAATTATAAATTAATTTTAAATAAAAATTAAAAAAAATAATTAAACCTAAATTTAATTAATAATTATTAAAAAATAAATTAAATTGTTAAGAAAATATTTTTTGTTTTATAAAGAAAATAAACATATAAATATGAAAATAATAAATAAAAATTATTTTTGTATTTTGTATTAATAATAATAATAATAATAATAATAATAATAATAATAATAATAATAATAATAATAATAGTAAAAAAATACTAAAAGAAAATTGAAGTAAAATAAAATAAGAATGATAAAATAAATAAAAATGAAATAATAAAAAGTTGGGCCAAGTGTGTGAAAGTAGGCAGGGGGGATGGTGTAGCAAAATGGAAAGGCCCAACTGGGAGGAGGCCCAACGCTATTTATTTGAAGCAAAAAAAAGGAGGAAAATGTGAAAAAACAAAACAAAAGGTAGCGTTGTGTGTTGAACCCATGACCTCTAACATACACGCGCGCAACCTTTGCCACTGGGGTGGCTGTACATCCGGTAACATAAATAAAACAATAAATATATAACACAAGTCATGTCCTGAATATACTTCATCTGCAACCTCTAGCCTGAACAACTGTAACTTCACTGTTTCTCATCCATTTGCAAAAATGTAAACAACAAACTTGTTCCAAATTTTACAACGATTCCAGAAATGTAAATTATTAAAACTAAATAAAAGATGAGCATGAATTTTGAATGGTGCCAAATTTTAACCTAATTATTTTCAGAGATCCAAACCTAAAATTCTCACTACTCAAGCAATATAAATGAAATATATGGACACGTACAATTTCAGGGCAATGATGTCTATATTTTATCTTCACAAATGCAAGACTAACAATGTCTAAATGAAAAGATTGAAGTTCAGAAAATGTACCTCAAAACTGGAAATTGTGAAATGCAAATGAGCTTGATTCAAGGTGCTGCAATGATCAGGTTAGCTTCCTCAAGTCCCAAGGAAGTTAATGCAATGATTATCTTGAGGAATGGATAGCTGGAATGGCTTGGAGAAGTCAACTTGTAGTTCTCTGTTTTTGGTTATGGAGGATGATGGAAATGGAATTACAGTTATGAAACAGGGATAAGGATAGGTTATATTTGATGTGTAGGAGCTTTAGAAATCAAAAGGCCAAGAAACGCACGAGTAGATTCTGTGTTTCAAGTTCAAAGTCAGAACCTGTGCATCAATGGAGTTTTTAGACAATTTCTGGCTTGAGTGAGTTTGGGAGAGTTTCAGGGTGCTTAAGCTCGTGTCTTTGCTTTCAATATAATGGTGCATATGTATGGAAAAGGTTGGAGATCAAATACACTCAAGATTTCTGAGTTCTAGCCTTTTGGCTCTATAGCTTGCTTTTGAAGAAAAGTGAGAAGACAAATCTTAAAGTGTTGTACAAGCATGATTTGAGTTGATAGAGGCCTTAGACATATTACTTTTGGTTTATAGGGGTTGTGTGTGCAGAAAGAACAAGTGCAAGGCTTAATAAGTTGACAATTGCAAAAGTGATGCTTTATCAAAATGGAAATGGCAACTTTGTTCCATAAATGTAAAATAATTTTGGAAAAAGATTAAACCAAGTGGATAAGGGCCTAAAGAGTTGTGTAAACCATTAATTATGGAGTGACAAACAAGTTTGAGGCCTGCAAAGTGAAGATTATGCAACATGGCTATGGATTTGGTTTATGTTCATCACAAAATATGCCTTATAAATCAAGTTTGAAACCCTAACTTTTGGCCTTTGATTATCTTATCAAATATGATCTCAATGAGTTCTTGGACATTTTCGAAAGCTTGTAACATCCTCTACAACCTCTAAGTTGGACATTTTTGAAAATTCATCATGGAACTATGTGAAAAATTGCCATGAATTTAGGTCAAAATCCTGCCTAAACTATGGCAAAATTTCACTATGTTTTTCAAGTTTCATGAACATGTCTTCTCAAAATCATAACTTGAAATCCAAGAATTTCTAGGAAATGTTAAGCTCTACAATGTTTTAGATATCATTGAGATATACAACTTTCATGTTGGAAGTTTCCTTTGAATCATTTTGCATCATGGTGAAAATTTGACTCAAAGTTATGAAAAAATGTGAATTTCCAACAGTTAGAAAAGTTTCTAAGTTTAGAAATTTTGACTTTTCAAAATGAAATCTTGAATTTTTGATTGCTTGATGAACAAGTTTCATATTTTTACTTTTCTTGATGAATTGTAATCTTTGAAACTTGATTTTGATCGAAAAGTCAAAGTTTGACTATTCAGTGTACATTTGACTCTTCATCAGTAGATTGAAAATAAACTATCAATCAATTGATCTTGAGGAATGTTTTGAGCCATGACATTAGGTCCAAATGATGCATTTTAATCCTTGATATCATGTCTCAAACCAATAAGTCATTTTCTAGGTAAAAAATTAGAAATTGCATTTTCTTAGTCAAAACCCTAATTTTGACCATTTTGCCCTTATGATGATGTGATCAAATTTCTTGAGGAATTGTGATCCAAACTTGATGAAATGACATATATGAGTTCATGATGTTTATATGGATCAATAATTGTGAAGTTTGTCTGTAAATTGACCACAATTGACTTTTTCCCCAATACAACTGATTTTAGGTCAACTGATCAATTGACTGAGCAAATATGTGATCCAAGACTTGAAACTTGACATGAGCAATCATGAGGGTCCAAAATGATCCATGAAAGTCATATGGAGCATTAAAAGCCCATTTGTCCTTGTGAAATCTCAAACCCTAATTTCCAGTCATCAGTGCTAGAGGATGTGTCTTGAGCTAATCAAACTTTGTGCAGTCTTGAATCAATGGAAGTCTCGTGAGAGATTACTTAAGAAATGAGAGGGAAAATTTTGAGGTGCAACAGCTTCCCCTGTTCAATCTTCTTAAACCTGAAGAGTTATATTGGCGGATCCTCCATTCGTGACTTGAAGGTGGAAGATGATTGAACACTAGAGTGCCCAGAAATTTGCACTCGAAGATGTATTGGGAATGGGGTTATAGATGCAATTTGGAGAAATGATTGTAATCATTGGAAGAAGTATCAACACAAATCTTTGGTCGACTTATACAAAAACTTGATGTTTCACATGTGGGAAAAAAAGGGTTAGTTAAATGCAAATGTAAGCATGATGTTTGCAAGATGTGGTGTTATGCTAAATTAATTTTGTATGTACATGTTATGATGTATAAATGTGGGATGCATATTTGTCCGGAAAAATAAATCCCTGACTGTTGCTGAGGAGTTCTGGGAAGATGAATCCCAGATTGCAGTTGGGGATTAAGAATATACATATCTTCAAACTCTGTTGAAAGGATGCTTCCGCTGAGGAAATCAATTGTCATCTGGTCGGGTCCAGACTTCACGGTAACTTACTGGGGAAGAATAAATTATCTATTATCTGGTCGGATTCCAGGCTTCGCAGAAAATTTCTTGAAATTAAACTGTTATCTGGTCAGATTCAGGCTTCACCAATTTCTTAAAGTGGTAACTGCTATCGGGTCGGTTCCAGGCTTCATAGTTTTTTTTGGAAAAGTTATACTATTATCTAGTAGATTCTAGGCGTTATAGTGTCTTTCTGGGGATTGTAGCTAATTGTTATCTGGTCGAGTTCTATGTTTCACAATAACTTTCTTGAAAAGATGAAGTTGAAAACTGATATCTGGTCGGATGTAGGCTTCACAGATTTTGAGGTGGATGAAGTTAATTGCTATCTGGTCGGGTCCAGGCTTCACAATAAACTTTTTTGAAGAGATAGAATTGAACTGATATCTGGACGGGTCCAGGCTTTACAGTAACTTTCTTGGAACTTAGTTGTTATCTGGTCAGATTCCAAGTTTCACAACAAACTTTTGAGGGGAATTTCTATCTGGTCGGATATAGGCTTCACAATAACTTTCTTGAAAAGATGAAGTTGAAAACTGATATCTGGTCGGATCTAGGCTTCACAGTAACTTGCATGGGATAGAGGCAAACTCTATTAGGGAAAAGAAGTTAGACCCTAGCCTGGTTTAGTCCAGGTACTTCTATATCTTGAAGGGTTAAACTATTATCTGGTCGGGTCCAGGTTTCATAGTATTTGAAAGTTTGACTATTATTTGGTTGGGTCCAGGTTCTATAGTGACTTGAGAAGTGTAACTATTATCTGGTCGGGTCCAGGTTCTATAGTGACTTGAGAAGTTTAACTATTATATGGTCGTGTCCAGGCTTCATAGTATCTTGTGGAGATAGTAAAGGCTTTGTTGACGACTTTACTGGGGATTAGGGGTTGTGGCCCTCTGATTTGTAATAGTCTGAAAGGAAAACTTCAGTTGGTGAGTGTAGACTCAGTCGGGGAATACATACTCAGATTAGGGAGGATATACTCAACTGGGGATAACAGACTTAGCCGGGGAAGATAGACTATGCCGGGGGAATTTGCTGATTGTTGTATGTTGGGGAAATAAACCTTGTTGGGGAAATAAAACATGTTGATGAAAACTTGATGGACTATTGACGAGGTGACTTCTTTGAGGAAGAGATCCACATGGCTTCTACTTGTGGGATCAACTTAGCTAGGGAGAGAGCTGCCAAGAGATTAAGACTATGGTTGGAGATTAACCTGTGCAAAGAGACTTTGTGGGTAACTTTGTTGAGGTGAAAGGTTTATTGTAACCATCCTGGTGGGGATATGCTAATGAAATAACTCTGTGGGGATATTCCATATACATTAAAGAGATGCTTGCTGCTTCTTAGTAGGACACATGTGCCAAATAGTTTTAATTATGTTCATATGCATATGTTCGTTCAATTTTAGTCATTGGACAACTTTGCATTCAAAACAAAACAGAAAGTTTGCACTTTAAAGTGTACTTGTATTGATATTTTTCCCATGAATAGGCATTTTCGTACAAAGAGACGGGGATCCTAGTAAGAGGAAATCGTAGAAAGGAAAACAAGAATTGAAAACAAAACAAATAGCCATGTGGAAATGATCTCATTACATTCCAACTCTATTATTGCCCCAATGTCTTCGAATGCCCCTTGCCATTGACAGAAGTTGATTGCATTGATCTTCAACCATTTGAACTAGGACCTTGGTGATAAAGTTCAGTGTGGTGATTCCACGGGACATAGTCATACGCTTTCAATCCTTAATTTTTGCCTGGATCACCCTTTCGGGTTTTCAACTTTCTGGGTGTATAATCTTTTGCATATATCCCTAATTTTTTCCTAAACCTTTTGGTTTTCCGGGATTCCCTTATTTTTCCTAGGTGTGTCAACCTAGCGGGTTTTTTATACGTAGTATTTTTTAACTATGTCCGTGTTTATAGGATGTGGGAAGTCTTCAACATTCATGATAGTCAGCATCATGGCACCGCCAGAGAACACTCTCCTAACAACAAATGGCCCTTCGTAGGTGGGAGTCCATTTGCCTCTGGGGACGCCTTGTGGAGGAATGATGCGCTTTATCACCAAGTCACCAGCTTGATATACTCGAGGCTTGATCTTTTTGTTGAAAGCCTTGATCATACGTTTTTGGTACCTCTTACCATGATAAACAGCATTTAGTCGCTTTTCATCGATTAAGTTCAACTGATCCAATCTTGTCCGAATACACTCGTCTTCTCCTAGGCCTTCCTCATTCATAATCCTCAGTGAGGGAATCTGAACTTCTACTGGCAAAACAGCTTCCATCCCATAGACTAAGTAAGGAAAAGGGAGTTTCCCCAGTTGATGTTCTAGCTGAAGTGCGGTAGCCATGAAGATCAAACAGTAGCATCGTATGCCAGTCCTTATAGGTCACTAACATCTTCTGAACAATCTTCTTGATGTTTTTGTTGGCCGCTTCGACTGCGCCGTTGATTTTAGGTCTATAAGGAGAAGAATTATGATGCTTGATTTTGAACTGAGTGCAAAGTTCGGTAATCATAGCGTTGTTGAGGTTAGTCCCATTGTCGTTGATGATCCTTTCAGGGATACCATAGCGGCAGATGAGCTTATGTTTGATGAATCTGGCTACCATGTTCTTTGTGACTGAGGCAAAAGAGGCGGCTTCAACCCATTTGGTGAAATAATCAATAGCGACAAGAATGAAGCGGTGTCCATTGGAAGCGGTGGGCTTGATCTCTCCAATCATATCAATTCCCCACATTGAAAATGGCCACGGAGCGGTCATGACATTCAGAGGGATAGGAGGCACATGGACCTTGTCAGCATAGATTTGGCATTTGTGATAAGTTCTTGAATGCTGATGGCAATCAGTCTCCATTGTTGACCAACAATAGCCAGCTCTTATGATTTTCTTGGCCATCGTATGTCCTCTTGAATGAGTCCCAAAGAGACCATCCTGCATGTCTTCCATATTTCCTCTGTCTCCTTCTTGTCCATACATCGGAGTAGAGTAGAGTCATGGTTGCGCTTGTACAATTTTTCGTTACTTAGGAAGAATTTAGCTAAAAATATTCATAAGAATTTCTGCCATTGATGGATGCCCCTTCAGAGTACTCTTGTGCTTCAAGGTATCTCTTCACTTCATGGTACCATGGCTTTTATGTATCAGTTTCAAACTCACAACAGTGTACAGGTTCGTCGAATCTCTCAATTGTAATCGTAGGAGCTTCGTTGTCCCATCTGACCTTGAACATTGAAGACATGGTGGCCAAAGCATCAGCCAACTGATTTTCTTCCCTAGGGAAGTGTTCAAAGGTGATCTCTTCGAAGTAGGGAATCATGGATAGCACAAGTTCCTTGTAAGGAATGATATTAGGGTGCTTAGTGTCCCAATCTCCTTTTACTTGGCTAATCACCAGAGCGGAATCTCCAAACACATTCAAATGCTTGAACCTCAAGTCAATGGCAGCTTTCAGACCCAAAATGCATGCTTCATACTCAGCCATATTATTCGTGCAATCGAAGCATAATCTGGAAGTGAAAGGAGTGTGGAAACCTTCAGGAGAGATGATCACAACACCAATTCTGTTACCCAAGGTGTTCGAAGCCCCATCGAAGACCATAGTCCATCGAGATCCTTGTTTAGGTCCGTCATACGGTCCTGGTTTCGCACAGTCGGTCACCAGCATGATGTTCTCATCCGAGAAGTCAAAGTTGATAGACTGATAATCATCGACAACTTAATGGGCCAAATGATCTGCTAGTATGCTTCCTTTGATGATCTTTTGTGTTGTGTATTTAATGTCGTACTCTGTCAAAATAATTTTCCATCTTGCTATCCATCCGGAAAGAGCGGGTTTCTTGAAGATGTACTTGATTCGGTCCATCTTAGAGATCAACAAAGTGGTATGAGTCAACATATATTGTCTTAGCTGGCAAGCAGCCCATGCCAGAGCGCAGCAAGGTTTCTTGAGTAGTCAATATCTGGTTTCACAGTCGGTAAACTTTTTGCTCAGGTAATAAATAGCATGCTCTTTTCGGCCATACTCGTCATGTTGGCCCAAAACACACCCCATAGAGTTCTCTAGTACTGTAAAGTACATGATCAAGGGTCTTCCTTCAACTGGAGGCATGAGAATAGGAGGTTCTTGCAGATATTCTTTTATTTTTTCGAAGTCAGCTTGGCATTCATCATTCCATCTGACTACTTGATCTTTCTTCAAGAGTTTGAAGATTGGCTCACAAGTAGCAGTCAAGTGAGATATGAAGCGGGAAATGTAATTAAGACGACCCAAAAATCCTCTAACTTCCTTTTCAGAGTGGGGGACGGGCATTTCTTGGATGGGCTTTACCTTGGCAGGATCAACTTCAATGCCTTTACCACTGACAATAAAACCCAGAAGCTTTCCAGATCGTACTCCAAATGTGCACTTGTTAACGTTCAACCTTAATTTGTAATTTTTCAACATCTCGAATAGCTTGTACATGTGATCGAGATGTTCCTCTTTAGTTTATGATCTGGAAATCATATCATCCACATATACCTCTATTTCATGATGAATCATGTCATGAAACAAAGCTACCATAGCTCTTTGATATGTTGCCCCTGTATTTTTCCATCCGAACGGCATGACCTTATATCAAAAGGTGCCCCATTGCGTGACGAAAGTGGTCTTCTCCATGTCTTCGGGAGCCATCCTAATTTTATTATAGCCTGAGAAGCCATCCATGAAAGAGAAGACTTTATGCTGAGCAGTGTTATCGACCAAGACGTTAATGTGTGGTAGAGGGAAGTCATCCTTGGGGCTTGCCCTATTCAGATCCCTATAGTCTATGCACATGCCAACTTTTCCGTCTTTCTTCGGCACTGGAACCACATTTGTAACCCATTGGAGGTAAGATGTCACGGCTAGGAATCCTGCATCAAATTGTTTCATCACTTCAACTTTTATCTTCTCAGACATGTCAGGCCTCATGCGACGAACTTTTTGTTTGACAGGAGGACAATTATCTTTTGTTGGAAGACGATGAACTACGATGCAATATCCAACCCTAGCATATCTTCATACGACCAAGAAAACACTTCCACATAGTCATGAAACATTTGAACCAACCTGCTTTTGACACTTCTTTCTAGGTTAACGCTGATCTTGACTTCTTTCTTGTCTGTCTCGGTACCCAGATTGATGACTTCAACTGACTCCTTGTGCGGTTGAATATCTTTTTCCTCTTGTAATATAAGTCTGGCTAGTTCTCCCAGTATTTCACAATCTTCCTCGCCTTCGTCTTCGGCTTGGTTAATTGGACATTCGAAGTCATAGTCGGCAATAGTAGAGTCATTGGCATTGAGATCCAGAGTGGATGAGGGCCTGCAAGAGTGTGTGTGCATGTAAGATACATGGCTATTTTTGAAAAATGTATTTGAAAGAAAAGAAAGACAATGAACACCAAGATTTGAATGCAAAAGAGTCCAATGGTTTGTATTGAATGATCATATGATAATATGAACATAAATAAAACCCTTGATAAATGGACCAAAGTTCCCTGGGCTAGGCACATGGCTTAAAAGGCATTGTTAAATATTACAGACAAAATATTCTTGAATTCAATAAAAAGTAATAAACAAGTAGATTACTCCTCAATGAAGGAGATGGGAACGAAGTCCTTTTCATGCCAATTCTTTAGCTTCGTTGTAGTAGGATACACCCAATCTTCAAATGCAGCTTCATCATCTGAATCACCCACAATGATAACTCCATGGCTTCCAATACGGAGAGATGGCTTTCCTGCACGAGCATGCCTCACTTCTTTCTGAGCCTTGACGGTGAAACCCAAACCAAACTCGTATTCTTTAAATGGTATCTAGAGGAGTTTCCCCCTAGTATCACGACTTCCTTCTTTAATTGCAGCACAAGAATCTTTGACTGAAACCATCTTTGGCACGACCTTGGCAACTTTGGACATATCAGAGGAACATTTGGTAGCAGCAACCATTGGTGGCACAACTTCAAAGGCTTGAAACGGGGTCTCAATAAATTCTCCATCCATCTCCACGTACTTGAAAGAGTTGAGGTGGCTTACCATAAACTCTTCCTCTCCACAGACAGTGACAATTCTTCCCTTGACCGGATATTTGAGTTTTTGATGGAGAGTTGAGGTTACTACCCCAGCTTTATGGATCCAAGGGCAACCCAACAAACAAGAATAGGCAGGATGGATATCCATGCTTTAGAAGGTGGAATTGAAAATTTGTGAGCCCACCTTGATTGGAAGATCTACTTCTCCATGAACTGTCCTTTTTGATCCATTGAAGGCCCTTACAATAATATCACTGGGTTTCAGCACTAAACCTTCAGAGTCTAAACGGTCTAACGCCCCCTTGGGTAGCACGTTTAAAGAAGAAACCGTGTCAACCAACACATGTGCTAAGGTAGTCCCCTTGCACTCGACGGAAACATGTAGAGCTTTATTGTTATTCTTCCCAAGTGGTGTTAGATCGGCATCTGAGAACCCCAAACCATTATCAGCCGTCAAGCTCGCCACGCAATTCTCAATCTGGTCTGTTGTGGTCTCATGAGGGACATGAGCCTTTTTCAAGAATTTGATTAATGGACGAGCATGGGCATCAGAACAGAGTAACAATGACAACATAGAAATCTTAGAAGGGGTTTACCCTAACTTCTCCACAATCTTGAAGTCACTCCTTTTTATAATATTTAGGATCTTATCCATTTCACGAGCGAAAGGTTTTCCATTAGCCTAGCAACAGTGACTTTGTCATGACAGGCTTCAAGTACTGGCACAACAAACGCAGTCTTTCACACAGCCAGGGAAAATCCCGGCTTTCAACAGATTCTTTTTGATGACGTTCAAAGGAGTAGTCAAGTCTTTGACATAGGCAACAAAAATTGTATCTTCGACAACATTAACACCCTTGCCATGATTTGGCATAGGCATGGTGATTACATTCGGAGTTGGAGGAGGATCAAATTCAATAGTCTTGTTATCGATCAAGTCCTGAATTTTATTCTTCAAAGTCCAGCATTGGTCAGTCTCATGCCCGGGGCTACTTGAGTGGTATGCACATTTTGCCTTCGGGTTGTACTTTGGTGAAGAGGTATCTGGGTTGGCAGGAGGATCGTGAAATGTCACTAAATTGGCCTTTAGCAAATGTTGTAAGGCTTGAGATAGTGACATGCCTAACCTCGTGAATTGTCTTCTCAGAGTTTCAAACTGTTGATGATTATCATATGGTCTTTGAGCAGGAGTTGGATTGGTGATTCAGACAACATTAACAGACTGGCGGTCATCCTTCTTAGTACGGGCCCTTTCCCCATACACATCATTGATTTCCTTCTTTGAGGAAAAAGGTTTCTTTACATGATTGGAAGTGGAGGCAGATGCCATGGGAATCTTCGCGCTTTTGATGCCACTTTCAACTTGTTCACTAGTTAAGATTAGCTCGGTGAAACCAGAAGAAGAGCAGCCAACCAATAAATTGAAGAATGGACCAGATAAAGTGCCCATAAACATGTCAATATGCTCCCTATTAGTCAAAGGTGGTTGAACCCTACTGGCAAGGTCTCTCCACTTTTGTGCATATTCTTTGAATCCTTCATTCTTCCCCATTGTCATATCTTGCAACTGAACTCTTGTTGGTGCCAAGTCAGCATTATACTGGTACTGGGGGTAGAAAGCGGTATCTATGTCCTCCCATGTATTGATACAGGAACCATCAAAACGGTAGAACCACTATAGTTGCATTGCGATCAAGCTTTCTTGGAAAAATTGAACCTAGAGTTTCTTATCAGCGGTGTGCGGATGTATCTTATGCACATAAGATTTCAGGTGAAGTTTTGGACAGGAAACTCCATCGTACTTTGCAAAGACTGGTATTTTCAATTTGTGGGGAATGACAACCCCAGAGATCAAACCCAAATCATCAAAATCTAAATCGGGGACGGCTTGGATCTCAACAGCCTTCAACCCGTCTTCTAGCTGCTTATACTTGACATCAGCGGGTGGATACTGTTCGTCAAAATAATCATCATCATCAGACGCTTGATCATTAATACAGTAAGCCTAGGTACTCTTAGCCTCTCCAATATGATTCTCTTCTTCCTCAAATGAGTCTTTCACTATCGGGATCTGAAGGATCGACCCTTTGAACCTTCTACCCATGTTGACCAGGGCCTTCTTCTTGGGTTTCTTCTTGACTTCCAACAAAGTCATGATATCTTATTTCCCTTTGGATAGGGCCAAAAAAGTCTCTTGGAATTGAGAGTTTTATTCCTGAAGGTCCTTCACAGTTTTCTCTAGATCAATCTTGCTGAAATAAACAGCAGAAAGATAAGGAAACCTGTTGTGTGAAAACCTGTTACGTTATGATGCATGGAAGATGTGTATGAAAATGATTTCAAGGATTTATGAAATTTAAATTTGTATAGACAAGGAATGAACAAATGTCAATTTTCATTAATTAGTTCAAAATGATTACAACATGCCTCTTGGGCTTACAAAATAACTCTCTAAGATAAAAAGACTGAACGCATCCTCTTCGACACAATGTAGGCGTTCACACTTTGCTCTTCATGTAGCTGCTTTGTAAGCTCCAAGACCCTCTTCTCGCTAGCGTAGAATTGAGCTTCAAAAGTATCTTGTTGTTCCTTTAGCTGAATCCAACCTTTTTGCAAGTCTTCAAGAGAAGTAGGCATGTAAGGATAGAGGACAGTGTAGGGGACATCTCCTTCAACCACATGTTCCATGATAACTGGTAAGATAGAGGGATAAGGCATCACAAGTTTCTGAGCATGAGCTCGTACCCACCTAAGTTAAGGCTCAAGGGGAATAGAATTCTTGTGTCCCATCATCTTACTATCCACTTTACTTACCACTCTCCAAGCTCGTATAAACCTCGGACGGTAGCCTTGATCGTCACTCTCGTAGTCGAATACCACTCCTTGGATGAGCATCTCATTAGGATCATCCCTTCGGGCATAACCAAATTGTCGTAAAGCTAAGCAAGGGTTGTAAGTGATACCTCCCCTAATGCAAAGCAAAGGGACATTAGGGAATTCACCACAACGGTCGATGATAGTAACATTCTCTAAAGATCGAGAACACCAATGAATATCTAAATTCCTAAGCGTCATCAACCTATGGTACCACCTCAAACGTTGCTCGTTCTTTAATACAGATTGGGGAATATGCGAAATAAATCATCTTGCCAAGAGAGGAGTGAAACACACGAGGATCCCTCTCTTCCTCATAGTGCGAGAGTGAAAAGAATGTAGGATATCTCCCAACAAAGTAGGCACCGGATTGGGAGACATGAAGATTTTGATAGCATTTACATCTATAAGTTGGTCAGGGTTTGGAAACAAAACCATCCCATAGATGAGAAGGGCCAAGATTTCTTCAAAAGCTTGTAAGTCCAAAGAGTTCCAACAATCTTGAGCTTTCTCGAACAAGAACTTGGCTAAGAAACCTTTGACACCATCCTTGTTTCCCAATTAGTTGTGATATCAGATTGTTGCAAGTGTAATGCTTGGGCAATCTCTTTAGGTTTTGGATTTCTTTCCATACCGTTGAAGGGTAGTTGATTGAGAATGGGAATCCTCAAGAGTTGAGATAATTCTTCCAGAGTTGGTACAAGATGATAATCATGGAAAGTGAAGCAATAATGTAGAGGATCAAAGAATTGGAAAAGTACCTTCATCATATCTTCATCAGTGTTTGGATAATGGAAAATTCTCAGGAACCCTTGATGCTAACTCTTTGAGTTGAGCAGGAATTCTTATGAGATTGACTTGGATATTATTCCTGCAGATAGAAGCCATGTCCTACAAAATAGAACAAAGATAAATCCCAATAATCCTTGAAATGGTTAGTGAGAATGGGTATGATGTTATGATGTTTATGATGTCATATACAAGTAAGTATATACAAACAAGTCCTTAGGTTTAGGCTTGCATGGAGTATCATAGGTAAGTACCCTCTTGAAGTTTAGTTGTCTCAAACCTGTCATAGAAATAGTAACCGGGTTCTAAGGGATCTCAATATCAATGATCTGTCTCATCGGGCATTGTTTCAGCGCAAGCCTCTTTCACGGCGACCGAAATATCCCGAGAAGTCATATCTCAATGAGTGTAGTATCGAGTATCAACCAACTTTAGACTGCACCAAAGCCGGTTATCTCACTACGTCCTAATGGCCAAGTTGGTCAAGTAAAGGTTCTAAAAGTCAGTTAGTGCTTCATGACACCACATAGCGGCCCCGTATTCTCCTTGACTACTCAAGGGCTACCGGTACCCACAAATGTGTCACACTAACGTAGCTATTGCTTGGACCTTGTCGGTATACCCTGCACGTTTTCCACAATGTATTTCTACTTACCTATAAGGTATCCCAAATCTGGGTAGAGGATTAAAACAAACCCAAACAAGGAACCAAAATGTAAAGCAAGCAAGTCAAACAAAGAAAGCAAATAAAGATGATCTAGCCCTAAGGTAACCCCCACTTTTAAGTTTATCCCCAGCAGAGTCACCAGTTCTGTCAGACGGTGGGAGAACTATCTTGGGTGTTTTGCGTTTTATCGCAAATGCTGCGGTGAGCAAGAGTCGCCACCGACTTTTGTTTTATCCAAAAGGAAAGGCTGAAAAGAATATGAAAGACTTTTGAGATTATTTCTTGAGTTCGAGGGGTAGATTGTGAAAAGGGAAGGTATTAGCACCCTTTTCATCCAGAGTTATCTATGGGCTCTTAGTTGCTTGCTAGATCACTTGCTTTTGTTTGAAAGTGTGCTTTGTGTGGTTTTGAAAGTATTTTAAAAAGGCGCCTTCGTTTAGGAAAACTTTGTAATAGTTCTCGTTCGTAAGAACTTATACAATGTGTTGAGCTTTTGAAAATATTTCATGTTTGGAAAAGGTTTTGAAAGTGTTTTGAAAGTGTTGGTGTTTGTTTTGAAAATAAGCAAGGATGTTTTATTTGAAAGTGAGCAAGCAACTAGGAACAATCTACCTACTCAAAAGTCTTATGTTCATTTCTTTATTTCCTTTGATATTACTATCTTACCATTGATTTGGTAAGAAGCCTCATCTTAGGATGTAAAGGGACGGGCGTGGGTCATCGCATAGTCATGATAGTAATGTTGTAAGATGTCTTAGAATTTCTCTTTGAGGGGATAAGATCATTTTGAAAGACAACATTTATAGTGTCATTGAGGGACTATGATCTTGTATTTTTTATTGCTTTTTGCTAAAACATCCCACATGCGTAACATGGCCATTTTTTTAAGGCAACAAATGGATTTACCCTAAGAGTGTAACTGTGCAAGTTTGTTTGATTTATATGCATTGTTTAACTTGAATTAGGGTTTACTACTTGTTGGTTTTAGTCTTTCCATACAAACCCTAATTGCTAACATTTATATGAAAGCGATAAATTACAAAAAATAAAATTATTACACTATTACATCATTAGGGGAGGGGGTATACAAATTTACAAATGGGGATTGTAAGAAAATTAAACCTAATTATTAATTACAACCATATTGAATATTATACAAGAATTAAAAATAAAATAATGACAGAATGTAAATGGAAAAAGAAATGATTTTTGTTTGGTTTTTGTGAAAGGGTTTAACTTTGACATAATTAAGAAAATGATTAATTAAAATTAAACAAAATTAAACTTAAACTAATTAAGAAATAAATTAAGTTAAAAATGATTTTTTAGGGTTTTTGATAAAAAGTTTTTAAGTTAATGAAAATAATATGAAAATTAATTATTTAAAAGAAACCTAAATTCTAAATTAATTTTAAATAAAAAAGAAGAAAAAAAACTAAACCTAAATCTAATTATTAATTATTAAAAAAGAAATTAAATTATTAAGAAAATATTTTTGTTCTTTTTGTTGATTTTTTTTATTAATAACCAAGTATTAAAATAATATTTCGCAAATAACCGCGTTTCGGAAAAAAATACGCAAATAACCATGTTTCAGATGACTCCCCAAAGGAGGAGCCATCTGAAATGGCGCATGCACCTATATTTTAAGGGGAGGCGCCATCTCACTTGGCGTCTATGTGCTTAGGGCATGCCCTAAGCCAAGTGAGATGGCGCCTAGGTGTATTTTTAGGTAAAAAAATAATTTTTTTTCTGGTGCGTTGCGTGTTAGACAGAGATCAACAAAATGGACTTTTTATTAAAAAAAAATAATTACATCCAACTGTATCACATTAAAATAACAGTAAAAAAAACAGATTAAAAAAAAATGGATACAAAAATACTGGAAAAAAAAATGGATACATCAGTGATCCCCCAGAACCCGGTAATGACCCCCGGTTCCGCATCCCCGTCCTCGCCTTTCTCGTGCTGGGAGTCGTCGCGTTTCCTGCTGCGGCAAGGTCGATGGCCCAGCGAAGTCAATGCGGTCCGAATCCATAAAATCAGTCAAATCTCCATATCTAGAAGATCTGCTCTGGTACAGTCGGTTACCCATACCCTTAAAGTTTGGTCGTGTTGGCGGTGGGTGCGGTTCCATAGTGGGTCTGTAGCATTGATCGTCTGAGTACGGTGGGTAGAAAGGAAATTGATCTTGGGGTGTTTGGTATTGAGGATGTTGGGTGGTTTGGTGATATTGTGGGTGATGGTAGGTTGGGTCGGTTTGTTCGTAATCTTCCGACATTCCCATATCAGGGCTAAGGCTGGATGAAGGGGCCATATTGGGATATGTGGAAGACTGAAATTGTGTGTGGGATATGCGGGTGTGCTGGTATTGGGATTGGTATTGTGGTTGGGTTTGAGGCATATCGGGGTATTGGTAGTTTGGTGGTGATTGTGGTTGGTTGTGCGGCATTTGATTGTAGTTGTGTTGTGGTGGGGACTGTGGTTGGGTGTTTGTGGGTCTGTTTCTTCTTGGGGGTTGGTGGGAGGTTGATGGGTTTTGGGTTTGTTGATGGGGAATCGAGGGTTGTGCCCATTGTGTGCGTGGGTCAACCAAGTACCTCGGATGAGACACGTGCATTTCAGGGTTACTAACCGACCTGTACCAAGACAAATATTGATCCGTGTGTCGCATATTACCTTGAGTAAGGAAAACCGGGAATTACAAGACATAGCGGTGACGCCTCTGCCACATCTTACACCATTCCGGAGCGAAGTCTTTCTAGTTGGTAAGACCCCACTGGGCGTCGATCCTTTTAAGATGCCATGGGGACAAACAAGTTAGATCACTTGGTATCTCTTGATGCATTCCGAACTGCATCTTCACACGGTCGCTGTGGTGCATCTCCACAATGTTGAATCGAATGATTGCAGTCTTCACGGTCCAAGTTGTTGCATCCTCCAGGTTTGGAACATGGCCCAAACCCAAATATGGTCTCCAGAAGAACTGCGATAAAATGTAAATCAGGTTAGTGCAAAAGTAATGTATACATAATTTAGTTGAACAAAGTTAAAAGCTACGACATACGTCATCCGGGCCTAAGTGATCCAACAGGTTGCGGTAGAGTGCGACATTGAATCTTGGATTCTTGCCGTAATCCATACCCCTCACGCAGTACCTAAAGGAAATGAGAAACATTTTATTCTTAGCATATATTTTGGGAAGAGCATAATAGTTATAAATGCTATAACTTGATGACTTACTTTGTTGCGTACGGGAAACCGAAAGTGTTGTTGTTAACGGGGTTTAAGGACTCCATCCTCCACCAACCCCAGGCTTGTAGTAAAAAAGCGCACCCATAAAATGTACATTTTTCCTTGACTGCGTTTTTGCACAAGGAACTATATAGGTGGGCTAAAACTGCAAAACCCCAACTATATTTTCTTGTTTTTTCAAACTTTCTTAGTAAATTTAAGTACATAAAATTTACACTATTTCCCGTACTTTCGGGAAATAAAAATGTACCAAAAAGTATCATAAGATAAGTTCTGGCTTTTACTACCCTGTCATTCTCTGAGGAATTTTCATTTAATTCCAAACTTGCATAATGACTTTTCAGCTCAGTGAGTAGTATTCCCTGCCCTCTTGCACCACCACCTTCTACCATATCCCTGCCCAACAGTTCTTCACACTGAGAGTTGGGTTGTTGAACCGACTCGTTCACGGCCTTACCGTTGACAGGGAGACCTAGTAGCATGTACACATCCTCTAGCGTGATGGTACATTCACCTATTGGTAGGTGAAATGTATGGGTCTCCGGTCTCCACCTTTCCAACATTGCAAGAATGAACTTCGAGTCAATGGTGCAGTTGGAGATCTTAATGACATGTCCAAAACCTGCGTATTCCAGATATTGGACGATAAATGGGTCGGGAGCCAGGTAGTTGTGCAAACGGATTCTGAATCTTTTTGTGTCCTGAGTTCATAATGTAACATGTGTAAGATTAATTAAGATGAACAACGCGTTATTTGAAGTATGAAAAATGTATAACCATAAAAGAAACTTACAAATGCGGCAATGTTTTCCCTTGTGCCTATGTGAGTATCGCCCATTGTTAGAAGAGCCATTGTTTAAAATGCTTAAGAGTATGAAAGACTTAGGAAGAGATAGAGAGTATGATAGTCTTATGAAATATTTTGTAGCAGAGAGTGAGACTTGTGTGGGTGTGAGAGATGTATGATATGGTATGTATTTATAGGCAAATAAGTTTGATATAGTGGTTGCTTGTGCTTGCATGCCTGCGAAGTGTCACATTTGCATGCTTAGGGGGTTACACATATGCATGCATGCATGTACAAAAAATGAAAGGTGTCACTCTTGCAGGCTAGGTGGCAGCCCATGCATGTATCACGATTGGACAGTAAGGGAGGCACCATTGGACTTGGCGAAAGAGTACAAAAATGAATGGTGTCGCCACCCCAATTGGCGAATAAGAGGTGTCCTTTGTTGCAGCCTAGGATCAGGCTACGTGACAGCCTTTGGGATTCCTTTCATTATTGCATGTAATCCCATTGGAGTTGATGGGAGGAGTCTTACAAAATACATGTATAGGTGCAGACTAGGGGCAGGCTAGATGGCAGCCTAGGGGGTTACATAAGCCCATGCATGTATCACGATTGGACAGTAAGGGAGGCGCCATTGGACTTGGCGAAAGAGTATAAAAATTAATGGTGTCGCCACCCCAATTGGCGAATAAGAGGTGTCCTTTGTTGCAGCCTAGGCTCAGGCTACGTGACAGCCTTTGGGATTCCTTTCATTATTGCATGTAAGCCCGTTGGAGTTGATGGGAGGAGTCTTACAAAATACATGTATAGGTGTAGACTAGGGGCAGGCTAGGTGGCAACCTAGGGGGTTACATAAGCCCATGCATGTATCACGATTGGACAGTAAGGGAGGCGCCATTGGACTTGGCAAAAGAGTACAAAAATGAATGGTGTCGCCACCCCAATTGGCAAATAAGAGGTGTCCTTTGTTGCAGCCTAGGATCAGGCTACGTGACAGCCTTTGGGATTCCTTTCATTATTGCATGTAATATTATTGGCAGCTTTGGGGGGTTGCATCCTTACTTAATTGAAATTTTTAGCCTTTCGTTTATCATAACATTGATTCACATAATCTGTCAAATCTTCCAACCTTCAAACGTTCTTACAACCAAACCTTCAAACCTGCAAACAATCAAACATTCCAACCTTCGAATCACTCATAAAATTCAAACATTCCAACCTTCAAACATTACAGCATTCAAACCTGCATACAATCAATAAACCTCAAACATTCCAACCTTCAAACCTTAAAACAATTCTACGCAATGGCCTCTTCACCATAATTTGTCGTCAAAGCACATTTCAACTGTGAGACATACATTTGTCCCACAGCTGGGTTTTTGTTTAGAGACATAGACAACATCTGATTTCTCTTAAACGGGAAAGCCAATTACTCGTACTTCAAAAAAAGATTGGAGGAAAAACTTGAACGAGGCTCGGTGTCCTAGATATTTTATCAGAATCCAGTTTTCTTTGGAAACAACCAAGTAATTTTTTATAAGGTTGAAGTTCAAGATGACGAGGATCTCTAGAATATGATTTCCAGCCATGTCTATTCTAGATACGACTCTATTGAGTTGTACGTTTTGCTTCAAGAGCCTCAGGTTACACAGGAGGTTGATCCTTTGGAGAATGAACAATATGAGGTAGATGCAGTTGATGATGAAGAAGAAGATAACGAGTTAGAGTTTGATGAAATGGTGAACGATGATTCCGACGATGATGGCATCCCTAGTATTCCTACAGACAAAATATACACACCACCTCCGCACGTGACAAACTTCAACATGGGCGGAGATGAACCTTCTACTGACTTATTTTTCAATCCGTATATGCAGTCGGATGAAAATTTAAAAGAGAAGGACAAGTTTCGTAACAGAGAGGAATGCATCAGGGCCATTAAAAAATTTCACATGCTCAACTCGGTTGATTTTAAGGTGGATCGTGTCAACCCGGAAAGGTACAAGATCAAGTGTGTCCACCCTGACTGTATGTTCAAGCTGACCGCATCATACAGATTAAGGGGTGACTGCTGGGTCATAGGTTCCATGACTACCCACACTTGTGTAAGTTCCACTCAATCACAGGACCACCGAAAACTCAACTATGATCTAATCTGTCAAGAAATCCTACCCCTGGTCAGCAACGACCCATCTTTGAAGGTGAAACACAATCATCTCCCACATCACCACGGTTTTTAACTACACTCTGTCTTACCGTAAGGCGTGGTTAGCAAAGACTAAGGTGATTGAAAGGGTGTACGGAAACTGGGAGGAGTCATACCGAGAACTTCCCCGCTACTTGAATACACTCAAGACGTATTCTCCAGGTAGTGTTTACGTTCTAGAAACATTGCCAGCATACACCCAAGATGGTAGTCTACTGCATGGCAACGGAATATGCAGTCGCGTGTTTTGGGCATTTCAACCATGCATCATAGGGTTTGCATCATGCAAACCAATTTTACAAATTGATGGGACTTGGTTGTATGGGAAGTACAAAGGCACGCTATTGATGGCAGTTGCACAAGATGGCAACAACAACATTTTCCCCATTGCCTTTGCCCTTTTCGAGGGGGAGACCGGTGGTGCTTGGAGCTTTTTCCTGAAAAATCTTCGGACACACGTGGCTCCTCAACCAGATCTCTGTTTGATCTCGGACAGACATGCCTCCATTGAAAGTGCCTACAATAATCCAACAAATGGTTGGCATGACCCTCCTTCTACGCATGTCTATTGCGTTAGGCATATCGTCCAGAATTTCTCGAGGGAGGTCAAGGACAAAACATTGAGGAAAGAGGTTATAAATGCAGGATATGCATTGACACAACCCACATTCAAATATTACCGCAACGAGATCCGTTTGTCTAATCCGGAAGCCGGTAGGTGGATCGACAATATTCCGGTGGAAAAATGGACTAGGTCATACGACAATGGCCAAAGATGGGGGCATATGACAACGAATCTTATTGAATCAATGAATGGGGTATTCAAGGGCATACGAAACCTCTCAATCACTGCCTTGGTAAAATCTACGTATTTTAGGATGGCTGCGTTATTTGCAAAAAGAGGTGAAATATGGAATGCGGTGTTGCAATCTGGACAACTATGGAGTGAAAGCTGCATGAAATACATTAAGGCTGAAAGTGCTAAAGCCAACACTCACATGGTTATACGGTTTGGCCGACACAGCCACAACTTCATTGTGAAAGAGACAATCGACCACAATGAAGGCCTGCCAAGACAAGAATACAGGGTCATTTTACCTTCTCAATGGTGCGATTGTGGCAGGTTTCAAGCATTTTGTATGCCTTGCTCTCATGTCATTTCCGCTTGTGCTCATACCCATCAAGACGCGCTTCAACTTCTGCCAAACGTTTACAAATCTGAAACGTTGCTCAATGTTTACAATAACAACTTTCCTTTGGTAGCAAAACCAGATTATTGGCCTGAATACGACGGCGAAATAGTGTGGCACAATGACCAAATGCGAAGGAACAAGAAGGGTCGTCCCAAAAGTAGGCGCATCACAACAGAAATGGACGATCTTGACAGGTTGGAAAGAAAGTCTGGTTTATGCCGTCAGGTCGGACACAATCGCAAAAACTGTCTGAATCGGGCGTCTGGCTCGACCACATAAATATTGTAATACATAAAATCTTTTCATAATTGTGTTGTAAACATTTGGGTTTTCCGTTAACAGATTTTGCTACAATTAATAAAATGCGTACAACAATAATTAACGATATTCCATCTAGGAAATTACAACTGTTAACACAATTTCATCTGACCTATGCATCATCAACATTACATCACTGTCTGTTTTGACTTCCTCTAACCACACATTAGGTCTTCCTGTCGCATGTGAGGTTGTTGTTCGTTTTCGCTGGATCCTTCGAATTTTTTCCCCCTCCGCAATGTCTCCATCTAGCCACCGCATCAACTCCCGCTTCAGACGCTCCATGGAGTGAATGTGCCAGAATTTCATTTTCATCGCAGGTTTCGTGGCGGAGAAGATAACGTAACCATCTCTGCTGAAAATCATAGGCGACGTCATGACACAAATAACAGAGTACAAAATAAAAATACAGTGCGAGAAAGTGTGAGAAATTTTGAAGAAACAGACAAATTATTTATAAAACAGCATTTTGCCCTAGTTTTGCCCTAGGAGCCAAGTGAGATGGCGCCTCCTCTCACTTTTAAGGAGCATGCGGCATCTCACTTGGCTAAAATCCAAGGGAGGCGCCAAGTGAGATGGCGCCTAGGGCAAAACCCTAGGTGGAGGCGCCAAGTGAGATGGCTCCTCCTTTGGGGAGTCATCTGAAACATGGTTATTTGCGTAATTTTTTCTGAAACCCGGTTATTTGCGAAATATTATTTTAATACATGGTTATTAATAAATAAAAATTCCTTTTTCTTTTATAAAGAAAATAAGCATATAAATATGAAAATAAAAAATAAAAAATATTTTTAGATTTTTTATTAATAAAAATAATAATAATATATATAGTAATAAAAAATAATAAAAGAAAATTGAAGTAAAATAAAATAAGAATGATAAAATAAATAAAAATGAAATAATAAAAAGTTGGACCAGGTGTGTGAAAGTAGGCAGGGGGGATGGTGCAACAAAATGGCATGGCCCAACTGAGAGGAGGCCCGACACTATTTGTTTGAAGCAAAAAAAGGAGGAAAATGTGAAAAAACAAAATAAAAGGTAGCGCTAGGTGTTGAACCCATGACCTCTAACATACACGCGCGCTACCTTTGCCACTAGGGTGGCTGTACATCTAGTAACATAAACAAAACAATAAATATATAACACAAGTCATGTCCTAAATATGACTTCATCTTCAACCTCCAGCCTGAACATCTGTAACTTCACCATTTCTCATCCATTTGCAAAAATGTAAACATCAAACTTGTTCCAAATTTTACAACGATTCCAGAAATTTAAATTATTAAAACTATAAATCAAAGATGAGCATGCATTTTGAATGGTACAAAATTATGACCTAATTATTTTTAGAGATTCAAACCTAAAATTCTCACTACTCAAGCAATATAAATGAAATCTATGGACACGTACAGTTTCAGGGCAATGATGTCTATATTTTATCTTCACAAATGCAAGCCTAACAAGCCTAAATGAAAAGATTGAAGTTCAGAAAATGTACCTCAAAACTGGAAATCGTGAAATGCAAATGAGCTTGATTCAAGAAGCTGTAATGATCAGGTTAGCTTCCTGAAGTCCCCAGGAACCTAATGCAGTGATTAGCTTGAGCAATGGATGGTTGGAATGGCTTGGAGAAGTCAACTTGCAGTGCTCTTCTTTTGGTTATGGAGGCTTATGGAAATGGAATTACAGTTATGGAACAAGGACATTGATAGGTTATATTTGATGTGTAGGAGCTTTAGGAACCAAAATGCCAAGAAACGCACGAGTAGATTCTGAGTTTCAAGTTCAAAGTCAGTACCTGTGCACCAATGGAGTTTTTGGACAATTTTTGGCTTGAGGGAGTTTGCGAGAGTTTCACGGTGCTTAAAATCGTGTCTTTTTTTGTAATAGACTTGTGCATATGTATGGAAAAGGATGGAGATCAAATGCACTCAAGATTTCTGAGTTCTAGACTTTTGGCTCTATAGCTTGCTTTTGAAGAAAAGTGAGAAGACAAATCTCAAAGTGTTGTACAAGAATGATCTGAGATGATAGAGGCCTTAGACATATTGATTTTGGTTTATAGGGGTTTTGTGTGCAGAAAGAACAAGTGCAAGTCTCAAGAAGTTGACAATTGCAAAAGTGATGCTTTATCAAAATGGAAATGGCAACTTTGTGCCATAAATGGAAAATCATTTTGGAAAAAGCTTAAACCAAGTGGATAAGGGCCTAAAGAGTTGTGTGAACCATTAATTATGGAGTGGAAAACAAGTTTGAGGCCTGCAAAGTGAAGATTATGCAGCATGGCTATGGATTTGGTTTATGTTCATCACAAAATATGCTTTGTAAATCAAGTTTGAAACCCTAAATTCTGGCCGTCGATTCTCTTAGCTAAAATATGATCTCAATGAGTTCTTGGATATTTTGGAAAGCTTGTAACATACTATAAAACCTCTATGTTGGACATTTTAGAAAATTCATCATGGAACTATGTGAAAAATTGCCATAAAGTTAGGTCAAAATCCAGCCTAAACTAGGGTAAACTTTCACTATGTTTTTCAAGTTTCATGAACATGTCTTCTCAAAATCATACCTTGAAATCCAAAAGTTTCTAGAAAAAAGTTATGCTCTACAATGTTTTAGATCTCATTTATATTTATAACTTTCATGTTGGAAGTTTCCTTTGAATCATCTTGTATCATGGTGAAAATTTGGCTCAAAGTTATGAAAAAATGTGAATTTCCAACACTTAGAAAAATTTCTAAGTTTAGAAATTTTGACTTTTTTATTTCTTGATGAAAAAGTTTCATATTTTGACATGTCTTGATGAATTGTAATTTTTCAAACTTGATTTTGATCAAAAAGTCAAAGTTTGACTTTTCAGTGTACAATTGACTTTTCATCAGTTGACTGAAATTCAACTATCAATCAATTGATCTTGAGGAATGTTTTGAGCCATTCCATTAGGTAAAAATGATGCATTTGAATCCTTGAGATCATGTCTCAAACCAATAAGTCATTTTCTAGGTCAAAAATTAGAAATTGCATTTTCTCAGTCAAAACCCTAATTTTTACCATTTTGCCGTTTTGATGATCTGATCAAATTTCTTGAGGAATTGTGATCCACACTTGATAAAATGACATATATGAGTTCATGATGTTTATATGGATCAAAAATTGTGAAGTTTGACTGTAAATTGGCCACAGTTGACTTTTTCCCCAATATAGCTGATTTTACGTCAACTGATCAATTGACTGAGCAAAAATGTCATCCAAGACATGAAACTTGACATGAGAAATCTTGAGGGTCCAAAATGATCAATGAAAGTCATATGGGGCATTAAAAGTTAATTTTTCCTTGTGCAAACTCAAATCCTAATTTTCAGTCATCAGTGCTAGAGGATGTGTCTTGAGCTGATCAAACTTTGTGCAGTCTTGAATCAAGGAAAGTCTTGTTAGAGATTACTTGAGAAATGAGAGGGCAAATTTTGGGGTACAATAATGAAGCTTTAGCAACTTCGTAAGGGACTAGATTATTTATAGAATGGAAATATTGAATGGTCATCGAGAAAAGATCATAGTCCCTCGAAGGGTCCTTTGGATCATCGAAAACGATCCAATCTTACCCACAACACTTCAGAGATCGTTTGGAATGGCTGGTTTGTGTTGAGCAGGGCTGAAACTAGGGTTCTTGATTTGCCATAGTTTTTTATATTTTTGGAATTTTGGAGAGGCTTCTTGTTACAAGGGTTCGTGTCTTGCTTGTATGAATGAAGAGAAATATATAGAGCTTAAAGTTAGGTCAAAAGGTTGCGGGCTTGGTGCTTTTAAGAAAGTTTGACTTTATCTTATTTAATTTTGAATTTTAAAGAAATAAAATCAAAATAAATAGAATAAAACCCCAAGGGGTGTATAAATAACTTCAGAGGTTCACTGTGAAGTATGTAACACACATGGACCTTGAGACAATAGTCCATTAGCCCAAAAATGAAAGTTTGGTCACTTTAGGTTTCATGCATTTGCTCAAAATTTCCCAACTTGCACCAATCATAACTCTCTCAATTTTTATCATTTGAAGGTGATCCTGGACTTTTTGGAAATCTCAAGATGTCCTATAGAATCTCTATTTGATACTTTTTGCATTTGAAATATTTATCTTGATGTAATTTACCCTGACAAAAAGTGTCTTTTTGTTGACTTTTGAAATGACCTATAATGTATTGGCCCATATCTCTTAAATGAAGCATTTTTTGGACTTGAGCTTAGACAGAATAACTTGTAGAGAATTTAATTTCCTTCAGAATGAGCTTTGGTTGAGAAAAATCTGATGAAGCATGTAAAAGTTATGCTTTGTCAAAGTTTAGTTGACTTCTCCTTAAGAAAACCCTAATTTGGCAACTTTTGACTTTTGATGAATTGAGAGTTTTCTTGATGAATCATGATCAACACTTTACCAAATGATGAATGTGACTTCAAAATCTTGATGTTGACCAAAAATATTGAAGTTTGATTGTATTTTGACCATAATTGACTTTTTACCCAATACAACTGATTTTTTGTCATCTGAGCAATTGACTGAGCAAACTTGTGATGCAAGGCCTGAAATTTGGCACGAACATTCCTTGAGACATATGAGGAGAAATAAAATCCAATTGAGGGATTATAAGCTCAAATTTCCTTGAGAAAATTGAAATCCTTGAGACATATGAGGAGAAATTGAAATCCTTGAGAAAATTGAAATGCTTAGGAGGAGAATTTGTCTGATCAAACATTGAGTAACCTTGAGCAATTGAGAACCCTAGGAGCTTGAGGAGGTGTTTTGAAGAAAAATGTGAGGTAAAATTTGTGGTACAACAATATTTAAAACATAATATGGAGGTGAAGGGCGTTGGAAGAGATAATCACAACACCAATTCCATTACCAAATGCGTTGGAAGCTCCAGCAAAAACCATAGTCCATCGGGATCCCAATTCAGGTCCTTCATTTGGTCCAAGTTCATCATAATCAGTAACTAGCATGATATTCTCTTCTGGGAACTCAAAATTCATAGACTGCTAGTCATCTACAGCTTGACGAGCCAAATAATCTGCCAGTACACTTCCTTTGAGTGCCTTCTGAGTAGTGTACTGAATGTCGTATTCTATCAAGACCATTTGACATCTTGCTATTCTTCTAGAGAGAGCAGGTTTCTAGAATATTTATTTTATTGGATCCATCTTAGAGATCAACAAAGTAGTATGATTCAACATATACTATCTTAGTTGGCGAGCAGCCCATGCCAAAACGCAACAAGTTTTCTCGAGCAATGAGTATCTTATTTCACAGTCGGTAAACTTTTTTCTAAGGTAGTATATACTACATGCTCTTTTTGACCAGACTCGTCATGTTTCCCCAATACATGCCCCATTGAGTTCTCTTATACTGTCAAGTACATGATCAGAGGTCTTCCTTCAACTGGTGGCATAAGAATTGGAGGTTCATGGAGGTACTCCTTGATTTTGTCGAAGGCTATCTGACAATCGCCGTTCCACTTCACTACTTGATCTTTCTTCAGTAATTTGAAAATTGACCCATAAGTAGCGGTCAAATGGGAAATAAATTTGGCAATGTAGTTCAATCGTCCCAAGAAACCTCTGACTTCCTTCTCAGTACGGGGAGCTGACATTTATTGAATGGCTTTAACCTTGGCAGGATCAACTTCAATACCTTTATCACTGACGATGAAACCTAGGAGTTTACAGGATCCTACCCCAATGGTGCACTTGTTTGAATTCAACCTCAACTTGTACTTCTTTAATCTCTCAAATAACTTGTGCAGGTGGTCGAGTTGTTCTTCTTCAATATGAGATATGGCTATCATGTCATCAACAGAAACCTCTATCTCTTGATGGATCATATCATGGAACAAAGATACCATAGCATGCTGATATGTTGCACCGATGTTCTTCAAAACAAAAGGCATAACTGTGTAACAGAAAGTGCATCATTGTATGATAAAAGTAGTCTTCTCCATGTCTTCAGGTTCCATCTTTACTTGGTTATAACTAGAGAAACCATCCATCAAGGAGAATACTTTGTGTTAAGCAGTGTTGTCAACCAGAACATCAATATGTGGAAGCGGAAAGTCATCTTTGGGGCTTGACCTATTCTAATCCCTGTAGTCTATACACATACCCACCTTACCGTCCTTCTTAGGTACCAGCACCATATTTGTAACCCATTGAGGATAGGACGTAACAGATAAGGAACTTGAATTGAATTGCTTCATGACCTCAACTTTGATCTTTTCAGACATCTCGAGATGCATACGACGAACCTTCTTCTTTATAGGAGTAAAACCTTTTTTCATCGGTATACGGTGAACCACAATCTCAGTATCAAGCCCTGGCATGTCTTCATAAGACCAAGCAAATATCTCAACATAGTCACGTAACATCCGGATTAATCTCTTTTTGATATTGTCTTCTAAGTTGGCACCCATCTTGATTTCTTTCTTGTCCTCTTCAGTACCCAAGTGCACAACCTTGACTAGCTCTTCATGTGGTTGAATGGATATTTCTTCATGATCTAATAGTCTAGAAAGCTCTCCAGGTACTTCACAATCTTCCTCACCTTCGTCCTCGACTTGATAGATCGGATTTTCGAAGTCATAATTGGCAATAGCAGAATTGTTATCAATGGGACCCAGGGTGGATGTGGATCTGCAATTTTTTATGTGGGTGTGTCTGGAAGCTGACCCCAAATAGTGCCACCACCTTCTTCTACCATAACCCTAGCTTCTTTTAGAGAAGCCATTCTTGGTGGAATCTTGGTAACCTTAGGAACAGTAGGAGCAGCTTTAGCAACACGAGTTATCTGTGGAATAACTTCAAAGTTCGTGCAAGGAGTCACGAGGAATTCACCATCCATATCAACATACTTGAAGGAGTTCAAATGGCTCACCATGTATTCCTCTTCGCCACAAAATGTAATGATTTTTCCTTTCACGGGATACATCAACTTTTGGTGCAAAGTAGAGGTAACAACACCTGTCCCATGAATCCAAGGGCTTCCAAGCAAGCAGGAATAGTTTGGACGAATTTCCATCACATAGAAAGTAGAGTAGAATACCTAGGAACCCACTTTGATTGGAAGATCAACCTCCCCGTGCACCATTCTCTTTGAACCAACAAAATCTCTCACCATAATGTCATTGGGTTTTAGCATAACTCCTTCATAGTCGAGTTTGACTAAAACAGCTTTTGGCAATACATTTAATGAGGAACTTGTGTCCACCAACACAAGAGATAAGGTGGTGCCCCTACACTTAATAGAGACATGCAGGGCCTTATTATGGTTCCTTCCCGCGGGAGTTAAATTAGCGTCAGAAAAGCCTAGCCCATTATCAGTTGTCAGGCTAGCAACATAATTTTCGAACTAATCAATAAATATTTCCCGTGGTACACGAGCACATTTCAGAAACTTTACCAAAGCCTGAGCATGGGCTTCAAAGCATAACAACAGAGATAGCATAAATATTTTGGAGGGGGTCTACCCCAATTGTTCAACAATCTTATAGACACTCTTTCGAATAATTTTTAGTACTTCCTCGATCTCTTGCCTGGAGGTATCTTTAACAGTAACCTTTTTCGGTGCCTCAGTCTGGGTAGGCTCAATCATCTGTTCTATGCCTCGAGTCTCATTAGCTGATTTATTAGTAGTGATACGAACTGGTGTAGTAACAGCCTTTGGAGAGATCTCTGGAGAGAAAACTCTTCCAGTTCTGGTAACCTTACTAGTCCCAAAAATATTGCCAACATTGGGATCAATATCTTCAGTATTTTCATCTTCGACAGCCAATGTTCTTGCTTGACGCCATGGTAGTAGACATCAACTCCATAACTCCAAGGGATAGCCTGGTCATAGGAATATGGAATTGGCCCAGGTGCGGTAATGATTAGAGGAGTAACCCTAGGCTCAGCAGTAATATTCATAGGACCCTTAGAAGTGATCCTTACCAAAGTACCGAATGTTGTAATCACAGACGCGTCTTCAAGCTTCAGGCCTTGAGACATACTTTTACATAAGCTCTCAGTGGAAGGAGTCTTCTCAAATAGAATTAAACGGTCATCCATCAAACATTAAATACCTTCTTTCAACAGTATACAACCATTGGATTGGGATGCACAGTAGTATAATTTTTCAATGCAACCCGAAAATAAACCAGTTTGCAACAACTTCTTCTTAACGATCATCAGCAGAGTAGTCCAGTCACTCACAACAAAACATAAGAAACATCATCAATAACATTAACTTCTTTGTCATAACTAGGAATAGGTGCAGTGATCACATTAGGAGTCTCAGGAGGATCAAATTTAACCTCCTTAGAGTCAATCATATCTTGAATATTATTTTTTAGAGCCCAATGGCCATTAGTGTCATGTACATGACTGTTAGAGTGATATGCAAACCTTGTGTTGGGATTGTAACTGGGAGAAGAAGTATTAGGATTCTGAGGAGGATCCTTTAATTTAATCAGCTCTTCCTTCAACATGTGTTGCAATGCTTGAGACAACGATATGTTGATTTTTGTGAACTATCTTCTGGGTGCGACTTGCCTACGCTGATAATTCTGTTGTTGTTGTTGCACTGGCGTAGGATTAGAGATCAGATATCCCCCCACAGATTGGTTGCGATCACTCTTATTACAACCCTTCTGGTTGTACACAAAATTGGATTCTTTCTTACCATTGTATGACTTCTTCTCAGTATTCGAAGATGTAGCCACCTAAATTTTACCACTTCTGATTCCATTCTCAACATGTTACCTTGTCAATATCAGTTCAGTGAAGCCGGATGAAGAACATCCAAGTAGGTGATTATAGAAAGGACCTGTTAGCATACTCATGAACATGTATACCAATTCCCTATCCGCCAAAGGATGTTGAAATCTTACTGCAAGATCTCTCCATTTATGTGCGTACTCTTTAAAGCCTTCCTCGGGATCCATGAACATACTCTATAGTTGCATGCGGGTTGGTGCCAAATAAGAATTATACTGATACTGTCTATAGAAAACTGCAGCCAAATCTTCCCAGGTATAAATATTGGTACCTTCTAAATGATAATACCATTCCAATTGTGTTCCAGACAGAATCTCTTGAAAGAAATGCAACCATAATTTCTTGTCAGCAGTGTGTGGTTGAATTTTCCGAACATATGATCTCAAATGAAACTTTGGGAAAGAAACACCATCATACTTAGCAAAGGTAAGGGTTTTGAACTTAGCAGGAATGACAACTCCTTAGACTAAACCCAATTCTTCAAATTCAAGCCAGGCACCTTCTAGATCTCCATAGCTTTCAGATGCTCTTCTAACAACTTATACTTCTCGCCAGCAGAGGGATATTGTTCATCAAAATAATCCTCTTCCTCTTCATCAGAAAATTTGTCAGAACTATGATTTCTTTTTTCAATTTTAAAACTCTTACTATCTTCATCCATTTCGTCATCTTCGTCCAATGGAATATTAAGATCTTGAGCTTGCTTGATTGGACCTCTGAACTTTCTCCCCATGTTAAGGATACAAATTGGTTTCTGTATTCTTCTTCTTCTTCTCGTTGATGATTGCCTTCAGTTATTTTTTCCTATTGGCTAGGAACATCTCTTAGAACTGAGCATTCTGAGCATGGAGTTCTCTGATTATCTGTTCGAGAGCCATTTTTTCTAAAATAAATAGCAAGAAGATGAGAAACTTGTCTTGGAAACCTGTTATGCAATGATATGTATGGCATGTAGATACATATACAATGTTTTCAAGTACCTTGTGGGATTTAAATTTGTTAATCAAAAGGGAATAGAAACAAATATTCTTATTAGTAAGTTCAAATTATAAGTGCCTCTTAGTGAAAAACAAAAGGGGTTATGTTGTACCCCAAAATTTGCCCTCCCATATTCTTCAAGAAATTGCCAAGCCAAGTCACAAAATTCCCCAAGGGTTGTGCAGCTCAATTGTCTCCTATACAGGCAAAACTAGGGTTTGTGTTCTGATCAAGAAAAGGAAGTTTTCAAAGGCCCAATCAAGTCTCACATGCCTACAAAGATGGTCAAGCATCCTCATATCAAGTTTCAAGGCATTCAGCTCAAAATTGCACAGTTAAAACCCTAGATTGCACTACAGTCAACTGTAGGGGCAAAATGGTCATTTGACAGTCAAATGTTCAAATTTTTGGTCAACATATCATTTCGAAGCCACAAACATCATTTGATCAATGCTTGATCATGATTCTCAAAATTTGGCTCAGAAATCATCAAAGATGCAAAAGTTACTATATTTGGACAGCTGAAAAAGTCAACTGAAATTGACCAGGGCATAACTTTCACATGGATTATCAGAAAAATTCCATCCAAATCTCATTTTGAAGAGAAAGACATTTCCTACAACTCATCTTCATACTTCAAGTCCAAGAAATGCTCTCACAAAAAGTTATCAATTTCAACATTATAGGTCATTTTCAAAAGTCAACAAAAAGGGACTTTAAGTCAAAGGCCATAACTTGAGATTGGTAAACCAAAATGACATGGGACCAAAGGCATTGGTTAGAGGACTCAAAGACCTTTCCAAAATGTCCAAGAACATGTGAAAAGCTTAAAAATTGAGCAAGTTATGCCTTGTGGAAGTTGGGAAATATTTAGGAATTTTGAAAAGTCAACATTGATGCAAATGATCCAAAAATGCTAATGGGCCCATTTTTCTTCCAAGTTTCTTCATGCCAAGCCTATGCACGACCATTAAGCCCAAGGGGAAGTATTTTCTCATTTTTTAATTATTTATTTGAATTTATATTAATATTAATTCATTTAAATTATTTAAATATGTAGAAAATATAAACTTGACCTAAAAAAATCTTTTTATGCACATTCTAGGCTCAAGATCTCGTGCTTAGTCAATTATGGAAGGATTTGGTTTGATTTGAGCTGATTGAACAAAATTGCACATGGAAAAGATTTGAAAAAATCTTAAGAAAATCAAAGATTGAAAACAATGAATGCCTTGGATATTATCCAATTTTGTTGACCTAAAAGCTTCACTATATGATCAGGAATCAAAACCTAATTGCCTTAGACTCGAGGCTGCGCAAAAGACCAAGGTGGAAACTTGAAAAATTGTTCAAAAAACTCAAAACTGATTTCAAGGTTGCAAGGCGAATCAAGGCCTAACACCCATCCCATTAGCTTCCTCAAGCATTCCTGAAGGCATTCCAATCACAAATCACGACCAAAGCTCCAGGAATTGGTAGTTTGAACTCTAACTGTATCAAGAATTTTTTGAAATCGTATGGCATAAATCACGCATCCTTTGCACTTTTTGTTTGTTGATTAATGTTTGTTATGAAATTCTGAGACTAACCATCATGTTTAATTGAGTTTTCATAAGCCATACGCGATATTACCATGTTCATATTCTAGGGTTTTTCAGAGCTTGATTTAGGGCTTTTGCAAATAAGAAAAATCAAGGCTTCAGACCATGGCCATTGAATTCAGTGTATTGAGACGGACATGAACCAACCTTCGCGAACAATTTATATGCACTATAGCGCTAATCACTATTTTTCCAAAGGCAGCCTAACACCACACTGGGAAAACCGTGGCCTTCGTTTTTTATGTTTCAGGGAATGTGGACGATGATACCGTGTCAAGCGAGGATTGGTTGATTCAAAAGCTCGCGCCAAAATTCCACTAATGCGTTATTTTCTCTTTTTAATATTCGTTTGTATATTATATATCAGATTGATTAAGTGGCTCAGCTGGCAAGTTATCAACGCGTTGATGTCCAAGACCTGGGTTCGAACCCCAGGTCTGTGTAACTTTTCAATATTGTTTTTCCACATTCATTCCTATGCAGGCACGCCTTTGTGGTTCACCATGTTCCATCCTCATCCAGACATACACGCGTCCATCCAATCCAGATCAATGGCCAAGACTCAAAGAACGCTGTAGGCTTAAGTCAAAGCATCCACACACTATTCCAAAAAGTCAATAAGGCCAAAATCAATTGGGCCAGCATTCTAAGATCAAGACCTCCTAAATTGGGACTACACCCCACCCTGGTTTGCTAATTTCATTTTTCTTATATCTTTTTAATTATTATTGTATTTGTTTTGTTGTTTTAATTCAATAATTATTTTTTTAACAAAATACAAAAACATTATAAAAAAATCAGAAAAGACCAAAAAAAAATAATAAATATTTTTATTATAATTATTTTCTTGTAAATAAATTAACATATAGTGAATTTAGTTTTAATTAGGATGTTTGCAATTTAATTCTTTTCATATTAAATAAAAATAATTAGAATTAGGTTAATTAATAATTTCTATTCCTTTTAATTTTTCCTTTTATCATAATACTATTATTTATTTATTTTCATAAAATTAAATTTTGCATGTAAATTAACTTAGATTTAAATTAGGTTAAAAATTCAATCTTTTTCTTAATAACTTAAAAAACATTAGAACTAGGGTTTAGCATTTTATTTTAATTTCAATAAATTCTTTTTCTTTTAAATCTTAAAAAATACAAAATACCAAAAAAAAACATTTAATCTTTAATTCCAATTAATTCATTAACTTTAATCTTTTGCGAAAGGGTCCAACGCCCATGTTCATAATTTATTTAATTTCGCGTATTTACTTTATTGCTTATTATAATTATGTAATTCTCCCAAAGCGTTGTAACGATTTTATTTCTCGCACTTTCATTTTATTGCTTCATTTACTTTCCGCTAAATCGGGTTCGGTTTAATTTTGGCGATGTGGACCCGCGCCATTTGTAATAGTCGTAGATTTATTTTTCTCGCAAACTTTATAACTGTTAAATAAGCATGCAAGAATGAATGGACTTAAAATAAAATCAAGCGTAGATCACAATGACATGACAAAAGACAAATATCAATGAAAATGACACACGAATCGCACACACCACCCCTAGGGTACGCCTCACTGTTGCCTCGAAAGGTGATCGTCGAGTAGAGGACGTCTTAGTAAGTCCTCATGATCCTGGAACCTGGCATGAGGGTAGCTTCTAAGGTGTCTTCCCATTGCTCTGGTGATCACCACGTCCCTAAAACTCGAATTGACCCGAACACCTCCAACGGTGGTGCTACCTACCTCTCAATGGTGGGATGGCACTACTTTTAAGGACATTTACACAGACGAATTCCTTAGGGTAGGTAGGTTCTCAAGGATACTTGCTCTCTTCAAAACAAACTGAAATCTTTTCGCACCAACACATTTTCAAAAGCTTTCAAAGCAAAGTTTTCAAACACTCTGACGTACGAGTCGAACTGAAATTTTTCAAAGAATTTTTTTTAAACCCACATTGAAAAGCAAGCAAACAATTTTGAAAACACATTGAGCAAGTATCTAAGAGCCCATGGATAACCATGGATAGAAAGGGTGCTAACACCTTCCCTTTCTATAACCTACCTCCCGAACCGAGAGAAGTCTCTTTAAGGAATTTTTCTGTGCTTTTGTCCTTTCCATTTGGAGAAAATAAAAGACGGTGGCGACTCTTGCTTCCGCGACATTTCGCGAACCAGCGTTAAACAGTCAGTTCCAGATCCACCGATCACAGAACTGGCGACTCTGCTGGGGAAACTCTTATAAAGTGAGGTGTACCTTAGGGCTAGTTCATAACTGTGTTTTCAATTGTTTTCCTTGTGTGCTTTAAATTGTGGGTTGCTTGGGAGTTCTATAGATCCTAAACCCGGATCTGGGGATACCTTTTCTTAGAAAGTAGCAACAAGGCTGTGAGGGAACTGTCGGGGTATACCGACATGGTTGAAACAGTCTGCTACGTTGATGTGGCACTTTGGTGTGTACTGGTAACCCTTGAGTTCAGTCAAGGAGAGTACGGGGCCTCCGCGTGGTGTTGTGAAGCATCAACAGACCTTAGGAACCTTAATTGAACTATCTTGGCCTCTTTAGGGTAGTGAGATAACTGACTTTGGTGCAGTCCGAGGTTGGTTGATACTCGATACTACGCCCAATTGAGGGTTGCTTTCCTGGAAAATTTCGGTCGCCAGTTCAGTGGCTAAATCGAAACGATGAACAATGAAAGCAATCCCGTGATATTGGGAACCTTAGAACCCGGTTACTTTGATTAGGACAGGTTGAACCCACCAACTTCAAGAGGGTACTACCCAGACCCCATGCTGGCCTTAAACCTTAAGGGCTTGTCTTGTGTGCCTTGTGTGCCTTACATGTTTGTCTTTGTAAATATCTGTGGTGTGTTTAATCATAGCATCATGACATCATCCAGCATCATATGCATTGACTAACCATTTCAGGGGTTCGAATTTTCATCTTTGTTCTTGTTTTGTAGGACATGGAAACTGTTCGTAGAAAGACAATTCAGGTCAATCTTGTAAGGATCCCTCCTCAGCTTAAGGAGCTTATATCCAGGATTCCCGAGAACTCTTCATTCAGTGAAAGGCATGGAAGCCTCATCAGCTTGGTCAACACCAACATTGAGGAAGATATGATTAAGGTCTTGTTCCAATTCTTTGACCCTCTGCATCACTGCTTTACCTTCTTGGACTATCAGTTGGTACCTACATTGGAGGATTTCTCCCGGCTCCTGAAGATCCCTATCCTCGATCAGCTACCCTTCAACGGTACAGAAAAGGAACCAAAGCTGGAAGAGATTGCTAAACCCTTGCACCTACAGTCATCTGACCTCAAGGGACATTGGGAAGTCAGAAGTGGTATCAAAGGGTTCTTAGCCAGGTTTCTGTTTGAAAAGGCCCATGAATGTTGGAACTCCCTTGACCTGCAAGCTTTTGAAGAAGTGGTAGCCCTCCTTGTTTATGGTTTGGTGTTGTTCCCTAACCCAGATCAGCTCGTTGATATCAGTGCCGTTCAGATCTTTATGTCCAGGAATCCTATACCTACGTTGCTGGGGGACATCCTTCACTCATGTTACACTCGAACCATGAGAAAAAGAGGTGTCCTTATGTGTTGTACTCCTCTCCTGGGAAGGTGGTTTATTTCGCACCTTCCACAATCAGTCTTGAAGAATGAGCGGGGTTTGAGATGGTCACAACGGTTGATGACTCTTACGCATGCAGATATACATTGGTGTCCTAGGTCCAGAGGAGATGTCACTATCATTGATCGTTGCGGGGAGTACCCTAATGTTCCTTTACTTGGAATTAGAGGAGGTATTACTTATAGCCCATGCCTGGCTTGGAGACAGTTTGGTTATGCTCGGAAGGATGGTCCTCATGACATGTTAATTCCTGATATAGTTTTTGACTTCGACAATGATACTCAAGGACTTCGTCAGAGATTTATCAGAGCCTGGAGGATGCCCAGTAGGATAGACAGCAAGACACTGGGGCACAGGAACTCCATCCCTTTGGAGCCTTATCTCAAGTGGGTACGCGCCCGTTCCCAGAAGTTAGTGATGCCTTATCCTCACATGCTCCCAGTAATCAAAGAACCAATCTCGGAAGGGGAAGTGTCCCACATTATTCAGCACCCTGATATGCCCACACCCTGGGAAGAGATGCAGAAGAGCTGGATCCAGCTTAAGGAGGAAAGGAATTCTCTTGAGACTAGTCTGCATGCCAGCGAAAAGAAGGTCTTGGAGCTCACCCGTCTGTTGCATGAGGAGAGGAACCTCAACACCTACATAGCTCCGAAAAGGATGCGCAGTGTATTTTGGGATTGATTTGATTTTTGTACTTTCGCCCATGAGGCCTTGATGTATTAAACAATGATTTCTTTAATGATAACGTGTGTTCTTTTTGTCTACAACAAATTTGAACTTCCGAACCCTTGAATGCATTGCATACGCATTTCATACATCATGTGCATAGCAGGTTTTTCCCCTTTTCAGGTTGCTTACAGTTCTTCGCTGTTTATTTCAGCATCATGAATCCCGGATCTGAATCAACAGAGACATCAATCAAGGCTCTCCAGGCGCAGAATGCGCAGTTTCAAGAACTAATCAAGGGGCTGGCTAAAGGCCAAGAAGAACTGAAAGCTATGCTCCTGAAGAAGGAGAAGAAGAAGAAAAGAAGAACTGTTCTGTTCAACTCAGGCCGAAGGTTTGGTAATACTCTGCAGCATGAAGAGGCTGGTTCTTCTGTTGGCAGGAGTCCTTCTCAGGCAGAAGTAAAGGTTCCTAGTCCGGTCGTCTCCGACAACGAGACAGATTTTGATGAAGAGCAGTACCCTCCTTCAGATGACAGGTACAAACAACTGGAGGACAGGTTGAAGGCTATGGAGGTGCAACAGGCACCTGGGCTGGATTTCGGAGATCTGGGTTTGTCGACTGGTGTGATTATCCCGCATAAATTCAAAGCACCATCCTTCTCAAAGTATGACGGGGCGTCTTGTCCCAAGCTGCACTTAAGGTCCTATGTTCGGAAAATTCAGCCGTACTCTGCGGACAAGAATCTATGGATCCACTTCTTCCAGGAGAGTCTTTCAGGGACTCATCTCGAATGGTTCTATCAGCTGGATGGGACCAAAGTTCGTAACTGGGAGGAGCTGGCTACTGCTTTCTACAAGCAGTATCAGTATAATGCCGACCTTGCCCCCACACGTACCCAACTCCAGGGTATGGCGTTAGGTGCAAGCGAAGGTTTTAAGGAGTACGCTCAGAAGTGGAGAGACCTGGCTGGCAGGGTGCAGCCACCATTGACTGATCGGGAGTTGGTAGATATGTTCTTGGGGACCCTATCTGGGCCATTTTTCAACCACCTCATTGGGAATTCTTCTGCTGGTTTCACTGATTTGATCTTGACTGGAGAGAGAATTGAAGTTGGGCTGAAGTCTGGGAAGATTGCAAAGGGTGCATCATCCAGTGCTGAGAAGAAACCCTTCAAGAAGGAGTCTAGCGCTGTATATGGTTCCAGGAGATCAGAGAGAAATGAACACCGCCAATCTGTCAGTGCGGTAATGATTGCTAAGCCTGCTGCCGCTCCCCGGCCAAACAATACTCAGAAGGCGGAAAGACCCCGGAGAGAATTCTCCCGTTTAAACATGACCTTGTCGCAGATCCTGCCACAGTTGCTCTCAACTAATTTAGTGACTGTCAGGGAGGCGCCGAAGTTTCCAAATACTGCATCCCCCAAGTACAACCCGAATGCTCGTTGTGCTTACCACTCAGAAAGCCCGGGGCACTCTACCGATGACTGTTGGGCACTAAAGAATAAGCTGCAGGACCTCATCGACGCCAAGGAGGTACAGTTTGAGGCATCTGACAAGCCTAACGTGGTGACATCCCCCCTGCCTGCTCATGGAGTTAATGCTATTGGGGATGAAGAGGAAGTTGATGAAGCTGAGTTCGATAGCTGGATCTACCCGGCAACCGATGGTGGACTCAACAATTGGAGCGCGAAGGACAATCTCCCTGTTTCTTTTGTTACTAAGTAATGAATTCCTATGTTTTGTTATTTTGTAATAAACAATGATAAACTCTATGGCCCGGTGTCTTACCCGAGGCACTGTGGTTCTATTTGTGAGGGCATACAAACTGTCATTTTATACATCATGAATGAAAATTTTGGACGTTTTTCGCATTGCAAATATTGTGTTCCTTTTCTATGTTTCCTTTCCTTTACATAATTTTCAAAACAGCTGTATTTACACACACACTCACTCATACAGGTTCCAATCCACTCTGGATCTCACTGATAACAACTCTGCTAATGCCAGTTATGACTTCGAAAATCCGATCAACTTAGCCGAAGACGAAGGTGAAGATGATTGCGAAGTGCCTGGCGAGCTCGCAAGATTGTTGCTTCAGGAAGAGAGGGCAATTCAACCCCATGAAGAGCCAGTGGAAATCATAAACTTGGGTACTGAGGCAGACAGGAAAGAGGTAAAGATTGGTGCCAACCTAGAGCTCAGCGTGAAGCAACGGTTAACCAAGATGTTACATGACTATATGGAGATCTTTGCCTGGTCCTACGAAGACATGCCCGGGTTGGATACCGATATTGTTGTCCATCATTTGCCGACTAGGGAAGACTGCCCTCCAGTTAAACAAAAGGTTCGTCGGATGCGTCCAGAGATGTCCGAGAAGATTAAAGCCGAGGTCATGAAACAGTTTGATGCCGGGTTCCTTGCAGTGACTTCTTACCCTCAGTGGGTTGCTAATGTGGTGCCGGTACCTAAAAAGGACGGTAAGGTCAGAATGTGTGTCGATTACAGGGATCTGAACAGGGCCAGCCCCAAGGATGACTTCCCCTTACCTCACATTGATGTCCTTGTTGATAATACAGCTCAGCACAAGGTATTCTCTTTCATGGATGGCTTTTCAGGCTACAATCAGATCAAGATGGCACCTGAAGACATGGAAAAGACTACATTTGTTACTCAGTGGGGCACCTTCTGTTACAAGGTCATGCCGTTCGGATTAAAGAATGCTGGGGCAACCTACCAACGTGCCATGGTTGCCTTATTTCATGACATGATCCATCACGAGATAGAAGTGTATGTGGACGACATGATCGCTAGGTCCCAGACTGAGGAAGAGCATCTAGATCATCTACAGAAGTTGTACGATCGGTTGAAACTGTACAAGCTGAGATTGAACCCGAACAAGTGCACCTTCGGGGTAAGATCGGGAAAACTGCTAGGCTTCGTGGTCAGTGATAAAGGTATTCAAGTGGACCCTGCTAAGGTCAAAGCTATTCAAGAGATGCCAGTTCCCAGGACAGAGAAGGAAGTCAGAGGCTTTTTAGGACGTCTGAATTACATTGCTCGCTTCATCTCACATCTGACTGCTACCTGTGAGCCAATCTTCAAACTGCTGAAGAAAGATCAGGTAGTACGTTGGAACGATGAATGTCAGGCTGCCTTCGACAGAATCAAAGAGTATCTCCAAGAACCACCTATCCTTATGCCACCGGTTGAAGGGAGACCTCTGATCCTATATCTGACAGTGCTTGACAACTCAATGGGGTGTGTGCTGGGGCAGCATGACGAGTCTGGCCGAAAAGAGCATGCCATTTATTACCTTAGCAAAAAGTTTACCGACTGTGAGACCCGATACTCACTGCTTGAGAAAACTTGCTGCGCTTTGGTATGGGCTGCTCGCCGGCTGAGACAGTATATGCTGACTCACACTACCTTGTTGATCTCAAAGATGGATCCGATAAAATACATATTCGAAAAGCCTGCTCTGTCTGGGAGAATTGCAAGATGGAAAATGATCTTGACGGAATACGACATTCAGTACACAACCCAGAAAGCCATCAAGGGGAGTGTATTGGCAGACCACTTAGCTCATCAAGCTGTAGATGACTACCAATCAATGAACTTCGAGTTTCCGGATGAAAGCATTATGATTGTGACAGATTGTGAAGTACCTGGACCGGATGAAGGACCTGAACCAGGATCCCGATGGTCTATGCACTTTGACGGAGCTTCCAATGCTTTGGGAAATGGTATCGGCGCCATAATCATATCTCCTCAAGGTACTCATACTCCACTCACTGCCCGACTGTGTTTCAACTGTACCAACAACATGGCGGAGTATGAAGCGTGTATCATGGGTCTTCAAGCTGCGATTGACCTAAGGATCAAATTTCTAAGTGTCTTCGGAGATTCCGCTCTTGTGATCAATCAGATTAAAGGAGAGTGGGATACGAAACATCCAAACTTGATTCCTTACAGAGAATGTGTGTTGACCCTGATTCCCCACTTTACAGAGATAACCTTCGAGCACTTTCCAAGAGAAGAGAATCAGTTAGCGGACGCGTTAGCTACAATGTCTTCAATGTTCAAGGTCAAATGGGATAATGAGGCTCCCCGGATCACCATCTGGAAACTGGACGAACCGGCATACTATTGTGATCTCGAAACTGAATTGGTGACTGAGAAGCCTTGGTACCACGAAGTGAAGAGATATCTGGAAGCTCAGGAATACCCTGAAGGTGCATCTGTCAACGATAAGAAATTCCTGAGGAGGTTTGCAGCCAAGTTCTTCCTAAGCAACGACATCTTGTACAAGCGAAACCATGATTCAACCTTACTGCGTTGTGTGGATAAGACTGAAGCGGAAAGAATCATGGAAGAGCTACACGAAGGGACCTTTGGTACACATTCCAGTGGGCATACCATGGCTAAGAAGATCCTACGGGCAGGATATTACTGGTCCACAATGGAAGCTGACTGTTACCAACACTCCAGGACATGCCACAAGTGCCAGATCTATGCAGATAAGGTGCATGTTCCTCCGGTTCCCCTGAATGTTCTGACGACGCCTTGGCCGTTCGCAATGTGGGGTATAGACATGATCGGCGAGATCAAACCTACGGCATCTAATGGACATCGCTTCATCCTAGTGGCGATTGACTATTTTACAAAGTGGGTTGAGGCAGCATCCTATGCTACAGTAACCAAGACTGTTGTGGCACGGTTTATTCGGCACAATCTGATCTGTCGGTACGGCGTCCCTGAGCGAATTATTACAGACAACGGTACCAATCTGAACAACAAGATGATCGCTGAGCTCTGCGAACAATTCAAGATACAGCACCACAATTCTTCTCCTTACAGACCGAAGATGAATGGGGCTGTAGAAGCAGCAAATAAGAACATCAAGAAGATCGTGCAGAAAATGACAGTAACTTACAAAGATTGGCACGAGATGTTACCGTTCGCTCTGCATGGGTACCGTACCTCAGCTAGGACGTCAACCGGGGCAACTCCCTTCTCTCTGGTTTATGGCATGGAGGCAGTCTTGCCGATTGAAGTGCAAATTCCCTCTCTCCGGATAATGAAGGACGCAAATCTAGACGAAGATGATTGGATCCAGACACGACTTGATCAACTCAACCTCGTTGACGAAAAGAGACTTGCTGCTATTTGTCATGGTCAGACATATCAAAAACGAATGATCAGGGCATTTAACAAAAAGGTCAGGCCGCAGGAATATCAAGTTGGGGATCTGGTTATCAAGAGAATCATCCTTCCTCAGAGTGATCCAAGGGGCAAATGGACCCCTACGTATGAAGGGCCATTTGTGGTTAAACATGTGTTCTCAGGAGGAGCAATGATATTAACCAACATGGATGGTGACGACCTTCCTCACCCCGCCAATGCAGACATAGTTAAAAAATACTACGCATGAAAAAAGACCCGCTAGGCTGACACGCCTAGGCAAAAATTAGGGCTTCCCGTCGAACCAAAAGGGTTCGGGCAAAATGAAGGGATGAAAATGAAAAAATCTGTACACCCGGCAAGTCGAAAACCTGAAAAGGCGGCTTGGGCAAAAATGGGTATCCCGGTGGACTGAAAACCCGAAAGGGCGGTCCAGGCAAAAATTAGGGATAAAAGCGTAATACTATGTCTCATTGGATCACTTTGCATCCAGAATCCGGTATCTACATCAAGTTCAGACGGCAACGATCAGTCAGCTTCACCTTCAACCAAGGTCATCAAGTGATGAGACGCTCAGAGTTATAAAGGCAATAGCAGAGTTGAAACCCAGTGGGATCATTCATATTTCACACAGCTGTTTATTTTCTTTTGTACAAAATCTGTATAAACTCTCTTGCTCGGCAACGTTCCTCTTACTAGGACGTCAGCCTCTTGTATACAAAACGCCTATTTTCAGGCCATTCAAAAATCAATAAAAATATATCTTCAGTTAAACGTGCCAAAGGTTTTTCTTTTCCTGTTTTGTTTTGCGAAGAACGTCCAAGGTTCAATTTGTGATATATGCATTGACAATAATTTGCTAACTCATAAATATTTGCATACGAAACAAAGGAATTAATTGCAGGTGACACTAGAAACAGGGGCAATAAAGAGTTGTCTAAACAATCCAATTGTTCTATCCTCCAAGGTACCAAGGTAGGTTCAGCTAAAGAACATGACCAGTATACCTGAATTCCCCAGAGAGTGAGCCAACAAAAGTGCATTCTTCTCCAAGTAGAGTTATCAAATCTCAAGGAAGTTGAGTATCCTCCAGCCGATCTCAAACATTCCCCAGCAGCAATACATATATTCTTAACAAGCATCCCCGGCAGTCTTGGTCTAAAGATTGTTCCCCGGCGGCATACCAACATTCGAAGGAATCACTTCCCCGCAGTCCAAAACTTCCCCAAAGAGTCCAGTCCAACCCAGTTTCCCCAGGAAAGTTGGAATTCATATCTCCCCAAGCAGTAAGCTTACCCCCAGTAAATTCTGGAAGCTTATCCTCACAGAGCACGAACGCGTCGTCCGGCTTTATTTAAAGAGTTATTTCCTTAATCGGATATAACTGGGTTATCCTCAGCCAAAAGCCACGGAAAGAGCGTCGTTGACAAAATCTTCCTATCCCCAGCAAACTATTATCAACAATTCAGCAAAACATCTCTCTCCCCACAAAGTATTGCTTCCCAGCATGGTCGCTAGAGTATCTTCTCTCCCCGCAGAATCTTCCATTTGCCAAGTTTATTCCGCGACGGAGTCATCTCCTACCGGTATTCTTGCAGCTATCATCCCCAGCGGAAGCAAAATCTAGTCTTCAACGTCAGCCCAGGATACAACTTCCCGGCACCTATCAAGGATTCACTTTCCTAGACGAAAACATACATAAAACTTCACATACCTCATTATAGCATGCATAACGCATTGCATCATACAAGTCTCCTTTATGTTGAGAACATCATTGCTTGATCCATATCATGCATTGCATATGACTGACTTTTACCTTTCAGGAAAGATGCAGTTTAAATTCTCAATCACATTCCAAGACCTAGACCGGTTCAGTTAAATCGACCCTAAGATTTTCCTGATGCTTATCCAGTCAAAGGCCTTCTCTGGTTCAGTCAGATCGACCCTAAGATCTCCCTGATGCTTATCCAGTTGAAGATATTCCAAGACCTAGACCGGTTCAGTTAAATCGACCCTAAGATTTTCCTGATGCTTATCCAGTCAAAGGCCTTCTCTGGTTCAGTCAGATCGACCCTAAGATCTCCCTGATGCTTATCCAGTTGAAGATATTCCAAGACCTTGACCGGTTCAGTTAAATCGACCCTAAGATTTTCCTGATGCTTATCCAGTCAAAGGCCTTCTCTGGTTCAGTCAGATCGACCCTAAGATCTCCCTGATGCTTATCCAGTTGAAGATATTCCAAGACCTAGACCGGTTCAGTTAAATCGACCCTAAGATTTTCCTGATGCTTATCCAGTCAAAGGCCTTCTCTGGTTCAGTCAGATCGACCCTAAGATCTCCCTGATGCTTATCCAGTTGAAGATATTCCAAGACCTTGACCGGTTCAGTTAAATCGACCCTAAGATTTTCCTGATGCTTATCCAGTCAAAGGCCTTCTCTGGTTCAGTCAGATCGACCCTAAGATCTCCCTGATGCTTATCCAGTTGAAGATATTCCAAGACCTTGACCGGTTCAGTTAAATCGATCCCAAGATTTTCCTGATGCTTATCCAGTTAAAGGCCTTCTCTGGTTCAGTCAGATCGACCCTAAGATCTCCCTGATGCTTATCCAGTAGAAGATATTTCAAGACCTAGACCGGTTCAGTTAAATCGATCCCAAGATTTTCCTGATGCTTATCCAGTTAAAGGCCTTCTCTGGTTCAGTCAGATCGACCCTAAGATCTCCCTGATGCTTATCCAGTCGAAGATATTCCAAGACCTTGTCCGGTTCAGTTAAATCGACCCTAAGATTTTCCTGATGCTTATCCAGTCAAAGGCCTCCTCTGGTTCAGTCAGATCGACCCTAAGATCTCCCTGATTCTTATCCCAGTAGAAGACACCCAAGATTTTTCTCAACGAGCGTTGTTGAAGTTAAAATCGCCCAAGGTTCTCTTACCATCCATGCTAAGGCAGTAACCATCCCTGGTTCATTCATCAGCGTTTGAAGCTCCAGACTCAGCTCCTGTAACCAGTCAGGACACATCTATACCAAGCATCTAAAATCAGCTCCTGCAACGTGTCAGGTACTCATTTTCTCTTTTGCAGGTATGCAGGTTCTCGCTAAGGAATCTCCTACGCGATCAACATCCAGATGGCATCTATAAGCCCATCATCCTATCCAGCAATCTCCAAATGGCATCTATAAGCCCATTCCACCATCACTGCCACTATGTGAGCATAAATTTCTGGGCACTTTAGTGTTCAATCATCTTCTACCCTCGGATTACGAAAGGCACGTCAGCCAATCTGCATCCTCAGGTCTAAGAAGATTGAACAGGGGCAACTGTTGTACCCCAAAATTTGCCCTCCCATATTCTTCAAGAAATTGCCAAGCCAAGTCACAAAATTCCCCAAGGGTTGTGCAGCTCAATTGTCTCCTATACAGGCAAAACTAGGGTTTGTGTTCTGATCAAGAAAAGGAAGTTTTCAAAGGCCCAATCAAGTCTCACATGCCTACAAAGATGGTCAAGCATCCTCATATCAAGTTTCAAGGCATTCAGCTCAAAATTGCACAGTCAAAACCCTAGATTGCACTACAGTCAACTGTAGGGGCAAAATGGTCATTTGACAGTCAAAAGTTCAAATTTTTGGTCAACATATCATTTCGAAGCCACAAACATCATTTGATCAATGCTTGATCATGATTCTCAAAATTTGGCTCAGAAATCATCAAAGATGCAAAAGTTACTATATTTGGACAGCTGAAAAAGTCAACTGAAATTGACCAGGGCATAACTTTCACATGGATTATCAGAAAAATTCCATCCAAAGCTCATTTTGAAGAGAAAGACATTTCCTACAACTCATCTTCATACTTCAAGTCCAAGAAATGCTCTCACAAAAAGTTATCAATTTCAACATTATAGGTCATTTTCAAAAGTCAACAAAAAGGGACTTTAAGTCAAAGGCCATAACTTGAGATTGGTAAACCAAAATGACATGGGACCAAAGGCATTGGTTAGAGGACTCAAAGACCTTTCCAAAATGTCCAAGAACATGTGAAAAGCTTAAAAATTGAGCAAGTTATGCCTTGTGGAAGTTGGGAAATTTTTAGGAATTTTGAAAAGTCAACATTGATGCAAATGATCCAAAAATGCTAATGGGCCCATTTTTCTTCCAAGTTTCTTCATGCCAAGCCTATGCACGACAATTAAGCCCAAGGGGAAGTATTTTCTCATTTTTTAATTATTTATTTGAATTTATATTAATATTAATTCATTTAAATTATTTAAATATGTAGAAAATATAAACTTGACCTAAAAAAATCTTTTTATGCACATTCTAGGCTCAAGATCTCGTGCTTAGTCAATTATGGAAGGATTTGGTTTGATTTGAGCTGATTGAACAAAATTGCACATGGAAAAGATTTGAAAAAATCTTAAGAAAATCAAAGATTGAAAACAATGAATGCCTTGGATATTATCCAATTTTGTTGACCTAAAAGCTTCACTATATGATCAGGAATCAAAACCTAATTGCCTTAGACTCGAGGCTGCGCAAAAGACCAAGGTGGAAACTTGAAAAATTGTTCAAAAAACTCAAAACTGATTTCAAGGTTGCAAGGCGAATCAAGGCCTAACACCCATCCCATTAGCTTCCTCAAGCATTCCTGAAGGCATTCCAATCACAAATCACGACCAAAGCTCCAGGAATTGGTAGTTTGAACTCTAACTGTATCAAGAATTTTTTGAAATCGTATGGCATAAATCACGCATCCTTTGCACTTTTTGTTTGTTGATTAATGTTTGTTATGAAATTCTGAGACTAACCATCATGTTTAATTGAGTTTTCATAAGCCATACGCGATATTACCATGTTCATATTCTAGGGTTTTTCAGAGCTTGATTTAGGGCTTTTGCAAATAAGAAAAATCAAGGCTTCAGACCAAGGCCATTGAATTCAGTGTATTGAGACGGACATGAACCAACCTTCGCGAACAATTTATATGCACTATAGCGCTAATCACTATTTTTCCAAAGGCAGCCTAACACCACACTGGGAAAACCGTGGCCTTCGTTTTTTATGTTTCAGGGAATGGGGACGATGATACCGTGTCAAGCGAGGATTGGTTGATTCAAAAGCTCGCGCCAAAATTCCACTAATGCGTTATTTTCTCTTTTTAATATTCGTTTGTATATTATATATCAGATTGATTAAGTGGCTCAGCTGGCAAGTTATCAACGCGTTGATGTCCAAGACCTGGGTTCGAACCCCAGGTCTGTGTAACTTTTCAATATTGTTTTTCCACATTCATTCCTATGCAGGCACGCCTTTGTGGTTCACCATGTTCCATCCTCATCCAGACATACACGCGTCCATCCAATCCAGATCAATGGCCAAGATTCAAAGAACGCTGTAGGCTTAAGTCAAAGCATCCACACACTATTCCAAAAAGTCAATAAGGCCAAAATCAATTGGGCCAGCATTCTAAGATCAAGACCTCCTAAATTGGGACTACACCCCACCCTGGTTTGCTAATTTCATTTTTCTTATATCTTTTTAATTATTATTGTATTTGTTTTGTTGTTTTAATTCAATAATTATTTTTTTAACAAAATACAAAAACATTATAAAAAAATCAGAAAAGACCAAAAAAAAATAATAAATATTTTTATTATAATTATTTTCTTGTAAATAAATTAACATATAGTGAATTTAGTTTTAATTAGGATGTTTGCAATTTAATTCTTTTCATATTAAATAAAAATAATTAGAATTAGGTTAATTAATAATTTCTATTCCTTTTAATTTTTCCTTTTATCATAATACTATTATTTATTTATTTTCATAAAATTAAATTTTGCATGTAAATTAACTTAGATTTAAATTAGGTTAAAAATTCAATCTTTTTCTTAATAACTTAAAAAACATTAGAACTAGGGTTTAGAATTTTATTTTAATTTCAATAAATTCTTTTTCTTTTAAATCTTAAAAAATACAAAATACCAAAAAAAAACATTTAATCTTTAATTCCAATTAATTCATTAACTTTAATCTTTTGCGAAAGGGTCCAACGCCCATGTTCATAATTTATTTAATTTCGCGTATTTACTTTATTGCTTATTATAATTATGTAATTCTCCCAAAGCGTTGTAACGATTTTATTTCTCGCACTTTCATTTTATTGCTTCATTTACTTTCCGCTAAATCGGGTCCGGTTTAATTTTGGCGATGTGGACCCGCGCCATTTGTAATAGTCGTAGATTTATTTTTCTCGCAAACTTTATAACTGTTAAATAAGCATGCAAGAATGAATGGACTTAAAATAAAATCAAGCGTAGATCACAATGACATGACAAAAGACAAATATCAATGAAAATGACACACGAATCGCACACACCACCCCTAGGGTACGCCTCACTGTTGCCTCGAAAGGTGATCGTCGAGTAGAGGACGTCTTAGTAAGTCCTCATGATCCGGGAACCTGGCATGAGGGTAGCTTCTAAGGTGTCTTCCCATTGCTCTGGTGATCACCACGTCCCTAAAACTCGAATTGACCCGAACACCTCCAACGGTGGTGCTACCTACCTCTCAATGGTGGGATGGCACTACTTTTAAGGACATTTACACAGACGAATTCCTTAGGGTAGGTAGGTTCTCAAGGATACTTGCTCTCTTCAAAACAAACTGAAATCTTTTCGCACCAACACATTTTCAAAAGCTTTCAAAGCAAATTTTTCAAACACTCTGACGTACGAGTCGAACTGAAATTTTTCAAAGAATTTTTTTTAAACCCACATTGAAAAGCAAGCAAACAATTTTGAAAACACATTGAGCAAGTATCTAAGAGCCCATGGATAACCATGGATAGAAAGGGTGCTAACACCTTCCCTTTCTATAACCTACCTCCCGAACCGAGAGAAGTCTCTTTAAGGAATTTTTCTGTGCTTTTGTCCTTTCCATTTGGAGAAAATAAAAGACGGTGGCGACTCTTGCTTCCGCGACATTTCGCGAACCAGCGTTAAACAGTCAGTTCCAGATCCACCGATCACAGGTTACAAGGAAACAAACTATGAACTCCTAAGACCTAAGACTTAAGTCTCCCATGGACGCTTCCTATTTGTGTTGACATGTGCATTAAGGATCTTCTCTTCGTGAAGTCGTTTTGTCAGCTCCAATACTTTTTTCACACTAGCATAGAACTGAGTCTCAAAGGTGTCCCTTTCTTCTTTCAATCGAATCCAAGACTTCTGTAGCTCTTCAAATTCAATAGGCATATCTGGATGAAAAATGGTATGAGGAATATCTCCTTCAACAACAAGCTCCATAATTACTCGTGGGACAGCATGATATGGAATTATAAGATTTTGAGCACGAGATCATACCTATCTGAGGTAGGGCTCCAAAGGGGTGGAGTTTTTCTATCCTAAAGTCTTACTATCAATCTTATTCACCATACCCCAAGCACGTATAAACTTTTGACAATAACCTTGAGGATCATTCTTGTAATCGAATACAATACCCTAGATAAGCATATCATGAGGACCGTTTCTTATAGCATAACCAAATTGACGTAGAGCTAGAAAAGGGTTGTAAGTAATACCTCCCCTTATGCCAAGGAGTGGCACATTAGGGAATTCCATACAGTGGTCAATAATAGTGATGTCCTCCAGAGATCATGAACACCAATAGATATCTGAATGAGAGAGTGACATCTTCCTTCGATACCATTTTAGACCTTGTTCATTCTTCATCGCTGATCGAGGAAGGTGAGAAATGAACCACATGGATAGTAAAGGTATGCAACACATGAGAGTCCCTCGCTTTCTCATAGTACGAGTGTGAAGAGAGTGCAAAATATCTCCAAGCAAAGTAGGCACATGATTATGAGTAAGAAATATTTTGATGGTGTTCACATCTATGAGTTGGTCTAGATTAGGGAATAATACCAAACCATAGATAAGCAGAGCCAAGATTTCCTCAAAATCATGAAAACTCATAGCATCTAGAAACAACAGAGCCTTCTATATCAGAAATTTAGGAAGAATAACTTTAACTTCACTTCTTGTTTCCCAATTAGACACAATGTCTAGCTGCTTCATATGTAAGGTTGCTGCAACAACTTCGGGTCTTGAAACTTTCTATAAACCGGTGAAGGGTGTCTGATCAAGAATAGGTACTCCAAGTAGGTTACAAAACTCTTCCATTGTGGGTAGCATAGGATAATCTGGAAGGGTAAATTAGTGATGCTTAGGATCAAAGAATTGGAACAGAACACTCATCATGTTTTCTTCATAACTTGAGGTAACCAAACTGAGTAGATAACCACGCCTCTTGGTGAATTGAGATTTTTCGGGAACCTTTGAGACTAACTCCATATGCTTGAAAGGTACCCTCACAAAGTTGATTCAGATAGTATTTCTGCGAGCGAAGGCCATAACCTTAAACAAGGAACAAAGATAAATCCCTAGGTCCTTAGAATGGTTAGTGAAAATGTTATGTTATGATGATATGATGTTATGATGTTATGATGTTATGTTCATGTTAAATAAGTAGAAAACACAAAAAAGTCATACAAGAGCCTTAGGCTTAAAGGCTTACATGAAGTCCATAGGTAAATACCTTTCACTACTGAAGTTAAGTTGGCTCAACCTATCCTAAAATAGTAACCGGGTTCTAAGAATCTCATATCACAGATCTTTCTCGCATGCTTTACTTTTGCACGACAACTAACTTGCCACCTGTAATACGGTGGGAGACCTGACTTGTTTTTGCATTTTATCGCAAATGTTGCAGATAGCAAGAGTCGCCACTGACTTTTCTTTTATCCAATAAGGAAAGGGTGAAAAGAACAGGAAAGACCTTGAGGATTTTGAGTTCGGGGGGTAAGTTATGAAAAGGGAAGGTGCTAGCATCCTTTTCATCCGTAGTTTTCTACGGGCTCTTAATCACTTAGCTCACTTTTGAAAATTTTCTTTTTTGTGTGTGATTTGTTTGAAAATATTTTGAAAATGCCAATGTAAGGCGAACATTGAAATGATTCTTGTATAAGTCCTAAAGAATGCGTACAAAGTGTTTGAAAATATTTGTTTCTTGAAAGTGTGATGTGAGAAATGTTTTGTTTAGGAAAGTTTGTGAGCAAGCGATTAAAAGTATCCTACCCACTCAAGGGCGTCCTTATTCTTTTTCTTATCCTTTAGAGATAGCGCTATTTGTACCATTAATTGTTAGGTAGCCCTATATTTTGGATGTGGAGGGACAAGCGAAGGGTCATCAAAGGCAACTTGTAAGGATGATTTAGAAGTTTTGTAAGGGACTAAATCATGTTATTTGTAGGAAACATCAAAGGGTCGTCGAGGGACTATGATCTTTTATTTGAGGGTATTTTGCTAAAGCAACCCTACGTTCGAGTGACATGACCGTTACTCCGAAAGAAAAGAAGAAAGGCTACCGTAGAGGTGCAAGTGTGCAAGTATGTTCAATTCAATTATTTATCTTGCCGATACTCCGAAAGGCTACCCTTAGGGTTTTACTATCGGTTGATTTTATCTTGCCATACAAACCCTAATTACTAACAGGAGTATAGAAAACATAATAGCAGAAGGTAAAGCCGGAAACGTAAACATAAAACTATTGCAGAGCTTTGGGGCAGTTACATAATAATAAAGAGTGCGAGAAATAAAACCCTAAACTATTACATCCCATAATCAATTACATGATAATTAAAAAAAGGAAAGTGCGAAATAAAGATCTAAGCTATTACATAGAATACGCGCGACCTATACAACTCGATCTAAGAATAAGGAAAAGGAAAATAGAAAAAGAATGTGAAAAATATTTTTATGAAGAAAATAGTTTTGATGATAATTAATTAAATAAAACCTAAAAACCTAATTAATTTTTAAAATTGAGAAGAAAAGGTTAATTAATTAAATGATTAAAAGGTTAATTAAAAACCTAAAAACTAATTATTTTTTAGGGTTAAGGAAAAAATGTTTTTGTTAATTTTTGGTTAATTGAAAAATAGGGTTTAGGGGAAGAAAAATTAATGGATAAAAGGGTTAGAAACCAAAAAATATGAAAAAATGTCAGGGGTGGATGTTGAACCTACGCCCTTTGCCTTCTGCCTTACATAGTCTACCACTGCGCTAAGCTTATGTTGGTGTTAGTAGAATAGGTACCATTCAAAATGTATTAAACCTGCAAAATATTGGAAAATATGAGGAAAAATAACAAAAGGCAGAGATCGAACACACTCCCTCTTATTCCAAAGGCTTAACATGCACGCGCTTGCCACCAAGGTAGTTGTTACATCCGGTTTATCAATGGAAACAAATAAATTAATAATAAAGAAAAATTATTAGGTTGGAGAGACGCCGAAGCCTTAGCTCTAGTCGTCTTCTCCGACAAATGCGTTTTATGTTCCTACAAAATAAAGCTTATCAATGATACAAAGGTACCCTACCCCCCCTAATTTTGACCTTGAAAATTGAATGGTGGCCTTGGTTTTGGTTAATTCCCTCAGTACGATGAGATATGAAGCAAATAATATGAAAAGGTTCAAACATGGCAATACAGGATTCGATCGTTATGGAACTTATGCGATGAGTTTATACTGCATATTGACATCTCATAAGCACATTAGTGATGTTAGTATGCCTCTAAACATAATGAAAATAAAAATATGAATTTCATGCAAATCAAGAAACTGGCGAGGCATGTATGCAATTTTCAGGCCTCTTGGACCATCAGGGATGATCAAATCTTACCCTACAATGTCCCTGAAGTGGAATTGGATGGTTATTTGGCCTTGAGGGAGGCTGCAAATAGGGTTTGAAGTTTACCCTATTTTTGACAAATTTTGAAGATTTTGGAAGGGATTTCTCTTACAAGGGTTCATGTCCTTTTCTTGTCTGAATGTGTGGAATATATAGGGTGTGAATTAGGTCAACACAAGATGGGCTTGAACCTTTCTATGAAAGCCTTTGATTTTACTTAATTTAATTTTGAATTTAAATAATCAAAATAAAAAATAAATGGAATAAAAATGAAAGGGGTGTATGAATAGATGTAGAGGTTCACTATGAATCCTAGAACATGTGTAGACCTTGATACATAAGCCCATTAGCCCAAAAATTCAAGTTTGAACAATTTGGGTTTCATGCATTTTCTCAAAATTGCCTAACTTGCACCAATCATAACTCTCTCTATTTTTATCATATGAAGGTGATCTTTGAATTTTTGGAAAGCTTAAGATGTCCTCTACAATCTCTATGTCGATCATTTTTTTCATTTGAAGACTTTATCTTGATGTAAGTTGCCTTGATAAAAAGTGTCTTTTTGTTGATCTTTGAAATGACCTATAATGTATTGGCTCATATCTCTCAAATGAAGCATTTTTTAGACTTGAGCTTAGAGAGAGAAAGTTGTAGAGAATTGAATTTCCTTCAACATGAGCTTTGGTCGAGAAAAATATGATGAAGCATGTTAGAGTTGTGCTTTGTCAAAGTTCAGTTGACTTCTCCTTAAGAAAACCCTAATTTGGTAACTTTTTAGTTTTCGTAAATTGGGAGTTTTCTTGATGAATCATGGTCAGCCTTTGATCAAATGATGAATGTGAGTTCAAATTGTTAATTTTGACCAAAATTATTGAGGTTTGATTATAAGTTGACCACAGTTGACTTTTTATCTAATACAATTGATTTTCAATCATCTGAACAATTGATTGAGCAAATTTGTGATGTAAGGCTTGAAACTTCATATAAGGATTCTTTTAAGCATATGCGAAACAATAAAATCCATTTAGGGCATTAGAAGTACACTTTCCTCTGAGAAAACCAAAACCCTAATTGTAGGCCATTGCTTAAGAGGGTTCATCTAATCAGTTCTTGAGTAGTCTTGAGTACTTGAGCACCTTGAATCAATTTGTCTTTGAAAAAAGGGAGGGAAAATTTTTGGGCTATAACAACTACCCCTATTCAATCTCCTTAAACTTTAGGAGCTAGACTGATATGCTTTCCATTCAAGATCTGAAGGTGGAAGAGGATTGAATACTTAAGTACCCATAAATGTGCACTCGTCGGTGCATGAAGTAACGTTGTTGGTTGATAGTATTGCTTGAATGGGCTTAAATATGCCATTTGGAGAGATTATAGGATGTCATCGGGGATGGTATTACATATGCCATCCAAAGTAACTGTTGATAGGTGTATCAAAATGAGTCTACGCTTGATTGTGTGTGAAGAATTTTTTTTTCGGAAAATTTCTGAAGAAAAATGCTTTTCAGAACGAAGGCCCTGAAGGAGATGCTTTTCAAAATTCAGTCTCTGAAGGAGATGCTTTTCAGAATTTAGTCTCTGAGGGAAATCATTTGGTCATGCAAATAATCGCACCGTCCTATTTCGAGAATTGATCTGCAATTTGTTTTTCATTGGTAAACTCGTCCTATTTCATGAATTCATATCACCTGGTCATATTGATAGTTTTCCCCGTCTTGTTTAGGGAATTAATCCACGACTTGTTTTTTGTCGGTAAACCCGTCCTATTTCGGGAATTCACACCGCCTGGTCTTATAGATAGTTGCCCTGTCCTGTTTTCGAAATTAATCTCTTACCTATTTTTGTTGGTAAACCCGTCCTGTTTCAGGAATTCATACCTCCTAGTCATATAGATAGTTTCCCTTTCATGTTTCAAGAATTAATTTGTGACCTGTTTGAAAATTGCTGATGATATTCGTCTGTTTGCAAACTCTAACTGAAAAGACAAAATTAGCTTTATGTAATTTCGTGATGCATATAATGCATTAATGATGTTCTCAAGATAAATGAGAATGTTATATGTGTTTCGTGATGCATATTCTATGATGTATTGTGACATGATGTATGGATGAAATATGTCATTGAAGCATATTGATAACTCCTTGTAACAATGTCTAGCTGGGGAAAATAAATCCCAGATTGTTGCTGGGGATGAAAAAATGATTCTTCCGTTTCTGCTAGGAATAATTTTGCTGGAGATTCCTACTTTCTGTTTGAGGATACTTCGCTGGGGATCTTGGAATTCTTCTTGAGGATAATGGCATTCAAGGAGAGTCAATAGTTCATCGTTATTTTTGTTGAAGGATTTGATTCTTACATACCTTGATTGGGGATAAAATATATGGATATTCCTCTGGTGTGCTATCTATGCAGGTTTTAGATACCGTAGTAACTCTTCTGGGGATAACAACTTTGGTTAAACCATGCTGGAGAAGAGAATTTTGTTAGGGATTTACAGATTTGGAGTAATAAACTCTGTTGGGAATTAAATTCCTGTTAATTGTGTCGAGGAAATAAACTCTTATGGGGGATTGGAATTTGACAGGCTATGCTAAGGAAGTCTCCACCGTATGTTGGGAAAATGATAAAACTTCCTTACCCGCTAGGGGACCTATTAGGGATGATGATTCAGTCAAGCTATCCATTAGGGATATGGAGGTGAATTGCCGGAAGATGCCCGAATCTTAGTTTGTGGGCATATTAGACTTTCTAAGGAATATATCTCTGTTGGGGACGATCTTGTGAAGCTCTGTAGAGATAGTTTCATGGAGACTGCTCTGTGGGGATTTATTAATGACTTAAACATTATTCCAACTCCTGGAGTCTTCGATAAATGCTAATCCTGTTTTCATGCATATATTTGTAAATGGTAATCATATTCAAATGCATATGTTCATTCAATATAATCATTGGACGTTTTCGCAAACAAAATATAGAAAAAAAAAGTTTTTTGAAATTGAAACTGATTGCATTGATTTGGAAGATTTATCTATAAACAAATTATTTTATACAAAGAGACATAATTCCTAGTAAGAAGAAATCATTGTAAAAAAAGGTGTACAAAGAGAAACAGAGAAAAACAACTATGTGGAAATGATCCCATCAAGTTTCAACTCTGTTATTGCCCCTATGTCTTCAAGAATCTCATCCCTTGTTGTCGAAAGAAGTTGACTGGATTAATTTGTACCACTTGAACTTGACATCAGTGGTCATGCTGGCTGTTAGTAAACAGATGATCAAACGGGACATAGTCATACGCTTTAATCCCTAAAATTTTCCTGGACCTCCCCTTCGGGTTTTCAGTCCACATGGATATCTATTTTTGCCCAAGCCGCCTTTTCAGGATTTTGACTTGCTGAATGTACATTATATATATATATATATATATATATATATATATATATATATATATATATATATATATATATATATATATATATATATATATATATATATATATATATATATATATATATATATATATATATATATATATATATATATATATATATCCCTAATTTTTGCTCGAAGCCTTTTGGTTCACCGGGATGCCCTTACTTTTGCCTAGGCCCGTCAACCTAGCAGGTCACTTTTATGCGTAGTATCTTTTGACTATGTTCGTGTTCAGAGTGTGGAAGATCATCACCGTCCATGGTGATAAGTATCATAGCACTGCTAGAAAATATCTTCTTAATCACAAATGGCCCTTTCTACGTCGGAGTCCATTTGCCGCTGGAATCACCTTGTGGAAAGATGATGCGCTTTATTACCAAAACGCCAACCTAATACACTTGAGGTTTGATCTTCTTGTTAAAGACTTTGATCATGCAATTCTGATACATCTTACCATAACAAACAACCGTGAGCCTCTTCTCATCAATCAAATTTATCTGGTCAAGTTGAGTCTGAATCAATTTGTCTTCATCCTAATCTGCGTCTTTCATAATTCTCAAAGAGGGGATCTGGACTTCAACAGGTAAGACTGCCTCCATACTGTAGATGACAGAGAATATGGTTTCCCCAATTGATGTACATGCTAAAGTGTGATAACCATGAAGATAAAATGGTAACATCCCATGCCAATATTTATATGTCACTGTCATTTTCTACAAAATCCTCTTAATTTTCTTGTTGGCGGCTTCCATTGTGCCATTCATCTGAGGTCAATACGAAGAAGAATTATGGTGTTTAATCTTAAACTGCATGAAGAGTTCCGTGATCATAGTGTTGTTAAGATTGGTACCATTATCAGTGATGTTCCTCTCGGGTATGCCATAACGATAGATGAGGTTGTATTTATTGAACCGAGCCAAAACATTTATAGTAACCGAGGAAAACGAGGCTTCTTCAACCCACTTTGTAAAATAATCAATAGCGACCAGGATGAAACGGTTCCCATTAGATGTAGTAGGCTTAATCTCTCTAATCATATCAATGCCTCACATTGCAAACGACCAAGGAATAGTCAAGACATTCAGAGGAACCAGAAGAACATGTACTTTGTCTGTATAAATCTGGCATTTGTGATAAGTTATGGAATGGCGACGCCAATAAATTTCCATGGTTTACCAATAATAATCTACTCTCAAAATTTTATTAGCCATCGTATGTCCGCTGGAATGAGTACCAAAGACCCTTTCATGCATATCTTCCATAATCTTCTCAACTTCCTTCTGGTCTACACAACGAAGCAGAGTCGAATCATGATTACGCTTGTACAAAATTCCGTTACTCAGAAAGAAGTTGGTAGAGAACCTCCATAGGAATTTCTTATCGTTGATAGATTCCCCCTCGGGGTACTCTTGGGATTTGAGGTGTCTTTTCACTTCATGGTACCACGGCTTCTTCTCTACTCCATCATTATCAACTTCATAGCAATGTGCCGGCTCATCCAGTCTCTCAATAGTAATTCGAGGAGCTTCATTATCCTATGTGACTTTGGAAATGGACTACATGTTAGCTAATGTGTCTTCCAATTGATTCTCTTCTCGTGGGATGTGTTCAAAATTGATCTCCTCGATGTATGGAATTAACACCAATACATGCTCTCGATAAGGAATGAGATTCGGGTGCTTCAAATCCCATTCTCCCTTAATTTGGCTGATTACCAGGGCCAAGTCCCCATATACATTCAAGATTTTAATTCTCAAATTGATAGCAGCCCTGATACCCATGATGCACGCTTTATATTCTGCCTTGTTGTTGGTGTAGTCAAAACATAATTTGGCAGTGAAAGGCATATGGAAACCGTTGGGAGAGACAATCACAACTCCAATTCCATTACCAAGCATGTTAGAAGCTTCATCAAAAACCGTAGTCCACCGGGATCCTGGCTCAGGTCCTTCATACGGTCCAGGTTCTTCATAGTCAGTAACTAGCATAATATTCTCATTCGGGAACTCAAAATTATGGTCTGATAGTAGTCTATAGCCTGATGAGGAAAATGATCTGCCAGTACACTTCCTTTGATTGCTTTCTGATTGGTATACTGAATGTCTAATTCTGTCAAGACCATTTCCCATCTTGCTATTATTCCGGATAGAGCGGGCTTCTCGAATATGTATTTTATCGTATCCATCTTAGAGATTAACAAAGTTGTATGATTCAACATATACTATCTTAATATGCGATCAGCCCATGCGAAAATTTAACAAGTTTTCACGAGCAGTGAGTATCTTGTTTCACAATTGGTAAATATTTTGCTAAGGTAGTATAGTGCATGTTCTTTTTGACCAGACTCATCATGCTGCCCCGATACACACCCTATTGAGTTCTCTAACACTGTTAAGTATATGATCAGGGATCTTCCTTTAACTGGTGGTATCAGAATCAGAGGTTCTTGGAGGTACTTCTTGATTTTGTCAAAAGTTGTCTGACAGTCGTCGTCCCACTTCATTACTTGATCTTTCTTCAATAACTTAAAGATTGTCTAAAAAGTACCAGTCAAATGGAAAATAAATCTGGCAATGTAGTTCAATCGTTCCAGGAAACCTCTGACTTCCTTCTCAGTATAGGGAGCCTACATTTCTTGAATGGCTTTAACCTTGGTGGGGTCAACTTCAATACATTTACTACTGACAAAGAAACCTAGAAGTTTACCAGACCTTACCCCAAAGGCGCTCTTGTTTGGATTCAACCTCAGCTTGTACTTCTTTAATCTCTCAAATAGCTTGTGCAGGTAATCAAGATGTTCTTCTTCAGTCTGAGACCTGGCTATCATGTCATCAACATAAAACTGTATCTCATGATGGATCATGTCATGGAACAAAGCAACCATAACTCACTGATATGTTGCACCGACGTTATTCAAACCAAAAGGCATAACTTTGTAGCATAAATTACCCCACAATGTGACAAAGGTGGTCTTCTCCATGTATTCGGGTGCCATCTTGATTTGATTATAACCAGAGAAACCATCGTTGAAGGAAAATACTTTATGTTGAGCGGTGTTGTCAACCAGAACATTAATATGTGGAAGCGGAAAGTAATCTTTGGGGCTTGCCCTATTCAGATCTCTGTAGTCTACACACATATGCACTTTGCTATCCTTCTTAGGTACTGGCCTCACATTTTCAACCCATTGAGGATAGGACGTAATAGCTAAGAAACCTGCATTGAACTATTTCATAACCTCAACTTTGATATTTTCAGACATCTTAGGAAGCATACGACGAACCTTCTATTTTATAGGAGGAAATCCTTCATTCATTGGTAGATGGTAAACCATAATATCAGTATCAAGCCCTAGCATGTCTTCGTATGACTAACCAAAAATCTCAACATAGTCATGCAACATCTGGATTAATTTGTTTTTGACATTGTCTTTTAGGTTGGCACCTATCTTGACTTTATTCTTGTCCTCTTCAGTACCCAAGTTCACAACCTCGACTGGCTCTTCATGCGATTGTATGGCTCTTTCTTCCTGCATTAACAGACTAGCAAGTCCTCAAGGTACTTCACAATCTTCTTCATCTTCGTCCTCGAATTGGTAGATCAAATTTTCGAAGTCATAATTGGTAATAGAATAATTGTTATCAATGGGATCCATAGTGGATATGGATCTGCAATTTATCGTATGGGTGTGTGTAAGAACACATAGCTATTTTGAAAGCAATAAAATAAAATAAAAACAAAGAGCGTAAAATTTAAATACAAACGTCTAATGATTTATTGAATGAAAATATGTGAATGAAAAATGACAACCCTAACAAATGGACCGTTGTGCCTCGGGTAAAGCACAAGACTTAAAGTTATTGTTTAAAATTATATAACCAAAACTTCAAAGCAGGAAAATAGAAAATAACATTTACTCCTGACTAAAGGAGATTTGTATAACGTTTTCAGTCTTCCAATTGCTGAGTATGTTTCCAATGGTAGGAAAGAGCCAACTGTCTAGGTCATAGTCACTATCAGCATCTTCTACCATGTTGACTCCACTGTTGTTGATGCGGAATAATGGTCTCCCAGAACGAGCATGACGAACAACCCTCTGAGCCTCTAAAGTGAAAACCAAACCAAATTTGTCGAACTTGTAAGGAATTTCGAGAAGCTCACCCCAAGCAGCGCAACCACCTTCTTCCACCACAACTCTTGCATCTTTCAGAGAAGCCATTCTGGGTGGAACCCTGGTAACTTAGGAATAGCAGAAACATCTTCAGTAACGGTAGTTTTCCGAGGAATTACTTCAAAGGTCTGGCAGGGAGTCCCAGTGAATTCCCGGTCCATCTCAACATACTTAAAGGAGTTCAAGTGACTCACCATCCATTCTTCTTTACCACAAACCGTAACAATCTTTCCATTCACGGGATACTTTAACTTTTGGTGCAACATAGAAGTAACAACTCCTACCCCATGAATCCAAGGGTGTCCAAGTAAGCAAGAATAGGTCGGGAGAATGTCCATCAAATAGAAGATAGAGTCGAAGACCTGCAAACCTACTTTTATCAAAAGATCCACCTCTCCGTGAACCATCCTCTTTGAACCACCAAAGGCTCTGACCATAATGTCATTGGGTTTCAGCACAACCCCTTCATAGTCAAGCCAGTCTAGATCACCCTTCGGAAAAACATTCAACGTGGAACCCGTGACAAACAACACATGAGCTAAGGTAGTTCCCCTGCGCTCAATAGAAACATGTAGGGCCTTGTTATGGTTCCTTCCTGCTGGAGTCAAATCATCATCTGAAAAGCCTAGCCCATTATCAATGGTTAGGCTAGCAACATAATTTTCAAATTGATCAACAGAGATTTCTTGCAGTACATGAGCAGATTTCAAGATCTTTACCAAAGCCTGGGCATGGGCTTTAGAGAAAAACAATAGAGATAACATGGATATCTTGGAGGGGGTCTACCCCAGCTGTTCAACAATCTTATAGTCACTTTTCTGGATGATTTTCAGTACTTCCTCCATCTCTTGTCTGGAGGTATCTTCAGTGGTAACCTCTTTAGGTGCCCCATCTTGGGAAGACTCAGTGATTTATTCATTCCCCCGAGTCTCAGTAGTTGACTCAGTAGCAGTAACACAGACTGGTGTAGCAACGGTCTTTAGAGATATTTCTAGGGAGAAAACCCTTCCACTTCTGGTAACCTTACTGGTCCCAGAAATATTGTCAACATTGGGATCAGTAACTTCAGTCTCTTCACTTTTGACAACCAATGGTTATTGCTTAAAACCATGGTAGTAATCATAAGCTCCATAATTCCAGGGGATAGCCTTGTTAGAGGAATATGTAATTAGCCCTGGTGCGGTAATGATTAGGGGAGTAACTCTAGGTCAGGCAGAAATCTTGACAGGACCCTTGGAGGTGATCCTTACAGGAGTTCCAGAAATTACAGACACGACTTCAAGCTCCAATTCTTAAAAAAAATTATCCATAGAAGGAATCTTCTCAACTAGAATTATATGGTTATCCACTAGACGCTGAATACCTTCTCTCAGCAGTTTGCATCCATTGAATTGGGATGCACAACAGTAGCATCTTTCAATGCAACCCAAAAATAAACTGGCTGGCAATTGATTCTTCTTAATAGTTATCAGGGTAGAATCAAGTCACTTACATCAGAAACATAAGAAACATCATCAATAACGTTAATTCCTTTGTCGTGCTTAGGCATGGGTGCAGTAATCGCGTTGGGGGTCTCGGGAAGGTCAAATTCAATCTCTTTGGAGTCAATCATATCACGAATCTTATTTTCAGAGCCCAACAGTTATTTATGTCATGTTTGATACTATTGGAATGATAAACAAATCTTACATTAGGATTGTACCGAGCAGGGGAGGTGTTGGGATTCTGAGGAGGATCTCTCAATGCAATCATCTCTTCTTTCAATAGATGTTGCAATGCCTGAGACAATGGCAAGTTGATCTTTGTAAATTGTCTCCTAGGTGAATTTGTCCTATGTTGATTGCCTTGTTGATGTTACGTTGGTGCGGGAGTAGAGATTATCACTGGCCCACCGATTGATTACTGTTGTACCCCAAAATTTGCCCTCTCATTTTCTTTCAAGATTTTCATTTACATGGGTGGTTGTAAACTTTGTGTTGAGGAAAGTAAAATTTGAAGATGAATGAAATGTCCTTCGATTGGAACATCAAAGGTCCTTCGATTGAAACATCAGATTTTCCTTCAATTGGAGCATTAGAGTTTCCTTTGATTGCAACATCAGAGCTTCCTCCGATTGGAGCATCAGATCTTCCTTCGATTGGAGAATTAGAGTTTTCTTCGATTGGAGCATCAAAGCTTCCTTAAATTGGTACATTAGAGCTTCCTTATATTGGAGCATCATAGTTTCCTTCGATGGGAGCATCAGAGCTTCCATCGATAGAGAAATCAGAGCTTCCTTCAATTGGAGCATCATATTTCCTTCGATTGGAACATCAAAGCTTCCTTTGATTGGAACATCAGAGTGTCCTTTGATTGGAACATCAGAACAAAGTGTCCTTCGATTGGTATACCAGGGCAGGGTATCCTTCGAATGGCATATCAGTGCAGAGGTGTCTTAATCTAAAATGTTTTGACGAGGGAAGTTCTGAACACTTCGAATCAGAACTCAACCATCACCGGAATAAGGGTTGATCGATGGGGCTTTGAAGAGGGAAATTCTGAGTATTTTCAAATTCGAACAAGGCGCAAAATTGACATGTCCAAGTTTATTCAGTATCCCAAAATGGCATGATATATCTAAAAATGGAAGTATTTTAATTTGTCTGATTCTGTTTCTCAAAGCACTGTTAATGGTTGGTCTTCAATGCCATGTTTCCTTGTCTCTTCCACTATCTATAAATACAAGATGACAAACGCAAATCAAAAAGAGGGAGAAAGAGGGGACTCACACGCACGCATACCGTATCACACAGATCACGTTGCCACATTGATCAAAAATCCCAGAAGTGTCCCAATCGAAAAACCTTTTGCAGGCACCTTCAGTGTGAAAGAATACCAGATTCACGTTCCTGAGCAATCCAGGAGTCCACACCAACTCCTAAGCCAACATCTTCGCACCCAAAGCTGCAGATCGAAGCATATCGGCCATAGGTATAATTCTAAAGTTCAATTTCTTAATTTAAGAAAACTTGTTCGTTCTAATGTGTGTGTGCATGTTTGTAATGAAGTGTTAGACAAGTTACAATCTCAGGATTCTTAGTGTTTCGGGACAAGACAAACCTAGATTCGAATTAAGGAGAGTTTCGAATTAGGGAGAGGTTCGAGCTAGGGGGGGGTAAGGCCCCCCCTGGATCTCTAATGTTGATTCATTTTGCAGGAATACTGTTTAGGGCTTCGAAGCAGCAAGCTTCAAACTAGGTGGCAGGAACCTTTTGCCAATAACCTTTGATTCAGACTCTGGTGATTCGATTCAGGGTAACACAGCCAGGCTATTGAATCCAGGACTAGATTCAATTCAAGTCCAGGATGTTGTTTTGTTTTCTTTTTCTAACGAATTCCTTGCAGATCCAGTATCCTAAATCGAAGGATGATACGTCTAGATCAAACACCCCCAGATGTGTAGTCTCTCAGGAACCTTTGATCAAGACTCTTCATTGGATCTAAAGGCAACCCAAGCCTCTTTAATCCAGGCCTTCCTTCCAAGAATGCACTCTTTTCATTTACTTTTTTTTGTCTCTCGATTTTGTCCTTTCTTTTGATTGTTTTTTTTTATTTCTTATAAGCTTTAATTAACATTAAAAAACAAAAGAACATTAGGCTTAACTTTTTTATAATAATTTTTCAATTACTTAATTAATTATTTTAATATTTTCTTAAAAAAAACTTAAATTGAATAGACTTAGGATTTTTAAGTTAATTTCTTTTCATAAAGAAAACAACAAAAATAATTTTATCTTTATTTAATAGTTCTTAGGTTTTTTTTAGACGTAATATTTATTTCGCGCACGTTATTTTTGTTCTTGCATTTTATGTAAATAATGTAACTGATTATGGGATGTAATAGTCTAAATTTAAAATTCTGCATTTTATTTTCTTGGACTTTTTATGTAATTATCCCAAAGCATTGTAATAGTCTAGGATTTAAATTTTTGCACTTTAAATTTCGGTAACTATTAACTGCTAGTAATTAGGTTTGCATGGAAAGACTGAAAAGAAAACGATTCGATAACCCTAAATGTGCAAGATAAATGAAATGAATCAATACACTTGCACATGTTCACCCCTAGGGTATCTCCCACTTCGGTTGCCTTCAAAAACAGTCACAATTCTCGAAATGTGAGAATCTTTAGTCGTTGTCCTTTTGTTCAAGAGATCACAAGTCCCTCAATGACCCTTTCGATGCCGCCTCGGTTAAAAAGTGATCTTAGAACTTTAGGACAATATCTAAAAGTTCTTGCCAGTTGCCTTAGTGACCGTAAACATCCCTTCGATAGTCCCTCAACATCCAACGATAGGGCTACTTAATCATTAATAATAGGATAGCACTATCTAAATGAAAGGAGGAAAAGAACGCCTTTTTTCGAGTAGGTAGATAACTGTTAGGTACTTGCTCAAAAAACGATTTTTTCACACTACACATTCATTTTTTTTTCAAAAACGCTTTATCAACACTCTTGAGGACTGACACAAGAGTTATCATAAAGCAAACAAACTTTTCAAAACACACAAACACGAAATCAATTTTAAAAAATGAGCAAGTATCTAAGAGCCCGTGGAAAACCACGGATGGAAAGGGTGATAGCACCTTCCCTTTCCATAATCTACCCCCTTACTCAGAAACACTCGAAAAAGGTCTTTTTCTGTTCTTTTCACCCTTTCCTTTTTCGGATAAAAGAAAAGTCGATGGAGACTCTTGCTTATCGCACATTTGTGAATACAAAACGCAAACCAGTATAACAATCAGTTCTGGCACCGTATCACAGAACTGGCGACTCTGCTGGGTAAAAAAATAAAAAGTGGGGTTTACCTTAGGGTCTAGTTCCTTTTATAATTGCTTTCTTTGTTTACTTTGATTTCTTTACTTTTAAGGGTTTGTTGGGGTTATTTATAAGAATCCTAAACCCAGATCTCGGGACATTTTTTTTAGGTAAACAATAAAAGACCATGGAGACTGTACGGCATAGACCGATATGGTTTATGTGATGGTTGTGTTAGTGTGACACTTTGGTTGGTACCGGTATCCCTTGTGTTTAATCGAGGAGAATACGGGGCCGCCGCATGCTGTCGTGAAGCACTAACGAACCTTAGAACCTTCGTTGAACAAACTTGGCCATTAGAAAGTAGTGAGATAGCCGACCTCGGTGTAAAGCTGGGAACCGATTGATACACTCATTGAGATCATACTTTCGGGATGTTTTGGCTGCAAGAAAAGATTGCTAAACTGAAATAATACCGATAAAGAAAGATCAGTGATATTGAGATTCCTTAGAACCCAATTCCTATTTCTAAGACATGTTGAGCCATCTGAACATTCAAGAGGGTACTTACCTTAAACCTCATGCAAGCCTTTGAACCTAAGGTATATTGTGCGATTTGCTTGTGTTTATCTATGATTTAAGCATAATCATGACATCATAAACATCATAAACATCATAACATCCATTTTTCATTTCACTAACCATTTCAAGGACCAAGGGAATTTATCTTTGTTATGTTTTGCAGATCATCGCTTCCGCTCGTAGAAACACTATCTGAATCAGCTTTGTGAGAATACCTCTCAAACTCAAAGAGCTAGTATCAAGGGTTCCCGTGACTTCTTCATTTACCAAGAACTATGGTCGACTTCTTAGTCTGGTTACCTCAGGTTTTGATGAGAAGATGATGAGTGTACTCTTACAATTCTTTGGCCCTAAGCACCATTGCTTCACTTTTCTGGACTATCAGCTGGTACCCACCATGGAAGAATTCTCTCAATTATTGGACATACCTATTCTGGATCAGTTGCCTTTCACCGGTTTGGAAGAATATCCAAAGCCAGAGATTATTGCAGCAGCTTTGCATATGAAACAATCCGACATTGTATCCAACTGGGAACAAGAAGTGGAGTTAAAGGTTTTCTAACCAAGTACCTAATAGAGAAGGCTCAACTCTTTTGGGATTATTTGAACTTCCATGCTTTTGAAGAGGTCTTGGACCTTCTAATCTATGGGTTAGTACTATTCCCTAATCCAGACTTACTCATAGATATGAATGTTATCAAGGGCTTCCTCTCTCGCAACCCTGTGCCCACTTACTCGGAGATATCTTACATACCTTCCACACTCGTACCACGAAGAAAAGAGAGATTATTATGTGTTGTGTGCCATAACTGCCAAGGTGGTTTATTTCTCACCTCCCTAAACAATACTGAAGAATGAAGAAGGTTTGGGTTGTTCGCAAAGGATAATGTCACTTTCTCACGCAGATATTCTCTAGTATTCCCGATCTATGGGAGATATTTCTGTTATTGACCGCTTCGCGGAATTCCCTAATGTCCCATTACTTGGCATTAGGGGAGGCATAACTTATAATCCTTCTCTGGCTCTGCGACAATTTGGTTGTGCTCGAAGGGATGGTCCTCACGAGATGCTTATCCAGGGCATTATGTTTGACTATGAGGATGATGTTCAAGGGTATCGTCAGAGGTTCATACGAGCTTGGGGCATGGTAAACAGATTTGATACCGAACTTTGGGGCCGAAAACTTCCATCCCTATGGAACCTTATCTCCAATGGGTACAAGCTCGTGCTCAGAATCTCGTGATGCCATATATAGCCATCTTACCAGTGATTCTGGAGCCCATTACTGAAGGGGATGTTCCTTATACAGTTCTTCATCCTGACATGCCCACTGATCTTAAAGAGATGCAGAGATCTTGGATTCAGCTGAAGAAAGAGAGGGATACATTTAGAGATCATTTTTATACCCATGAGAGGAAAGTGTTGGAGCTCACGAAGCAACTTCACTAAGAAAAAGGTCTTAATGTCTGTCTCGACACAAAGAGGAAGTTCCCATGGGAAACCTGGTTTCTTAATTTTTAGAATTTTTCAATTGTAAGCCTAAAAGGAAATTGTATTTTGAATTCTACTAATAAAATCTTTGTTTCGTCTTGGCTCATAAACTTAAATTTCCCAAAGTCCTTGAAAATATTGCATACGCATATCATACATGTCATTGTGTTGTATGTAATGCCCGGAAATTCATTAAATTATTTAAATGAATTATTGAGGATTTAAATTGTTGGAAATTAGTCGAAGAAGGAATTATCGGAATAATTATTAGGAGCATTATTGGATTATTTGAATGGATAATCGAATAATTAGTCAATTTAGTCAAGAGAAAATAATATTGGATTTAATGTTGATTTTAATAGAATTTTATTTTATTAGTTGGGTCAAGTGGGGTGTGTGAAATAGCAAGATTAGGAATAGAATTAATAGGCCAATTAAAGTTACTAGTAGACCTATTATTATATTAGGTTATGATATATAGAAGCTAGCAGCCAAAAACCAAAAGAAAAAAACAGTTATCACGTAGCAGTAGAAGAAACAAGGTTTTGGAGGCACCAAGTGGGAGGAAAGCAAATTTAGAGAACTCGCCGTCAAACCAGTTGCAGTTTCAAATGGAGAATTCGACTGACCGAAAAACCAAAAGGTAAGGGTGGGGTTCGGATTTTATAACCGGAAATATGATGGTTAGTATGTAGGATCGGGGTTGTGTAATTATCCGTAACCTGTGTTGAATTTTGTGTTGAATTTTCGTATGGAATAAATTATGTTGTTTGATTAATGAAGTAATAGGGTATAATGATTAGGTGATGAATTATCATGATCAGAAATAAGGTTTTTAGGACTGTAGTATAATTCCCGTAGCAAAATACATTAGAAACGTAGAAAATTATGCAGGAAATCACAGGATGCGTCGACCTCAAACTGGATGAGTCGATGCAAGGAGGCTGTTGGACTCAGGATGAGTTGATGCATGGAGGGTTGCATCGATACATAATGAGTACAAGACTCAGGATGAGTCGACGCAAAGGAAGGAGGTGTCGATACATGCTGGGTTTTGAATCAGAATGAGTCGATCCATAGGGGGATGCGTCGACTCATAGCGTGAAGAAGAAGCAGGATGAGTCGATGCATAATGTTTTGTGTCGATGCATACTGGATAATTTTGATAGGATTAGTTTTTAAGTTGTTGTAACTTGAGTTGTACGATGCTGTTTGAGATGCCATTCGAAGCGTTCATTAGCTTACGTGATGGACTTTATTCTAGATGATTTAAATGATAATTAAGAGGTGTAATTCCAGTAACTAATTTAGGACTTATGATTAATTCCCGTAGATGACCGTTGTGCTGTTTTTAGGACTGAATGATGAATTTTGAGATGTTAGAGGCTGCTGTTAGAATTATAACGGTAGGATTAATGACAGAAGTGAAGTAGAACTGCAGAATAATAGTATGGCCTACTGTATTATTAATATACAACTGAGTTATTAGTGAGATGTGATTATTAGAGTTTTGCTTGATAATTATGATGAATAAATGATGTTTAATAAATTATTTTGATGTTATGAGATGTTGTTAATTGAGATGTTTGAGATAATTGAGATGTGATTGAATATGTGAAGTGTTAGGCTTATTGCCAGTGATGCAGGGATGTAGGCGAATGCCTCGTAATGAAGTTTGTGGTGAATGATATATATGTGATGTTGTATGTTACATGAGTCTCATACATTTGCATTTTGTGAAGGCATGTATTGGCGGATTTGTGAAGTAGGCTTATGCCTTGTGCCTCTATTAATTGGCAATCAGTGAAGAGGGCTGAAGCCATGTTGGTACCACATGCATATGCACAGTTGTGTCACATTTGAATTGCATTTTGAATCGCTGATGATAATTGTGAATGTTTATTGATTGTTGTGTGTTGTTGAGAAGCGGTGAAGTTTATAATGCTCTTATCTAATATATTAATTATCATAATCTTATTTATATTATTCGATGTCTCACCCCTTTATTTGTCTCGCCGTTTCCTTTATATTGGTAACAAGGAGTAGAGACTTAGTAGCATGTTGGTGTCGTCGCTCTGATACGTAGCACTCGGGGGGGGGGGGGATGAATGTTTATTTGATATTATGATGTTCTAAGTTTATTTCAAGTTCTTGTTTTAAGAAGTTGTTTTCTTTGAATTAAGTTGTTTAAAAGATGCTATGTTTCCTTTGAAGTTTTAAAGTTGTGAATCCGCTACATATTTATGGAAACAAGTTGAAATACTTTTGAAGACTAATAAATTGTTATAAGTTCTTTGGATCAATATGTGCTATGTATCTATTATGATAGGTTTTTATGTTGTTGGTTTTTGGAATGAGAACGTAATGCCCCATGTTTGCGGAAATTTTTGTTAGAACAAAGTTTGAATCTACTACCCTATGTTTAAGTTTTGATGATAACAAAGTGAAAAGATATATTATTTATATGATTCATGTAAGAACTATTTGCTGCCTAAATTATTACGTTCTGATTCGCAGATACTCTGATTGGTATAAGCAAGATCACACCTAATCAGCATCAGAATTTTGGTTCCTGACATCAGCATCAGAAGTTGCCATATCAGAATGTCAGAATCAGAAGATTAATTCACGTATATGCTGAAGTCTGATAAACAGAACTGCGCTCAACACTCTGATAAAGAAACACAACAGTTCATCAGCAGCTAAGCAGATTCAGAATGAGCCAAGCCAGAACTTGCATTAAGTAAGCAACGGTACTATGCATTGAAAGCAAATTAATACCAACGGCCTCATTCCAGACAAGATCTTCTCGATAAGGAAAGTTTGTTATTAGCATTGAATCAAGAATATTTCTCCAACGTTCAAACATCTCAGTGCTATATAAACAAGACTTTGAAGATTGAATTGGCTAATGCTCTCCAAATCTTTACACGCCAAAAAGCTGATCATAATCTTCCTTCTTTCAGTTTGCTAAACACTACACATTCTCTTATTCAATCATTGTTTAGCAATATAGTTTCTAAGCTTTAAGTTGTGTATACATCACAGTTGTGATACAGTTTTGTAGAAAACATTCACACACTTAGATTTATCTTCTTTGTAAGAAAGTGTTTCCTTGACAAACCGGGTCGTGGTTTGCATCAAGAAGGCTTTAGCAGTTGTTAAAGCAATCTGTAATATTCAGTTGAATATAGTGGATTAAGACCTCGTTGGAGAGAGGCGAAATCACCTTGACGGGTGGACTGGAGTAGTTTGAGATCAAACGAACCAGGATAAAAATATCTTGTTCATTGCATTGATTTTCAGTTTTACAATTCAACCCCCCCTTCTTGTGTTTTTCACTACTTCAATTGGCATCAGAGCGCCTGGTTCTGAGCTAAAACACTTAACCGTGTCAGTACAAGATCCAGCGTCAGAAAAACACAATGGCAGGAAACAATTCTCACACCAGCAATGACAACAATGAGGACAGAGACAGATTCAGCGGCAAACCTCCAGTCTTTGATGGAGAAAACTTTGATTACTGGAAAGACAGAATTGAAAGCTTCTTTCTGGCACATGATGCTGATCTGTGGGATATGGTGACAGATGGATACACGCACCCTGTGAATGCAAGCGGTCAGAAGATTGATAGAAAAACAATGTCTGACCAACAAAAGCGTGACTTCAAGAATCACCACAAGGCCAGAACCATCCTCCTCAGCGCCATCTCCTATACTGAATATGAAAAGATCTCCAACAGAGACACAGCAAAGAACATTTTTGACTCACTCAGAATGACGCATGAGGGCAACGTTCAGGTCAAAGAAACTAAAGCTCTGGCGCTCATTCAGAAGTATGAGGCGTTCAAAATGGAAGAACCTGAATCCATTGAAACAATGTTCTCAAGATTCCAGATTCTGGTAGCTGGTCTCAAGGTTCTGGACAAAGGATACTCTACTGCTGACCATGTCAAGAAAATCTTCAGAAGTTTACCCAAGCAGTGGAGACTAATGGTTACAGCTCTGAAGCTAGCTAAAGATCTCAACAAAATCACTCTGGAGGAAATTATCAGCTCCCTCAGAAGTCATGAGATAGAGCTAGAAGCTGACGAGCCTCAGAAGCAAGGTAAGCCTTTAGCATTAAAATCTAACAAAAAATTTGAGTCTAAAGTTTTGCAGGCAGTTGAAGAAACATCTGATGGATCCTCATCAGAAGAAGACGAACTCTCCCTCCTTTCCAGAAGAGTAAATCAATTGTGGAAGCAAAGACAAAGGAAGTTCAGGAATCCCAGAAGATCTGATCAGAACGAGTCTTCTTCCAGATACAGAAGGACAGATTCTTCCTCTAGATACAGAAGATATGAAGGCTCCTCTAGTAGCAAAAAGCCAAACACCAAGGACATCATCTGCTATGAGTGCAATGAGCAAGGACACTATAAGAGTGACTGCCCAAAGCTTCAGAGGGAAAAGCCCAAAAAGAAGTTTGGAAGAGAGAAGAAGAAAAGTCTCATGGCTACATGGGATGACTCTGACTCGTCTGAAGCTGACTCAGAATCAGATGATGAAAGGGCAAACATAGCTCTCATGGCTAACATCTCAGAAGATAGTGAAGCTTCTGAATCAGACTCAGAATCAGATACTGAAGAGGTATTTCCTAACTTTGCTGTTAACTTTACCAAGGCTGAACTTGCTGAAAGCCTTAATGAGATTCTGGAACGGTATCAGCAAATTAGAGTTAAATTCAGAGACCTGAAAAGGAATCTTGAATCTGACTCTAATAAGACTGAGAGTCTCAAATTGGAGAATTCTGAGCTGAGAAATAAGATTTCAAAATTAGAAAACACTTTACAAAACTCTCAGAAGGAACCAATTTCTGAAACTCCCAGCAACGCTGATGAGATCATCAAGGAGTATGATCACAGTTTCCAGAAGTTCCTCGCTAAAAGCATAGATAGAAGCAAAATGGCTTCAATGATCTATGGAGTTAGCAGAAATGGCAGGAAAGGAATAGGATACCAAGGTAAGGTTCCTACACCAAAGAATGTCATGGACTTAACCATTAAACACATTCCTCTGAATTCACATTTTGTGTATGGTCACACACATGATATTAAATACACTAGCAGTAAGCACTCTGTGAAACCAAAATTCAACCAGAGTTTTGGTAAAACTAACAAATCAGGACCTAAGAAAATCTGGGTACCTAAGGATAAAATAATACATGTTGCAGATATCTTTAGCAGCAAGTCAGAAACACCAGTCATGGTACCTGGACTCTAGCTGCTCGCGACACATGACGGGAAGAAGGCTTATGTTCCAAAGCCTGGAACTTAAGCCTGGAGGCCATGTTGGTTTTGGAGGCAATCAGAGGGGAAAGATAATTGGCTCTGGAACTGTAGGTAATGGAAATCTTCCCTCTATTAATAATGTTTTGCTAGTAGATGGATTGATGCATAATCTGTTATCCATAAGTCAATTAAGTGATAACGGTTAGGATATAATCTTTAATCAAAAATCATGTAAAGCTGTTAGTCAGAAATATGGGACTATCCTGTTTAATGGTAAGAGGAAAAACAACATTTACAAAATCAAACTTTCTGAACTAAAGAGTCAGAATGTAAAATGCCTTATGTCTGTTAACAACGAGCAGTGGATCTGGCACAGAAGATTGGGGCATGTTAGTATGAGAAGAATATCTCAGATTAACAAACTCAATCTGGTCAGAGGACTTCCTAATTTGAAGTTCAATTCAGATGCTCTGTGTGAAGCATGTCAGAAAGGCAAGTTTGCAAAACCTTCTTTTAAATCCAAAAATGTTGTTTCTACCTATAAGCCATTAGAACTTCTGCACATTGACTTATTTGGACCAGTTAAAACTGCTTCAGTCAGTTGCAAGAAGTATGGGTTAGTAATCGTAGATGACTATAGCAGATGGACATGGGTAAAGTTCTTAAGACACAAGGACGAGTCACACTCTGTGTTTGTTACCTTCTGTAACCAAGTTCAGAATGAAAAGGATCTTAGAATCGTTAAAGTCAGAAGTGATCATGGTGGAGAATTTGAAAACAAAGATTTTGAGTCATTCTTTAATGACAGAGGCATCCTGCATGATTTCTCTTGTCCTAGAACTCCCCAACAAAATGGAGTTGTAGAACGAAAGAACAGAACATTGCAAGAAATGGCCAGAACCATGATCAATGAGACAAACGTTGCTAAGACCTTCTGGGCAGAGGCAATAAACACAGCGTGCTACATTCAGAATAGAATCTCAATAAGACCTATTCTGGAAAAGACTCCATATGAATTGTGGAAGAACAGAAAGCCCAACATTTCATATTTTCATCCATTTGGATGTACTTGCTTTATATTAAATATAAAGAATTATTTGAACAAGTTTGACTCTAAAGCACAGAAGTGTATCATGTTAGGATACTCTGAACGCTCAAGAGGGTACAGAGTATACAATACAGAAACACAGATTGTGGAAGAATCAATCAGTGTTCGTTTTGATGATAAGCTTGACTCTAGAAAGTCAAAGCAGAATGAAGTTTTTGCAGGTATGGAAATTGAATTTACAGGTCCTGAAGACAAGTCATCAGAAGCTCTCAACTCAGACACTCCTTCAACGTCTGAAAGGAGCACTGCTAGCAATCCTACAACAGCTGCTGATCAACCTCAGAAGAGATTACCCAGAAGCAGCTTGGATCACCCAGAAGAGACTATCTTAGGAAGAAAGGAAGATCCAATCAGAATAAGAGCAAGCTTCAGAAACTCTGAAGAAACTCTCATGGGACTTGTGTCTCTGATTGAACCTTCTTCTATTGATGAAGCACTTCTGGATAATGACTGGATTCTGGCAATGCAAGAAGAGCTGAATCAATTCACCAGAAACGACGTATGGGATCTCGTTCCCAGACCAAAAGGATTCAACGTCATTGGAACAAGATGGGTGTTCAGAAACAAGCTAAATGAACAAGGTGAAGTCATCAGAAACAAGGCACGATTGGTTGCACAAGGTTATAGTCAGCAAGAGGGGATAGACTATACAGAAACCTTTGCCTCAGTCGCCAGGTTAGAATCTATCAGACTTTTAATTTCATTTGTTGTTAATAGAGGCATCACCCTGTATCAGATGGATGTCAAAAGTGCATTCTTAAACGGTTATATAGAAGAAGAAGTTTATGTACACCAAGCCCCTGGTTTTGAAAATACAAAACATCCAGAACATGTTTTCAAACTAAAGAAGTCACTATATGGTCTGAAACAAGCTCCCAGAGCTTGGTATGAAAGGCTAAGTAACTTTCTATTAGAAAATGAATTTACCAGAGGGAAAGTGGACACTACTCTATTCTGTAAATCAGTTAAGAATGGCATCTTAGTTTGTCAAATTTATGTTGATGATATTATTTTTGGTTCTACTAATCCTTCTCTTGGAAGAAAATTTTCTAAGTGTATGCAGGCAGAATTTGAGATGAGCCTCATGGGGGAACTGAAATTCTTTCTAGGAATTCAGATCAATCAAACTCCAGAGGGAACTTACATTCATCAGAGCAAATACATTAGAGATCTTCTGAAGAAATTTGACCTCTCAGAATGTAAGCCATCAAAGATTCCAATGCATCCCACGTGCATTCTGGAAAGAGAAGAGGTAAGCAAAAATGTAGAACAGAAAGTCTACAGAAGTATGATTGGTTCTCTCCTCTATCTGACTGCTTCAAGACCTGACATATTATTCAGTGTTTGTATCTGTGCTAGATTCCAATCAGATCCTAGAGAATCTCACTTAACAGCTGTTAAGCGAATTTTCAAGTATCTGAAAGGTACTACTAATCTGGGTTTGTTTTATAGAAAATCTAGTGATTACAGCTTAGTAGGCTACTGCGATGCTGATTTTGCTGGAGACAGAGTGGAACGTAAAAGTACTTCTGGAAGCTACCAGTTTCTGGGAGAAAATCTGATCTCTTGGTCCAGCAAAAGGCAATCAACAATTGCGCTATCAACAGCAGAAGCTGAGTACATAGCAGCAGCAGGATGTAGCATACAAATTCTCTGGATGAAAAGTCAGCTTGAAGACTTCCAGATTTTTGAGAGTAACATTCCTATACTCTGTGATAATACTTCTGCTATTTGCTTAAGTAAGAATCCCATTTTACATTATAGAGCTAAGCATATAGAAATAAAACATCACTTCATTAGGGACTATATTCAGAAAGGAATTTTGAACTTAAAATTTATAGATACAGACCACCAATGGGCTGATATCTTTACTAAACCCCTTTCAGAAGATAGGTTTAATTTCATTCTGAAACATCTCAGCATGAAAGTCTGCCCAGAGTTAAAATGTTTTAATTCCATATATTTACCTTCAGAATGTAATTGTTTTACTGTGAACTTCTGATCAATCTTCTTTCAGAAAGATAGAACATGTAGATTGTATCAGATGCAAGTCTAAAGATCTGAGAGTCTAAGCTCACTACATCAAACAAGTGTCATCCAATCATCAGCAAATCTTTGAAGTAGAACGCGTGCACGCTTCTGAGAAGGCAAAACGCTGATTGGGTGCATTGAGACACATGTCTGGTAACCGTTTTTAAGTATCTTTCTAAAATCCCCCAAAATCAGCAAGCATTTAATAAAAGTAATCATGCTTTTAAAACGCAATCATGATTTTTCTCTTTCTTAAAAACGTTTATTTTTTCAAAATATTCTGAAACTCTATTTAAACACATTAACATCTCATTCTAATTCTTTACAGTTTCTCACTAATACTCAAGCATTCTCTGCATTTTTCTGTGTTCATCTCTTGCAAAACCTTTTTTTCTCAGTTTCTTCTCAAAATCTTTTAGTGTGAACAATGGCAACCTCCAACAGTGCTTCTGCAGGTCCTCAGAAGAAAGCATCATCTGAACAGTATCAAGTGCCATTCAGAACACTCCTCACTCCTGTGAAGAATCTTGAAGTGTTATCTGAATTGATCATTGATTTTGGAAGCTTGAAGGAGAACGGTTTTGACCTAACAGAAGAAGTTAGGGCACAGAAATGGGAAAGGTATTTTGACAGGTTGGTTGGACCAACATTCCCTATGTTAGTCAAGCAGTTCTGGATTCATGCGAAGGCTTCAACGCATCTAGTCACCTCCTTCGTTATGGGGAAGAAGATTGTGATCACTGAGGATCACATAGCAAGGTTAATCGGTTACAGTGGTGGTGGCGTCCGCTGTGTTGATATGGCTGAGAGATGTGCTGACGTTGGCGTGATAGCTGCAAGGATTTTCACCCATGGGGTGCCCAGCAGCAAGATCAAAGATCTGAAAGATCACCACAAAGTTTGGGCTAAGATAATTCTGGGGTGCTTCAACCATAGGAAGCCAACTAGTTCACCTGATTACATAAATGTGGATTAGCAGTTTCTGATCTACTTTATTGATCAGAAGGTAAAAATCAACTTGGCTCATCTTCTGTTCAACCACCTCAAGACAAGTGTGAAGGAAACCAGGGAAGAAGAAAGAACAAAGAGGGATTGGATACCCTTTGGAAGGTTGATATCAGATATTCTGACATAGAATAGGCTGATAGAGCATCTGATAGAAGCTCAAGAGTTAAGCACCATTGAACCAACAGTTGGGAAGCCTCTAAACGCGAAGAACTTGAAGAAAATGAAGTTGATAGAGAATATAAAAAAGGAACCCAGAGCTACTCCTATTGCTGATATCACCAGCAGAAGAGTTCCACTGAGTGACTTTCCTTTATTTTCTGAGATAGAATCCAAACCAGATGTGGTTCTCAGATACTTAGACACGTGCAAGGCAGATGGTACAAATCCAAATCTGATTATCAAAGATTTGCATCAACCTCAACAAGAAGTGACTCTGAAGAAGACGAAGAAGAGGAAGGCACCTTCAGAAGGATCATCCCAGCAGACACCCAAGAAAAGAGGTAATTTATCTGCTGCTTCTGTTTTAAATTCTTCTACTATTCCAGCATCTATTCCACCTCCAACCTCTCATAGAATCTCAATCCCCATCCCAACAATAGATGAAACTGAACCAGAAGATGACCCTTCTGAGGCATTAAAACTCAGAAGACCCAGAACCAAACATCCCAAACCAATCTCAACAACATCAGCAATTGACAAAGTGTTGTCTGACATTGATCAACACACTTCTGATCACTCCGCTAATCCAAGCTCTGAACCACAAATTGTCCCTCATCCACAACCAGAACAACAACAATCTGCTGAAGAACCAGAACAACAACAACCTCTCTCATCAATTCCAGAAGAACCCCTTATCCCTGAACAACCAGAAATTCATCCACCATCACCTCAACCTGAGTTTCATCACTCTGAAACTCAAACTCCTCCACCTTCTGAACCTCATTCACCTCAATCATCTGAACCACAACCTCTGGCAATCCAGCTGCCATGTGGAACAACAGTCACCATGGCACAGTTGCCATCCTCACCAGAATCTACACCACCAAATACTCCCAAAACACCAAACAGTCCAATCATAATTTCTGATTCTCCCACTCCATCTCCAAAACAAACAGCTGCCAAGCAAACCACCGAAAACCCCAGCAGGACATTCATAGACTTAACCAGCCTTGACCGTCTTGCTGATCTGAAACACAAAATAGCCATCCCAAAACCAAAACAACCAGATGTTGGCTCTGGTATTATGAATTTTGAAACAGGTTTGCAGCAATGGATTGCTTCTCTGAAGCAAGTCTGTCCTGGAATGATTGACCCAGCTGCCTCTGACCAGCTCTGGTCACAATTCAGACTTTGGGTACGTGCTGAAGCCCTCAAGTTGCAGGATATCAACTATGAGCAGGCACAACAGAACTTCAGCAAGCTGCTGAAGGAAGTTGAAAGTCAGCTGCCTCAGGAAGCTGTGCTCCCTCTGGATAGTGAACCTTGGTCTGAGAAACAGCTAGCTTCAAAGGTGCAACCAGAAGAAGACAAGACCATTCAAGCTGAAGAAAGTCAAGCAGAAGATGTTGCAGAAAGCTCTCAGAAGCTTCCTGCTTCTGATGCTTCTCAAGCTGCCTTGGACAGGCAGACTCTAGAAGAACTGAAGCTGAATGACATGCGCCTGCAGCAGAGAATGGATGAAAACGACCAGAAGATGAAAGAAAGAATGGATGTGCAGGATAGCAAGATTGACACTGTTGTCAGCATGGTGCACAAGCAGAATGAGACTGCTGATCAGATCAAAGCCATGCTGGAGAACCTGTTCACCCGCTTTCCTCCCCAACCTTAGTTTTTTCATTCATGTCATTTTCATGTTTTCTTTAATTTTCTGACGTACTATTTGAATATGCTTTGTTTGATTCTGAACCTTTTTAATATGACAAGTTTTTCTGATCTTAATTTGTTTTAGCACATCACCTACACTTTTTCATTGCTGACAAAAAGGGGGAGAACAAGAATGATATTTTAAACAATAACGGCTAACTAGACATAAATTCTCGAACATTCTAACTCTATTATACTTGAAAATGTTTTCTGTTTTGCTTAAAGTCTACAGGTACAAGGAAGCTCCTAGACACTCTAAAGACTAAAAGCTCTGAAGCTCTGATCCGCTCTGATACTCTGATCCAAAGCAAAGCTCTGACAAGAAAAGCTTCTGATACGCTGATCTGAAGCTCTGCTCTGATATGCTGATCTAAAGCTTCTGATAGTCAAAGACTCTGATACTCTGATGTTCAAAGAAAGGCAAAAAGATCTGATCCTGAAGAACACTTGTAATCAAAAAGGGAAGTAATAAACTCATGGGGAGTATCTCTCAACTCTGATATCCTTTTATCCCTTATCTTTGATAACCTCTTACTCTGATGCATCTCTCTGATACCTTTTCACGTTATTTTCATTTAAAAAATATCTAGTTTTTGTCATCATCAAAAAGGGGGAGATTGTTAGAACAAAGTTTGAATCTACTACCCTATGTTTAAGTTTTGATGATAACAAAGTGAAAAGATATATTATTTATATGATTCATGTAAGAACTATCTGCTGCCTAAATTATTACGTTCTGATTTGCAGATACTCTGATTGGTATAAGCAAGATCACACCTAATCAGCATCAGAATTTTGGTTCCTGACATCAGCATCAGAAGTTGCCATATCAGAATGTCAGAATCAGAAGATTAATTCACGTATATGCTGAAGTCTGATGAACAGAACTGCGCTCAACACTCTGATAAAGAAACACAACAGTTCATCAGCAGCTAAGCAGAGTCAGAATGAGCCAAGCCAGAACTTACATTAAGTAAGCAACGGTATTGTGCATTGAAAGCAAATTAATACCAACGGCCTCATTCCAGACAAGATCTGCTCGATAAGGAAAGTTTGTTATTAGCATTGAATCAAGAATATTGCTCCAACGTTCAAACATCTCAGTGCTATATAAACAAGACTTTGAAGATTGAATTGGCTAATGCTCTCCAAATCTTTACACGCCAAAAAGCTGATCATAATCTTCCTTCTCTCAGTTTGCTAAACACTACACATTCTCTTATTCAATCATTGTTTAGCAATCTAGTTTCTAAGCTTTAAGTTGTGTATACATCACAGTTGTGATACAGTTTTGTAGAAAAGATTCACACACTTAGATTTATCTTCTTTGTAAGAAAGTGTTTCCTTGACAAACCGGGTTGTGGTTTGCATCAAGAAGGCTTTAGCAGTTGTTAAAGCAGTCTTTAATATTCAGTTGAATATAGTGGATTAAGACCTCGTTGGAGAGAGGCGAAATCACCTTGACGGGTGGACTGGAGTAGTTTGAGATCAAACGAACCAGGATAAAAATATCTTGTTCATTGCATTGATTTTCAGTTTTACAATTCAACCCCCCCTTCTTGTGTTTTTCACTACTTCAATTTTGGCACTCTGATTTTAATATAACTGTGGGGTAGATTTGGGGTGTTACATTATACCCTAAAATTTTCCCTCTCATTTCTCAAGGATTCTCTCGTAAGATCTTCTATGACGTCAAGTTTGCATCACTCATACATCAATTTAGGCTTGGAATTGGCATAAGGGCAAAATGGTCAATTGCATATTAGAAAGTCAAACTTTAACTTTTTGGTCAACATTACATTCCAAAGATCAAATTTCATCAAGACATGCAAGAATATCAAGCTTGATCATCAAGAAAGTCAAGAAAATCAAAAGTCAACTTGAAAAGTCAAGATTTCCAAGACTTAGAAATTTTCTAAGTGTTTTTATACATGATAATTTCATCACTTCATGCCATTCTTTCATCATGATGCAAGATGATTCAAAATAAACATTCAACATGAAAGTTATAGATCACCATGATATCTACAACACTGCTTTACACAGCTTCTCCTAAGTATGATGGGATCTCAAGTTACAAATTCATGAAGCCATGGCATTTTCATTTAACACTTAGAGAAATTTTCAACAGATTTTGGTCAGGATTTTACCCCAACTTCTTGGCATTTTTTCACATAGTTCCAAGATAATTTTGTCAAAATGGCCAACATAAAAGTTATAGAGGATGTTTCAAGCTTTCCAAAACATCCAAGAGCATAAATTTATCATACTTGAGCTACGAGATTCAAGGGCTTGAAGTTGGCCATCCATCTTTGAATTGCAAGTCATTCTAAGTGAAGAACACATAATAAAACTCTCATGATTTGCTGCATAATCTTATATTGCAGGCTTCTTTGCTTGCAAATCTCATCATAATTTAATGCTTACACCCACTCTTGAGCTATTACCCAAGTGTTTAAACCATTGTCCAAAAGATCTTTCTATTTATGGCATAAAGGCATCATTGCTATTCTTGAAAAGCAAAGCTTTTTGTACAAAGTTTGTCTTGAGCCCATACCTTGCTTGTTGCTGATTATACTCAACCATAAATCATGGGAAGTAGCTCCTCTTTACCAACAACTTTGGTACTTCACCTTGGGAGTATGGAGTACTTGACTTAGTTTCATCTTTGTAATCCAACCAATCCATAACATGCTGTCTTATAAACCTAATCAGATCATATGCACAAACCCCTTGCCTATAAATAAAAGAAGCATTTGCAAGAGAAAGAGGTTGGAAAAGGTTAGAAAAAATAGAGAGAAAAGCCATAACTTTTATTGGTAAACCCTCAAAATCTCATATTCACAAAAGCCATAACAGTCCATAAAACTTCCACTCTTGAGTTTTAAAGTCCAAACCTTTGAACCTCTCATACTTTGCAAATTTTGTCCAACCATATAAACACTCCACATACATCATATAGAAGTTGTTCAAACACAAGAAAAACTTATGTAACATCACTATCATCACTTCCTAAGCTCAACAACAGCCCATACAGCAGCTCAAACTCAAAGCACAAATTTCAGTTTCAAGGTAAGTTTTCTTGATTTTTAACTCTTAATACAAGCATCATTAATGGTTTATTTGTGAAGATAAAATGTAGTAACCATTGTCCTTAAAGATAACCTTTTGTTTATCTTCCATTCTATTCATTATGTGTTGAAAACTAACCCATGTATGCAACAAAACAATGTTGAAGTAGAAAAAATGACAGTATGAGTCGACACATAGCCTTACGAGTCGATACATACTGCTTTATAGTCCCAAAACAGAAGAAAAAACAATGTATGAGTCGACACATAGCCTTATGAGTCGATACATACTACTTTACAGGCCCAAACCAGAAGGAAAAAACAATGTATGAGTCGACACAAAGCACGTATGAGTCGACACATGCAGTGTATGAGTCGACACATACCATTATGTATCGACTCATACTGAGTTGATTTGGCAATACAGGGGCAAGGAAAGTTATGTGTCGATGCATGTGAGCTTGTGTTGACACATAATAGTTCAAAATGCATTTTTTCCTTCTTTTATTACTACTTTTACATTTCCTTCATGGTTATTCGATATGGTTGTAATATTTAAGTTCCTACTTCATCCCCATTTGTAAATTGTACCCTCATCCCCTAAATTATGTAATAGCGTAGGACTTTACATTTCTGCAATTTATCGCTTTCAAATATAAATGCTAGTAACTAGGATTTGTATGGCAAGACATAAAATCACCAAGTAGATAACCCTAATCAAATATTAAATGCATGCAAATCAAACACATTATTCACACATGCACCCTTAAGGTTAACTCCACTTGTTTCCTTATAAATGGCCATATTACGCATGTAAGTTATCTTAGCAAAAACAAACAAATACAAGATCATAGTCCCTCGATGAGGCTATCTAAGTTGCCTTACAAATGATCTTAGTCCTTCAAAAAGAATGCTAAGATACCTTGCAACATTGCTAATCATGGCTATACGATGACCCACACCCGTCCCGTTTATATCCAAAGATAGAGTTGCTTACCAAATCAATGGTAAGACAACAATGTCAAAGGAAAAGAAAATGAACACGACATTTGAGTAGGTAGATTGTTCATAGTTACTTGCTCCATTTCAAAACAAACATCCTTGCTATTTTCCAAAATAATCACCTACACTTTCAAAAACACCTTTCAAACTTGAAAACATTTTCAAAAGCTCAACACTTTGTATACGTTCTTACGAACTAGAACTATTACAAATTTTTCCTAAACGACGGTGCCTTTTCAAAATACTTTCAAAAACCACACAAAGCACATTTTTAAACAAAAGCAAGTGATCTAGCAAGTAACTAAGAGCCCATGGAAAACCATGTATGAAAAGGGTTCTAATACATTCCCTTTTCATAATCTACCCCCCGAACTCAAGAAACAATCTCAAAGGTCTTTCCTGTGCTTTTCCACCTTTCCTTTTGGAGAAAAGAAAAGTTGGTGGCGAATCTTGCTAACCGCAACATTTGCGATCAAACGCAAAACATCCAAGTCAGTTCTCCCACCGTATCACAAAACTGACGACTCTACTGGGGACATTCTTAAAAGTGGGGTTATCTTAGGGTTAGATCAGATTTACTTGCTTTCATTGTTTGACTTCTATGCTTTACATTATGGTTCTTTATTTGGGTTTGAATCCTCCACTCGGATTTGGGATACCTTTTAAGTAAGTAGCAATATGTTGTGGAAAATGTGCGGGGTATACCGACACGGTGTAAGAAATAGCTATGTTAGTGCGACATATTTGTGGGTACCGATAGCCCTTGAGTAGTCAAGGAGAATACGGGGCCGCTAAGTGATGTCATGAAGCACTAATGAACTTTTAGAACCTTTACTTGACCAACTTGTCCATTAGGACGTAGTGAGATGACTGACTTTGGTGCAGTCCGAAGTTGGTAGATACTCGATACTACACTCATTGAGGTTTGGTTTTTTGGGATATTTCGGTCGCCATTAAAGAGGCTTGCGCTGAAACAATTCCCGAGAAAACAAACAAGTGATATTGAGCTCCTTAGAATCCAATTACTATTACTAGGACAGGTTTGAGCCAACTAAACTTCAAGAGGGTACTTACCTATGAGACTCCATGCAAGCCTAAACCTAAGGACTTGTTTGTATATACTTACTTGTACATGACATCATAAACATCATAACATCATACTCATACTCACTAACCATTTCAAGGATTTTTGGGATTTATCTTTGTCCTGTTTTGTAGGACATGGATTCTATTCGTAGGAAAACCATTCAAGTCAATATCGTAAGGATCCCTCCTCAACTCAAAGAGCTAGCATCAAGGATCCATGAAAATTCTCCATTTACCGAAAGATATGGTCTCCTACTAAACTTGGTTACCTCCAACACTGATGAAGACATGATGAAGATGCTCTTTCAGTTCTTTGATCCCTTACACCATTGCTTCACTTTTCCTAATTATCAACTTGTGCCAACTTTGGAAGAATTCTCCCAACTCTTGAGGATTCCCATTCTCAATCAACTACCTTTCAATGGTACGGAAAGAGATCCAAATCTAGAAGAGATTGCTCAAGCTCTACACTTGCAACCATCTGATATCACAACTAATTGGGAAACAAGGAGTGTTGTCAAAGGCTTCCTAGCAAGGTTCTTGTTTGAGAAAGCCCAAAACTATTGGAACTCTATGGATTTGCAAGCCTTTGAGGAAATTTTGGCTCTCCTCATCTATGAGATGGTTTTGTTTCCAAATCCTGACCAACTCATAGATGTGAACGCCATCAAAATCTTCACGTCTCGTAACCTGGTGCCTACTTTTCTAGGGGATATCCTACATTCCTTTCACACTCGCACTTTGAGGAAAAGAGGTATCCTTATGTGTTGTACTCCTCTCTTGGCAAGATGGTTTATTTTGCATCTTCCCCAATCTGTATTGAAGAGCGAGCAAGGTTCAAGGTGGTCCCATAAGTTAATGACACTCAGACATTCAGATATTCATTGGTGTTCCCACTATTTAGAGAATGTTACTATTATCGACCGTTGTGGAGAATTCCCTAATGTCCCTTTGCTTGGCATTAGAAGAGGTATCACTTACAACCCTTTCTTAGCCTTAATACAATTTGGTTACGCCTGAAGGGATGGTCCACACGAGATGCTTATTCAAAGTTTGGTTTTTGACTACGAGAACGACGATCAAGGTCACCGCCAATGATTTATCCGAGCTTGGAGGATGTTGAACAAGGTGGATTGCAATACACTAGGACACAAGAATTCCATTCCCCTCGAGCCTTACCTTAAATGGGTACGAGCTCGTGCTCAGAAACTTATGATGCCTTATCCCTCTATCCTACCAGTCATCATGGAGCCTGTGGTTGAAGGAGATGTTCCCTACACCATCCTCCATCTCAACATGCCTACCTCTCTCGAAGACTTACAAAGTGGTTGGATCCAGCTGAAGGAAGAACGAGATACTTTCGAGGCTTAGTTCTATGCTAGTGAGAAGAGAGTCTTAGAGCTTACGAAGCAGTTACAAGAAGAGCAAAGTGTGAACGCTTATCTCGCGCCAAAGAGGATGCGTGCAGTCTTTTCATCTTATAAAGCTATTTTGTAAGCCCAAGAGGCATGATGTAACCTTTCTTGTTTTATCTAAATGAAAATTAACGTTTGTTCATTTTGTTGTCTATACAAATTTAAATTTCATTAATCCTTGAAATCATCTGCATGTACATACTCCATGCATCATAACATGACAGGTTTTCGCATAACAGGTTTCCTTATCTTTCTGCTGTTTATTTCAGCAAGATGGATCCAGAGAAAACTGTGACGGAACTCCAAGCCCAGAATTCTCAGTTTTAGGAAGCTTTACTAGCCCTAGCCAAGGGGAAGCAAGATATGATGGCTTTGCTGGCCGTTAAGAAGAAGCCAAAAAAGAAAGCTCTGCTCAACATGGGTAGAAGGTTCAAGGAGACAATCCGTCAAATCCTCGTAGGTGGAGACTCATCTGAAGAGGACGAGAACCAGGTCGGTGAGGTCAAGAATACTCAGGATGAATGTACTAATGATCAAGAATATGATGATGATTATTTCAATGAGCAGTATGCACCTGCTGATATCAAATACAGGCAGTTAGAAGACATATTGAAAGCTGTTGAAATCCAAGCCGTCCCCAGTTTAGATTTTGATGATTTGGGTTTGATCTTTGCGGTAATCATTCCCCACAAATTCAAAATACCAATCTTTGCAATGTACGATGGGGTTTCTTGTCCCAAACTCCATTTGAAATCTTATAGACGCAAGATACAGCCGCACACTACTGATAAGAAACTTGGGGTTCACTTTTTCCAAGAGAGCTTGGCTGGAACACAACTTGAATGGTTTTATCACTTAGATGGTTCTCGTATCAACACTTGGGAGGATCAAGCTACTGCCTTCTACCATCAGTATCAATACAATGCCGACTTGGCGCCAACAAGGGTTCAGTTACAAGATATGACCATGGGAAAGAATGAAGGATTTAAGGAATATGCGCAAAAGTGCAGAGACCTTGCTAGTAGAGTCCAACCTCCCTTGACTGATAGGGAGCACACCGACATGTTCATGGGCACTTTATCTGATCCTTTCTTTAATTTGTTGGTTGGCTTCTCTTCTTCTGGTTTAACCGAATTAATCTTAATCGTTGAAAGAGTTGAAAGTGGCATCAAAAGTGGGAAGATCTCTATGGCATCTACCTCCACCATAAATCCTATCAAGAAACCTTTTGCTGCAAAGAAGGAAGTTAATTCTATGTATGGGGCAAGGGTCCATACCAAGAAGAATGATCGTCTGTCTGTCAATGCTGTCTGAATCTCCAATTCAACTCCTACTCCAAGACCATCTATAAATCATCAACATTTTGAAACTCCAAGAAGACAATTTACGAGGTTAGGCATGTCACTGTCTCAAACCCTTCAACATTTACTCAAGGCTAATTTAGTGACGTTGCGCGATCCTCCCGCCAACCCTGACACCTCGTCACCAAATTATCATCCAAACGCTAAATGTGCTTACCATTCAAATAGCCTCGGGCACGAGACTGACTAGTGTTGGGCCTTGAAGAACAAAGTCCATGATTTAATTGATAAAAAAACTATTGAATTTGATCCTCCTCCAATGCCAAATGTAATTACCGCTCCAATGCCGAAGCATGACAAAGGTGTTAATGCTGTCGAAGATACAATTATTGTTATCTCTGTTGAAGATTTGACTACTCCGTTGAATATAATCAAGAATAATCTGTTGAAAGTTGGGATCTTCCCTGGCTATGAAAAATATTGTGTGTGCTGTATAAGACAACTCGATGAATATGAAGAGCTGAATAAAGGCATACAATGCCTGATGGATAGCCACGAAATTCTGTTTGAAAAGACTCCATTTTCCAAGAGTTTGATTAATAAATGTGAAGACTTCTCCATTATTACCATCTCAAACAAACCTATTAGGATTACCTCCAAAGGTCCTATTAGGATTTCAAATGAACCCACTATTTCTCCCTTAGTCATTACCAATCCTAGACCGATTCCTTACTCTTTAGACAAAGCGGTACCATGGAATCACGGTGCTGAGGTGTTCTATCATGGGATTAAACAATATGCCTGGATCAGAGAAGAAAGAGATGACAATGTCGGCAACATAGATGGATCAAGAAAAGTAACTAGAACTGGGAGAATATTCTCACCCAACATCTCACCTCCAGTAGTTACAAAGACGCCCATCCGCATTACTTCCGCCAAGCCAAGTACCGAGACAAAAGGGAAAGGGAAGGTTGTTGAGCCGGATGTGATTGAAGTACCCTCCAAGGACATAAATAATGAAGAAACCGCTCGCGAGATGGATGAGATTTTAAAAATCATAAAAAGAAGCGACTTCAATATTATAGAACAGTTGGGGCGAACCCCCTCTAAGATTTCAATGTTGTCATTGTTTCTTTGCTCTGATGCCCATGCTCAGACATTAATCAAGTTCCTGAAAAAAGCTCATGTCCCCTATGAGACAACAACAGACCAATTTGAGAATTGCCTGGCTAGCCTGACAACTGATAATGGCTTGGGGTTTTCAGATGTTGACTTAACACCTCTCAGGAAGAATCATAATAAAGCTTTACATATTTCTATCGAGTGGAAAGGGACTACCTTAGCACATGTGCTAGTAGACACTGGTTCTTCTCTGAATGTGTTAACCAAGGGAGCATTAGACCGTCTTGACTGTGAAGATTTAATCTTGAAGCCAAGTGATATCATCGTAAGGGCATTTGATGGATCAAAGAGGACTGTTCATGGGGAAGTAGATCTTCCAATCAAAATGGCCTCCCAAATCTTCAACTCCACCTTCTATATTATGGATATTCTCCCAGCCTATTCTTGTCTGTTAGGTCGCCCGTGGATTCCTAAAGCTTGGGCAGTGACCTCAACCCTCCATCAGAAACTAAAATATCTAGTCAAGGGCAGAATAGTCACCATCTGTGGGGAAGAAGAGTTTATGGTGAGCCGTCTTAACTCTTTCAAGTATGTAGAGATGGACGGAGAATTCATTGAAACCCCATGTCAAGCCTTTGAGGTTGTACCACCGATCATTGCTGCTACTAAATGTTTTTCTGATGAGTCTAAAGCTGTTAAAGCCACTCCAAAGATGGTTTCAGTCGAGGATGTCTGTGCGTCAATAGAAGAAGGAAACTGTGATACTTGGGGGAAACTCCTCGATATCCCGTTTAAAGCAGACAAGTTTGGTTTGGGATTCACCATCAAAACTCAAAAGGAAATGAGGCGTGCTCGTGCTGGAAAGCCACCTCTCCGCATTGGAAGCCATGAAGTCAATGGTATGGATGATTTTGAAGAAGAAGCCGCATTTGAAGAATAGGTGTATCCAACTACTACGGAGCTGAAGAATTGGCATATAAAGGACTTTGTACTCGTCTCCTTTGTTGAGGAGTAATCTACTTGTTTCTGATTTTCTTTCAATTCAAGAACATGTTGTCTGTAATATTCAAACAATGACTTTTTATCCATTTTCCTGGCCCAGGGAACTTTGGTCCATTTGTCAAGGGTTTTATTTATGTTCATCTAATCATATGTTCATTTAGTACATTGGACTCTTTTGCATTCAAATATTTGTGTTCATTTTCTTTCATTTCTTACAAATACATTTTTCAAAAAAATAGCCATGTATCTTACATGCACACACACACACTCTTGCAGGTTCACATCCACTTTGGATCCTATTGCCAATGACTTTACTATTGCCGACTATGACTTTGAATGTCCTATCAACCAAACCGAAGACGAAAGCAAGGAAGATTGTGACATACTGGGAGAACTAACCAGACTTCTATTACAAGAGGAAAAAGCTATTCAACCGCACAAAGAGTCAGTTGAAGTTATCAACCTGGGTACGGAGTCAGATAAGAAGGAAATCAAGATCTGCGCTAACTTGGAAAGCAGTGTCAAGAGAAGGTTGGTTCAAATGTTGCATGATTATGTGGAAGTTTTTGCTTGGTCTTATGAAGATATGCCTGGGTTGGATACCGACATTGTAGTTCATCATCTGCCGACAAAAGAAGACTGTCTTCCTGTCAAGCAAAAGGTTCGCCGCATGAGGTCTGATATGTCTGAAAAGATCAAAGCCGAGATGATGAAACAATTCGAGGCGGGGTTCCTAGCAGTGACATCCTATCCTCAATGGGTTTCCAATATGGTGCCAGTTCCAAATAAAGACAAGAAAGTTCGCATGTGCGTAGACTATAGGGATCTGAATAGGGCAAGCCCAAAGGATGATTTCCCTCTACCACACATTGACGTCTTAGTTGATAGTAACACTCAGCATAAAGTCTTCTCATTCATGGATGGCTTCTCAGGCTACAATCAAATAACGATGGCTCTCAAAGATATGGAAAAGACTACTTTCGTTACGCAATGGGGCACCTTCTGCTACAAGGTCATGTCATTCAGATTAAAGAATGTAGGGGAAACATATCAAAGGGCTGTGGTAGCTTTATTTCATGACATGATTCATCATGAGATAGAGGTATATGTGGATGATATGATTACCAGATCTCAAAACAAAAAATAACATCTCGATCACCTGCACAAGTTATTCGAGAGGCTGAAAAAGTACAAGTTGAGGTTAAACCCTAATAAGTGCGCGTTTGGAGTATGATCTGGAAAGCTTCTAGGTTTCTTCGTCAACAATAAAGGAATTGAATTTGATCCTGCCAAGGTAAAGGCAATCTAAGAAATGCCAGTCCCTCATTCTGAAAAACAAGTCAGAGGATTCTTGGGTCATCTCAATTACATTTCCAGTTCCATATCTCACTTAACTGCTACTAGTGAGCCACTCTTCAAACTCTTGAAGAAAGATCAGGTAGTCAGATGGAACGATGATTGCCAGATTTCCTTTGACAAAATTAAAGAATACCTACAAGAACCTCATATTCTCATGCCTCTAGTTGAAGGAAGACCTTTGATCATGTACTTGACGGTATTAGAGAATTCTATGGGGTGCGTTCTAGGCTAACATGACGAGTATGGCCGAAAAGAGCATGCTATTTATTACCTGAGCAAAAAGTTTACCGACTGAAACCAGATATTCACTGCTCGAGAAAACTTGTTACGCTCTAGCATGGGCTGCTCGCCGGCTAAGACAGTATATGTTGACTCATAGCACTTTGTTGATTTCTAAGATGGACCCAATCAAGTACATCTTCGAGAAACCTACCCTTTTCGGACGGATAGCCAAATGGAAAATGATCTTGACTGAGTACGAAATTCAATACACGACTCAAAAAGCTATTAAAGGAAGTGTAATGGTAGATCATTTGGCCCATCAAGCCATGGATGATTATCAGTCAATGAACTTTGAATTCCCTCATGAGGACATCATGCTGGTAACCGACTGTGCAAAACCTGGACCGTATGACGGACCTGAACAAGGATCTCGATGGACTATGGTATTTGATGGGGCTTCCAGCCCATACAGCAGCTTAAACTCAAAGCACAAATTTCAGTTTCAAGGTAAGTTTTCTTGATTTTGAACTCTTCATACAAGCATCATTAATGGTTTATTTGTGAAGATAAAATGTAATAACCATTGTCCTTAAAGCTAACCTTTTGTTTATCTTCCATTCTTTTCATTATGTGTTGAGAACTAACCCATGTATGCAGAAAAACAATGTTGAAGTAGAAAAAAATGAAAGTATGAGTCGACATATAGCCTTATGAGTCGATACATACTGCATTATAGGCCCAAAACAGAAGGAAAAAAATGTATGAGTCGACACATAGCCTTATGAGTCGATACATACTGCTTTACAGGCCCAAAACAAAACGAAAAAACAATATATGAGTCGACACAAAGCACGTATGAGTCGACACATACCATTATGTATCGACTCATACTGAGTTGATTTGGCAATACAGGAGCAAGGAAAGTTTTGTGTCGATGCATGTGAGCTTGTGTCAACACATAATAGTTCAAAATGCATTTTTTCCTTCTTTTTACATTTTTTTACGTTTCCTTCATGGTTATTTGATATGGTTGTAATATTTAAGTTCCTACTTTATCCCCTTTTGTAAATTGTACCCTCATCCCCTAAATGATGTAATAGCGTAGGACTTTACATTTCCGCAATTTATCGCTTTCAAATATAAATGCTAGTAACTAGGGTTTGTATGGCAAGACATAAAATCAACAAGTATATAACCCTAATCAAAGATTAAATGCATGCAAATCAAACACACTATTCACACATGCACCCTTAAGGTTAACTCCATTGTTTCCTTATAAATGGCCATATTACGCATGTAAGGCATCTTAGCAAAAACAAGCAAATACAAGATCATAGTCCCTCGATGACGTTATCTAAGTTGCCTTACAAATGATCTTAGTCCCTCAAAAAGAATGTTAAGATACCTTGCAACATTGCTAATCATGGCTATACGATGACCCACGCCCATCCCGTTTATATCTAAAGATAGGGTTGCTTACCAAATCAATGGTAAAACAACAATGTCAAAGGAAAAGAAAATGAACAAGACATTTGAGTAGGTAGATTGTTCCTAGTTACTTGCTCCATTTCAAAACAAACATCCTTGCTATTTTAAAAAATAATCACTTACACTTTCAAAAACACCTTTCAAACTTGAAAACATTTTCAAAAGCTCAACACTTTGTATATGTTCTTACGAACGATAACTATTACAAAGTTTGCCTAAATGATGGCGCCTTTTCAAAATACTTTCAAAAACCACAGAAAACAAATTTTCAAACAAAAGCAAGTGATCTAACAAGTAACTAAGAGCCCATGGAAAACCATGGATGAAAAGGGTGCTAATACCTTCCCTTTTCATAATCTACCCCCTGAACTCAAGAAACAATCTCAAAGGTCTTTCCTGTGCTTTTTCACCTTTCCTTTTGGATAAAAGAAAAGTCGGCAGCGACTCTTGCTAATCGCAAAATTTGTGATCAAATGCAAAACACCCAAGTCAGTTCTCCCACTGTATCACACATTACATAAACTGGTTTCAAAGCAGGGTTCTTTTATTCTTTGCTGTTTATTTCAGCAAGTAAAGAAATGGCTCTTGAATAAAACGTCAAGGATCTCCAGGCACAAAATGCTCAATTCCAACAAATGATCATGGCTCTGGCCAAGGGGTAGGAAGAGCTGAAAGCCCTGCTCGTCAAAGAAAAGACCAAGAAGCCAAAGAAACTAATTGGTGTAGTGAATTTAGGAAGAAGGATCAGAGGACCAGTGCGGCGAGCTTCAGAACTAGTAACTTCATCAAAAGAAGGAGACAATCAGGAAGGGGATACAAGAGAAGAAGACCTCATCCCTGAGGAATCTGATAGTGAACCTGACTATAATGAGGAGCAGTATCTTCTTGCTGATGATAAATACAAGCTGCTGGAGGATCATCTGAATGAAATGGAAATCCAGAGGGTACCTGGGATTGATTTTGAAGAGATGGGTTTGGTTTCTGGGGTTGTCGTCCCGCAGAAGTTTAAGGTTCCAGTGTTTGCTAAATATGATGGGGTCTCGTGTCCCAAGATGCATCTCCGATCTTATGCAAGGAAGATTCAGACTCACACAGCTGACAGAGATTTATGGATCCACTTTTTCCAAGACAGTCTATCTGGGACTCAGCTAGAGTGGTTCTATCAGCTGGAGGGAACCAATATTCGTAACTGGGAAGACCTGGCTGCTGCTTTCTATAAGAAGTACCAATATAATGTAGACCTTGCTCCGAATCGTACACAACTCTAAAGTATATCTATGGGTTCTAGCGAGGGTATTAAAGACTATGCCCAGAAGTGGAGAGACCTAGCAGGAAGAGTCCAACCCCCTCTGTCTGATAGGGAGTTGGTGGACATGTTTTGGGTACTCCATCTTGTCCATTTTTTAATCATCTGATTGGAAGCTCCTCAGCTGGTTTTATTGAGCTGATCTTAACTGGAGAAAGAGTGGAAGCTGGTACTAAAAGTGGAAAGATTCAAAAGGATACATCTTCAAGTGCAGGAAAGAGACGTTTCATGGGAAAGAAGGAGGTCAGTGCTGTTTACAGTCAAAGAAATCAGGGCAGAACCGAACGTCGTCCAACGGTAGGGGCGGTAATGATATCTAACCCTGTAGTTACTCCACAGCGGAACAATCAGCCCGGAGCAGAAAGGCCTATGAGAAAGTTCACCCGGATCAATATGACCTTGTCTCAAGTTTTACCACACTTATTGAAGTCCAATATGGTAATTTTGAGGGAAGCTCCCAAGAATCCTAACATTGCATCTCCCTGCTACAATCCAAATGCTCGATGTGATTAACAATATGAGACTCCAGGGCATGACACGAATGACTGTTGGGCTTTGAAAAACAAGGTGCAAGACCTTATTGATGCAAAAGAGGTTGAATTTGACCCACTCCTCCCATGCCCAAGCATGGCCCAGGAGTCAATACTATTGATGTTGACTCTGTCATAGAAGATGCTGACAATAACTATGACATGGACAACTAGATCTTCCCTACTACCAACGGTGGACCCAGTAACTGGACAACTAAAGACTTTGTGCCGATTACTTTTATTCAGGAGTAATTGTCTCTTTGTTTTTTTGGATATGTAATAAAAGAACAATATAAACTCTATGGGCTTGTGTCTTACCCGAGGCATAATGGTTTATTTGTGGGGGTTATCATTTTCAATCTCATATGTAATTAATAAAGCATTGGACGTTTTGAAGAAGTGAAAAACACAAGAAGGGGGGTTGAATTGTAAAACTTGAAATCAAATGCAGTCAACACGTTATTTTTATCCTGGTTCGTTTGATCTCAAACTACTCCAGTCCACCCGTCAAGGTGATTTTGCCTCTCTCCAATGAGGTCTTAATCCACTATATTCAACTGAATATTACAACTGCTTTAACAACTGCTAAAGCCTTCTTGAATCTAAACCACAGACCGGTTTCTCAAGGAAATTCTTTCTTACAGATAAATGAAAACTATGTGTGTTGAATGTTTTCTACAAAAAACTTTATATCACAACTGTGATAATACACAAATTAAGCTTATATGAAACTAGGATGCTATAACTATAGAGTAAGAAATTTGAGAGATATAGCAAGTTGTATGAGTGAGGATGAAGATGATTTGCTTTATGCGTGTAAAGAGTTGTAGAGCATTAGCCAATTCATTTCTCACTGACTTGTTTATATAGCCTTTGGAAAAGATACGTTGTAGTCAATTATTCCATTTCAATGACCATTACGTTCTTTCCATATTGAGAAGATCTTTGTCTTGGAATACAACCGTTGGTAATAAAGTGTCTTGAATGCACAGTACCATTGTCAATTAAGTGTGTTATTGGCTTTGGCTTATTCTGACGCTTCTAGGTGCTGATGATATTGTTTTGGTCTTGATCAAAGTTTAGAGTATGTTAAGCGCAGATATGTTCATCAAGCTTCAGCGTAAGCACATGCTTTGATCTTCTGATTCTTGCATATGATATTTCATCTTCTGATGCTGGCATATGATATTTCATCTTCTGATGCTGATGTTGACATTCATATGCTGATATCCATCAGAGTTTCTACAAATGCATAATGTAATTTTTAGGTAGCATATATGTCTCATATGAATTATACAATTTATTTAATCTAGCATTTTGTTATCATCAAAACTCTAACTTAGGGTAGTAGATTCAAACTTTGTTCTAACAATCTCCCCCTTTTTGATGATGACAAAAACTGGATATTTTCAATTGAAATTTAAAGAAGAAAAAAATATCAGAGATAACCAAATAATAAATTTGTATCAGCGATAAACAGAAAGGTATCAAAGATAAGAAGATAGGGAATAAAAAGGTATCAGAGTTAAGAAGATAAAAAATTGTCAGAGTTATGATCAGAAAAACTCCCCCTGAGTTTATTACTTCCCTTTTAATTCCATGAGTTCTTTAGCATCAGATCTTTATTGAACTTTCTTTGAGCATCAAATCTTTCCTTTACTAGAGCAGAGCTTCAGTGTATCAGAGATAATTAAATTCTTGTACCTGTAAGCTTATGCAGAACAAAGAAACATTCAAGTATATCAGAGTGTTAGAATGTTTGAGACCTTTGTCTCAGTAATCCGTTATTGAAAAATATCATTCTTTCTCCCCCTTTTTGTCAGCAATCAAAAAGTGCAAATAATTGAAGTTAAAAACGATCAGTGCATAAAAACGATTGTATTCAGTTCAGGGCTCAGAAAATATTACAGATAACATGTAAAGAAAATAGTGAAAACATCAAGAATCAAAGTCTAAGGTTGGGGAGGAAGGCGTGTGAACAGAGCTTCTAGCATGTTCTTAATTTGATCAGTGGTTTCCTTCTGCTGATGCACCATGCTGACTGCTGAGTCAATCTTACTATCCTGAACATCCATCCTTTCCTTCAATCGTTGATAATTCTCATCCATTCTCTCCTACATTCGAAGATCATTTTACTTCAGCTCTTCAAGAGTCTGCCTGTCTAATACAGATTGAGAGATGTCAGAATCAGGATGCTTCTGAGAGCTTTTTGTAATAACTTCTTCTTGACTTAAATCTTCAGCTAGAATCTTCTGTTCTTCTGCTGGTTGAACTATTGAAGCTGGACGGTTTTCAGACCAAGGCTCACTGTCCAGAAGAAGCACTTCCTCCTTCAGCAGCTGACTCAAAACTGAACCTTCAATTTTTTTCAGCAGATTGCTGAAGTTCTGTTGAGCCTGTTCATAGTTTAGGTCTTGCAGCTTAAAGGTTTCAGCGCATACCCATCCTCTGAATTGTGTCCAGAGTTGGTCTGAAACAGCAGGATCAATCACTCCCGGACTAGCCTATTTTAGAGAAGAAATCCACTTCTGCATGTCTGTTTCAAAATTCAAGATGTTAGAACCAACATCTGGTTGTTTGGGTTTGGGAATGGCGGTTTTATTTTTAAGGGCAGCAAGGCGGTCAAGGACTATTAGATCAATGAAGGTCTTGCTGTGGTCATCTGGATTTTGCTTGGGTGAGGGAGTAGGAGAATCAGGAATGATTATTGGAGTTGATGGGGTATTAGGTGGAGTAATTTCTGGTGAGGATGGTAGTTGAGGGATATTAACAGTGGTACCACCAGGAAATTGTATGGCTAAGGGTTGTGGTTCAGAGGATTCAGATGATTGAGGTTCAGGGGTTTGAGCCTCAGAGTGTTGAAACTCAGGTTGTTGAGATGATTCGTGTTGAGGTGAGGGTGGATTAAGTTCTGGTTGTGGAGATGGAGGTTGTGGAATTACTGGTTGTGGTGAATGTGGATCTTCTGGTATTGGTGAGATTGTAGTTTCTGGTTGAGGTGAGTGGGGAGTTTCTGGTTGAAGATTTGGATTTTCTGTATGGGGAGCGGAAGAGTGTTGATCAATTTCTGAAAGAACTTTTTCAAGTTCTGGTTCTGTTGTGGTTGTGGATTTTAGATTGAGAGGTTTGGAGCGGGATCTTCTGAGGTTTAATGACTCAGAAGGGTCAAACTCAGGTTCAGTATCATCAATGATTGGAATGGGAATTGGGATTTCAGTTGAAGCTGGGGTTGGAATAAATGTTGGAACAGCAGATGAATTTAAAACATTAACAGAAGACAGATTACCTCTCTTCTTTGGGGTCTGCTGAGACGATCCTTCTGATACAACATTTCTCTTCTTGGTCTTCTTCAGAGTAACCTCTGGTGCCTTCTGCTGAAGATCTTGAATGTTGAGATTGGGTGTTGTTCCATCAGCTTTGAACGCATCCAAGTATCTCAGAACTATTTGAGGCTTGGAGTCAATCTCTGAGAACATGGGGAAGTCGTCCAGGGGAATTCTTCTGCTGGAGATTTCAGCAAAGGGAGTAACGCTGGGCTCCTTCTTAATGTTCTCTATCAGCTTCATCTTCTTGAGATTCTTAGCATTCAGCTGCTTCCCAACAGAAGGTTCTAGAGAGCTTATTTCCTGTTCCTCTGTCAAGTGTTCAATCAGCCTATTCTCTGTTAGAATATTCTCAAATATCTAGAAGTCTTCAAGCTGACTTTTCATCCAGAGCATTTGTGTGTTGCATCCTGCTGCTGCTATGTATTCAGCTTTTTCTGTTGATAGCGCAATTGCGGATTGCCTTTTGCTGGACCAAGAGATCAGATTTTCTCCCAAAAACTGGCACCTTCCAGAAGTACTTTTACGCCCTACTCTGTCTCCAGCAAAGTCAGCATCACAGTAACCTACTAAGCTGTAATACCTAGATTTTCTATAAAATAAACCCAGATTAGTAGTACCTTTCAGATACTTGAAAATTCGCTTAACAGCTGTTAAGTGAGATTCTCTAGGATCTGATTGGAATCTTGCACAAATGCATACACTGAATAAAATATCAGGCCTTGAAGTCGTCAGATAAAGAAGAGAACCAATCATACCTCTGTAGACCTTCTGTTCTACCTTTTTGCTTACCTCTTCTCTTTCCAGAATGCACGTGGGATGACTTACATTCTGAGAGATCAAATTTCTTCAGAAGTTCTCTGACATATTGGCTCTGATGAATGTAAGTTCCCTCTGGAGTTTCATTGATCTGAATTCCCAAAAAGAATTTCAGTTCCCCCATGAGGCTCATCTCAAATTCTACCTGCATACACTTAGCAAATTTTCTCCCAAGAGAAGGATTAGTAGATCCAAATATAACATCGTCAACATAAATATGACATACTAAGATGTCATTCTTAATTGTCTTACAGAATAAGGTTGTGTCCACTTTCCCTCTGGTGAATTCCTTTTCTAACAGATAGTTACTTAGTCTTTCATACCAAGATCTGGGAGCTTGTTTCAGACCATACAGTAACTTCTTTAGTTTGAAAACATATTTTGGATTTTTCGTACTTTCAAAATCAGGGGGTTGGTGCACATAAACCTCTTCTTCTATATAGCCATTTAAGAATGCACTCTTGACATCCATCTGATATAAAGTGATGCCTTTATTAACAGCAAAAGAAATTAAAAGTCTGATAGATTCTAACCTGGCGACTGGAGCAAAGGTTTTTGTATAGTCTATCCCCTCTTGCTGACTATAACCTTGTGCTACCAGTCGTGCCTTGTTTCTGATGACTTCACCTTGTTCGTTTAGTTTGTTTCTGAACACCCATTTTGTTCCAATAACGTTGAATCCTTTTGGTCTGGGAACTAGATCCAACACGTCATTTCTGATGAATTGATTCAGCTCTTCTTGCATTGCTAGAATCCAGTCGTTGTCCAGAAGTGCTTCATCAATTGAAGAAGGTTTAATCAGAGAAACAAGTCCCATGAGGGATTCTTCAGAGTTTCTGAAGCTGGCTCTTGTTCTGATTGGATCTTCCTTTCTTCCTAAGATTGTTTCTTCTGGGTGATCCATGCTGCTTCTGGATAGTCTTTTCTGAGGTTGATCAACAGATGTTGCTGGATTGCTCTCAATGCCTCTTTCTGATGTTGAAGGAGTGGCTTTGTTGAGAGCTTCTAATGACTTGTCTTCAGAACCTGTGAATTCAACTTCCATACCTGCAAAGACTTCATTCTGCTTTTACTTTTCAGAGTCAAGCTTATCATTAAAATGAACACTGATTGATTCTTCCACAATCTGTGTTTCTTTATTGTAATACTCTGTACCCTCTTGAGCGTTCAGAGTATCCTAACATAATACACTTCTATGCTTTAGAGTCAAACTTGTTAAAATAATTTTTTGTGTTTAACATAAAACAAGTACATCCAAATGGATGAAAATATGAAATGTTGGGCTTTCTGTTCTTCCACAATTCATATGGAGTCTTTTCCAGAATAGGTCTTATGGAGATTCTATTCTGAATGTAGCACGCTGTGTTTATTGCCTCTTCCCAGAAGATCTTAGCAACGTTTGTCTCATTGATCATGGTTCTGGCCATTTCTTGCAATGTTCTGTTCTTTCGTTCTACAACTCCATTTTGCTGGGGAGTTCTAGGACAAGAGAAATCATGCTGAATGGCTCTGTCATTAAAGAATGACTCAAAATCTTTGTTTTCAAATTCTCCACCATGATCACTTCTGACTTTAACGATTCTAAGATTCTTTTCATTTTGAACTTGGTTACAGAAGGTGACAAACACAGAGTGTGACTCGTCCTTGTGTCTTAAGAACTTTACCCATGTCCATCTACTATAGTCATCTACGATTACTAACCCGTACTTCTTCCCACTGACTGAAGCAGTTTTAACTGGTCCAAATAAGTCAATGTGCAGAAGTTCTAATGGCTTAGAGATGGAAACAACGTTTTTAGATTTGAAAGCAGGTTTTGCAAACTTGCCTTACTGACATGCTTCACACAGTGCATCTGAATTGAACTTCAGATTAGGAAGTCCTTTGACCAGATTGAGTTTGTTAATCTGAGATATTCTTCTCATACTAACATGCCCCAATCTTCTATGCTAGATCCATTGCTCGTTGTTAACAGACAGGAGACACTTTACATTCTGACTTTTCAGTTCAGAAAGTTTGATTTTATAAATGTTGTTTTTCCTCTTTCCATTAAATAGGATAGTCCCATCTTTCTGACTAATAGCTTTACATGATTTTTGATTAAAGATTATATCATAACCGTTATCACTTAATTGACTTATGGATAACAGATTATGCATTAATCTATCTACTAATAGAACATTATTTATAGAGGGAAGATTTCCATTACCTACTGTTCCAGAGCCAATAATCTTTCCCCTCTGATTGCCTCCAAAGCCTACGTGGCCTCCAGGCTTAAGTTCCAGGCTTTGGAACATATGCCTTCTTCCCGTCATGTGTCGTGAGCAGCCAGAGTCCATGTACCATGACTGGTGTTTCTGATTTGCTGCTAAAGATATCTGCAACATGTATTATTTTATCCTTAGGTACCCATATTTTCTTGGGTCCTGATTTGTTAGCTTTACCAAAACTCTGGTTGAATTTTGGTTTCACAGAATAAGTATTACTAGTATATTTAATGTCATGTGTGTGACCATACACAAAGTGTGAATTAAGAGGAGTGTGTTTAATAACTAGGTTAATGGCATTCTTTGGTGTAGGTACCTTACCTTGGTATCCTATTCCCTTTCTGCCATTTCTGCTAACTCCATAGATCATTGAAGCCATTTTGCTTCTATCTATGCTTTTAGCAAGGAACTTTTGAAAGCTGTGATCATACTCCTTGATGATCTCATCAGCGCTGCTGGGAGTTTCAGAAATTGTTTCCTTCTGAGAGTTTTGTAAAAGATTTTCTAATTTTGAAATTTTATTTTTCAACTCAGAATTTTCCAATTTGAGACTCTCAGTTTTATCAGAGTCAGAATTAAGATTCCTTTTCAGGTTTCTGAATTTAACTTTGATCTGTTGATATCTTTCCAGAATTTCGTTAAGGCTTTCAGCAAGTTCATCCTTAGTAAAATTAATTGCAAAGTCAGGGAATACCTCTTCGGTGTCTGATTCAGAGTCTCATTCAGAAGCTTCACTGTCTTCTGATATGTTAGCCATGAGAGCTATGTTTGCTCTCTCATCATCTGATTCTGAGTCAGCTTCAGACGAGTCAGAGTCATCCCATGTAGCCATGGGACTCTTCTTCTTTTCCCTTCCAAACTTCTTTTTGGGGTTTTCCTTCTGAAGCTTTGGACAATCACTCTTGTAGTGTCCTTGCTCGTTGCACTCATAGCATATGATGTCCTTGGTGTTTGTCTTTCTGCTTCCTGAGGAGCCTTCAGATTTTCTGAATCCAGAGGATGAGTCTGATCTTTTGTATCTGGAGGAGGACTCATTCTGATCGGATCTTCTGGTATTCCTAAACTTTCTTTGCCTCTGCTTCCATAGTTGGTTCACTCTTCTAGAGAGGAGGGAAAGTTCGTCTTCTTCTGATGAGGACCCATCAGAGGTTTCTTCAACAGCCTGCAAAACTTTGGAGTCAGATTTTCTGTTAGACTTTAAAGCTAAAGGCTTACCTTGCTTATGAGGTTCATCAACTTCTAGCTATATCTCGTGACTTCTGAGGGAGCTGATAAGTTCCTCCAGAGAGATTTTGTTGAGATCTTTAGCTAGCTTCAGCGCTGTAACCATTGGTCTCCACTGTTTTGGCAAGCTTCTGATGATCTTCTTGACATGATCAGCAGTAGAATACCCTTTGTCCAGAACTTTGAGACCAGCCACCAGAATTTGGAATCTTGAGAACATCGTTTCAATTGATTCACTTTCTTCCATTTTGAATGCCTCATACTTCTGAATGAGCGCAAGAGCTTTAGTTTCTTTGACCTGAATATTGCCTTCATGCGTCATTCTGAGAGAGTCAAACATACTCTTTGCAGTGTCTCTGTTAGATACCTTTTCATATTCAGTGTAAGAGATGGCGCTGAGAAGAATAGTTCTGGCCTTGTGGTGATTTTTGAAGTCACGCTTTTGTTGATCAGACAATGCCTTCCTGTCAATTTTCTGACCACTTGCATTCACTAGGTGCGTGTATGCATCTGTCACCATGTCCCACAGATCAGCATCATGTGCCAGAAAGAAGCGTTCTATTCTGTCTTTCCAGTAATCAAAATTCTCTCCATCAAAGACTGGAGGTTTGCCGTTGAATCTGTCTCTATCTTCATTGTTGTCATTGCTGGTGTGTTGATATGTTCCTGCCATTGTGTTTTTCTGACGCTGGATCTTGTACTGACACAGTTAAGTGTTTTAGCTCAGAACCAGGCGCTCTGATGCCAATTGAAGAAGTGAAAAACACAAGAAGGGGGGTTGAATTGTAAAACTTGAAATCAAATGTAGACAACACGTTATTTTTATCCTGGTTCGTTTGATCTCAAACTACTCCAGTCCACCCGACAAGGTGATTTCGCCTCTCTCCAACGAGGTCTTAATCCACTATATTCAACTGAATATTACAACTGCTTTAACAACTGCTAAAGCCTTCTTGAGTCTGAACCATATACCGGATTCTCAAGGAAATTATTTCTTACAGATAAATGAAAACTATGTGTGTTGAATGTTTTCTACAAAAAACTTTATATCACAACTGTGATAATACACAAATTAAGCTTATATGAAACTAGGATGCTATAACTATAGAGTAAGCAATTTGAGAGATATAGAAAGTTGTATGAGTGAGCATGAAGATGATTTTCTTTATGCGTGTAAAGAGTTGTAGAGCATTAGCCAATTCATTTCTCACTGACTTGTTTATATAGCCTTTGGAAAAGATACGTTGTAGTCAATTATTCCATTTCAATGCCCATTACGTTCTTTCCATATTGAGAAGATCTTTGTCTTGGAATACAGTCGTTGGTAATAAAGTGTCTTGAGTGCACATTACCGTTGTCAATTAAGCGTGTTATTGGCTTTGGCTTATTCTGACGCTTCTAGGTGCTGATGACATTGTTTTGGTCTTGATCAGAGTTTAGAGTATGTTAAGCGCAGATATATTCATCAAGCTTCAGCGTAAGCACATGCTTTGATCTTCTGATGCTTGCATATGATATTTCATCTTCTGATGCTGGCATATGATATTTCATCTTCTGATGCTGATGTTGACATTCATATGCTGATATCCATCAGAGTTTCTGCAAATGCATAATGTAATTTTTAGGTAGCATATATGTCTCATATGAATTATACAATTTATTTAATCTAGCATTTTGTTATCATCAAAACTCTAACTTAGGGTAGTGATTCAAACTTTGTTCTAACACGTTTTTCATACAAAATTTGCGCTCTCTGTTTTTATTTTTTATTTTTTACTTTATCAATACAGTTATGCTCTTACAGACATTCACGTATCAAACTGCAGATCTATATCCACTTTGGATCCCATTGATAATGATTCTTCTATTGCCAGTTATGATTTTGAAAATCCGATCAACCAAGCTGAGGACGAAGGTGAGGAAGATTGTGAGGTACCAGGAGAGCTTGCTAGACTGTTAAAGCAGGAAGGAAGAGCTATATAGCTTCATGAAAAGCCAGTTGAGATAGTGAATCTGGGTACAGAAAAGGACAGAAAAGAAGTCAAGATAGGTGCAAATTTGGAGCATAGTGTCAAAAAATGGTTGATACAGATGTTGCATGATTATGTCAAGATCTTTTCCTAGTAATATGAAGGCATGCCAGGAGTTGACACTGATATTGTAGTTCACCGCATGCCGACAAAAGAGGACTGCCCTCCAGTAAAATAGAAGGTTCGTCGTATGCGCCCTGAAATGTCAGAGAAGATCAAAGATGAAGTTATGAAGCAGTTCAACACTGGGTTCTTAGCCGTCACATCCTATCCATAATGGGTTTCCAAGATAGTGTCGGTACCTAAAAAGGACGGTAATGTACGTATGTGCATGGACTATAGAGGCTTGAACATGGTAAGTCCCAAGGATGACTTCCCGCTTCCCCACATTAATGTTCTGGTTGACAACACCGCACAACATAAGGTATTCTCCTTCAAGGACGGATTCTCTGGTTACAATCAGATCAAGATGGAACCCAAAGACATAGAGAAGACAACCTTCGTCACACAGTGGGGCACTTTCTGTTACAAAGTGATGCTATTTGGGTTAAAGAACACTGGGGCAACCTATCAGCGAGATATGGTAGCTTTGTTCCACGATATGATTCACCATGAGATAGAGGTATATGTTGACGACATGATAGCCAGATCTCAAACGGAAGAAGAGCACCTTGACAACTTGCAAAATCTGTTTGATAGACTAAAAACGTACAAGTTGAGGCTAAATCCGAAAAAGTGCACCTTTGGGGTAAGGTCTGGTAAACTCTTAGGTTTCATTGTCAGTGACATGGGTATTCAAGTAGACCCTACAAAGGAAAAAACTATACAAGAGATGCTGGATCCTCTCACTGAGAAGGAAGTTAGAGGTTTCTTGGGACGCCTAAGCTACATTGCTAGGTTCATTTCACATCTAACCGCTACTTGTGAGCCAATTTTCAAACTCTTGAGGAAAGATCAAGTGGTAATGTGGAATGACGAATGCCAGTCTGCCTTTGACAAAATCAAGGAATACCTTCAAGAGCCTCCAATTTTGATAACTCTGACTGAAGGAAGACCTTTGAAAATGTACTTAACAGTATTAGATGATTTGATGGGGTGTGTGTTGGGGCAGCATGACGAGTCTGGTCGAAAAGAGCATGCAATATACTACCTTAGTAAAAAGTTTACCGACTATGAAATAAGATACTCACTGGTCAAGAAAACTTGATGCTCTTTGGCATGGGATGCTCGCCGACTAAGACATTTTATGTTGAGCCATACTACTTCATGGATATCTAAGATGGAACCTATCAATTACAACTTTGAGAAGCCCACTCTCTCTGGAAGGATAGCAAGATAGAAAATGGTCCTGACTGAATACGATATTCAATACATAACCCAGAAAGCAATCAAGGGAAGTGTATTAGCTGATCATTTGGCTCATCAGGCCGTGGAAGACTACCAATCTATGAACTTTGAATTCCCGGATGAGAATATTATGTTAGTGACTGATTGTGAAGAACCTGGACCGGATGAAGGACCTGAGAAAGGATCCCGATGGAATATGGTTTTTGATGGAGCTTCCAACGCACTTGGCAATGGAATTAGTGCTGTAATCATATCTCCCGAGGGCTGTCATACTTCTTTCACTGCCAGACTATGTTTCAACTGTACCAACAATGTGGTTGTGTATGAAGTGTGCATCATGGGTCTCAATGCTGCTATTGACCTAAGAATCAAGTTCTTGAGTGTTTTCGGAGATCCGGCCTTTGTAATAAGTTAAATCAAAGGAGAGTGGGACACAAGTCATCCTAATCTCATCCCTTACAAAGAACATATGCTGACGTTGCTTCCACACTTTGAAGAAGTCACCTTAGAACATTTTCCATTAGAAGAGAATTAGTTAATGGACACGCTAGCTACTATGTCATCCATGTTCAAGGTCATATGGGACAACGAAGCTCCTCAGATCACTATTGAGAGACTGGATAAACCAGCTTACAACTATGAGATCGATACTGAAGGAGTAATGGACATACCTTGGTTCCACGAAGTGAAAAGGTATCTCGAAGCTCAAGAATACCCTGAGGGGGCATCTATCAACAATAAGAAGTTTCTGAGAAGGTTCTCTGCTAAGTTTTTCCTCAGTAATGGAATCCTCTACAAGCGCAACTATGATTCTACTTTGCTTCGATGTGTAGACAAGAATGAAGCGGAAAAGATTATGGATGGTCTACAAGAAGGTACCTTTGGCACCCATTCTAGTGGATACACCATTGCTAAAAAGATCCTATGGGAAGGATATTGTTGGTCCACTATAGAAGCAAATTGTTATCAACATTCGCGGACTTGTCACAATTTCCAGATCTGTGCTGATAAAGTACATGTACCTCCGGTCCCTTTGAACATTTTAACAGCTCTTTGGCCCTTTGCAATGTGGGGCATTGATATGATCGGAGAGATTAGACCTACCGCCTCAAACGAGCATCGCTTTATCATATTCGCCATTGATTACTTCACAAAGTGGGTTGAAGCTGCCTCATTTGCTTCTGTAACCAAGAATGTGGTGGTGCGGTTAATCAAGCATAACCTTATATGTCGGTATGGTATCCCTGAAAGAATCATTACAGATAATGGTAAAAATCTCAACAACACTATGATCACTGAACTCTGTAAGCAATTCAAGATCCAGCATCATAACTCTTCTCCTTACCGGCCGAAGATGAATGGCGTTGTAGAAGCTGCTAATAAGAATATTAAGAAGATCGTCCAGAAGATGACGGTGACATATAAAGACTGGCATGAGATGTTACCATTTTCTCTTCATGGTTACCGCACCTCAGCACATACGTCAACATGAGCAACACCTTTCTCTCTGGTGTATGCTATGGAGGTTGTCCTACCTATTGAGGTCCAAATCCCTTATTTGAGAATCATGAAGGATGCATGGCTGAATGAAGATGATTGGATCCAGACCCGACTTGACCAACTGAACCTGATTGATGAAAAAAGGCTCACGGCTGTTTGTCATAGTCAGATGTACCAGAAGCGTATGATTAAGGCTTTTAACAAGAAGGTCAGACATAAGGAATATCAAGTTGGTGATCTGGTAATCAAGCGCATCATACTTCCACAAAGTGATCCTAGGGGAAAATGGACTCCCACATATGAAGGGCCATTTGTAATCAATAACATATTTTCTGGTGGAGCCATGATCATAACCACTATAGACGGTGACGACCTTCCTCACCCTGTGAACACGGACATAGTTAAAAGATACTACGTGTAAATAAAGACCCGCTAGGTTAACTGGCCTAGGCAAAAATAAAGGCATCCCGGCGAACCAAAAGGCTTCGGGAAAATATTAGGGATAAATATAAAAAAAATATGTACACCCGGCAAGTCAAAAACCTGAAAAGGCTGCTTGGGCAAAAAATGGTATCCCAGTGGACTGAAACCCTAAAGTGCGGTCCAGGAAAAAAATAAGGATTTAAAGTGTATAACTATATCCCGTTGGATCACTTTGCAACCAGACTTCAGTATCAACTATCAAGCTCAAACGGTACCAATCAATCCAATCAACTTCAGACAACTAGCAAAGTGATGAGACGCTCAAGGACATAAGGGAAATAGTAGAATTAAAACTCAATGGGATTATTACACATATATATTTTATCTTTTGTATAGTTTTCATTTTCATGCCGACATTCTCCTACTAGAATGTCAGTCTCTTTGTACAAAAAAAGCCTATTATAGGCAAACTTCAAAATCAATACAAAACACTTCTTTGAAAGTATAAAACTTTTCGTTTTCATTTTTCTATTTTGTTTTGCAAAAATGTCCAGTGAATATTTTTGACATATTCATTTGAATATTTTTGACATATTCATTTGAATATGATTACTGTTTACAAATACTTGCATGAAAAATAGAAAGACAGTTGCTAATGACTTTAAGAAACGGGACCAAGTCTAAGAGCCATTTGTAGTCCCTGCAGTTATGTTCTCCAGCAGGTATAAAGGCAGAGATGTCATACTGCAAAGTCACCGCTACATCCTCAACATACGTTCTAATGATGTCTATGTCCCCGCAGAGTGAAAACAACCAAAGTTTTAACCTCTTCTTCCCCAAGCAGGAATTACCTCCTCCAGCAAAGTTTCCTCAGAGAACTGAAACCCATTTTCCCCACCTATGTTTTATAATCTCAAAAAGTTTATAAAGCCTCATCCCATATAAGGTTTATTTCTCTAGTTGTTGAAATTCATCCTCCAATAGAGTTTATTTCTCTACATTGGTAAAATATTCCAACAGAGCATCATCTCCCCGGTGGAGCATTCTCAAGCAGAATTCAAAGATCCCCGGCAGAGTACCCTCAAACGGAAAGAGGAAATCCCCAGAAAATCATCTCCATTCATCATCCCCAGCGGAAATGAAAGAATCACTTTCCTCATCTACCAAACAGCAGTTTGGGATTCAACTTCCCAGTACTCTCCAACAGCAGTCAAGGATTTATTTTCCCAGACTAGGAAATTTTGCAACAACATTTCATGTTCATACATCATGGCATGCACATACATATTGCATACAGCACAATCTCATTTATTTTGAGAACGTCATTACACAATGTGTTTCATACATCATGACATTGCATATGACTAACTCTTTACCTTTTCAGGAAGGATCAATCAACAAACATCACAAACTACTTATATAACCTGACAGTCTTTTCAAAGGATAACTCTAACGAAAGGCTATTCCAGCATTTTCTTTAGAAGATCATTTTCAAGACCTCTGCTGGTTCAATTTAAATCAACCAATGATTTATTCTGATAGATTTCTGGTGGATACTTTCTCTGGTTCAGTCAAATCGACCCTAAGATTTCTCTGATTCTATTCCAGTTAAAGATAACTCAAGACCTCTACTGGTTCAGTTTAAATCAACCAATGATTTATTATGATTCATTTCTGGTGGATACTTTCTCTTGTTCAGTCAAATCGACCCTAAGATTTTTCTGATTCTTATCCAGTTAAAGATAACTCATTCAGTTTAAAATGACCAATGATTTATTCTGATTCATTTCTAATGGATACTTTCTTTGGTTCGGTTAAATCGATCCTAAGTTTTCTTCGGATTCTTTATCCAGTTAAAGATAATTTAAGACCTTTCTCTGGTTTAGTTATGACACTAAGATTTTCTGATTCTTATCCAGTTAAAGATACTGTAAAGCTTGGAGTCCAACCAGATAACAGTTTATTAATTACTATGAAGCCTGGATCCGAGCAGATGATAGTATAAAGTATAACACTGAAGCCTAGACCCGACCAGATAACGATATACCTCAGATTCAAGTTTAAGCCTGGAGCCGACCAGATAACAACTTAATTTCTTCAAATCACTGAAGTCTGGATACGACCAGATAACAGTTCAATGTCTACAATTACTGCGAAGCCGAGAACCTACCAAATAGAAGTTAATTTCATATTCCCCAATAATTCGTTGTGAAGTCTGGAATACGACCAGATAATAGTCATCCTTATTATCCTTAGCAAGTTGTTGTAAAGCCTAGATCCCTACCAGATAACAGCTCTCCATCGTCTCTCTAGTCAAGAGATTATTCTCCAGTAGAGTAATGGACAACCGAAGCTCCTAGACTATATTCCCCTAAAACATTCCCCAGCGGACTCCTCCTCAGACAGCAGGAACATGAATCCCCACAAAAAGACTTCTCATGAAGTCAGCATCTACTTTGGATGGCATCTCTGAGTCCATCTCCAACGACTCTCTATGACATTCCTTGGATGGCATCTTTAAGCCCATCTCTGATAGTCTTTTGTCATCTTTTCCAAATGGCATTTGTAAGCCCATTACCGATATTATCCACCAACATTATCACTTCAGACGAGTGCGAATTTCTAGGCACTCTAGTGTTCAATCATCTTCCACCTTCAGATCACGAAAGGAAGACAAGCCGATCTACATTCTCAGGTCTAAGAAGATTGAACAGGGGCAGCTGTTGTACCCCAAAATTTTCCCTCTCATTTTCTTTCAAGATTTTCTTTTACATGGGTGGTTGCAAACTTTGGCTTGAGGAAAGTAAAATTTGAAGATGAACGAAATGTCCTTCGATAGGAATATCAAAGGTCCTTTATTTGAAACATCAGAGTTTCCTTCGATTGGAGCATCATAGTTTCCTTAGATTGGAGCATCAGAGCTTCCTTTGATTGGAGCATCAGAGCTTCCTTCGATTGGAGCATCAGAGTTTACTTTGATTGGAGCATCATAGCTTCCTTCGATTGGGACATCAGAGCTTCCTTCGATTGGAACATCAGAGTTTCCTTCGATTGGAGCATCAGAGCTTCCTTCTATTGAGACATCAAAGCTTCCTTCGATTGGAGTATCAGAGTTTCCTTCGATTGGAACATCAGAGCTTCCTTCGATTGGAACATCAGAGTGTCCTTCGATTGGAACATCATAACAAAGTTTCCTTTGATTGGCATACCAGGGAAGAGTATCCTTCAAATGGCATATCAGTGCAGAGGTGTCTTAATCTAAAATGTTCTGATGAGGGAAGTTCTAAACACTTTGAATCATAACTCAGAACCATCACAGGAACAAGGGCTGATCGAAGGGATTTGAAGAGGGAAATTCTGAGTATTTTCAAATTCGAACAAGGCGCCAAATTGACATGTCCAAGTTCAATTCAAATCCTAGAATGGCATGAAATATCTTAAAATGGAAGTATTTTAATTTGTTTGATTCTGTTTCTTAAAGCCCTGTTAATGGTTGGTCTTCAATGCCATGTTTCCTTGTCTCCTCCACTATCTGTAAATACAAGATGACAAACGAAAATCAAAAAGAGGGAGAAATAGGGGACTCACATGCACGCATACTGTATCACATAGATCACGTTGCCACATTGCTCAAAAATCCCAAAAGTGTCCCAATCAAAACACCTTTTGCAGGCACATTCAGTTCGAATGAATACCAGATTCATGTTCCTGAGAAATCCAGGAGTCCACACCAACTCCTAAGCCAACATCTTTGCACCCAAAGTTGCAAATCGAAGCATACCAGCCATATGTATAATTCTAAAGTTCAATTTCTTAATTTAAACGCAATTATTCACAGACTCGCCATTATTATGGCATGTGAATTTGGTCCATTTGAATCTCAGGATTCTTAGTGTTTCAGGACAAGACAAACCCATATTCAAATTAAGGAGAGTTTCGAATTAGGGAGAGGTTCGAACTAGGGGGGGTAAGGTCCCCCCTGGATCTCTAATGTTGATTCATTTTGCAGGAATACTAGTTAGGGCTTCGAACTAGGTGGAAGGAACCTTTTGCCTATAACGTTCGATTCAGGGTAACACAGCCAAGCTATTGAATCCAGGACCAAATTCGATTCAAGTCCAGGATGTTGTTTTGTTTTCTTTTTCTAACAAATTCCTTGCAGATCCAATATCCCAGATCGAAGGATGATACGTCCAGATCGAACACCCCCAAATATGCAATCTCTCAGGCACCTTCGATCAAGACTCTTCATTGGATCGAAAGGCAACACAAGCCTCTTCGATCCAGGCCTTCCTTCCAAGAATGCACTCTTTTCATTTACTTTTTTTTGTCTTTCGATTTTTTCCTTTCTTTTGATTCTTTTTTTTTATTTCTTCTAAGCTTTAATTAACATTAAAAAACACAAGAATATTAAGCTTAACTTTTTTATAACAATTTTGTCAATTAATTAATTAATTATTTTAATATTTTCTTAAGAAAAACTAAAATTGAATAGACTTAGGATTTTTAAGTTAATTTCTTTTCATAATGAAAACAACAAAAAGAATTTTATTTTTATTTAATAGTTCTTAGGTTTTTTTAGACGTAATATTTTTTTCGCGCGCGTTATTTTTATTCTCTCATTTTTTGTAAATAATGTAACTGATTATGGGATTTAATAGTCTAGATTTAAAATTCTGTATTTTATTTTTTTGCACTTTTTATGAAATTATCCCTAAGTGTAGTAATAGTCTACGATTTAAATTTTTTCACTTTAAATTTTTGTAACTATTAACGGCTAGTAATTAGGTTTGAATGGAAAGACTGAAAAGAAAACCATTACATAACCATAAATGCACAGGATAAATGAAATGAATCAATACACTTGCAGATGTTCACCCGTAGGGTATCTCCCACTACGGTTGCCTTCGAAAACGGTCACAATTCTCGAAAAGTGAGAATCTTTAGTGGTTGTCCTTTAGTTCAAGAGATCACAAGTCCCTCGATGACCCTTTCGATGCCTCCTCGGTTAAAAAGTGATCTTAGAACTTTAGGAAAATTACTAAAAGTTCTTTCCCAGTTGCCTTAGTGACCATAAACATCCCTTCGATAGTCCCTTAACATCAAACGATAGGGCTACCTACTCATTAATAGTAGGATATAACTATCTAAAGGAAAGGAGGAAAAGAACGCCTTTTTTCAAGTAGGTAGAGAACTATTAGGTACTTGCTCAAAAACGATTTTTTCACACTACACTTTCAATTTTTTCTTCCAAAAATGCTTTATCAACACTCTTGAGGACCGACACAAGAGTTATCATAAAGCAAACAAACTTTTCAAAACACACAAACACGAAAGCAATTTTAAAAAATGAGCAAGTATCTAAGAGCCCGTAGAAAACAACGGATGGAAAGGGTGCTAGCACCATCCCTTTCCATAATCTACCCCATTTCTCATAAACTCTCGAAAAAGGTCTTTTTCTGTTCTTTTCATCCTTTCCTTTGTAGGATAAAAGAAAAGTCGGTGGCGACTCTTGATTACCGCACATTTGCGAATACAAAACGCAAACCAGTATAACGGTCGGTTCTGGCCATGCACAACATTAGCTTTTTTTCCATTGAACATCTTGTTCACAGTACTCAAAGACACATCCACCTAAATCTGTACGCTTCTGATTCTTCCTTTAACATGTTCCCTTGTTAATATCAAATCTATGAACCTGACTAAAGAGCTTCTGATCAGATGATTGAAGAAAGGACCTATCAAAGTTCCCATAAATATGTCAACTAACTCCTTATCAGACAAATGAGGTTCAACCCTTCCTGCTAGATATCTCCATTTTTGGGCATATTCTTTGAAGCCTTCGTTCGAGCCCATGGTCATACTCTGTAGTTGCACATGGGTTGGTTCCTGATCAGCATTGTATTGGTATTGTTTGTAGAAAGCAGCAAACAAATCTTCCCAAGTACGGATGTTAGTTCCTTCTAGTTGATAGAACCATTCCAATTGTATCCCAGATAGGCTCTCTTGAAAGATTTGCACACATAACTTCCTATCAACAGTGTGTGGTTGAATCTTCCAGACATATGACCTTGGATGAAGCTTCGAGCAATAAACACCGTCATACTTTGAAAATGTATGGACCTTGAATTTATAAGGAATAACAACTCCAGAGACTAAACCCAGCTCTTCAAAATCCAACCTAGACACTCTCTGGATCTCTATAGCATTTAGGTGGTCTTCTAGTTGTTTATACTTTTCATTAGCAGGAGGATATTGTTCGTCCTAATAGTCTTCTTCATCTTCATCAGAATATTATCCAGAAACAAGGTTGCTTCCTTTCTCAACCATCACACTCTTACCATCTTCACCCTGGTTGTCATCTTCATTTGATGAGATATCACAATCTTGAGCTTGCTTGATAGGACCTATGAACCTTCTTCCTATGTTGAGGATGCCGATTGGTTTCCTTTTCATTTCCTTCCTCTCTTTGGTGATGAGGGTCTTCAGTTCTTCCAGCCCCTTGGCTAAGTTGAGGAACATTTGTTGGAACTGAGCATTTTGGGCCTGAAGATCTTTGACTGTTTGTTCGAGAGCCATCTTTTTACTGAAATAAACATCAAGAAGATGAGAAAATTTGTCTGGGGAATACCTGTTATGTAATTATATGTATGGTATGTAGATGCATATGCAATGTTTTCAAGGATATCGCGGGATAAATAAGAATGAAATGTCAAAATTTGAGTATGGCTGCAGCTTTGACTGAAGAAATTTGTGTCTTTGTTTTTTAATTTCCTTCTATAAGAATCAAGCTCACCATGTCAAGTGGGTCCTATCCTTTGACTCAAAATAATGTACTTCGGTCTTTGATGACATCTGGTTAGAGGAAAATAAATCCTCTTTCCCCTTGCTAGCAGTCCGGCTTATGATAACCCTGCATCAAAGGTCCCTAATATCCTTGAAATGGTTAGTAGAATGCCATGTCATGATGTCATGTTTAAGTAAGTAGCAAGCACAAATAAATCACACAAGAGCCTTAGGTTTAAAGGCTTGCATGAGGTCCATAGGTAAGTACCCTTCTCTATTGAAGTTAAGTTGGCTTAACTTGTCCTAAAAATAGTAATCGGGTTATAGGAATCTCATATCATTGATCTTTTTCACAGTTTTTATTTTAGCACGGCAACTGATTTTCCACCAAAACACCCCGCGAGTCAAATCTCAATGAGTGTAGCATCGAGTATCAACCAACTCTTGAATGCACCAAAGTCGGTTATCTCACTACCTTCTAATGACCAAGATGGGTCAATTAAGGTTCTAAAAGTCAGTTAGTGCTTATGACACAACGCGACAACCCAATGTTATCCTCGACTGACTCAAGGAACAAGATACAAACCAAAGTGTCAAACAAATGTAGCCATCACTTCAACCATATCGGTCTATGCCGTACAGTTTCCATGAGCTATTGCTACTTACCTAAGGCATCCCTAGATCTAGGTGTAGGATATTTGCAAGAAATAAACCCAAGAAAACCTTAAAGTAAAAGAAAACAAAGCAGACAATGACATAAGTAAAAGTGATCTAAGAATCTAAGGTAACCCCTCTTTTTAAGTTTTCCCTAGATGAGTCGCCAGTTCTATAATACAGTGGGAGAACTGACTTGTTTTTGCATTTTATTGCAAACGTTACGGATAGTAAGAGTCGCCACCGACTTTTCTTTTATACAATAAGGAAAGGGTGAAAATAATAGGAAAGACCTTGAAGATTTTGAGTTCGGGGGATAAGTTATGAAAAAGGAAGGTGTTAGCACCCTTTTCATCCGTAGTCATCTACGGGCTCTTATTCCCTTAGCTCACTTTTGAAAATTTGATTTTTTGTGTGTGATTTGTTTGAAAATATTTTGAAAATGCCAACGTAAGGATAACTTTGTAATGATTCTTGTATCAGTCCTCAAGAATGCGTACAAAGTGTTTGAAAATATTTGTTTCTTGAAAGTGTGATGTGAGAAATGTTTTGTTTAGGAAAGTTTGTGAGCAAGCGATTAAAAGTATCCTACCCACTCAAGGTCGTCTTTATTTTTTTCCTTCTCCTCTTGAGATAGCGCTATTCGTACCATTAGTTGGTAGGTAGCCCTATCTTTTCGATGTGGAGGGACAAGCAAAGGGTCATCGTACGATCATCGAAGGCAACGTGTAAGGATGCTTTAGCAATTTCATAAGGGACTAGGTCATGTTATCGTAGGAAACATTTAAGGGTCGCCGAGGGACTATGATCTTTTATTCGAGGGCCTTTTGCTAAAGAATCCCTACATTCAAGGGACATGATCGTTATTCTGAAAGCAATAAAGAGAAGCTGCCCTATAGGTGCAAGTGTGCAAGTATGTTCAATTTAGTTATTTATCTTTGAAATTAGGGTTTTTCTATCGGTTGATTTTATCTTACCATACAAAACCTAATTACTAACAGGAGTATAGAAAACATAATAGTATAAAGTAAAGGCGAAAACGTAAACCTAAAACTATTACAGAGTTTTGGGGCAGTTACATAATAATGAAGAGTACGAATAATAAAACCCAAAACTATTACATCTCGGAAGCAATTACATGATAATTAAAAAAAAGGAAAGCGGTAAATAAATATCTAAGCTATTATATAGGAAACGCGCGACCTATACAACTCGATCTAAGAATAAGGAAAAGGAAAATAGAAAAAGAATGTGAAAGATTTTTATGAAGAAAATAGTTTTGATGATAATTAATTAAATAAAACCTAAAAATGTAATTAATTGTTAAAATTGGAAAGAAAAGGTTAATTAATTAAAATATTAAAAGTTTAATTCAAAACCTAAAACCTAATTATTTTTAGGGTTAAGGAAAAAAGGTTTTTGTTAATTTTTGGTTAATTGAAAAATAGGGTTTACGGGAAGAAAAATCAATGGAAAAAAGGGTTAGAAACCCAAAAATATTAAAAAATGCCAGGGGTGAGTGCTGAACCCACGCCCTTTGCCTCCTGTCCTGCATAGTCTACCATTGTTCCAAGCTTGTTTTGGTGTTAGTAGAATAGATATCAATCAAAATTTATTAAACCTGCAAAACATTGGAAAATATGAGAAAAAACAACAAAAGGCAGGGATGGCTGTTTTATCCGGTCTATCAATGGAAACAAATAAATAAATAATAAACCAAAATTACTGGGCTGGAGAGGCACCAGAGCCCTAGCTCCGCTCGTCTTCTCCAGCGACTGCGTTTTGTTTTCCTTCAAAATAAAGATTATAAATGATTCAAAGGTACCGTACCCCCATAATTTGTACCTTGCAAATTCAATGGTGGCCTTGGTTTTTGGCTAATTCCCTCTGTATGATGAGATACAAATCAAATAATAGGAAACCATTCAAACATTGCAATACAAGATTCAATCATTATGGGACTCATGTGATGGGTTTATCCTACATATTGACATGTCAGAAGCACATTAGTGATGTTATTATTCATCAAAACATAATGAAAATAAAAATAAGAATTTCAAGCAAATCAAGAAACCAGCGAGGCATGTATGCGATTTTCAGGCCTCTTGGACCATCAGGGGTGATCAAATCTTACCCAACAATGTCCTTGAATTTGAATGGGATGGTTATTTGGCCTTGAGGAAGGCTGCAAATAAGGTTTGAAGTTTGGCCTATTTTTGACAAATTTTGAAGTTTTTGGAAGGGATTTCTCTTGCACGGGTTTGTGTCCTTTTCTTGTCTGAATATGTGGAATATATAGTCTATGAATTAGGTCAACACAAGATGGGCTTGGACCTTTGTATGAAAGCCTTTGATTTAATTTAATTTAATTTTGAATTTAAATAAAAAAATAAAAAAATAAATAGAATAAAAATCAAAGGGGTATATGAATAGATTCAGAAGTTCATTGTGAAGCCTAAAACACGTGCGGACCTTGAAACATAAGCCCATTAGCCCAAAAATTCATGTTTGATCAATTTGGGTTTCATGCATTTGCTCAAAATTTCCCAACTTACACCAATCATAAATCTCTCAATTTTTATCATATGAAGGTGTTCTTGGACTTTTTGGAAAGCTCAAGATATCCTCTACAATCTCTATGTTGATATTTTTTTCATTTGAAGAATTTATCTTGATGTAACTTGCTTTGACAAAAAGTTTCTTTTTTTTTACCTTTAAAATGACCTATAATGTATTGGCTCATGTCTCTTAAATGACGCATTTTTGGACTTGAGATGAGAGAAACAAAGTTGTAGAGAATTGAATTTCCTTCAACATGAGATTTGGTTGATAAAAATATGATGAAGCATGTGTGAGTTGTGTTTGGTCAAAGTTCAATTGACTTCTCCTTAAGAAAACCCTAAGTTGGTAACTTTTGACTTTTGGTAAATTGGGAGTTTTCTTGATGAATCATGGTCAACCATTGATAAAATGATGAATGTGAGTTAAAAATCTTAATGTTGACCAAAAATATTGAGGTTTGACTGTAAGTTGACCACAATTTACTTTTTACCCAATATAGTTGATTTTGAATCATCTGAACAATTGACTGAGCAAATTTGTGATGTAAGGCTTGAAACTTGATATGAGGATTCTTTGAAGCACATGAGAAACCATGAAATCCACTTGGGGCATTAGAAGTCCAATTTCCTTTGATAAAACCAAAACCCTAATTGTAGGCCATTGCTTAGAAGGAGGGTTCATCTGATCAATTCTTGAGTAGTCTTGAGTACTTGAGCACCCTGTATAAATTTGTCTTTGAAAAATTGGAAGGAAAATTTTGGGGTATAACACCACCAAAACATCCCAAAAGTCGAATCTCAATGAGCGTAGCCTCGAGTATCAACCAACATTGGATTGCACCAAAGCCAGTTATCTCACTACTTTCTAATGGCCAAGATGGGTAAATTAAGGTTCTAAAAGTAAGTTAGTGTTAACGACACCACGCGAAAGCCTAATGTTATCCTTGATTGACTTAAGAAACATTAGTACAAACCAAAGGGTCACACTAATTGTAGCTATCATGTTAACCATATTGGTATACGCTGTACAATCTTTATGTTCTATTTCTACTTACCTAAGGAGTCACTAGATTCGAGTGTAAGATCTTTCACGCAAGCAATAATACCCAAGCATGAACCCTTAAATTTAAATCAGACAAAGAAAACAATAGAAGCAAGTAAAGTGATCTAACTCTTAAGGTAACCCCTCTTTTAGATTTCTCCCCAGCAAAGTCGCCAGTTCTGTAATACGGTGGGAGAATTGACTTTTTGTTTTATTGCAAATGTTTCCGTTAGCAAGAGTCGGCACCGAATTTTCTTTTATCCAATATTTAGGAAAGATGAAAAGAACAGGAAATACCTTTGATAGATTTTGAGTTCGGGGGGTGTTATGAAAAGGGAAGGTATTAGCCCCCTTTTCATTCGTAGTTATCTACAGACTGTTAATTTCTTAGCTCACTTTAAAAACTTGCTTTGTGTGTGTGTGATTTGTTTGAAAATATTTTGAAATGCAAATGTAAGGCTAACTTTGTAATAATTCTTGTATCAGTCCTCAAGAATGCATACAAAGTGTTTTTTCAAAAATATTTGTTTGAAAGTGTAGTGTGATAATGTATTTGTTTGTGAAAAAGGTTATGAGCAAGCATTCAAGAGTTCTTACCCACTAACGTCTTTCTTGTTATTTTACTTCTCCTTTAGAGATAGTATTATCCATACCATTAGTTGGTAGGTAATCTTATCTATTAGATGTGAAGGGACAGGCGTAGGGTCATTCTATGGTCATCGAAGGCAACATGTAAGGATACTTTAGCAATTATATCAAAGGGACTATCATCATTTCATAGGTAACTCAGAGGGACTAGATCATTTTGTAGGAAACTCAGAGGGTCATCGAGGGACTATGATCTATATTCGGAAGGGACTATGATGATATTATTAAATCGAGGGTCTTTTTCTAAAGTATCCCTACTTTCGAAGGACATGACCAATATTCGTGAGGCAACAAAAGAGGTTACCCTAGAGGTGCAAGGCTGAAGAGTATGTTAATTCAGTTATGTTAATCTTGAGAATTAGGGTTATTTATGTCCAATTGTTAGTCTTTCAATGCAAACCCTAATTACCAGCAATTAAATATATACAGAAAATTAAAGTGCAAAATGTAAAATCCTATGCTATTACATCCTTAGGACAGATACATAATTAGAAAAATATGGGAATGTAAATCTAAGCTATTACAATTGAGAATGTGACCTACACACTTTATCTATGAATTTAAATAGAAAAAATAAATAAGAAAAAGAATGTTAGAAAAATGTTAAAGACCTAAAGTTCTAAGTTAATATTTTTGGTGTTTTTTGTAGAAAATAGTTTAGGTTAATAAATAGTAATTAAAACCTAATTATTTCTAATTAGTTTTAATATTGAGAAAAAGCTAATTAATTAATAAATAAAAATATGTGAAAAACCCTAATCCTAATTTGTTATGTTTTGAAAAAAGTTTAAGGTTAATGGTTAATTAGAAAATAGTTAATTAAGAAAATAGAATGAAAATTAGGGTTAGAAAAAATAGAAAAAAAATGCATTCGGTGGGAGTTGAACCCACGCCCTTGAAGTCACCAGTGAGCAATCTTTCCACATGGCTAGCGATGCGTTTGTGTTTGAGAATGGATATTGCTCAACATATGTTAACCTTGTATTTTTCCCTAAAAAATGAAAGAAAATTTGCACAGGGGTTGGCTCATAACCACGCCCTTTACTATGCCAAACGTATCACTCACCACCAGGCCAAATTGTTGTTACGCGTCAGTTAATTAGCATGCATTCAATATAATATAAATCGAAATCAAGAAATCAAATTAAAATAATATTAGCAAAATGCACGTTGTGGTGGGGTCAGGTTTTTTTGATTGGACCAATCACATTGAGAGGATTGGCCATGCATGAGTCAGCGGTTCTGATGGCCGGTCAAACTACCGTGGATGGTGGTTACAACCATCTTCTCCGATGGTGCTAAACATGAATTCTGTGAAATCAACATTAAACAACAAAAAAAGTGCATATATTGGCTACTTAAGAGAATGTTAGTTCAATGGTGGTGTTAGTTTGGCCTGACAACGCCTGTAGTACAAAATATGAATCTCAAACGAAGCTTTGCCTTAACAATGGAAAATCTTCATACATGCATCAAACCTCAAAGTTAATGGTTTAAAAAATATTCTAAACATGATTATGAATATATGTGAATGCTTAAAAACAATTTATATTATAAGAGTTAAGAGTTTGAAATCAAAGAAAGTTACCAAACCGGAGCAACTTGGTTGGCATATTTTGGGATGCTTCAAGCTTGAGTGATGGTTGGGATAAACTCCTGGGAACCTCAGGAGTGTGATAGAATGTTTGGAATAGATTTATAGAGGATGGGGATAAGGGTTTGAGTTTTCCCTAATTCTTGAAAATTTTGAGATTTTTAGTGTTTGTTCTTGAGGCAGATTGTATGTTCCTTGGCATCTGAATGGGTCCTCTATTTATAATGCTTGGATTAGGTCAAAAAACATGGAAAGGATTTTGTGCAATCATGGTAAAATATTTGATTTGAATTTTGCATGAAAAGTTTATTTTTTTAAGCACAATCTTGTACCAATCATCCTCACACGGTTTTTCTAGCTGGTTGTGAGCTTTTTGGGCTTCAAATCTGATCCAAAACAAAAGCCACACACTTTGGTCCAATCATATTGATAATTTTTTTGATTTATTTTAAAAATATGGAATAAAATTAAAATAAAAAAAATAAAAAAAATCAAGGCCATGCATGGATGTACTTAGAGGTCCTCTAACATGTTATAAAAATGTTTAAACTTCAAAAGTTAGGCACATTAGTCCAAAAGTTAAAAATTGATCAATTTAGGTTTCATGCATTTCTCAAAAATATCTCAGCTTGCACAACTCATAACTCTCTCAATTTTTATCATATGAAGATGATCTTTGGCTTTTTGGAAACCTCGAGATGTCTCCTATAAGTTTCATGTTGGTGATTTTTTCATTTGAAGTATTTATCTTTTTGTAAATTTCTTTGAAAAAATATCTCTTTTTGTTGACTTTTAAAATGACCTATAATGTTTTGGCCCATATCTCTCAAATGAAGCATTATTGGCCTTGAGCTTAGAGAGACAAAGTTGTAGAGAATTTAATTCCTTCAAAATATGTGTGATACGGTGGAAGAGAACTGACTGTTTTTGGAATGCTGGTTCACGTTTTACGTTTGTTTTCGCAAAATGTCGCGGTAAGCAAGAGTCGCCACCGTCTTTTATTTTATCCAACAAGGAAAGGAAAAAAGTACATAAAAATTCCTTTTTTCGAGATGTTTCTCGGGTCCGGGGAGTAGATTATAGAAAGGGAAGGTGTTAGCACCCTTTCTATCTGTGGTTATCCACGGGCTCATAGGTACTTGCTCAAAGTGTTTTCAAAATTTGCTTTTCTTTGTGTTTGTGGGTTTGAAAAGAGTTTTTGTTTGAAAGGTGTAAGTGCGAAAAGTTTTGTTTTGTTTTGGAAAAAGCAAGTACTTAAGAACCATCTACCTACTCGAAAAAGGAATCAATATGTGCTAATGTCCTTTAGACAATGCTATCCCACTATTGATGAGTAGGTAGCATCGTCGTTGGAGTTTAAGGATCAATTCGATTAAGGGACGTGTGGTCACTAAAGCAATGTTAGGACGCCTTAGCGGTAACCCTAATGTCTTAGATCATTTTTCCGAGGCAACCGTTTCAAGGCAACTATGATCTTTGGACAAGAGGATGACCTCTAAAACTTTCTATACTCAATGACCACGTTCGAAGGCAACCAAGTGAGGTGTACCCTAAGAGTGCGCATGTGCGAGTGTATTGTTTTTCAGTTATATTATCTTTGCACATGTCAATTGTGATCTAGATTGATTTTAGGTTTAAACATTCGATCTTGTCATGCATCCCCTATTACCAAACATCTAATCAGTTTATAAGTTGCGGAAATTAAATTGCAGAAGTTAAAACTAACTATTACAAGGCGTCGAGTATTTACATCGCCAAAAGCAACCCTTGAAATTAAAATGCGGAAAGTAAATAAAGCGATAAAAGTATTTAAAGTCCTATTAAGCATTAAATTAACAAATTAATTAATTAATTAGTAAAAATGATATTTTTGGATTTTTGATATTTAAAGAAATAAAAAATAATTTGGTCAAAGTTAATTAATAAAAAAAACCTAATTGTCTAAGTTAATTTTAATTATTGCAAAAGATATTAAATTTATTTCCTAATTAAACTAAATTAATTAAATTAATTTATTTAACAAAAATAAAATATTGAAAATTAATTTTATGAACAAAATATTTTTGGGTTTTTAATTTTATGAGGAAAAAAATGTGATTGGTTAGTTAGATAATAAAAATAATTAATCAAACAAATAAGTAAAATAAATAAATAAAAGAAAGAAAAAGAACTTAGGGGGGTTTGGGCCCAAATTGGAGGCATGTTCAGCAATTTCCAAGGCCAATCTGACTTGGCCTGTGTTGACTTTCATGATTCAGTGTGCGCCCATTGACTCAACCCCATGATGGACATTCAACCTGAGACACCAGATTTGGCCTTGGGCCATCTGGTGCTTTGATATTTGATGGTGTATGGTAGTCCACAATTCTTGAAACACGCTGGAATACCTGAAGAAAAATAGCAAAGCAATATGGGGGGACCTGGGATTCGAACCCAGGTCCTATTGGTATTTGGAGACACGCCTTTGCCACTGCACCACTACGCTTCATTTGTTATAGTATTAGAAACTAATAATAATAAAACAAAAACAAATTAATGGATCAGAAAAAAATAAAAGCGCGCTATATTTGAATCAACCAATGGGAGGGAGACGCGTCATCATCTTCTTCGTTCACCCTGGTTATTTACCTGCGGATTTACATCCGCATCTAAATTCGCATGTGCGTTCTAAATTCTATTCTAGGCCATAAAAATCAAATCTAGGACCATGGTCATGCTCGTCTAGGCTTCCTGAACAAATTTATACCATTCTTGGACCTTGATTTCACCTGTATAAGAAATGCCCAAAAATACAAACCAAGAACCCTAGATTCGGCTAGGGGGTTATAGGCCATATAAACGCAATTGGTTAATGCAGAAAGTTTCTAAATTGAACGAGCATCATGAATATGTCAACGATTTGTCAAAAATATGCAAGAACATGGAGTTTCGATTTCAAATACAGGGTGGTATTTTTAGAGACTTACAGCGCTTTAGAACGTGTATGGGGATTGGTTTTGAGTTGGCTTCGCTTCAGTGGATGTCCAGCAATTGATTAGCGTTGAGATTTGGTGTTGAAACTGCCTCTATGCACGATTTCAGTTTCAAGTTTTTGCCAATTTTTTCAAGTTTGCTTTTGGTGTTCTTGCAGCCTCTAACCTCTAATTTGTGTGCCTTTCACTTGTATATGTAATAAGCAATGCATTAGGTCAACAATTTTGGACTGAATCCTTGTGCATTATGGCTTGGAGATTTGATTTGATTCACCATTGATAACCTTCCAATTTGGTCCACAATCCAATCTTTTTGCACATGGAATATATGATACGAATTTGATTCAATTGATGATGATGATTAGGTCCTGAAATAGCCAAAAAGAGATCAAATAATCAATGTTTGGATTTTATTTGATTTAAATTGATTTAAAATGAAATATATCATAAAAAATCAAATTAAATAATAAAATTGACAAATGGTCACAAGGCTGAAGATAGGACACGTGTGTAGTGTGACAAGATCAATTCAAGTGGAAAAGAATGGGCCCATTAGACAAAATTTGATGTTTTGGGGATAGTTGACTTTTTGCAATTTTGCAAAAATGCCCAACTTCAACAATGCATAACTTCTTCAATTTTGAACTTTTGGAAGTGTTCTTGGAATTTTTAGAAAGCTTGGGATGTCCTCTAACTAACCCTTTTGGTATCATCCAATTTTGAAATTCCATGCTCAAGTTATAAGCTTTTGCAAAAAGGTGTTTTTGTTGACTTTCAAAAATGACCTATAATGTCCAAATTTGTAACATTTTGTGAGTGCATTTCGTGGTCTTGGGGAATGAAGATGGATTTTAGGAAATTGCATCCTCTTCAAAATGAGCTTTGGATGGGTCATTTATCATAAAGTATGAGAAAGTTATGCTTGGTCAAAGTTGAGTTGACTTTTCCTACAAAACCCTAATTTAGCAACTTTTGAGTCTTGATAAATTTTAAGCAATCCTTGATGAATCATGATCAACCCTTGATCAAATGATGAAATATCCTTAAAAATGATAATGTTGACAAAAAATCTTGAAGTTTGACTGTATTTGGGTCACAGATGACTTTTGCCCTAGCAGAGTCGATTTTTGGACCCTTTGAGCAATTGACTGGGCAAACTTCCTCTACAAGGCTTGAAATTTGACATGGATGAACTTGAGAACATATTAGGACATTGGGGGAGTACTTGAGGTCATTTGGATGCAAGAAACTTGATGCAACACAAAACCCTAATTTGTGGTTGACTGCCTTAGGAGATAGCTTGGCTGTCCAACTCTTGAGCAATCTTGAGCCACTTGGGGATTCTTCTTGCCATGTATTGGGAAATATGAGAGGTAAAATTTTGGGGTGCAACAGCTGCCCCTTTTTAATTTTCATAAACCTGAGGATATAGATTGGCTTTCGGGCCTTTCGTGATCCGAAGGAGGAAGATGATTGAACACTAGAGTGCCCAGAAATTTGCACTCGCATGAAGTGGCGTCAGCCTGGTGATGTTGGGAATGGGCTTACAGATGCCATTTGGAGACTGTTGATAGGTGATCTGAACATCGACTGGAATATGAATCAGGGAGATCTTATTGTCGATCTAACTGAACCAGAGACGGTCTTGGATTAACTTTGACTGGACCGACATCAGAAAAAATCTTTAGGAATCGATTTAACTTGACCAGACAAAAGTCTTGGAATGACTTCAACTGGAATACGAATCAGGGAGATCTTATCGGCGATCTGACTGAACCAGAGGAGGTCTTGGATTAACTTTGACTGGATCAGCATCAGAAAAATCTTCGAATCGATTTAACTGGACCAGACAAGGCCTTGGATTAACTTTGACTGGATCGACATCAGAAAAATCTTTAGGAATCGATTTAACTGGACCAGACAAAAAGTCTTGGAATATCTTCAACTGGAATATGAATCAGGGAGATCTTAGGGTCTATCTGACTGAACCAGAGGAGGTATTGGATTAACTTTGACTGGATCGGCATCAGAAAAATATTCGAATCGATTTAACTGGACCATAGAAGGCCTTGGATTAACTTTGACTGGATCAACATCAGAAAAATCTTTAGGAATCGATTTAACTGGACCAGACAAAAAGTCTTGGAATAACTTTAACTGGAATACGAATTAGGGAGATCTTATTGGCGATCTGACTGAACGAGAGGAGGTCTTGTATTAACTTTGACTGGATCGACATCAGAAAAATCTTCGAATCGATTTAACTGGACCAGACAAGAGTCTTGGAATAACTTCAACTGGAATACGAATCAGGGAGATCTTATCGGCGATCTGACTGAACCAGAGGAGGTCTTCGACATAGTTGAGAACTTAACTGCATCTTTCTTGAAAGGTAAAGGTCAGTCATATGCAATGCATGATATGGATACGACAATGATGTTCTTAAAATAAATGAGACTGTGTTGTATGATGCGTATATGCATGTATCATGATGTATGGAAATGTAATGTTTCTAGCTGGGGAAAATAAATCCCGGATAGCTGCTGGAGACATAGTTGAATTCTTCGCTCCCGCTGGGGATGACGAACGAAGATGACTGTGAGAATAGACCTGCAGGAGAGGATAACTCCGTTGGGGAATAAACTGATGAGGAGTTACTCTGTGGGGAAGATATGCTCTATTGAGGATTCCACTGATAAGCTCCGCTGGGGATGGACTACCGTTGCTGGTGATACTGAATCTGTTGAGGATTGAATTCCTGTTTGTGAAAGGAAAGAACTTCGTTGGGGATGATCTTTCAGTTCTGACTTGTTGGGGGTAACCCTGTTAGACTTTTGTGGGGATAATTCTTTGAATTCGCTGGGAATGATCCTTTGAACTTGGCTGGGGAGTTTTATTTTTGTACTCCGCTGGGGATAAACTTCCAGAGTCTACTGGGGATGATGCTTCAACTCTGTTGGGAAGCTTTTTTCAGACTGCGCTAGGAAAATTTTAAATCCACTAGGGGTATCTTGTATTCTGCCGGGAAAATTCTTATACTCTGCCAGGGAATATAAAGACTTCCGGGGATATCAATCCTTTTTAGTATTGATGGTAGATCAACTCTGCTTGGGGAGAGCATTGCTGATTTGTTCATAGTGGCAAGCCTCAGTTGGGAGAGAGCTGCCATTACTGTCTTACTCTTCGGGGAGTGAAAGTATCTTGGCCATATTCTTCAGATGAATTTACCTTATACCTGATGGACAAAGCAACTATACAGCTTGGACAATTATATTGCCCCTGTTTCTGATATTACCAGTAATTCGTCTTTTGTTTCGCATGTAAATATTTATGAGTAGCAATTAATGTCAAATGCATATATCAAAAATGAACACTGGACGTTCTTTGCAAAACAACAGATCAAGGAAAAATAGTTTGAAATTTCTTTGAAAATGAATTGTATTGATTTTGAAGTTTGGCCTATAAAATAGGCGTTTTTGTACAAGATCCTGACGTCCTAGTAAGAGAACGCCGCCGAATAATAGATCCTGATGCTGATGATACCTTCAGACTCTCCTAGAAATAACATGCATATGCAGATTAGACAAACCTTGCATTACATTTTTTAGACGTTTTTTTTTCTTTCGAAAGTAAATATGCCATGATGCAGTGGATACATATGGGATCAAGGGTTTCCATAACACTGGAAATATGTTGTTTTATTCTTAACATGCCGAGGATACCAGGATCAAAGGTCCGGAACACCAATCAAATAACATTGGTAACACCAGATCGAGAACTCAGAAAATAAATCTGAGAACCAAACAGTCACCAACAGAACATAATGGTCACCATCTAAACAAAGTTCCCATTTGTGCCTCTAAGAATAAATCATCCTTCCCCACTCACAGGTGAAATCTAGGTCTGGGTAAGGCAAGGGTAACTTAGAATCACAAGTACGCCTGAAGCCACTATCGTCGCAACGCTGACGTGAAACGATAACATCCTATAGGTACTTTCATCTGAGCATGGACGACATGACCTCACTAGCAAACCAAAGTCGACTAGCCGTTCATGTTACACTATATTACTAAGGTTCCTATGGTTGTCACTCGGTCGGAGTATTGGGCCTTTTACATCATAGTAACACCCACCCATCTTGAAACAGAGATACCACAATAACAATATATGGAAACAATAAAATGCAAACATGTATGCTCAAGTAATAGGTATGAATGAATATAAACTGAAAGCATGGAAATAAACACCCATGGAAAAGAAAACAAGAGCTAAAAGCGACTCTGGGATGGACCGGAAATTGGTTGACCTGTCCCCAGTGAAGTCTCCAGCTGAAACAACCGGCTAAAATCATCAAATAATGAAGTCCCCATCAAACTTCTTTTATCCCACAAGAGGGGAAAGGTAAAAATCTTTAACACCTAAGAAGGGAGAAATCACGGTCTTGCAACCAAGAGATCAGGTAAGGGAGTCTGTTACGCGAGGGGAAGGTACTAGCACCCCACACATCCCTAGTACTATACATTGTCCACTCTTGTTATTATAATCCTATGGGTGTGTCGAATATATGTCTACAACTTATTCCTAAAAAGAAACGAAAAGGGAATGCATGCAAAATAAAAAAACGGGGAAAGAATTAAATATTTACAAAGTTTCGCTCGAATAGGCCCCGCGACCTACTGCCTACGTATTTCCTCGTGCAATGGGAAAGTCAGAGCATGTAGTTCAACTCACTTGTTTCGGTTTGCTTTGGTGTTTTTTATGAACAATATTAATTATGCATTCTTCCACAGCTCGAGGTTTGGAGACTTATGTGTTGGCACATAAGTAAATTAACAATTCCTTACCTGAAAAGGGTTTTAAAGAGAAAATGTGCCCGGGTGTACAAAAGGTTTAAATTGGTCTGTGTCTTTTACCTTGAAAAGGGGTTTTTGTAGTTAGAGAGTGTTTTTATGAGTTTAAAGGAAAAATAAGGTTTTAGTTTTAAATGCAAAGATGCAAAAGAAAGAAAACAACTAAGGGAGACTAGCCTAGTAGTACCTATAATGTTATCATACAGTGATGGCCCTATGTCAAGGATGAAAAGAGAAATATCTACCTATGTTTGCATACATGGATTACCGCCTAAGGTCTAACTCACATCTGAAAAGAAGCAAGTACATCCTAAGGGAACATGGCATAAGCAAGACGAAATGAAATCCTACGAGCAATCAACAAGCTCAAGAGAGCGCACACATGTCATGAATGGTGAAAACCGACTCAAGCCAAGAGGGCCTAACCATGATATCACGAATAAAGGTAGGAAAATATGGGGAAACAAGAGAAATGATTTAGCCAAGGGGAGCGGATCACCCGAAGCAAACAAGAGGGAGTGGGGATAAAATAAAAAGAAGAGAAATGCTTTAGCCAAGGGGAGAAGATCACCTGAAGCAAACAAGCGGGATTGAGACAAAAAACAAAAATGTGATATCCAAAGCGACTAAGCACCCAACCAAGATATAAGAGATCGAGATAGGAGATAGAAGGCAATATGAACAAAAACGGAGTGCCAACATCGATCAGTGCAAACTCTTGACAAAATATGGGGGATCGATTACAAATTCCTTTTCCATTTGACGACTCAATACATGAGCAGAACAACTCCGAAGCATCATGGCGCGTCACGGGCTAAGGATGACATGGACGAAATGTGGGGGTTGATTACGAACCTTTTCTGCTCGCCTCTTTTGAGGACTTGTCCATAAGTGAATGGTAAGGAGCCTCCTTTAGAGGTCTTTAGCACCAATGTAAACACGCCTGTAGAGTCGCCTACTCAAAGGTAGAGCTTTAAACAAACAAAACACAAGTAGCACACAAATGCACACAAAATGCGGAATTGCCTTAAACAGGTCTTTAAATAAACTAGAGAGGTTCCTAACATGATCAGCAATGGAGACCCCCGTCATACATCTCCACCCTATTTCTCATGGAAAGGAAAGCACTAAAGGAGTGCAATAAAGATGCAGAAGGTAAAGAAATATCAGAAGATACCAATCAAACACAAGTTCGTCAATAAGCGGACGAAAGCAAGGGGAATCAAGGAATACATTGAGAAAGATTCACCAAGAAAAACACAAGAGTCAGAAATGATATCCAACAATAGTCAAGTGCGAAAATAAATCGCCATCCACCAATGTGTCACATAATCGGAGTTCTTGCACAAGGTGTAATACAAGCAAAGAAATATCTGGACAATCATAAGCAAGTAAAGAGTGTCTCTCATGAAATGAGAAATAAAGCATGTCGCATCAGAAGCGTATATGATCCATGATTAAAATGGCATATCGATTTACCAAGATTAGGTAACTGACAACAAGTATCCCATATATACCTTGAACAAGTCACAAGAGCGTTAGCAATTAACAAAAAAGAAATAGAAAAATAAAAAATAAAAAAACTGAAAAAAATGACAGTTTGCGTCGACTCCAAGGTCTTATGCGTCGACTCAAATACGCCTTATGAGTTGACTCATAGTCGACGCGATGCTTCCTGCCAGCTATGAGAAGGCCTTTGAGTCAACCGCAACAGGACATGAGTCGACTCATGCCTGATATTTTCCCAGTTTGAGTCGACTAGAGGTCGACGCGAGCGAACATGAGTGTGGTCAAAGAGGATGTGTTGACTCAAAAGCTGTGTGCGTCGACTCAACTATGCAATTTTATGATTTTTGGAACTTTGAAGCAACATAACTTATGCATCGAGTATCTGTTTCGTGCGTAGTTCGAATCGTTGAAAAGCTTGAAAATAGTAGAATATTCATTAAACGACACAAAAAGTGAATCGACAAATGTTCAAACGAAAAATTCCCATCAATCATTGCATAATCGATATGTGAATTCATAATCCATTTTTATGAGTTTTGACAAATTTTATCAAACTAAAATCCAATTTCACATCAATTATTCAATCACTATGGCACGAGGAAATTTTTACGTATTAAAAAATTGGAAAAATCATGCATTAAGATCAAGGCTCAATGACTCAAGCATTTTGTCGAATACATAATCTTCTCAATTTCAGCACATGATTTTTGTACAATTCAAGATCTAAATCATGTCACACATGAATAATCAAGAATCAACAATATAATCTCCAAACAACATTTGGATTTTTTTTTGAATAAGCACTTTCATGAAAATCACTTAATTCTATAAGCATTTATCTCAACTATCCAATTCCGGATTTGCACAACATGATTCCAAATCAATTCACATTATCATAACAGAAATCAATTTCACAATTCAATTCCTTAATTAAAGCTTGATTTAAGAGTCTTCAAAAATGCTTATTCAAGAATCACTTATTTGGAAAAGTGCTTAAATCGAAAATTTTCACCGATATAAATCAAGAGGATGCTTAGGCATAGAGATCGCAACAAAAGAATCAAAGATCGGAGGAGAATTTCTTTTGATTTGCTCTTGGATCTTCAAAAGTTGTTGAAGTTGTTGTTGTGTTCTTGATGAGAATAGAGAAAACCTTGAGTTTGATCTTGGAGAAAATAGAGAGAGAGTTTTTTGTGTTTGTGAGTAATCTTTGGATTGTAAAGTTATGATGAGTTATTATGAGACAAAAATCAGATTTGAGTCTATATAGTGTGAGCAACTTGTGTCTTGGAAGTGCAATTGGGTTGGGCCTTGACTTGACAAAGTAATCTCAACATGCCCACAAAGTCACCCATATGGTATCTTGATTCCTTCGCAAAACAGAAAAAGAAGATAATAAAATTTGTGACACATTGTCGAAAGAACGGGCTCAATTGGACGAACGCTGATTTAGTTATGATTTTTTGAAGTTTCGCCTTAGATTAAAATATTTTTTGGTTCAACATTTTCAGTGTGTAATGTGCAAAATGGACCAAAAACGGAAGCCAAAATGTAATAGATGAAATTCGTGAACCAACGCTTTTGGACCTAGAACCATACGATAAAAATTGATCGAGTTACGATTTTTACAATTTCAGAAAAGGGTATAACAAAGATTCAGTTCAACATCAAAATTTCTTCGATAACTCAAAATTCACGGCCCGTTCCTTAGAAAATCAGTTTTCGGTCATAAAAGGTGGAATGTAGATGACATCAATAAGGAATTTAGGCAAAAAGTATGGGTCCAAAATGATCAACGGGCTTCGAGTTATGAAGTTTTTAGTGTCCAAAAACTGCAACTTCAACACACTTTTTCCACTGTTTTTTCACTGAACAACTTTAGAAGATCCGCACATTCGGAGACTTTCCTTGGAGAATTTTCTCTCAGCCCAAACATATGAAATGAAGTACACATCAAGATGATTATTTTGATATAAGAACCAAACAAAGGCAGCAAACCAAGTCGTAGTTACAAATTTTTGAATATCCGCAAGACGATAAATCAACAGTTTAATCGGTATACCGTCTTCAAAAGATTTAAGTTCTTGGAGATCTTCCTCATAGAATTAGCCCTTGATTTGAGCATGCGAAGTGATAAGATAGTCGAGATGTTCTCAATGCTCAGAGAATCAACTGAATATATTGAACCAGATGCATGTTATAAATTTTCACACACCGGGAAAACAAATAACCAATCAGAATTCCAATACCGCTTCAAAGAAATCAAATTATTTAAAGGCGCTCTGCGTATAATTGACTTCTGGCTTAAACATATGAAATGGAGATAATACGAAGTTGATTCCAATGCTTGAAGAATCATCACAAGACAATACTTTGGTTGCAAGTTACGAGTTATGAGCTTAAACCAACGAAACACTGCTTCTAGTTCAGAATATCGCACATCCGTCAAAACATCTGATTTCTTTGCAAATAACTCCAGAAATGAGTACCTTGATCCCTTGGTCACTGATATAAGTGAGTCCAAATGACCTACTGGAGGATATGTATATGAAAAATGCAAGATGCGTAAGCCAAACAGTCCTTGAAAGGGGTTGGCCAAATTTGTGGTATGACACCTTGCACTATCACTCACGTGAAACCTTTTGATATTCTCTTCTAATCTTTAGAGGTTTCTGGATGTATAATGGTTGAGCATGTGTATAAGGATTAAAGTTAAGTCTCCAGAAACATCTCGTTGGAGTCTTCAGAAGTTGTTCAACCTGAACCTTATATTTAGAGTCTTCAACACTTGGTCTTTAGAGTCTTCATAACCATTTCTTCAGAGTCTTCAGAACTTGGTCTATATAACCGTTGGTCTTCAGAAGCTTCATAACTAGTTCAACATAAATTTGTCTTAGAATCTTTAGAACTTGGGCAAGATAACTTGGAATCTTCAGAGCTTTAGAACATATCATAAGCTCTACTACAGGGTCACAATTAGAAGCAATAAAATAACATTCTTTCAGAACCGTTGTTTTATGACGCATTCTAAGCCATGAAACACAAACTTATATCATGTAGTGTGTTAAGTCCATAATCTAATGACGTCACACGTCACTTCTTCAGAGTTAGAACCTGTTAGCAAAATCTACAAACTAAATAAACCATTAGGGTACTAAATTATTATCTAATCATCTATGTAATGTTATCATAAAAACTCAAGACTAGATGCATAACCAAATATTGTTCTTACAATCTCCCCCTTTTTGATGATGACAAAACCATGTATTTTGATAAACAATTTATACTTGTTTAATCACATAAAACACTTTCAAAGTTAGCTAAGAAGCTCCGCCTAAGTACTATATTCCTATAACTTGATTAATCTTATTCAGAGTCTCCCCCTAAGTTTAAGACTTTAAAGAAGTTTTGAGAAAATAACACAAACCAATTAGAATGAAGGAATACTTCCTTGATTGAAGACCTGTCATACTTATGACCAGCGATGCAAAAAACTTCATCCCAGGTTCTGGATTTCTATCATAGTTTGATGAGGTATTTGACATGGTTTACCATCAAAGTCTAAACAGTGTTTCTGAAATATTCATCTCAGATTGTGGCTATACTTGCAGAACATTATGGTGTATATAGTCTTTGGACTTTCTCACAACATCATTAGAGTCTGGTTGACTGTATCACAACTTGATTGTATCCAACCCTTGTATCGAGAGTCTTTTGATGGACTTGATATACCATCAGAGTCTAGTTGAATTTTCTTCTTGCAGTTGTTTTTCAACCCGTGACTTCTGTATCTCTAGCTTCTGAGTCACCTTCAGAGCTTTCGAGTTTTCCTATTAAGAAAATTCAGTGAACTTTGTCAAAGTTCCTGAGTCAAACATGTTAGTGGTCAAAACATTATATAATATTTGGGAACAAATTCTAAGAATATATATATCAAAATCATATCACTTTCTCCCCCTTTGTCATAAATCAAAAAGATTAAAAAGACATAAAACAAATATAATAAAAAATTTAACACGCTTTTCTCTAATGAATAGTCAAATGATAAGGAGTAAAGAATATGATCAAGAAATAGAAATTTTATTCAAACGGGTGAAAAGAGTACAGATGAAACACGATAAATTTTACATGAAAAAGTAACAAAACCACAAACAGCCAAACAACAACACACAAACACCCAACAGAAACAACCACCCATCCAGTTAAACTTGAAAGACTTCACATCTCTTATCTACAAGGGCATTATCTGGTACAAACCTCCAAGCAAATCCAACGATCTCAGCCTTATAGAAAAGTTCAGACAAAACTCTTCCAAAGGGAATGAAATACTTATGCTTGCTTATGGAGATATAAACTGACTCCTTTCAATATTTGAATATATTTAGGGGCAAACTGACCCTGAAATGATTAACCAGAAGGTAGGTGAAAAGTCTTTTGTCATAGGACAGAGTGTTCTTGTTCATTTCTCTTGGCCAAAAGTTAGTTAGTAGAAGTTGAAACCAAAGTTTAGGAATGGGGAGAAGCTTCTCTAGATTGGTGGGTTCATATCTGGATGAAGTAGTGTCGTGGAGGGTGATAAACTTTTCCATAAAGGTGTACTTGACGCAAAGCTGATCTAGAGTTATACCAGTTTCAACACACCTGATGGCCTCAACAATGGAGGAATGAGTGATGATAATATGTGGATCATAGACATTCGAGCGAATGGAACTACCATCATCACTCACCAAAGCATATATCCAAAAATCTTTGACAAGGTTTGGATAGACATGTCTGTGCAGCATTGCAAAATACCCAGGTCAACCATGTATTTGCATGCTCAAGGTTAGGTTTAGACCAGTAGCCCTCAATTGAGAAAAGTTAGGATGTTCTTCAACAATGACCTCCAGGAGATCCTCATTACCCCAAAATGTTTTTGAAGACATGATGAGTTAGGATTAAGAAAGATGGAGAAATAATCTTGTAAGTGTAAAATACAATAGATGATGGATGTGAAGAAAATGCAGTGATATAAATAGGAGGAAAGGAAACATGACTAACAAGAGAAATAATTTAGATTAGAGAACTATCAAACTCATGACACACAAAATAGTTAATGACTGAGTCAGAAAAAGAGAAGAATAAAGACTACCATCATTTCCAAAACGAGTGTTGTAACACCCTACTACCCCCATTGATTAAATATAAAATAATTTGCAGAATAAATTAGAATACACACATAGGATGTCACCTCCCTTAAAATATCATAAAGTATCAAGTCACTTTATTACTTCATTACTCAGAAAAATAAATCTTAACAGCGGAATGATTAAATTGGTTGACTCCCATGGCACTATGGCCTTAACAACAATATTCTCCACAAAACTCGGGGTTCAACATAAATTTGAAAATAAGATACATAACAAATAAAAACAATACAAATCATAACAAGTTCCCCTAATATCATGTGTTACATATCAAACTAACTCATAAGACTTGATCAGGTAACACACGCTCCAACCACTACTCAGGTACCTGATTATCTGTACTCCCCAAGGAACATAGACACAACAATATAAAAGGGTTGAGAATTACATTCAATAAATATACGGTGAATATCAAATGCTAAGGAGTAGTATTTCACATGATTCACACCAACCAAATGATTATAGTCCACACACTTTATCACAATAAATTCATCATACTCAATTCTCATTCAAATAAGTATAGATGCAAACTGTCATAACACCATGCATGTGGTACCAACATGATCCATATGGTTTATTTTTTGAAACTGATTCTTGTCAGAATCCGGATAAGTTGTATACATTCCTCTGAACTACAACTTATCTTCAACACAACATCCACACGAAGACCGGATGAGACTAGGCACCCATCATGGATTCCTACCTAAGCTCATCTCCACAAGACATAACATGAAATGCATGACATACAATTATGCATAAGAAAATATCATTAATTCATAACACATGATCCATACTAATCACACGTGAGTCATATACTCACTGTAATTCCCACTAAAATTACCATCAGTGCCCAAGACCATTCATATAGCAATGATCTCATCAATATAGGCCTTAACCACACATATCACAAAAATCCACACAAAATTCCATGTTTTATCACAATTCCTATCATTACATGTCTCTCTACGTCTATTTATGTCATACTAGTCCTACGAAACAAAGGGAATTGCATTACACGCGAAATCGGGAAAGAAATCATGAAAACGGGAAATTCTCATCACATGCCTACTCATACGCGTATGGCCCTGCTCCATATGCGTATGACCTTACTACCTTGCCCCAATCCCTGAGTTTGTTATGCGTAGGGAAAAGTTTCCCAAACATCATACGCATATCATATGCATATGACCAGAGGGGGATTTTCCTTCAAAATCTCCTAAAGAAACCCCATACACGTAATGGCTTCACCATACGTGTATTACCTCACTCCCTTACATGTATCCTGCTCCCTCTTATGTGTATCAACAGACAAGTGGGATAGCCTTGGGGACAGGGGGAGTATGGTACATGTATTTCCCCTGGGAAGTCGTCTCATACGCTTAAGGCATCCATCCATACGCGTATGGGCAGTCTACAACATCAAAAATCATGTTTTCGCATCAGTGCAATTTTTCACCCATTGGAGCAACTTCAAGCTCATAAATTTGACCCAAAACAATATTCATACTAGTATAGGCCTAAAGAGTTTTTCTACTTTATTAATCTATAGTTCTGTCATGGTTTTTCATAGTTTAAATCCTAATTTTCGTTATCTCCCTAAAACCCACATTTTCCTTATTTGAATTGCATGGCAGAACACAACCACAACAATAAATGGTCACAAAATTCACATCATTATCATCATACAAATCACAATTTCGCAAGAATCATATAGATGTAGAATCAATCAAACGAGGAAAATAACATACACAAAATATACATTAAATCTTAAGAGGGGAAAGAACCCTCACTATTCTCTCAGGTTATAATCACCATTAAAGAACTCATTCTCCCCCCCCCCTAACTTTGTTTTGAGCTTTGATCCTTCAACAATGGTGAAATCTTCTAGTCTCCCTTTTCTCTCCGTTTTCTTTTCATGAGTTTCAGTTTCTCATACCCTGTTTCAACTTCTCCCTAATTATATTTTATTTTCCTTAATAATCAATAATAGTAATAATTATAATAATAATTATTATTATTATAATATCAATAAGAATAATATTATTAGTGGTAAATATACCATATATCTAATAATAATATTTTTATTAATAGTAATAGAATATTACGTCCTTCACCAATTACATTATTATCATAACATTAGACTAAGTTTTATTCTAATTATATAATTATAATTAAGTTCTCACACACACCCTTAGCTATGCCCATATAATTTCATAATCAAAACACACAATGACTAAATATTTAAATACGATGTTACAATTCTCCCCCACTAAAAATATTTTCATCCTCGAAAATTTACCTGATAAGAATAATTCTGGATACGGTTCTCGCATCTTGCTCTACAACTCCTAGGTTACACTCTCCTCAGCATCTTCTCCCCAAGCTACTCTCACCAAAGGAATGTATTTGCCTCTTAACTGTTTAATCTTGTAGTTGTGACACGTGAAACACGTCATGTAAATTTGAAAGCTCGGGTGGCAGCACCATTCTGTATGCACCCGTTTTGACTTTCTACAAAATATGATATGGTCTAATGAACTTAGGACTCAACTTCTTCGATTTCAGTGCACGACCAATACCTGTCACATTATTGACTCTCAAAAACACATGGTCGCCTTTGTTGAATTCTAAATAATTTCCTCTATTATCGTGATAGCTTTTTTGTCTACTCTGGGAAGCTTTCATCTTCTCTCTGATCATCTTAACAATCTCACTAGTCTGTTGCACAATTCAGGTCCATGTATAACCCCTTCACCCGAATCATACCAACGTAGAGGTGTCATGCACCTCCTACTATACAATGCTTCAAACAACGCCATTCCAATGCTATAATGGTAATTGTTATTGTATTTAAATCAAATCAATGGTAGATGGGTATCCCAAGCACCTTCTTGCTCGAGTATACAAGCCCTCAGCAAATCCTCTAACGAGTGAATAGTATCTATGTTTGCCCATCCGTCTGCGGGTGATAAGCAAAACTCAATTTCAAACTAGAACCCAAAGCTTCTTGTAAGTGTAACACCCTAAATTTCCATGCACATTATCTTATAATTATCAAAGTAAAACAAAACAAACATGAATTCAAGATATTACAATTTCCACAAAAACCTGCTCATGCGATTGACATGTAACACATACCTTTTAGAAAAATTATAAAAAATTATAATTATAACAACCAAGCGAGTCTTAAACTCCAACTTCTCATTTAAACAACAAAAATAATTCAACATTTAACAATTTTCAATATCAAAACATAATCATGTTCTCAAAAAAATTAATCATAATTATAACATTTTAAGAGATTAAATATAATCCCACACAACATAACTAAAAACATAACGTTTGATTCCCTAGTGTTACAAATCAAAGCATACGCCGACTCTAACAACATAAAAAGGAAGAATCCATATTCACTAATTTCGACTTTGCAGTAGTCCTGATTATCTATATGATGTCGTATAAAGCATCATCCTAACAGAAGGGTGAGATTCTCAATCACATAACGAATGCATACGATAATCCCACACCTGCACAAAATGTATGCATGACATATGTACAACTCACACAACACCAACACTATACACATCAACATTTACCATGGTCGATGCACTTCTCCTCTACGGGCCATCACATAACATCCCTTTCTTATCAAAACATATAGTGATAACAACACACCAATACAACAACAAAATCACAAGTTATTTGAAATGTTTTGCAAATTTAACACAGTTTGACACATATAAAATACGGCATATGTGTCGAATAGTTGGAATTCTGTATTGGAATTATTTTATTATAAAAGTACATTTTACCAGCTTTCCAACGATATGAATTATGCGTCAAACGGACACTCGAAACGAAAGTTATGAATTTCTGAAGTTTTTCAAAATTATATTTTTCTCCAAGGTAACTGGTTACTCTAAATCAAGTAACCGGTTACTTCAACAGAACCGAGCCACTGTTAGGAAAAATAAGCCTCAGGTAATCGGTTACTCTAAACCTAGTAACTGGTTACTCCAACATTGTAGAGCCACAATTTTTCTGATTTTTGCTCAGGTAACTGGTTACTTCAAATGAGGTAACCAGTTACTTTTACTGGAAATTCAATTTTATGATATTTTCTTATATGAAAATTACTTTACATACACACCCAAACAGACCCAAACCTCATAGAATGCATAATTTAAATTCCCAATTTCAGTATACCACAATACGCATCATTCACAATGATTAATTGCATCAAAATTAAAATTTAAATAATCAATTCACACAATGACACATATCATAGAAAACATTGACACTTACTCTGACACTGGCACAATCACTTATCTCAAGAACACCAAGAAGGATGATAATTCATGGAGAATAACAATTACCCACCCATATACATATCATACAATCCCCATGAAATCAAAAACTCCACCCTTACCTTAGAGTTTTCTTGAGATTCTTCTACTTCAACAATTGTGATTGTCCCTTCCCTTGAGCCCTAAACTCTGTTTTCTCTTCTCTTGTTTCTACGATTGTTATCTTCCCTAAACATTTCTTCTTTTCCCTTGTTTAGAGTAATCTAACCCTTGGACCCCTAATATCAATATTCCCATTATGCCTTTCCTTATTTTAATCATAATTAAAATAATTATTTAATTATTATTATTACTATAACTATTATTCTATTATAATAATAATCAAATGATTCCAATATTAATCTCCCTTCATTCCTATTCCTCTACACTTTTGGTCATACACTCCTAATACCTTATTTTCTATATTTTATAAGGTAACTAGCCATCAACTAAGGCATTATATCACATAACAAGACTCACAAATGCATATAAATACACCACATCACATAATTAAATTATAAAAATTAATTAAAAAATTAGGGTGATACAACTCTCCTCCACTTAGATTATTTCCGTCCTCTAAAATTACGTGATGCAAATAATTCTGGATACGACTCTCGCATCTTACTCTCTAACTCCCACGTCATAAATTCCTTGTCCCTCAACTTTTTCATTTTCGGGTCCTCGATTCTCATGGGTAAGGTCTCAACCATAAGGTTATCTCGCACTTGCATGTCATCCATCAGAATCACATATGACAGATCAACAATGCACTTTCGAAGTTGTGAAACATGTAACACATCATGCAAATTTGAAATATTAGGCGACAAGGCCACCCTATGAACAATCGTTCCTAACTTTTCAGAAATTTGATATGGACCGATAAACCGAGGAGTAAGCTTTCTCGATTCTAAGGCGTGTTCGACCCCAGTTACCAGAGTTACTGTCAAAAATACATGGCCTCCTTCTTGAAATTCAAGTTCTTTCCTTCTTTTATCATGGTAACTCTTTTTCCTACTCTTAGAAGCTTTCATATTTTCCCGGATTAACTTCACCTTCTCATTAGTTTACTGGACAATCTCAGATCCAAGCGCCACACTCTCACCAGATTGATACTAACACAGAGGTGTTCTACACCTTCGACCATATCATGCTTCAAAAGGTTCCATTCCGATGCTGTAATGAAAACTATTGTTATAAGTGAACTTAATCAATGGAAGATAACTATCCTAAGTACCTCTTTGCTCAAGCACACAAGCTCTAAACAAATCCTCCAATGACTGAATAGTTATCTCCGTCTGGCCATCCGTCTACGGATGATATGCAGAACTCAGTCTCATCTTCGAGCCCAAAGCATCCTGTAAACTCTTCCAAAATCCAAAAGTAAATCTCGGATCTCTATCAGATACAATACACAACGAAATCCCATGAAACCTCACAATCATACGGATGTAAATCTATGCCAACATCGAAACAGGAAAACTGATATTAATCGGAATGAAATGAGCCTACTTTGTCAGTCTATCAACTATCACCCAAATCATATTATTCCCTCTTGGAGTACTCAGAAACCCCATCGCAAAATCCATCAATATATTATCCCACTTCCATTCCAGAACATCCAACAGTTGCAACAATCCTGCAAGTTTCTGGTGCTCAATCTTTGACTTCTAACAAGTCAAACAAGCATACACGAATTGTGCCACATCTATTTTCAATCCGAACCACCATTTTTTTTTTAAAATCTTGGTACATCTTAGTAGCTCCCAAGTGGATACTCAACCTACTTCAATGACTCTCTTCTAACATTATTCATTTAAACTCAGGGTCATCGGGTATGCAAATTCTACCTCTAAACCTAAACACTCCCTGTTCATCTACCTTGAAATCACTTCCTTCAGCTTTATTACTCGAACCCGTCAAATATACGAATTTAACATCCAACTTTTGAATCTCTTTAACATTATCTAGAAAATCATTGTTTACCTTCATCATACCTAACATCTCGCTCTACGATGTTATCTTATAAACCATACTCAAATCTATGAACTGCTCAATAAGATATAGCTCTCTAACCATCATAGCAGACATATGTAAGGACTTCCGACTTAAAGCATCAACCACAACATTAGCTTTACCAAGATGATAATCCAAGCCAAATCCATAATCCTTAATAAATTCTAACCACCTTCATTGTCTCATATTCAATTCCTTCTGATCGAAAAGGTACTTCAAACTCTTGTGATCACTAAATACTTCAAATATGGAACCATAGAGATAATGTCTTCAAAGTTTCAACACAAACACCAATGTCGCTAACTATAAATCATGAGTAGGGTAGTTTTTCTCATGCGCTCTTAGTTTCCGTGAAGCATAAGCCACAACCTTATTGTCTTGCATTATCACACCGCCTAAACCCATCAAAGACGCATCGAAATACACTACAAATGATTAATTATGATTTGGTAAGATCAAAATCGGAGCCGTCGTCAATTTCTTCTTCTGTTCTATGAAACTTTCCTCACACTGGATATCCCATACGAACGCCTTCCCTTTACAAGTCAGCTAGGTCAATGGAAGTGCTAACTTGGAAAAACCTTCAATAAATCTATGGTAGTAACCATCCAAGCCCAAAAAGATTCTGATCTCTGTAACCGATCTTGGAAACTCCCATTAGAATACGGCATCCACTTTAGATGGATCCACAATGATACTGTTAACTGAAATAACATGACCAAGAAAGCTAGCCTCTTGCAACCAGAATTCACACTAACAATTTTGCAAATAACTTCTTTTCTTTCAACACCTACAATACAACTCACAGATGCTCAACATGTTCCTCCTCTTACTTGAAGTATATCAGTATATCGTCAATATAGACCATAATGAACCAATCCATATGATTATGAAATATATGATTCATATATTCCCTAAACACTCCAGGTGCGTTAGTAACCCTGAAGGGCATCACCGAATATTAAGTGTCCATACCGAGTCCTAAATGCCGTCTTCTGAATGTCTTCGTATTTCACCCAAATCTGATGGTAACTCGGCCTCTAGTCGATTTTTCTAAAAACATATGAACCTACCAATTGATTAGTCAAGTCATCTATTCTTAGCAATGTATACTTGTTCTTGATTGTCACTTTATTCAACTATCAGTAATCCATGCACAGCCTCATACTACCATCTTTCTTCTTTACTATTAATACTGGAGCTCCCTAAGGTGACACACTTGGTCTCAAAAAATTCTTGTTCAACAAGTCTACTAATTTATTTTTCAATTCTGATAATTCCAATATCGACATCATGTATGGTGCCATAGAAATAGGTCTGGTACCCCGTACAAGATTAATGGAGAATTGTATCTCTCTCTGGTGGCACATCTATAATATCATCAGGAAAAACGTATGGAAATTCACACAACACCGGCAACTCACCAATTTTTCTTTGACTTTCGACGTGTAAAGGTGAAAATAAAGAAAACACTTGAGCTTCATCTCGCAAAAACTCTCCAAGCTACCTAGCAGACAAGAATTCAGTTTCTCCCTCATTAATAGGTGGAAGAAACCGCACAGATTTGTTATAACAAGTGATATGAATGTGGTTGGTTTCCAACCAGTCCATTCCTAAGATAATATTCGGGTCTTTTAGGGGCAAACTAATCAGGTTAACACAAAAATCTTTATCATAAATTAACAGAGAGCAATTCAAACAGACGATAGAAGTTGTAACACTCCATTTAAATATTTAGTCATTGTTTGTTGATTTTGAATTGTTTTAGCATAACTAAGGGTATGTGAGCATGGCTAAGTGTGTATGATAACTTAGTTCTAATTAGATAATTACAATAAAAACTTATCCTATGTTATAATAGTAATAATATTGGTGAATGATGAAATATACTATTATTATCAATAAAAGTATTATCATCATATGGTATTGTAACCTCTAAGAATATTATTTTTATTAATATTATAGTTATTATTATTATTATTATTATTATTATTCCCATTATTATTATTATTATTTTATTAAATGGAAATAAAACATATTTTGAGGGGAGTGGTAGAAAGAGAATTGGAAGAAATAGTTTTCACGTGAAAAGAAGAGAAGAGAAGAGAAGCTAGGTGATCAGAAAAATAGCAAGTGTACTATTCTGCCTATGCAATAATAGTGGAGAAATTCCTTGAATGTCGATCTCAAGGACTGCATAGAAATATCGAGTTGAATTGTTGTTCAATTCAACAAAAACTAGCGTTTGGATTGGTTTTGCAGAATTATGAAAACTAATTACGAGTAAAGTAAATAAATATGGTGATTAGTTTTTACAGGTATGAGTAACATGCTAGAGACGGTGTGTGATTCTTTCCTACAACAAATTTGAACTATCCTTGCAACAACATAATTTCAACATTAAATTACTGGTTCTTAAGGTTATTTTCTCATAAGTCCTTATTGAGAAAACCTTTAATCATTCCTCCTAAGTCATATGTCCATAAAAACTTATTGATGAAATTAAGCATTTCCTAATCAAGAATACTCTGGTTTCTATACGGTATCCCTAGTCCTAGGTGATATCTACTATAAAATGTTCTCATAAACAAATTATCAATGTAGGTCTAGCCTAATTGCTAATTATCATCATTCCTAACTTGTCCGAAAGAGAAAGCATTAGAAACATCATGGGAAAAAAATTCAGAATAGAAATAACATTGTCATTGCAATAATAACTTCAAATTCATGACAGATCCAAATCAGGGACACCCCCTAGTATTGGGGGGTTTAGATACTCATAGAATTAACAAAACACATAATATTTCGTGTAGACATTAGAGATAATAGATGGAAAAGAGGTGTACAATTTCCAAAACTCATGAAAATATGGATTCCTTGCATACTTTTGTGTTCTTCCGCCTTAAAAAGTGGTATTTGCCGTAGAAAATTATTTAACCCCTTGCACAAACACGTTCCAGCCTTTTATTTCTTCTTTTCTTGGGCCTTCAGACCAAAAAGTTCAGGACTTTACGTGCCCGCGCGTCTTGGGATGCACATTGGGTGATGGCACGTGTCTGGTGACACGTCTGATAAGGAGGTGGTTTTCCTGTATAGTTTTACCACTTGCCACGCGTGTTGGGACGCGTTTGAACCAAGGGGTTCATTTTATGACTTCTTGCATTATATGGCAAGCGTATGGGGATATGTTTGGGTAGAGATACTGCTCGCAAGGTACAAGGCATGCGTCTGGGTACACATGTGACTGCTGACACGCGTTTAGGCACGCCTTTGAACAAAGGGATTCTTCTTCTTTGTTTTGTCTGATTGGGACACACGTGTTGGGACACATGTGGGCAAGGACACCAATTATGGCCGATTTCCTAGGCTGGAACGCGTTTGGGCACGCATATGGGCAGATGAGTTCATTAATTTTCTGTTCCACACGCATTTGGCCAGCTACTCCAAAATTCTCACTTTGTTCTCTATATATTTATCCTTCAAAACACACAATACCTTCCAAAAAATATCAAAAGCATTTGAAATGACATAATCAAGTGGACGACTTTAAAACCAGGCAAACTTACTATAAATATTCTCATTTAGCAAAGAAGTACTGCAAAAGACTAGCAAAAAAGACTGATAAAATACATCAAATATGTGCCTGATCACAACCTCAAACTTGGTTTGTTACTTTTTCTCAAGAAACTTGTTAACAACAAAAGATATCTTCATACTCGCCTCATGACTTCCTACCTCTTGTTCCCTACCATGCTCATTTCTAGCATATGTCTCCAGCTTCGCAGTTTCACCACGGCCAACTGATCCACCGTAAACTTACCTGATGTTATTGCATAAACTTTCATATCATATCATAGTCTCACTAAATCTCTCAAATGGTAAAATGTGTTTAATCGCTCCCAATCCTTGGCATGCACGCTATACCATAAGCTTGAAAATTTTCTTGTGAGATTCTACTATACCGACACACACACTTTTTGAGGTATTAAGGGTTATAAATGGGCTCGGGATAAGGTGGGATATGAAAAGTGAATAGGAGGTTTTTGGGTTCAGAGTAAATTTCATTGTTCTTTTTACTGTCTTCATTCCAAGGTATCAATGTTGGAAATATTTTAGAGCATAACTTTTTCTTGGTCAGCTTGATTACTCAGTTTTTTGATTTCAACTCTTGGATTTACTCCATTTCTTGGATTTCAACTGAGTCTTCACTTTTGATGAGTGCTTTTTCTTTTTCTTTTTTTCATTTTTAAAGTCTTCTCCTTTTTTATTGAGATTCCTTTTCCTCTGTTTTTTTTTCTCGATGCACTCACTTTGTTTCGATTTCAATTTTAGTGTAGCTACCCCAAACTTAAAGGTTGATATCCCAACAACAACCCCAAACTTAGAAAAAAAGACAGATCCAACAACAATAACAATTACTTTGAAGAAGGTAGGGAAGTGTTTGGGCCATGGGTTAAATGATGTGGTAGTAAACAACGAATGGATAAGCTCAAAGGGGGTATGCAATGGATAAATATTAAACAAGGATGGCTTAATGGCTATAGGTTTAAATGAAAGAAGAAATTTGCATCTGTGTGTGTGTGTGTCAAGTCCAGTGTAAATCATCAAAGAACAAGTGCATGTTTTGAATAATGAGACATACCGGAATTCCCTCATGATGAAATGTAGTGTTTGGCTTATTTTGATGCTTACTAGGTTGGATAGAGATGAATTTCTTATACAATGTTTCAAGCTTGATGTTATGTCTCAATCAATTAAGGCAAACCTGTATCACTTTCAATAGCATGTAATTTACAATAATAGAGAAATAGAGAGCAGAACAAATTAAATGAAACGAGTATGTGGGAGGATTCAAAATTACCAGGCCGAGGTGTGAAAATATCATACATTATAACTATGTTTTATCAATACACATAATGAGAAAATTAAAAGGTGAACTTCATTAATTCAAATTGACATTACAAGAAAGGAAACAGAAACAAGACTGAAATAACCACATTACGGACATCAAACAAACAAGTATACAAAATAAAATGATAGCAAATAAAAATAAAAAAAATTATAAAAAACAAAGAAAAAAAGAAAGATAAGTGTCTTCATCCTCTAAGCCAAAGTCCCTGTGAATGTTACAAAGATAACATTGCCATCCGCATTGGGCGGAGGTTGCTAAGGTTGGCGAGGTGTTTTGGGAGCTATGTGTCCATCTATCTGCATGTCATACGAGAACCGTGTAATGTGATATCGCCCATGATAAGGGGAGGACGGGTCTACAATAGAATGGTTTTGGTAGCATTGGGAAGCACCCCACGCATTAACCTCATGTTTAAAGGTATAGCCCAAATATATTAAACTTTGTACACATATCCTACATGAAGCATAAATTATGCATCTCAACTCTGTGTGCATAGGACTCCTCGTCCACATAGTGGTGATAGAGGTAAGTGGGGGTCACTCCCGGAGGTAACTCAAGGATTGGGTCTGACCTTTGACCATTATCACCAGGTTGATTTCCTTCTCCCTGTCTATTTGTATCCTCAGTCTCAACAACCACATTCATCTTACAAATCCATGTGGCATCAATTTCCTTGGATGGAAACACCTTAATTACACCTGTCAAAGGTTCAACTCCAGCTTTCATACGCAAAAGAAGTATCCCAAATGCATTCCCCATAGCTATAATTGACTTGGATTAGGAAATGGCATTCATTTCCTCTGCAATAATTTGCCCCAAGTTAACAGGTTGATTATCCAGTAGATAGTAAACTCCCAAAGCCCTCAAAGTTGTTAACTCTGGACCGCTTATGTTGGTATCTAAGTTATGATGATAGTATGATACCTATGCTTTTGGGACAGGTGTAAGAGACCGAGACATAATTTTCCTTGGTATGTTATCCGGATCACGGCTAGTTGTGAAGCCATACCACCATTTTCATGGAATGGCCAATTTGCTCAACATGTCAGAATATGGCCAACTTTTACCGTTTCTCCCTTATTCTCTGAATACTTGCACTGGGGCTGTTTGATTTTAAGTTTTAATAGTTTGTCTATCACTTTCCACTCAAACTTGATTATTTTGCCTCACACATATGTGATAAATTTCGATGCATCCGAGGAGACCCTATAGGAATTTGCATAGAATTCCTTCACCAACTCAGAAGAAACTGGTTGGATGGAGTTATTGAAGGTAGTCAATATGTACCTTTTCAGAATGGCTTGGACATCAGTGTATTCCCCTATCTGTAAATCAAACTTCCTTTCCTCATTAAAATTCAACTCACCCAAACTATCATATCTCCGTTGGTGGATGTAATACGATGGGAGAACTGACTTGTTTTGCGTTTATCACAAATGTCGCGGATAGCAAGAGTCACCATCGAGTTTTATTTTATCCAATAAGGAAAGGGTGAAAAGAACATGAAAGACCTTGAAGATTTTGAGTTTGGGGGGTAAGTTATGAAATGGGAAGGTGTTAGCACCCTTTCCATCCGTAGTTATCTACGGGCTCTTAATCAGTTAGCTCACTTTTAAAAATTTGCTTTTTGTGTGTGTGTTTTGAAAATATTTTGAAATTTGCCAATGTAAGGCGAACTTTGTAATGATTCTTGTATCAGTCCTCAATAATACATACAAAGTATTTTAGAAAATATTTTTGAAAGTAATGTGTGAAAATGTATTGTTTAAGAAAGTTTATGAGCAAGCGATTAAAAGTATCCTACTCACTCCAGGTCATTCTCGTTATTTTCCTTCTCCTTTAGAGATAGTGCTATTTGTACCATTAGTTGGTAGGTAGCCCTAACTATTGGATGTGAAGGGACAAGCGAAGGGTCACCGTACGATCATCGATGGCAACTTATAAGGATGCTTTAGCAGTTTCATAAGGGACTAGATCATTTTTCGTAGGCAACATCGAAGGATCGTCGAGGGACTATGATCTTTTATTTGAGGGTCTTTTGCTAAAGCATCCCTACGTTCGAGGGACATGACCGTTATTTCGAAAGGCAACAAACAGAGGTTACCCTAAAGGTGTAGGTGTGCAAGTATGTTTGATTCAGCTATTTAGTCTTGAATTTAGGGTTTTCTAAGTTTGTTTTTATCTTGCCATACAAACCTTAATTACTAGCAATTGCATAAAAGAACAAGGTAGAAATATAAAGTGCAAAAATGTATACCTAGGCTATTACAGAGTTTTGGGGTAGTTACATAATAATACAAAGTGTGAGAAATATAGCCCTATATTATTACATCCCGGAAGTAATTACATGATAATGAAAAAAAGAAAGTGGGAAATAAAGACCTAGGCTATTACATACGTGAAACCTATACAGTTGATCTAAGAATAAGAAAAATAGGAAAATAGAAAGAAATTTTTTTTGGTGATCTTTTATGATGAAAATAGTTTAATGATAATTAATTAAATAAAACCTAAAAATATAATTAATTTTAAAATGAAATAAAAAGTTAATTAATTAAATTATTAAAAAAACAAAATTTTACTATTATAAATCACTTAAACCTAATTTAATTAGTGTTAGAAAAAAATTAGGTTAATTAAAATACTTAGGTTTCATTAAAAGAATTGGGGTTTATTAACTAAGAAGAAGAAAATAGGGTTAGGAAAAAAAATAAGGAACAAAGAATGTTGGGGGTGGGTGTTGAGGCGTGGGGTGTTGAACCCACGCCCTCCTGGTCACTAGTGCGTCTTCTTACCAATTGAGTCATGCTACATTTGTGTTAGTAGAATAGTCATTACACAAAATATAACAAAACCTGCAAAATATTGGGAAATATGAAAGAACATCAAAAGGCAGGGATCGAACCCACGCTCTGGGGTATCAATGCCTTATCATGCGCACGTTTGCAACTGGGGTGGCTATACATCTGTTCATTTATTCAAACCAAAATATATATAATATAAATTAAAACAGGATGACTGGAGAAGCGCTAGAGCCCTAGCACTGGTCGTTTTCTTCGGTTGGGTGTTGTTCAAAACCTGCAAAATAGAGAGTGTTAGTGATCTAAAGGGACCCTACCCCCCTAAATCAACCCTCCTGAATCCAATGGTGGCCTTGGTTTGGGCTAATTCTTCCTGTAAAAAGATATACGATGTAAATATGTAAAATCGATGTAAACATGACAAAACCTCATCCAGGCACCATGAGGGTCATGCAATGGTTCTATCCTGCACTAATACATCTCTGAAGCATGTTAGTAATGTTAGTTTCAATCAAAGCACGACAAAATTATAAATTTGAATTAATGCAAAATGTAGAAAACTGATGATGCATGCTCATGAGTTTCAGGCCTCTTGGATCATCACAATCGATCCCCACTTACTCTATAGCACTCCTGGAATTGAATGGGATGGTTGGCTTGCTTTAGGAGAGGTTAAAAATAGACTTTGAAGTTTGCCCTATTTTTGGATAATTTTGGGTTTTTTTGGTGTTGTACCTCAAAATTTTCCCTGGGTTTTTCTTTAAGACATTCTCCTAGGGTTCTCAAATGCTCAAGGTTGCTCAAGAATTGATCAGGAAAATTCTCATCCTAAGCAATGGGTCCATAACTAGGGTATAATTTTTCTCAAGGAAGTTTAGGTTCCAAAGGTCTCAAGTGGTTTGTGTGGTTCCTCATATGTCTTCAAGAATTCTCATACCAAGTTTCATGCCTTGCATCACAAGTTTGCTCAATCAATTGCTCAGATGGCTGGAAATTAATTTTATTGGGTAAAAAGTGAATTGTGATCAACATACAGTCAAACATCAATATTTTTGGTCAACATCAAGATTTTGAAGTCATATTCATCATTTGATCAAGGGTTGATCATGATTCATCAAGGAAAATTCTCAAATCATCAAAAGTCAAAAGTTGCTAAACTAGGGTTTCCCTTAGGAGAAGTCAACTGAACTTTAACCAAGCATAACTTTCCCATGCTTCATCAGTTTTCCCTAACCAAAGCCCATTTTGAAGAAAATTCAATTCTCTACAACTTTATCTCTCTAAGCTCAAGTCTAAAAAATGCTTCATTTGAGAGATATGAGCCAATACATTATAGGTCATTTCAAAAGTCAACAAAAAGAAACTTTTTGTCAAGGCAACTTACATCAAGGCAAAGTCTTCAAATGCAAAAATGATCAAAATATGGATTATAGAGGATATCCTTAGCTTTCCAAAAATTCCAAGATCACCTCCAAAAGATGAAAATTGAGAGGGTTATGGCCAGTGCAAGTTGGGATATTTTAAGTAAATGCATGAAGTTCAAATTGAGCAAACTTGATATTTTGGGCTATTGGGCTATTATTTCAGAGTCTAAACATGTTATATACTTCTTGTACACGTCATACCTTGTTCAAGTACCCCTTGATATATTTTATTTTAATTATTTTTTATTTATTCATTATTAATTCAAAAATAAATAAGATAGAATACAAGGCTTATTAACAAAGGTCCGAGCCCATGTTGTTAACCCAATTTCACCCTTATATAATCTCCATTGTTCAGACACAAAAGCCACGAATCCTTGTGTTATAAATCACTTCCAAAAAACTGACAAATTTTCAAGTACTAGGGCATAATCAAACACTGCTTTCCAGCAATAATCAATCGACCACAAGCACTCTATCAGCTTCTCGAGACTTCCAGGAGTCATACCTATCCATCCTTGAAGGTCGTATCACCCTAGATCGCTGCATCCAACAAACTTCGGTTGGTGGATTTTCATTGAATCCAAACTTGCATGTCATGTCTTATTCATTGAATTCATGCATATATTCCTACTTATAATAATGTTTAGATTCATTTGGGATAACCGTTTGCAAGTTTTTGCGCAGGAATAAAGAATTGCCATAGTTAGGGAACCAAGCTCGTGGATCTTTGAAACCTACATGTCGTTTCAATCAAACTAATATCCCCATTAGATTTGTAAGGCCACAACTAGTGGACATGGATGCTTTTCATGCTCACTCGGCCTTTATTTTGTAGCAAATTCCCCTCACTAGAGAAGAAGAAGTTGACCACCGGAGGTGGTGGGTTGAATCCAGCGTATTTAATATATATTATTTTAATGTTGTGTAGTTAATGCGAAACAAATAATGATCCAGACGAAAAATAACGTGTGATAAGGCGTTCGTGTGAAAGGGCATGGGTTCAATCACACCCCCTTGCATTCTTTTCCATAATTATTTGTTTTCTAACCCTTGCAGATCCAGCGCACCAAACTCGCATGCGTCCACCATGCATCCTCTCATGATCACCCTTGGATATCAACAGATCCAGAACAACACACTAGGGCTCGTGTGCACACCATGGACCACCCTGGAGCTACCCACGCTAGATCAAGCGCTGGGGCCTATTGGGCCTGGACTCAAATTCTAATCTACACCCCCCACTGTTTACTAATTTTGGCCTAACTTTTTCTCTTTTTTTAATATTTTTTTTCTTTTACCTTTTATTATTTAATTAAAATACCAAAAAAAATAAACTATTTTCAATTAAAATTAATTTAGACTTTTAGGGTTTTTAAATATTTTCTAATTAATCAACTTTTTTTATAATTAAATTAGTTTTTTTAATTAAAATTTATTTAGTTTCTTTATGTTTTTCACTAAACTCTTTCTCATAATTAAAAAAAAATCAATTTAGGGTTTTTAGGTTTTATTTAATCAATTTTTTTTAAATTAATTAAATTAATTAGGTTTTTAGGTTAATCATCAAACCTTTTTTATCAAGAAAATCGCCAAAAACAATTCCCTCCTCCTTTCACTTTCCTATCTTATAGTTAGCACAATTTATTGTTCTCACGTTTTCTTGAGATTATGTAAGCTCATGGTCTGAAATAGTTAATTAGGATTCTAATTACCCGTATTTATTACTTGTGGTTATTCCCGAAGCCCTGTAATAGCGTAGATTTTTACTTTACACATATTACGGCTTTCTTTATTATTTTGTTTATTGCTTAGTAATTAGGCTTGCATAGGAAGATAAAAATAATTGTTAGCTAACCCTAATTTCAAAGATTAAAAAACTGAACATAACACACTCACACACTCACACCTCTAGGGTAACCCCCTGGTTGTCTTCGGAATAGAAATAGTCATGTCCCTCGAACATGAGAATGCTTTAGCATTGTCTCTCATAATCAAAATATCATAGTCCCTCGATGAAACTTACGAATGTTGCCTTCGGTAAATGATCTAGTCCCTTAATGATAAAATTGTTAAAGCGACCCTACAAGTTGCCTTCTATGACTGTACAATGACCTGCGCCTGTCCCTTCACATCCAACGATAGGGCTTTCTACTAACTAATGGTAGGTTAGCACTATCTAAAGGAGGAGGAAAATTACAAGAAAGACCTTGAGTAGGTAGACGTTCGTAATCGCTTGCTCACACTTTTCAAAACAAAAACGTCTTTTCAAAAACACTCTTCAAAAGATATTTTCAAAACAAACTCTTTGTACGCATCCTCGAGGACAGATACGAGAATCATTACAAAGTCTTTCCTTACTATTGGCATTTTCAAAACTATATCTTAAACACATTCACAAAGCATTTTCAAAAAAAGTGAGCTAAGCGATTAAGAGCCCGTTGATAACTACAGATGAAAAGGGTGCTAACACCTTCCCTTTTCATATCCTACCCCCAAACTCAAGATAATCTTGAAGGTATTTCCTGTTCTTTTCACCCTTTCCTTATTGGATAAAAGAAAAGTCAGTGGTGACTTTTGCTATCTGCAACATTTGTAATAAAACGGAAAAACAAGTCAATTCTCCCACCGTATTACAGAAATGGCGACTCTGCTAGGGAAACTTAAAAAAATAGGGGTTACCTTTAGAGCTAGATCACTTTTAAATTCTTTTCTTGTTTGCCTTGTATGTTTTAAATTTGAGAGTTGCTCAGGCTTACTTTTCTTGCAAAGATCCTACACCCAGATTTGGGGACATTTTAGGTAAGTAGCAATAAATCATGGAAACTATACAACATCTATCGATATGATTGAAGTGATGGCTAAATTAGTGTGACACATTGTTTAGTACTGGTGTCCCTCGAGTCAATCAGGGAGAATACTACGCTTCCGCGTGGTGTCATAAGCACTAATTGACCTTTAGAACCTTAATTGACCAAACTTAGCCATTAGAAGGTAGTGAGATAGCCAACTTTGTTGCAGTCCAAAGTTAGTTGATACTCGATACTACTCTCATTAAGATTCGACTCTCGGGTTTTGTTTGGTGGCAAGTCAGTTGCCGTGCTAAATGAAACCTGTGGGAAAAATCAGTGATATTGAGATCCCTAGAACCCGGTTACTTCTTTAGGACATGTTAAGCCAACTAAACTTCAAGAGGGTACTTACCTACGAAACCTATGCAAGCCTTAAACCTAAGGCTCTTATGTGCTTTTTTTGTGTCTGTTATCTGTTTAAACATGACATCATAACATCATATCATGGCTAACCATTTCAAGGATCTAGGGGATTTATCTATGTTCTATGTTGCAGGGTCATGGCTTCCAGTCCCATGAATACTATCTGAATCAACTTCGTAAGGGTACCTTCCAACCAAGAGACATGGTCATCTACTTATTTTGGTTACTACCAGTTTCAAAGAAGACACGATGAGTGTTCTGTTCCAGTTCTTCGATCCTAAACACCATTATTTTACCTTCCCGGATTATCAGTTGGTGCCCATAATGGAAGAATTCTCTAATTTAATCGGAGTGCCTATTCTTAATCAGATACCTTTCATTGGTCTAGAACAAGTTCCAAAACCTGAAGATATTGTAGCAGGCCTTACATCTGAAACAATCCGACATCGTATCTAACTGGGAGATAAGAAATGGATTCAAGGGTTTTTCTCCTAAATTTCTGATAGAGAAGGCTCAGGGGTTTCCAGATTCCATAATTTTTTGTGCTTTTGAGGATATTTTGTCTTTGTTAATATAAGGTTTGGTACTATTCCCTAATCCAGACCAATTCCCATATGTGAATGTCATTAAAATATTTCTCACTCATAATCTGGTGCCTACTTTTCTTGGAGATGTCCTACATTTCCTTCACCCTCGTACTATGAAGAAGCGAGGAACTCTTATGTGTTGTATACCTCTACTGTCTAGGTGATTTATTTTGCACCTGCCCTGATCAATGATAAAGAACGAATAAGGTTTGAGGTGGTCTCAAAGTTGATGTCACTTGCTCATTCGGATATCCAATGGTGTTCTCGTTCTCAAGCAGATATCACTATTATTGACCGCTGTGGGGAATTCCCTAATGTACCACTCCTTGGCATAAGGGGGTGGGGGGGGGGGGGGGGGGGCGTATCCCTTATAACCCTTCCCTATCTCTACACCAGTTTGGTTATGATCAAAGAGACGGTCCTCACGATATGCTCATCCAGTGTATTATCTTCGACTATGAGAACGATCCTCAAAATTACCATCAAAAGTTTATATGTTCTTCGGGAATGGTCAAGAAAATTGATAACAACACTCTGGGCCACAAAAATTCCATTCCTCTATAGCCTTACCTCAGATAGGTGAGGTCTTGTGCTCAAAATCTTAAAATGTCATATCTCGCTATCCTACCAGTGATCGTAGAACCTATTGTTGAAGGGGATATTCCTCATACAGTTCTTCATCCCAATATGCCTATTGACCTTGAAGAACTACAAAATTCTTGGATTCAACTCATGGTAGCTCTATTCTATGACATGATCCATCACGAGATAGAGGTCTATGTTGACGACATTTTAGCCAGATTCCAGACTAAAGAGGTAGATCTTGACCATCTACATAAGTTGTTTGAGAGGTTAAAGAAGTACAAGTTGAGGTTGAATTTGAACAAGGTAAGCTCCTAGGTTTCATTGCAGTGGTAAAGGTATTGAGGGTTATCCTACCAAGGTCAAAGCCATTCAAGAAATGCCCGCTCCCCGTACTGAAAAGGAAGTCACATGTTTCTTGGGATGACTAAATTATATTTCCAGATTTATCTACCATTTGACCGGTACTTGTGAGCCAATCTCCAAGTTACTAAAGAAGATCAAGTAGTGAAATGGAACGACGACTGTCAGACAATTTTTGACAAAATCAAGGAATATCTCCAAGAACATCTGATTCTAATTCCACCAGTTGAAGGAAGACCTCTAATCATGAACCTAACAGTATTAGAGAACTCAATGGGGTGTGTACTGGGCCAACAGGAAGAGTCTGGTCGAAAAGAGAATGCAACATACTACCTTAGTAAAAAGTTTACCGACTATGAAACAAGATACTCATTGCTCGAGAAAACTTGCTACGCTTTGGCATGGGTTGCTCACAGACTAAGATAGTATATGTTGACCCATACCACCTTATTGATCTTTAAAATGGATTTGATCAAATACATATTCGAGAAGCTCGCTCTCTTCGGAAGGATAGTCAAATGGAAAATGGTCTTGACAGAATACGATATTCAGTACACGACTCAGAAAAAAATCAAAGGAAGTGTATTGGAAGATCATTTGTCTCATCAAGCTGTGGACGACTATCAGTCTACGAATTTCGAGTTCCCGGATGAGAATATCATGCTAGTTACAAATTATAAAAAACCTGGACCGTATGAAGGACCTGAGCTAGGATCCCGATGGACTATGGTTTTCGATGGAGCTTCCAATGTGCTTGGTAATGGAATTGGTGTTGTGATCATCTCCCCCAAGGGTTTCCATACGCCCTTCACCGCCAGACTTTGCGTTGAGTGCACCAACAACATGGCCGAATACGAAGCATGTATCATGGGTATCAAAGCCACTATTGATATAAGAATCAAGTTTTTGAACGTATATGGGGACTTAACCCTAGTAATCAGTCAAGTTAAGGGAGAATGGGACATGAAGCACCCGAATCTCATTCCTTACCGAGAGCATGTGCTGGCTTTAAGTCCATACTTAGAGGAAATCACTTTTGAGCATATTCCACAAGAAGAGAATCAGCTGGAAGATGCATTAGCTACCATGTCATCTATGTTCAAAGTCAAATGGGACAACGAAGCTCATCGAATTAGTATCGAAAGACTGGACCGACGAGCACATTGCTACGAAGTTGATACTTGCGGAGTAGAAGAGAAGCCTTGGTTTCATGAATTGAAAATATACCTCGAGGCTCAAGAATATCCCGAGGGGGCATATATCAATTACAAGAAATTCCTATGGAGGTTCTCTTCTAAGTTCTTCCTGAGCAACAAAATTTCGTACAAGCAAAACCATGATTCGACTTTGCTTCTTCGTATAAACAAGAAGGAAGTTGAGAAAATTATGGAGGACATGCACGAAGGTGTCTTTGGTACTCACTCCAACCGACCTACGATTGCTAAGAATATTCTGAGAGCGGGTTACTATTGGTCGACTATGGAATTTGATTGCCATCATCACTCCAAAACTTGTCACAAATGCCAAATCTATGCTGACAAAGTACACGTACCTCTGGTTCCTCTGAATGTCTTGACTTCTCCTTGGCCATTTTCAATGTGAGGCATTAATATGATTGAAGAAACTAAGCCTAATGTCTCTAACAGACATCTTTTCATCCTCGTCGCCATCGATTATTTCACAAAGTGGGTTGAAGCGGCCTCATTTGCCTCCGTCACCAAGAATCTTGTGGATCGGTTCATTAAGCATAACCACATCTTTCTGTATGGCATCCCTGAAAGGATTATCACGGGCAATGGTACGAATATGAACAATATTATGATCATGGAACTCTGCATGCAGTTCAAGATTAAGCACCACAACTCTTCTTCGTATCGACCGAAGATGAACAACACAGTGGAATCCGCCAATAAGAACATCAAGAAAATTATATAGAAGATGACAGTGACATATAAAGATTGGCACAAGATATTACCATTTGCTCTTCATTGCTATCGTACCTCAGTGTGTACATCAACTGGGGAAACCCCATTCTCTCTAGTCTACGGTATGGAAGTTGTCTTACCCATCGAAGTCCATATTCCTTCTTTAAGGATTACGAAAAGATGCAGACCTAGACGAAGGTGAGTGGATTCAAACTAGGTTGGACCAAATAAGTTTGATCAACTACAAAAGGCTTACGGCGGTGTGTCATGGTCAGATGTACCAGAAGCGTATGATTAAATCTTTCAACAAGAAAATCAAGCATCGAGTATATCAGACTGGTGACTTCATGATAAAGCACATCATCCTACCGCAAGGTGATCCCAGGGGTAAATGAACTCCCACCTACGAAGGGCCATTTGTAGTCAAGAAGATATTTTTTGGCGGTGCTATGATACTTACAACCATGGACGGAGAAGACTTTCTGTGCCCTATGAACGCAGACATAGTCAAAAGATACTACGCATGAAAGAGACCTGCTAGATTTACTGGCCTAGGAAAAAACAAGGGCATCCCGGCAAACCAAAAGGGTTCGGGAAAAAATCAGGGATATATATAAAGATTGTACACCCAGCAAGTCGAAAACCTGAAAAGGTGGCTTGGGAAAAAAAGGGTATCCCGGTGTACTGAAAACCAGAAAGGCGGTCTAGGAAAAAGTTAAAGATTAAAGCGTACAAATATGTCCCATTGGATCATCTACTTACAACAAGCTTTGTTACCAATGTCAAGTTCAAACGGTACAAATCAATTCAGTCAACTTCTTCTGATAATGAGGGATAAGATGCTTGAAAACATAAAGGGAATAGCAGAGTTGAAACTTGATGAGGTCGTTTACACATAGCTATATGTTTTGTTTTTATTCTTTTCATTTAATGAAGATTTCATCTTACTAGGATTTTTGTCTCTATGTACAAAACCGCCTGTTTATAGGAAAATTTTCAATACAATTATCAATACAAGTTCAAAATTTAAATTTGTGTTACTTTCTCTGTTTTGTTTGCAAAAACGTCCCATGACTAAATTGAATGAACATATGCATATGAATATGATTATTGTTAAAAAATATATGCATAAAAATGGGAATAAGCATTTACTCAAGACTCTAGGAATTGGAATAACATTCAGGTCGTCCACAAGTCCCCAAAAGAAAAGCCCCACATAATAACCTTTATGGGATTATCCCTACAGATTTACCTTCATAAGCTCATCCCCGACTTAGATACATTCCCCCTACAAGACTAATATGCTTCCAGACAGGAATTGTGGCATCCTTCATCAGTTAATATAACCATACTCCCCAACAAATCCCCCTAATGATTAAAGGAGTCTGATTATTGCTCCAGCATACAGCAAAAACTTCCTCAGCATAGTTCACAGGAATTCAATTCCCCAGTTGAGTTATTTCTCCAACACTGCAAAATCCCCTGTAGAATTCTCTTCTCCAGCAAGGTTTACTTCTCCAGTATGGTTTACTTCTCCAGCAGGGTTTATTTCCCTAGCAGGGTTTATTTTCCCAACGGAATTTAACTTTCCAAGCAGAGCTCATTCCTCCGATTACTACAAATCCCCAGTAAGATTCTCTTCTCCAGCAAAGTATAGTCCAGGTTGTTATCCCCGGAAAGTTGCTACGCAATCTGAAACCGAGCCAAGCATCATTTGACTCAATCCTCCCCCAGAAGAGTTGACATCCATATCGGAAACTCGGTCATGCGATACCTCTGAAGGTTACTCATTTCTTTTATCCCCAGTCAGGGTATATAAGAACTAAATTCCCTAGTAGAGTGATGAATGACCAATGTTCCATAACTCTTTTATCCCCAAGCAGAAGTCAAACATTCCCAGTGGAGTATCCTCAAAATAGAAAGTAGGAATCCCCAACGAAGACATTCTAAACAAGGTTGAAGATTCATATTCTTCATCCGCAATAACGATCATGGATTTATTTTCCCCAACAAAGATGTCATACGAAGCTATCGATACACTTCAATGACATCTTACATCGATAAATCATTTACAAGTATCATAGCATATGCATATGAAATGCATATAGCACACTCTCATTTACTTTGAGAAAATCGTTACGCAATGCATTACATACATCATGATATTTCATAAAGACTAACTTTATCTTTTCAGGTAAACTCTACAAACATACAAATATCATTAACAATTTTCAAATAGGTCAAAGATCAATTCCCAATACATGACGGGGAAACTATCTAGATGACCAAGTCCAAGATTAATTCCTGAAACAAGACATGGAAACTATCTATATGTCCAGGCGGTTTGAATTCTCAAAATAGGATGGGTTCACCAACAGAAAGTAGGTCAGAGATTAATTCCTGAAATAAGACGGGGAAATTATTTATATGATCGAGCAAAGATTAACTCCTGAAACAAGACGGGGAAACTATCTTTATAAACAAGAAAAGATTAACTCCTAAAACAGGACGGGAAACTACCAACATGACCATGTGGTATGAATTCCTAAAACAGAACGGGTTTACCCCCAAAAACAGACTGTAGATGAATTCCCAAAATAAGACGGGGAGACTATCTACATTACAAGAATTTACCTCAGAGACTGAATTATGACAAGAATTTCCCTTAGAGAATAAATCTGACAAGCAAGCTACTTAAGCACCTTCCCTCAGAGGCTCATTCTAGAAAGCATTCTTCAGATGAAGTCAAGTGTAGACTCCTTCTAATACTCCTACCAATAGTTATTTGGATGGCATCTGTAAGCCAATCTCCAACGATATTCTGTCACCTCTTCAAATGGAATCCTTAAGACCATTCAAGAAATATTATCAACCAACATCGTTACCTCCTGCACATGCGAGTGCAAATTTCTGGGCACTTAAGTGTTCAATCCTCTTCCACCTTCAGGTGACGAATGGCAGATATGCCAATCTAACTCCTCAGTTTAAGAAGATTAAATAGGGGCAGTTGTTTTACCCAAAAAATTTCCCTCCCTTTTTTATCAAGACATTCTCCTAGGGTTCTCAAATTCTCAAGCTTGCTCAAGAATTGATTAGACAAATTATCCTCTTAAGCAATGGGTCCACAACTAGGGTTTCATTTTTCTCAAGGAAGTTTGGGTTCCAAAGGTCTCAAGTGGTTAGCATGGTTCCTCATATGCCTTCAAGAATTCTCATACCAGGTTTCATGCCTTATATCACAAGTTTGCTCAGTCAATTGCTCAGATTGCTGAAAATTAACTATATTGGCTAAAAAGTCAATTGTGGTCAAGATACAGTCAAACTTCAAGATTTTTGGTCAACATCAAGATTTTGAAGTCATATTCATCATTTACTAAAGGGTCGATCATGATTCATCAAGGAAAACTCTCAAATAATCAAAAGTCAAAAGTTGCTAAATTAGGGTTTCCCTTAGGAGAAGTCAACTAAACTTTGACCAAGCATAACTTTCACATGCTTCATCAGTTTTTCCCCAACCAAATCCCATTTTGAATAAAATTAAACTATCTACAACTTTGTCTCTCTCTTAGCTGAAGTTCAAAAAATGCTTCATTTGAGAGATATGAGCCAATATATTACAGGTCATTTCAAAAGTCAACAAAAAGACACTTTTTGTCAAGGCAACTTACATCAAGATAAAGTCTTCAAATGCCAAAAATGATCAAAGGAGGGGTTATAGAGGATATCCTGAGCTTTCCAAAAAGTCTAAGATCACCTTCAAAAGATGAAAATTGAGAGTTATGACCAGTGCAAGTTGGGAAATTTTGAGCAAATGCATGAAGTTCAAATTGAGAAAACTTGATATTTTGGGCTATTGGGCTATTATTTCAGAGTCCAAACGTGTTCTATACTCCTTATGCAACTCAGACCTTGTTCATGTACCCTTATATCTATTTTATTTTAATTATTTTTTATTTATTCATTATTAATTCAAAAATAAACAAGATAGAACACAAGGCTTATTAACAAAGGTCTAAGCCCATGTTGTTGACCTAATTTCACCCTTATATAATCTCCATTGTTCATAAACATAAGCCACAAATCCTTGTGCTAGAAATCACTTCCAAAAGACTCATAAATTTTCAAGAACTAGGGTATAATTAAACACTGCTTTTCAGCATGTTTCAGTCGACCACAAGCACTGTATGAGCTCCCTAAGACTTCCATGATTCATGCCCAGCCATCCTTGAAGGCCATAACACCCTAGATCGCCCCAGCCAATCAACTTTGGTTGATGGATTTTCCTTGAATGCAAACATACATGCCATGCGTTATTCATTGAATTCATGCATATATTCTTACTTATAATAATGTTTTGATTCATTTGGGCTGATCGTTTGCAAGTTTTTGCGCAAGAATAAAGAATTTCCATAGTTAGGGAACCAAGCTCATGGATCTTTGAAACCTTAGCTACAAGCCGTTTCAAACGAAACTAATGTCACCATTAGATTTGTAAGGCCTTAATTAGTGGATAGGGTAGATTTTCATGCTTGCTTGGCCTTTACTTTGCAGGTTTGCGAATTCCCCTTGTCGGAGAAGAAGAAGTTGACCACCGGAGGTTGTGGGTTGACTCCAACGTATTTAATATATATTGTTTTAATGTTGTATAGTTAACGCGAAACAACTAATGGTCCAGCGGCAAGACAACATGGGATAAGGAGTTCGTGCGCAAGGGCATGGGTTCAATCCCTGCCCCTTGCATTCTTTTCCATAATTATTTGTTATCTAACCCTTGCAGATCCAGTGCAGCAAACTCTCATACGTCTGCCATGCATCCTCTCATCATCACCCTTGGATCTCAACAGATCCAGATCAATGCACCAAGGCTTGCGTGCACACCATGGACCTCTCTGGAGCTACCCATGCTGGATCAAGCGCTGGGGCTTATTGGGCCTGGACTCAAATTGCAATCTGCACCCCCCACTATTTGTTAATTTTGGCCTAACTCTTTCTCTTCTTTTTTTTTTAATATTTTTTTCTTTTACCTTTTATTATTTAATTAAAATACCAAAAAAATATTAACTTTTTTCAATTAAAATTAATTTAGACTTTTAGGGTTTTTATTTATTTTCTGATTAATAAACTTTATTTTATAATTAAATTAATTTTTATCATTAAAATTATTTTGGTTTCTTTAGGTTTTTTACTAAACCCTTTTTCTTAATTAAAAAAAATAAATTTAGGGTTTTTAGGTTTTAATTGATCAATTTCCTTTTTTTAAATTAATTAAATTAATTAGGTTATTAGGTTAATCATCAAACCTTTTTTTATCAAGAAAATCACCTAAAATAATTCCCTCCTCCTTTCCCTTTCCTATCTTATAGTTAGCGCAATTTATTGTTCTCACGTTTTCTTATGATTATTTAATTTCTCATGGTCTATAATAGTTAATTAGGATTCTATTTACCCGTATGTTATTACTTATACCCCATTCCCAAAACCTTGTAATATCGTAGATTTTTACTTTCTGCACTTTACCACTTTCTTTATTATTTTGTTTAATGCTTAGTAATTAGGCTTGCATGGGAAGATAAAAACAATCGTTACCTAACCCTAATTTCAAAGATTAAAATAACTGAACATAACACACTCACACACTCACACCTCTAGGGTAACCCCCCTTGTTGCCTTCAGAATAGAAATAGTCTTGTCCCTCGAACGTGGGGACGCTTTAGCACTGTCCCTCGGAATCAAAAGATTGTAGTCCCTCGTTGACCCTTTCGCATGTTGCCTTTGGTAAATGATCTAGTCCCTTAATAATAAAATTTCTAAAGTGTCCCTACGAGATTCCTTCTATGACTGTACAATGACCCGCGCATGTCCCTTCAAATCCAACGAAATGGCTTCCTACTAACTAATGGTAGGTTAGCATTATCTAAAGAAGGAGGAAAATTACAAGAAAGACCTTGAGTAGGTAGAACATTCGTAATCTCTTGCTCACACTTTTCAAAACAAAAATGTCTTTTCAAAAGCACTCTTCAAATGATATTTTCAAAACAAACTCTTTGTACGTATTCTCAAGGACAGATACGAGAATCATTACAAATTCTTGCCTTACTATTGGCATTTTGAAAAATATTTCTTAAACACATTCACAAGGCATTTTCAAAAAAAGTGAGCTAAGCGATTAAGAGCCCATAGATAACTACAGATGAAAAGCGTGATAACACCTTCCCTTTTCATAACCTACCCCATAAACTCAAGATAATCTCAAAGTTATTTCATGTTCTTTTCACCTTTTCCTTATTGGATAAAAGAAAAGTCGGTGGTGACTCTTCCTATCTGGAACATTTGCAATAAAATGCAAAAACAAGTCAGTTCACCCACCGTATTACATTTGGGATATATTTTCTTGCAATATTTGTGTGTACTTTGTCTTTTCTAAATAATGAGAATATATAGAGAAAAATTAGGTTAAGAAAGTGGGCTTGGACCTCTGTATGAAAACATTGATTTTATTTAATTTAATTTTGAATTTAAATAAATAAAATAAAAAAATAAATGGAATAAAAATCAATAGGGGTGTATGAATGGACTCATAGGTTCACTATGAAGCCCAATACACGTTTGGACCTTGTATGATAAGCCCACAAGCCCAAAAATTCAAGTTTGATCAATTTGGGTTTCATGCATTTTCTCAAAATTTCCCAACATGCACCAGTCATAACTCTCTCAATTTTTATCATATGAAGATGATCTTTGACTTTTTTGAAAGCTCAAGATGTCCCCTACAATCTCTATGTTGATCATTTTTCATTTGAAGAAATTATCTCGATGTAAGTTGCCTTGACAAAAAGTGTCTTTTTGTTTACTTTTGAAATGACCTATAATGTATTGACTCATATCTCTCAAATGAAGCATTTTTTGGACTTGATCTTAGAGATACAAAGTTGCAGGGAATTAAATCTCCTTCAACATGAGCTTTTGTTGAGAAAAATATGATGAAGCATGTGAAAGTTATGCTTGGTCAAAGTTCAGTTCGCTTCTCCTTAAAAAACCCTAATTTGGTAACTTTTGACTTTTGGTAAATTACGAGTTTTCTTGATGAATCATGATCAAAACTTGATAAAATGATTAAGGTGACATTAAAATCTTAATGTTGACCAAAAATCTTGAAGTTTGATATATGTTAACCACAGTTGACTTTTTATCCAATATAGTTGATTTTCAATCATATGAGCAATTGACTGAGCAATCTTATGACGCAAGGCTTGAAATTTCGCATGAGCATTCCTTGAGACATTTTAGGAACCATGGAATCCACTTTAGGAATTATAACCTCAATTTTCCTTGAGAAAAGTGAAACCCTAGTTGTAAGTCAACTTCTTAGGAGGATGGTTTGTCTGATCAAACTATGAGTATCCTTGAGCAATTGAAAACCCTTGAAGCATTAGAAGATACCTTGAAGAAAATGGGAGGGAAAATTTTGGGGTACAACAGCTTCCCCTGTTCAATATTCTTAAATCTGAAGAGTTAGATTGACACGTCTGTCATTCGTGATCTAAAGCTGGAAGAGGATTGAACACTTAAGTGCCCAGAAATTTGCACTCTCCGGTGCATGAAGTAATGTTGTTGGTTGATAGTATTGCTTAATTGGGTTTAATATGCCATTCGGAGAGATGATAGAATGTCGTCGGGGACGGGCTTACAGATGTCGTCCAAAGTAACTGTTGATAGGAGTATCAAAATGATTATGCGCCTGACTGTATCTGACGAATGTTTTTTCAGAAAATTTATGATGAAAAATGCTTTTCAGAAGGAAGGCCCTGAAGGAGATTCTTTTTAGAATTAATTATCTGAAGGGAGATACCTTTCAGAATTCAGTGGGAAATCATTTGGTCATGCAGATAGTCGCCCCGTCCTGTTTTAGGAATTGATCTGCAATTTGTTTTTCATTGGTAAACTTGTCTTATTTCGGGAATTCATACCGCCTGGTCATATAGATAGTTGCCCCATCTTGTTTCAGGAATTAATTTGTGACCTTTTTTTTGGTAAATCCGTTCTGTTTCGGAAATTTATATCGTCAAGTCATATAGATAGTTGCACCGTCTTGTTTTAGGAATTAATATGCGATCAGTTTTTTGTTGGTAAACATGTCATGTTTCTGGAATTTATACCGCATGGTTATATATGTAGTTGCCCCATCTTGTTTCGGGAATTAATTTGTGACCTGTTTAAAAATTGCTGATGATATTCGTCTGTTTTCGAACTTTACCTAAAAAGATAAAATTATCTTTATGTAATGTTGTGGTTCATGTAATGCATTAATGATGCTCTCAAGATAAATGAGAATGGTATATGTATTTCGGTATGCATATGCTATTATGTATTATGAAATGATATATGGACGCAATATGTTGTTGAAGCGTATTGGTAACTCCTTGTAACAATGTCTAGCTGGGGAAAATAAATCTCGGTTTGTTGCTGGGAATGTAGAAAGTGATTCTTCAATTTCTGCTGGGAATAATTTTGCTGTAGATGCCTGCTTTCTGTTTAAGGATACTTCGTTGGGGATCTTCGACTTCTTCTTGAGGATATAGGCATTTAAGGAGAGTAGGTCCTTCGTCGTTCTTTTTTTGAAGGATTTGATTCTTACGTACTCTTCCTGGGGATAAAAGATATGGATTTTCCTCTGGTGTGCTATTTGTCCAGGTTTCAGATACCGTAACAACTCTTCTGGGGATAACAACTTTGATTAAACCCTGTTGAAGAAGAGAATTTTGTTAGGGAAATATAGTGTTAGAGTAATGAACTTTGTTGGGGAACTAAATTCCTGTAAACTGTGTTGAGGAAATAAACTCTAATGAGGGTTGGAATTTGAAAGGTTGTGCTGAGGAAGTCTCCACTGTATGCTAGGGAAATGATCATACTTCCTTATCCACTAGGGGACCTATTGGAGATGGTGATCAGGTCAAGCTATCCATTACGGATATAGAGGTGAACTACTAGAAGATGCCCGAATTTCTTCCTATCGGCATATTAGACTTGGTGTGGCATATGTCTCTTTTAGGGATGATCTTACGAAGATAGCTTAGAAGAGATATTTTCATGGAGATTGCTCTGTGGGGATTTATGAATAACTTAAACATTATCCCAACTCCTAGGATCTTCGATAAATGCTAATCATGTTTTTTTATGCAAATATTAGTAAATGGTAATCATATTCAAATGCATATGTTCATTCAATATAATCAATGGACTTTTTCATAAACAAAATAGAGAAAATAAAAAAATATTTTTTTGAAATTGAATCTGATTGCATTGATTTGGAAGATTTATCTATAAACAGACACATTTATACAAAGAGACAAAAGTCCTAGTAAGAGGAAATCACCATGAAAAGAAAAAATGTGTACAAAGAGAAACAAAGAAAAATAGCTATGTCGAAATGATGCCTTCGAGTTTCAACTCTGCTATTGCCCCTTTGTCTTCAAGCATCTCATCCCTTTTTTTCGAAATAAGTTGATTGGATTGATCTGTATCGTTTGAACTTGACATCGGTAATTATGCTGGTTGTAAGTAGATGATCCAACGGGACATAGTTATACGCTTTAATCCGTAAATTTTTCCTGAACCTCCCTTTTGGGTTTTCCGTCCACCAGAATACCCTTTTTTTGCCCAAGTCGCCCTTTCGGGTTTTCGGCTTGCTGGGTGTATAATTTTTATATACATCCCTAATTTTTTCCTGAACCCTTTTAGTTTGCTGGAATGCGCTTTTTTTCCTAGGCCAATCGACCTAGCGGGTCTCTTTTATGCATAGTATTTTTTAACTATTTCCGCGTTCAAAGGATGTGGAAGATCTTCATTGTCCATGGTGGTAAGTATCATAGTGCTGACTAAAAATATCTTCTTATCACGAATGGCCCTTCGTATGTGGGAGTCCATTTGCCCCTTGAATCACCTTATGGTAGGATGATGCGCTTTACAACCAAATTATCAACCTGGTACACTTGAGGCCATATTTTCTTGTTAAAGGCCTTAATCACGCGCTTCTGATACATCTGACCATGACAAAAAGCCGCAAGCCTTTTCTCATTAATCAAATTTATTTGGTCCATCCTGGTCTGAATCCACTCTTCTTTGTCTAAACCTGCGTATTTCATAATCCTCAAAGATGGAATCTGGACTTCGACAGGTAATACAATGTTCATACCGTAGACGAGAGAGAATGGGGTTTCCCTAGTTGATTTACATGCTGAAGTGCGATAACCATGAAGAGCGAATGATAACATCTCATGCCAATATTTATATGTCATTGTCATTTTCTACAAAATCTTCTTAATGTTCTTGTTGGCGGCTTCCACTACGCCATTCATCTTCGGCCAATACAAAGAGGAATTATGATGTTTAAATTTAAACTGTGTACAAAGTTCCATGATCATAGTGTTTTTGAGATTGGTACCATTATCAGTGATGATCCTCTCGAGTATGCCATATCGATATATGAAGTTATGCTTAATAAACCGGGCCACGAAATTCTTGGTAACAGAGGCAAATAAGGATGCTTCAAGCCACTTTGTGAAATAATCAATAGCGACCAGGATGAAACGAGGCCCATTGGAAGCAATAGGCTTAATTTCTCCAATCATTTCAATTCCCAACATTGCAAATGGCCCAGGAGCAGTCAAGACATTCAAAGGAATCGGTGGCACATGTATTTTGTCAGCATAAATCTGATATTTGTGAGAAGTTAAAGAATGGCGATGGCAATCAGTTTCCATGGTCGACCAATAATAACCCGCTCTCAGAATTTTCATAGCCATCATATGCCCACTGGAATGAGTACTGAAGACTCCTTCGTGGATATCTTCCATAATCTTCTCATCTTCCCTTTTGTTTACACAACGAACCAGAGTTGAATCGTGATTGCGCTTGTACAAAATACCATTTCTCAAAAAGAATTTGGCCAAGAACCTTCGTAGGAATTCCTTATCGTTAATAGATTTCCTTTCAGGATATTCTTGAGTCTCGAGGTATATTTTCACTTCATGGTAACAAGGCTTTTCCTCTACTCCATCGATATCAACTTTGTAGCAATATGCAGGTTCGTCTAATTTCTCAATAGTGCTTCGAGGAGCTTCGTTGTCCCATATGACTTTGAACATAGACGACATGGTAGCTAACGAATCAGTCAATTGATTCTCTTCTCATGGGATGTGTTCAAAAGTGATTTCTTCGAAGTATGGAATTAACGTCAATACATGTTCTCGATAAGGAATGATATTCAGCTACTTCGTATCCCGTTCTCCCTTGATTTGATTGATTACCAGGGCTGGGTCCCCGTATAAATTCAATATTTTAATTCTAATATTGATGCACGCTTCATATTCTACCATGTTGTTGGTACGGTTGAAACATAATCTGGAAGTGAAGGGTGTATGTCAACCCTGAGGAGAGACAATCACAACACCAATTCCATTACCAAGCGCGTTGGAAACTCCATCAAAAACCATAGTCCATCAGGATCCCAGTTCAGGTCCTTCATCTGGTCCAGGTTTTTCATAGTCAGTAATCAGCATAATATTCTCATCCTGGAACTCAAAATTCATAGTCTGATAATCGTCTACAGCTTGATAAGCCAAATGATCTACCAATATACTTCCTTTGATTTCCTTATGAATAGTATACTGAATGTCGTATTTGTCAAGGTCATTTACCATCTTGTTATTCTTCCGGATAGAGTGGGCTTCTCGTATATGTATTTTATCAGATCCATATTAGAGATCAACAAAGTGGTATGAGTCAACATATATTGTCTTAGTTGGCGAGCAGCCCGTGCCAAAGCACAACAAGTTTTCTCGAGCAAATTGTATCTTGTTTCATATTCAGTAAACTTTTTACTAAGGTAGTATATCGCATGCTCTTTTCGACCAGACTCATCATGATGCGCCAATACACACCCCATTGAGTTATCTAATATTGTCAAGTACATGATCAAAGGTCTTCCTTCAACCGGTGGCATCAGAATCGGAGTTCCTAAATATATTCTTTGATTTTGTGAAAAGTTGTTTGACAGTCGATGTTCCACTTCATTACTTGATCTTTTTCAGTAACTTGAAGATTGGCTCACAAGTAGCATTCAAATTGGAAATAAATTTGGAAATGTAGTTCAATCGTCCCAAGAAACCTCTGACTTCCTTCTCAGTACGGGGAGCCAGCATTTCTTGAATGGATTTAACCTTGGCGGGGTCAAATTCAATACCTTTACTATTGACAACCAAACCTAGGAGTTTACTAGACCTTACCCCAAAGGTGCACTTGTTTAGATTCAACCTTAGCTTTTACTTCTTTAATCTCTCAAACAGCTTGTGTAGGTGATCAAGGTGTTCTTTTTCAGTCTAAGACCTGGCTATCATGTCATCAACTTAAACCTATATCTCATGATGGATCATGTCATGGAATAAAGCTACCATAACATGTTGATATGTTACACCGACGTTCTTCAAACCAAAAGGCATAACTTTGTAATAGAAAGTGCCCCACTGTGTGACGAATATAGCCTTCTCCATGTCTTCAGGTGCCATCTTGATTTGATTATAACCAGAGAAACCATCCATGAAATAAAATACTTTATATTGAGCGGTGTTATCAACCAGAACATCAATATACGAAAGCGGAAAGTCATCTTTGGGGATTTCCCTATTCAGATCCCTGTAGTCTACACACATATGCACTTTGCCATCCTTCTTAGGTACTGGAACCACATTTTTAACCCACTGAGGATATGACATAACAGATAAGAAACCTGCATTGAACTGTTCCATAACCTCAACATTGATCTTTTCAGACATCTCAGGACGCATACAACGAACATTCTGCTTTATTGGAGAACAACCTTCTTTTATTGGTAGACAGTGAACCACAATATCAGTATGAATCCATGGCATGTATTTGTATGACCAAGAAAAAATCTCAACGTAGTCATGCAACATATGGATTAATCTATTTTTAACACTATCTTCTAGGTTGGCACCTATCTTCACTTCTTTCTTGTCCTTTTCAGTACCCAAGTTCACAATCTCGACTGACTCTTCATGCGGTTGTATGACTCTTTCTTCCTGCATTAACAACCTAGAAAGTTCTCCAGGTACTTCACAATCGTCCTCACATTCGTCCTCGACTTGGTAGATCGGATTTTTGAAGTCATAATTGGCAATAGCAGAATTGTTATCGATGGGATCCATAGAGGATATGGATCTGTAATTTGTCGTGTGGGTGTGTGTAAAAACACATAGCTATTTTGAAAGCAATAAAGTAAAAGAAAGACAAAGAGCACAAAATTTGAATGCAAATGTCCAGTGATTTATTGAATGAAAATATATGAATGAAAAATGACAACCCTAACAAGTGTACCGTTGTGCCTCGGGTAAGGCACAAGGCTTAAAGTTATTGTTTTAAAATTACATAACCAAAACTCGAAATCAAGAAAACAGAAAATAGCATTTACTCTTGACTAAAGAAGATTGGTATAACTTCTTCAGCCTTCCAATTGTTGATCTTGTTGCCAGTGGTAGGAAAAATACAATTGTCTAGGTCATAGTCGCTATCAGCATCTTCTACCGTGTTGACTCCATTGTTATTGATGTGGAATGGTGGTCTCCCAGCACGAGCTCGATGAACAAACCTCTGAGCCTCTGAAGTGAAACCCAAACCAAATTTGTCAGACTTGTAAGGGATGTCAGGAAGCTGACCCCAAGTAGTGCAACCACCTTCTTCTACAACACCTCTAGCGTCTTTCAGAGAAGCCATTCTAGGTAGAACCCTAGTAACCTTAGGAATGGCAGAAACGTCTTCAGTAACAACAGTTGTCCGAGGAATAACTCCAAAGGTCGGACAGGGAGTCTCGATGAATTCGTCGTCCATCTCAACATACTTAAAGGAGTTCAAGTGACTCACAATGTACTCTTCTTCACCACAAACTGTAACAAACTTTCCTTTCACGGGATATTTCAACTTCTGGTGCAACGTAGAAGTAACAACGCCTGCCCCATTAATCCAAGGGCGCCAAAGTAAATAGGAATAGGCCGGACGAATATCTATCACATAGAAGGTATATTCGAAGACCTGCAAACCTACTTTGATCGGGAGATCCACCTCTCCATGCACCATCCTCTTTGAACCATCAAAGGCTCTGACCACAATGTCATTGGATTTCAGCATAACCCCTTAATAGGCAAGCCTGTCTAGAGCACCCTTCGGTAAAACATTCAACGAGTAACCCATGTCAACCAACACATCAGCTAAGGTAGTGCCCATGCACTCAATAGAGACATGCATGGCCTTATTATGGTTCCTTCTCGTGGGAGTTAGGTCTGTGTCAGAAAATCCTAGCCCATTATCAGTCATCAGGCTAGCAACATAATATTCGAATTGGCCAGCATAGATTTCTTGCGGTACCTGCGCAGATTTCAAGAACTTCACCAAAGCCTGAGCATGGGCTTCGGAGCACAACAACAGAGATAACATGGATATCTTGGAGGGAATCTTCCCCAGCTGTTCAACAATCTTGTAGTCACTCTTCTGAATAATCAACAGTAACCTCTTTTGGTGCCTCAGTCTAGGCAGAGTCTGTCATTTGTTCTTTGCCTCGAGTCTCAGTAGTTGACTCGGTAGCGGTAACACGAACTGTTATCAACAGCTTTCGAAGAGATTTCTAGGGAGAAAACCCTTCCACTTCTGGTAACCTTATAGGTCCCGGAAATATTGTCAACATTGGGATCAGTAACTCCAATGTCTTCACTTTTGACAACCAATGGTTCTTGCTTAACACCATGGTAGTAAACATCAGCTCCATAATTCCAGAGGATGGCCTTATCAGAAGAATATGGGATTGGTCCGGTTGTGGTGATGATCAGAGGAGAAACTCTAGGTTCAGCCATAATCTTCACAGCGCCTTTGGAAGTAATCCTTACAGGAGTTATGGAAATTACGAACACGTCTTCAAACTCCAAGTCTTGAAACAAATTCTCCATAGAAGGAATCTTCTCAACTAGAATTATATGGTTATCCATTAAATGCTGAATACCTTCTTTCAGCATTATACAACCATTGGATTAGGCCGCGCAGCGGTAACACCTTTCAATGTAACCCGGAGATAAACTGGCTTGCAACAGATTCTTCTTAATAATTAGGAGGGGAGTAATCAAGTCACTTACAGCAGAAACATAAGAAACATCGCCAATAACATTAACACCTTTTTCATGGTTAGGCGTAGGTGCAGTGATCACATTGGGAATCTTGGGAGGATCAAATTCAATCTCTTTAGAGTCAATCATATCCTGAATCTTATGTTTCAGAGCTTAGCAACTATTTGTGTCATGTCCGGGGCCATTGGAATGATAGGCACACGTTACATTAGGATTGTACCGGGGAGAGGAGGTGTTGGGATTTTGAGGAGGATCTCTCAACGTAAGAAGCTCCACCTTCAATAAGTGTTGTAATGCCTGAGACAATGACATGTTGATATTGGTAAATTTTCTCCTGGGTTCTTCCAACCTATGTTAATTGCCTTGTTGATGTTGCATTGGTGCAGGGTTAGAGATTAGTACAACCCCCACATATTGGTTGTGGTCACCTCTACCACGACCCTTCTGGCCATACACACCCTTAGCTTTTTTTTCCCGTTGAACGTCTTCTTCACAGTAAATTAAGACACAACCACCTGAATTTTTCCGCTTCTGATTAAACCTTCAACATGTTCCCCTATTAATATCAATTAGGTGAACCCACATGAAGAGCTTTCGATTAGATGATTGAATAAAGGACCTGTCAAAGTTCCCATAAACATGTCAACCAATTCCCTGTCAGACAAGGGGGTTTGAACTCTTCCTTCTAGATCTCTTCATTTCTGGGCATACTCTTTAAAGCCTTTGTTCAAGCCCATAGTCATACTCTGTAATTGCACATGGGTTGGTGTAAGATCAGCATTGTATTAGTATTGTTTGTAGAAAGCAACAACCAAATCTTCCCAAGTAGGATATTGGTTCCTTCCAGTTGATAGAACCATTCCAATTGTCTCCCAGATAGGATCTCTTGAAAGAAATGCATCCATAACTTCCTATCAGCAGTGTGTGGTTGAATCTTCTGGACATATGACCTCATATGAAGCTTTGGACAAGAAACACCGCCATACTTTGTAAAAGTAGGTACCTTAAATTTATGAGTAATAATAACCCCTAAAACTAAACTCAACTCTTCAAAATCCAACCTAGGCACTCTTTGGATCTCCGTAGCATTTAAATGATCTTCTAGCGGTTTGTATTTTTTATCAACAGGAGAATATTGTTCGTCCAAATAGTGTTCTTCATCTTGATTAGAATATTGGCCAGAACCAAGGTTGCTTCCTCTCTCACCCTTCACACTCTTACCATTTTCACCCTGGTTGTCATCTTCGTTTGATGGGATATCACAGTCTTGAGCTTGCTTGATAGGACCTCTAAATCTTCTTCCCATGTTGAGGATGCCGATTGGTTTCCTAGTCTTTTTATTCATCTCTTTGGTGATGAGGGTCTTCAGTTCTTCCTGTCCCTTGGCTAAGTTGAGGAACATTTGTTAGAATTGAGCATTATGGGTCTGAAGATCTTTGACCATTTATTCGAGAGCCATGTTTTTACTGAAATAAATAACAAGAAGATGATAAAACCTATCTTGGAAACATGTTATGTAATGATATGTATGGTATGTATATGCAATGTTTTCAAGGATCTCGCGGGATAAACAAGAATGAAATGTCAGAAATTGAGTCTGGCTGCAGCTTTAACTGAAGAACTTTGCGTCTTTGTTTTCGAAAGTCCTCCTATAAGAATCAAGCTCACCATGTCAAGTGGGTCCTAGCCTTTGACTCAAAAGAATGTACTTCGGTCTTTGATGGCATCTAAATAGAGGAAAATAAATCTTCTTGCCCCGTGCTAGAAGTTTGGTTCATGATAAACCTGCATCAAAGGTCCCTAAGATCCTTGAAATGGTTAGTGAAAATTCCATGTCATGATGTTATGATGTTGTGATGTTATGTTTAAATAAATAGCAAACACAAAAAATCACGCAAGAGCCTTAGGTTTAAAGGCTTGCATGGGATCTATAGGTAAGTACCCTTCTCTATCTAAGTCAAGTCGGCTCAACCTATCCTAAAATAGTAACCGGGTTCTAGGGATCTCATAGCACAGATATTTCTCAAAGGTTTTATTTTAGTACAACAACTGAAATGTCGCGGATAGCAAGAGTCGCTACCGAATTTTCTTTTATCCAATAAGGAAAGGGTGAAAAGAACAGGAAATACCTTGAAGATTTTGATTTCAGAGGGTATGTTATGAAAAGGGAAGGTGTTAGCACCCTTTTCATCTGTATTTATGTATGGGCTCTTAATGGCTTAACTCACTTTTGAAAATATTCTTTTTGTGTGTGTGTTTTGAAAATATTATGAAATTTGCCAATGTAAGGTGAACTTTGTAAAGATTCTTGTATCAGTCCTCAAGAATGCGTACAAAGTGTTTTAGAAAATATTTTTGAAAGTGATGTGTGAAAATGTTTAGTTTAGGAAAGTTTGTGAGCAAGTGATTAAAAGTATCCTACCCACTAAAGGTTGTTCTCATTATTTTCCTTCTCCTTTAGAGATAGCGTTATCTGTACCATTAGTTGGTAGGTAGCCATATCTATTGGATATGAAGGGACATGCGAAGGGTCATCGTACGGTCATCGGAGGAAACTTGTAAGGATGCTTTAGCAGTTTCATAAGAGACTAAATCATTTTTCATAGGCAACATCGAAGGGTCTTCGAGGGACTATGATCTTTTATTTGAGGGCCTTTTGCTAAAGCATCCCTACGTTTGAGGGACATGACCGTTATTTAGAAAGGCAACGAAGAAGGTTACCATAAAGGTGTAAGTGTGCAAGTGTGTTTGATTCAGCTATTTAGTCTTGAATTTAGGGTTTTCTATGTTTTTTTGTATTTCCATACAAACCCTAATTACTAGCAATTGCATCAAAGCATAAGGAAGAAATATAAAGTGTGGAAATGTAAACCTAGGATATTACAGAGCTTTGGGGAAGTTACATAATAATAAAGAGTGCGAGAAATAAAGCCCTAAGCTATTACATTCCGGAAGCAATTACATGATGATGAAAAAAAGAAAGCGGGAAATAAAGACCTAGGCTATTACATACGTGAAACCTATACAATTGATCTAAGAAGAAGAAAAATAAGAAAATAGAAAGAAAATGTTTTTTTGGTGATCTTCTATGAAGAAAACAGTTTAATGATAATTAATTAAATAAAACCTAAAAATATAATTAATTTTAAAATAAAAATTTAATTAATTAAATTATTAAAAAAACAATATTTAATTGTTATAAAACACTTAAACCTAATTTAATTAGTGTTATAAAAAAATTAGGTTAATTAAAATACGTAGGTTTAATTAAAAGAATTAGGGTTTATTAACTAAGAAGAAGAAAATAGGGTTAGGAAAAAACAAGGAATAAAGAATGTTGGGGGTGGGTGTTGAACCCATGCTCCCCTGGTCACTAGTGTGCCTGCTTGCCAACTGAGCTAAACTACGTTTTTGTTAGTAGAATAGGCATTATGTAAAATTTAACGAAACCTGCAAAATACTGGAAAATATGAAAAAACATCAAAAGGCAAGGATCGAACCCACGCTATAGGGTATCAATGTCATATCATGCGCGTGCTTGCCACTAGGATGGCTATACATCTGTTCATTTATTCAGACCAAAATATATATAATATAAATTAAAATAGGATGACCGGAGAAGCACCGAAGCTCTAGCTCCGGTCGTCTTCTTCGGCTGGGTGTTGTTCAAAACCTGCAAAATAGAGAGTGTAGTGATCCAAAGGGACCCTACCCCCCTAAATCAACCCTCCTGAATCCAATGGTGGCCTTGGTTTGGGCTAATTATTCCTGTAAAATGAGATATGAAGTAAATATGGAAAATTGGTGTAAACATGGCAACACCTCATCCAGGCACCATGAGGGTCATATAATGGTTCTATCATGCGCTAATATATCTCAGAAGCATGTTAGTAACGTTAGTTTCAATTAAAGCACGATAAAACGGAAAATATGAATTTATGCAAAATATAGAAATCGATGATGCATGCTCATGAATTTCAGGCCTCTTGGATCAACAGAATCAATCCCCACTTACTCTATAACATTCTTGGAATTGAGTAGGATGGTTGGATTGATTTGATAAAGGTTGAAAATAGGGTTTGAAGTTTGCCCTAGTTTTGGATAATTTTGGAGTTTTTTGGGATATGGTTTCTTGCAATATTTTTGTGTCATTTGTCTTGTCTGAATAATGAGAATATATAGAGAAAAATTAGGTCAAGAAAGTGGGCTTGGACCTTTGTATGAAAGTCTTAATTTAATTTAATTTAATTTTGAATTTAAATATATAAAATCAGAAAATAAATGGAATAAAAATAAAATGAGTGTATGAATGGATTCAGAAGTTCACTATGAAGCCTAAAACACATTTGTACCTTGAAAGATAAGCCCGCTAGCCTAAAAACTCAAGTTTTATCAATTTGGGTTTCATGCATTTTCTCAAAATTGCCCAACTTGCACCAATCACAAATCTCAATTTTTATCATATGAAGGTGATCTTAGTCTTTTTAGAAATCTCAAGATGTCCCCTACAATCTCTATATTGATCATTTTTTCATTTGAAAACTTTATCTTGATGTAAGTTGCCTTGACAAAAAGTGTCTTTTTGTTGACATTTGAAATGAACTATAATGTATTGGCCCATATCTCTCAAATGAAGCATTTTTTGAACTTGAACTTAGAGGGACATTGGTGTAGAGAATTGAATTTCCTTCAACATGAGCTTTGGATTAAAAAAATTTGATGAAGCATATGAAAGTTATGCTTGGTCAAAGTTCAGTTGACTTCTCCTTAAGAAAACCCTAATTTGGTAACTTTTGACGTTTGGTAAGTTGGGAGTTTTCTTGATGAATCATGATAAACCCTTGATAAAATGATGAATGTGACATTAAAATGTTGATGTTGACCAAAAATCTTGAAGTTTGACTGTAGCTTGACCACAATATACTTTTTATCCAATACATGTGATTTTCAATCATTTGAGCAATTGACTAAACAATCTTGTGATGCAAGGCTTGAAATTTGGCATGAGCATTCCATAAGACATATGAGGAACCATGGAATATACTTGAGGTATTATAAGCTCAATTTTCCTTGAGAAAAGTGAAACCCTAGTTGTAAGTCAACTACTTAGGAGGAGAGTTTGTCTGATCAAACCTTGAGTAGCCATGAGCAATTGAAAACCCTAGAAGCATAAGGAGATACCTTGAAGAAAATGGGAGGGAAAATTTTGGGGTACAACAATGAGCGGCAGAGAAAAACTTCATATTGTCAATACCAGTAGATGATGAAGGCATTGATTCCTTACCCTTGTTCGATTTCTTAGCCATGAGATGGATTTTTTTGAGAGGAAGGAGAGTGAGAAAACTGAAAGCAAAATTTTTTTCACAACAACAATGGATGTTAGATCTGAAAACGCATGTGTGAATGGTGAAAAATTATAAATAGTGCACATGGAATCCTAAAACGCATCCCCATGTGCGTGTGAGATGAAGTACATGTCCTAACATGCGTGTGAGGAGAGGCATGCATCCTGACATGCATGCATACATCAACAAACTTTATGGGATGCGTGAGGCCATGCGTTTTTTCCCAACACAACTATTAGGCATACGTCCTTGGATGTGTTTAGTGAAGTCACATGACCATGACACGCGTTACAGCAAGTAACATGCAAAAAAATTCGTGGCACGCACGTGGACACACGTTTTTCCAGAATGTGCACTTAATCTCGACTCCTTGATTCATTACAAAGTAAAAACGCACATAATTCCCTATAAAATGATAAAAATGTAAAACGAAAATAATAATTCAACTAAAATACAAAAATAAAGAACTAAAACTCAAAATAAAATGGTACCTCCCTTGGGTTGCCTCCTAAGAAGCTCTTCGTTTAACGTCGCATGGCTCGACGATTGTCCATCTTATCATGTAAGACTAACATGATCTATCAGACCACTCTCTTATCCTTGATAGTATGGTTGTAATCATTGTCCATTCACCTTAAAGGTGTTCCCGTTCGCTTTATTTTTAAGCTCGGTCGCTCCATGCGGGATCACTTTGTGAATCCCAAATGGTCCAGAGCATCTGGACTTCAATTTTCCAAGAAACAGCTTTAACCTGGAATTATACAACAAAACCAATTGTCCTTCCCAAATTCCTTCCTCAGGATCTTCTGATCATGAAACTATTTTGTTTGTTACTTATAAATTTTGGCATTCTCGTAAGCCTGATTCCTAAATTCTTCTAACTCATGCGGTTGAAGAATTCGGGATTCACCGGCTTTGAAAAGATCGTAATTCAGGAATTTGGAGGCCTAAAATTCTTTGTGCTCTAACTCAAGCGAAAAATGATAAGCTTTACCATAAACCAACTGATAAGGGGACATACGTATTAGTGTTTTGAATGTTGTTATGTATGCCCATATTGTATCTTCTAACTTCACTGATCGGTGTTTGCAAAAAGCATTAAAAGTATTTTCAAGAATTTGTTTTAGCTTCCTGTTAGACACTTTAAATTACCCACTCGTCTGGGGAAGATATGGAGTGGCAATCTTCTACTTCACATTGTGATTCTTCAACAGATTCTCCATCAACTTGTTCAAGAAATGGGTACCTTCATCACTGATGAGTGCTCTTGGCACCCCAAACCTTGAGAAAATATTATTCTTTAGAAAGTTCACTAGAACCCTGACATCATTAGTGGGTAACGCTACCGCTTCCACCCACTTAAACACATAATAGACTCTACCAATATGTAATTCTTTCCAAATGAAGGTGGAAACATTCCCATGAAGTCTATTCCCCACACATGTAATAATTCTACCTCTAACATAGCATTTTGAGGCATCTGATTCCTCTTTGAAATGTTACATGTCTTCTGACACCTGTCACATTCTTGCACTATGCCTCAAGCATCTTTGAATAGTGTAGGCCAACACAAACCAGACTGAAGGAATTTTACTATTGTTGTATCTCCACTAAAGTGTCCTCCAAAGTCTGAGTCGTGACATGCTTTTAGGACGTCCCTCTCATCTTCCTTTGGGAAACATCTTCGAACCAATCCGTCTATTCATTTTTAGTACATGAATGGTTTGTCCCACAAATAAAACCTGTAATTACGCATAAACTTTTTCTTCTTGTTATAATTAACATCATCAAGTATTATTCCATCTACCAAATAATTCGCATAGCCTACGAACCACGAAAGACAAGTACGAAATAAGATTCATTCATCAACAAACCCATCCTTTATTGGGTGTTTTTCCTCTGTTTCTTCTATCGAGGACAACCGGGATAAGTGGTCAGCAACAATATTTTCACATCCCTTTTTGTCTCGGATTTCCAGATCAAGTTCTTGCAGAATTAGAATCCATCTCAGCAACCTTGGTTTTGATTCCTATTTAGAAAAAAGATACTTCAAAGCAGCATGGTCAATATAAACAATTACCTTTGATCCTAACAGGTAAGACCTGAATTTGTCAAAAGCATACATCATTGCTAGAAACTCTTTTTCAGTGGTTGCATAATTCATCTAAGCAGGATTCAACACATCCCTTGCATAGTAGACCATATGCAAGAGCTTTTCCTTCCAATGTACTAGCACTGCCCCTACTGCTATATCACTTGCATCGCACATGATCTTAAAAGGAAGAGACCATTCAGGGGAAATTACTATAGGAGTATACACCAACTTACTCTTTAAAGTTTCAAAACCATCATCTCACTTTTTGTCAAAAAGAAAGGGTGTATCCTCCATAAGCAATCTAGTCAACGACTTAGAAATCTTTGAAAATCTCTTATAAACTTGCGGTAAACACCTACATGTCCCAAGAAACTTCTTATACCTTTCTCATTCACTTGTGGTGGTAAATTCGTTATCACCTCCAGTTTTTCCTTGTCAACTTCAATTCCCTTGTGGGAAATTTTATGCCCCAAAACTATACCTTCACGCACCATGAAATGACACTTCTTCCAATTGAGAATCAAATTGGTCCACTGACATCTTTCTACCACAAGAGACGATTTAGGCAAACACTTATCAAAAGAAGACCCAAAAATTGAAAAATCATCCATAAACACTTCCATGTGCTTTTCAAGCATGTCAGTGAATATGTATGTCATGCATCTTTGAAAAGTAGCAGGGGCGTTACACAACCGAAATGGCATTCTCCTATAGGAGAAAATACCACATGGGTATGTGAAAGAGGTCTTCTCTCGATCTTCATGGGACACTACAATATGATTGTACCCCGAGTATCCATTGAGGAAATAGTAGTAGTCATGACCAGCCAACATTTGGTCAATTAATGGAAAAGGAAAGTGGTATTTCCTTGTTGTGGTGTTCAACCTTCGATAGTCAATGCACACTCTCCAACCTGTAACAGTTCTTGTAGGAATCAACTAATTCTTCTCATTCATGATAACATTTGTTCCTTCCATCTTCGGTACCATATGAATAAGACTCACCCATGAGCTATCAGATATAGGGTAAATAAGACCCATATCCAACAACTTCACAACTTCTTTGTGAACTACTTCCTTCATGGTCGGTTTAAGTCTTCTTTTTGGTTGAACAACCGGCTTCTAATCATCATCCATTAATATCGTGTGCTTGCAAACTGTGGGACTAATACCTTTTAAGTCTTCATGAACTTATTTTAGGCTAGTTTTGTTGACAGATGGACATTTCTATTCAGTGTCAAGAAAAATATATTTGAGATTTTCATGCAGTTGTTTCAACTATGTCCCCTTTTTGACTTCTTGTTTCTCTTCAGGAAATTATTATGGTCGTAAATATTTCCATCGATGTGGTTTTGATATATTCCACAGAGCTTGTGCTTCGAACATGGCTAGCACTTATGACTCTTTCTCATCTATTTCCTCATTAATTTCAGAAATTGACAAGCTAAGAACTCTTTCCAATGGTAATTCGGGAATTTTTCTCTGAATTGACTAAATGATTGTTGTGCCCAACACCTCAATATTTTTACTTTTACCTTCCTCGTCTTTAAAGTTCACGGTGTTCCTCGCATTAATTTTCAGCTTTTCACCATAGAGTTTGAGGGTCATGGTGCCTTCCTCAATATCTATCATGCATCTTCCTGTCTCTAGAAAAGGTCTTCCCAAAATTAGTAGGATTTCATCATCTTCTGGGATTTCCAGAACCACAAAGTCAACATGGAACACAAACTTGTCAATCTTCACAAGAACATCAGTTGCAATATCATAGGGTCTTTTCATTGAATGGTCTGCAAACTGAAGTTTCATACGAGGATCTTGTACCTCACCTAGCTCAAGCTTTTTATAAATCGAAAGTGGCAGCAGGCTTACACTTGCTCCCAAATCAATAAGTGCCTTTTTGAATGATCTATCTCTGATGGTGCAAGCAATAGTATCCGCGCCTTTATCTTTCTTCTTCATTGGAATTTTGAGACCCTGCAAAATAGAACTACATGTTTCAGTTAGCATCATCGGCTCAATATTGATGGAACGCTTTTTCGATATGATGTCTTTCATGAATTTCACATAGATAGGCATTTGTTCTAAAGCTTTAGCAAAAGAAATGTTAATCTTAAGTTTCTTGAACAATTCCAAGAATTTCTCTAAAATTTTCTCTTTAAGATCTTTCTTCCTTGTTCTTGTAGCATAAGGAAGAATGGTTTTTGGCTTTGAATCTTTCTGCTTTTCCTTCTTAACCATTGGTTGTATAAAAACTTCCTCAGCTTGTTTCAGATCATCTCTGATTTCTAAATCCACTTCTAGCGAACCTTTCTCTTCTATTACCTCTTTTTCAACATTTCCAGCAAACTTATCACTTCGGGTCACAACTGCATCCACCGTTTGATTATATCTCAGATTTGTAACTGTTGCACTCGGTAGAGAGCCTGGTGCTTAGCATTTTCCAGTTGTTGTGCTATTTCCCCCATCTAAACCTCGATATTTTTAATAGAAGAGGAAGTATTCTTATGATTGTTTCTTGTCTCTTCTTGGAATTGAATATTGTGAGTTTCCTTCTTTTCAATGGCCAATTCCCAATCTACTTTTTTAAGATCTTATTGTTGTTGCGGATGCTGATATTGGTTCTGATATTGGCCTTCTCCCTGTTGTTGAACATTCCATTTTTGATCCCTCCAGGCAAAGTTTGGATGATTCTTCCACCGCAGATTGTAAGTATTTGAATAGGGATTATTCTTCTTCAAGAACTTTATGTCTTCAACTTTTGTGGAGTTGCAAGATAATGCACACTATTGTGTGGTCCACTACAAATTTCACAATCAACATTTTGTGCCTGTTATACCTGAGCTACTTGTTGAGTACCTAGATTCAATGCTTTTGGCTTTTTATCAACTTCTGCAGCAACTGTTTCTTCAATTCTGATTTGTTTGTTGGTTTCCAGCTTCAAATCAATTACTCTATGTGGCCTGCTTGCACCCCTTTCATATAACTCCAAATGCTCATTTGAAACAATTTCTTCAATTATCTTCTTAATACCAGTGGCTGTTGAAAACTTTGATCAGCCACCGGTTGCTGTGTTAATCAACTTCTTAGTCTTAATTCTAAGACCACCCACAAACATTTTCATCTGCTCAGTCTGATCCAAATTGTGAGTAGGACAAGCCACTAGGAGTCTTTTGAATCTTTTATGCATCCCCTAGCGACTCACCCTCTTTTTGCTTAAAATTGAGGATCTCATATCTTTTTCTCATGAACATTGATTCTGGAAAGTACTCATTCAAGAATGTTGTTTCCATCTCTTCCCAAGAAGTAATGCTACGAGTCGGAAGGGAATAAAACCACTCTTTAGCTTCATCAGCTAAAGTTAATGGAAACATATGCAACTTATTCGCTTCATCAGTATACCCATCTCTCTTCAAGGTGGTGCTCATAGTCAGAAACCTTTGTAAATGTTTGTTAGAATCTTCATTCACCCTTCAAGAGAAGGATCTCATCTCAAGTTGAGTTGTCATGCTGGGATGCAGATGAATGTTTGGTACATTTACTAGTTGGTTCACAATTGTCAATCTACCAGTCGGTGCATTTGTTCTGCCATAGTCACTAAGGAGTCTCTCAGGTGCTGGTAGATTTCACCCATAGTTTCGGGTTCTGATTCTGAATCTAAATGATCTGAAAGATGTTCTGACTCTAACTGTGTGTGAACTGAATGTTCTTCGTTAGAGGCCAGTCTTGTTAATCTAGCTTGTCTATGCCTTGCATGAAAAGTTCTTTCGATCTCTACGTCAAAAGGAAATCCAGCTGAGGCCTTACCTCACATAAACAAATTAGACAAAATTTTGTAAAAATATAAAAATAACAGAAAATTAAAAATTTAATTACAGAGCAACAAAATTTCAATTGAACTACAATTAAACTCTATATTTTGGCAGTCTCCGGCAACGACGCCAAAAACTTGATCGGAAAAATAGCAAGTGTATTATTCTACCTATACAATAATAATAGAGAAATTCCCCGAATGTCGATCTCAAGGACTGTGTAGAAATATCAAGTTGAATTGTTGTTCAATTCAACAAAAACAAGCGTTTGGATTGGTTTTGCAAAATTATGAAAACTAATTGCGAGTAAAGTAAATAAATATGGTTAATAGTTTTGACAAGTATGAGTAACATGATTGGGTGGTGTGTGATTTTTTCCTACAACAACTTTGAACTATCCTTGCAATAACATAATTTCAACATTAAATTACCGATTTTTGAGGGTGTTTGCTCACAAGTCCTTACTGAGAAAACCTTTAATCATTCCTCCTAATTCATATGTCCATAGAAACTTATCGATGAAATTAATAATTTCCTGATCAAGAATATTCCTATTTTTATAGGGATCCCTAGTCCTAGGTGATATCTACTATAGAATGTTCTCATAAACACATTATCAATGGTGGTCTATCCTAATTGCTAATTATCATCCTTCCCAATTTGTTCGAAAGAGAAAGCATTAGAAACATCATGAGAACAAATTTTCTGAATAAAAATAACATTGTTATTGCAATAATAACTTCAAATTCATGAAAAATCCGAATTAGGAACACCCCTTAGCATTGGGGGTTTATCTACTCATAGAATTAACAAAAAAAATAATATTCGGTATAGACATTACAGATAATAGATGGAAAAGAGGGATTCAATTGCCAAAGCTCATGAAAATCTGGATTCCTAGCATAAGTCTGTGTTCTTCCGCCTTTAAAAGTGGTATTTGCCATCCAAAATTGTCCAACCCCCTGTACAAATGCATTCCAACCTTCTATTTCTGCTTTTCTAGATCCTTCATACTAAAAAGTCCATGATTTTACGTGCACACGCATCTTGTGACGCACGTCCGGGGATGGCACGCGTCTGGCGACGCGTCTGACCACGGAGGTGGTTTTCCTAAATAGTTTTCCCACTTGTCACACGTGTTGGGACGCGTTTGAAGCGATGAGTTCATTTTCTGACTTCTTGGAGGATATAACACGCGTCTGGGGACGCGTTTGGGTAGAGACGCTTCTCACAGGGTACAAGGCGTGCGTTTGGGTATGCATGTGACTTCTGACACGCGTCTAGGCACACATATGAATAAAGGGATGCTTCTTATTTGTTTTATCTTACTAGGACACGCAGGTTGGCATGCATGTGGGAAGGGAGACCCAAGTCTGGGCACACGTTTGGGCAGATGAGTGCATTAATTTTCTGTTCCACACACATTTGGCCAGCTACTCCAAAATTCTCACTCTATTCTCTATATACTTGTCTTGAAAAACACACAATACTTTCAAAAAAAGTTCAAAAGCATTTCAAATGACATAATCAAGTGGATCACTTTAAAACCATGACAAACTTACTATAAATATTTTCATTTGGCAAAGAAGTACTGCAAAAGACTAGCAAAAACTACTAATAAAATACAACAAATATGTACCAAATCACCATGGAAAAAGGGAGACAAGGAGAATCCCACCATTTTTGAAGGGTCAAAGCTCCAAACTAAGGTAAGGGAGAGAACGGGTTCTCTAAATGGTGATTATAACATGAGAAGGTATTGAGGGTTCCTTTCCCTCTTTAAGTTTTATGTAGATTTGGTGTATATGAATTTGTTTTGTTGATTGATAATATATCTATGTGAATCTATGTGGAATGATGATTTGATTGATGTGTATGATGTGATTTATTGTTAGTGATTGTTATTGGTGTGGTGTTGTTACATGAAAACTCTAATCTAGAAAATATGGGTTTAAGAAGAAGATGAAGAGTGAGAATATTTTAGGTGTGGAAATTGTTATAGAATATTATATTAATGAAATTGATTTAAGTCTATAAGTTAATATGTGTAAAAAAACTGTTTTTGATCCAAATTAGGAGGTTATAAGTGCTCAAAATCAGCAGAAATCATACTGGTATGAAAGCATATTTTTTGGAGTAGTTGGTTGATCATACGCGTATGGGGGAGGCCATACGCATATGAGAGGACACTCTCAGGGGCTGTACGCGTATGGTATGTGCCTTATCCCCAAGCTAGCATGGCCATCTTCCAGTATGCACATGGAACGTGTTTGGGGAAGTTCCATACACATATCACATTGAGACATGCGCATATGGGGGTTGTGTGGTGAGTTTTGAGGGAAATCCCCACTGGTGGTACACGTATGGAACCTGGTTATTTTGGCCTTATGCATTTGATATGCGGGTGTAATACCCCAAATTTTTCCTAGCCTTTACTTTTATCTGGCTTACGCATCTAGCATTTTTCTTATGTACATAACCCCCATTAGGTCATTTAACATATCACGCATCATTAATCAGCAAATTTAGCATGGGAACAAGGATCTGGTGAAGATGTGAAAAAAACAAGAAGGGGGGGTTGAATTGTAAAACTTAAAACAAATGCTTTGACAACACAGTATTTTTATCCTGGTTCATTTGATCTCAAACTACTCCAGTCCACCCGTCAAGGTGATTTCGCATCTCTCCAACGAGGTCTTAATCCACTATTCTTAAAGAATTACAGCAGCTACTTTAACAACTGTTAAAGTCTTCTTGAGTATAACCACAAACCGGTTTATTTCAAGAAAATCTTTTACAAATAATTGAACAAGGATGTGTTAACGTTTTCTAACAAAACAATATATCACAATTGTGATAATTACACAACTTAAGCTTGGAATAAACTGAGTTTGCTAAAGCGTTTGAATAAGCGTGATGTGAAGGCTTGGCAAATTATGCGAGCGCATGCGTGTGTCTTTTCTCAAGCAGACTTGTTTATATAGGCAAGGCAAAGATACGTTGTCCATAAAGCCAGTTTAATGACAATAACGCACTTTCCTTTTGAAGAAGATCTTGTCTGAAGAGAACTGTTAGCATTTAATTTTGTCTTGAATAATAAATAACGCTTCAGAGTCTTCTTTGCTTTAACTTATGATAACCCTTCAGAGTGTAGATGACTTGGTAAAGATGTCTTTGATCAGAGTCAGAGTGTATTTGTTTATGCGCAGATTCTGGTTATCAAGCTTCAGCGTATAATCTGGTAGCTTCAGCGTGTAGCACGTATTACTGATCTTCTATTGCTGATTCCATCAGAACTTCTCTATATACAAAATATAATTTTAAGAAGCATATTTGTTTTATATATATATCTTTGAATTTATTTATTCTTTGTATTTTGTTATCATCAAAACTCTAATCAAGGGTTGTAGAATCAAACTATGTTCTGACATCTGGAAGTTATGGTTTTCTATGTGCTTTTAGACTCTTATCTTTACTCAAGCTTGAATGAATTGGTTTTTCATTAACCATAGTTTGTGGAGCTAGGGTTTCTGTACTCATGGTCCCTGAGAGCTTTATTCTCATCGAGCTATAAAGATTATCAAGTTTCTTCATCAAAGAGTTACAACTTATTAATGTTAGGCTTTTCTTCAATACCCCAAATAAAGACCTTGTGAGTTAGGATTTGGTTTCTTCTCAACATCTCAAATGTATCCCAAGAGAATTAAGGTTCTTTCCCATGGTGTTTGTGTTTATTAATTCAATTGAGGTGCTCTTCTTTGCTATAAGTATCATTGTTGTTTTCAAAGACTCTTCAAGGCATTATTGTTGTGTTAGAATGAAATACAAGGGGCAAGTCGTGGCATACAAAGATGAGCTTGTGGAGTATTTTGATCAAAACAAATTGTGTTGCTTGTAATGAAAGTTATTTGTTGCTTGAGATTTAGAGATAAGGTTTCATTTAAGAATTGATGTTCAATTTGAGGTAGCCATTGAAGTTCAAGATCAGATCATATTTCATCAAAGTTCTGTGAGAAAAATGGGAAAGTGTGGAAGTAAGTTGCAAGGTATGCTTTATGATTCAAGTTCCATTCACTTGGTATCTTGGATTACAAGTCTTCTTATTGGATCTTATACATACTTACATCCTTGAGTTACATAAACCTTGGTCGTGAGAGGATATGGATTCAACTGTGCCTCAATCAATCAGTGGGAATTTTCTATATGGTTCCAAGATGTGTATTGACTCAGGGAGTAGGCCATTAGGTACAACGTATTCGAGCAACGAATAAGGGTTTTAAGGAGTATCGGACATGGAATCCAATTGGATTTTTAATTCAAGTTCTTGTGGAATCATGATTCAATATTGCAAAAGCTAGTCAAAAGGTATGATTCACGTGGATTTATTTTTGGTATCTAAAGGCTCAACATCCTTCAAGAAAGCATTCAAAGATGACGTGGCAAACATGACGAAACAGACATGGAATCGAGAATTTCATCAAGTTCCTATTCAAAGGCGAACACTTTCATCAATATTTACAAAGCATAATAGCCTAGTCAGAATTCAAACAAGATTCATGAAACATTTCAAGGTCCTTACAAAAGTTCATCCAAGAGAAAGATATAAAGAGATTACAATTACAAAGTCAAATTCACTATGAGGTTTAAGAATGTGCTACAAAGAGATTACAAAAAATGTTAGCTTGCATAGGTTGATCAAGAAGCTAACTGTAACCATAATCCTTATTTCCCTAAGCCTCTTGAAAGTACTTCAAAGGGATCTCTTCTTTCCGCTTCATGTTGCACTGGGTTCCAAGCTGCCTCCTGTGATCGGTGGATCTGGATCTGACTGTTTAACGCTGGTTCGCGAAATGTCGCGAAAGCAAGAGTCGCCACCGTCTTTTATTTTCTCCAAATGGAAAGGACAAAAGCACAGAAAAATTCCTTAAAGAGATTTCTCTCGGTTCGGGAGGTAGGTTATAGAAAGGGAAGGTGTTAGCACCCTTTCTATCCATGGTTATCCATGGGCTCTTAGATACTTGATCATTTGTGTTTTCAAAAATGGTTTGTTTGCTTTTCAACTGTGGGTTTTAAAAAGTTTCTTTGAAAATTCCAGTTCGACTCTTGTATCTGTCCTCAAGAGTGTTTGAAAAAATGCTTTCGAAAGCTTTTTGAAAATGTGTTGGTGTGAAAAGTATTTTTGATTTGTTTTGTTTTGAATTTAGAGCAAGTATCTATGAGAACCTACCTACCCTAAGGAATTCGTCTGTGTAAAAGTCCTTTAAAGTAGTGCCATCCCACCATTGAGAGGTAGGTAGCACCACCGTTGGAGGTGTTCGGGTCAATTCGAGGTTCGGGACATGGTGATCACCGGAGCAATGGGAAGACACCTTAGAAGCTACCCTCATGCCAGGTTCCCGGATCATGAGGACTTACTAAGACATCCTCTACTCGACGATCACCTTTCGAGGCAAGGCAACAGTGAGGCGTACCCTAGGGGTGGTGTGTGCGATTCGTGTGTCGTTTTCATTGATATTTGTCTTGTCATGTTCATTATGATCTACGCTTGATTTTTATTTAAGTCCATACATTCTTTCATGCTTTGTTAACAGTTAAGAAATATTTGCGGGAAAGTAAATTCTAAGGCTATTACAAATGGCGCGGGTCCACATCGCCAAAATTAAACCGGACCCGATTTGACGGAAAATAAATAAAGCAAATAAAGTAACGAAATTGAAAAGTGCGAAAAGTTTAAGTTACAACGCTTTGGGAGAGATACATGATTATTTAAGCGAAGTAAAGATAAATATGCGAAATTAAATAATTCAAAATATGGGCGTTGGACCCTTTTGCAAAAGAATTAAAATTAATAAGGAATTAAAATTAAAATTAAAAGAAAATGTTTTTGGTGTTTTTATGTTTTTTAAGAATTTGATGAAAAAGAATTAACTAAAACAAAAATAAAATGTTAAACCTAGTTCTAACTATTTTTAAGTTATTTAAGAAAAAATGTTGAACCTTAACCTAATTTAAACCTAAGTTTTTTATTGTACAATTTAATTTAAAAAAATAAATAAAATAAGTAATATTATTATAAAAGGGAAAATTAAAAGGAATAAAAATTTATTAAACCTAATTCTACTTTTCTTTGTATTTTTGTTAAAAAAGGATTAAAATTGCAACCTAATTAAAACTAAATGTTTACATGTGAATTTATTTATAAAAATATTGAAATAAATAAATATTTTATTTTGCTCTTTTTCTAATTTTTTTGTGCATTTTATAATTTGTAAAAATAATTAACAAACAAAGAAAACAAAATCATAAGTGAAAATAAAATAAACAAAAATATAGAGAAAGCAAACCAGGGGGGGTTCAGGCCCCAAATGGAGGTCAAATTATGAGGAATCTGGCCCAACAAGCAGTGGCCCTTTTTGACTTTTGCATGACACGTACACGCACGTTGACTCATCCTCATGGTATCCATCAATTCCCAGCCTTTGATCTGATTCCACTAAGCACGTGGCTGGCTTGATATGGTGAGTGTATGGTGATCCCCAAAGTTATGCCTGCACCTGAACACACGTTGAAAAATAATATTGAGGTAACGTAGACCTGGGACTTGAACCCAGGTCATGAGAGTTACAAGCACATACAGCTGCCAGCTGAGCCATTAAGTTCTTTTGATATATTAATAATAAAGAAATAATATGAAAGAAAAACAAAGCGTTAGTGGGTCCGCGCGCCACTTTTTTAAACGGACCAACCACTGCGTGACACGAGGTCATCTTCCTCACCCTCCCTGTAAAACAAAACACAAAGGCAACGGTTTCAGACGCGTTGCATTAGATGGCCTACAGGAAAATAGCGAACAGTGCTGTAGGGATCATAAATTGATCGCGACAAGTGTTTCTTCTTCGTCTAGGTCTGCTGATTGCAATGGTGGTGACTTTGAGTCCTAATTTTTCCTTGGGTGAAAAACCCCAATTCAAGAACTCTGAAAACCCTAAAAGTCAGTTATGGCATATTTGTATATAACGCGTAAAAACGTAATTAAATCACATGGTAAGCATCAGAAAGCATCATTGAATAAGAATATATAAATCAAATGTCATGGAAATGCCTTAAAGTCAAGATGCGTGTATGCAATTTTGTGAGAAAATTTTGAGTTCTGTACAGCGATTCTTGAGGTTTGGATGATTGTTCTTGATTGGAGTATGTTCAACAGTCTCTAGGGAAGCTATTGGAATCAATTTCGTGCCTTGACTCGCCCTCTAGAGTGATTTTCAGAATTGAATTTTATGGAGAATTTTTCAAGTTTGTATGTGGTTCTTTTGCGCAGCATTCAGTGTATGAGCATTAGGGTTATGTTTCTGATTATGTAGTGAAGGCATTAGGTTAAGAAAATTGAATCAAATCTCTTCCATTCAATGATTTTGCAAATTGATTTTTCACCATTATGTTTCATATCTTTTCCATATCCTTTTGTGCAAATCATGATCAAATCAAACCAAATCCTTCCTAATTGGCATATGCACGAAATATTGAGTCTAGAATGTGTACAAAAAGATTGGTTAGGGTGAATTAAATATTTTCCATATATTAAAATGATTTAATTGAATTAATATTAATAGAAATTCAAATAAATAAATAAAAAATGAGAAAATACTTCCCTTTGGGCCAAATGGTCGTGCACATGTTTAGAATGATGAATCTTGGAAGAAAAATGGGCCCATTAGCATTTTTAGGTCATTTGGATCAATGTTGACTTTTCAAAATATCCAAAAATTTCCCAACTTCCACAAGGCATAACTTGCTCAATTTTTAAGATTTTCTCATGTTCTTGGACATTTTGGAAAGGTCTTTGAGTCCTCTAACTAATGCCTTTGGTCCCATGTCATTTTGATTTACCAATCTCAAGTTATGGCCTTTGACTTAAAGTCCCTTTTTGTTGACTTTTGAAAATGACCTATAATGTTGAAATTGATAACTTTTTGTGAGAGCATTTCTTGGACTTGGAATATGAAGATGAATTGTAGGAAATGTCTTTCTCTTCAAAATGAGCTTTGGATGGAATTTTTCTGATAATCCATGTGAAAGTTATGCCCTGGTCAATTTCAGTTGACTTTTTTAGCTGTCCAAATATAGTAACTTTTGCATCTTGATGATTTTCTGAGCCAAATTTTGAGAATCATGACCAAGCATTGATCAAATGATGTTTGTGGCTTCAAAATGATATGTTGACCAAAAATTTGAACTTTTGACTGCCAAATGACCATTTTGCCCCTACAGTTGACTGTAGTGCAATTTAGGGTTTTGACTGTGCAATTTTGAGCTGAATGCCTTGAAACTTGATATGAGGATGCTTGACCATATTTGTAAGCATATGAGACTTGATTGGGCCTTTGAAAACTTTATTTTCTTGATCAGACTCAAAACCCTAATCTTGACTGTGTAGGAGACCTTTGTACTGTTCAACCCTTGGGGAATTTTGTGACTTGGCTTGGCAATTTCTTGGAGAATATGGGAGGGCAAATTTTGGGGTGCAACAGTTGCCCCTGTTCAATCTTCTTAGACCTGAGGATGCAGATTGGCTGACGTGCCTTTCGTAATCCGAGGGTAGAAGATGATTGGACACTAGAGTGCCCAGAAATTTGCGCTCACATAGTAACAGTGATGATGGAATGGGCTTATAGATGCCATTTAGGGGTTGGTGAATAGGATGATGGGCTTATAGATGCCATCTGGATGTTGATTGCGTACGAGATTCCTTAGCGAGAACCTGCATACCTGCAAGAGAAAAAATGAGTACCTGACACGTTGCAGGAGCTGATTTTAGATGCTTGGCATAGATATGTCCTGACTGGTTACAGGAGATGAGTCTGGATCTTCAAACGGTGATGAAGTTGTCTCTACTGACAGGTTGTTTCTAAGGACGGGTGGTCTATAACGACGAGTGTCTATGACGACGAGTGTTTATAACGACTAATGTCTATACCGACGAGTGTCTATCACGACGAGTGTCTATCACGACGAGTGTCTATCACGACGAGTGTCTATCACGACGAGTGTCTATCACGACGAGTGTCTATCACGACGAGTGTCTATCACGACGAGTGTCTATAACGACGAGTGTCTATCACGACGAGTGTCCATCACGACGAGTGTCTATCACGACGAGTGTCTATACTGACGAGTGTCTATCACGACGAGTGTCTATACTGACGAGTGTCTATCACGACGAGTGTCTATCACGACGAGTGTCTATCACGACGAGTGTCTATTACGACGAGTGTCTATCACGACGAGTGTCTATACTGACGAATGTCTATACTGACGAGTGTCTATACTGACGAGTGTCTATACTGACGAGTGTCTATCACGACGAGTGTCTATCACGACGAGTGTCTATCACGACGAGTGTCTATTACGACGAGTGTCTATCACGACGAGTGTCTATCACGAGGAGTGTCTATCACGACGAGTGTCTATTACGACGAGTGTCTATCACGACGAGTGTCTATTACGACGAGTGTCTATCACGACGAGTGTCTATCACGACGAGTGTCTATCACGACGAGTGTCTATCACGACGAGTGTCTATACTGACGAGTGTCTATACTGACGAGTGTCTATACTGACGAGTGTCTATCACGACGAGTGTCTATCACGACGAGTGTCTATAACGACAAGTGTCTATACTGACGAGTGGAAGTAATTTTAACTGGACATGTCTTCTTGGAATGGATGGGCATCAGAAAAACCTTTGGGATTTAACTGGGCTTGTCTTCTTTGACTGGATTTGTCTTCTTTGACTGGATTCGTCTACTTTGACTGGGTTGGTCTCTTTTGACTGTATTTGTCTACTCTGACATAGCTGATCATTTAACTGTATCCTTCCTGAAATGTCAAGGTCCATCATATGCCGTGCATGATATGGATCAAGCAATGACATAAATTTGTATGATATAACGCGTCTATGCATGCTATAATGATGTATGCGATGTTTTATGTATGTATGTTTTCGTCTAGGAAAGTAAATCCTTGACGGGTGCCGGGAAATCATATCCTGGGCTGATATTGAAGAATAAGCTTTCGCTTCCGCTGGGGATGATGACTGCAAGAGTACCGGTAGGAGAAGATGACTCCGTTGTGGAATAAACTTGGCAAATGGAAGATTCTACGGGGAGAAAAATACTCTAGCGACCATGCTGGGAAGTGATACTCTGTGGGGAGAGAGATACTTTGAGTTGATAATGGTAACTTGCTGAGGATACGCTTGCTGTTGGAAGTGTTGATGGACTTCGCTGGGGTAAGAAGATTTCGTCGAGGACGCTCTTTCCGTGGCTTTTGGCTGAGGATAACCCAGTTATATCTTGTTAAGTAAATAACTTTTTGAATAAAGCCGGACGACGCGTTCGTGTTCTGCAGGGAGTAAAAGTATCTGGGTCGCATTCTTCAGCCGAACCTATCTTGGTACCTCGATGGACAGAGCAACCGGATCTTTTAGACAACTCATTATTGCCCCAGTTTCAGTGGGAGAAGGCACTTGTAGGAGTACTTGACAAGTCTTCTGGTAGGCAGGTGCCGAGATGCTGGGACATAGTCGTACACTTTGATCCCTAACTTTTGCCTGGACCGCCCTTTCGGGTTTTCAATCCACCGGGATACCCATTTTTGCCCAAGCCGCCTTTTCAGGTTTTCGACTTGTCGGGTGTACATATTTTTCATTTTCATCCCCTCATTTTGCCCGAACCCTTTTGGTTCGACGGGAAGCCCTAATTTTTGCCTAGGCATGTCAGCCTAGCGGGTCTTTGATTTTGCGTAGTATTCTTTTCGACTATGCCCATTCTCTTAGAATGTAGGGAGTTGCCCCTGGCTGTTTGGCCTTTACGACCAGAAGATCCTCGTTTGATCGTCCAATGCCCCAAGTGACTTAGACGGAGATTTGCCCCAGGCTATTTGGCCTTTGAGAGATTCTCCGAATCTTGACTTAACTGCCCCAGATGATGGACCATGATCATGTCATGCCCCTTGATTGGAAGTACTTTTGTTCACTAGGTTTTCATCGTGTGAATTTCCCTGTTGTTCCAACAAAAAGTCATATGCAAACAAAGTTATGTTAAAAATGCAAAGCCTATGTCTGTCTTGAAGATTTTGAAAATGCATTTTTTCATAAAACAAGTGATTGTTTGTAAAACGTGATGTCAACCCCGTATTTTACCGTGAGCCTTAAGGAGTCAGGATACCTTTCGTAACAGTATGCTTTCGAACTAACCCATGCTTCAGCTAGGACTTTTGAGGGTTATAACGTGGCCTGGTTCACGGTTTAAGAAACAAAGGATAAAGGCTCAAATTTTATTTGTACCCACTCGCTCTTCGTGATGTTCTCCAAACCTAAACTCAGTTGGTCATACGTTGGACCTTGTTTGAGTCTTTGTCCTGATGTTCCAATGATGATTCAGATATTGATGATTGATTCTGAATAGGCAGTCATTTTTGTTTTTGTTGAGGGTTTGTAAGACCTCTTTCCTGTCTGATTTTTTGTTATCCCTTTCTTTTTTTGCCTGAACTGTTTCCTTTTTTGGAATTACAGTCAGCGGGATGCCCCAGTTTTGTAAGTCTCCTTCGTGGGTTTTGACTTAATGGGTTTTTATTTTGAGAAGTAATGACTGCCTGTCTGTATGATTGTTCGGAACCATCACTGTCTTTCTTTGTTTTGTAAGGACCTCTTTGGTGCCATTCGTTATGCACTTGGATCAACTGAGAGACTACCCTGCCCCAGGTTATGATTAAGGGTTTTAAATTTCGAAAAGAAAAACTCCTACTTCTTTGGCTCAGATGGGTTGACGAGGGATTATCATCCTTATAACTCCAGTGTTTAGGGATTGAAACAATGCCTGTACCTCATCAGCGAGGTCTGTTCAAAAGCATACTGTAATGATCGCGGTATCGTTTTCGTCATCCTCCCTCAAGAGGCTTAGAATTATTAATTAAGAGTTGATCATCAGGAAAAAATATGAAAATAATTTGCATTTAGTGAATATGAAATAATTACTTCAAAACAGACATGTGTAATGCATTAATGAAATAACCAAGTTTGACATGAAATAAAATGTTTGAACAATTGAAAGAAAATTACAACTTGAATATTTGAATGAACAAAAACTAATCCTAGCCATGTCTTGGCAAGGGAGCAATGATCACATTGGGAGCCTCTTGAGAGTCGAGCTGGACTTCCTTTGCGTCAATCAGATCTTGAACCCTGTTTCTCAAAGTCCAACAGTCATTTGTAGCATGCCCCGGGCTGTCGGAATGATAGGCGCAGCGAGCATTGGGATTGTACCTCGAGGGTGTCCTGTTAGGATTCTTCGGGGGATCCATGAGGGTTACCAACTTGGTTTCCAGCAACTGTGGCAATATTTGTGACAAGGTCATGCCGAGGGGAGTAAATTGCCTCTTAGGTCTCTCTTCCCTTTGTTGATGGTGACGCTGAGGAGCACCGGCCGGTTTTGCGATAGCTACTGCGTTGACAGCACTAGATTCTCTCTTGGATGGTTTCTTCTCAGTGTTCGAGGAGTCACCATTCTGTATTTTCCCTGACTTGATGCCCGCTTCGATTCTTTCTCCGGTCAAGATTAGATCTGTAAACCCAGCAGCAGAATTCCCAATCAAGTGGTTGAAGAATGGACCAGACAGGGTCCCCAAGAACATGTCGACGAGCTCGCGGTCAGTCAAGGGCGGCTGTACCCTTCCGGCAAGGTCTCTCCATTTCTGAGCATATTCTTTGAAACCTTCACCTGCACCCATAGACATTCCTTGAAGTTGAGTGCGCGTGGGAGCAAGGTCGGCATTGTACTGGTAATGCTTGTAGAATGCCGTGGCTAAATCCTCCCAGCTGCGGATGTTGGCTCCACTCAGTTGATAGAACCACTCGAGCTGAGTCCCTGAGAGACTCTCTTGGAAGAAATGGATCCATAAGTTTTTGTCAGCTGTATAGGGCTGGATCCTCCTTGTGTAAGCCCTGAGATGCAATTTGGGACAGGATGCCCCGTCGTATTTAGCAAAGGCGGGTGCCTTAAACTTGTGCGGGATCACTACCCCAGAAGACAGACCTAAATCCTCGAAGTCCAGGCCAGGCACTTTTTGTATCTCCATCGCACTTAGCCGGTCTTCCAACTGTTTGTACCTGTCCTCAGCCGGAGGGTACTGTTCGTCATTGAAATCTGTCTCATTGTCAGAGACCACTGGACTGGGCACCTCTCTCTCATGGTGACTGCTTTCCCTCACAGACGGAGTAGTCCTCTCAGTTTCAGTCTGCGGTGTGTTCCCAGATTTGCGTCTAGGGCTGAACAAAACAGTCCTCTTCTTCTTTTTGTCCTTCTTCAAGAGCAAAGCCTTCAGATCTTGTTGCCCCTGGGTCAAATTCATGATTAGCCCTTGGAACTGGGCGGTCTGAGCCTGGAGGGCCTTGATGGACTGCTCAGCTGATGATTCAGGATTCATGACGATCGGCTGAAATAAACAGCGAAGAAGGTAAGCAACCTGTCGAAAGAGTACCTGCAATGATGTGTATGATATGTATGCAATGATTTCAAGGACCTCGCGGGGTAAACAAGAAAATCGTTAGCATTGGAAACTGGTGGCTTGATTGAAGGTACTTCATATTGTCGAGAGTCCTTCTCCAAGGGTCAAAAGCTCACCATATCCAGTGGGTCATAGCCCCTGACAACCTTGGCTAGAGGAAAATAAATCCTCTTTGCCCCTTGCTGGGATAATTGATTCACCATGACCTGCATCACAAGCCCTTGAGATCCTTGAAATGGGTTAGGATGTATGCAATGGTATGATGTCATGCTATGCATGGGGTGATGTAGGTAAACCCTGTTATGAGTCCCACTTAAGGACTACAAACAAAACCTGCAAGAAAGTTAGTACACCCTATTATGAGTCCCAGTTAAGGACTATAAACAAAACCTGCAAGGGAAACTTAGTATACCCTGTTATGAGTCCCTATTAAGGACTATAAACAAAACCTGCAAGGGAAACTTAGTATACCCTGTTATGAGTCCCTATTAAGGACTATAAACAAAACCTGCAAGTAGTTCAAGGGTCAGATAACACGCATGCAAGTAGGCAAATACAAAGGCACACAAGTCACACAAGAGAAACCCTTAGAGTTTAGGCCAGCATGAGGTCTGGGTATTACCCTCTTTCAGTTGGTTGGTTCATACCTGTCCTATCAAAGTAACCGGGTTCTTAGAGGATCCCAATATCATTGACTACCCTCAATCGGTCATAACTCCAGCATCGCAATCTTTTCTTGCGGCCAGAACCATCACGAGAGTTTAGCCTCAATGGGCGTAGCATACTGCTACTGTTCTAATGGCCAAGTTGTGTCATTTAAGGTTCTAAGGTTGTTGGTGCTTAACGACTCCTTGGAAGACCCATATTCTCCCCGTTTCAACACGAGGGATATCGGTACAGACCAAGGCTCCACACCAACGTAGCCACTGCTTCACCCATGTCGGTATACGCCGGACAGGTCCCTCACAGCTTATGCTACCTAAACAGGGTATCCCCAGATCCGGGTTAGGATCTATGTAACTCCGATGCAACCCACAATAGTAAAGCAAGCAATTCAGACAATTGAAAACACAGTTATGAACTATCCCTAAGGTACACCTCACTTTAAGATATCCCCAGCAGAGTCGCCAGTTCTGTGATCGGTGGATCTGGAACTGACTGTTTAACGCTGGTTCGCGAAATGTCGCGGAAGCAAGAGTCGCCACCGTCTTTTATTTTCTCCAAATGGAAAGGACAAAAGCACAGAAAAATTCCTTAAAGAGATTGCTCTCGGTTCGGGAGGTAGGTTATAGAAAGGGAAGGTGTTAGCACCCTTTCTATCCATGGTTATCCATGGGCTCTTAGATACTTGCTCATTTGTGTTTTCAAAAATGGTTTGTTTGCTTTTCAACTGTGGGTTTTAAAAAGTTTCTTTGAAAATTCCAGTTCGACTCTTGTATCTGTCCTCAAGAGTGTTTGAAAAAATGCTTTCGAAAGCTTTTTGAAAATGTGTTGGTGTGAAAAGTATTTTTGATTTGTTTTGTTTTGAATTTAGAGCAAGTATCTATGAGAACCTACCTACCCTAAGGAATTCGTCTGTGTAAAAGTCCTTTAAAGTAGTGCCATCCCACCATTGAGAGGTAGGTAGCACCACCGTTGGAGGTGTTCGGGTCAATTCGAGGTTCGGGACATGGTGATCACCGGAGCAATGGGAAGACACCTTAGAAGCTACCCTCATGCCAGGTTCCCGGATCATGAGGACTTACTAAGACATCCTCTACTCGACGATCACCTTTCGAGGCAAGGCAATAGTGAGGCGTACCCTAGGGGTGGTGTGTGCGATTCGTGTGTCGTTTTCATTGATATTTGTCTTGTCATGTTCATTATGATCTACGCTTGATTTTTATTTAAGTCCATACATTCTTTCATGCTTTGTTAACAGTTAAGAAATATTTGCGGGAAAGTAAATTCTAAGGCTATTACAAATGGCGCGGGTCCACATCGCCAAAATTAAACCAGACCCGATTTGACGGAAAATAAATAAAGCAAATAAAGTAACGAAATTGAAAAGTGCGAAAAGTTTAAGTTACAATGCTTTGGGAGAGATACATGATTATTTAAGCGAAGTAAAGATAAATATGCGAAATTAAATAATTCAAAATATGGGCGTTGGACCCTTTTGCAAAAGAATTAAAATTAATAAGGAATTAAATTTAAAATTAAAAGAAAATGTTTTTGGTGTTTTTATGTTTTTTAAGAATTTGATGAAAAAGAATTAACTAAAACTAAAATAAAATGTTAAACCTAGTTCTAACTATTTTTAAGTTATTTAAGAAAAAATGTTGAACCTTAACCTAATTTAAACCTAAGTTTTTTATTGTACAATTTAATTAAAATAAATAAATAAAATAAGTAATATTATTATAAAAGGGAAAATTAAAAGGAATAAAAATTTATTAAACCTAATTCTACTTTTCTTTGTATTTTTGTTAAAAAAGGATTAAAATTGCAACCTAATTAAAACTAAATGTTTACATGTGAATTTATTTATAAAAATATTGAAATAAATAAATATTTTATTTTGCTCTTTTTCTAATTTTTTTGTGCATTTTATAATTTGTAAAAATAATTAACAAACAAAGAAAACAAAATCATAAGTGAAAATAAAATAAACAAAAATATAGAGAAAGCAAACCAGGGGGGGGGGTTCAGGCCCCAAATGGAGGTCAAATTATGAGGAATCTGGCCCAACAAGCAGTGGCCCTTTTTGACTTTTGCATGACACGTACACGCACGTTGACTCATCCTCATGGTATCCATCAATTCCCAGCCTTTGATCTGATTCCACTAAGCACGTGGCTGGCTTGATATGGTGAGTGTATGGTGATCCCCAAAGTTATGCCTGCACCTGAACACACGTTGAAAAATAATATTGAGGTAACGTAGACCTGGGACTTGAACCCAGGTCATGAGGGTTACAAGCACATACACCTGCCAGCTGAGCCATTAAGTTCTTTTGATATATTAATAATAAAGAAATAATATGAAAGAAAAACAAAGCGTTAGTGGGTCCGCGCGCCACTTTTTTAAACGGACCAACCACTGCATGACACGAGGTCATCTTCCTCACCCTCCCTGTAAAACAAAACACAAAGGCAACGGTTTCAGACGCGTTGCATTAGATGGCCTACAGGAAAATAGCGAACAGCGCTGTAGGGATCATAAATTGATCGCGACAAGTGTTTCTTCTTCGTCTAGGTCTGCTGATTGCAATGGTGGTGACTTTGAGTCCTAATTTTTCCTTGGGTGAAAAACCCCAATTCAAGAACTCTGAAAACCCTAAAAGTCAGTTATGGCATATTTGTATATAACGCGTAAAAACGTAATTAAATCACATGGTAAGCATCAGAAAGCATCATTGAATAAGAATATATAAATCAAATGTCATGGAAATGCCTTAAAGTCAAGATGCGTGTATGCAATTTTGTGAGAAAATTTTGAGTTCTGTATAGCGATTCTTGAGGTTTGGATGATTGTTCTTGATTGGAGTATGTTCAGCAGTCTCTAGGGAAGCTATTGGAATCAATTTCGTGCCTTGACTCGCCCTCTAGAGTGATTTTCAGAATTGAATTTTATGGAGAATTTTTCAAGTTTGTATGTGGTTCTTTTGCGCAGCATTCAGTGTATGAGCATTAGGGTTATGTTTCTGATTATGTAGTGAAGGCATTAGGTTAAGAAAATTGAATCAAATCTCTTTCATTCAATGATTTTGCAAATTGATTTTTCACCATTATGTTTCATATCTTTTCCATATCCTTTTGTGCAAATCATGATCAAATCAAACCAAATCCTTCCTAATTGGCATATGCACGAAATATTGAGTCTAGAATGTGTACAAAAAGATTGGTTAGGGTGAATTAAATATTTTCCATATATTAAAATGATTTAATTGAATTAATATTAATAGAAATTCAAATAAATAAATAAATAATGAGAAAATACTTCCCTTTGGGCCAAGTGGTCGTGCACATGTTTAGAATGATGAATCTTGGAAGAAAAATGGGCCCATTAGCATTTTTAGGTCATTTGGATCAATGTTGACTTTTCAAAATATCCAAACATTTCCCAACTTCCACAAGGCATAACTTGCTCAATTTTTAAGCTTTTCTCATGTTCTTGGACATTTTGGAAAGGTCTTTGAGACCTCTAACTAATGCCTTTGGTCCCATGTCATTTTGATTTACCAATCTCAAGTTATGGCCTTTGACTTAAAGTCCCTTTTTGTTGACTTTTGAAAATGACCTATAATGTTGAAATTGATAACCTTTTGTGAGAGCATTTATTGGACTTGGAATATGAAGATGAATTGTAGGAAATGTCTTTCTCTTCAAAATGAGCTTTGGATGGAATTTTTCTGATAATCCATGTGAAAGTTATGCCCTGGTCAATTTCAGTTGACTTTTTCAGCTGTCCAAATATAGTAACTTTTGCATCTTGATGATTTTCTGAGCCAAATTTTGAGAATCATGACCAAGCATTGATCAAATGATGTTTGTGGCTTCAAATTGATATGTTGACCAAAAATTTGAACTTTTGACTGCCAAATGACCATTTTGCCCCTACAGTTGACTGTAGTGCAATTTAGGGTTTTGACTGTGCAATTTTGAGCTGAATGCCTTGAAACTTGATATGAGGATGCTTGACCATATTTGTAAGCATATGAGACTTGATTGGGCCTTTGAAAACTTTATTTTCTTGATCAGACTCAAAACCCTAATCTTGACTGTGTAGGAGACCTTTGTATTGTTCAACCCTTGGGGAATTTTGTGACTTGGCTTGGCAATTTCTTGGAGAATATGGGAGGGCAAATTTTGGGGTGCAACACCTCCATTACGAGGTCTTGTCTTCATGCTGAAATCCTGCACTAATCAATAACGTTAATAAAATCATGAAGTAATTTTAAGTTAGAAATGACACACTAAAACCCTTCACCGTCTCGTAATCAAGAGAAACGATTCGTCAAGGACCCTGCATTGTTAAAAATAGATCCACTTTAAATTCCAATTCCCAAACGGATTTACTAATAGTAAAATAAGCCAGAACTTATAACTAACTGCTAATAAACCATTAACAGAATATTAACTAATTCCTAACAAAAATAGTTTTTAACAGGACATCAGCTCCCTAACTAACATCTCCAAACAGAAATTCCATAACTCTCATTCTCTTAATCGAACTCACTTACTGTCCATAACAGATTTGAAAAAAAATAGAAGATCAATGAACAGTTTTTCACAATGGAAAATTAACTTTCACTCTCTTAACTGTCAAAAACCATATCCCTTCTAACAACCTCTAACAACCTCTAACCAATTTCTAACAAAAACTTCTAAGAGAGATATAACAGGTTGTAACATAAAAATTCTCGGGAGATGAACAGATAATAGAATCATATAACAGAAAAGGAGGGAAGGGGGAATTTCATGATTCAGTTTACACAAGAAAGAGAAATCAGAAAAACTCACCTTAGATTTTCTCCCTCCATAACAATTTCTGGAAATTCTTCAATCCTCAACCTACTGTAACCGAATCTTCAAGCTTCTTCACCAATTTTCTTCAATCTATCTCCTCAATATCAAGCTACTGCCATCCTCTTCACCTTCATCGCATCAATTATCTTCATCTTCTTCATATCACCGCACAGTAACATCAATATTTCAGAAGGGCAAAGAAAATTCAAAAATGCCAAAAGAACGCAGAAGAAGAATAATATGAAGAGATAAAGAAGAGCAATAATATTTTTACCCCGCCTCTAGATATCTGTTTTATGTCGCCGTTGAAACCGCATCGGACGATCTCCGATAGGTAACACTCGCTTCCCCTCTATTTCTCATCTTTTCGCTTAAGCTTTTGTTACCATTGTAAAGCGTGAATTATGATGAAACATACGCCTAAGATTTCACGACGAGATCTTTTACCGTGGGCGCTTAATTCTCCTTTTAAGATCCTAGGATTTTCCCTCTTGGTTTAGATTCAGGAAATTTGAGGATGAATATTAAGGACATAGATCAGAAGTAGGAAGAATAGAATGAAACGAGTTGAAATGACATAGTTAATCGATGGTTTCTAGCAGGGAGTCACTATATTGCGGCGGTGTTCTGTTTGGTTCAAAATAGAGATGAAGTGAACAATGTAGGTTGGAGGTCATCTGAGTTTCCGTCGCCGTTGGGGACAACACCGACATGAAGGAGTTGGTAAGCGAAAGAATGATTGAGTAATGGAACTTTGAGAAGGATGATACTAGGGTCCAAATTCAGTTGGACAGTCATGTGGCATGTTTATCCAAAACGACATCGTTTGAGCCTGCATGTTTAACCTTCTTCATTTTGCATTTTCTTTTGGGTTAAGTGTTAACATTATGTCGTTGGACTCAAAACCAAAGGCCCATGCGTATGAAACAATACCACCATCTATCCATTGCACCTCTTAACTTCTTTTGAATTCTCTTTATTTTTTTATTTTTTATTTTGCAATTAATTTTTTGTTAATTTTTGTATGAACATTAATTAACATGTCAATCCTGACCTGGTGATTTTTTTAATAATTTTTCTATTAGCTTAGGAATTAATCAAACTAATGTTTGGTATATGATTAGAATTAGGAGTTTGATGCATTCTTGTTGATTTCGTTCCCTTGATTCAATTTCCTTGGCAAGATGAGTAGTTTAATGGTAGGATTTGATCCTTAAACAATGTATTGTTATTCTTGACGCATTTGTTCATTGTGCAAGGTACATTTTGGTGTTCTCGATCATGTAACATGAATTGTTATGATATCGAAGCACACGACTTATGCTCACTTCTAATGCGACACACTTTATTTCTCATTGTCCTGAGAATTTCATATCGCATTATGTGTTGTCTTGATACATGCGATACTTTATGATGTCTTGTGCAGGAACTTCTGACTTTGTTTGCCTTTATCTTAGTTAGATATTATTTCTGACTTTGTTTATTTCTTGGTGAAGCTTGCTCGACGCGTACTCCATGCTTCTCCAGTGCTTCCGTCTGCTCTTAACGACTTGCTCACTTTGGTAGTCACCGCTACTACCTTCATACTTCTTCTCACTTACTACATTTGTTTACCGATTTTCTAGATATCATGAGGAGAAGGATTTTATTGCTTTCTACATACCATGAGAAGTAGGAAATAAAGAGCGTGCACTCGAAGTCGTTGTTTAAAGACCTGTAGCAGGCATTCCGCACTTCATTTGCTATATGTTTTACGCTTGTGTTTGTTTCTTTTGTTGTTGATCGACAAGTCACTCAATTTAGGAATTGAGATCACGACTTCGCTCTCAGTGCATGCTCACTATAGGATTTTATTATTTTCCTTTATTTCTTGTTGATTGATGAGTCACTCAATTTTGGAATTGAGATCAGGACTTCGCTATCAGTGCATGCTCCCTATAGGATTTTACCGCTTTCCTTTATTTCTTGTTGATCGATGAGTCACTCAATTTAGAAATTGAGATTACGACTTCGCTCTCATTACGTGTTCCCTATAGGATAGTTTTGTTAGACTTTATTTGGCATGCTAACTTAGATAGGATCTCTCTAGGTGTGTGCTTTTGAGCTTATTAGCTTGTTTGCTTTATACTTATACACACCATGTTCCCTTAGGACATGCTTGCTCCCTTCAGATTCATGTCAGACCTTAGGTTGTAAGCCATGCATGCTAACATTAGGTAGACGTTTCCCTTTTGTTAATCCAAATCTTAGGACCACGATTATATGATAAAATTAGGTTAGAAATAGGTTAGTCTCCCTTAGACTGTTTTCTTCCCCTTCTGCATCCTTGCATCTAAAACTAAAACTGTTTTTCTTAGCAAATCACAAATCATGCTAATCTCACTTAAACCCTTTTCCAAGGTAACAAAAACACAAACCAATTCAAACCTTTTTGTGCGTCCAAGCACCTTTTCTCTAAAACCATTTTTAGGTAAGGACATGATTAATTTTCTTATGTGTCAACGCATAAGTCTCCAAAGGTCGAGCTGCGGCAGAAGGCAGAATTAGCATCGTCATAAAAAAACAAAATAAACAAAAACATGTGAGCCAAACTACGATAGCTCTGATTCCTCAAAAAGGATACGTAGGCATTGGGGTAGGGCCCAAGCGAGTACAACTTTATTTTCCATACATTATTTTCTCATTTCTTTTGCATGCATTCTCCCTTTAGCAGTAGTAAACAGTAAGTATAGATTAAACACACTCATAAGATATATAACAAGAGTGGATACCATAGAATACTACGGGCGTGTGGGGTGCTAATACCTTCCCCTCACGTAACAGAATCCCTTACCCGATCTCTCGGTCGCAAGACCGTGACTTCTCCCTTCTCAGGTTTTCTCGATGTTTACCTTTCCCTTCATGTAGGATAAAACAATTTCGATGGCGACTTCATTGTTTGATGATTTTCAGCCGGTTGTTTCAGCTGGTGACTTCACTGGGGACAGGTCGACCAAATGCTGGTCCATCCCGGAGTCACTCCTAGCTCTTGTTTCCTTTCTTTGGGTGTTTATTTTTATGCTTTCTATTTATTCATCCATTTCGTATATACTTGAGCATATGTATGCATTGCATTTTACTGTTTTCCATATACTACTGTTGTATTAGATCTGTTTCTTATTGGGTCGGTGTTACTATGAGGTAAAAGGCCCAATACCCAGGCCTGAGTTGTATACCATAGGAACCCTAGGAATAGAGTGAAACATGAACGGCTAGTTGAGTTAGGTTTCACTATTCCTGCCATGTCGTCCACGCTTAAATGAGGTACAAATGAGGGTCTATCATTTTCACGTAGGTGATACGGTGATATTTTTTCAGGAGTACCCTCAATTCTGAGTTACCCTACCTTACCTTGACCTATTTTTCACCCGTGAGTGGGGAGGGAATTATTATCACAAGTACAGATGGTGATTATGCTCAGATGGTGACTATGTTCAGATGGTTTCTCATAGACAGTGACTATTGGTTCTAATGGTTATGTTCTGGATTTCTAACAGTGACTATGAGGTTCTCAGATTTATTTTTTGAGTTCTGAATCTGTTTATGAGGTTCTTTGGTTTATGTTTCGAACCCGTGATCCTTGTCTTATAGACAATGCAGAGACAGTACGACATAAATTAGTATCATGGAAGTAGTAACCCCGTGACCACTTGAACTTACATCGTAGCATGTTTATTTTTCGAAAATAAATGTCAGAAAAATGAAACCATATACTAACCTTGCATGTGCATGTCCATTCCGGGGTATCTCACGAAGTTATAGTTTCCGTCAGTAACGTCTAGCAACAATGATGTTCTTAAGAGGACTAGAAGAGAAAATTGTACTTGTCAGTTCCGTTCAAGTTTTCCACTCAAGTTATTGGCCTTCTTTGAAGAGTTTAAAGACCATTTATCTCGTCCTAATGCGGAGGCTTTCAGTGAAAGATATAGTAGCACTTTGACTCTACTTCAGTTTTATAACTATGAGTTACGCCGTCTTACCTTCCAGGACTATTAGATCGTTCCAACTCCGGAAGAATACTCCCATTTGTTCAAGATTACCGAGCATATACTTGTTGTTGTTCTAAACGAGCATGATTTTGAAGCTATTGCTAAGGAACTTCATTTGGGCCTTAGTAATGTGAGATAGAGATAAAGAAAGAATGGTATCCTACCTTCAGACTGATTTTTATTGTCTTGATTAACGCCAGGCTTGTTGGACGAATTCACTTATCTTGTATTCTCGGAACTCTCTTGTATTGAATTCCATGGGAATTTCTCCTATTTCTGGATATTTTCTTTATATGGTCGTTCTTATTATCATGTTTCTCAATTATTATTGATGTTAATTGAGTTGTGGAAAACCATAATGGACAATCATTTCATTAACCATACATATCATGCATTTCAGGAATTACAGGTTTTCTGGCAGGAATTTTTATCTGACAGTTTTTGCCTTTTATTATTAGAATCTACAAGACGACTTCCTTACATCCATATCTCACTCGAGCCAACAAGTTGAGGATTATGGAATAGATTGAGCAGAACCAGGCCGCTCTCTACAAAGACATGGACACCATGGGCGATCGGATGAATCAACTCATGGAAACTCTTCATGCCGTCATCCAAGGGAAGGAATAGCTAAGACTAAGTGTTACTAATCTGGTTGACAGTGCCTCTATGCCCAAGAACGGCGGACCCAAGAATGACAATGGGGGAATCCTTAAAGAGAAACCACGATTGATTGTGGATGACCACCATGATGTCATCGATCTTGATGACCCTCCAAATAATTCTACGGTTGATTTGTCTGAAATTGCTAAGATGTACAAGGCGTTGGAAGAATGCCTGAAGGCTATGGAGACTTCTAAGAAACCGGGATTTAGTGCTGCTGCTATGTGTTTGGTTCCAGGGGTTGTGATTCCACCAAAGTTTAAGGTACCTAATTTCGACAAGTATAAGGGGGTTACATTCCCAGAGACTCATCTCCGATCCTACTGAAGAAAGATGGTTGTTTATGCTAGTAACGAGCCGTTGCTTATGAATTTCTTTCAGGACAGTCTGGCTGAACTTCCATTAGAGTGGTACATGCAGTTGGAGCGAACTCATGTTAGTACTTGGGGTGAGCTTTTTGATGCTTTCCTGAAACATTATCATTACAATACCTCCATGGCACCTAGCCATGCACAATATCAGAGTATGTCTCAGAAGACTAGTGAGTCTTTCCAAGAGTATGCCCAGAGGTGGCGCAATTTGGCCGCAAGGGTTCAGCCCCCTCTCTGGGACTGGGAACTGGTAGATTTGTTTATAAGTACCCTTTGAGGCCCATATTTGCAACATATGCTTGGCATTACTTATAATTAGTTATCGGATATGGTTATTATCGTGGAGGGGATTGAAATGTGTATCAAGGTATGGACTATTACAGGTGCATCTGGCACAAATGGTAACAATAGCTCAGGTGGTGGAAAGAAACCGTATTCTGGAGGTTTTGTCAAGAAAAAGGAAGGAGAGGTGAGAAATTCCTCTGTTGATAAGGGGAAAGCTGTTGTACAGGTTCCATATTACCAAACCCCTGCTACTACTCCACAACAATAATATGCACCGCCACGAAAATATCAACAGAATCAGAGGCCCCAAGAGAAAAAGGGTCAACAAAGGCAGCAAAGGTATCCCGGGAGGAAGTTGGATCCAATCCCGATGTCGTATGCCCAATTGCTTCCAAAATTGCTAGCTGGTCAGTTGGTACAGCTCTGAGTGTTAGCTCCCCCACCGGCAAAACTTCCAATGGGTTATGTCATCAATGCACGCTGTGAGTTTCATTCAGGCGCTCCAGGCCATTCAATCAAAAACTACAGAGCTTTTAAGTGTAAGGTGCAAGATCTTTTGGACGCCAAGGAGTTATGCTTTGCTCCTATAGGCCCTAATGTTCAGAATAATCCCATGCCTTCCCATTATGGGGTTGCTGCCAATGTAATCGAGTTCGATGATATCCATGACTTAGTGACTCTGGTTGAAGAGGTTCATATGTCAATGGAAGTTTTGAGAGAGCATATTTTGCAGCAAGAAGTTATACAAGAGCTTCATGACTTTTGTTTGAAATGCTCATCCAATCCGGATGAGTGTGATGATTTAAAAAACTCCATTCAGAGATTGATGGACGAAGGGGTTGTTAGAGTTGAGAAAGTCATCTCTGAAGGTGATGTTTCTATTCTAGAAATTCCGTATTACCCGACCAACGTCAGAGGAACACTATAAGAGTTCCATTGGTTATACAAGTTCCAACGCTCCCTGCGCCAGATCCGAATTCGGTTGTTCCCCTGCCAACCCAAGCATCGACACTTCCAAATCCAGTTCCCGTTCCGATAGATGATAACAGGGCAGTGCCATGGGAATATAGTGATGTTTACATCCGTGGAAAGAAATTTATATGTCCACCGATTGAAAATAAGGACATAACCAACATTGCTGGAACTAGCAGAATAACCCGAAGCGGGAGAGTCTTCGCTCCTATTCCACCACCTCCCGAAGAAGTTATCAGAGAGATTCCTATGAAAGATAAAGGGGAACAAGTAGTTAATGATTCTCCTGGGATGTCTTTTGAACAACAAGTGGAGCAGCTAATCAGGGTGATCAAGAAGAGTGATTTCAAGGTGGTTGACCAGCTGAATTAGACGCCTGCAAAGATATCAATGTTATCCCTCCTTCTGTACTCTGAAGCTCATCGAATCACCTTAATGATAATTCTGCACGGTTCTCATTTGAACCCTGAAATTTCTGTGGCCCAATTTGAAGGGGTTGTTACAAATATTTCCGCAGGGAACTGTCTGGGTTTCAGTGACAACGAGCTTCCTCCTGAGGGCCGAGCTCATAATAAAGCGTTGCATATTTCCATCAGATGTTTAGACACTATGATGTCTCGAGTCCTGGTAGACAATGGGTCTTATTTAAACGTGATTCCTAAACATACTCTGTTCAAGCTGAACATGGATGGGGTTATGATGAAACCTAGCATGCTGACAGTCAAAGCTTTCGATGGATCCAGAAGATCTGTGGAAGGGGAAGTTGACCTACCCATCAAGATTGGTCCCCATGTGTTCTACCCGTCATTTTATGTCATGGATATTCATCCGTCTTATACTTGTCTGTTGGGACGCCCGTGGATACATATGGCAGGAGCTGTAACCTCAACTCTGCACCAACGTTTGAAATTTATCATCCAAGACAAGGTCATCGTCATTGGTGGTTAAGAAGATGTCGTGATCAACAATGTTACTTCCTTATGTCATGTCGAAGTGAATGGGGAAGTTCATAAAACCCCTTTCCAAGCCTTGGAAATCATTTTTGTTGACAGAGTCCCCGCCATGCTGGAAACTACAAAGAAGTCCACAGTTCCAATGGTTTCCTTGAAGGATGCCAAATCCATTGTGGAGTCTGGGATTCCCAATTAAGATTGGGGCAAAGTGGTAGAGGTGCACGAAAATAAGGACAAGTCTGGACTTGGGTTCGGGTCCTCTTTTTCAGATCGTGTTGGTACGGGTCCAACTGTGCTCAAAGGAAGACATGTTCCCTCGCTTTTAGAAGTGTTTGTTAGTTCTGGTCCAGAAGGTCAAGGACAAATCCATGCAGTGGAAGGTGATGATGAAGATGGTGCAGATATGGCTCAATATATCTACCAGATTGCACCTGATCAAGAACTCGACAATTGGACTACTACTGATATTCCTGAAGTGGTTTTCTTTGACATGTAATGTTCTTGTTTTAAATAAGTCGCATGTGTTGCCCGAAGCATGTTGACAGCTTGTGAAAAGGGCCCCCCTAATGTTTATATGTTTGTTTAAAATTGAATAAAATCGCATTTTGCATACAATTTTTACTCTCTGTCTTTTCTTATTTTCGTAAAATAAAAAATGGCAATGCTTTTCCTTCTAACTCTTTAACAATTTTCCAATTCACATCCATATTCTAAAATGAGACATGATTCACCAATCATGCAGGTCTGCCTCGAATTCCATTAAAAACGATGATGTTACAGTTCCTTGCACCAATATCCTTGGAAATCTGAATGACCAAACCGATGAAGATAGTGGGGAAGATTGTGAAATTCCAAAGGAATTGGCAAGACTATTGAGACAAGAAGAGAAAATGATCCTGCCTCATCAAGAAGCTATTGAGGTCAACAATCTCGGCAAAGACACAGTGAAAAGAGAGGTCAAGATAGGTGCCGCTTTACAAGATGATGTAAAGAAGGGGTTGATTGAGCTTCTCAGAGAGTAGTCCAACATATTTTCCTAGTCGTATGAAGATATTCCTGGTTTGGATACGAATATAGTCATGCCTCAGTTACCACTCAAGCCAGAATGTCCTCCGGTAAAGTAAAAGCCACAGAGAACTCGTCCAGATATGTCTCTCAAGGTCAAAGAAGAGGTTGAAAAGCAGTTGAATGCAGGCTTCTTGTTGGTATGTGAATACTCGGATTGGATTGCCAATATCGTACTTGTTCCTAAGAAAGATGGAAAGGTGCGCATATGTGTGGATTATCGGGATTTGAATTAATCAATCCCAAAGGATGACTTTCCATTACCTCACATAGATGTATTGGTTGATAATACAGCTCATTCCTTAGTTTTCTCCTTCATGGATGGTTTTTCGGGGTACCATCAGACAAAGATGGATCTGGAAGACATGATGAAGACGATATTCACTACTCCATGGGTTACTTATTGTTATAAAGTAATGCCTTTTGGTCTCAAAAATGCTGGTGCAATATATCAACATGCTATGGTAACGCTCTTTCATGATATGATTCATAAAGAGATTGAAGTATATGTTTATGATATGATTGCAAAATTACAAACCGAGGAGGAACATTTGGTCCATCTGCAAAAGTTATTTGCCAGTCTACAAAAGTTTACGCTAAGGCTTAATCCGAACAAATGCACCTTCGGGGTGCGATATGGAAAACTACTTGGTTTCATCGTAAGTCAGCGAGAAATCAAAGTAGATCCCGACAAAGTAAAAGCAATACAGAATATGCCATCACCCAAAAATGAAAAAGAAGTAAGAGGGTTCCTTGGGAGATTGAACTACATAGCCAGCTTCATCTCTCATCTCACATCCACTTGTGAACCCATCTTTAAATTGCAATGCAAGAATCAAGATGTCCAATGGGATGCTAATTTCCAGGAAGCCTTTGAAAAGATCAAACAGTATCTCCAAGAACCACCAATCCTCGTTCCTTTAGTGCCCGAGAGGCCACTCATCATGTACTTGACGATGCTGGAAGGATCTATGGGTTGTGTGCTTGAGAAACATGACGAAACATGACGTAAAGAGCACGCCATTTATTATCTGAGTAAAAAGTTTACCGATTGCGAATCCAGGTATTCCTTTTTTGAAAAAACTTATTGTGCGCTTGCTTGGGCAGCTCGACGTCTAAGGCAGTATATGCCAACATACACGACTTTTCTAATATCAAAGATGGACCCGATAAAGTATATCTTTGAAAAACCAGCACTTAAGGGAAGACTGGATCGATGGCAGATGCTTTTATCTGAATATGACATTCAGTATGTTACGCAAAAGGCTATCAAGGGTAGAATTCTTGTGGATTATCTCGTTCATCATCCGGTGGAAGAGTACCAATCAATGAAATTTGACTTCCCCGATGAAGATGTTACGAAGCTTGATGATTATGATGGGGTCGATCCAGTAGAGTGATGGACTCTTACGTTTGATGGTGCCTCGAACTCTGCAGGTCATGGCATTGAGGCAATACTTACTTCTCCATGTAATACTCATACACCATTTACAGCCCGATTATGCTTCGATTGTACGAATAATATGGCAGAATACGAAACATGCGTGATGGGACTCGAGGCGGCCATTGACCTTAAAATCAAAATCCTTGAATTCTTTGGAGACTCTGCTTTGGTCATACATCAAGTACAAGGTGATTGGGAGATGAAGCATCTCAGTTTGATTCCGTACAGAGACTATGTCTTGCAGCTAATACCCGCTTTTGATGAAATCACCTTTGAACATATTCCCAGGGACGAAAACCAGTTGGCCGATGCTTTAGCTACCTTAACATCAATGTTCTCAGTGAGCTTTCCGAATCAGGTGCCTAATATACGCATCCTCCATTATAAAGAGCCACCAGCACATGTTTTTCCTCCTAATTGTCTCTCGACCGAGGATTTGTCTAATGAGAATCCGTGGTATTATGATATCAAGCCGTATCTCGAGAAGCAAGAGTATCCCGAAAAGGCTACAATTTGTGATAATCATATGCTTAGAAGGTTAGAATCCAAGTTCCTCTTATCTGGAGACGTCCTATACAAGAGAAATTATGACTCGGTTCTTCTCAAATGCGTGGATAGACACGAAGCAGTGTCGATCATAAAGGAAATCCATGAGGGTTATTTTGGGACTCATTCGAGCGAGCATTCTATGGAAAAGAAAATCCTACATGCGGGGTATTTCTGGATGACAATGGAGAGCGATTGTTGTGTATATGCAAAGTTGTGCCATAAATGCCAAGTGTATGTAGACATAATTCATGTTCCTCCAACTCCTTTGAATGTTATGACTTCCCCATGGTCGTTCGCAATATGGGGGATTAACATGATTAGAAGGATTGAGGCAAGTGCTTCTAATGGTCATAGGTTCATTCTAGTGGCTATTGACTATTTCACTAAATGGGTGGAAGCAGCTTCTTACAAGAATGTAACCAAACAAGTCATTACCAACTTCATCCGGAAAGAAATCATATGCCATTAAGGAATCCCTCACAGAATCATCACTGACAATGGCTCTAATCTTAAAAACAACATGATGAAGGAGTTGTGCGAGGAGTTCAAAATTAAACATCACAATTCATCGTCGTATCGACCAAAGATGAATGGTGCAGTCGAAGCTACTAACAAGAACATAAATAATATCGTCCAAAAGATGGTATGAACATACAAATATTGGCATGAAATGTTGCCTTTAGCTCTGCATGGCTACATAACGTCTGTGCATACTTCAACAGGGGCAACCCATTTTCTCTTGTCTATGGTAGGGACACAATGCTTCCTGTCGACGTAGAGATTTCATCGTTAAGGGTTCTGATGGAAACAAACTTGATGAGGCGGAGTGGGTTCAGACAAGATTCATCCAACTCAACCTGATCGACGAAAAGCGCCTAGCAGCCATTTATCATGGCCAGTTGTACCAATAGAGGATGAAAAGAGCATTCAACAAAAAGACCCATCCTCAGAAGTTTTATCCTAGTGATTTGGGCTTGAGAAAGGTCATCGTGCAAAGCCATTATGATCCAAGGGGGAAATGGACTCCCAATTATGAGGGACCATATATCGTGAAGAGAGCCTTTTCAGGAGGTGCTCTAATCCTGACAGACATGGACAGGGAAGACGTTTCACTCCCAGTCAATTCAGACTCAGTCAAAACATACTATGCCTAAAAAGACCCGCTAAGTCGAAAACCCGAAAGGGCGCTTAGGAAAAAATGGGCATCCCGATGGACATCAAAGTCCAGGAAAAAATTAGGAATAAAATCAAAAAAGATAATAACCCTCTAAGTTGAAAACTCCAAAGGGAGACTTAGGCAAAAATGGGTATCCCGTTGGATCGAAAACCCGAAAGGGAGATCCAAGCAAAAGTTAGGGATCTTAAGCGAGAGGCTGTAGTCTGAATTATCTTCACGAATGACACAGGCACATCTTTAGCACCTTGGCAGTGAATTGATCGGTCCAACTGCTACTCTTCAGAGTTAAGGCATTAAGACTACTAAGGATATGGGAACTGTAGCAATACCAGTTTTAATGGAAATTCGAGCATCTCTCATTGCCATTTACACTTGTTGTATTTTCCATTTCTATTTCGCAACTACCTCAAATAAGAGTTTCATCCTTATACAAATGCATATTCACGGGCCTATCAATAAAGTTTGTTTTCATCAAAAAAATTGTCTCTTACTATCATAAAATTTTTTTCGTATGCAGAATGTGTTTTATTTTTTATTAAGCCGATGTAAAACTTGACTTTACATCGATATATAACCATGAGGGAGTGTCGTATGCATTCCAAGTATTGTTTCTCTTTGCAGGCATCAATTTATAACGGTCACCCTGACCTAGCCAAGGCATGAAGCCACCTTCATCTACTACATACAATCTCAAACCTGATTCCCCAAGTAAATTCAGAAAGTCTGGAGTCGACGTTTGACTCGGCACGTGCAAGTGCGTCCCCAGTGGAGTTAATCAAGTGCATCCCTAGTGGAGCTAAACCAAGGCACCTACAGAGTTAAAATGGGGCATTCACAGGTGTTCATGCCCATCTTTTATCCCCAAGTTATTCAAGAGGTGATTCCCCAGTGTGGCATAAACTTGGGTCATGTATTCAGAGAGATTCAAATGGTGTTTGGTGTCCATAATTCGAAATATTCAGTTCTATCATCCTCTCAGCAGTTCAGGATGTATGGAAGTCTAGCCGAATCATCTCTTCCCCAACTGTACAATTCAGAATTCAGTGGCATACCTGTAAACTCACTTCGTCAGAAATTCAATCCCTAATGGAGTCATCAATAATCTTTCGTATCATGAGCCCCCCAATGAAAAAACTTATCAATATCCCCAGTGATCCTCAGTATTGCAGGTTTCTAGCGCTGATATGTATTGGCATCTCCAATGATGAGCTGCAGTTCTCAACAAGCCTTTGCTTATTCCCATTAAGTCTAATTCTTTGCATTGCATATAGTTATCATTACATAACATTACATCTTCAAAAGCGTGTAGCCAATCCGTCAGAATGGATCTTTGCGGAAAAATAAATCCAAACATGCATATGAAGCATAAGCTAGATCAGGTACCTTACATGAAAGATCTGAATCATTCAAAGACAACAATACATCCCCACAAGAGGATATCACCCCCAAAATCCCAGCTGATGATCTTCACCTTCATGATGCCCAGCTAACGGTGTCGATACCTTGTACCCTGAATTCCCAGTAAAATCAATACACCTTGTCAATTCAAAACCTAGTTCTCGTCTATGTCGGTTTCCAAACACTCATCTGTGTCAACTCTTAAACACTCATCCATGTCAGTTTCCCAAACACTCGTTCGTGTTTAACCTTTTGATACTCGTCAGTATCTTCGTTCAATACTCGTTTGTATTAATTCAAACACTCGTCTGTGATTAACCTTTTGATACTCGTATGTATCTTTATTCAATACTCGTCTGTGTTAATTCAAACACTCGTTTGTGTTTAACCTTTTGATACTCGTCTGTATCTTCCTTCAATACTCGTCTGTGTTGATTCAAACACTCGTTTGTGTTTAACCTTTTGATACTCTTTTGTATCTTCTTTCAATACTCGTCTATATTGATTCAAGTACTCGTCTGTGTTTATCCTTTTGATACTCGTTTGTATCTTCCTTCAATACTCATCTGTATTGATTTAAACACTCGTATGTGTTTAACCTTTTGATACTCGTCTGTATCTTATTTCAATACTCGTCTATATTGATTCAAGCACTCGTCTATGTTTAACCTTTTGATACTCGCCTGTATCTTCCTTCAATACTCGTTTGTATTGATTCAAACACTCGTCCGTGTTTAACCTTTTGATACGCGTCTATATTGATTCAAACACTCGTTTGTGTGTAACCTTTTGCTACTCACCTGTGTCTTCCTTCAATACTCGTATGTATTGATTCAAACACTCGCCTGTGTTTAACGTTTTGATACTCGTCTGTATTGATTCAAACACTCGTCCGTGTTTAACCTTTCTTGATACTCATCTGTATCTTCTTTCAATACTCGTCTGTATTGATTCAAACACTCGTTTGTGTTTAAACCTTTCTTGATACTCGTCTGTATCTTCTTTCAATACTCTTCCGTATTGATTCAAACACTCGTATGTGTTTAAACCTTTCTTGATACTCGTCTGTATCTTCTTTCAATACTCGTCAGTATTGATTCAAATACTCGTTTGTGTTTAACCTTTCTTGATACTCGTCTGTATCTTCTTTCAGTACTCGTCTGTATCGATTTAAACATTCATCGTGTCCTGATCGACGTATACCTCCGGTTTAGTCCCATCTCTTTTAATTCCCCAACGGATGTTTCAAAAATAAATAAAATCGCTCACACTTATCTTTCAGAACAAATTTATGGAATTGGTATTTAATCATCTTCTAACTCGAACTTCCGAAAGGCACGTGCCAATCGTACTTTCAGGTTTAACATGATTAAATAGGGGAAGCTGTAATACCCTAAATTTGTCCTATCCTTTACTTTTATCTGGCTTACGCATCTCGCATTTTTCTTATGTACATAACCCCCATTAGGTCATTTAACATATCACACATCATTAATCAGCAAATTTAGCATGGGAACAAGGATCTTGAAGTTTGGGTTTTGTATGTGCTTTTAGACTCTTATCTTCACTTAAGCATGAATCAATTGGTTTTTCATTAACCATAGTTTGAGGAGCTAGGGTTTATGTACTCATGGTCACTGAGAGCTTTATTCTTATCAAGCTATAAATATCATCAAGTTTCTTCATCAAAGAGTTACAACTTGTTAATGTTAGGCTTTTCTTCAATACCCCAAATAAAGACCTTGTGAGTTAGGACTTGGTTTCTTCTCAAGATTTCAAATGTATCCCAAGAGGATTAAGGTTCTTGCCCATGGTGTTTGCGTTTATTAATTTAATTGAGGTGTTCTTCTTTTCTCTAAGTATCGTTGTCGTTTTCAAAGACTCTTCAAGGCATTATTGTTGTGTTAGAATGAAATACAAGGGGCAAGTCGTGGCATGCATAGATGAGCTCGTGGAGTCTTTTGATCAAAACAAATTGTGTTGCTTGTAATGAAAGTTATTTGTTGCTTGAGATTTAGAGATAAGGTTTCGTTTTTGAATTGATGTTCAATTTGAGGTAGTCATTTAAGTTCAAGATCAGATCAAATTTCATCAAAGTTATGTGAAAAAATGGGAAAGTGTGGAAGTAAGTTGCAAGGTATGCTTTATGATTCAAGTTCCATTCACTTGGTATCTTGGATTACAAGTCTTCTTGTTGGATCTTATGCATACTTACATCCTTGAGTTACATACACCTTGGTGCGTGAGAGGATGTGGATTCAAATGTGCCTCAATCAATCAATGGAAATTTTCTATATGGTTCCAAGATGTGTATTGACTCAGGGAGTAGGCCATTAGGTACAGGGTATTCAAGCAATGGATAAGGGTTTTAAGGACTATCAGACATGGCATCCAATTGGATTTTTAATTCAAGTTCTTATGGAATCATGATTCAATATTGCAAAAGCTAGTCAAAAGGTATGATTCACGTGGATTTATTTTTGGTATCTAAAAGATCAACATCATTCAAGAAAGCATTCAAAGATGACGTGGCAAACATGATGAAACAGACATGGAATCGAGAATTTCATCAAGTTCCTATTCAAAGGCGAACACTTTCATCAATATTTAAAAAGCATAATAGCCTAGTCAGAATTCAAACAAGATTCATGAAACATTTTAAGGTCCTTACAGAAGTTCATCCAAGAGAAAGTTATAAAGAGATTACAATTATAAAGTCAAATTCCCTATGAGGTTTAAGAATGTGCTACATAGAGATTACAAAAAATGCTAGCTTTCATAGGTTGATCAAGAAGCTAACTATAACCATGATCACTATTTCCCTAAGCCTCTTCAAAGTACTTCAAAGGGATCACTTCTTTCAGCTTCATGTTATACTGGGTTCCAAGCTGCCTCCATGCCGAGGTCTTGTCTTCATGCTGAAATCCTACACCAATCAATAAAGTTAATAAAATCATGAAGTAATTTTGAGTTAGCAGTGACACACTTCAACCCTTCACCTTCTTGTAATTAAGAGAAACGATTCGTCAAGGACCCTGCATTGTTAAAAACAGATCCACATTAAATTCCAATTTCCCAAATAGATTTACTAACAGCAAAATAAGCCAGAACTAATAACTAACTGCTAACAAACCGTTAAAAGAATATTAATTAATTCCTTACAAAAACAGTTTCTAATAGGACTTCATCTCCCTAACTAACATCTCTAAACAAAAATTCCATAACTCTCATTCTCTTAACCGAACTCACTAACTGTTCATAACAGATTTGAAAAAAAAACAGAAGAGCAACTAACAGCTTTTCACAACCGAAAATTAACTTTCACTCTCTCAATTGTCAAAATCCATATTCCCTCTAACAACCTCTAACCAATTTCTAACAAAAACTTTTAAGAAAGATATAACGGGCTGTAACAGAAAAAATCTCAGGAGATGAAGAGATAACAGAAGCATATAACATAAAAGGGAGAAGGGGGAATTTAAAGATTCAGTTTACACAAGAAAGAGAAATCAGAAAAACTCACCTTGGATTTTCTCCCTCCATAACGATTTTTGGAAATTCTTCAATCCTCAACCTACTGTACCTGAATCTTCAAGCTTATTCATCAATTTTCTTCAATCTATCTCCTCAATATCAAGCTATCACCATCCTCTTCACCTTCATCGCATCAATTGTCTTCATCTTCTTCATATCATCGCACAGTAACGTCAATATTTCACAAGGGCAAAGCAAATTCAGAAATGCCAAAATAACGCAGAAGAAGAATAATATGAAGAGATAAAGAAGAGAAATAATTGTATTACCTCTCCTTTGGATTTTTGTTTTTTGCCGTCGTTGAAACCGCATTAGACGATCTCCGATAGGTAACGCTCGCGTCCCCTCTATTTCTTAACTTCTTACTAAAGCTTTTGTTACCATTGTAAAGCGTGAATTATGATGAACCATACCCCTAATATTTTGCGACAAGATCCTTCTCTGTGGGTTCTTAATTCGACTTTTAAGATCATTGTGTTTTCCCTCTTGGTTTAGATTTAGGAAATTTGAGGATGAATCTTAAGGACATAGATTAGAAGTAGGAAGAAGAGAATGAAACGAATTTAAACGACGGAGTTGGTCGATGGTTTCCGGCGGGGAGTCGCTATATCGCGGCAGTGTTCTGTTTGGTTTCGAAATAGAGATGAAGTGAACAATGTAGGTTGGAGGTCATCTGAGTTTCTGTTGCCGCTAGGGACAACACCGACATGAAGGAGCTGGTAAGCGAAAGAATAGTTGAGTAATGGAACTTTGAGAAGGATGATACTAGGGTCCAAATTCAGTTGGACAATCATGTGGCATGTTAATCCAAAACAGCATCGTTTGAGCCTGCCTGTTTAACCTTCTTTCTACATTTTACTTTTTATTTTGGGTTAAGTGCTGAAATAATGTCATTGGGCTCAGAACCATAGGCCCATTCCTAGGAAACAATACCATCATCTATCCATTGCACCTCCTAAATTCTTTTGAATTCTCTTTATTTTTGTTTTTTTTTACTTTGCAATTAATTTCTAATGATTCTTATGTGTCTTTTTTTTTCTTAATATTTGTATGAACATTAATTAACATGTCAATCCTGACCTGGATATTTTTTTAAAATATTTTTTCTATTAGCTTAGGAATTAATCAAACTAATGTTTGGTATATGATTAGAATTAGGAGTTTGATGCATTCTTGTCGATTTCGTACCCTTGATTCAATTTCCTTGGCATGATGAGTAGTTTAATGGTAGGATCTGATCCTTAAACAATGCATTATTATTCTTGACGTGTTTGTTCATTGTGCAAGGTACATTTTGGTGTTTTTGATCATGTAACATAACGAATTATTATGCGATCGAAGCACACGACTTGTGCTCGCTTTTGATGTGACACACTTTATTTCTCATCATCCTGAGAAATTCATATCGCATTATGTGTTGTCTTGATACATGCGATACTTTATGATGTCTTGTGAAGGAACTTTTGATTACGCGTTGCATTCGCAACATGCGTTTGCCTTTATCTTAGTTGGATATTATTTTGGACTTTGTTTGTTTCTTGGTGAAGCTTGCTCTACGCGTACTCCCTGCTTCTCTAGTTCTTTCGTCTGCTCTTGATGACTTGCTCACTTTGGTAGTCGCCGCTACTACCTACATACTTCTTCGCACTTTACTACATTTGTTTACCGCTTTTCTAGATATCATGAGGAGTAGGATTTTATTTCTTTCTAGATACCATGAGAAATAGAAAATAAAGAGCGTGCGGTCGAAGTCGCTGTTTAAAGAACTGTACAAGGCATTCCGCACTTCATTTGCTATATGTGTTGTGCTTGTGTTTCTTTTTTTGGTTGTTGATCGGTGAGTTACTTAATTTAGGAATTGAGATCACGACTTCGCTCTCAGTGCATGCTACCTATAGGATTTTATTGTTTTCCTTTATTTCGTATTGATCAATGAGTCACTCAATTTAGGAATTGAGATCACGACTTCGCTCTCATTGCATGCTCCCTATAGGATTTTACCACTTTCCTTTATTTCTTGTTGATCGATGAGTCACTCAATTTAGAAATTGAGATCACGACTTCGCTCTCATTGCATGTTCCCTATAGGATAGTTTTGTTACACTTTCTTTGGCATGCTAACTTAGATAGGATCTCTCTAGGTGTGCTCTCTTGAGCTTATTAGCTTGTATGCTTTATCCTTGTACACACCATGTTCCCTTAGGACATGCTTGCTCCCTTTGGATGAAAGTCAGACATTAGGTTGTAAACCATGCATGCTAAAATTAGGTAGACGTTTCCCATTTGTTAATCCAAATCTTAGGACCACCATTGTATGATAACATTAGGTTAGAAATAGGTTAGTCTCCATTAGACTCTTTTCTTCCACCTTCTGCATCCTTGCATCTAAAACTAAAACTCTTTTTCTTAGTAAATCATAAAACATGCTAATCTCACTTAAACCTTATTTCAAGGTAACAAAAACACAAACCAATTCAAACCTTTTTGTGCGTCCAAACACCTTTTCTCTAAAACCCATTTTAGGTAAGGACATGATTAATTTACTTATGTGTCAACGCATAAGTCTCCAAAGGTCGAGCTGTGGCAAAAGGCGGAATTAGCACCGTCCATAAAAAAACACAAAACAAACAAAAACATGTGAGCTGAACTATGGTAGATCTGATTCCTCAAAAAGGATACGTAGGCATTGGGGTAGGGCCCAGGCGAGTACAACTTTATTATTCCTACATTCTTTTCTCATTTCTTTTGCATGCATTCTCCCTTCTCAGGTTTTCTCGATGTTTAACTTTCCCTTCATGTAGGACAAAAGACTTTCGATAGCGACTTCATTTTTTGATGATTTTCAACCTTTTGTTTCAGCGGGTAGTGGGGTGAGGAAGTGAGCCATACACGTATGAACAGGCTGAGGTGCAAATTTATCCATTTTCACGATTTCTTTTTTGTTTCACGTGCAATGTAATTTCTTTTGGTCTGTAATGACCAATATGAAGTAGGCAGAGATGTGAAGACTAATAGTAATGGATGTTCTAGAAAAACATGGGACTTTGGGTGAATTTCTTACGATGTGGAATGAAGAATGTTGTTATTGAGTATAGTTACGTTATGTGGTTGTTGTTATTGAATATACATGAGGAAGTGATAACATGCATAGTGGTTTATGATACTATGATATTATTGTAAATGTTGTTGTTATCGTATATACATGATCAACTGATAACATGCTTAGTGGTTTATGATACTATGATATTATGTTGTTGTAAATGTTGTTGTTATCAAATATACATGATGAATTTATAATATGTTTAGTGGTTGTGATGCTATGAATGTTATGTTGTTGTTGTGTTGTTGTTGTCGAATATACCTGAGGGATTCATAACATGCTTATTGTATTTATAATACTATGATATTATGTTGTTGTAATGTTTTTGTTATTGAATGTTCATGATGGATTGATAGCATGCTTAGTGGAGTGTGATACTGTGATGTTATGTTGTTGAAATATTGTCGTAATGCTTGATGAATTATGATACGATGATGTTTTGTTGTTGGATGTATGAAAGTATATGTAATATTTTCTATTGCTATTTCTGCATGTATGGTGAGGGCTTATGCTCTGTCAGCGGCCTTTATTGGCAAAATGTTGTGGGCTTATGCCCTATAGTTGCATAACTATGTTGTTGCATGTTCATGTTGCATGTATGCATTGGTCAGGGCTTATGCCCTGTTGTTGGCCTGTAATGGTGTTATGTTGAGGGCTTATGCCCTATTGTTTCCCTATCTGGAATTACGTTGAGGGATTATGCTTTGTTAGTACCACATGCATTGAGTCAGTTTTGGTCTCATTGCATTACTGTTGATTTGGTGTTGTGATTATATAGATGATGTCCGTGATGTAAAAGTAGTGAATGATGTGTGAATTATATGAATAGTGTGAATTACTACTCCTTAGCATGTGATATTCATGGTATACTTAGTGAATGTAATTCTTGAAGGTGTGAGAAACATAAGAAAGGGTGTTTGAATTGGGTTTCACCAAAAATAAATTTTAATATTTTTCGTTGATGAAAGACCAAATTAACCTAGAACATAAAAATAAATGAACACATTTATTTTTAACTTGGTTCATTGTTAACTAAGCTACTCCAGTCGATCCCTCAAGGTGATTTTCCTTCAACAAGGACTTAATTCACTATAACCAAACTGATTATAGATAACCTACAAAAATTCATATCAACCTTATTGGCACCCCTAATAAGTCAGTCGATCCTTATTGCAAGTCCACTCAAGCCGCATCAGGAGTCTTCTTGAGATCAGGCCTTCACTCGGTCACTCAAAGAATTAATCAACAACGGTTGAAACGTTCAATGCATTATAGTTTGCTTCTTTTAAGCAGATTATATAAACGTTTCAGTACAAAGAAAAACACCTAAGTGTTTTACAGCAAGATACGAGCAACAAATCCTTTCCTATTTACAAAACTATACATAAAAGATTTCTCTAAAGAATTTCACCACTCTTTGGTGTAGTTTTGTTTGAGCTTGATTTAATCGGATAGATTTTTTTAATGTTGATTCTTAATTTTCTTCAGCTTCCAAGTTTTTCTTTTATTGATTTTAAAAGAGATTCGTTGAAAGGGTAGAAAGGTAATAAAAAATTGAGCTGTTTATTCTCAAAGGTTATAATGAGAGTGGTCACAGTATAGTACAAAAGGACTATCCTTACGCCACCCTAGAGGGTAGAGGTCACAGATCACTTTATGTACCTTTTGTACACCATCACAAACTAACCATTTTTAACTTCTTCTATTCTTCAGAGGCTTCATATAATTTGAATGTTTGAAGCTTGTTGTAGAAGAATCACCCTTAAGTCTTGTAGTCTTTAGAACTTGTCCTATCAGAACCTTGTCTTTAGAGTCTTCAGCACTTGGTCGTAAGAACTTGCTTTTCTTCAGATCATTAGAACTTGTTCAGCAAAATCTCATCTTCATAATCTTCAAACCTTGTAACACATAGGTCTCCAAAGCTTAACCACCAAGTCACGCTTAGAACCTACTGTATTAACATTCCTAAGAACTGTTGCATAAGATGAATTCCATAATCTTGACTTCAACTGTAACACGCCTTAATATTAGAGTTAGAACATTACAACAATATCTACACACTAGAACGAAACCATTAGAGTATACAAATGTTCTCTATGATATCATGTAAAGTTATCATCAAAATCTGGAGGCCAGATGTAGAAACACTTTTTGTTCTTACAATATCCCCCTTTTTGATGATGGAAAAACAATGTACTTTGATAGAGCAATTTATACAGGGTAATCACCATAACAGACAAATTCAGAGTTAAGCTCACATCTCGCCCTGAAGCTGTTAATCCCAAAATTTCTTTATGCTTATCCAAATTTTCCCCCTGAGCCCAAGACTCACAAAATAAATTTTGAGTTTTCAGAACATAGAGATAGAGAATTAACACTTCCCTAAAACAACTTATCAGAGTCTAACTAGAGTACCTGGTCTTCATCTCAGAACCTGGTTACTATCAGCACTTGATCAAGAATCAAAACTTAATTTTGAGCCTGATTGACTAATGCCATGCATCATGTATCAACACTTTTATTTCCTGATTCTAATATCACCACCAAAACACTATACTTCAGGAAAAGTTCACTACTTCTTAAGTATCAGCATTTGACATGATATTTTCCAATATATCACACATTCAGACAGTTCACAACTGCTGAATAGAATATACGTTGTAGAAGCACACGTATCAGAGCATATATTCTAAGTGGCATCTCTGTATGGGAGCATGCATCAGAATGTTGACTTGACTTCCTTTTAGGAGAGCACTACTTCTGAAGATTTAAGTCTCAATTCCATACTTTCAAAAAAGTTCACAATTTCTGAACACTATTATATCAAGCAGGATTACCTTTCTTTCAGTAAGTTTATAACTTTTGAATTATGTTTGGTAAATCTGTTTGAATATTGATATATTCATAAAGTGTACAACTTCGTATATATGAAATCAGAGTTTATTTCAACCATAAGGTTCTCAACCTTAGCATCAGTATCTTCATATTTAACCCGTCTTTAGAAAACTCAGTGAACTTGTTTAAAATTCTTGGATTGAAACATCAAACACACAGTTAGTAGCAATAACATTTTATATGTTTGAGTTTAAGATTCTGTGAATAAATATTATCAAAATCATTTTACTTTCTCCCCCTTTTTCATAAATCAGAGAGGTGATAAAGAGACAGAGATATGAGCTATGACACATAACAGATCCACAATAAAGAACTGCTTGGATGAAATTCACATGATTAAAGTTTCTTAATTCTTTGAATTATTCATGAAGGTTTACTTATAACAAGATTTAAGTTCTATCTTGAAACATAAGTTTTAAAAGAAATGTTTGGTAAGATATTATGGATATGAAAATATTGAGACATCGCACACATATCCGATAGAATCCAATCATAACAAAACAAAACACTTCATTAATTGAATAGGGAATACCAAGTATGACACAACACTATTAAGTCAAGGAATACAAACATAAAACTAGTAGAAACAACCCCTACAACCTAAAATTTGAGAACTTTGCTTCTAACGTCCTCAAGAACATCCCCGGGTCCATTGCAGCGAATGGCTCCAATAATCCTAGCCTTGGTGAGGAGTACAGAGAGAAATCTTTCACAAGGTATAATGGTCGGGTACCAAGTTCTAGAAGAAAAGATTGAGTCCCTTAGGTAGTTAAATATGGATTGAGGTTATTTGACTCTTAACTGATGGACAAGGAAGTAGATGAAGACACGGTCCTAATAGGTTAGGGTGTTCAGTATAGATCCTATAGGTTTAAAGTTTTGTCAACACAAACTGAAACCAAATTGAAGCAGCTGGGAGAAGATTGGCCAGATTGGTGTGTCCATATTCATCAAAGATATTATGAATAGAGCAAAAGAGTATCTATTCAGGAAGGCTTCTATGGTAATTCCAGCTTGGGCACGGCCAATAGCAACTGCAGTAGATATTGGGGAGATGATGATGGGATAACCAAAAATAGATAAATAACTGGAAGTTCCATTTGACCTAACATCGGAATGCATCCGTAAATCCATGACCAGGTTAGGATAGATTGGTCCAAACAACACGACAAAATAACTAGACCATCCTTGCACAATTATACTCTGAGTAAGACCAAGATTATCACTGATTCGCCTTGGAATATTTGGATGACGTTCACAGATAATTTCAAAAGAATCTTTATCACTGTGAAAGTTTCTTGAAACCATGAGGGCAGGTAGAGAGATAGAGAAAAACTGGTGTTTGGGAGATGAGTGACTAAAGTAGGGTGATCAATGCTTTAAATAGAGGAAAGGAAAACATAATTGATTGTATAAGAGATACAGTTTAGATAACCGAGAAATATGGAGTTTGAAAGCTTAATAAGTGGAAATTTATGGATAGATATATATATTTATATGAGTTCCAAGATGCGAGTCAAGAGACAAGACAAACATTTATGATACATATTGAATATGGTGTGCTATTGATTATCACTTTCATTAAGGTAGTTTACCAAATATCTCATATAGATAAATTGTAGGAAAAATACCCTTTTAAGTCCCTTAATTTTATATCAGGGTACATTCTGGTCCCTTATCTTTAAAAAGTTCCAAAGGGGTCCTTTAATTGTTCAAAAAGGTCCACGTTAGTCCTTTCCGTCCATTTTTTTGAAACAGCGTCAACTTTTGCTTGGGTGGCATCTGATGTGGCACTTGGTCATATGTGTAGCACATGACTTGGAAAACATTAATCTTCAAGGTCATTAAATGATCATAAAAATTCTAAAAAATATTTGTGGAAGTCAGGATTCGAACCCAATCCATTTCAATGGAAGAGAAACATACTTACCACTAAGACACTTTACAATTGTTGATTATAATTACATTTAAGTTTATTATCAAGCCATCATTCTTATATTGTGTACATGTACCATAATTATTATATTGTGTACATGTACCATCATTATTGATAAAAAAATGCACCATAAGTGTCTGCACCATAGAAGTCTGCACCATGACAAGGGAGACCATAACCCAAGCTGGGACTTCTTATACTTCCATAAATGATGCTCCCGAACCACAACTTCCGATTCAACCACCTCTCGCAACCATTTAACACCAATCACCTTCTCTGAAACTCATCCATATTCATCATATCTCAACTTCCAAACCTCGCACGAATCAAGCTCTCAAACTGCAACTTCACTCTCAACCAGAGATACACCCTTCTAGCAACCTTCACAAACACTCTCACGCAACACTTATCAACGCTCAATCCAACACATACAAAACAAAAACAAGAATCAAGGGACGCGTGATAAGTGAATAAGAAGAAGAAAAACAAGTTGAAGAGAAGAGTTAGAATGAGAGTCAGAAGAAGATAAAGAAATAAATGAATTGACAGAATTATCTCTGAATACGCGTCAGTGTTTTTAATCACTGTATCGAAATCACTAAGTTTCAAACAGATTTCCATTAATACTTTTTTTGCTTGATCCTTTTCAATATCTTACTCGCTGCATGTCGAATATCATGAATTTTTGAGCTGATCGCTTGAATTGGCATTTTTAGAAATTAGGTTTTTCTTGCTTTAGTTATATTATCTACATGATTGAAGAGGATTTTGTGTGAAATTTTCAAGGGATTCAGTTTCAGGGGATATTTCTTGTTAGGTTCATGTTAGGGGAGTGTCGAGTTGAGGACGTGACGACGCCATAGGTCTGCCATAACTCATGGTCGAGAGAGATGAGAAAAGGGAGTGCAACGAAAGAGAAGACATCATAGTTCACCATAACCCAATTTATGAAAAGTTTATTTGGACAAAATCACATTTAAAGAAGTACAAGAAGTCCTAGCTTGGGTTATGGTCTCCCTTGCCATGGTGCAGACCTCTATGGTGCAAACATTTATGGTGCATGTTTTATCAATAATGATGGTGCATGTACACATTATAATAATGATGGCTTGATAATAAACTTAAATGTAATTGTAATTAACAATTATGAAGTGGCTCAGTGGTAAGTATGTTTCTCTTCCATTGAAATGACTTGGGTTCCAATCTTGACTTCCACAAATATTTTTTAGAAATTTTCTGATCTTTTAATGACCTTGAAGATTAATGTTTTCCAAGTCTCATGTCACGCGTATGACCAAGTGCCACATCAGATGCCACCCAAGCAAAATTTGATGTCGTTTCAAAATAATGGATGGAAAGGACTAACGTGGACCTTTTGGAACAATTAAAGGACCACTTTGGAAAATTTTAAAGATAAGGGACCAGAATGGACCACGAGGTAAACTTAAGGGACAAAAAAGGGTACTTTTCCTAAATTGTACATGTTGGTCAGATGAGCTAGTGTATAAATCTATTCTAACACTAATTAATGAAGTGATTTTTTAGTATCTAGAGTGCAGAGATCTTTATAAAAAATATATATGACCAGGAATATTTTGACCTTTTCCTTGATAGAATAACTTCTAACTTGTAGAGGTGTTTATAAGTAATTTGTCAGAAAGTATATTAATACTGACCTGATGTCTATGATGAGATCACCTTCATCATCGAACTAGTTTTTGATCATCCATTTTTTTGTAACGCATGAGTTCCTTTTTGACCAGGTTCGTTGTCCAAAACGTCCTTCTTGTAGAGTTACGAACATCAACCCAGATATATCTTTTCATGATAGTCTTTGTAGGATCCTCTTCATAATAGTTTGATCATTAGAAGCTTCTGATTGATCATCTTCTAATCTTCTTGCTTCTTGAAATTCAGCAACAACTCTGTTACTTTCAGATTCTAAAAAGTAATCTTCACACTTGCAAGCTTACCAACTAGCTTTGACTTTTCAGAGTCAAGCTTATCATTAAATCTAATCATGAATTGATTCCTTAAGAGAGTGTTTAAGTGTTATATATTATGTAGCCTTTTGAACGTTTAGAGCATCCTAACGTGATACAACTTTGAGCTTTTGAATCAACCTTTTTCAGATTTTATTTAGGTTTTAGGATAAAACAAGAGCATCCAAAAGGATTAAAATATGAAATGTGGGGTTTCTTGTTCTTCCACAATTCATAAGGAGTCATCCCAAGAATAGGTCTTATGGAGACTCTATGACGCCACCCTAGAGGGTAGTGGTCACAGATTACTTTATGTACATTTGTACACCATCACACGCTAACCATTTTGAACTTCTTTTATTTTTCAGAGGCTTCAGATAATTTGAATGTTTGAAGCTTGTTGTAGAAAAATCACCCTTAAGTCTTAGAACCAAAGTCTTGGAGTCTTTAGAACTTGTCCTATCAGAACCTTGTCTTTAGAGTCTTCATTACTTCTTCGTAAGAACTTACTTTTCTTCAGATCATCAGAATTTATTCAGCAGAACCTCTTCTTCATAAGCTTCAGAACATGTAACACACAGAAGCAAAGCTTTAGAATACCTCCAAAGCTTAACCACAAAGTCACAATCAGAACCTCTTGCACTAACGTTCCTAAAAACTGTTGCATAAGATGAATTCCAGAATCTTGACTTCATCTGTAACACATAACCACATGTTTTCTTCTAGTAGTGTTTATGTTCAGAACCTGATGACATCACACGCCTTAATACCAGAGTTAGAACATTACAACAACAACTACACACTAGAACGGAACCATTAGAGTATACAATAATTCTTTATGATATCATGTAAAGTTATCATCAAAATCTTAAGGCTAGAGGTATAAAAACTTCTTGTTCTTACAATTCTCACCCCTTTTATGCTGTTGTGTATGTGCTCCTCGCGGAGTACATATAACTAGGTACCTGAGTAGTTCTTGGAGTGAGTGTTACCTAACCGAGTCTTAGGAGTTGCTCGGATACATAACACATGATTAGGGAATTTATCATGTTTTTGCATTATTTTATTTATTATGTATCTTATTTCATACTTATGTTGAACCCCGCATTTTGGGGAGTTTTATTGTCGTTAAGGCCTTAGAGCTAGGGAAGTGAATTACTTTAATTGTTCCGCTGTTGAGTTCATTTTTATGAGAAATGATGTAATAAAGTTACTTGAAACTCTTTGAATGTTTGAAACATGTGAAATCATACTTGTGTACTCTGATTTATTTTGTATATTTTATTATAATTATTCCTTTGGTGAAAGGGGAGTGTTACAAAAGTAGTCACTGATCCCTTTGCTAGAACATCGATAACCATCCTTCTGCTCATAGACGGTAATACAAGACCAAATTGTAACAAGTCACCACTTTACTTTTGTAATCAGCAATCAGATGCCATGTCTTGCCACATTGGAAACACTTCTTCTCTTCATCAATACATTTGTTAGCGTGATGACCAGACTCGCCATAATTAAAGCGCTTTAAAGGAACATAAGCACCTCCCCTCACTCGGCCTCTTTCCATCAAGGGATCTTTGCTTACCCTTTTCACCTGGAGTACTGTAAGGCTTTCCACGATTCTGATGTTGTTTTCCTCTCTTCTCACTCAGACTCTTATAGTGAGTCGAATGAACTTTTTTATCCTCTTCATAGATTCTACAGTTATTCACCATCTTTGGAAACCTGTGAATCTATTGATACCCTATATCCCGCTTGATCTTTGGACGCAAATCATTCTCAAACTTGATACACTTTGAGAAATCAGCATTCACTTCACTGTAATGAGGGTAAAACTTTGCCAATTCCATGAACTTAGCAGCATATTAAGTTACAGACAAAGTCCCTTGTTTCATTTCCAGGAACTCAATCTCCTTCTTTTCGCAAACATCATTCGGAAAATACTTCCTCAAAAACTCTCTGCTGATCACAACCCAAGTAATGACCTTACCTATGCCTTCCAGCCTCTGACGAGTGCTAACCCACCAGTCATCAGCTTCCTCTACCAGCATGTGCATACCTGACAGTACCTTTTATGCCTCTGTACAATCCATAACCCGAAAGAAACTTTCAATCTCTTTGAGCAAAGTCTTCGCTCCACCAGGATCATACCAACCCTTAAATATAGGCGGATGGTTCCTCTAGAATGTCTCTAAAACATGGGATCCATCATTTTCACCAGCATTAGGCTGATATTGCATAGCCTGAGCCATAGCATGCAAAGGAGCAACAAGTGTAGCATCGTTTCTTCCAGCCATTTCTCTGTTTCACACCATAACATCAAACAATGGTTCGAAGAAACTACCTAAATAGTATTCAACTTGGTCGGATGGACCGACCTGCTATGATACCACTAATGTAACACATACTTTTTAGAAATTATAAAAATTATAATTATAACAACCATGCGAGTCTTAAACTCAAACTTCTCATTTAAATAGCAGAAATAATTCAACATTTAACAATTGTAAACATCAAAACATAATCATGTTCTCAAAATAATTAATCATAGTTATAACATTTTAAGAGATTAAACATAATCCCACACAACATAACTAAAAACATAATGTTCTATTCCCTAGTGTTACATGTAACACCCTTCTAAACCACAAGGATTATTCATAAATAATTCATACAATTAATCAGAGTATTCACAAATAGGATGTCCATCTTCATATAAAACTTCATAATAAAACATCCGGCTCCGTAACACGGGTTTTCAAAATCATTTAAGATGAATATATCTTAGTAACATCAATTCAATACCTCAAAACTTTGTAGTTGAATCATTATCTCCACATGGTTTCATTATCATTTCTCAAAGAAAACATTGTCATACTCCATCATTCATAATGCATGGTTCATAAACAGAACTTAAATTAACTCGGGTACCATGAAAAGTAACCCAACATCTAAGAAACAAAACAAGAACATAAAATTCATGATTCTAACAATCCCAACTCCAATTTTTCATATCAGAGCAAGACCCACTTTATTCGATGAAAAGCAAATAAACACACTCTGAAGCTATCCTCTAATGCTTCGACGACTACTCCCGATCACCTGCGCGTTACCCACGTGCGGGCAACATTCAAGCAGAAAGGGTGAGTAAATCATAATCATTATAAAAGACATAATGTAATAAATATAGTAGGCATGCACATAGGCAAGGCATCTCACATCATCAGAACCTCATGTTATACTCACACCTTCACAACATCATCAATACATAACAACACACCATCAAAACATCATTTATCAACAAGTATCATTCAATATCATCATTATATAATGTCACTTATAATGTAATTCAACATCATAGACTCATGTTGTAGTACCAAAATATCATTGATGACTTAGTCATCGTAATCTCTAAAGATCCTTACCAATAGGATCGATTCCCACTTGGAACCAGAGCACTTTACAATTTTGCACTCAATCCACACAATGGGATTGATGCCTTCACCGGACTATCATCTTATCATCATCACTGGGCCTAAGTTCTAACATCACTTGACCAAAGTCCTAAAATATGCCATGAATGCATGATGCGCAACAACATAATAAATAAGACCACGACTAGTCAAAACGTATCATCATTCATGAATTCATCACAACATCATCGTATCATCATAATAAACAAAACATCATTATAATATAATCATATCACCATAATAAACAAAACATCATTATAACGTCATCCTACCAATATAATAAACATAACATTATCATAACATCATCATATCTTCATAATAAACAAAGCATTGTCATAATCCAACACGGGGAAACTAACTTCATCCAAGCTTTGGTATTGGGAATTGTAGCGGTAGAAATGTTTAAGACTAAGCCATGGGATTGACTAGACTTGTACAAATGAAAATAAAATCACCACCGAACTTTATTGTTTCCAAAGGAATGGTAAAAGAGAAAATAACCAAAAAGAGGGGGAAAAATTCAAGGTAAGGGGGTTGGTTATGTAAAGGGAAGGTATTAGCACCCTAAACATCTAAGGTACTCCGCATGAACCTCTTTGTAAAATATGTATATTTGGCTATGAAATGTTTTGTAAAAAATGGATGGTGGAGGTGAGAAAAGAAATATATTTTTATGGTTTTTTCATCCGCCACGATTGCGAACCATTAGTGCCTACGTACCACCTTTTCGGGCAATAGGGGGTCAGGGTACACGTAGTTCCTCTTTAAAAATTTTAAAATGTAAGTGTGTTGGTTAATTTTTATGAGATAAAACATCATCGTCATTGTCCGTGTGGAAAACATACCTACTACCCACAATCATGAGAAAGGAGAATTTGCATCATCTCAAAGTGGAGGATATGGCTTGGATTTTAAAATCAATAATGCCTCACTCAACACCCAAGTGGAAAATATCTCTCTTCACTACATATTGTAGAAGTATAGTTATTTGCATCACTACAAGTATTGACAAAAGTCTAATCTTTTGACAAAGGTTTTAAAATAAGAAAGCCAAGGTGGCAAAAATGATTTGAAATGAGATTGATTGACTTTTAGTCTTCTCACAAAAAAATGATGTCAAAATATTATTAATTTGATTAAAGTTTATTCATGAAATTGTTTTTTGAAAATGCATGGACCTAAGTTCAAGTTTATTAAGAAAGTGGTTCAAGTTTCAAAACAAGAGGAGTTTTCAAAAGGAGGAAGAAGATTTTTGAAGTTAAAGAAGATTGGAGGAGAAGAAGAGACTATCCTAAAGCATAAGGTAAAAGCTAGGGATAGGAACCATCTAACCAACAAGAAGCCAACACTTGACATTATTAGTCAAGATAGAATTCCCATTCTTTGGATTGAAACCAAGCAAGCAAAGATACTAGACCTCTTGAGAGAACCAAACTTCAAGTGTATTAAGTCTTCACAAAAATCCATCCAAACAAGGAGTTGTACAGGATGGCTAAAGAAAAAATCTTCCACGAGGGATAACTCAGCGGGGAAATTGAAAGAATATACGCTTTCTGCTTAAGGCCAACACTTTATTGAAGAGAGGACAATGTAACTCTTGAAAATAGGGTGATATGTCAAAAAATATTAACAAATGTTTATGAGCAATGATTTGCCAATTTTATCTATGCATGATGTATGTATGAATGTATGGGTGTTATTGTGTGTATGCTGACAAAATAGATATACAACACTGGGAGTAACCAGGCAAAACCACCCCGGGCACAAACAACACTCGGCTAAATCACATCCAAGATGCTCATTCCTAAAAAAAAGAAAAGTAAATGCCAACTGAGGAAACAAAACCTACTGCCTGCTTTAGCTTTACTGGGGAGAAACATAATCCAGAAGTAAACAAAACAAAGTGTCAGAATAGTACAGATATAGGGATAGAACATCCTTCTCCAGGCTTCACCGGGCAAACAAATGTTTTCAGGAGTAACACTTCTACCGGGGGTTGCAAAACAAATCTCAAGTAAAGCAGATGGACACCAAATCATCAAAAAATTCACTGGGGAATTCAGGCCCACTTCATTGGGGAGGTTAACACCACATCCTTAAAGGAAAAACCACAATACGTTCTTCACTAGAGAAATCGGGGACCTGCATTCTTCAAGAGTGATTATGGTACCAAATCCTCTTGAAAAAGAACTTCCATTAGACCGAACAAAAACTTCACAGGAGAAATCTCGGATTGAAACTTCACATCATGAAAACTCAGAAAAGAGGAGAAATGAATCCAAACTTGACCGAGGATACCGGAGTCTCAAACCCAATACGGAGAATCATCCTGAGCAAACCTTCCCGAGTGGAACAAAAACTTCTTAAAACAACAGGACTTTTTCCATTCTTGGGATCACCATTTTTGTTGTTTTTTTTTTTGCATCACAAATTCAAAAGTAAAAGCAAATTGTAAATTCTTTCTGAAAAATCGATTTTGTTATTTAATCTTTTTGCTTTGAAAGTTATTATCAATAATAAATGGAGTCTTTGCAAGCTAAATAAAATAAGAAACACAAAGAATTGGGTAACAGCTCAAACTTTATTAATAGAATAGTAGTATGCGAACGTAGAGACTGCATAGATGATTACATTGTTTGGAAAATGGTAATATATAATGGAAAAGACACATTGAGATACTGTGATCGGTGAGAATGAGAACTGATTGTTTTGGAATGCTGGTTCGCGTTTGCGTTTATTTTTGCAAAATATCGCGGTAAGCAAGAGTCGCCACCGTCTTTTATTTTATACAACAAGGAAAGGACAAAAGCACAGAAAAATTCCTTTTTGAAATGTTTCTCGGGTTCGGGAGGTAGATTATAGAAAGGGAAGGTATTAGCACCCTTTCTATCTGTGGTTATCCACGGGCTCTTAGGTACTTGCTCATTATGTTTTCAAAAGTTTGCTTTTCTTTGTGTTTGTGGGTTTGAAAATGGTTTTTGTTTTGAAGAGAGTGTAAGTGTGAAAAGTTTTGTTTTTTTTTTTTAAAGGAGAAAGTATTTAAGAACCATCTACCTACTTAAAAAGGAATTAAACTGTACAAGTGTCCTTTAGACAATGTTATCCGACTATTGAGGAGTAGGTAGCATCGTCGTTGGAGTTTTCGGGTCAATGCGATTAAGGGACGTGTGGTCACTAAAGAAATGTTAGGATGCCTTAGCGGTAACCCTAATGTCTTAGATCATTTTTTCTGAGGCAACCATTTCGAGGAAACTTATGATCTTTGGACAAAAGGACGACTTCTAAAACTTCCTATACTCAATGACCACATTCGAGGAAACCAAGTGAGGTGTACCCTAAGAGTGGCATGTGCGAGTGTATTGTTTTTCAGTTAATTTTATCTTTTTACATGTCATGGGTGAGCTAAGGTTGATTTTAAATAAAGGATTAATCTTGTCATGCATAGCCTATTATTGAAACATCTAACAGTTAATGGTTGCAGAAATTAAATTGCGGAAGATAAATCTAAGCTATTACAACCACATCGAAAGGCATAAAAAATATGAAGGAAAAAAATAAGATAAAAGTAATAAAAATGAGTGTCTTTCGACCCAGGCAGTAGCACCCTTCGACTTGCATTTTGTTGGTCTCCTTCGATTGGGGCTACCACCAGTGAGGTTCTGTCCTTCGATTGGCCTGGAAGTTAGTGTATGGCGAAGCCTTCTGGTTCTGCCTTGTTGCCTTGTTGTCTTCTTCGACTGGAGGTTGAAAGCAGTGAGGGAATGCCTTTCGACTGAGCCTGGAAGTCAGTGAAGGCATGCTTTTCGTTTGGGCCTAGAAGTCAACATGGTTTTCCTCTTGGTTGTCTCTTTCGTTTGACCTGGAGAAAGAGGGTAGAAGCCAAAAGCTTCGTTTCCTATTTCCCGTTTCCTGTTTCTTTCATTTAAAGCTCTTAAATGGAAACATGGCCTAAGGCCATGCTAGTATTTGACTTGCAAACAGTTTAATAGTTAAAACTAGTTCAGGTACACAGAAAGCAAAACGAAAAGGTTAACTCTAAAAAACATGTTAAAAGGGGGGAAACCAAAGGAACAATGGTATATACATGCTTGAAATGAACGAAAAGATTATTTACATGTTGTGCCATGAAATGAAAGGTTCAAGGGTAAGAGTGACTTACCTTGATGGAGACTTTGAATGGGTGTGGGACCTTGAGTGGAGGCCCAAGGTTCTGGATTTGAAAGAAGGGGCCAACAACTGTGCTTGAAATGTTGGATTCGAAGAAAGGAAAAAAAACAAGTGTGATGCTTCTTTCCAAACTGGATTCAAAGGATACTGAAGAGTACTTGTTCTTCAGAATCGAAGGAAGTAAGTATGTGATTCTGGGTTTGTTCTCACAAGTGTTGAAGGGACTTGAGAGATTTGTTGTGTTTGAGAAAATTTGGGTGATTCGTTCCTCTGGTCAAAAGATCCTCCTTAAACATGTGTTGGAGCCTCTTATTTATAGGCAAAGTTGGATGAAGCTTTTGGAGGGAAAACAAAATAATTTGAACAATTTGAGTAAACTTCTCTTTGTAGCCTTCGAGGGACAGTGCTTGTATGCTATTTCGGTGCAAGAATGGGGAAGTGTTTCAAGACTACTGTGCAGCAGTTTTGGCTAGTGTATCATGCCTGAACTTGGCAGCAAGCATCTTTGAATAATTCATCCTTTCATTTTAACCCTCCTTTGACTAGATTCTTCTTCCAACATATTGTTTTATTTTCTTCCAACAAGTGTCCTTCGAACGAATCACCTTTGTGCATCGTTTGAAGGGGCCAAATGTGGCTTAAGGTGGGGCTTTGTAAATCCTTCGAATGGGCCCTCAAGCATGTCCTTCGAATGGGATTCCGAGATGTGTCCCTTGAATGGATCATGTATGCTTCCTTGAAAAGGGCTAAATGTGTCCTTTGAATGGACTAGTCAGGCGTACCCTTCGACAGGGACTCATATGTATGCTCCTCAAGTCCACCACTATACCTCTTTTGAAGGGGCCATCAACCATGTGATGAAGTTTGTCAAGGATGGAAATGCAGCACACTAAAGAGAAATGTTGTCCAGTCGAAGGCGGTACAAACATAGTCAATGTCTTGTCGAAGCCTTGTGCATGCTAGCAAGGGGGATGCCTTTTGCATGCAAGTTGTGGCTCAAATGAACGTTGTGAGAGGCAAAGTCTGCAAGAGGCCCTTTGTGCAAGTGGATTCGAAGGAGGTTTCGAATCCAAACGAAGGATGTACCCAAGTTGCATTCGAAGGAGGTTTCAAATTCAAACGAAGGATGCACCTAAACTTGCATTCGAAGGAGGCTTAGAGTCAATCGAAGGGTGCTGGATCGAAGGAGGTTTCAAATCCAAACGAAGGATGTACCCAAGTTGCATTCGAAGGAGGTTTCAAATCCAAACGAAGGATGCACCTAAACTTGCATTCGAAGGAGGCTTAGAGTCAGTCGAACGGTGCTGGATCGAAGGAGACCTATTTTCCTCCAAATTTGTCAAAATGTTATTTTTATCTGTTTTCTCCCTTTTTGACAGTTTCCTTTTCATTTTGGTAATGGAAAATTCCGAAGTACTTGTGCAAGCTTGAACCTCGAGAATCCTTGTGAGAAAGGCCTTGAAGAATGAGAGGACAAATTTTTGGGTACAACAGTTGCCCCTGTTCAATTTTCTTAAACTTGAGGATATAGATTGGCTTTCGAGCCTTTTGTGATCCGAAGGTGGAAGATAATTGAACACTAGAGTGCCCAAAAATTTGCACTCGCATGGTGTAGTATCAGCATTGTGATGTCGGGAATGGGCTTACAGATGCCATTTGGAGATTGTTGGTAGGCGGATGGGCTTATAGATGCCATCTGCAAGAGTGTCGATCGCATAAGAGATTCCTTAGCGAGAACTTGCATACTTGTTGTTTGTAGACGATTCCGCTGGGGAAGTCTAACTTTTGTTGAGATTTAGGAACTTGTTTGTACTTCAACTAAGAGAATGCCTTGGCTGAGTATTAAGAACCTGTCCATAATTCAACTGAGGGGGAATCTTCATCAAGATCTAGGAACTGTCTCGTGCTCAATGGAGTATACCGTTGAGGTTATAGAACTTGTCCACACTATGACGTAGAGGAGCATCTTCATCAAGATCTAGGAACTGGCTCGTGCTCACCGAGAGTATACCATTGAGGTTATAGAACTCGTCCACACTATGACAGAGGAAAACATCAAGATCTAGGAACTGACTCGTGCTCACCGAGAGTATACCGTTGAGGTTATACTACTCGTCCACACTATGACGGAGGAAAACATCAAGATCTAGGAACTGACTCGTGCTCACCGAGAGTATACCGTTGAGGTTATAGTACTCGTCCACACTATGACGGAGGAAAACATCAAGATCTAGGAACTGACTCATGCTCACCGGGAGTATACCGTTGAGGTTATAGTACTCGTCCACACTATGACGGAGGAAAACATCAAGATCTAGGAACTGGCTCGTGCTCACGGGGAGTATACCGTTGAGGTTATAGTACTCGTCCACACTATGACGTAGGGAATAATCTTCATCAAGATCTAGGTATTGTCTCGTGCTCACCGGGAGTATACCGTTGAGGTTATAGAACTCGTCCATACTATGATGGAGGAAAACATCAAGATCTAGGAACTGACTCGTGCTCACCGGGAGTATACCGTTGAGGTTATAGTACTCGTCCACACTATGACGTAGAGAAACTGTCGAGATTGGGAACCTTATCTGAAATTCAACCGAGGATAATTTAATTGAGATTTAAGAACTGGTCAGATCTTCGACTAAGCTGAGAACTTAACTGCATTTTTCCTGAAAGGTAAAGGTCAGTCACATGAAATGCATGAGATGAATCAAGCAATGATGTTCTCAACATAAATGAGATTTTATGGTATGATGTGTACATGCATGTATCATGATGTATGGAAACGTGATGTTTTAGCTAGGGAAAATAAATCCCGTAACCGCTGGAGAGTAGAGTTGAGTTCTTCATTTCCGCTGGGGATGATGAACGAAGATGATTGTGAGAAGAAGCCTGCAAGAGAAGAGAACTCCGTTGGGGAATAAGCTGATGAAGAGATTACTCTGCGGGGAATTACTCTGTGGGGAAGAGAAGTTCTGCTGAGGATTTTAACGATAAACTCTGCTGGGGATTCCGTTGATAAGATCTGTTGGGGATTTTAATGATGAACTCCGCTGGGGATAGAAAGAACTTCGCTGGGGATGATCTTTCAGGTGCAACTTGCTGAGGATAACCCAGTTAGACTCTTGTGAGGATAACTTCTGAATTTGGCTGAGGAGACTTATTTGTGCTTCGCAGGGGATAAGCTTCCAGAGTCTACTGGGGAAGATGATTCAACTCCATCGGGGAAGATTTTTTTTAGACTGCGCTGGGGAAATGACTCCATTGTGGTATCTTGTATTCCACCGGGGAACATTCTTATATTCTGTTGAGGAATATTAAGACTGTCGGGGATGCTCTTATACTTGCTGAAGGATATCTTTATACTCCGTTGGGGAATGTTAAGACCTTCTGGGGATACCCAACCTTTTCAGGGCTGATGGTAGACTAACTCTACTTGGGGGAGAGTATTGCTGATTCGTTCATAGTTGCAAGTCCTAGTGGGGAGAGCTACCATTACTGTTTTACTCTGCGGGGAGTGACGGTATCTTGGTCACATTCTTCAGCTGAACCTACCTTCATACCTTGGGGGATAGAGCAACTAGACAGCTCGGACAATTCTTATTGCCCCTGTTTCGGACATTACCCGTAATTCGTCCTTTGTTTCGCATGTAAATATTTATGAGCAACAATTAATGTCAAATGCATATATCAAAAATGAACATTGGACGTTATTTGCAAAACAAAACAAATAAAGGAAAAACAATTTGAATTTTGTCTGAACATGAATTTGTATTGATTTTGAAGTTTTGGCCTGAAAATATGCGTTTTTGTACAAGAGGCTGACGTCCTAGTAAGAGAATGCCGCCGAACAAATAGAATCTATACAATTTGTGAAAAGAGAACAAAACATCTATGTGAACAATCCCACTGGGTTCCAATTCTGCTATTGCCTTTATATCTTCAAGCGTCTCATCACTTTGCTGCTTAGTTGAAGATGAATCTGATTGATTAGTGTCGTCCGAGCTTGATAGTTGATACCGAAGTCTAGATGCGAGGTGATCCAATGAGATATAGTATTATGCTTTAATCCCTAATTTTTGCCTGGACCCCCCTTTCGGGTTTTCAGTCCACCGGGATAACCATTTTTGCCGAAGCCGCCTTTTCCGGTTTTCGACTTGCCGGGTGTACAAATTTTTCATTTTCATCCCTTATTTTTGCCCGAACCCTTTTGGTTCGCCAGGAAGCCCTTATTTTTTCCTAGGCCAGTCAACCTAGCGGGTCTTTGCTTATGCGTAGTATCTTTTCACTATTTCCGCATTGACGGGGTGAGGAAGGTCGTCACCATCCATGGTGGTTAGAATCATAGCTCCTCTTGAGAAAATGTTCTTAACCACAAATAGCCCTTCGTAAGTAGGGGTCCATTTTCCCCTGGGATCACCTTGAGGTAGAATAATGTGGTTGATTACCAGGTCTCCAACTTGATACTCTTGTCGTCTGACTTTCTTGTTAAATGCCTTGATCATCCGTTTTTGGTACGTCTGACCATGACAAATAGCAATAAGTCTCTTTTTGTCGATTAGATTCAGTTGATGAAGCCGGGTCTGAATCCAGTCATCTTCACTCAAACCTGCATCCTTCATGATCTGGAGAGAGGGTATCTGAACTTCAATAGGCAAGACTGCCTCCATGCCATAAACCAAGGAATAGGGTGTTGCCCCTGTTGACGTTCGTGCTGAGGTAAGATACCCATGAAGAGCAAACGGTAACATCTCGTGCCAGTCTTTGTATGTCACTGTCATCTTCTGCACAATCTTCTTAATGTTCTTATTTTCCGCTTCGACAACCCCATTCATCTTCGGCCGGTAGGGAGAAGAGTTGTGGTGTTGTATCTTGAATTGTTCGCAGAGCTCAGTGATCATTTTGTTATTAAGATTGGTACCATTGTCTGTAATGATCCTCTCTGGTACACCGTATCGACAGATGAGGTTGTGCCGAATGAACCGTGCCACGACGTTCTTGGTTACCGTAGCAAACGAGGCTACTTCAACCCACTTCATAAAGTAATCAATTGCTACCAGGATGAAACGATGTCCGTTGGATTCCGTAGGTCTGATCTCGCCGATCATATCAATGCCCCACATTGCAAAAGGTCAAGGTGCTGTCAAAACGTTCAAAGGAACTGGAGGAATGTGCACCTTATCAGCATAGACCTGGCACTTGTGACATGTCCGAGAATGCTGATAACAGTCGGCTTCCATTGTAGACCAGTAATATCCTGCCCGCAGGATTTTCTTTGTCATGGTATATCCGCTGGAATGAGTTCCAAAAGTACCTTCATGCAGCTCTGTCATGATCGCTTCTGCTTCAGTCTTATCCACACAATGCAGTAAGGTTGAATCATGGTTATGCTTGTAAAGAATGTCATTGCTGATGAAGAACTTCGCCGTGAATCTCCTCAGAAACTTCTTGTCATTAACAGATGCACCCTCGGGGTACTCCTGAGCTTCAAGGTATCTCTTCACCCCATGATACCAGGGATTTTCTGTTACCTCTTCAGTCTCAAGATCACAACAATGTGCAGGTTCATCCAATTTCCAAATAATGATCCAGGGGGCCTCGTTGTCCCATTTGACTTTGAACATAGAAGACATTGTAGCTAACGCGTCCGCCAACCGATTCTCTTCTCTCGAGAAGTGTTCAAAGGTTATCTCCTCAAAGTGGGGAAGCAACGTCAACACATACTCCTTGTAAGGAATAAGATTTGGGTGTTTCGTATCCAACTCTCCTTTGATCTGACTGATCACGAGAGCAAAATCTCCGAAGACACTCAGAAACTTAATCCTTAGGTCAATTACTGCTCGAAGACCCATGATGCAGGCTTCATACTCCGCCATATTGTTGGTGCAGTTGAAACATAATCGGGCGGTAAACGGAGTATGAGAGCCTTTAGGAGATATGATCACAGCGCCAATGCCATTACCCAAAGCGTTTGAAGCTCCATCAAAGTACATAAACCATCGGGATCCCTCTTCAGGTCCTTCATCCGGTCTAGGTGTCTCACAATCAGTCACTACCATGATATTCTTGTCCGGGAATTCAAAGTTCATAGACTGGTAATCATCCACTGCCTGATGTGCCAAATGGTCTGCCAATACACTTCCCTTGATTGCTTTTTGAGTTGTGTACTTGATGTCATACTCAGTCAACATCATCTGCCATCTTGCTATTCTTCCGGACAAGGCAGGCTTTTCGAAGATATACTTGATTGGATCCATCTTTAAAATCAATAGAGTAGTGTGAGTCAACATATACTGTCTCAGCCGGCGAGCAGCCCATGCCAAAGCGCAACAAGTTTTCTCAAGTACTGAGTATCGGGTCTCACAGTCTGTAAACTTTTTGCTAAGGTAATAAATTGCATGCTCTTTTCGGCCAGACTCGTCATGCTGCCCCAGCACACACCCCATTGAATTGTCAAGTACTGTCAAGTATAGGATCAGAGGTCTCCCTTCAACTGGTGACATTAGGATGGGTGTCTCCTGGAGATACTCTTTGATTCTTTCGAAAGCGGCCTAGCATTGATCGTTCCAACGTACCACTTGATCTTTCTTCAACAACTTGAAGATTGGCTCACACGTAGCTGTTAGGTGCGAGATGAATCGGGCAATATAATTTAGTCGTCCTAGAAAGCCTCTGACTAATTTCTCCGTCTTGGGAGCTGGCATCTCTTGTATGGCTTTCACTTTGGCAGGATCCACTTGAATACCTTTGTCGCTTACAACGAAACCCAGCAGCTTACTGGACCTTACCCCGAAGGTGCTTTTGTTTGGGTTCAATCTCAACTTGTACAACTTCAACCTGTCAAATAGCTTTTGTAGATGGTCAAGGTGTTCCTCCTAAGTTTGGGACCTCGCAATCATATCGTCGACGTATACTTCAATATCATGATGGATCATGTCATGAAATAAAGCAACCATGGCATGCTGATATGTTGCCCCAACATTCTTCAACCCAAAAGGCATGACCTTGTAACAAAAGGTACCCCACTGAGTAACAAAAGTGGTCTTTTCCATGTATTCAGGAGCCATCTTGATTTGATTATAACCGGAGAAACCATCCATAAAGGAGAATACCTTGTGCTGAGCAATATTGTCAACCAGAACATCGATGTGAGGCAGAGGGAAGTCATCCTTAGGGCTTGCCCTGTTCAAATCCCTGTAGTCAACACACATTCGGACTTTACCATCTTTCTTTGGTACCGGAACCACATTGGCGACCCACAGAGGGTAAGAAGTCACTGCTAGAAAACCGGCATCAAATTGTTTCATAACTTCGGCCTTGATTTTCTCAGACATCTCCGGGCGCATACGACGAACCTTCTCTTTTACCGGAGGGCAGTCTTCCTTGGTAGGCATGCGATGAACCACAATGTCAGTATCCAACCCAGGCATATCTTCATAAGACCAGGCATAGATCTCAACATAGTCATGCAGCATCTCAATCAACCGCTGTTTCACACTAAGCTCCAGATTTGCACCGATCTTGACTTCCTTCTTGTCTGTCTCAGTATCCAGATTCACCATTTCCACTGGCTCTTCATGTGGCTGAATGGCCCTCTCTTCCTGGAGTAGCAGTCTTGCAAGTTCACCAGGAACTTCACAATCATCTTGACCTTCGTCTTCGGCTAAGTTGATTGGATTTTCGAAGTCATAACCGGCAGTAGTAGAGTCGTTACCAGTGAGATCCAAAGTGGATGGAGACCTGTATATGTGAGTGTGTGTAAAATAGATGTTTTGTAATATATAATAAAGAAAAACAAGGAGCGCAAAAATGCAAAAAAACGTCCAATGCTTTTATTAATGATATATGAAAATGGCACACAAAAGCCCTCACAAATGAAGCCACGGTGCCCCGGGTAAGACACTGGGCCATAAAGTTTCAAAACATTGTCTGTTACAAATTCAAAACAAAGAGTTCATTACTGGGTAACAAAAGTAATAGGGATGAAGTATTTTGCTGTCCAGTTGCTTGGTCCACCGTTGGTCGTAGGATAGATCCAGCTGTCGAATTCAGACTCCTCCACATCATCTTAAATGGCATTTACTCCCGAGTTGCTGATGAACACGGGAGGTCTTCCCATTCTTGCACTACGAATAGCCCTTTGAGCTTCTGCCGTGAAACCCAAACCAAACTTGTTAATCTTCTGAGTGAAATCAGGAAGTCGGCCCCAGTTTGAATACTCACCCTTCTGAATAACAGCCCGGGCGTCCTTTAAGGAAGCCATCTTCATAGGAGAATCTTCAACCACAGTCTCAGTTGATGCTAGTGTCTGAGGAACCTTTTCAAAGTGCTGAAATGGGGTCTCAATGAACTCCCCATCCATCTCTACGTATCTGAACGAGTTGAGGTGGCTGACCATATACTCTTCCTCCCCTTGTACTGTTAGGATCTTCCCTCTGACTGGGTACTTCAACTTCTGGTGGAGCGTTGAGGTTACAGCTCCAGCTTTGTGGATCCATGGACGACCAAACAAACAAGAATAGGATGGCCGAATGTCCATCATGTAAAATGTAGAATTAAAGACCTGAGAGCCAACTTTGATTGGAATATCAACCTCACCATGCACCATACTCTTAGACCCATCAAAGGCCCGAACGACAATGTTACTTGGATTTAGCTCCAACCCTTTGCAATCCAGCCTGTTTAGAGCTTTCTTGGGCAAGACGTTCAATGAGGAACCAATTTCAACCAACACATGTGCAAGAGTAGTGCCCCTGCATTCAATGGAGACATGCAGGGCATCGTTATGGTTCTTCCCTTTAGCAGTCAGATCAGCATCGGAGACACCCAAACCATTATCAGCAGTTAAATTGGCCACACAATTGGTAAACTGATCAGCTGAGGTCTCTTGCGGCACGTGGGCAGACTTCAGGAAGGTAATCAGAGCCTTGGCATGGGCCTCTGAACACAACAACAATGATAACATATAAATCTTGGATGGGGTTTGCCCCAGTTGCTCAACTACATTATAATCACTCTTCTTAATAATCTTCAAAATCTCTTCCATCTCCTGTTTGGAAGCTTCAACAGTAAAGGTCTTCGGTGCCTCCGTCTGGGTAGGCGTATCAGTGGTGATCCCTTTGACCCGAGCGCTAGATGACTCGGCGACAGGGGGAGGACTAAGAAGTTGATCAGGAATGGCAGCAGGTACACTTACAGATGTAATGACAACAGGTCTTCGGACAGTTAGTGGAGCAATATCAAGTGAGAAAAGTCTACCGCTGCGGGTGACTTTAGCAGGCCCAGTAATGTTGTTGACGCCGGTATCATCATCCACCTCTTGCTTAACTCCTAGAACATAAACATCTGCCCCATAATGCCAAGGGACAGCTTTGTCAGAGGTGTAGGGGATGGGCCCTAGAACAGTGATGATTACAGGCACGATCTTTGGAGTGGATGTAATTCTAACAGGCTTCCTCGAGGGAGCCTTGGAAGAATTGTCGAAAATGGTAATAATGGCAACTTCTTCAATAGGAAAGGAGGGAACAGCAGTTTTCTCAAACAGGATCTCCTTGCTATCCATCAGGCTTTGGATACCTGACTTCAGCAATGGGCAACCAGTAGGTAACACAGAACACATATGGCAATCTTCGCCACATCCCGGAAATAAACCGACTAGCAACAGGTTCTTCTTGACAGTCATCAGAGGGGTAACAATATCGTCCATTGAAACTACAAACAAGTCTTCCTCTACAGCATTTACTACATGTCTGGGCATGGGAGCAGTCACAACATTAGGCCTCTCGGGTGCCTCAAACTCAATCTCCTTTGCATCAATTAGGTCTTGCACCCTGTTCCTCAAAACCCAACAATCATCTGTATTATGCCCCGGGCTATCAGATTGAAAAGCGCAGCGGGAATTAGGGTTATATCTTGGTGACGTTGCATTTGAATTCTTTGGAGCTTCTTTTATAGTCACCAGATTGGTCTTCAGTAACTGTGGTAGAATTTGAGACAAAGTCATGCTGAGACGAGTGAATTGCCTTCGAGGTATCTCGTCCCTTTGTTGGCTGTGATGCTGAGGAGTACCAGCAGGTTTTGAAATAACAACCGCATTGACAGCTAGGCGGTGTTCGGGTCTATTCTGTCTTCTCGAACTGTAGACAGCATTGGACTCTTTCTTAAATGGTTTCTTCTCGGTGCTCGATGAGGCACCCTTCTGTATCTTCCCAGCTTTAATACCAGCTTCAATCCTCTCACCAGTCAAGATAAGGTCTGTAAACCCGACTGAGGAGCTTCCAATCAAATGGTTAAAGAATAGACCAGACAGGGTCCCCAAAAACATATCAACAAGTTCACGATCAGCTAAAGGTGGTTGCACCCTTCCAGCGAGGTCTCTCCATTTTTGAGCATACTCTTTAAATCCTTCACCCGTCCCTATTGACATACCCTGGAGTTGGGTACGCGTAGGAGCGAGGTCGGAGTTATACTGATACTTCCTATAGAACGCAGTAGCCAAATCCTCCCAGCTGCGGATACTGGCTCCATCCAACTGATCGAACCTCTCAAGCTGAGTCCCTGAAAGATTGTCTTGAAAGAAATGGATCCACAAGTTCTTATCAGCAGTGTAAGGTTGGATCTTCCTCACATATGACCGGAGGTGCAGCTTTGGACAGGAAGCTCCATCATACTTGGCAAAGGCAGGTGCCTTGAACTTATGGGGAATCACCACCCCAGATGATAGACCTAGATCTCCGAAGTCCAGACCGGGCACCTTTTGTATTTCCATAGCGCTCAAACAGTCTTCCGGCTGTTTGTACTTATCCTCAGCAGGAGGATACTGTTCTTCATCATAGTCCGTCTCGTTGTCGGAGACCATATGGCTAGGAGCCCTCCTTTCTCGTGGACTATCCTTCCCCCCATATGAGGTGGTCAGATCAACCTCATTCTGCAGCGCGTTTCCAAACCTGCGTCCAGTATTGAACAGGATGGTCTTCTTCTTCTTCTTCTTCCTCTCTTTCAGAATCAGGATCTTTAGGTCCTGATGACCCTTAGCTAGGCTCATGACCAACTCTTGAAATTGGGCATTCTGGGCCTGGAGGGCCTTGATAGCTTGCTCAGTGGAAGGTTCAGTAGACATGATGATTGCTGAAATAAACAGCAAAGAAGATAAGAGACCTGTAAAAGGGTACCTGTTTATGAAGTGCATGAGATTAAATGCGTATGATTTATGATTTCAAAGACAATCGGGATTCAAATTTGTAAACAAGAAAGGAAACACACTTTATTAGATTTAACTTCAGAATTTAAATTGTTCAACAAATTGCCCTTAAGCGTTACAAGAAAGGAAATACTGAAAAGTAAATAAAAACTGTAAAAGAAATCATCAATGGTCCATCAATGCTCCCATGGTCTCTTCTTCTCAGTGCGGACATAATCCTTCAGGATCCGCTCATTTTCCAGTTGCTTAGTCAACTTCTGGATCTTTTGTTCTTGTTCATTGAACCTCTCCCGATAAGAATCCCGTTCTTCCCGTAGTTGCATCCAAGACCTCTTCAGTGTGCCGATATCAGTGGGCATATGAGGATGGAGGATAGTTGGAAGAACCCCGTATTTATCAGCAACTTCAAGAGTAACAGGCCTGACAGCTTCATATGGCATACCTAACTTCTGGTCACGGATGCGGACCCATCTGAGATATGGCTCCATTGGCAGAGAAGTATTTGGTCCCAACTCATGTGGGTCAGATTGGTGAACTCTATCCCAAGCCCTGATGAATCTACGACGCAGCTCGTCGCTATCTCCCTGAATATCAAAGATGATATGAGGCATCAACATCTCATGAGGCCCTTCTCTTCTGGCTCTTCCAAACTGATAGAGAGCTAAACATGGGTTATAAGAGATTCCTCCATGGGTTCCGATCAATGGAACATTAGGATACTTTCCACAACGATCAATGATAGTCACCTCATCCAAGCCTTTGAGAGTCCAGATAATGTCATTATTAGTAAGAGACATTACTTTACAAGCCCAACCCATTCCTTCTTTGTTCTTCAGTACGGACTTAGGGAGGTGCGAAATAAACCACCTCGACAATAAAGGAGCACAACACATCAAAGTTCCTTGCTTTCGGGAAGTACGAGCATAGAGCTGATGAAGGATATCACCCAAGAGAGTGGTTACAGGGTTCTGAGAGATGAAGATCTTTATGGCATTAACATCAACAAAAGTGTCAGGATTTGGAAATAATACCAGACCATAAATCAAGAGAGCCAGAATGTCCTCGTACGCCTTGAAGTCTAAGCTATCCCAGAAGTAATTAGCTTTGTCAACCAGAAACTTAGCCAAAAAACCCTTAGCTCCACTTCTAGTCTCCCAGTTAGCCATTACCTCTTCTTTGGTCAAGTGAAGGGCTGCAGCAATTTATTCGGGCTTAAGAGTCTTTTCCAAACCAGTAAATGGAGTCTGCTCCAAAACAGAGATACCGAGCAACTCAGAGAATTCTTCCAGGGTAGGGACCAGCTGGAAGTCTTGAAAGGTGAAGAAATGGTATAGCGGATCATAAAACTGGACCAAGACGCTCATCATTTGTTCGTCCAATTTTGAGGTGACTAAACTGAGAAGTGAACCATGCCTCCTGATGAAGGAAGTAGTGTCTGGAATCCTGACAACCAACTCTTTAAGAAAAGTAGGTACTTGAACAAAGTTGATCCGGATAGTATTCCTACGCATGGGCATCATGATGTCCTACAAAACAGAGCAAAGATGAAACCCTCTTGTCTTTGAAATAAGTTAGTCCTTATGCAAGATATATGCAATGTTATGATGTTATGATGTCATGGTAAAGGCACACCACAAGTATTCACAAAAGGCAAACATGGTAAAGGCACACAAGTCACACAAAAGAGCGCTTAAATTTCAGGCTGGCATGAAGCTTAGGTACTACCCTCTTTTAGTTTCATATGGTTAAGACCTTTCCTAAAAAATAGTAATCGGGTTCTAGAGGATCTCAATATCACTGACTACCCTCAATCGGTCATAATTCCAGTTTAGCAACCTTTTCTTGCGGCCGGAATCATCGCGAGAGTTTAGTCTCAATGAGTGTAGCATACTGCTACTATTCTATGGCCAAGTTGGTCAATTTAAGGTTCTAAGGTCAGTTGGTGCTTAATGACTCCTTAGAAGACCCATATTCTCCTCGTTCCAACACAAGGGATATCGATACAGACCAAGGTGTCACACCAACATAGCTACTGCTTCATCTGTGTCGGTCTACGTCGAACAGATCCCTCACAGTTTATTGCTACTTACCTAAAGGGTATCCCCAGATCCGGGTTAGGATCTATAGAACTCCGATACAAGCCCACAAAATTTAAAGCATACAAAGCATACAATTGAAAACACAAGTGATCTAATCCTAGGGTACACCTCACTTATATATAATTCCCCAGCAGAGTCGCCAGTTCTGTGATCGGTGGGAATGAGAACTGACTGTTTTGGAATGCTAGTTCGCGTTTGCGTTTGTTTTTGCAAAATGTCGCGGTAAGCAAGAGTCGCCACCGCCTTTTATTTTATCCAACAAGGAAAGGACAAAAGCACAGAAAAATTCCTTTTTGAAATGTTTCTCGGGTTCGTGAGGTAGATTATAGAAAGGGAAGGTATTAGCACCCTTTCTATCCGTGGTTATCCACAGGCTCTTAGGTACTTTCTCATTATGTTTTCAAAAGTTTGCTTTTCTTTGTGTTTGTGGGTTTGAAAAGGGTTTTTGTTTTGAAGAGAGTGTAAGTGTGAAAAGTTTTGTTTTGTTTTAAAAGGAGCAAGTATTTAAGAACCATCTACCTACTTAAAAAGGAATTAAATTGTACAAGTGTCCTTTAGACAGTGTTATCCCACTAGTGAGGAGTAGGTAGCACCGTCGTTGGAGTTTTCGGGTCAATTCGATTAAGGGACGTGTGGTCACTAAAGCAATGTTAGGATGCCTTAGCGGTAACCCTAATGTCTTAGATCATTTTTTCCGAGGCAACCGTTTCGAGGAAACTTATGATCTTTGGACAAAAGGACGACTTCTAAAATTTCTTATACTCAATGACCACGTTCGAGGCAACCAAGTGAGGTGTACCCTAAGAGTGGCATGTGCGAGTGTATTGTTTTTCAGTTAATTTTATCTTTGTACATGTCATGGGTGAGCTACTGTTGATTTTAAATTAAGGATTAATCTTGTCATGCATAGCCTATTATTCAAACATCTAACAGTTAATGGTCGCGGAAATTAAATTGTGGAAGATGAATCTAAGCTTTTACAACCACATCGAAAGGCATAAAAAATATGAAGGAAAAAAAAAGATAAAAGTAAGAAAAATGAGTGTCTTTCGACCCAGGCAGTAGCACCCTTCGACTTGCATGTTGTTGGTCTCCTTCGATTGGGGCTAGCACCAGTGAGGTTCTGTCCTTCGATTGGCCTGGAAGTCAGTGTATGGCGAAGCCTTCTGGTTCTGCCTTGTTGCCTTGTTGTCTTCTTTGACTGGAGGTTGAAAGCAGTGAGGGAATGCCTTTCGACTGAGCCTGGAAGTCAGTGAAGGCATGCTTTTCATTTGGGCCTAGAAGTCAACATGGTTTTCCTCCTGGTTGTCTCTTTCGTTTGACCTGGAGAAAGAGGGTAGAAGCCAGAAGCTTCGTTTCCTATTTTCTGTTTCTTGTTTCTTTCATTTAAAGCTCTTAAATGGAAACATGGCCTGAGGCCATGCTAGTATTTGTCTTGCAAACAGTTTAATAGTTAAAACTAGTTCAGGTAAACAGAAAGCAAAACGAAAAGGTTAACTCTCAAAAAACATGTTAAAAGGGGGGAAACCAAAGGAACAATAGTATATACATGCTTGAAACGAACGAAGAGATTATTTACATGTTGTGCCATGAAATGAAAGGTTCAAGGGTAAGAGTGACTTACCTTGATGGAGGCTTTGAATGGGTGTGGGACCTTGAGTGGAGGCCCAAGGTTCTGGATTTGAAAGAGGGGGCCAACAGCTGTGCTTGGAATGCTGGATTCGAAGGAAGGAAAAAAACCAAGTGTGATGCTTCTTTCCAAACTGGATTCAAAGGATACTGAAGAGTACTTGTTCTTCAGAATTGAAGTAAGTAAGTATGTGATTCTGGGTTTGTTCTCACAAGTGTTGAAGGGACTTGAGAGATTTGTTGTGTTTGAGAAAATTTGGGTGATTCGTTCCTCTGGTCAAAAGAACCTCCTTAAACATGTGTTGGAGCCTCTTATTTATAGGCAAAGTTGGCTAAAGCTTTTGGAGGGAAAACAAAATAATTTGAACAATTTGAGTAAACTGCTCTTTGTAGCCTTCGAGGGACAGTGCTTGTATGCTATTTCGGTGCAAGAATGGGGCAGTGTTTCAAGACTGTTGTGCAGCAGTTTTGGCTAGTGTATCATGCCTGAACTTGGCAGCAAGCATCTTTGAATATTTCATCCTTTCATTTTGACCCTCCTTCGACCAGATTCTTCTTCCAACATATTGTTTGACTTTCTTCCAACAAGTGTCCTTCGAACGAATCACCTTTGTGCATCGTTTGAAGGGGCCAAATGTGGCTTAAGGTGGGGCTTTGTAAATCCTTTGAATGGGCCCTCAAGCATGTCCTTCGAATGGGATTCCGAGACGTGTCCCTTGAATGGATCATGTATGCTTCCTTGAAAAGGGCCAAATGTGTCCTTTGAATGGACTAGTCAGGCGTACCCTTCGACAGGGACTCATATGTATGCTCCTCAAGTCCACCACTATACGTCTTTTGAAGGGGCCATCAACCATGTCATGAAGTTTGTCAAGGATGGAAATGCAGCACACTAAAGAGAAATGTTGTCCAGTCGAAGCTAGTACAAACATAGTCAATGTCTTGTCGAAGCCTTGTGCATGCTAGAAAGGGGGATGCCTTTTGCGTGCAATTTGTGGCTCAAATGAAAGTTGTGAGAGGAAAAGTCTGCAAGAGGCCCTTTGTGCAAGTGGATTCGAATGAGGTTCCAAATCCAAACGAAGGATGTAGCCAAGTTGCATTCGAAGGAGGTTTCAAATCCAAACGAAGGATGCACCTAAACTTGCATTCGAAGGAGGCTTAGAGTCAGTCGAAGGGTGCTGGATCGAAGGAGGTTTCAAATCCAAACGAAGGATGTACCCAAGTTTCATTCGAAGGTGGTTTCAAATCCAAACCAAGGATGCACCTAAACTTGCATTCGAAGGAGGCTTAGAGTCAGTCGAAGGGTGCTGGATTGAAGGAGACCTATTTTCCTCCAAATTTGTCAAAATGTTATTTTTATCTGTTTTCTCCCTTTTTGACAGTTTCCTTTTAATTTTGGTATTGGAAAATTCCGAAGTACTTGTGCAAGCTTGAACCTTGAGAATCCTTGTGAGAAAGGCCTTGAAGAATGAGAGGGCAAATTTTGGGGTACAATAGATACAATGACCACTATCCCCTCTAACAATTTTTTTGAAATCCTAAGCAGCAACTTCCGTTGAAGTATGATGAGGATTCAAGAAAATTGTTGCTTCAATTATCAGATCTTGCATGATGCAGTTACTTGCCAAGAAAGTCCCTAACTTTTGCCTAAGCTGCCCTTGCGGGTTTTCAACTTAGCGGAAAATTTATTTTGTTTATTTCTCTAACTTTTGCCTAGACCGCCCTTTTGGGTTTTGGCCTACCGAGACGCTCTTTTTTGCCTAAGCCGCCCTTTCAGGTTTTCAACTTAGCGAGCTGTTCTTTTATTTCTTTAGGCGAAGTATTTCTTGACTGCATCAATATTCATGGGACGTGGGAACTCCTCGCCATCCATAGTTTCAAGAATTAATGCATCTCCAGAGAAGGCTTTTCGACAACATATGGGCCTTCAAAATATGGAGTCCACTTGCCCCTAGAATCAGTGTTGAAAGACATGATCTTCCTGAGCACAAGGTCTCCTTCTATGAATTCACGAGGCTTGACTTTCTTATCAAAAGCTTTCTTCATTCTCTTCTGATATAACTTTCTATGACACAAAGCTGTCATTCTCTTTTCTTCGATCAAATTCAACTGGCCAAACATGTTCTGGACCCATTCAGCCTCTGTCAACTTGTTTTCCATTATCACACGTAAAAAGGGAATCTCAACCTCGACTGGGAGTACAACTTTCATTCCATGCACCAGGGCAAACGGGGTTGCTCCTGTTGAGGTGCAGACAAATGTTAGATATCCATGCAAAGCAAAAGGGAGCATTGCATGCCAATCCTTATAAGTAACAACCATTTTCCGAATAATCTTCTTGATATTCTTATTAGCAGCTTCAACAACCCCATTCATCTTCGGCATGTACGGAGAGGAATTATGATGGACAATCTTGAATTCTTTGCATAGTTATGTCATCATTTTATTATTCATATTCGAGCCATTATCGGTGATAATTCTGCTCGGCACACCATACTGACATATAATTTTATTCTTGATGAAGCGCACAACCACCTGCTTAGTAACATTGGCATATGAAGAAGCCTCTATCCACTTGGTGAAGTAATCAATTGCTACCAAGATAAAACGGTGCCCATTCGAAGCTTTGGGTTATATCATCCCAATCATGTCAATACCCCACATGGAGAAAGGCCACGGGGAGGAAATCACATTGAGAAGTGTCAGAGGCACATGGACCTTATCTGCATAAATCTGGCATTTATGACACTTCTTTGCAAATTTATAACAATTAGATTCGATTTTCAGCCAATAGTAACCTACCCTTAGCATCCTTTTAGCCATCGAATGTCCATTGGCATGAGTGCCAAATGAACCTTCATGAACATCATGTATCAACATTCCTGCTTCGTGTCTATCCACGCATATGAGAAAGACCATGTCATAATTTCTTTTATACAACACATTTTCTTTGAGGAAGAAACTACCAGCCAATCTGCTCAATGTCTTTCTATTTTTATTCGATGCACCAATCGGGTATTCTTGAGTCTGGAGAAAATGCTTGATATTATAATACCAAGGCTTCTCATCTGCTACCTCCTCTGTTGTAAACACATGAGCGGGCATATTCAGTTGCCGAACCATAATTCGAGGTATATCATTCCAAGTATTTACTTGATACATAGAAGTCGGAGTTGTCAAAGCATCCGCCATTTGATTTTCATCTCTTGGAATATGATGGAATTAAACTTTATTAAAGAAGGGTAACAACCTTCTAGCATAATATTTGTAAGGGATCAAGCCGGGGTGATGAGTATCCCATTCTCCTTTAATCTGGTTTATTACCAAAGTTGAATCACCATACACATCTAGAATTTTAATTCTAAGATTAATAGCTTCTTCGAGACCCATGATGCAAGCCTTATATTCTGCCATATTATTAGTACAATCAAATGTCAACCTTGTAGTAAAAGGAATGTGTGATCCATGTGGAGTGACTATCACAACACCAATTCATTTACCATAAGAATTCACAGCTCCATCAAATATCATACTCCAACGAGATTCAGGGTCAGGACCTTCCTCGGGAAATGGTTCATCACAATCTTTCACTTTCAGGAACATCACATCCTCATCGGGGAATTCATACTCTACAGACTGATGATCCTCCACTGGTTGGTGAGCAAGATAATCTGCCAACACACTGCTTTTAATAGCTTTTTAAGTGCGTTATTCAATGTCATATTCAGATAACAACATCTTCCAGTGGGAAATTCTCCTAGTAAGAACAGGATTTTCAAAAATATACTTGATTGGATCCATTTTGGAGATCAACCAAGTGGTGTGGTTCAATATATACTATCGTAAACGCTTTGTCGCCAAGGCCAAAGCACAAAATGTCTTTTCTAGCATGGAATGCCACGACTCACAATCAGTGAACTTTTTACTGAGATAATAAATGGCAAACTCTTTCTTCCCTGTTTCATCCTGTTGTCCCAGAATACAACCCATGGATTTATCTAACACTGTCAGATACATAATCAACGGCCTTCCTTCGATAAGAGGGAGCAAGATAGGAGGTTCAAGCAGATATTCTTTAATACTTTCAAATTCCCTTTGGCTTTCATTCATCCATACATAACCTTGATCTTTATTTAACAACTTAAGGGTCGGTTCACATGTTGCAGTCATGTGGGAAATGAATTTGGAAATATAATTCAAACGCTCGAGGAACCCTCTGACTTGCTTTTCAATTCTTGGCGCTAGCATCTCTTGAATTGCTTGGACTTTATCAGGGTCAACTTCAATTCCTTTCTAGCTAACAATTAAACCAAACAATTTTCCTGATCGAACACCGAAGGTGCATTTATTTGGATTCAAGAGAAGACGATACTTCCTCAAACACTGAAACAACTTCAACAAATCTTCTACAAGCCCATCTTCAGTCTGGGATTTAGAAATCATATCATCAACATATAACTCGATTTCCTTGTGCATCAGATCATGGAATAGGGTTGTCATAGCCCTCTGGTACGTTGCACCAGCGTTCTTCAACCCGAAGGGCATCACTCTATAACAGAATGTTCCCCAGGGTGTGATAAACATTGTTTTTTCCATGTCCTCCAGAGTCATTCTTATTTGATTATACCCAGAAAATCCGTCAATGAACGAGAATACTTTGAATTTTGCTGTGCTATCCACTAACATATCAATGTGTGGCAATGGAAAATCATCTTTTGGACTAGCTTTATTTAGATCTCTGTAATCTACGCACATGTGAACTTTTTCGTCTTTTTTCGGTACTAGGACAATATTGGAAATCCATTGAAGATACATTGACGTTACAAGAAAACCAGCCTTAATCTGCTTTAAAACCTCCTCTTTGATTTTCACTGCCATATCTGGGTGAGTTCTTCTCAACTTCTGTTTGATTGGCGGACACTCTGGCTTCAATGACAAACGGTGCTCTACAATATTTGTATCTAGACTAGGCATATCTTGATAATACCAAGCAAAAATATCCCCATACTCTTTCAACAACTCAATCAACCTACTCTTCACACCAGGATGCAGCAATGCTCCAATCTTGACTTCCTTCAGATCTTCTTCTGAACCCAAATTGATCACTTCCAATGGCTCTTTATATGGCTGAATGGTATTTTCCTCGTGCTCAAGAAACCGTGAGACCTCTTCTGGAATCTCATCATAATATTCTTCTTCGGCCCCATACACAGGACATTCAAAGTTGGGAGAGGGTGCAGGGTCATTGTATTCAACGGGTTTTTTAATTAATTTGCACATATGATTTATGATTGCTTTTAGAAACTGACATATATAACAAGTGATCATGCATATTGAATTTCAGTTATTATTTATTTTGAAGGATTTTTTCTGATTACCATTTTCCAAGAAAAAGCAGAAAATAAAGACACAATTAGGGAAACAAAGATAACTTTTATTATTGATTTTAAAAGTCACAGCAAACAGATAAGCCCTACAACATTAATACTTCCACCTTGGTCAGAGTGAAAGCTTTTCAAAAATATTAATAAAACAAATTACTTTGAAACATGTATGCAAGAGGGAACATCAATGGTGATCCAGTTCTGAACCCTAACTCTGTGCGTCACATAATTTGGCATTTCCTGCTCTGCTTCATCTTCCACAATGGCATTAATACCGGAAACAGTTGGATGAAGATAACCCCCGCTATAGAAGATGTCTAAATACTTGCTTGCAGTAGACTTCGACTTCATGCTCTTACATTTGTCATTCTTCAAAGAGAACCCCAAGCGGCTCTATTCTTGTTTACAGGTGGATCCACAATATGTCCCCATACCTCGCTATGACCCTTTCGCACAACTTGTTGGGCATCCTTAACCGAAACCAGGGAATTCTCATTTCCTCTTATGTTTTCAATGGATACGGCTTGGAACTGGGTTCCAACAGCAGCTTAATTCGCCTCCACAATGCTGAAAGAGGACAAATGTGATATCAATAATGCATGTTCCACATTTATAATTACTACTTTCCCTTCACGTAAAAATTTTAGTTTCTGGTGTAAAAGTTGAAGTGACAACCCCTGCCTCATGAATCCACGGTCGTCCTAACAAACAACTATAAGCGGGAACAATGTCCATGACCTGGAAAGTTATCTGAAACAAATGTGGTCCAATATGAATAGGCAAGTCCACTTCACTAATAACAGATTTCCTTGATCCATCAAACGCTTTCATAATGATGCCACTTGGGCGCATAAGCATTCCTTGATATTTCAACTTCATAAGAGTGCTCCTCGGTATAACGTTCAAAGCATATCCATTATCAATCAGCACATTGGATAATGAATCATTCTTGCATTTCATAGAGATGTGGAGGGCCAAGTTGTGATTCCTTCCTTCATTTGGTAATTAATCATCACATAAACTCAAGTTATTACATGATGTAACATTCCCTATTACGCTGCTGAATTTTTCTATTGGCATATCACTCTCCACAAAAGCTTGGTCCAATACCCTCATCAAGGATTCTCTGTGAGCAGAGGAGTTCATCAATAACACCAAGATAGATATTTTTGAAGGAGTCTGCAGTAGCTGATCTACAATTCTGTAGTCGCTCATCTTGATTATCTTCAAAATATCATCCACGTATTTCTCTAATGTAGCTCGACTAGTCTCACCCGTAACCTTCTTAGGTTCAACATTCTCAGCAATTTTCTTTCCAGCACTAACATCTCCTCGAACAACTGGTGCAAACACACGACTACTGCAGGTCACCTGCTATTTTCAGCAAAATTCCCAACATCGGGCATTGGCTGGATGGGAACTTCCACTCCATCCTCTAAGATTGTAGAGTTGTATTTGTAGGGCACAACCTTATCTGACTTATAGGGTATATGACCCGGAAAACTAATCACCAATGGGGTAACAACTTGCTTGCTATAATATTCAACTTCAAGATGGGCGGGTTCCCCAAAACAAGGTACAATGACGTTTACCCCTTCTTCAACATAATCAGTCATTATTGAGTCATTTCTGGAAAACAAATCCTCATCTGAGGAGAAATACTCATCTGCAGAGGCATACTATTCATCCGACTTTTCTTCAGTCAAGCAAACCTCAATCAAATCAACTTTATGGTAATTATCCCTTTGACCTATAACCTTGATAGTTCCATTATCTAACAACAACTGAACACCTTTCTTCACGATTGAACATCCTCGGGAGTCCCGACAACAAATTCGGCAAGACCCATACTGGTGTTCTACCTGACCAGCCATATGGAAGAAAGTAGCATGCAATTGACAATTTCCTCATACATATACTCTACATCAAAATTTTAAATTCTCCAGGACATCCAGATATCATATTCACCTCCTCTTCATACTCTACCCTAGGCCTGATTATGTGGATGAGGCCCTCATCCACCATCTTCTATAAATCAGTCTTTATCTTATCGCAACCCTGTATGTCTGTACTACAAATAGCACAACCAGAATGGTCATGCATATAGTAGAAAATTCACAAAGTTCTGCATGCATTTTCATCAAATCTCTTCTAACCAGATTAATGTAAAAAATCCGGATGTCGCCTAGACAACCGACCACCATATTCACAGCATTTACTCCTTCATGCTTGGGTTGAGGATTGTATTTCACATTAGGGCCCACATCCTTGAAAGATAAAATACCATACTTCACTAATTTTTGCACCTCAGTCTTCAAAGGATAACAATTCTTAACATTATGCCCTGGTGCTCCCTGATGAAAAGTACATGTTTGGTCTGCCTTGTAATACCAAGGCAATTGTGATGGTACAACGGGAGATGGTCGGGTATGCACCAGCTTCTTCTGAATCAATGCCGGTAGTAACTCTGTATAGCTCATAAGAATAGGGTTATAACTCCCCCTTCTATGATTATACCCTTAAAGCCCCTGCTGGGACGGTCTCTGATAAGCAATGGTAGTTGGAGCTGCACACACAATTGGAGTAACTGAGGCGACTTGCTGATGACACTGATAATTCCTTCTGGGAGTATTAACCCTCCTCTCTTGCATAACAACATTTGCATCCCCTTCCTTCTTCTTGGCAAACCCATAAGATGGCTTCTTCACACCTCAAAAGCCTTCACTTCTCGTCAAACGACCCTCTCTTACATCCTCTTCTAAGCGGATACCCATTCCTACCATTTCATTAAAGTCACTTGGCGCACTTGCTACCATCCTCTCGTAGTAGAAAGCACCCAGAGTTTTCAAGAAAATCTTAGTCATCTCCTTCTCTTCCATGGGAGGGATCACTTGGGTGGATACCTCACGCCATCTCCGTGCATATTCTTTGAATGATTCCCTATCTTTCTGAACCATGGCCCTGAGTTGATCACGGTCAGGTGCCATGTCCATGTTTTACTTATATTGTTTGATGAACGCTTCTCCCAAATCATTGAAAGTGTTTCCCTTGTACTTCTCAAACTCGGTGACCTTAAACTTAGCAGGTATCTTAACATTCGGGACCAAGCATAACTCATTCAAATTCTGCCCAAATAGCTCTTTTCCCCAAAGGGCCTTCATCTGTCTCTACATCTTGTCAAACTGCTCTTAAAAATCATCCATTCTGTCATAAAGACATAAGTCTTTAGTCGGTGGAGGGAAAGGACGACACACATCATCGTTAACAAACAGAACCATATTCACCAAAGGAGCTGCAGCAGGAGCAGCATGCACTACAGGAGGTGCAGGAGTAACAATAGTCTGAACAATTGGAGTATCTTGAGGACCAAGATTGAAACCTTTAGGTGCAAAATTCTATGGCATTCCCCATAGATAACCTTGAGGCATGCGGTTTTGAACAACAGCTGGAGTAGCAGATACGAGAACAGTCAGAGCTTCAGTAGTTGCCCTTGTTGGTTGAGGTTGGACACTCGATGGCTGATTTTGAGCAGCAACCAGAGATTCCATCAGAGTAGTAAGATTGGCCATGGCGGCCTTCAAAGCGGAAACCTCTTCACGCAGCTCATAAATCTCTTGTTCTAAGTTGTCCATTTTCTTTCTGAAATTAGCCCGAGTGTGGTAGTGGTGAGTTAGCTTGCTATTGAAGTAATGAAGCTTGGTAAGACACCTGGATATGCATAACAAATGCAAAAAATATGTGCAATATGATGCATGATATGCAATGCACGTGATTTTGTTTTATTATTTAATATTTCAAGGGATTTAAAATTTATGGACATTGCAAATATCAAAGTAATAACGCATTTGAAATACTAAATTTTTTTATTATAACAACTCCAAAATGGATTACAACTTTCAATGGTCCCAAGTACAAGATGAAAATAAAATCTAAAACCCAGAGAAGTAAAATTGATGGAGATCACTCTATACACTGGCGCTTCCATGTGAGCCTGGAAATTTGAGCCTTCAACCTCTGGTTTTCTTCCGCATATCTGGTGGCAACCTCCTTCCAATCACATGAATCAAGGAGTGAGAAAATAGCATCTGAACGAGGTTTAGGAGAAAATAAATCCCCTTGCCTCTCAATGGTCTCTACAGCCCGTCTCTCAAGAATCTCAATCAAGTCGTCTTTCTCCTTCAAGTCTGCTCTATAGGAAATCTCTAAAGTTTGGCACTTATTCTTCCAAGCATCCTTTTCCTGTTGCATCCTAACCAAAGAAAGTTGCAGCTCTTCTAGATCATCTAATAGGGGAGGAGTTGTCTTCACAAACAAATTAGGCATAGGTGTTTCCCGTAATACGATATCTTTAACTGAATAGCTCTCGTTTGGACCCACTGAAGATATGGCTCCAAAGAAACAACACCCCTAGGTCGAAATTCCTTCCTACTCTTCTTATGAATGTGACGCCAGGCCTTCGCAACCTGCTCCCTAGCTTACCTATGGTCTTCTCCTTCCTTCATAAAGAAACTAATCAAATGAATACTATTTGGTTTATCCCTCATCGAATAACCGAGCTGTCGTCGTGCAAGAATAGGGTTATAGTTAATTCCTCCCTTTGTACCAAGAAGAGGTATATTGGGGAAACTACTAAAAATGTCAATAATATTTATATCCTAGTAAGCTCGATGATACCAATCAATATCTGAGTGAGTAAGTTCCATGATCTTAGGAGCCCAACGGGGTTTCTTCTTGACATCCCAAAAAGCATCAGACTGAGGCATATGAGAGATAAAGCACCGGTACAAAAGATAATCATCCCCTCATGATAAGAATTCTGAAGATGAATAGAGTAATAAGCATCACCCAACAAGGTAGGAACTGGGTTTCCAATCATGAAGATCCTGATAGCATTAATGTCAACAAACTTGTCCATATTAGGAAATAAGAACAACCCGTAAGCAAGTAGAGTAAATATGGCCTCAAAAGCGATTGTACTCTTCATCATGACAAAGTAGCGAGCTTTCTCCAATAAGAACTTAGCTGGTAATCCTATAATACCTCCTTTAGTAGTCATATGGGCTTCCACCTCATACTTCCCTAGATGAATCAAAGCAGCAATCTCATGTTGTTTTGGCTCACCCTCCAAACCAGTAAAAGGAACATGGTAAGTAACAGGTAAATCCAATAGATAAGAATACTCCTCCAGTGTAGGCATCAACTGATAGTTGGGAAAAGTAAAGCAATGATACATCGGATCATATAACTGGACCAAGGTCCAGAGAATACTCTCCTTCATCTTCAGCTTCATGAGAGGAATGATGGATCCATACTTCTTCCAAAAGTCTGCAGAACACTCGATCTCGTGAATTAGATTGGTCAACTCATCTATCTTAGGATCCTTGAAACTGTACTTCCTGGTCTTTCTCTTTCCAGAATCCATGGTTAAAAAGTACCTGAGATATTCACAAATGGTCAACTTTTAAATCCCTTGAAATAAGACCTCTTCAAAAGACGCTTATGAGTGCATGGATGCATGATGCAATAATCACACATAAGATCACACAAATAGGGTTCATAGGTCCAATGTCACGAGCATGAGGTCGAAGGTACTACCCATAAGTTATTGTTTTAAAAGTTATCACCTATCGAACAAGGTTCTAGAGGTTCCCAGAGTCTACATCCTTCCTTCAAATATTACCAACTTCCCTATTAACTCAGTAATTAGTAATATTCTCAATAAAAACTCGTCTGAGATTAGTATCGCATGACAACTATTTCCATATTACTCTATCATAGCTTCTTAACTACACCTAAAAGGCCAAAATGGGTTTGGTATTCTACGGTACTCAGTTTCAGTAGGCTCCCAGGTCTAAAGCAATATGTCTTCCCGATTACTCGATAAATGACACTATAGTAAAAGGGGCCTCCACTGAGTGGGGGATCTCATGCCTCCTTTTTTGGGATTACTCCCTCAAAGTTAACATGACTATACCGCCCGTCCTATCTTAAAGTTTTCCCAAGTCCGGTTATGGGACTTATAGGTAATCACCAAGCACCCTGAAAACCAGGAAAATCCAGATAAACATATATACAACATATAACACATAAACAACAATGGCACATATACAGATATAAACAAATATAGGCTCAACCCACTTAGGGATGGACCAACAAGAGGTCAATCTTTCCCCAGTGAAGTCGCCATTTTTCTGTAGCGGTAGAAATGTTTAAGACTAAGCCATGGGATTGACTAGACTTGTACAAATTAAAATAAAATCGCCACCGCACTTTATTATTTCCAAAGGAATGGGAAAAGAGAAAATAACCCAAAAGAGAGGGAAAGATTCAAGGTAAGGGGGTTGGTTATGTAAATGGAAGATATTTGCACCCTAAACATCTATGGTACTCCGCAGGAACCTCTTTGTAAAATCTGTATATTTTGGCTATGAAATGTTGTGTAAAAAGTGGATGGTGGAGGTGAGAAAAGAAATATATTTTTATGGTTTTTTCACCCGCCGGGGTTTCAAACCTTTAGTGCCTACGTACCACCTTTTCATTCAATAGGGGATCAGGGTACACGTAGTTCCTCTTTAAAAAATTTAAAATGTAAGTGTGTTGGTTAATTTTTATGAGATAAAACATCATCGTCATTGTCCGTGTGGAAAACATACCTACTACCCACAATCATGAGAAAGGAGAATTTGCATCATCTCAAAGTGGAGGATATGGCTTGGATTTTAAAATCAACAATTCGTCACTACATATTATAGAAGTATAGTTTTTTGCATCACTACAAGGATTGACAAAAGTCTAATCTTTTGAGAAAGGTTTTAAAATAAGAAAGCCAAGGTGGAAAAAATGATTTGAAATGAGATTGATTGACTTTTAGTCTTCTCACAAAAAAAAAATGATGTCAAAATATTATTAATTTGATTGAAATTTATTCATGAAATTGTTTTTTGAAAATTCATGGACCTAAGTCCAAGTTTATTATGAAAGTGGTTCAAGTTTCAAAACAAGAGGAGTTTTCAAAAGGAGGAAGAAGATTTTTAAAATTAAAGAAGATTAGAGGAGAAGAAGAGACTATCCTAAATCATAAGGTAAAAGCTAGGGATAGGAACCATCTAACCAACAAGAAGCCAACACATGACATTATGAGTCAAGATAGAATTCCCATTCTTTGGATTAAAATCAGGCAAGCAAAGATACTAGACCTCTTGAGAGAATCAAACTTCAAGTGTATTAAGTCTTCACAAAAATTAGGCAGAGTAACGGTTGTATACGGGTGAATTCCAGATTACAAACAAAAAGTTTAATCACAATAACCTGCACACAAAACAAACAAACAACCCAATGTCTTAAGGTAAACCTCAAGAGCTCCAGACAAAATAATCAGATAAGGTCACAAGATCTCCAATCATAGGCCAAGGTTTCTAATCCTTAGTCCAAGAAGTCCAATGCTCCATAATGCCAAGGATAGTAACTAAATAGTCCAAGTATCATTAAGGATTTTATGGTTCATATGGATTATTAAGTATCTTAAGAAAAGAAAAGAAAAGCTCAAGTGAGCAAAATAAAAAAATGACAAGGAAGTAAATGCTCAAATGAGCAAAGATGAAAATGACATGAAATGTAAATGCTAAAAGTAAATAGTGCATAAAAATAAAAAAGGGCATATAGTAAAAATAAAGGATAAAGTCAATTATGAGTGATTAGTGGTTAGTTGGATGATCATCTTGAAACTTGCATTTGGAACTCATTAGAGGATTGGTAGAACCAAAGCCTCCACACAATAAGTTGCATTTTCTTTTTGTCAAGTATATCATCCATTTGGAATCCTCATGAGTACCATTTAATGATCAACGATGTTTAAGTGATCCGCGTTGACCAAAGGTGTTGTAGATCCATTAGAGGATTGGTAGAACCAAAGCCTCCACACAATGAATCTCAAGGTTATTGGACCAAAGAGATCAAATTAACATACTTGGGCTTGCAAACATAAGTTTGGGCCACGAATGATCATTTATTCGAATCGGGACAAAATTTAGCGCTATTTTAAGCAATCGTAAGTGGACTTATATAGAAGTCGCACCTATTTTGAGGCCGGTCAATAGAAATCTATGGACCATTTGTTTTGAGACATGATATAGAGATCATGCTCCAATAACACTTAGTGCAATAAGAAAGGGATGAGATGGAGAGGGGTGGGAGAGAATATACAAACCACTTTTGAATTAAATTTAATCAAACTATTATTAAAATAATTCATCCATTTTTGTGGAGTTAGACTCAACACCATGGATCCAATGATGTTAATAAAGTTAACGATCAAAAATTTAACCCAAGATCAACCAGAAAATAGTCACAAAATAATATTACATTTAATATATACAAAAAAGGTTTTAAAATAGAAATAAAAGAGAAAAATATCAACTATGTTCAAGTTGATCAAGAAATAAAAAGTAAGACCATAGAAAAATCAAAAAAGGACTCAAATGATTTTATAAATTTTTTGGTAATTTTTTAATGTCAGAAACTATTTTTTAAAATTAAAAGAAATGAGTAAAATAAACCAAAAATGATAAAAAATAACAAAAGTCAGAAACAAAAATAAAATAAGGTCACCAATATTTGTCACAATATCATTGGATCATTCCATAATTTTTTCAGAATTTAAAAATGCATAAAAGTATTTTTAAACATTTTAAACAATTCAAATAAAGTGAAAATTTATAAAAAATACCAAAACACAAAATTAAATTGTGAAAAAATAAAAATCAGAAAGAGAATAATCAAAAATATTTTTCATAATTTTTTCATGTTTTTTGGACTAAAAATGAATTTTCTATGATTTTTTGAAGTTTAAAACAATTAAATATAAAAATCAGAAAAAGAAAATAAAAACCAAAAAAATATGGGCCATCTGATCAATGTCAAAACGCGTTAGTAAACAGATCAAGTGAACCTAGCGCGCTATGCATGTTATGGATTTTAGTGAATAATGCATAGGATCATTAATTAAATCAAATTTTTGAAAAACACAGATGGCGCGCCTTCATTAGTTGGAAGATGACACGTTGGTCATCTTCAACCTCCAACCAGTCCCAAAACCAGGTTGCTCAATCTGTAAAATTAGAGCACGAGACCTATTCCATTCGCTTTGTCTCTTCAAGAAGAAGACAACCACACCTTCGCGACAAATTTATATAAACTGTAGCTCAAGCAATTTGGAAGGAAAGTTTTGAAAAGGGATTTGAAATTTCATGGTCAAAACCTGTTTCTAGTAAAAAGCAAGTGTTGCAACTAGAACCAGGGCAACGAGAGCATCACAATGATATCAAAGTTTTGAAGAATTGATGAAGGAATCTACCTATTGAAGTTGAGTTGCAGAGCTCTGAAACTGGACTTCTATGGAGCAATATAGGGCACGATTCTTGAATGTAATTATATGGTTAGCTACAAGGAAGATCAAGGAAGGTGAATCGATGGAAAAATTGGATTGAAAACCGCTTGAGAATAAATTTCGAAGTTACTGAATTTTGAGTTACGGAACAAGTTTGGCAGGGTGATTCTGGCTATCCAAGCTTGAGGAAATGAATGGGGAATGTCCCTCTATTTATAGAGAATCAAATGGAATGTCCAAGTGTGTGAGATGATGATGTTTGGAGGGAAATCGTGTGAAGTTGCAAACAAGAAAAGTGTGACTTCTAATTTGATCAAAACTCATCCAAAATACGCGTTTTGTTGTGCTAATCAATTCTGGAACTTCATTAAACATGTTTAGAGGAAAAAAACGCGTGGAAAACTTGTGATTAGAAGCCAAAACAAAGATTTCAAAATTTGACTTGAGATGAAACTTCAGTTCCAAGTTACCAACTTCAAAATCATGACATTCTCAGCTCAAGGGGTCTTAAGGGTTGATTCTTGATGCTTTAGAAAGATGAGGTTACAAGCTTTGCAATGGAAAAAGAATGGGATCAAATGGATGCTTGAGCTAAAAGTTGCATTGAGTCAAAGTTGGAGAAAAAGGGTTGACTTTCCATACTTAGAAATATTTCAAATTTTTCTTCAAAAGTGACTTATAATGTCTTGCATCCAAACATGGCCTTCCACTTGGATTTTGCTCTTGACCAAAAAATATGGCATGAAATAGACCTCTTTAATGACATTTTGGGACTTAAACCATCCAAAATATCCAAAAATTGAGAGAGTTGTGAATTGTTGAAGTTGGCAAAAAATCATGAAATGACCTATAATCTTTTGTATCCTTAAGGAAACTTCCATCCATTTTCTCACTTTGCACATAAAAAAAGGCATAAAGTTCACATCCTCAAGACCATTATGGAAAATTAATGGGCTCAAGGGCATAAAAATGGACCAAGTTATGATCATTTGAAGTCACACATTGAAAATTGGGGATTCATCTGGAGGACTTGTAATCTTTCTTCTTCATCAAGTTTCTTCCACATGAAAACTCCTTGGAACTTTTAAAGTGATTTGTTGATAACACTTTAAAGAGAAGGATGTCTTTGGAATCACTCAAAAATACCAAAATATGAGCAAGATATACTTCTTTGAAGTTCAAAACCCTAGCTCCTAGATCAAGAAAAATGCCTTGAGGAACTTTAACAATTTTGAACAAACTTCTTGTACCAACACAAATGCTTTGTAAATATAAGTTGTTGAGGATGATAATGAGAACTCATAGCAACCACAAACACTTCCATATCTTGAGAATTTATAGAAATATGCATTTGTGACCAATGGGAACAAAGCATTGTCCAAGCATGACAACTTCTCTAATCAATCCCTTGTGCTTTTGAACCAAATTTGATAATCTTGAAATGTGGTGAACCAAAATAACCTTGCTCTAAAACAAATCCAATGGTGAGGTTTGAACTTCTCAAGCTTTATTGACTAGGGCATGGAAATAAACTCATGAACCCATGGAGCAACTTGATAAATCTCATTGCCTTTACCTACATTAGTAACAAGCAAGACAAACCAACATTGCATTTTATTAATTAAGAGAAGAAATCAAGACAAAAATATTCATGATCATAAAAGAACACAAGTTCAGGTGCTTGGTGATTCCTCAAAGAGCAAAGCTAAATATAGGGAGGGGAACCAAGAATCCTAATGTGATCTTATTGTGATTGAATCAACATTGTATGATGAAGGGATCTTAGGGGCAAATATTGAGGTACAACAGGAATATACTTATTATTTCTCATTTTATTCTATCCGACTAAATTTCATCACATTATCTATCCAACACTTTGAATAGCACCTCAAATTGAGTTCTAAGACTCAAGTTATGGAACTTTTAAGAAAATACAACACATCCATCCAATTCTGGACACCATCGCCTGACGTCGCTACTTCCATCTCCTGGCGACGCTTCCATCGCCCCTTGCAGCACCCGGCGATGCTTGGAGCGACGCACTCCAGAAGTGTCACTCAATTCCACCATTTCCATCGCTTCTTAGCTCGCCCGACGACGAACATGCGACGCATCTTTTCCTAGCGACACCAACTAATCTCCCGATGACGCAGTGCAAACATGGTTTTCCTATTCTAATTCCCTGCATAAAGACCAGTCCCGAACTTGCGATTTTGAATAAAAACAGTCCCAACTCTCATAGATTTCAACACCTAATCATCATATAATACCTATAACATATTATAGACATTATACACAAACTCATGGTAATTCAACAGGGTATTTTACCAATTCCAATAAAAATTCATCAATTGTAACACAATCATCAACCACCAAAACCCAACACATCCTACATTTATCTAGACGTTAGATCAATTATAATAAAAATGATAAAACTCCATTTACCTTAAGATTATTGCTAGCAATCAAATCCTCTTCGTGCTCTACCGAAATTCCTATGCTTCTTCTTGTCTCTTTGTGTCCTAGCTCTGCCTCTGCCTCTTCTCCCCAAAACAATGGTACAAAATGAGCGCTTCTAAAATATCAAATATCTTTTTGTCTCACTTAATCCCTTGGACCCTTAATTGGTCTTCCACTATTACCCTCACTTAACTCTTATTAAATGACCACCATGTCTTCGTAGTTTCTACTCATATTTTATCTCTAATTGCTTAATTAAAATAATGATTACTAATTATTCTAATTATTATGAAATGCTCATAATCCTCATAATCTCTCTATCCCACACATATCATCATATTGCACATGATATTACCATCATATTCATCTCGACATCATAGTATACCTCATATTCATCAAATCATCGCAAATGCATCACAAATACATCACGAATACACATCATAAGTCATCACAAGAACTCACATAAAAACACCAAGACATCATATATATCAAATACTTCACAATGACACCTATATTCATGCTAAATTAATTAAATAAATAATTAATTTAGAATTCAGGGTGTTACATAATACGTCAGAGCAGACGCCGACTCTAACAACATAAAAAGGAAGACTCCATCTTCACTAACTTCAACTTCGCACTAGTTTTGATTATCTGCATGATGTTGTATAAAGCATCATTCCAACATAAGAGTGAGATTCTCAATCACATAAACAATGCATATATATATATATATATATATATATATATATATATATATATATATATATATATATATATATATATATATATATATATATATATATATATATATATATATATATATATATATATATATATATATATATAAGCACATAATTTTAAATCAGCCATTCAATTATCAAACACACATACAATTCAATGTATTATTGCATACTACAACGATGCACATTGTTAAACAACAATAAAACATAAAATATTATACAATGCAATGAGAATCCATATGCGACTTAATGCATGTGGTATCACTAGGTTCATAAGAACCCTCCAAATAATTCTCATTGGAATTCGGGTACATCGCTCACACCTCACATGGGCACACGATCATCCCACTCTTTGTCGGTCACACCCCACATGGGCATACGACCAACCTCATCGCTCATACCCCACATGGGTACATGATGACAATTCCTATTAGAATCTAGATATATCGCTCACACCCCACTTGGGCACACGATAATCCTACATATGTACAAAATGTATGCATGACATATGTACAGTTCACACAACAACAACAACACTATGTACATCAAACTTTACCATGGTTGATGCACTTCGCCTCTATGGGCCATAACACAACATCCCTTTCCTGTTAAAATATATAGTGAAAAAAACACATCGATACAACAACCAAATCACAAGTTATTTGCAACGTTTCATAAATTCAACACAACTCGACACATACAAAACACGACTCACGCGTCGAATAGTTAGATTTCTGGTATTGAAATTATTTTTATAGAAAAGTACATTTAACCAGCTTTCCAATGATATGAACTATGCGTTAAACGGACACACGAAACGAAAGTTACGAACTTCCAAAGTTTTTCGAAATTATATTTTTCTCCCACGTAACCGGTTACTCTAACTCAAGTAACTAGTTACTTCAAGGTAACTGAGCCACTATTAGGAAAAATAAGCCCCGGGTAACCGGTTACTCAAAACCCAGTATCCAGTTACTCCAACATTACAGAGCCATTGTTTTTGTGATTTTTTGCTCAGGTAACTGATTACTTAAAATGAGGTAACTAGTTACTTCAATAAGAAATTCAATTTTTAGCTATTTTCAGCTACGAAAACCACTTTTCAAACACATCCAAACAAACCCAAACCTCATAGAGTGCATAATTTGAATTTCCAATTTCAGTATACCATAACATACATCATTCACAATGATCAATTGCATCAAAATTACAATTTAGACAATCAATTCACACAATGACGCATATCATAGTAAACATTGGCATTGACTCTGACACTAACACAATCACTTATCTCAAGAACACTAAGAAGGATGATAACTCATGGAGAATAACAACTATCCACACATATACATATCATAAAATCCTTATAAAATCAAAAACCTCACCCTTACCTTAGAGTTTTCTTGATATTCTTTTACTTCAACAATGGTGATTATCCCTTCCCTTGAACCCTAGACTATGTTTTCTCTTCTCTTGTTTCTACGATTGTTCTCTTACCTAAACAACTATTTTTTACCTTGGTTAGACTAATCTAACCCTTGGACCCCTAATATCAATATTCTCATTATGCCCTTCCTCGTTTTAATCATAATTAAAATAATTATTTAATTATTATTATTACTATAACTATTATTCTATAATAATAATAATAAAATAATTCTAATATTAATCTCCCTTCACTCCTATTTCTCTACACTTTTAGTCATACACTCCCAATACCTTATTTTCTATATTTTCTAAGGTAACTACCCATTAATTAAGGCATTATAACACATAACAAGACTCACCAATGCATATAAATACACCACATCACATAATTAACTTATAAAAATTAATTAAATAAAATTAGGGTGTTACAACAAGCTTTCCCAAAATTCGGAAGTAAATCTTGGATCTCTATCATACACTATGCTCGATGGAACTCCATGCAACTTCACTATTTTCCTGATATAAATCTCCGCTAGCTTTGACAAAGGAAAACTAATGTTAATCAATATAAAATGAGTCTATTTCATCAATCTATCCACATCACCCAAATAGAATCAAAACCTCTCATTGTCTTCGGAAAACCAGTCACAAAGTCCATCGAGATACTGTCCCATTTCCATTCTGGAATTTCCAACGGCTGCATAAAACCTGAAGGTTTCTGATGTTCAACGTTTGACTTTTGGCAAGTCAAACAAGCATACACAAATAGAGCTACATCTTTCTTCATACTTGACCACCATAATAGTTTCTTAAGGTCCTAGCACATTTTCGTAGCTCCTGGGTGAATACTCAAGCTACTCCGGTGACATTCCTCTAGGATCATTTTTCTCAACATCAGATTATCCGAAGCACAAATTTTTCCCCTAAATCTCAACACACAAAAATTATCTACCTTAAAGTCACTTTCGTTATAAGATCCCCGTACGGACATCAAATCTACCAGCTTCAAGTTGAGCTTCTAATTCTCCCTAATTTCATTAAGGAAATCATTATTAACCTTAAGCATACCCAACATAACACTCTTAGGGGTCAACTCACAAACCATACTGAAGTCTCTAAACTATTGAATTAAGTTCATCTCCTTAATCATTAACGTCGACATATGAATCATCTTATGACTTAGAGGATCTTCCACCACATTAGCTTTTCCTAGATGGAAACTCAAGCTAAAACCATAATCCTTCAAAAATTATAACCATCTTCTCGGCCTCAGATTCAATTATTTCTGGTCAAATAGATATTTCATAATCTCGTGATCACCGAACACTTCGAACCTTGATCTGTATAAGTAATGTCTCCAAATTTTAACACGAATACCACTGCAGCTAACTCAAGCTCATGAGTAGGATAATTGCTTTCATGCACCTTCAATTTTAGTGAAGCATAGGCCACGACTGTACCATCTTGCATCAATACGCTGCTTAATCCTATCTTAGACGCATCGTAATACACTACAAAAGGTTCATATGGATTTGGTAACGTCAACACTGGTGTTGTAGTCAGTATCTTTTTTAATTCTCGAAAACTCTCTTCATACATGATATCCTACACAAAGGCTTGGCATTTTCTAGTAAGTTGGGTTAAAGGAAGAGCCAAATTAGAAAACCCTTCAATGAACCTGCAGTAATACTTTGTTAAGCCTAAGAAAATCCTAATCTCCATCACTGACTTTGGAGTTTCCCACTGAAGCACCACACTCACTTTAGATGGATCAACTGCCATGCCATCACCCGAAATCACATGTCCTAGGAAACTCACTATTTGTAGGTAGAACTCACATTTCAAAAGCTTCGTAAACAACTTAATGTCTTTCAACACTTGCAACGTAATTCTCAGATGTTCTGTATGATCTTCTTCTGAGTTAGAATAAATAAATATATCATCAATAAAGACTACAATAAACTGATTCAAGTAGGCATGAAAGATATGTTTCATGTACTCCATGAATACACCCAACGCATTGGACACTCTAAAAGGAATCACAATATATTCTTAATGTCCATACCGAGTCCTGAAAGAAATTTTCTAGATAACCTCGCTCTTCACTTGGATATGATGGTATCTCGACCTTAAATAAATATTACTGAAGACACGAGCTCCCACAAGTTGATCCATTAGATCATCAATCCTTGGAAGTGGATATTTTATTCATAATGACCACTTTATTCAGTTAACGGTAATCAATACACAAACGCATGCTATCGTCTTTATTTTTAACCAACAACACTGGAGCTCCCCACAGTGATACACTGGATCAAATAAACTTTTATCAAGCAACTCTCCTAATTGAGATTTCAATTCTGTCAACTTTGAAGCTGATATCTTGTATGGTGCCATAGATATAGGCCTGGTACTAGGAACAAGATCAATTGTAAATTCTACTTCTCTCTTCGACGGTAACTTTGAAATATCATTTGGAAACACTTCTTGAAATTATCTCACTATTGGTAACCCATTAATTGACACCTTGCCTTCCACTGACAATGAGGCAAACACCACAAACATCTTAGCTTCATCTTCCAACAAGGTCTTCAATTCCTTAGTAGATATAAAATTATCCAACTTTTCGTCCTCTAGAGTAAGAAACCTTAATGTCTTCCTATAACATTTAATATAGACATAATTGCTCTCTAGCCAGTTCATGCCTAAAATAACATCCAGATCTCTGAGTGGTAAGCAAATCAAATCCACCCAAAAGTCTTTGCCAAAGATTGGCAAAGTACAATTCAAGCACACTAAGGACATAATTATCGACCCGATAGATGGAGTATCCATCACCATCTCTCAGTTCATAGTAGACAACACAAGTCCTAATTTCTTCACATAATCAACAGAAATGAACGCCTGGGTTGCACCCTTACAATGAAAGCAGTCAAAGGATTATTATGGATATAACAAGTACCTATGACCAAATGATCCTCACTCGTAGGTTAAGCTCCCACCAAGGCAAATACCTTCCTGCCAGTCTCAGACTTCTTTGGCTTCTAACAGTAGGTGCTGATGTGACCATGTTCACCATAGTTGTAACTGGTAGGTATATTGGTCCTACAATCTTCCACAACTTAACCTGGTCATCCACACTTGAAACATTTCTTCACATTGTTATGACATTCATTAGTACTGTGACTCGTGCCACCATATTTGAAACACTTGAAAGGATTGAGAGGAATCCCTCCCCAACTTGGCTTCTTACAAACAACAACTTTATGCTTCCCTTTATCAGTTGGGGAACTATAAGGTGTACGCTCATGCCTCTGCTTGCCTCTCTTATCACTCAAGGACTTATAATGATAAATTCAGACCCTATTATCCTCATCATAAATCTTACACCTGTTCACTAATTCCGGATAATTTTCTTATTTCTGATAGCTGATACCCTGCTTAATCTTGGGACGTAGCCTGTTCTAAAACATAATACATTTCAAACTCATAGCAGTATCATTGTAATGGGGACAATACTTCACCAGTTCCTCAAACCGAGTATCATATTTTGCAACTGTTGAGTTTCCTTGCTTCAATTCAAGGAACTCTAACTCCTCTTTACCCGAACATCTTCTGGAAAATACTACTCCAAAAACTCAACCATGTAAACCGCCAAAGTAATAGGGCTACTTGCAGCTTCAAATTTCTGACGATTGTTATCCCACCAGTCTTCAGCTTCATCAGCCAAAATATGGGTACCAAACTGCCCTTTCTAAGCTTTAGTGCATCCCATGACTCTGAAGATCTTCTCAATAGACTTCATCCATTTCTGTGCAGTATCTGGATCATGTGTACCCTCAAACGTAGTTGTCTTGTTATTCTAGAACTTTTCCAAATTAAGAAACATAGCGTCTCCGACATTCTGATTGTTACCCTCTATAGCCTGCATAATAGCATGTAACATAGCAGCAAGAGCAACATCATTTCTTCCCTCCAGATTGTTAAACAACGGTAATATAGGTTAGAATAAATATATGTCTATATTCACTCTACATACAAACTCTACTACGCACATGGCCTGATGGACCGACCTTCTCATACCAACTGTAACACCATACTACCCCCATAGATTAAATATGAAATAATTTGAAGAATGAATTAGGGTACAACCGTAGGATGTCACATCCCTTAAAATATCATAAAATATCAAGTCACTTTATTACTTCATTACTCAAAAAAATCAATCTTAATAGGAGAATGATTAAATTGATTCACTCTCATGGTACTAAGGCCTTAACAACAATATTCTCCATAAAAACGTGGTTCAACATAAATTTTTAAATAAGATACGTAACAAATAAAAACAACACAATTCATGACAAACTACCCTTATATCCCGTGTTACATATCAGAGCGACTCCTAAGACTCGATCAGGTAACATACGCTCCAAGCACTGCTCAGATACCTGATTATTTGTGCTCCCCATGGAGAAAAGACAGAACAACAAAAAAGGGGTAAGAATTACATTCAATAAATATACGGTGAATATCACATTCTAAGGAGTAGTATTTCACATAATTCACACCAACCAAATGATCAAAGTCCACAGAATTTATCTCAACATATTCATCATACTCACTTCACATTTAAATAAGTATAGAAGCAATGTGACTCACTAACAAAACACCATGCATGCGGTACCAACACGATCCATACAATTCATTATTTGAACCTGATTCCTGTCGGAATCAGAATAAGTCATATACGTTCCTCTGAACTATAACTTATCTCCAACAGAACTCCCACACGGAGTCTGAATGAGACTAGGCACCCATATGGATTCCCACGTAGGCTCATCTCAACACGACACAACATGAAATGCATGACATAAAATTATGCATAAGAAAATATCATTAATGCATAGCACACAATCCACATTGATCACACGTGAGTCATATACTCACCGTAATTCCCACTGGAACTACCATCTTTTCCCAGTACCATTCACATAGCAATGATCTCATCAATATAGGCCTTAACCACACATATCACAAAAATCCACACAAAATTCCATGTTTTATAACAATTCCTATAAATATCTGCCTCTCTATGTCTATTTATGTTATACTAGTCCTACAAACCAAAGGGAATTGCATTACATGCGAAATCAGAAAAGAAATCACAAACCAAGAATCGTATAGATTTATAATCAATCAACGAGGAGAATAACATACACAAAATATACATAAAAATCTTAAGAGGGGGAGAAACCCTCACTACCCCCTCATGTTATAATCACCATTAAAGAACCCATTATCCCCCCTTAACTTAGTTTTGGGCTTTGATCCTTCAACAATGGTGGAATCTCCTAGTCTCTGTCTTTCCCTAACTTCTCTTCCTTCTTTTTGTTTTCTTTTCACATGTTACAGTTTCTCAGAACCTATTCCAACTTCTCCCTAGTTATATTTTATTTTCCTTAATAATCAATAATAGTGATAATTATAATAATAATTATAATAATTATAATATCAATAAGAATAATATTATTAGTTGTAAAGATACCATATATCTAATAATAATATTTTTATTAATAATAATGGAATATTTCATCCTTCACCAATTATATTATTATTGTAACATTAGACTAAGTTTTATTCTAGTTATCTAATTATAACTAAGTTCTCACACACACACTTAGCTATGCCCGTATAATTTCACAATCAAAACACACAATGACTAAATATTTAAATGCTGTATTAGAATTATCCCCCACTTAAGATATTTTCGTCCTAAAAAATGTACATCATTAGAACAATTCTAGATACGACTCTCGCATCTTGCTCTCCAACTCCTAGGTCACACTCTCCTCATCATCTCCTCCCCAAGCTACTCTCACCAAAGGAATGTCTTTTCCTCTTAACTGTTTAATCTTACAATCCTCAATTATTATCAATGTCGTATGTATAGTAAGATTATCCCGAACCAAACCGAAGAAAGAACCATTAAAACATGTGGGTCAACGTTTAATCGATTCAACCGATTAAACCATAGTTGAACCGTATATTAAATTTAAAATAAGAAAATAAATAAATATATTATTAAACAACCTAATAAAAATAATTTATATCATGATTTATAGAATAAAATTCTCAAATAAATACGATACTAATAAACAAGCATACAAAAGAAGAAGAATGCAATTGCAATAACAAATCAGAAAATTATTCAAGGACCGATATTTATATATTTATCCTAATTGCTTAACTCAAAACCACAAGTTATTTATCAGTATAATTTTTCACATCTCTTCCAAGACCAACATTAGTTACCCCATGTCCACAAAAATTACATTATTTCTTCTCTTTCTATTTACATTTACATTGTCTCATGTCTTCCAAGTTTATTCTTTATTTTTCGTCTATACAATTTTAAATATTTGCTATAATTAATTTTTTAGATTTAAACAAAGAAATAAAATGAAGTAAAACATTAAAAACAAATTATATTTGGTTTTTTGTATCGTCTAGTTCATCAATGTAACACCCCACACATATATGCCTAGGATATATGTATATGGCATTAATATGGTACATAAAACATTCATGCACAAGCAGCAAAATAGATATAAGCATTAGTACATATTACAAATTTTTGCAGAAACTGTCATGGCCAAAATATATAAATCCCAATAAGTACTAATACATGATCCAAGGTACATAAACTGAAAATACAGAAAAGTAGGATAACGCCAAGAACATTGTCGACAAGCTAAGCCATCTTACCCTAGCCACGATCCTGCCTCAAACTACCTGAAAAAGATAATTGGAATAGGGTGAGATTACTAAATCCTAATGAGTCTCCCTATGATAAGGGTTCTCTCAGTAATATAGGGTACATGCATCAGAATGGATTCACCGAGAATCTGAGGTTGTATATCACAGTCTGGGTACAAACACACAACAAGGGTATACTACCATTGGAAGTCCCATAACTAACCAATGAGGCAACGAGAAAACATATGGCACAAAGGCCACAAATAATATGTAGACCCATACACATGTACGAGGAATCTAGAAGTATGTTCTACTTGCTCAATAGACTACACATTCACAACTTTGATGAGTCACCCCGTGCATCGCGTCAAGAGACTTGTACAAGCACAAGGAATGATGAAACAAATAATTCCTAATTGGAGTTCTATCTGCGACGAGTTAAACTCCAAGGTGACATTGCCTACGTGGAGTCTCCTCTCCGCCTATCATCACTCCTGCACATGTGAGCCTATTCAGCACAAGTTCAACATTAGGTACAAAAACACCGTCTTGACAAAACGAGCCCACTGGGCGAAAGCCTAATGGTATTTCCTACATAGCACCATTAAAGGTGAGTCCAAAGTGATATTGCCTATGTGGCATCACCCATAACACACATCAAGGTATCCCAGAACACACAACAAGGTATCCCAGAACACACAACAAGGCACAAACTAAAGAACACATAACATTAGTCGTGGTCATAAGTGATTTACCATCTATTAGCGGGCCTACTTCGATTCAAGCATATATCATGCAATTAAGCACCTCAAGCCACACAGGACATCTGAACATTCAATCAAAACGAATGGGAACATACATATGATCATATCATAACATTTATCATATAATGTGTCTTTAACATGTTAAGCATACACGTCATACACGTCCATAATGAACATACAAATTATTATCACATAATATATTTTGTCACCAACATGGATTAATCATACATAACATTTACGTGCGTTTAAAGAGCATACAAGTGTTCCTATCATGATCCCTACATGGACTCTAAATAAGAGGTAAAGGCATAAATTTAATCCATAACCATGTAGAGGATCGAACAAGCTTCATAATGCCTTAAAACGGGCTTTATTTCTAGTTTCAAACTAAAGTTACACAAACATTAGTGTTACAAAAATTTGCTATCCAGGGTAGTTCGCTAAGCGAGCTGTAGCGAGCCGGTAGCAAACCAAGTCAGTAGCTTCTCAATGTCCTAAAAGGAAAGGTTTACTAAGCCAACCTTTAGTGAAGCCCCGACTCGCCAAGAGAAGTCGTAGCGAATAATTACTTATTTTATTTTCCTCTAGTCCCAGACTTTCACAAAGCGAACTCCATAGAGAGTGCTACTTCACTAAGCGAATCATAGTTCGCTAAGTGAACTATGATGCGCAGGGAAAAACCAGAAAATGCAGATTTTGATCTTGGGTCTCCAAAGCCCAAGATTCCACATGCAATCTAGTATGAGCAATACATATAACGAAATAAAAGTGTATATACATTTTATTATGACATTAGGGTCAAAATCATGCATCATCAAGAGCTAGAAGCACATATCTATTTAACCTTATTTCCACATAAACCCAAATACTCTAAGTTTCTATTCTAGAGACTCACCTAAAAATTTGGTGATGAAGAAGCTGCAAATTAGAACAAGAAGGATGATGAACTAAGGGATATGGTATGATATTGGGACATGCAAGGTTGAAGAAGGCTTGAGAAACTTTCTCCTCCTCGTATTCTTCTCACGTTTCCCTTCCTCTCTTCCACTCCAATTTTGTTTTGTTTGATACAATACCAAAATGATATTCACACCAACATCCCCTTAAGTTTTCATTTGATTGGAAAATACCAATTTATCCTTCAACTATATTGTAATGACTAAGATACCCCTTGTTCAATTCCAACTAAATAAGAATTTATACTTCATAATTTTTTATCCATATCAACATTGTGAACTCACATATGTCATTTGATCAAATTTGGACCATAATTCCTCAAGAAATTGGATCAGATCATCAAAAGGGAAAAATGGTCAAAATTAGGGTTATGACTGAAAGGGCAATTTCTGATTTTTGACCTAGAAAATGGTTATTTTGTTTGAGACATGATCTCAAGGTTTCAAATGTATCATTTTGACCCAATGGTATGACTCAAAACATTGCTCAAGGTCATTTGTTTGATAGTTGATTTTCAATCAACTGATCAAAAGTCAATTGTACACTGAAAAGTCAAACTTTGACTTTTTGGTTAAAATCAAGTGTCAAAGATCACAATTCATCAAAACATGTCAAAACATGAAACTTGTTCATCAAGAAATCAAAAAGTCAATATTTTATTTTGAAAAGTCAAAATTTCCAAACTTAGGAATTTTTTTAAGTGTTGAAAACTTCGTATTTTTTTCACAACTTTGAGCCAATTTTTCACCATGATGCAAGATGATTCAAAGGAAACTTTCAACATGAAAGTTTTAGATCTCAATGAGATCTAAAATATTTATTTACACAACTTCTCCTATAAATGCATGTATTTCAAGTTATGATTTTGTGAATACATGTTCATGAAACTTGAAAACTTAGTGAAATTTTGCCCTAGTTTAGGCAGGATTTTGACCTAACTTCATGGAAACTTTTCACATAGTTACAAGGGGAATTTTCCAAAGTGATTCAAACAGGGATTGTAGAGTACATTACAAGCTTTCTAAAATGTCCAAGAACTCCTTGAGATCATGTTTGAGCAAGTAGAATCGAAGGCATGAAGTTGGCATTTCATTCTTGAATTATAGGTCATTTTAATGATGAACAAGAATTCAAATTCATGCTAGGATGCACAATCTTTGCTTTGCAGGCCTCAAACTTGCTTGGCACTCCATAATTAATGTTTGGCACAACTGTTAGAGGCTTCAACTCAAGCATTCAATGCATTGCCCCTGCTTAATGCCATTTTGGGAAAAAAGTGCACATTGCCATTTTGGAAAAGTAGCTTTTATGCACAAAATCAGTTCTGGAGGTTTGCAATTGTTTTCTTCTGATCACACACAACTATCACCCAAAAGAAACTTGTATAAAGCTTCTAACAACTCAGCCCATGCTTTTACTTCACCTTGAAACTATATTTCCACTTTTCTTCAAAATCAAGTAAGATAGTCATAACTCTATATCTTGCACTTCTGACCATCTCAAGTGATATAACCTTTTCCTTACTTATACACAAGTTGTTTGCATCAAAACACACGAATAGACAAGCTCAAAAAACACATATGAACATCGAACTGCATCTCAGACTTCCATTGTTGCATATTCTGGCCAGAAATCCCAAAATCAAAAACTACTCGTGCGTTTTGTGGCATTTTGCTTCCAAAAGCTTCCAAACATCATACATAAGCCATCCTTGTCCCTGTTACATGACTATAACACCATATTCACCCATTTCCAAGTTCAAAAACAAAGCATCACAATTGGACTTCTCCATACCATTCCAGCCACCTTCAGCTCAAGCCAGCCATTGCATTAGCTTCCTAGAGGTCCAAGGAAGCTAACATGATCATCCCATCACTTGAAACAAGCTCAAACTCATTTCACGATTTCCAGTTTTGAGGTATCACTACGCCAAAAATGATTTTTTGTATCACCTAATTTAATAGCACTTTTAAAAAAATGCTATTAAAATGGAAAAAACACATTTATAATAGCACTTTTTAATCGGGCGCTATTATATAATACAGACTATGTAATTTTGATAGCACTTTGTACCAGAACGCTATTATTAAACTTCTTTAAGATAACATTTTGTATAAAACGCTATTATTTGACTACCTATATAATAGCATTTATTAAAAAGCGCTATGTTATATATAATAATGAATTAATTAATTAATTGATAAAAAAAAACAAAACAAATTTTCAGAAAATTGGGTGTTGGTGCTATTTAAGAAAACTTTATGGGTGATTTTGACAGTTGCACGTCCAAACAACAAGACTGGAGACACCTCCTTGTCAATCGTCTCTGAGCTTTCCGATCTCCGCCGCTCTCAATCCGTGTCACTCCCGGTAAGTCATCCACCACCGTTCTCCGTTCTTTTCTCTTCTCTATAGCTTTGCCCCACTTGTATCAATCTCATTATCTCTTCTGGTTTGCCCGCAAAGTGTTTGATAAATGTTCTGACCATGGTTTTCTATCAACCTTAGAGAAAGAGGAATCATCAATAACACTATTCATTCTCCTCTAATAGTTTCCCTTTCAAATTGCTTATTTCTTTTAGGGAATAGTATTATGATAATTTGCTTACAAGCACCCAAGGAGTTCAACAAAGAGTGAAGGTTGGACCACAGTATGGTCCAAACCTGATAATATATGTCTTTATACTGTCAGTTCTGGTAGTGGTGTTTGTGGATACAATAGCTTCTGCACTTTGGGACAGGATAAGAGACCAACGTGTCAGTGTCCAAAAAGTTACTCTCTAGTTAATCCTGATGATCCATATGGTAGCTGCAAGCCAGATTTTATACAAGGATGTGAAGAAGATGAACTGAGTAAAAGAAAGGATCTCTATGACTTTGAGGTTTTGATTAACACTGATTGGCCTTTCTCAGATTCTGTGCTTCAAAGGCCTTTTACTGAAGAACTGTGTAAAGAAGCTTGTATGGGAGATTGCATGTGTTCTGTGGCTATTTTCAGGTTAGGTGATAGTTGTTGGATGAAGAAGTTACCACTCTCAAATGGGAAAGTTGATCCAACACTTAATGGTGCTAAGGCTTTCTTGAAAGTGAGAAAAGATAATACCTCCCTCCAGTCCTTTGATTTTCCTCCATTTCCAATCATTGCGAACAAGAATAATAATAGGGAAACGTTGGTTTTGGTTGTTTCTGTGCTTTTTGGTAGCTCTGCTATTCTCAATGTTGTATTGCTTGTAGAAATATGTTTCAGCACCTCCATGATTGTTCAGTCAAAGAAGAAGCTTAGAAGAGTTAGCAGAAGTGAAACTAGTGTTGAAACTAATTTGCGTTGCTTCACTTACGAAGAGCTTGAAGAAGCTACTAATGGATTTGACAAAGAGATAGGAAGGGGAGCTTTTGGTATAGTTTATGAAGGAGTCGTCAACAACAACACATGTTCCGAAACTCGTGTGGCTGTGAAAAAGTTGAACAATTTTTTGTTGGATCAAGCTCATAGAGAATTCAGGAATGAACTGAATGTCATTGGTCTCACTCATCATAAGAACTTAGTTCGTTTACTTGGATTTTGTGAGGGTGGAAGTGAAAGATTGCTTGTTTATGAGTACATGAGCAATGGCACTTTGGCAAGTTTACTTTTCAATGCTGATGAGAAATAGAAACCAAGTTGGAAACTAAGGCTTGAACTTGCAATAGGAATAGCAAGGGGACTTGTGTATTTACATGAAGAGTGCATTACTAGGATCATCCACTGTGACATAAAGCCTCAAAATATACTTCTTGATGATTACTTCAATGCAAGAATTTCTGACTTTGGACTAGCCAAGTTGATGAACATGAATCAAAGCAAAACCAACACTGGCATTAGGGGAACAAAAGGGTATGCTGCACTTGAATTGTTTAAGAACATGCCTATCACAGCTCAAGTGGATGTGTATAGTTATGGAGTAGTGCTACTTGAGATTATTTCATGTAGAAGATGTGTTCAAGAAATGGAACAAGAAGATGAAGAGAAAGCAATATTAACTGATTGGGCTTATGATTGCTACAAGGATGGTGCTGTAGATGCATTGGTTGAGGGTGACAATGAGGCATTGGATGACAAAGAAAAGTTGGAGAAATTGGTAATGATTGCAATTTGGTGTGTTCAAGAGGACCCAGTTCTTAGACCAAGCATGAGAAATGTGATACATATGCTTGAAGGTATTGTTGAAGTGCAAGTTCCACCATACCCCTCACAAATTAGTATTCAATATTCTCTAATTTAATAACTTGGTTTGCAAGATTTGCAGATTGTGCTAATCCTTGTTTTATTGTTTTAATTGAAACTGTAAAATTTGAATTTATGTCTCTGTATCAAGCTGTGGTTTTTTGTTCCTTGAACAGTAGTATTTGAGGTTCAAGATTGATTAGTTTACTGGGTATGAATAAACTTGATTACCCAGTTGTCTTGGATAATGTTAGTTTAATTATAAATTATCATATGTTTTCTACAAAATAAAATGCAACGTTAAATAGTTTACATATTATGATTAATCTAATTATATTTTACTAGATAGATTGCATTTCAAATCAATTTCCAGTTTGTGTGTTTGTACAATATTATGATTAATCTAATTATATTTTACTAGATAAAATGCATTTAAAAACAAACTTTCTGTACAAAATTATATTTTATTGGTTTAGAAGATATGGCACAGAAGATATTGTACTGTACTTATTAAAAATATTGTACCAAATATGTACCATTTATTAGCACTTTATTTGAAAGCGCTATCAAAGATATGTTATATATTAGCGCTTTTTGTTTAGAGTGCTATAAAAAAACAAACAAAAAACATGCAAAATACTGACTTTGATAGCACTTTAATTAAAACGCTATTATAAATTGGTACTTTAATAGCGCTTTTAAAGTGCTATTAAATAAGAAATATTTACAATAGTGGCGCGGTTAATAGCACTTTTAAGTGCTATCAAAAACAAAAAAAAGCGCTATTAAATAGCTTATTTGGCGTAGTGTATTTTTCTTGAATTTATGTCTCATTATTTAGGATTTGTTAGGCTTGCATTTATGAAGATAGAATGTAGATATCATTTCCCTGAAACTATACATGTCCATAGATTTCATTTATGTTTCTTGAGCATGGAGAATTTTGAGTTTAAACTTGCTGAAACATTTAGGTCAGAATTTGGTACTTTCATAAATCCATCCTTATCTTTAAATGTTAGCTTAAATTAGTTACATGGTTGGATTCGTGGTGAAAAAATACACAAGTTTCATGTTTACATTTTTGAAAATGGTTGAAGAATGAGCAAGTTACAAATCCTTTGGCTGGAGGTTGAAAGTGAAGTACAGTCAGCGTGCTGGTAACCAAGAGGGCGTGGGTTCAACACCCAATGCGCTACCTTTTTTTTCATTTTTCACATTTTCATACTTTTTTTGTCACAAACACACACGCCTGGGCCTTAATACAGTGGGCCTTGGTATTTTGCTGGCTTCAGCACCCCTGGCCTTGCTTCAGCACCCCCTGGTCATTTATTTCTTTATTTTATTTTATTTTATTTTTATCTTTTAGTTTATTTCACTTTCATATTTTTATTTTATTATTTTTATTATTAATATTATTATTAGTATTAATAAAAAAATCCAAAAATATTTATTTTATTATTTTACACTCATTTTTATTTTATTTCTCTTTATAAAAATTAAAAAAAGAACAAAAACAATTTTCTTAGCAAATTAATTTCTCTTTTTTTATGAATTAATATTTAGGCTTACGATTAATGACTACATTATTTTCTTTTCTTAAATAAAATTAATTTAGAACTTAGTTATTTTAATTAATTAATTTTCCTATTATTTTTATTATTCAAAGCCTTTTCATGAAAAACCCTAAAAAATCATTTTTAACTTAATATTCTTTGTTAATTAATTTAGGTTTTAATTTTAGTTAATTTCCATTAATTATTTTCTTAATTAGGTCAAGATTAAAATCCTTTCATAAAAATCCAAACAAAATCATTTCTTTTCCCATTTACATTCTTGCAATTTTATTTTTAATTTTGTACAATATTCAATTTGGTTGTAATAATTATTTAGATTTAATTTTCTTGCAATTTCCCCATTTGTAAATTTGTTCACCCCCCTCCCCTATTGATGTAATAGCTTAGTATTTTTATTTTCTGCAATTTAATGCTTTATATATAAATGCTAGTAAATTAGGGTTTGTATGGAAAGATAAAATCAATGCTTAAAAAACCCTAATTCAAAGATAAAATAATGCATGTAAATCAATACACTTGCACACTTACACCCTTAGGGTAAATCCACTTGTTGCCTTATAAAAAATGGTCATGATACGCATGTAAGATGTCTTAGCAAAAACAAACAAAATACAAGATCATAGTCCCTCAATGACGCTACCAATGTTGCCTTTCAAAATGATCTTAGTCCCTCAAAGAGAATTGCTAAGATATCTCACAACATTGCTATCATGGCTATACGATGACCCATGCCTGTCCCTTTACATCCAAATATAGATTTTCTTACCAAATCAATGGTAAGATAACAATGTTAAAGGAAAGAGGAAATAAACAAGAAAGACTTTTGAGTAGGTAGAATGTTCCTAGTTGCTTGCTCATTTTCAAAACAAAACATCCTTGCTATTTAAAAAAAAAAACACCAACACTTTCAAAACACCTTTCAAACTTGAAACATTTGCAAAAGATCAACACTTTATATACATTCTTATGAACGAGAATCATTACAAAGTTTGCCTAAACGATGACGCCTTTTCAAAATACTTTCAAAAATCACACAAAGCACATTTTCAAACAAAAGCAAGTGATCTAGCAAGCAACTAAGAGCCCGTAGATAACTACGGATGAAAAGGATGCTAATACCTTCCCTTTTCATAATCTACCCCCCGAACTCAAGAAAACATCTCAAAAGGTCTTTCCTGTTCTTTTCCAACTTTCCTTTTGGATAAAAGAAATGTCGGTGGTGACTCTTGCTAACCGCAACATTTTGTGATCGAACGCAAAACAACCAAATTAGTTCTCCCACCGCGTTACAGAACTGGCGACTCTGCTGGTGAATTATTTTAAAAGTGGGGTTATCTTAGGGCTAGATCACATTTACTTGCTTTATTTGTTTGACTTATATGCTATACATTATGGTTCCTTGTTTAGGCTTGCTTTGATCCTCCACCCGGATCTGGGACACCTTGTCAGGTAAGTAGTAATAGATTATGGAAATTGTACGGTGTAGACCGATATGGTTGAAACAATAGCTACGTTAGTGTGACGCGTTTGTGGGTACGAGTATCCCTTGTGTTGAATCGAGGAGAATACGAGGCCGTTGAGTGGCGTCATGAAGCATTAAATGACTTTAGAACCTTAATTCAACAAACTTGGCCAATTAGGACGTAGTGAGATAACCGGTTTCGGTGGAAAGCTAAATATTGGTTGATACTCGATACTACACTCATTGAGACTATACTTTTGGGATATCCCGGCCGCAAGAAAAGATTGATTGTGCTAGGACAATGCCTAAAATAAAGGTCAGTGATATTGAGATCCCTTAGAACCCAGTTACTATTAACTAGGATAGGTTTGGGCCAACTAAACTTCAAGAGGGTACTTACCTACAAACTCCATACAAGCCTAAGCCTAAGGATTTGTTTTTGCCTTGTGTGTATATGTTACTAGTACATAACATCATGAACATCATACGCAATCTCACTAACCATTTCAAGGATTTAGGAATTTATCTTTGTTTTTGTTTTGTAGGCCATGAACTTCGTCCGAAGAAATACCATTTGAATCAGCTTCGTGAAAGCACACCCTCAGCTCTAAGAGTTAGCATCAAGGGTGCCCAAATATTCTCCTTTTAACAAGAAATATGGACGACTCCTCAGTTTGGCTACCTTCAATTTCCAAGAGGATGTGATGTGTGTGATATTTGAATTATTTGATCCCATACAACATTGCTTCACCATTACAACCCAAATGCTCTTTGTGCTTACCATTTAGAAAGTCCATGTCATGATACGAACGACTGATGGGTTTTGAAAAACAAGGTGCAAGACCTTCTCGAGGCAAAAGAAATTGAGTTTGATGCTCCTGAGATCCCAAATTTTATCACCTCTCTTATGCCCAAGCACTGCCGTGATGTTAACGCTGTTGAAGATGATGTGTTTGTTACTGTTGTTGATGAACTTGTTACACCTCTCCTGACCATCAAAAGGAACCAGTTGAAGGCCGGTTTAATTTCGGGTTGTGGCGAAGACTGCCACCTCTGTTTATCCCTACCAACTTGTTGTCATTTATTGAAAGCAGGTGTCCAGCGCATGATGGATGACAAAGAGATTTTGTTTGGAAAGACTCTCGTTCCAAACATTTCTTACAAGGATGTTTCAATAGTAACCATTTCCACCAATCCTCCTAGGGTCTCCACCAAAAGACCTGTTAGGATTACATTTGTTCTGAAAGTTACTCCACTGATAATTACTATGCCAGGTCCAATCCCGTACTCCTCAGATAAAACTGTCCCCTGGAACTATGGGGGTGACGTCTACTACCACGACGTCAAGCAAGATTGGCTGGATGATGAAGACTCGATTTTTGAGAGGGCTGACCCCGACATTAGCAACATTGTGGGAACCAGAAAAATAATCAGAAAAATAACCAGAAGTGGGAGAGTGTTCTCCCCTGAGATTGCTCCTCCGAAAACTGTTACCGGTCCTGTAATCATCCTTGCTTTTATTCTTGTTTATACTACTACTATTGTTCCAGTGGTTACCCCAACTGACACCCCTATCATCGAGTCGACCGAGACTCAGGGCAAAGGCATTTTGGTTGAACCTGTCTGGATGAAGGCGCAACTAGTATCTATCCCAGAGGCTTCCAAGAAGGAGATGGAAGAAATTTTGAAAATTATAAAGAGAAGCGACTACAATGTAGTCGAACAGCTAGGGTAGACCCCTTCACAGATTTCTATACTGGCTTTATTGTTGTGCTCCAAAGCTCATGCGAAGGCCTTGGTGAAATTTCATAAAACTGCCCATGTGCCACAGGAAACCTCTGTTGACCAATTTGAAGATTGTGTATCCAGTTTGACCGCTGATAATGGTTTGGGCTTTTCTGATGCTGATCTTACACCTAGAGGGAGGAAACACAATAAGGCGTTGCATGTATCTTTCGAATGCAGAGGCACTACTTTGGCCCATGTCCTGGTAGATATTGGTTCATCTTTGAATGTGCTGCCTAAGAAGGCTCTGGATAGACTGGACTATGAAGGTTTGACCTTAAAACCCAACAACATAGTGGTAAGGGCCTTCGACGGTTCAAAGAGAATGGTGCATGGGGAGGTGGACATCCCCATTAAAGTTGGAACTCAGACCTTTGATTCAACTTTCTATGTAATGGATATTCTCCCTTCCTATTTCTGTTATTGGGACGACCTTGGATTCATGACATTGGTGCTGTCACCTCTACATTACATCAGATGTTGAAATACCCAACCAAGGTAAAAATCATCACTGTCAATGGAGAGGAGGAATATATGGTCAGTCACCTGAACTCCTTCAGATATGTGGAAATTGATGGTGAATTCATCGAAACTATGTGTCAGCATTTTGAGGAACTCCCACAAATAGTTGCAGCAACCAAGACTGTTTCCAAAGTTCAGAAGATCACCAGACCTCCGTTGAAGATGGCTTCTCTAAAAGATGCCAATGCAGTAGTCGAAGAAGATGGGTGCACTATTTGGGGACAACTCCCGGATATCCCCTACAAGTATGACAAATTTGGTTTGGGTTTTACTTCAGGAGACCAAAAAGTTGTTCGTCGTGCTCATACCAGGGGACCACCTTTGCGGATCAGGAACTATGGAGTCAACGCAGTGGAGGATAGTGATGACGGTTGTGACCTGGAAGAATGAATTTTCCCAACTATCAGCGGAGGACTCAACAACTGGGAAGCCAAATATTTTATCCCAATTACTTTTATCCAATAGTAATTGTCTTTAAATTTTTGTCGGACTTGTAATAATTAAACAATTGATACTTTTAAAACCTTGTGTCTTGCCCGAGGCACAACGGTCCATTTGTAAGGGTTGTTACTTCATTTTCATATGTCATCAATGAATCAAGGACGTCTTTGCATACAAACTTTACGCTCTTTGTTCTTATTTTTCTACATTTTTATTTTTTCAATGATAGCTATGCTCTTACACACACTCACATATCAAAATGCAGATCCACATCCACTCAGGATCCCATGGGTAACGATTCTGCTATGGCCTATTGTGACTTTGAAAATCCGATCTACCAAGCCGAAGACGAAGGTGAGGAAGATTATGAAGTACCAGGGGAACTATCCAGGTTACTATAACAGGAAGAAAGGACCATACGTCCCCACGAAGAACTGGTTGACAGAGTTAACTTAGGTACCGAAGAGGACAAGAAAGAAGTCAAGGTGGGTGCCAATCTGGAACCGAGTATCAAGGAGCGCTTAACTCAGTTACTACATGACTATGTTGAGGTCTTTTCTTGGTCATACGAAGACATGCCAGGAATTGACGATGATATTGTGTTCCATCGTCTACCGACAAAAGAAGACTGCCCTCGGGTAATAATAGAAAGACCGTCGCATACGGCCAGACATGTCAGAGAAGATCAAGACTGAAGTCATGAAAAAATTCAACACCGGATTCTTAGCCGTCACTTCCTATCCACAATGGGTTTCCAATGTTGTTCCAGTACCTAAAAAGGACGGTAAAGTATGCATGTGTGTGGATTACAAAGATTTGAATAGGGCAAGCCCTAAGGATGATTTCCTGCTTCCACATATCGATATTCTGGTTGACAATACCGCATAGCATAAAGTGTTATCATTTATGGATGGTTTCTCAGGCTATAATAAAATTAAAATGGCACCTGAGGACATGGAGAAAACGACCTTCGTCACACAGTGGGGAACATTCTGTTACAAGGTTACGCCGTTCAGGTTGAAAAACGCTGGGGCAACTTATCAACGCACCATGGTAGCTCTATTTCACGATATGATCCATCAAGAAATAGAGGTCTATGTGGATGACATGATATCCAGATCTCAAACTGAAGAGGAATATCTTGACCATTTTTAGAAGCTGTTTAAAAGGCTAAAGAAATACAAGCTAAGGTTGAACCTGAGTAAATGCACATTTGGAGTGAGGTCCGGTAAACTCCTAGGCTTCATCGTAGCGGTAAAGGTATTGAAGTGGACCCTACAAAGGTAAAAGCAATACAAGAAATGCATGCTCCTCGCACCGAGAAGGAGGTCATAGGATTCTTAGGACGGCTAAACTACATTGCCAGATTCATTTCTCACCTAACTTCTACTTGTGAACCAATCATCAAATTACTGTAGAAAGATCAAGTACTCAAATAGAATGATGAATGCCAAGCTACCTTTGATAAGATCAAAGAGTACCTTCAAGAGCCTCCTATTTTAATGGCTCCAGTCGAGGGAAGACCTTTGATCATGTATTTAACCGTCTTGGAAGAATCAATTGGGTGTGTCTTGGGGCAGCATGACGAGTCTGGCCGAAAAGAGCATGTTATTTACTACCTGAGCAAAAAATTTACCGACTATGAAACAAGATATTCACTGCTCGAGAAAACTTGATACGCTCTGGCATGGGCTGCTCGCCGACTAAGACAATATATGTTGACCCATACCACCTTATTGATATCCAAGATGGATCCAATTAAATACATATTCTAGAAACCCGCCCTCTCTGGAAGAATAGCAAGATGGCAGATGATCCTGACTGAATACGACATTCAGTACACTACCCAAAAACCAATAAAGGGCAGTGTGCTAGCCGATCACCTTGCTCATCGGGCTGTGGATGACTACCAGTCCATGAAATTCTAATTCCCAAATGAAGACATCATGATGGTAAATGATTTTGTAGAACTCAGACCATATGACAGACCTGAACAAGGATCCCGATTTACCTTGGTTTTTGAAGGAGCTTCCAATGCACTCGGCAATGGCATAGGTGTTGTGGTCATGTCCCCTGAAGGATGTCATACTCCCTTCACTGCAAGACTTTGTTTCAATTGTACCAATAATATGGCGGAATATGAAGTGTGTATTATGGGTCTCAAAGCTGCCATCTATTTGGGAATCAAGTCCTTAAGTGTATTCGGAAATTCAACCTTAGTCATCAGTCAGATCAAAGGAGAATGGGATACGAAGCACCCTAATCTCATCCCCTATAAAGAACATGTGTTGACGTTAATCCCACATTTTAAGGAAATTACCTTTGATCATTTTCCACGAGAGGAAAATCAACTAGAAGACGCGCTAGCCACCATGTCATCCATGTTTAAACTCAAGTAAGGTAACGAGGCTCCCCAGATCACTATTGAGTGGATGGATGAACCAGCTTACTGTCATGAGATCGATACTGAAGAAGTAATGGACAAGGATTGGTTCCATGAAGTTAAGAGGTATCTCGAGGCCCAAGAGTATCCGGAGGGAGCTTCATTCAATGATAAGAAGATCTTGAGAAGATTATATGCTAAGTTCTTCCTCAGTAATGGCATTCTCTACAAGCGCAACCATGACTCCACTTTGCTTTGTTGCATAGACAAGAGTGAGGCAGACAAGATCCTGGATGATCTACATGAAGGCACTTTTGGCACCCATTCTAGTGGACACACGATGGATAAAAAGATCCTACGGGCAAGGTACTACTGGTCTACCATGGAAGCAGATTGCCATCAGCATTCACGAACCTGTCACAAGTGTCAGATCTATGCTGACAAAGTACATGTGCCTCCAGTTCCTCTAAACATCCTGACCGCTCCTTGGCCATTCGCGATGTGGGGAATCGATATGATTGGAGAAGTCAAACCTACAGATTCTAATGGACACCGCTTCATCTTGGTGGCCATTGACTACTTCACGAGGTGGGTTGAGGCAGCTTCTTTCGCTTTTGTTATCAAGAATGTTGTGGTTTGATTCATCAAACAGAATCTCATCTTTCGGTATGGTATCCCGGAGAGAATCATCACCAACAATGGTACGAATCTCAATAATACTATGCTCACCGCACTATGTGCGTAATTCAAGATCCAGCACCATAATTCTTCTCCTTACCGACCAAAGATAAATGGCGCTGTCGAAGCCACAAACAAAAACATTAAGAAGATCATACAAAAAATGATAGTGACCTACAAGTACTGGCATGAGATGTTACCATTTTCTCTCCATGGTTACCGTACCACGACGCACACGTCAACAGGGGCAACTCCTTTCTCTTTGGTATACGATATGGAAGTTGTCCTACCAATTGAAGTCCAAATATCTTCTCTAAGAATCATAAAGGATGCAAGGCTGAATGAAGATGAATGGATCCAAACTCGACTTGACCAGTTGAACTTGATTGATGAGAAGAGGCTTACGACTGTCTATCATGGTCAGATGTAACAAAAACGTATGATCAAAGATTTTAACAAGAAGGTCAGATTTCAGGTATATCGAGTTGGTGACTTGGTAATCAAGCGTATCATATTGCCACAAGGTGATCCCAGGGGAAAATGGACTCCTACATACGAAGGACTATTTATGATTAAAAGCATATTCTCTGGTGGAGCAATGATCTTAACCACTATGGATGGCGACGACCTTCCGATCCTTTAAACGCGGACATAGTCAAAAGATACTACGCATGAATAAAGACCTGCTATGTTGACCAGCCTAGGCAAAAATTAGGGCATCCCAGTGAACCAAAAAGGTTCAGGCAAAAATTAAGGATAAAATACAAAAAAATCTATACACCCGGAAAGCTGAAAACCCGAAAGGGCGGCTTGGGCAAAAAAGGGTATCCCAGTGGACTTAAAACCCGAAAGGGCGGTCCAGGAAAAAGTTAGGGAATTGAAGCGTATGAATATGTCCCATTAGATCACCTTATAAACAGCCTCCAATATCGACTAACAAACTCAAACGGTTCTAATCAATCCAATCAACTTTGGACAAAGCAGCAAGTGGGCAAGACGCTCAGAGACATTAAGGCTATAACAGAATGGGAACCCCATGGGATTATTTCACATAACTATCTTTTATTTGTATCAATTTTCATTTTCTACAACGACATTCTCTTACTAGAATGTTCGTCTTGTTGAACAAAAAATACTTATTCAATTTAATACAATCCTTTGAAAGTGTAAAACTATCTGTTTTTCTTTTATTTTCGTGTTTTGTTTGCGAAAACGTCCAATGATTATTTTTGAACATATGCATTTGAACGTGACTACTGTTTACAAATGAGCAAAAAAAGGCGAACAGAAAATAGAAAGACAATCACTAATGGCTTTAAGAAATAGGATAATATCTTTAGACTATTCCAACAAAATCCCCCGCAGGTACTTTTTCCAGCAAGAGCGGAAATCAGGACATCCCACTACAGGATCGCTAACACATCCTAATGGTATCAAGTGCTCTCACATCCTCGACGGAACAAAACTTCCAGTTACCGCTCCGAAGATTCCCCAGCGAAGGTCGCCCAGTTTCTCAAGATTCCCCAGCAGGATTTCACGAGGTCCACAAGAAATGCACGGCGTTTCCCTTCCACGACAGACTTTATTTCTCTAATAAATGGAAACTCATCAACACTTTAACTTCAAAATACGAATACTTACATTCCCAGCAGTACTCAGGGATTTGTTTTCCCCAACTCCAGGAACACGGCGGCATAACAATTAACGTGTCCATACATTACATTCATATGTCATAGCATTGACAACATAGATACATACCGTGCAATCTCATTTATTTTGAGAAACAACATTATACCGTGCATTTCATACATCATGGAATTGCATGCAACTAACCTTTCATCTTTTCAGGAAAGATCGATCAACAGAAAATTATCATCAAATTTTCAACAAGTGAATTACAGATCAATTCCCAAGAAAGGACTGGTCAACCATCTACGTAACAAATATTTCTTTCAGACCCCTGTTAGTTCAGTTTAAATCTCTCAATGGTTTATTCTGATTCTTTCACGCAGACGTCTTCTCTGGTTCAGATAAATCTCGTAATGATTTGTTCTGATTCTTCTCTAGATCCCTGTCGGTTCAGCTTAAATCTCTCAATGATTTATTCTGATTCTTTCCCGCAAACACTTTCTCTGGTTCAGTCTAAATCTCTCAATGATTTATTCTGATTCTTCTCCAGATCCCTGCTGGTTCAGATAAATCTCTCAATGATTTATTCTGATTCTTTCCTAGTAGACATTTTCTTTGGTTCAGATAAATCTCTCAACGATTTATTCTGATTCTTCTCCAAATCCCCGCTGGTTCAGATAAATCTCTCAATGATTTATTCTGATTCTTCTCTAAACCCCCGCTGGTTCACATAAATCTCTCAATGATTTATTCTGATTCTTTCCTAGTAGACGTTTTCTTTGGTTTACATAAATCTCTCAAAGATTTATTCTGATTCTTCTCCAAATCCATGTTGAATCAGATAAATCTGTCAATGATTTATTTTGATTCTTTCTTAGAAGGAACTTTCTCTGGTTCAGATAAATCGCTCAAAGATTTACTCTTATTCTCTCCAGTTAAAGAATATTCAAGACCTCTTTTGGTTCAATTTAAACCTCTCAACAGTTTACCCTGATACTTTCCAAATGAACATTTCTGGTTTAGATGAATCGCTCCAAGAGTTATTCTAATTCTTCCTAGTCAAACAACATACAAGACTTCTTCTAGTTTCAGATGAATCGCTCCAAAGATTTGTTCTGATTCTTTTCCAGTTGAAATCAAGTTCAGACTTAGTCCAGTTTCTGTCAACAGTCACCTTTGGATGGCATCTACAAGCCAATCTCCGGAAAATCTCCCTCATCCCTCCAAAGGGCATCTATAAGCCCATTCACAATTCATCTTCGAGTGTAAATTTCTGGGCACTCTAGTGTTCAATCATCTTCCACCTTCAAGTCACGAATGGCGGATCCGCCAATCTAACTCTTCAAGTTTAAGAAGATTGAACAGGGGAAGTTGTTGTACCAGGAAATTTTCCCACTCATTTATCAAGAATTTTCTCACAAGATCTCCTTTGGTTCAAGACTGCAGAATGGTTGATCAGCTCAATACACCTCCTTAAGCACTGATGACTGAAATTAGGGTTTGAGACTGCACAAGGATAATTGAACTTTTAATTCCTCGTATGACTTTCATGGATCATTATGGACCCCCAAGATTTCTCATGTCAAGTTTCATGTCTTGGATCACATTTTTGCTCAATTAATTGATCAGTTGACCTAAAAATTAGTTGTATTAGGGAAAAAGTCAAACGTGGTCAATTTATAGTCAAACTTCATAATTTTTTAACCATATCATCATTGTGAACTCACATATGTCATTTGATCAAATTTGGACCACAATTCCTCAAGAAATTTGTTCAGATCATCAAAAGGGCAAAATGGTCAAAATTAGGGTTTTGACTGAGAAAGGGCAATTTCTGATTTTTGACCTAGAAAATGGTTATTTGGTTTGAGACATGATCTCAAGGTTTCAAATGCATCATTTTGACCCAATAGCATGACTCAAAACATTTCTCAAGGTCATTTCTTTGATAGTTGATTTTCAGTCAACTGATCAAAAGTCAACTGCACACTAAAAAATCAAACTTTGACTTTTTGGTCAAAATTAAGTGTCAAAGATCACAATTCATCAAAACATGTCAAAATATGAAACTTGTTCATCAAGAAATCAAAAAGTCAAGATTTTATTTTGAAAAGTCAAAGTTTCCAAACATAGAAATTTTTGTAAGTGTTGAAAACTTCATATTTTTTCACAACTTTGAGCAAATTTTTCACCATGATGGAAGATGATTCAAAGGAAACTTTCAACATAAAAGTTGTAGATCTTAATGAGATCTAAAACATTTCTTTACACAACTTCTCCTAGAAATCCATGGATTTCAAGTTATGATTTTGTGAATACATGTTCATGAAACTTGGAAACTTAGTGAAATTTTGCCCTAGTTTAGGCAGGATTTTGACGTAACTTCATGGCAATTTTTCACATAGTTCCAAGGGGAATTTTAAAAAGTGATTCAAAGAGAGGTTGTAGAGACTTGTACAAGCACATGGCATGATGAAACAAATCATTCCTAATTGGATTTCTATCTGCGACGAGTTAACCTCCAAGGTGACATTGCATACGTGGCGTCTCCTCTCTGCCTATCATCACTCCTGCACATGTGAGCCTATTCGGCACAAGTTCAACATTAGGTACAAAAATGTCATCTTGACAAAACGAGCCCACTGAGAAAAATCCTAATGGTCTTTCCTACATGGCACCATTAAAGGTGTGTCTGAAGTGATATTACCTATGTGACATCACAACCATTCCCCATACCAAGCACGCCGATACGATCCCCACAAGGGGGGAAATGCCCCAAAGGACCCCCAACTGCACATCACAATGGTAGCTCAGGTGCGTATGACATACCCATAACACACATCAAGGTATCCTAGAACACACAGCAAGGTATCCCAGAACACACAACAAGGCACGAACTAAAGAACACACAACATTAGGCAAGGTCATAAGTAATTTACCATCTATTAGCAGGCGTACTTCGATTCAAGCATATATCATGCAATTAAGCACCTCAAGCCATATAGGAAAATACATATGAACATTCAACCGGAACGAATGGGAACATACATGTGATCATATCATAACATTTCATATAATGTGTCTTCAACATGTTACGCATACACGCCATACACGTCCATAATGAACATACAAATTATTATCACATAATACATTTCGCCACCAACATGGATTAAGCATACATAACATTCATGTACGTTTAAAGAGCATACAAGTGGTCCTATCATGATCCCTTCATGGACTCTAAATAAGAGGTAAAGGCATAAGTTTAATCCATAACCATGTAGAGGATCGAACAAGCTTCATAATGCCTCAAATCGGGCTGTATTTCGAGTTTCAAACTCAAGTTACACAAACTTTAGTGTTACAAAAATTTGATGTCCTGGGTAGTTCGCTATGTGAGCTGTAGTGAGCCAGTAGCAAACCAAGTTAGTAGCTTCTCAATGTCCTAAAACGAAAGGTTCGCTAAGCAAACCTTTAGTGAAGCCCCGACTCATTAAGAGAACTCGTAGCGAGTAATTACTTATTTTATTTTCCTCCAGTCCCATACTGTCGCTAAGCAAACTCCATAGAGAATGATACTTCACTAAGCGGACCATAGTTCGCTAAGTGATCTATGATGCGCAGGGAAAAACCAGAAAACGCAGATTTTGATCTTGGGTCTCCAAAGCCCAAGATTCCACGTGCAATCCAGTATGAGCAATACATAGAACAAAACAAAAGTGCATATACATTCTATTATGACATTAAGGTCAAAATCATGCATTATCAAGAGCTAGAAGCACACATCTCTTTACCCTTATTTCCACATAAACCCCAATAATCCAAGTTTCTATTCTAGAGACTTGCCTTAAAATTTGGTGATGAAGAAGCTGCAAATTAGAACAAGAAGGATGATGAACTAAGGGATATGGTATGATCTTGGGACATGCAAGGTTGAAGAAGAATTGAGCAACTTTCTCCTCCTCCTATTCTTCTCACGTTTCCCTTCCTCTCTTCCACTCCAATTTTATTTTGTTTGATACAATACCAAAATGAGATTCACACCAACATCCCCTTAAGTTTTCATTTGATTAGAAAAATACCAATTTATCCTTCAACTATATTGTAAAGACTAAGATACCCCTTGTTCAATTCCAACTAAACAATAATTTCTCATAATTTTATATTAATCAAATTTATAGATGAAATGGGATAATACATTCCTCCCCCCCCCCTAAATTTAGAATTCGTCCTCGAATTAAAAAACATACCAGATTAGGTTAGGATACAGTCATTGCATCTCCGATTCGAGCTCCCAAGTAGCTTCCTCTAGGAGAGACTCTTCCCATAACACTGAATATTTTGTAAGTAAATCCACTCTAAGTTCCTTCTTCCACTTTCCTACCAAAGGGATGGTACATCACTGCATTCCAGAAGACCTTGATTGGGTATCTACAGGTTTCGCGCTTTGGAAGGTTCTTACCAAAGAGGAACCGAACAGCTGGGAAGGACTTTACACTTCATCCATTCATAATCACGCAATAAGGTACATCGACCTTGTTGTTGTACCCCAAAAATTTTCCTCTTATTTATCAAGAATTTTCTCACAAGATCTCCTTTGGTTCAAGACTGCACAAGGGTTAATCAGCTCAATACACCTCCTTATGTATTGATGACTAAAATTAGGGTTTGAGAGTGCACAAGGATAATTTAACTTTTAACGCCTCATATGAATTTCACATATCATTATTGACCCCCAAGATTTCTCATGTCAATTTTCAAGTCTTGGATCACACTTTTGCTCAGTCAATTGATTAGTTGATCGAAAAATCAGCTGTATTGGGGAAAAATCAACTGTGGTCAATTTACAGTCAAACTTCATAATTTTTGATCCATATCAACATTGTGAACTCACATATGTCATTTTTTCAAATTTGAACCACAATTCCTCAATAAATTTGATCAGATCACAAAAGGGCAAAATGGTCAAAATTAGGGTTATGACTGAGAAAGGGCAATTTCTGATTTTTGACCTAGCAAATGGTTATTTGGTTTGAGACATGATCTCAAGGTTTCAAAAGCATCATTTTGAGCCAATGGTATGACTCAAAACATTGCTCAAGGTCATTTGTTTGATAGTTGATTTTCAGTCAACTGATCAAAAGTCAATTGTACACTGAAAAGTCAAACTTTGACTTTTTGGCCAAAATCAAGTATCAAAAATCACAATTCATCAAAACATGTCAAAACATGAAAATTGTTCATCAAGAAATCAAAAAGTCAAGATTTTATTTTGAAAAGTCAAAGTTTCCAAACTTAGGAATTTTTCTAAGTGTTGAAAACTTCATATTTTTTCACAACTTTGAGCCAATTTTTCACCATGATGCAAGATGATTCAAAGGAAACTTTCAACATGAAAGTTGTAGATATCAATGATATCTAAAACATTGCTTTACACAACTTCTACAATAAATGCATGGATTTCAAGTTATGATTTTGTGAATATATGTTTATCAAACTTGGAAACTTAGTGAAATTTTGCCCTAGTTTAGGCAGGATTTTTACCTAACTTCATGGCAATTTTTCACATAGTTGCCAAGGGAATTTTCAAAAGTGACTCAAAGAGGGGTTGTAGAGAACATTTCAAGATTTCTAAAATGTCCAACAACTCCTTGAGATCATGTTTGAGCAAGGAGAATCGAAGGCATGAAGTTGGCATTTCATTCTTGAATTATAGGTCATTTTCATGATGAACAAGAATTCAAATCCATGCTAGGCTGCACAATCTTTACTTTGCAGGCCTCAAACTTTCTTGGAACTCCATAATTAATGTTTGGCACAACTGTTAGAGGCTTCAACTCAAGCATTCAATGCATTGCCCATGCTTAATTCCATTTTGGGAAGAAAGTGCACATTGCCATTTTGGAAAAGTAGCTTTTATGCACAAAATCAGTTCTTGAGCTTTGTAATTGTTTTCTTCTGATCACACACAAACTATAACCCAAAAGAAACTTGTCTAAAGCTTCTAACAACTCATCCCATGCTTGTACTTCACCTTGAAACTATATTTCCACTTTTCTTCAAAATCAAGTAAGATAGCCATAACTCTATATCTTGCACTTATGACCATCTCAAGTGCTAGAACCTTTTCCTTACTTATGCACAAGTTGATTGCATCAAAACACACGAATAGAAAAGCTCAAAAAACACACAAAAACTCACAACTGCATCTCAGACTTCCATTGTTGCATATTCTGACCAGAAATCCCAAAATCAAAAACTACCCATTCGTTTCTTGGCCTTTTGCTTCCAAAAGCTTCCAAACATCATACATAAGTCATCCTTGTCCCTGTTACACGACTGTAACACCATCTTCACCCATTTTTAAGTTCAAAAATAGAGCTTCACAGTTGGACTTATCCAGACCATTCCAGCCACCTTCAGCTCAAGCCAGCCATTGCATTAGCTTCCTAGAAGTCCAAGGAAGCTAACCTGGTCATCACCATCACTTGAAACAAGCTCAAACTCATTTTAAGATTTCCAGTTTTGAAGTATTTTTCTTGAACTTCTATCTCATTATTTAGGCATTATTAGGCTTGCATTTGTGAAGATAGAATGTATATATCATTACTCTGAAACTATACATGTCCATAGATTTCATTTATATTGCTTGAGCATGGAGAATTTTGAGTTTAAACTTGCTGAAACATTTAGGTCAGAATTTGGTACTTTCATAAATTCATCCTTTTCTTTGAATGTCAGCTTAAATTAGTTACATGGTTGGATACATGGTGAAAAAATACACAAGTTTCATGTTTACATTTTTGAAAATAGTTGAAGAATGAGCAAACTACAGATCCTTTGGCTGGAGGTTGAAGATGAAGTACAGTCAGGGCAAGTTTTATGTTATGTATTTATTTTTGTGCGAATGTTAACGGATGTATATCTACCCTAGTGGTAAGGCAGCACGCTAGTAACCAAGAGGGTTTGGGTTCAACACCCAGCGCGCTACGTTTTTTCCATTTTTCACATTTTCGTAGTTTTTGTCAGAAACACACACACCTGGGCCATAATGCAGTGGGCCTTGGTATTTTTCTGGCTTCTAACCCCTTGGTATTTTTCTGGATTTATTTTTATCTTTTAGTTTATTTCACTTTCATATTTTTATTTTATTATTTTTATTATTAATTAAAAAATCCAAAAATATTTATTTTATTATTTTACACTCATTTATATTTTATTTCTCTTTATAAAAATTAAAAAAAGAACAAAAACAATTTTCTTAGCAAATTAATTTCTTTTTTTTTATGAATTAATATTTAGGCTTAGGATTAATGACTACATTATTTTCTTTTCTTAGTTAAAATTAATTTAGAACTTAGGTATTTTAATTAATTAATTTTCCTATTACATTTATTATTCAAAGCCTTTTCATGAAAAACCCTAAAAAATCATTTTTAACTTATTATTCTTTGTTAATTAATTTAGGTTTTAATTTTAGTTAATTTCCATTAATTATTTTCTTAATTAGGTCAAGATTAAAATCCTTTCATAAAAATCCAAACAAAATCATTTCTTTTCCCATTTACATTCTTGCAATTTTATTTTTAATTTTGTATAATATTCAATATGGTTGTAATAATTATTTAGATTTAATTTTCTTGCAATTTCCTCATTTGAAAATTTTCACACCCCCTCCACTATTGATGTAATAGCTTAGTATTTTTATTTTCCGCAATTTAATGATTTATATATAAATGCTATTAAATTAGGGTTTGTATGGAAAAATAAAATCAATGCTTAGAAAACCCTAATTCAAAGATAAAATAATGCATGTAAATCAATACACTTGCGCACTTACACCCTTAGGGTAAATCCACTTGTTGCCTTATGAGAAATGGTTATGATACGCATGTAAGATGTCTTAGCAAAAACCAACAAAATACAAGATCATAGTCCCTCGATGACGCTACCAATGTTTCCTTTCAAAATGGTCTTAGTCCCTCAAAGAGAATTTCTAAGATATCTCACAACATTGCTATCATGGCTATACGATGACCCATGCCCGTCCCTTTACATCCAAAGATAGGGTTACTTACCAAATCAATGGTAAGATAACTATGTCAAATGAAAGAGGAAATAAACAAGAAAGACTTTTGAGTAGGTAGAATGTTCCTAGTTGCTTGCTCATTTTCAAACCAAAACATCCTTTCTATTTTCAATAAAAACAAACACCAACACTTTCAAAACACCTTTCAAACTTGAAACATTTGCAAAATATCAACACTTTGTATACATTCTTACGAACGAGAATCATTATAAAGTTTGCCTAAACAATGGCGCATTTTCAAAATAATTTCAAAAACCACACAAAGCACATTTTCAAACAAAAGCAAGTGATCTATCAAGCAAATAAGAGCCCATAGATAACTACCGATGAAAAGGGTGATAATACCTTTGCTTTTCATAATCTACCCCCCTAACTCAAGAAAAAATCTCAAAATGTCTTTTATGTTCTTTTCAACCTTTCGTTTTGGATAAAAGAAAAGTCGGTGGCAACTCTCGCTAACCGCAACAATTTGCGATCGAACGCAAAACAACCAAGTCATATCTCCCATCGCGTTACACATGGAATCTCCAATACCATTTTCGGAAGAATAAACAACTACAAAGTTAATTCTAAAGAGTTGTTCCTCCTTCATTGTACCTTCAAACCCAACCAAAGGATCAATGCAAGCACATTCCTCCTATCTCATATCTATTCCTTGTGCACCAGAGGATCTACGCCTTTCTGCATTGGAGGGATAGTAACCTCTATAGCACTTGGGCTTGGCCTTCAAGACAAGCTTGCAAATTTGACATCACTGCCTCCCACGTTTATTGACATTGACAACTGTCGGTCTGGCCATTTAATTAAGGTCATGAGAGATGGTAGATACAACCTCATGGTGCACAACAAGGTAGTTTCAAGTATCATTTTTCCAAACTTTGCGCTTACTAATATTATAGATTTGTCTAAGTGGCTTTATTACCTTGATGCTCCTGCACCTGGAGATAATGCGTGAAGCGACCAGGGGAATGTCCAAGCGGATGAAATGGAGCAAGAAATGGAACAAGGAGACACTGAATAGCAAGCTCCCCCTGAAAACAAGGCAAGCACGTCCACTAGGCCCATGAGAAGAAGAGAAAGAGTATCGGCCTCGAATGATGACATTATGGATGCCATAATGGAACAAGATGAGAGAATGCAGGCTATGCATAACAACCAAAATGCGATGGTGAAACTTATGCTAGCCATGCAAACTCAGCAGCAAGAATATGATGAAAGAAACGAGCGTCAGGCTGCAAGATTAACTGAAGAAATGGAGGCCTTTACTGTGCGCATGAATGGCCTTAGATCTATTTTGTTTCTCATCTCGTTCCTTATATTTTAAGAATTGGGACATTACTTGTTTTAATCTTAGGGGAGCTAGTTAGTTAAGGACTCTTGTTGTTTCCTAGGTAGATCTTTCATTTCTATTTCTTGTAATCAAGACAATATTTGTACTTTCAACTTCATTTATGCAATTTTTGCGTTGTTATCTAAGTTCCCACTTTCTTGAGCCATAACAAAAAAAATTGTTAGTTACTTGCATAATCTGACGCATTCGAAGAATATATAGGTTGCTCACTTTTCAAAAGATATATGAGAAGCTTTGAGTGAAACAGAAGTACGATGGATATTTTCGTAACACTCTAAATCCCTATATTGTGCTAGATCGATTTCAATACCCTTTATACCAAAACCTCAAAGTTTAGCTTTAAAATAACCCTGAGTAGTTTATCTAGCAGTCAGCATTGTCTTAAACACAAACTACGTAGGGAGTCGATGAATGTAAGTGAATGATCCAATATATTTGTGAGATATATATGCTTTACTATAAGAAAATAGGGAATGCACCAATTAAGTTAGGCAACCCTCACACGGTCGCTTAATCCAACAGATGTAGTACCTACGTGATATAATATAAAAAACCTTTTGTCAGTTGGTTCAAAGGTTTCTGGTATTGAACTTGGTAGGGTGGAGAACGGTATGATCCCTCGCAACTTGCAATTGGGTGAATTTAAGCAGGTACCCGCATTCATGTTCCAGAACCTCAAGCTTAAAAGGATCATAGTTACTAATCGGCTACTCTACTATGTGTGTGTGAAGATAAAGGGCTTAATGTGATTGCGCTAGTATGAAAACGTGTAAAATTTAGCAAAAAGAATTAGGTTGAGCTATAATGGCATGACTAGAATTGGTCTGCACAATAGGGGATGTTTAGTGTTATTATCATGTCTTTTATGTTATTTTGAGCTTATGTTTCCCTAAAAACTTTGGTAGCTTCTTATGATTCGAATTGCATCATGAAATTGCATTTAACTTGTGCCTTATTAGTTTTTATACTGATTTTTATTGCTTGAGGACAAGAAAAGGTTCAAGATTAGGGGAGTTTGATAACACGAAAAGATATAGCATTTTCCGCCCGAATTACATAGATTAAATTTTCGACTCTTCGATTATTATGTCACATTTTATCCCTTTTTGTAGATTTTGAAACATATTTCAAGTACTTAGCATTTGCAAGGCATAAATAACAAAAGGAAGAAAAAGAATGGAAAATTGAAGAATAAATGGCTATTAAACAGCAAAACGCAACATTTCTATAAACAGAAGCGTGTCGCCTGCCACAAGATGTTACGACCGGGACAAGTCTGATTTATGTTCCCCTCAGCATGTCTCACGTTACGACCGGGACAAATGTTCATTATATGCCCCACGTCACAATACACGCCATGCTCGCCACAATGGATGCAGTTACGAACCTTTCGCCACTAAAGCGCACAAAATGCATGTTCTCCTGGATTTTCTCCACGCTTGAGGAACGTTAATCATGGAATATTACCTATTTTTCCTCAACTAAATGGACTATATATATGAAGGCAGTTACCAAAAGCAGGTCTCTCTGCTCTCTCTTGTTTGAAACATATCTCTGGTACTTTTAACAATTACGGAGTATTATTATTTTTAATTCCATTTTCTCTTTTGAACGATTATTTTATTGTATTCCGTTTTATTATTTTCCAGTTATATTTCCAGCATTACTTTTCCACCTTTTGTAGTATTCCGTAAGCAATAAAAAACCCACCATCAGAGTAGTATTTTTCCACATCGGAGAAATACTGCAACACTAGTTTGTTTCCAGACTTCCAGAATTTGTTTAGGATTACTTTGATTTTATTCGAGCTATTTTTAATTCAAGTTAATCCTTACGGCTTGTGGAGGACACACACATTATTGGAATTAATCGCTTTGTTATTCACTCTCAGGTTATTATTTTAACAACATAATCTATTTATTTCCTACTATGCATGCTTTATCGAATTTACACTTTAATTTTATGATATTCTGCAATAATATTATGTCTGGATAGATTCCCTATACCATTATGTAAAACTTGACGAAAAAGGATTCGGTAATTAATTGGAATTATTATTTTTACTAAAAAAAATACTTTTCTGGTTTTAATTTCCAATTGAATACTTAATTGTTTTTTTGTATGGAAGTAAGAGACAGTCTAAGGTTAAAATCAATAAAGCGGAAGTTTGAGGTTTTAACCAGATAGTGGTTGTTAAAACATTGATTTTAAAAACAGTGGAAGCGCTTTAAAGTTAATTGGAACTTGATCATTTTCAAAAATTACTTTTGAGTTTTAAATGAAACAGCTGAAGCGCTCATTTCGAGCTTAACTGATATGATCTGATTCAATAGAACGGAAGTTTGAGATGAGGGTTTTTAAATGAATAGTTTCTTCGAAACTGTGTTTTAATATTAAAAACAAATACCAATGACTTACTCAATCCCTTAAGTTGACGAAATAGATACCGGTGTCCCGTTATTAATTATTAAATTTTAGTTAATTCCTGATTAAACCCAAACTCCCAAATTTTATAACTAGCCTTAGCTTTACAAAGTAACCCTTAGATAACATTAGTTTTTACCATCAGTCCTTGTGGGTTCAATATCTTTTAAAACTACGTGATAGCTTGTGCACTTGCAGTCACTACACCTGATAGACTCATGAAGTCGTGATCATGTTTTTGTGCGCTGTTGTCGGGGACTGAATTAGTCGAATACTGTAAATCCCTTGTTACACAGTATACACTAAGGCAACCAATTTTATTTTTATTTTTAGTTTCGATTGTATGCCAAGTACTCGCTCTAAAGAGGAGGAATTAGAAAAACCAATCGACGAAGTCGAGCGTTTTGTTAGTATAAGACGTTGAATCAGAGAGTACTAAGCCAAGTACAATCTTCCTGAAACTAATCTTCCTGAATTTTCCCTTCCTGACCCCAAAATGGTTGAAGGACCCCAAAATTGTCCTCTAAAGGATTATTCTTGCCCATCACAAGAGGAACCCCACAACAGTATTGTTGCTCCCACTATCGCACAAAATGATTTCGAGTTAAAGCCTTCGCTTTTGCAAGCTGTTCAACAAAACCAATTTTCAAGATGTCCTACGAACGATCCAAATCTTCATTTATCCGTGTTTGTGCAGTACGCAGACACAGTGAAAGAAAATGGAGTCATCCCTGAAGCAATAAGACTCCGTCTTTTTCCTTTATCATTGAGATATAGAGCTAGAGCATGGCTCTAGTCTCTACTATCCAACTTCGTTACAACATGGAACGAATTGAAGAAAGTTTTCCTAGCACGATATTTTCTGCCAAGTAAGAAAGCTATACTAAGAGCCAATATCAATGGTTTTAAACAAAAGGAAAGCGAATCTCTTTTTGAAGCATTGGAAAGATACAAAGACATGTTACGACTCTGTCTGCATCACGGTCTAGAAGAATGGTTGATCATCCACACCTTTTACAATGGTCTCTTGTACAACACAAGACTAACAATTGATGCAGCTGCTGGCGGTGCACTGATGGATAAACCATACTATGATGCCTATAAACTTATCAAAAGTATGACTCAAAATCATTATTAATGGGGAAGTGATATAACCTTGATGGAGAAATCTCAAACGAAAGGAGGTATGCACGAAGTTAGTAGCTTAGACCAAGTTAATCCTAAGGTAGAAGCCCTTACCCAAAAGATAGAAAGCTTAACCATAACTCCGCAGCCACCGTGGCTGCATTAACTCCAACATGTGATCTATGCGGACTTCACGCGCATAACGCACCCAAATGTCCACTTTTAACAGGAGTACCAGTTGATCAAGTAAACTACGCTCAAGGAAACCCCTATGAAAATAAATATAACTCTGCTTGGACGAACCATCCAAACTTTTCATACAAAAGCAATAACACTTTGTATGCACCAGGGCAAGCTCCTACTACACCTCTAGGATTTCACAAATCCACCCAAAATGTCCCAAATATTCCAAATATCCCTAGGAAGTCCAACATTGAAATCATGATAGAAAACTTTGTAGCCAACCAAGCTCAAACTAACAAAGATTTCATGAATCAAAACATTCACACCAGTGAACAAATTAAGCAATTGACTAATAAGATTGATGCTCTTGCCACAAGCAATAAAATGTTAGAAACACAAATTTCCCAAGTGGCTCAACAGCAAGCGGCTACAGCTGCTCCAGCTGGAAATTTTCCTGGACAACCTCAACCGAATCCAAAGGGACATGCTAATGACATAATACTACGGAGTGGGATAGAACTAAGTGGACCAACTGAACCTAAAATCGAAAACCCAGCCATGTACCAAAAACATGGAAAAGGAATTGAGAAAGAAGTTTAACTAATGGAAGTAGAAAAAGAAGGTGACGAAGAGGCCATAGAAAAAGAAGAACCTTATGTGCCTCTGCCACCATATAAACCACCTATTCCATATCCTCAAAGACTTGCTAAGTCTAAAAACGTAGGGCAATTTAAGAAATTCGTTGAACTTCTGAAACAACTTAACATTACCATACCTTTTATAGAAGCTATCACATAAATGCCCTTCTACGCTAAATTTCTTAAAGAAATCTTGTCCAATAAGAAAAAGCTTAAGGATAACGAAATTGTATTGCTCACTGCTGACTGTAGTGCTATAATACAAAACAACATGCCTCCTAAACTTAAAGACCCAGGTAGTTTTTCCGTACCTTGCCTAATTGGAAAATTTGTCATAAACAACGCACTGTGCCATTTAGGAGACAGTATTAGTCTAATGCCATTATCAATTTCAAGGAACTCAACATGGGAGAACTAAGACCAACAAGAATGTCCGTACAATTAGCAGATCGATCAGTGAAATTTCCTTTAGGTATGTTAGAAAATGTTCATGTACGCATAGGATAATTCTATATCCCCACTGATTTTATAATCATGGACATTAAAGAAGACTCCAATATTCATATCATATTAGGTAGACCATTCCTAGCCACCGCAAGAGCCATAATAGATGTTAAAAATGGAAAACTGACTTTCAAAGTCGGAGAAGAAAAAGTTGAATTCATCTTATCTAAATTCCTTATGGCACCAACCATTGACGATTCATGTTGTTTCCTAGATGAAATCTATAAATGCGTGAAAGAAATGGAGAAACAACAAACCACCTATTCGGAAGTATTAAAGATTCCATACCCCCGATTCTCGAATATGATAATTGACGCCCTGAACATCAAGATGAAAATCTAAGTGAATGCTTAGCCCTAACTCCTGACCCTATACCCTGTCAAAAGAAGCTTGCAATAGAACTCAAAACACTACCAAAAGACCTAAGATATGAATTCCTAGACACAGAACTTGAACGACCAGTTATAGTCAATGCAGACCTAGGCCAAATAGAAACTAAAAAATTATTACATCTTCTAAGAAACTACCTAACCGCCTTAGGTTATAACATATCAGATCTAAAAGGAATAAGCCCTTTTATCTGCATGCACCGTATTATGCTGGAAGAAGACTGTAAAACCTCTAGGGAACATCAAAGGAGAATAAATCCCATTCTGAGTGATGTAGTCAAAAAGGAAGTCGAAAAGCTACTAGAAGCAGGAATTATATACCCAATATCCGACAGTAAATGGGTTAGCCCAGTACATGTCATACCTAAGAAAGGCGGTGTGACAGTTGTCAGCAACACTAAAGGAGAATCTGTAGCGCAACGAACTCACACCGGGTGAAGAATATGCATCGACTATAGAAAGTTATACAAAGCCAGTCGTAAAGATTACTTTCCTTTACCCTTCATTGAACAAATGCTTGAACGACTAGCTAAACACTCTCACTTCTACTATTTAGACGGTTATTCCAGATTTTTCCAAATTCCTATCCATCCTGACGTCCAAGAAAAAACGACTTTCACTTGTCCTTATGGTACGTTCGCCTATAGACGAATGTCATTCGGATTATGCAATGCCCCTGCAATATTTCAGATATGTATGATGCCCATCTTCTCTAATTTTCTAGACGACATGATGGAAGTTTCTATGGATTACTTCTCTGTCTGTGCAGAAAGTTTTGAAGGATGTTTATCGAACCTTTAAATGGTACTAGAAAGATGCGTAAGTGTCAATCTCGTATTAAACTGGGAAAAATTCCACTTTATGGTCCGGAAAGGAATTATCTTAGGACACATAGTATCCGATAAGGGAATTTAAGTAGATAAAGAAAAGATCGAAGTTATATAAAATCTTTAACCATACAATAATGTTAGAGAAATAAGAAGTTTTCTACGACACGCTGGTTTCTATCGACGTTTCATTAAAGACTTCTCTAAAATAACCAAACCTATAACTGAACTGCTGATGAAGGATGTTGAGTTCATTTTCACCGACAAATGTTTGGACGCGTTTACAACTCTAAAAAAAGCATTAATTTCAGCACCTATTATGCAACCTCCTGATTAGAATGAACAATTCGAGATAATGTGTGATGCCAATGACTATGCCGTAGGCGCAGTCCTAGGACAAAGAAAGGATAAAAAGCTTCATGCGATTTACTATGCAATAGAACCCTAGATCATGCGCAGACGAATTATGCCACCACTGAAAAAGAATTGTTAGTTGTTGTGTTTGCTTTAGATAAATTTCGTTCCTACTTAGTAGGAGCACGGATAATTATCTATACTGACCACGTTGTAATTCGGTACCTCTTGAGTAAGAAAGAAGCCAAACCAATATTACTAAGGTGGATCTTACTTCTACAAGAATTTTATTTAGAAATAAAAGACAAGAGAGGAACCGAAAATGTAGTAGCTAGCCACCTATCTAGAATAGAAGGCATCAAACCAGATCATATTCCCATCAATTATGATTTTCCTTATGAACGCCTTGTAGCCCAATTAGAATTAGATAGTATCATAATTGAGTACCCTGTGACTTATGAAGACAAGAACAAAAACGAAATTATGGAAGCAATATGCACCACAATCATACTACCATGGTACGCCAATTTAGTCAACTACTTGGCTGCTAGAGTGCTTCCACCCGATATGTCTTATCAACAAAAGAAGAAATTCTTTCATGACCTTAAACATTATTATTGGGACGAGCCTTTTATTTTCAAAAGAGGCGCCAATGGTATTTTCCATCGATGTGTTCCCGAAAATGAAATCGAAAACATAATTTTGCACTGTCATGCCACCCCTTACAAAGGACATGCAAGTACATCAAAGACCTGCGCTAAGATATTAAAAGCTAGCCTCTATTGGCCTAGTCTTTGGAAAGACGTCCATATCACGATTAAAAATTATGACCAATGCCAACGCACTGGAAACATCTCTAGACGCGATGAGATGCCTCAAAAGGACATTCTAGAAGTTGAAGTCTTTGATGTATGGGAAATCGATTTCATGGGACCCTTCCCGTCTTCCTTTGGAAATCAATACATACTAGTTATTGTCGACTATGTTTCTAAATGGATCAAGGTTGTAGCCTCTCCAACAAATGACATGCGAGTAGTAGTCATGCTTGTCAAGAACATAATCTTTCCAAGATTCGGTGTACCGAGACTCATCAACAGTGACGGTGGCTCCCATTTCATTTCCAAAATCCTAGAAAAATTATTAGCAAAGTACGGAGTCCGACATCGTGTCCCAACACCTTATCATCCACAAACAAGTTAGAAAGTAGAGGTCTCCAATAGAGAAATAAAGAAAACTTTAGTAAAATTATAGAAACCTCTAGGAAAGACTGGTCATCTAAGTTAAATGACGCTCTATGGGCATATAGGATAGCATATAAAACTCTGATTGGAACCACACCATTTAAACTAGTTTATGGGAAATCATGTCTTCTGCTGGTAGAAATAGAACATAAAGCTTATTGGGCCATTAAGACCCTTAATTTAAATCATACCTCTGTGGGTGAGAAACGAATCTTAGATATCCATGAAATAGAAGAACTTAGACTAGACGCTTATGAAAACGCACGGATATATAAAGAGAGAACAAAAAATGGCACGATAAACGAATATCTAGAAAAGAATTCAATAAAGGCGATATAATTCTCCTGTTTAATTCTAGACTTAAATTATTCCCGGGAAAACTTCACTCTAGATGGTCTGGTCCATTCGAAGTCACTAAGGTTTTCCAAAATGGTGTAATAGAAATCAAAGGAATGAGCTGCAAACTGTTCATTGTAAATGAATAGCGCTTAAAACATTATCATAGCATATATAACAGGGAATATTATACATCAATTAGTCTAGATGCGCTTCCACCCCATTCATCATACTAATCACCATGTAATGTCGACCTTACAACTTTAAACAAAGCGCTTCTTGGGAGACAACCCAAGTTTGAGTTTTTTTTTTGCTTTGCTTATTTTCGTTTTTTTCTTCTTGATTTTATTATTATTGATGTTAAAATTATGCAGTATTGTTTCTTTAATTTTGCCCGCTACTAACTAAATGCTAACTGTCAACCTACTTCAAGCTATCTTTCTAATTAGCTAGTTATACTAACCAGATGAATCTGGTTGATACGATGGGCATTGTGTTTAGAGGGAGGAATCAACGGAGGAGGTTTGAGTCACTTTCTGATAGGGAGATAGGATTAAGTACCTACCCCGATGGACCACCCATGATCACCTTAGGGATTTAGGATAGTGTTCTGTTTTTATTGAGCCAAATAGGATGGGATACATCTGCTTTGAGGAGAAAATTTGGCTCTTACCGTAGACTAACTTTAGAGTTTTAAAGCTCCCTTGTATACAAACCTGACCATGGTTTGGGATTCAATAAAGGATTGATTAGATTTAGACTATTTGGTATAAAGTACACCTTCACCCACAGAGAGCTAGCAGAGTTACTAGGATTCCCATATAGCCTAGACGCATTTACCGCAGTCCAGGAAGTGCTTTTTAATATAGGTGAGCTAGATTATTTCTGGAGGGACATTATAGGCCTTAGTAACCCCAAGCCTGAGGACATGCATTCTGAAAACATCCACAACACAGCCTTAAGATACTTTCACAAAATCCTAGCCCACACCCTTTTTGGTATAGCAGAAAACATTACACTGTTTCTAGAGCTACATTTATGCTAGCAAATTTTCACCGTCTTGCGAGAGCGGTGTATGAACCTATTCTCATAGGTGGCTTAGTGACCATGATAGCTAATGCTATCGGGTTAAGACAACAACTGCTAAACCTTGTCCTCCAGGGTAGATTTCAACCTATAAACATAAAATTTAAGTTTCAATAGGGGTATCATCGGAAACCTAGGCCCAGGTAACTTCGAACTACTCATTAACAATAATTTAATGCCACTTTTTACCCTACCTGGCCCTAGGACAAGCATACATGACCGAAATAACTGGCTATATGATTGGGGCGCACCACACATGTCACCATCACCAACTCCTGAGTCTCCCATGATTTATGAACACCTAGATGCTTTCCTGTCTGATGAGGATATTGACCCTGAGACACCTCCCTTTTACCATGACTTCCCATCTCCCGAACAGATTGGCTCAAATTTTCCTGACTCTCCAGTTATTTCTCTACCTCCTGTATTTCATCCTGCTCCTGCTTTGACTGCCATCCAATCAAAGATTCCTTTGTTGAAAGAAGAGCTTGTTATTCTGCGGATTGACTTCTATTCCCTTATGGATACAGTAGTCGAACAACTGGATTATATTTATTAACATCTTTTCTCTGCATCGCTTAACCGACATGGCTGATTTACCAGACATACTGCATTATTTTTCTTTACACATTTAAACATTGAGGTCAATGTTTTGTTTAACTGTGGATAACAGTTTTATTATATTTTCATTTATTCATTTGACACTTTGTTCTTACAATTTTTGTAATTATTTTTTTCCGTATTTTTTTGGAATTTTATCTTTCAATTCAGTTTTATTATGAGTTTTATTTATTTTGTTTATTTACTGATTAGTATCATATTATTACGTATATAAATATATATATGATATGCTTAGATACTTCCATATTATTTATTCATATATATATATATATATATATATATATATATATATATATATATATATATATATATATATATATATATATATATATATATATATATATATATATGTACAAGCATTGAGAAAAAAATATACCCAATAACGGAACTGGAAATTATTACGCATGTCGTTCGCTACACAAATGTGACGCCCGTCACGCTTCACATAACCTAGTCCCGCTCGGCACATATGTGTAACGCCCGACACACACTGATAATACATAAGTGTTTCTTTATTCTTACAGAAACCCTCACAAAATCTTTCACCCTTCCATTTTCTTCAACCGTTGCTCACAATACATTGAAACTATTGCCTATTTCTTTTTCCCATTATCATTTCCATAAAATCCACTAAACCCCACTTAATTCCATCTTTATATCTCTCTATAAATCATCTCCAAACTATCTCCAAACCATCTTCAAATGCATTACCAATTCAAAATCCCCAATCTCTTACACAAACTTTCACCCATCTACTTTCATTGCTTCAACAATGGCACGAAGAAATTCCAGACCTGAACCATATCTTTCCGGCATTACATTTCGCAACGGAGAAGCCAGAGAGCACAAAAGGGCTCAGTACCTCAAGTTCTATCAACGATCCGTCGTACCGACACGATATGTGGATGCTGAGTGCCTCCGAAAATTAGGCTTGCTCGATAGCATCCGGTGGTTACTCCATCACTCCAACTTAGCGTCCATCTGCGTGCAGAACCTCCCAACATACGAGTCGCTAACCTTGGAATTTCTGATCATATCATAACATTTATCATATAATGTGTCTTCAACATGTTACGCATACACGCCATACACGTCCATAATGAACATACAAATTATTATCGCATAATACATTTTGTCACCAACATGGATATTAAGCATACATGACATTCATGTACGTTTAAAGAGCATACAAGTGGTCCTATCATGATCCCTTCATGGACTCTAAATAGGAGGTCAAGGCATAAATTTAATCGATAACCATGTAGAGGATCGAACAAGCTTCACAATGCCTCAAACCGGGCTTTATTTCGAGTTTCAAACTCAAGTTACGCAAATTTTAGTGTTACAAAAATTTGTTTTCCAAGGTAGTTCGCTAAGCGAGCTGTAGCGAGCCAGTAGCAAACCAAGTCAGTAGCTTCTCAATGTCATAAAAGGAAAGGTTCGCTAAGCAAACCTGTAGTGAAGCCCCGACTCACTAAGAGAAGTCGTAGCGAGTAATTACTTATTTTATTTTCCTCCAAACCCAGATTGTCGCTAAGCGAACTCCATGGCGAATGCTACTTCGCTAAGCGAACCATAGTTGTCTAAGTGAACTATGATGCACAAGGAAAAACCAAAAAATGCAGATTTTGATCTTGGTTCTCCAAAATCCCAAATTCCACATGCAATCTAGTATGAGCAATACATAGAACAAAATAAAAGTGCATATACATTCTATTATGACATTAGGGTCAAAATCATGCATTATCAAGAGCTAGAAGCACATATCTCTACCCTTATTTCCACATAAACCCCAAAAATCCAAGTTTCTATTTTTGAGACTCACCTTAGAATTTGGTGATGAAGAAGCTACAAATTAGAAAAAGAAGGATGATGAACTAAGGGATATGGTATGATCTTGGGACATGCAAGGTTGAAGAAGGCTTGAGTAACTTTCTCGTCCTCCTATTCTTCTCATGTTTCTCTTCCTCTTTTCCACTCCAATTTTGTTTTGTTTGATACAATACCAAAATGAGATTCACACCAATATCCCCTTAAGTTTTCATTTGATTGGAAAAATACCAATTTATCCCTCAACTATATTGTAATGACTAAGATACCCCTTGTTCAATTCCTACTAAACTATAGTTTCTCATAATTTTATATTAATTAAATTTAGAGATGAAATGGGATATTACATTCTCCCCCCCACCCCCAAATTTAGAATTCATCCTCGAATTTGAAAACTTACAAGAATAGGTGAGGATACAGTCCTTGCATCTCTGATTCGAGCTCCCAAGTAGCTTCCTCCGGGAGAGACTCTTCCCATAACACTGAATATTTCGTAACTCAATCCACTCTAAGTGCCTTCTTCCACTTTCCTACCGAAGGGATGGTACACCACTACATTCCAGAAGACCTTGATTCGGTATCTACAAGTTTCACGCTTTGGAAGGTTCTTACCAAAGAGGAATTGAATAGTTGGGAAGGACTTTATGCTTCATCCATTCATACCGTAATAAGGTACTTCAATTGTGTCATCTCTAATACCATTTTCAGAAGAATTAACAACAAAAAAGTTAATTCTAAAGAGTTGTTCCTCCTCCATTGTACCTTCAAACCCAACCAAAGGATCAATGTAAGCACCTTCCTCCTATCGCATATCCAAATCTTGTGCGCCAGAGGACCAACGCCTTTCTGCATTGGAGGGATAATAACCTCTATAGAACTTGGGCTTGGCCTTCAAGACAAGCTTGAAAATTTACCATCACTACCGCCCACGTTTATTGACATTGACAATTGTCAGGATGGCCACTTAATTAAGGTCATGAGAGATGGTAGATACAACTTCATGGTGCACAACAAGGTAGTTCCAAGTATCATTTTGCCAAAATTTGCGCTTACTAATGTTACAAGTTTGTCTAAGTGGCTTTATGACCTTTATGCTCCTGCACCTAGAGATAATGCGCGAAGCAACTAGGGGAATGTCCAAGCGGATGAAATGGAACAAGGAGACACTGAACAACAAGCTCCCCCTGAAAACGTGGCAAGCACGTCCACTAGGCCCGGGAGAAGAAGTGAAAGAGTACCGGCCTCGAATGATGACATTATGGCTGCCATAATGGAACAAGATGAGAGAATGCAGGCTATGCAAAACAACCAGAATGCATTGGTGCAACCTATGTTGGCCATGAAAACTCAGCAGCAAGAATACGATGAAAGAAACGAGCGTCGGGCTGCGAGATTAACTGAAGAAATGGAGGCCTATATTATGCGTGTGAATGGTTTTGGGGATTATATTTACCATGTAGCCATGCCTTATCCTCCGGGTACACGTGGACGAGCATGAGGACGAGGAAGAGGACGCGATAATGAGCAAGAATGGATCTATTTTGTTTCTCTTCTTGTTCCCTCTTGTTTTAAGCATTGGGACATTGCTTCTTTCAAGCTTAGGGGAGATAGTTAGTTAAGGACTCTTTGTTGTTTCCTAGGTAGATCTTTTATTTCTATTTCTTGTAATCAAGACAATATTTGTACTTTCAACTTCATTTATACAAGTTTTCCATTGTTATCTAATTCCGACTTTCTTGAGCCATAACAAAAAATAATTTGTTAGTTACTTGCATAATTTGATGTGTTCGAAGAATATATAGGTTGCTCACTTTTCAAAAGATATATGAGAAGATTTGAGTGAAACAAAAGTATGATGGATATCGTCGTAACACTCTAAATCACTAGATTGCACTAGATCGATATCAGTACTCTTTATACCAAAACCTTAAACTTTAGCTTTAAAATAACCCTGAGTAGTTTATCTAGTAGTCAACACCATCTAAAACACAAACTACGTAGGGAGTCGATGAATATAGGTGAATGGTCCAGTATATTTTGAGATATATGTGCTTTACTGTATGAAAATAGGGAATGCACCAATTAAGTTAGGCAACCCTCACACGGTCGCTTAATCCGACGGATGTAGTACCTACGTGATATAACATAAAAAACCTGTTGTCAGTTGGTTCAGAGGTGTCTGGTACTGAACTTGGTAGGGAGGACTACGGTCTGATCCCCTGCAACTTTCAATTGGGTGAATTTAAGAAGGTACCCGCATTCATGTTCCAAACCCTCAAGCTTAAAAGGATCATAGTCACTAATCGACTACTCTACTATGTGCGTGTGTAAAGATAATAGGCTTAATGTGATTTCACTAGAATGAAAATGAGTAAAATTTAGTGGATAGAATTAGCTTGAGCTATAATGGAATGACTAGAATTGGTTTGCACAATAGTGGATGTTTAGTGTTATTACTGCATCTTATGTGTTATATTGAGCTTACATTTCCGCAAAAACTTTGGGAGCCTCTTATGATTCGAATAGCATCATGAAATTGCATTTAACTTGTGCCTTATTAGTTTTAATATTTATTTTATTGCTTGAGTAAAAGCAAAGGTTCAAGCTTAGGGGAGTTTGATAACACCAAAATATATAGCATTTTCCGCACGAATTACATAGATTAAATTTTCGATTCTTCAATTATTATGTCACGTTTTATCCTTTTTTGTAGCTTTTAAAACATATTTCAGGTACTTACCATTTGCAAGGCATAAATAACAAAATGAAGAAAAATAATGGAAAAATGAAGAAGAAATGGCTATAAAACAGCAAAACGCAACATTTCTGTAAACAGAAGCATGTCACCTGCCACAAGATGTTACGACCGGGAAAATTCTGATTTATGTTCCCCTCGGCACGTCTCACGTTACGACCAAGACAAATGTTCATTATATGCCCCACATCACAATAAACGCCACGCTGGCCACAATGGAAGCAGTTACGAACCTTTCACCACTGATGCGCACAAAATGCATGTTCTCCTGGATTTTCTCCACGCTTGAGGAACGTTGTAACACGGTTGGAGAACTAACTTGGGTTTTTTGCGTTTGATCGTAATTGTGAGTATAGAAAGAGTTGCCACCGAATTTTCTTTTATCCAATAAGGAAAGGTTGAAAAGAACAGGAAAGACCTTTTGAGATTTATTTCTTGAGTTCGGGGGGTAGGTTATGAAAAGGGAAGGTGCTAGCACCCTTTTCATCTGTAGTTATATACAAACTCTTAGTTGCTTGCTAGATCACTTGCTTTTGTTTGAAAATGTGCTTGTGGTGTGGCTTTTGAAAGTATTTTGAAAAAATGTCTTTGTAATGGTTCTCGTTTCTATAAGAACACGTACAAAGTGTTGGTTTTGAAAATAGTTCAAAGAGGTGTTTGTGGAATGTGTTTTTGAAAGTTATTTTTAAAAGGTGTCTTTGTAATGGTTCTCGTTTCTATAAGAATACGTACAAAGTGTTTTAACTTTTGAAAATGTTTCAAATGAAAGTGTTGGTTTATACAATGTTTTTGTTGTGAGCAAGCGAGCAACTAGGAGCGACCTACCTACTCAAAAGGTCTTAAATGTTCTTTTCCTCCTCCTTTAGATGTTGCTATCTTACCATTGATTTGGTAAGAAGCCCCATCATTGGATGTGAAGGGACGGGCGCGGGACGTTTTGTATAGTCATAGAAGGAAACTTATGGGACGTTTTAGCAATGTCGTTTAAGGACTAGATCATTTACTGAAGGAAACATTGAGGGTCATTGAGGGACTACGACCTTTTATCGAGGGTCATTGCTAAAACGCCCATATTCGAGGGACATAACTATTTTCTGAAAGGCAACAAAGTGAGATTACCCTAGAGGTGCTAGTGTGCAACTATGTTTAATTTATATGCATTTAGTCTTTGATTAGGGTTATCTATTTATTGATTTTATCTTGTCATAAATCCTAATTACTAACAATATATGAAAGCAAATAAAATGCAGAAGAATAAATCCTAAGTTATTACATCATTTCGGTGATGAGGGTACATGTTTACTAATGGGGATTTACAAGAATTTAAATCCTAATTGTCTATTACAACCATATTGAATTGTACAATATAAAAAAAAGGAAAGGATTTGTTTTGAAAATGGTTTTTTTTGTCTTAATAAATTAAAAGGAAAAATAATTAGTTAATAAGAAAAGTTTTTTTAAGCCTCTTTTATATTAACAAAAATAATACTAATACTGAAAATAATATGAATAAGAAATAAAAAGGAAAAAATAACGAAACAGGATCAACATGTTGCTGAAAATAAAAATGAGGGGGATTAGAAGTTCTGATACTAGGCACGCTGTAGTTCAGAAGGAAAGGTTGAAGGAGACCAGAAGTTCTTGGTTGCTGCGCGCTGAAGTTCTGAAAGAAACGTTAGAGAAAAATAGAAGTTCTATGTTGTTGTGCACTGAAGTTCTGGGTGCAAGACAGTGAGGAAAACCTAGAAGTTCTGTGTGTGTCAAAACAGTAAGAAAGCCTAGAAGTTATGTGTGTGTTAAAACAGTAAGAAAGCCTAGAAGTTTTGTGTGTGTTAAAACTGTAAGAAAGCCTAGAAGTTTTCTGTTGGGTTAACAGTGAGAAAAACAACTAGAAGTTATGTGTGCTGTGTTAAAACAATGAGAAATCCTAGAAGTTTTGTGCATTACAATAGTGAGAAACACCTATAAGTTATGTGTTACACTTCACTTCCTTCCTTACATTTTCCAGAGGATCTGCAACTTATTCAGTTCTTAACAACAGCAAAACAAAAAAATAAAAGCACGACAATTTATAGAAGTTCTAATCCTAATTTTGAGCCTAGTTCTCTTCAAGAAGTTCTGGTCCACAGTTTTTCTACTTAGGCAATGGTATGTACAGTCTCAACACTATGATATCTACATATTTAATGATGTTCTGAATGATAAGTTTAAAGTCATAATTGCTTACCTTGAATTTGAAGCGTGTGTTGAGACCTGAGTTGCTGCCTTCGGATGTTCTGGGGTCACAAGAAACGGAACAGTAATGTTAAGTTCTTGGATCCAAAGGGCAGAACGAAGGTGATGTTTTGAGAATTCAGGGTTTAAGAATGTTTGAATGTTTTCTTTTCTCTCTTTTTTTTTGTATTTGATCCCTCTCTCTTTCCAAAAACCAGCCACTTAAACGTGTGATGGAACAACTTATTTATAGATGAATTTGTTGTGGTTTTGGGGGGAAAAATGGGATTTGAACACTTTTTGGCATACTGTTTCATTGCTTTTTAAACACAACTTTTATGTGCTAATTTGGTGCAAATATGGGATTTGAGAAAAATGCAGGCGTAAACTGAATCAGCAGCAATTTGGAGTGTTGTAGCAGCTGGATCGAAGAACACAGTTTCGATATGTTCTGATTGAAGAGTCATGTTCTGAATCATCTTTGCAAATTCTGATTGCGCTTGCGTGAAATCTGGCCCAGAAGTTCTGAAGTTGTCATATTTTCTTAATACTTAGAAAATTTTCAAAGTGTTTATAAATTTGATTTTTTTAAAGTAATTTCTGACTTTTGATTTCTTGATGAACCAATTTTATATCTTGATGAAATATGATTGTTAAAACTTTATTTTGATCAAAAGGTCAAACTTTGACTTTTCAGTGAGCTTTTGACCATTTTTCCCTTGTGAATGACTTTCTTGGAAAATTGTAATCCAAGACTTGAAACTTAATAGAAGCAAACATGAGGGTCCAGGATGACCCTTTGAGAAATGAGAGGGAAAATTTTAGGGTACAACAGCTTCCCCTGTTCAATCTTCTTAAACATGAAGAGTTAGATTGGCGAATCTGCCATTCGTGAATTGAAGGTGGAAGATGATTGAACACTAGAGTGCCCAAAAATTTGCACTCTGAGGATTTTGAGATTGAGGTGTAAAGAATGGGATTAAAGATGCCATTTGGAGAAATGATGGATAGTTGGCGGAGATGGGATTATAGATGCCATATATAGGTGATTGTTGACAGATATTTGACTGAGTCCAAGCTTGACTTCAACTGGGACAAGAATCAGAATAAACCTTTGGTTGATTTAAAACTGAACCTAGCAGAAGTCTTGTATAATCTTTAACTAGAAAGAATCAGGACAAATCTTGGAGAGATTTATCTGAACCAGGGGAAGCGTCTATTGGGAAAGAATCAGGATAAACTGTTAAGAGATTTAAACTGAACCAGCAGAAGTCTTGAATGTTTTTTAACTGGAAAAAATCATATAAATCTTGGAGTGATATATCTGAACCAGAGAAAGTGTCTATTGGGGAAAGGATCAGGATAAACCATTGAGAGATTTAAACTGAACTAGCAGAGGTCTGGAAAAGAATCAGAATAAATCTTTGGAGTGATTTATCTGAACCAGAGAAAGTGTCTACTGGGGAAAGAATCAGGATAAACCATTGAGAGATTTAAACTGAACAAACAGAGGTCTGGAAAAGAATCAGAATAAATCTTTGGAGTGATTTATCTCAACCAGAGGAGATGTCTGCGGGAAAGAATCAGGATAAACTATTAAGAGATTTAAACTGAACCAGCAGAGGTCAAGAAAAGAATCAGAATAAATCTTTGGAGTGATTTATCTGAACCAGAGAAGATATTTGCAGGAAAGAATCAAGATAAATTGTTGAGAGATTTAAACTGAACCGACAGAAGTCTGGAAAAGAATCAGAATAAATCTTTGGGGCAATTTATCTGAACCAGAGGAGATGTCTGCGGGAAAGAATCAGGATAAACTGTTGAGAGATTTAAACTGAACTGGCAGAGGTATGAAGGAAGTATTTGTCGTGTAGATAGTCACGGTGTCTTGTTTCAGGAATTAATCTACCATTGATTTGTTCACAGATAATTTCCTTGTCTTGTTGAGAATTTGATGATGATTTTCTATTGATTGATATTTCCTGAAAAGGTAAAGAGTTAGTTGTATGTAATGCCATGATGTATGAAATGCATGATGTAATGATGTTTCTCAAAATAAATGAGATTTTGACATATGCATTTGTATTTTCGATGTCTATGATGTATGAATGCAATGTATGCACATGTAAGCTGTTCTGCTGCAGTGTTGTTGAATTAGGGAAAATAAATCCCTGACTGCTGCTGGGAATAAGGAGTGTAAGTCTTCATATTTTGTTGAAGTTGAAGTGTTGATGGATGAGTTTCCATTATTAGAGAAATAAAATTTGTTGGGGAAAGTAAATGTCGTGCATAGTTTGTGGACTTTATGAACTCTTGTTGGGGAATCTTGAGAAACTGGGCGACTTTCACTGGGGAATCTTTGGAGCAGTAGCTGGAAGTTTTGCTCCGTCAGAGATATGAAAGCAACAGGTATCATTAGGATACATACTGGTGATATAGAAATGATCTTGTAGTAGGATGTCTATGCTCCTGTTCCACTAGGGAAAGTACATGTGGGGGCTTTATGGAATGGCCCATAGATATTATCATGTTTCTTAAAGCTATTAGTAATTGTCTTTCTGTTTAGTTTTCCTTTTTTATGTGTTCATTTATAAATAGTAATTACATTCAAATGCATATGTTCAAAAATAAACACTGGACGTTTTTTGCAAACAAAACAGGAACAGTAAAAGAAAAACAGATAGTTTTTCCCTTTTAAAGGAAGTTCTTTGTATTAATTTGAATAATTATTTTTGTACAAATAGACAAACATCCTAGTAAGAGAATGTCATCGTTAAAATGAGAATTGATACAAAGAAAATATAGCTAGGTAAAATAATCCCATGGGGTTCCCATTCCGCTATAGCCTTCATGTCTCTGAACGTCTCATCCACTTGCTGCTTTGTCCGAAGTTGATTGGATTGATTAGAACCATTTGAGTTTGATGGTTGATACTAAGGATTTGTTGTAAGAATATCCAACGGAACATAGTCATACGCTTTAAATCCCTAACTTTTTCCTGGACCGCCCTTTCGGGTTTTCAGTCCACCGAGATACCCTTTTTTGCCCAAGCAGCCCTTTCAGGTTTTCAGCTTGTCGGGTGCACATTTTTTTTGTTTTATCCCTAACTTTTGCCTAGGCTAGTAGACATAGCGGGTCCTTTTTTATGCGTAGTATCTTTTAACTATGTCCGCATTTACAAGGTGCGGAAGGTCGTCATCGTCCATATTGGTTAAGATCATTGCCCCACCAGAGAATAAGCTTTTAATCACAAATGGTCCTTCGTATGTAGGAGTCCATTTTCCCCTGGGATCACCTTGTCGCAGTATGATACTTTTGATTACCAGGTCACCTACCCAATATACTTGACGTCTGACCTTCTTGTTAAAAGCTTTAATCATACGTTTTTGGTACATATGACCATGGCAGACAGTCGTAAGCCTCTTCTCATCAATCAAGTTCAACTGGTCAAGTCGAGTTTGAATCCATTCATCTTCATTCAACCCTGCATCCTTTACGATTCTCAAAGAAGGTATTTGGACTTCAATTGGTAGAACAACTTCCATGCCATATACCAAAGAGAAAGGAGTTGCCCCTGTTGATGTGCACACCGTGGTACGGTAGCCGTGGAGAGCAAATGGTAACATCTCGTGCCAGTCCTTATAGGTCACTGTCATCTTTTGTATGATCTTCTTGAAGTTTTTGTTAGCGGCTTCTACAGCGTCATTCATCTTCGGCCGGTAAGGGGAAGAGTTATGATGTTGGATCTTGAACTGCACGCATAGTGAAGTGATCATAATATTGTTGAGATTGGTACCATTATCTGTAATGATTCTCTCCAGAATACCATACCGACATATAAGATTTTGTTTGATGAATCGGGCCACAACGTTCTTGGTGACAGAAGAGAATGAAGCTGCCTCGACCCACTTTGTAAAGTAATCAATGGCAACCAAGATGAAGCGGTGTCCATTAGAAGTTGTAGGTTTTATCTCTCCAATCATGTCAATTCCCAACAGTGAATGGCCAAGGAGCGGTCAGGACATTTAGAGGAACTGGAGGCATGTGTACCTTGTCAGCATAGATCTGACACTTATGACAAGTTCGCGAATGTTGATAACAATCTGCTTCCGAGGTGGACCAGTAATATCCTGCCCGTAGGATCTTTTTAGCCATCGCGTGCCCACTAGAATGGGTGCCAAATATGCCTTCGTGTAAATCATCCATGATCTTTTCTGCCTCACCTTTGACTATGCACCGAAGCAAGGTAGAGTTATGGTTGCGCTTATAGAGAAATCTGTTACTGAGGAAGAACTTAGCAGGGAATCTTGTCAGGAATTTCTTGTTGTTGACTAAAGCTCCCTCTGGATAATCTTGGGCCTCGAGATATATCTTAATTTCATGGAACCAAGGCTTTTACACTACTTCTTCAGTATCAATCTCGTGATAGTAAGCTGGTTCGTCCATCCGGTCAATGGTGATTTGAGGAGCTTCATTATCCCGTGGAAAATTCTCAAAGGTAATTTCCTCAAAATGTGGGATTAATGTCAACACATGTTCTTTGTAGGGGATGAAGTTAGGATGATTCGTGTCCCACTCTCCTTTGATCTAACTGATGACTAAGGCTGAATCTCTAAATACACTTAAGGACCTGATTCCCAAATCTATGGCAGCTTTGAGACCCATAATACATGCTTCATATTCCGCCATATTATTGGTACAGTTGAAGCACATCCTAGCTCTGAAGGGAGTATGGCAGCCTTCGAGGGAAAGTGATCACATCGCCTATGCCATTGCCGAGTGTGTTAGAAGCTCCATCAAAAATCATAGTCCATCAGGATTCTTGTTCAGGTCCGTCATGTAGTATGAGTTCTTCACATTTATTTACCACCATGATGTCTTCGTCCGGGAATTCGAAATTCATGGATTGATAGTCATCCACAGCCTGATGAGTAAGGTGATCGGCTAGCACGTTTCCCTTTATTGCTTTCTGGGTAGTGTACTGAATGTCGTATTCAGTCAGGACCATCTTCCATCTTACTATTCTCCCAGAGAGGGCGGACTTCTCGAATATGTACTTAATTGGACACATCTTGGATATCAACAAGGTAGTGTGGGCAAACATATATTGTCTTAGCCGGCGAGCAGCCAATGCCAGAGCGCAACATGTTTTCTCGAGCAGTGAATATCTGGTTTCACAGTCGGTAAACTTTTTTCTCAGGTAGTATATTGCATGCTCTTTTCGGCCAGACTCGTCATGCTGCCCCAGCACACATCCTATTGAATTTTCCAAGATAGTTAGATACATGATCAGAGGTCTTCCCACAATCGGCGACATCAAAATGGGAGGCTCTTGAAGGTACTCTTTGGTCCTATCGAAGGCATCCTGGTAGACGTCGTTCCATTCCACCACTTGATCTTTCTTCAGCAATTTGAAGATTGGTTCACAAGTAGCGGTTAGATTGGAAATGAACCTGGCATGTAGTTTAGCCATCCTAAGAATCCCCTAACTTCCTTCTCAGTGCGAGGAGAAGGAATTTATTATATTGCTTTTACCTTTGCAGGGTCCACTTCGATACCTTTGCCATTGACAATGAAGCCTAAGAGCTTACCGGACCTCACTCCAAAAGTGCATTTATTCAAGTTCAGCCTTAGTTTGTATTTCTTTAGTCTTTCAAAGAGTTTATGCAGATGGTCAAGTTGTTCCTCTTCAGTTTGAGATCTGGTTATCATGTCATCCACATAGACCTCTATCTCGTGATGGATCATGTTGTGAAATCAAGCTACCATGGCACTTTGATAGGTTTCCCCGACGTTCTTTAACCTAAATGGCATAAATTTGTAACAGAACGTGCCCCACTGTGTGACAAAGGTCGTTTTCTCCATGTCCCCATGTGCCATCTTGATCTGGTTGTATCCGGAGAAACCATCCATGAAGGAAAATACTTTATGTTGTGTGGTGTTATCAACCAGAATATCAATGTGGACAAGCGGAAAGTCATCCTTGGGGCTTGCCCTATTCAAGTCTTTGTAGTCCATACACATACGTACCTTATCGTCCTTTTTAGGTATTGGAACAACGTTGGCGACCCATTATGGATAAGAGGTGACAACTAATAATCCAGCGTTGAACTTCTTCATGACTTCAGTCTTGATTTTCTCTGACATTTCTGGTCACATGCGACAGACCTTCTATTTTACCGGAGGACAATCTTCTTTTGTCGGTAGACAATGGACCATGATATCAGTATCGAGTCTATGCATGTCTTTGTATGACCAGGAAAAGACCTCAACATAGTCATGTAGTAACTGACTTAAGCGCTTCTTGACACTAGGATCTAGGTTGGAACCTACCTTGACTTATTTCTTATCATCTTTAGTACCTAAGTTAATTGTTTCCACCGGCTCTTCGTGGGGCTGTATGGCCCTTTCTTCCTATTGCAATAACCTGGATAGTTCCCCCGGTACCTCACAATCTTCCTCACCTTCGTCTTCGGCTTGGGAGATCGGATTTTCAAAGTCACAATAGGCCATAGCAGAATCGTTACCCATGGGATCCTGAGTGGATGTGGATCTGCATTTCGATATGTGAGTGTGTGTAAGAGCATAACTTTCTTTGATAAAATAAAAGGTAGAAAAAGAAAAACAAATAGCATAAAATTTGCATGCAAAAACATCCATGATTTATTGATGACATATGAAGATGATGTAACAACCCTCACAAATGGACCATTGTGCCTCGTGTAAGACACAAGGTTTTAAAGTCTAAATTGTTTAGTTATTACAATTATGACAAAAAGACGATTACTCTTGATTAAAAGTAATAGGGACAAATTCTTTGGCCTCCCAATTGCTGAGTCCTTCGTTGATGGTTGGAAAAATCCACTCGTCCATATCACAGCTGCCATCACTGCCTTCCACTGCATTGACTCCCTGATTACTGATACGTAGAGGTGGTCCTCCAGCGCGAGCTCGTCGAAGAACTCTCTGGGCCTCCGAAGTAAAACCCAAACCGAATTTTTTGGATTTGTAAGGAATATCCGGAAGTTGGCCCCAGATGGTGCATCCACCTTCCTCAACCACTACTCTAGTATCCTTCAGAGAGGCTATTTTCAAAGGCGGTCTGAAAATTTTTGGAGTCTTGGTAGTAGTCATGGCTGCCGCAACTGTTTGTGGGACCTCCTCAAAGTTATGACATGGAGTCTCAATGAACTCACCATACATTTCCACGTACCTGAAAGAGTTGAGGTGGCTAACCATGTATTCCTCCTCCCCATGGGCAGTGATAATCTTTCCCTTGGTTGGGTATTTCATCATCTGATGTAAGGTAGAAGTGACGGCACCAGCGCTATGAACCCAAGGTCGGCCCAATAGACAGGAATAGGAATGGAGGATATCCATCACATAGAAAGTTGAATCAAAAGTATGAGTTCCAACTTTTATAGGGATGTCAACTTCTCCGTGAATTATCCTCTTAGAACCAACAAAGGCCCTCACTATAATGTTTATAGGCTTTAAATTGAGTCCCTCGCAATCTAGCCGGTCAAGAGCATTTTCGGCAAGACATTCAGAGATGAGCATGTATCCACCAGAACATGCGCTAGTGTAGTGCCCCTGCACTCAATGGAAACATGCAAGACATCATTTTGTTTCCTTCCTTTGGGAGTTAAGTCGGCGTCGGAAAAGCCCAATCTGTTATCAGCAGTTAGATTGGACACATAATTCTCAAATTGATCAATGGAAGTCTCTTGGGGCACGTGGCGGTCTTTAAAAACTTTACCAAGGCATTGGCATGAGCCTTAGAACACAAACGTAAGTCCAACATTGATATTTTCGAGGGGGTATGCCCTAACTGTTCCACGATGTTGTAGTCGCTTTTCTTGATTATCTTTAGTATCTCTTCCATTTCTTTGCTAGAAGCTTCAAGAATGACCTCTGGATATTCCTTCTTTTGGACATGCTCAAATAACACCTCCTTTCCCCTTCTCTTGGCAGTAGGGATAACAGTAGGTTTGTCAATGGGAGTATTACCGGGAATGCTGGTAGGAGCGATAGCGGGAATAATTACAGGAGTAACAATGGTCTTTGGAGAGATCTCAGGTGAGAAGATTCTTCCAAGTCTTGTTGTCTTACTGGTCCAAACGATATTGACGACTTCAGGATCAGTGTCTTTCGTAACTTTGTCTTTGATAGCCAATAAGTCTTACCTGATGCCATGATAATAGATGTCAGCCCCATAGTTCCATGGAACAGCTTCATCCGAAGAATCTGGGATTGGCCCCGGCATGGTGATGATTAGGGGAGAGTACTTTGGAACAGATGTAATCCTAACCGGTCTTTTGGTGGAGACCCTAGGAGGATTGTCGGAGATGGTGATTATTGAAACATCTTCATAGGAATTTATGATAAGAGGAACTTTTTCAAACAGGATTTCTTTGTTAGCCATCAGGCGCTGGACGCCCATCTTCAGTAACAAACAACCATTCGGTAGAGACATACATAATTGACAACTTTCATTACAGCGTGGAAACAGACCAGTTTGCAATGGATTCCTTTTAATGGTTAAAAGGTGAGTAGTTAAATCATCCACAGAGGAAACAAAATAGTCATCATTAACAGCGTTGACACCTTGATCATGCTTGGGAATTGGCGTAGTTATCACATTAGGTGTTTCTGGGGGATCAAACTCAATCTCTTTCGCCTTGATAAGGTCTTGTACCTTATTCTTCAAGGCCCAACAATCATTTGTATCATTCCCCGAGCTTTCAAAATGATAGGCACATCGCGCATTCGGTTTGTAGCAAGGAGAGGAAGTATTGGGGTTCTTGGAAGCTTCCTTTAGGGTCACCAGATTGAACTTCAAAAGATGCGACAAAACTTGGGACAAGGTAATGTTGATCCGGGTGAATCATCTCATGGGTGCCTCTGGCCTGCGTTGATAGTTTCGCTGCTGATTTGATACAGGATTGGAAATTATAACAGCCCCTACCGTCGGGCGACGTTCAGTTTTGTTTTGACTTCTGTGGTCATATGCAACACTGACCTCCTTCTTTCTGGTAAAGGGTTTCTTCATCGTGCTCGAGGATACATCTATTTGAATTTTGCCACTTTTTATACCGCTTCTACCCGTTCACCAGTCATGATTAGTTCAGTAAATCTAGCCGAGGAGCTTCTAATCAAATGGTTGAAGAATGGACCAGATAAGGTGCCTAAGAACATATCCACCAATTCTCTGTCAGATAGAGGGGGTAAGCCTCTTCCCACGAGATCCCGCCATTTTTGAGCATGGGTTTTGAAACCTTCACCAGCACCCATATACATGCCTTGCAATTATGTACGAGTTAGAGCTAAGTCAACATTTTACTAGTATTGCTTGTAAAAAGCGGCATCTAAATCTTCCCAATTGCGAATATTGGTCCTTTCCAACTAATAGAACCAATCCAACTGCGTCCCTGACAAGCTTTATTGGAAGAAATGCACCCATAGATTCCTATTCGCAATATGGGGTTGACCCTTTCTGACGTATGACCTTAAATGCAACTTTAGACAAGAGATTCTGTCATATCTAGCGAAAGTGGGGACCTTGAATTTCTGCGGGATGACAACCCATGAGATATGTCCTAACTCTTCAAAATCCAACCCGGGTACTCTCTGGATCTCCATAGCATTGAGGCGATCCTCCAGCTGCTTGTATTTATCGTCAGCTGGGGGATACTGTTCTTTAGATTTAATCCACTTCTTCCTCTTCTTCAGAATCTGGATGGTCAATCACTTATTTGTTTTTCCCTTCTTGATTATCTCCTTCACCCGACGAGGTTGTGAAATCTAGAGTTCGTCTGGCTGGTTCTTTGAACCTTCTTCCCAAATTCAAAACACCGGCTGGTTTCTTCGTTTTCTTCTTCTTCTCCTTGATCAACAAAGTTTTCAAATCCTCTTGTCCTTTTGCCAGAGCCAAGAACATTTGTTGGAATTGAGCGTTCTGCGCTTGAAGATCCTTTACTGTCTGTTCAATATCCATCTCAGTGAAATAAATAGTAAAAAGATAAGGATACCTGTTGTAAGAAACTTGTTTGTGTTATGATGAATGAAAATGCATATGGAAATGATTTCAAGGAAATTAGAGATTTAAATTTGTTTAGACAAAAAGGAAACACACGTTATATTAATAAATCCAAGTTTGAGTACATCATGCCTCTTGGGGATTACAATGGAAGAAATATATACAGAAATAAAACTTCTAAGACAAAAAGGTTGAACGCATCCTCTTTGGCGCGTTATAGGCGTTCAGGCTCCGTTTTTTATGAATCTTCTTGGTGAGTTCCAGAACCTTCTTCTCACTAGCATAAAATTGGGCTTCGAAGATGTCTCGCTCTTCCTTTAGATGAATCCAACCCTTTTGCAAGTCTTCAAGAGAGGTAGGCATGTTGAGGTGAAGGACAGTATACGATATATCTCCTTCAACAATAGGCTCCATGATAACGGGGAGGATGGAGGGTGTGATCGGTGGGAATGAGAACTGACTGTTTTTGGAATGCTGGTTCGCGTTTGCATTTGTTTTTGCAAAATGTCGCGGTAAGCAAGAGTCGCCACCGTCTTTTATTTTATCCAACAAGGAAAGGACAAAAGCACAGAAAAATTCCTTTTCGAGATGTTTCTCGGGTTCGGGAAGTAGATTATAGAAAGGGAAGATGTTAGCACCCGTTCTATCCGTGGTTATCCACGGGCTCATAGGTACTTGCTCATTATGTTTTCAAAAGTTTGCTTTTCTTTGTGTTTGTGGGTTTTGAAAAGAGTTTTTGTTTTGAAGAGAGTGTAAGTGCGAAAAGTTTTGTTTTGTTTTAAAAGGAGCAAGTACTTAAGAACCTCTACCTACTCAAAAAGGATTTAAACTGTACAAGTGTCCTTTAAACAATTCCATCCCACTATTGAGGAGTAGGTAGCATCGTCGTTTGAGTTTTTGGGTCAATTCGATTAAGGGACGTGTGGTCACTAAAGCAATGTTAGGACGCCTTAGCGGTAACCCTAATGTCTTAGATCATTTTTCCGAGGCAACAGTTTCGAGGCAACTTATGATCTTTGGACAAGAGGGCGACCTCTAAAACTTCGTATACTCAATGACCACGTTTGAGGCAACCAAGTGAGGCGTACCCTAAGAGTGGCATGTGCGAGTGTATTGCTTTTCAGTTATATTATCTTTACATGTCATGGTGAGCTACTGTTGATTTTAAATTAAAGGTTAATCTTGTCATGCATAGCCTATTATTCAATCATCTAGCAGTTAATGGTTGCAGAAAATAAATTGCGGAAAATAAAACTAAGCTATTACAAGGCGTCGGGTATTTACATCGCCAAAAACAAACCCTTAAAATTAAATGCGAAAAAGTAAATAAAATCGGTAAATAAAATCCTAAGTTAAAGCTATTATATTCTCGGAGCAATTACAATTATATGGATCAAAAATAATATGCGCGCGAGAAAATTGAATCGGAACGTCCTAGGATTTTGACCCTTTTTTCATTAAATAAAGTATATTTTTTTGTCATTTTTGATTTAAGAATTAAGTCTAACTAATGATTAATTAATTAAAAAAGAAAATATTTTTTTATTTTTATTTTAATTAAGGAAATAAAATTAGAAAGGTAAAAATATATCAAAACCCTAATTCTAAATCAATTTTTATTTATTCCAAAAAATGTTATTATTAAACTGTTTAAACTAAATAAATTAATTGATTGTTTATTTACAAAAATAAATAAGTGAAATTAATAAATATTATTTTTTGTGTTTTTCTGATTTTTATGAGAAAAATTAATGGTTGGTTAATTAAAAATAATAAAACAAATTAAATAAAAGAAATATGGAAAAGAATAAACCAAAGGGGGAGGTGTGGGCCTGAATTGGTTGTAAGATCAACAATTTTGAGGCCCATCAACGTTTCAACCTTGTTTGACCTTTCAAATTGCCTATGCGCTTGTTGACCAGAGTGTATGATAGGCCATCAGCCTGGTTCATTGGATCTTGGTTTGCAGCCACTTGGCAATTGGGATCTGGAAGTATATGGTGAACCATGCTTGGAACGTTGCACCTGAATACCCGAAAAGCAAAACCAAATAATTTTTTGGGGGACCTGGGATTCGAAGGAGCTTGGGTTGCCCTTCGATCCAAGGGGCTGATTGAAGGTGCCTACGAGACTGCACGTACGGGGCGTTCGATCTGGATATGACATCCTCCGATCTAGAATTTTGCAAGGAAGTTTGTTAGAAACACAAAATATATGATCTGGGTATCGAACCCAGGTCCTTTTCGCTGCAACACCTCTTCCTCACCAACCTAGTTGAAATACATTTATTGGTACAAACGAATCTGAAATGTTACATTAGAAACAAAAACACAATATTTAATTTAAATATCGAATCTGCATGCTCAGTTGCCCCCTATGGTGTTAACCCATCAAAAATGAGTTATAGTTGTGCAAATCGAAGGTAAGCTCAGATCGTGCCTTCTTATGCACATGTAACACACTCAAACACCCATGAATATTAGCAGTAATATGTATATATGTTCAACGTGAATTTAAATCATACTTAAAATTTTGAGATCAAAGGAAAAATTACCCACAGGGGGGTTGTATGAGGGATGCTTCACGATTCAAATGTTAGTCTGGACAGAGACTACGCGCAAAACCGGATTTTAGTGTGACAATCTTTGGCAACTTTATGGAATCTCGTGGGGCAGGCAGCGTTTTCTTCTAAGGAAAACTCCGTGCGTTTTTTCCTAAGGCAACCTCCGTGCGTTTTTTCGTCCTTTTTTCTTTGTGAGCTTGAGGTTTATATAGACAAAGGAATTTAGGTCAATATTTGTGTATCAAATCTTGGCCCATTATGATGAAGAGATTTGATTTGATTCACTTTGAATATCATTCCAAAAATAGCCTAATTCAATCTTTTTGTCCACACCATGCCTTTACACGAATTTGATTTGATTTCTTCATAAAGACTTTCTATTTTTGATTCAATCACAGGCCATTCTTCTTTCATGCGTTACTGCCATCCTGTTATGAGCTGTTTGGGCCTCCAACATGATGAAAATCGAAAGCTGACTTGCCCTTTGTAGATCCACTTCCCTTCTAATCTACTCTCTTCGATAGCTCTAAGCTCCACTTCGAATTAATCCATCTTCGATGTCACAGCCCCTTCGATTGAGACTCCTTCTGCTTCGACTTCCTGTCCTTTTTGAAGAAATATTCCCTATTAGGCAACTTCGATCAGATCTTGGCCTTGTGATAAGTCTAAGTTATGATTTGAAGTATTCAAAATTTCCTTCATCAGAGCATCTTAGATTAAGACCAACTCTGCAATGAAATTCTATTCGAAGGTCATTTCATTCTGATGTTCTGATTGAGGGAAACTCTGAAGTTCCAGTCGAAGGACCTTTTGGAATGCTAATCAAAGGTCCTTTGTCCATACCAATCGAAGGACCTTTATCAAAATACCAATCAAAGGCCAGTATTATAATACCAATCGAAAGATACTTGTTAAACTACCAATCGAATGCCACTGCTGCAATGTCAATCGAAAGATACTTTTTAAACTGCCAATTGAAGGGTGCTTGTGAAAATGTCAATCGAAGATGCCTTTGTTTGGATTCCAATCGAAAGACATTGTTAAAATGACAATTGAAAGGCCTTGTTAATAGGCCAATTGAAGGAAACTTAGAAACATCACTCATGGATTTTTATTTTCGTTAGGCAAGTGTTTGTGACCAACCATGTAAGGGAAGACCTCTGAAAACATGAGAGGGAAAATTTTGGGGTACAACAGTTGCCCATGTTCAATTTTCTTAAACCTGAAGATATAGATTGGCTTTCGAGCCTTTCGTGATCCGAAGGTGGAAGATAATTGAACACTAGAGTGCCTAGAAATTTGCACTCGCTTGGTGTAGTATCAGCATTGTGACGTCGGGAATGGGCTTACAAATACCATTTGGAGATTGTTGGTATGAGGATGGGCTTATAGATGCCATCTGCAGGAGTGTCGATCGCATAAGATATTCCTTAGCGAGAACTTGCATACCTGTTGTTTGTAGAAGATTCCGTTGGGGAAGTCTAACTTTTGTTGAGATTTAGGAACTGACTCGTGCTCACCGGGAGTATACTGTTGAGGTTATAGAACTTGTCCTGTCTGGTTCCAAGTATTAATCGCTGACCTGAGAAAGAAAAATATTTTTCCAGGCTTGTTACAAGTATTAATCTTCAATATCTTCACGTAGATAATTTTCCTGGCTTGTTACAGGTATTAATCTACAATCAGTCGTCCACAGATAGTTTTCCTGGCTTGCTACAGGTATTAAACTGGGACTTGAAAAGGTTGGTCGAGGAGATAGTTGTCCTGGCTGGTTTCAGGTATTAATCTCTGACCTGAGAAAGAAAGATAGTTTTCCTGGCTTGTTACAGGTATTAATCTTCAATCTCTTCATGTAGATAGTTTTCCTGGCTTGTTACAGGTATTAATCTACAATCAGTCATCCACAGATAGTTTTCCTGGCTTGCTACAGGTATTAAACTGGGACTTGAATAGGTTGGTCGAGGAGATAGCTGTCCCGACTGGTTTCAGGTATTAATCTCTGACCTGAGAAAGAAAGATAGTTTTCCTGGCTTGTTACAGGTATTAATCTTCAATCTCTTCATATAGATAATTTTCCTGGCTTGTTACAGGTATTAATCTACAATCAGTCGTCCACAGATAGTTTTCCTAGCTTGCTACAGGTATTAAACTGGAACTTGAAAAGGTTGGTCGAGGAGATAGTTGTCCTGGCTGGTTTCAGGTATTAATCTCTGACCTGGGAAAGAAAGATAGTTTTCCTGGCTTGTTACAGGTATTAATCTTCAATCTCTTCATGTAGATAGTTTTCCTGGCTTGTTACAGGTATTAATCTACAATCAGTCGTCCACAGATAGTTTTCCTGGCTTGCTACAGGTATTAAACTGGGACTTGAATAGGTTGGTCGAGGAGATAGTTGTCCCGACTGGTTTCAGGTATTAATCTCTGACCTGAGAAAGAAAGATAGTTTTCCTGGCTTGTTACAGGTATTAATCTACAATCTCTCGTCCACAGATAGTTTTCCTTGCTTGCTGCAGGTATTAATCTGGAACTTGAAAAGTTTGTCGGTAGCCGTCTGTTGATTGACCTTTTTTTTTTTGAAAAAGATAAAACGTTAGTTGTATGCAATGTCATGATGTATGAAATGCATGATGTCATGATTTTCTCAAAATAAATGAGATTGTGTCGTATGCACTTTATCATGTATGTAAATAGGAGGTATGAAATGTGAAATGTTTATGAATGTATTTTCGTCTGGGAAAATAAATCCTTGACAAATGTCGGGGAGTTTGTCAAATCCTGGAATGCTGTTAAAGAGTATGTGTGTCTTCAAACTTTGCTTAGAATGTTTCTGATGGGGATGACGAATGAAGATGGTTGTGAGAATAAACTTGTAGGAGAAAATAATTCCGTTGGGGAATAAACATGGTGAAGAGATTACTCTGCGGGGAATTAATCTGTGGGGAAGAGATACTTTGCTAAGATTTTAATGATAAACTCCGCTGGGGATTCCGTTGATAAGCTCTGTTGGGGATTTTGATGATGAACTCCGCTGGGGATAGAAAGAACTTCGCTGGGGATGATCTTTCAATTGCAACTTGCTGAGGATAACCCGGTTAGACTCATTTGAGGATAACCTCTGAATTTGGCTGGGGAGATACATTGGTATTCTGCAGGGGACAAGCTTCCAGAATCTAATGGGTAAGATGATTTAACTCTAGCGGGGATGCTTTTTTAGACTGCGCTGGGGAAATGGCTCCACTGGGGGTATCTTGCATTCTGCCGGGGAACATTCTTATATTCCGTTGAGGAATATTAAGACTTCCAGGGATACTCTTATGCTTGCTGGGGAATATCCTTATACTCCGCTGGGGAATATTACGACCTTCTGGGGATACCCAACCTTTTTAGGGCTGATGGTAGACCAACTCTGCTTGGGGAGAGTATTGCTGATTCGTTCATAGTTGCAAGTCTCAGCTGAGAGAGCTATCATTACTGTCTTAATCTGCGGGGAGTGAAAGTATCTTAGTCATATTCTTCAACTGAATATATACCTTGGTACCTGGTGGACAGAGCAACTTGTACAGTTCGGACAATTCTTATTTGCCCCTGTTTTTTGCGGGAGAAGGTGCCTGCGGAGGCCCTGTAGATCGAGTATTATCCCCACCTATGAGGTGCTTGGTATCTTTCGATTGAAATGACAAGTCTTCTTCTGGTAGGCAAGTAAGGAGATGACGGGACATAGTCGTACGCTTTGATCCCTAATTTTTGTCTGGACTCCCCTTTCGGGTTTTCAGTCCATCGGGATACCCTTTTTTGCCCAAGCCGCCTTTTCAGGTTTTCGACTTGCCGGGTGTACAAATTTTTTTTCATTTTTATCCCTAATTTTTGCCCGAACCCTTTTGGTTCGCCGGGAATCCCTTATTTTTGCCTAGGCCAGTCAACCTAGCGGGTCTTTGATTCACGCGCGGTATTTTTTGACTATGTCCATTCCCTCAGGATGTAGAGAGGTGTCACTATCGGTAGTGTTGTGTTGCCATACTACCAGAAGATCTTCGTTTGATCATGCAAGATTCGTTGCTGGAATTCATGTCCCATGCCCCAATTGATTCAGATGGAGATTTTCCCCTGGCTATTTGGCATTTTGAGAGATTCCTTAAATCTTGACTTGACTGCCCCAGATGATGGAAAGTGATCATGTCTGCCCCTTGGTTGGAAGTGTTTCTTCCACTTTAGATGACCCTTTTTATTGAAAAGGTTTTTGTTCACTAGATATTCGTCGTGCGAATTTCTCTGTTGTTTGAACAAATAGTCATATGCAAACAATGTTATTTTAAGAATGCAAAGCTTATGTCTGTCTTTTGAAATTTTTGAAAATGCATTTTTCCAGTAAAACAGGCAAAATTTTTTTTGTAAAATGTGATGTCAACTCAGGATTTATAGTAAGCCCTACAGGAGTCAGGATACCTTTTGTAACAGTATGCTTTCGAACTAACCTGTGCTTCAGCTAGGAATTTTAAGGGTTATAACGTGGCCTGGTTTACGGTTTAAGAAACAAAGGATAAAGGCTCAAATTTTATTTGTACCCACCCGTTCTTCGTGATGTTCTTCGATCCTAAACTCAACTAATCGTGCATTAGATCTTGTTTGAGTCTTTGCTCTGACATACCAGTGATGGTTCGGATACTGACAATTTATTTTGAACAGGCAGTCATTTTGTTGAGAGTTTGCAGGATCTCTTCCCTTTTGGTTTTTATTATCCCTGTCTTTTGCCTGAACTGTTTCTTTTGTAATTACAGTCAGCGGGATGCCCCGGTTTTGTAAGTCTCCTTCATAGGTTTTAACTTGATGGGCTTTTATTTTGAGAGATAATGACTGCTTGTCTTGACGATTATACCGAACAAACACCGTCTTCTGTTTCAGAAGGACTTCTTTGATGCCATTCGTTGTGCACCTGGATCAACTGAGCAAACTACCCTGCCCCAGGTTGTGATTACGGGTATTAATTTGTGAAAAGAAAAACTCCAACTTCTTTGGCTCAAAGTGGTTGACTAGGGATTATCTTCCTTATAACTCTGTTATTTAGGATTTGAAACAACGCATGTACATCGTCAGCGGGGTCTGTTCAAAAGCATAATATAGAGATTTTGGTATCATTTTTGTCATCCTCCCTCTAAAGGCTGAGAATTTTTTAATCGAGAGTTGATCATCATAAAAAATAAAAGCAATTTAAATATAGTGAAATACGAATGGATTGATTCAAAACAGACATATGCAATGCATTGATAAAGTAATAAAGTTCGACATGATAATAATTGTTTGAATAAGCAAAGAAAGATACAACTTCAGAATTTAAATGAACAAAAGTCTCTTAATTTGAACTAGTCGTTTCAGGTGGAGAACCCTCAATGGAATATTTTCATTTCTCCATCTGGCATGAATTCCAGCACTCTTTCGTCAATCAAGTCTTGGATCTTATTTTTCAAAGCCCAACAATCGTCGGTGTCATGTCCAGGACTATAGGAGTGGTATGCACAAACTGCGTCGGGATGATAGCTAGGAGCAGAGGTATTGGGATTCCGGGGAGGATCCCTTAAAGGAATCAGATTGACCTCCAACAAGCGTTTCAGTATTAGAGATGATGGTATATCAGTCTCAGAGAAATGTCTTCCATACGTATTTTTCTTATTCCGATTACCCCGTTGATGCTGGCGAGGTTGATGTTGGGCTTGTGACCCTGAAGCAAGCTGAGGAGCTTTTCCATTGTCTTCTTGCCCCAAAGGTGGTTGAATGATGACTTGATCTTCAACCCTAGTTGTTTTCCCCACTTGGTTATTTTGAAGCAGCTTGTTGACGATGACCCTGAGCTCTTCTTGTCTTTGAGCTAAGTCTTGAATGAGAGCCATCTGGCCTACCAGCTGTCCCATCATCTGGATCTTCATTGTTGCCAACTCAATTTGTAGCCCTTCCAACTGATCATTCCTGATGCCTCCTGGATTTCCTAGGACCAAGCCCCTTGTGAGGAGAGCTTTTATTTCTTCTTGCCCCTGGGATAGGTTCAAGAACATTTCTTGAAGTTGGGCGTTTTGAGCCCGGAGATCTTGGTTGTCTGGTTGGAAAGCCATTGCTGAAATAAACAGCGAGAACATGAGAGACCTGTATTGGGAGACATGTCATGCAATGATATGTATGATATATGTATGCAATGTTTTCAAGGATCTCGCGGGGTAAACAAGAAACTTGTTAGAATTTGATAGAAGAAACTTTGTGTCCTTAAGAGTCCTTCTTCAAGAGTCAAGCTCACCATATCGAGTGGGTCATAGCCATTGACTCAAGTTATCATGTTTTGATCTCTAGACGGAATTGGCTAGAGGAAAATAAATCCCCTTTCCCATTGCTAGACATTTGATTTACCATAACCTGCATCACAAACCCTTGAGATCCTTGAAATGGTTAAGGAAATGTTAAGGCATGATGTTATGATGTGTATGCTATGCGTTTAAGCAAAAGTGTGAAGTGATGTAAGTAAACCCTGCAATAAATCCAAATTATCGGATAAGGACTGTAAACAAAACCTGCAAGAAACTCATGTTGTCAAATAACAAGAATGTGCAAGTAGTTCAAGTTTGAAGGCACACAAGTCACCCAAACAGCCTTAAGTTTAGGCTGGCATGGAGTTTAGGTATTACCCTATTTCAGTTTAGTTGGTTCAAACCTGTCCTAAAAATAGTAACTGGGTACTAGAGGATCTCAATATCACTGACTACCCTCAATCGGTCATAATTCCAGTTTAGAAACCTTGTCTTGCAGCCGGAATCATCGCGAGAGTTTAGTCTCAATGAGTGTAGCATACTGCTACTGTTCTATGGCCAAGTTGGTCAATTTAAGGTTCTAAGGTCAGTTGGTGCTTAATGACTCCTCATAAGACCCATATTCTCCTCGTTCCAACACAAGGGATATCGGTACAAACCAAGGTGTCACACCAACGTAGCTACTGCTTCATCCGTGTCGGTCTACGCCAGACAGATCCCTCACAGTATATTGCTACTTACCTAAAGGGTATCCCCAGATCCGGGTTAGGATCCATAGAACTCCAATACAAGCCCACAAAATTTAAAGCATACAAAGCATACAATTGAAAATACAAGTGATCTAATCCTAAGGTACACCTCACTTATAGAGATCCCCAACAGAGTCTCCAGTTCTGTGATCGGTGGGAATGAGAACTGACTGTTTTTGGAATGCTGGTTCGCATTTGCATTTGTTTTCGCAAAATGTCGCGGTAAGCAAGAGTCGCCACCGTCTTTTATTTTATCCAACAAGGAAAGGAAAAAAGCACAAAAAAATTCCTTTTCGAGATGTTTCTCGGGTTCGGGAGGTAGATTATAGAAAGGGAAGGTGTTAGAACCCTTTTTATCCATGGTTATCCACGGGCTCTTAGGTACTTTCTCATTATGTTTTCAAAAGTTTGCTTTTCTTTGTGTTTGTGGGTTTTGAAAAGAGTTTTTGTTTTGAAGAGAGTGTAAGTGCGAAAAGTTTTGTTTTGTTTTAAAAGGAGCAAGTACTTAAGAACCTCTACCTACTAAAAAAGAATTAAACTGTACAAGTGTCCTTTAAACAATGCCATCCCACTATTGAGGAGTAGGTAGCATCGTCGTTCGAGTTTTCGGGTCAATTCGATTAAGGGACATGTGGTCACTAAAGCAATGTTAGGACGCCTTAGCAGTAACCCTAATGTCTTAGATCATTTTTCTGAGGCAACCGTTTTGAGGCAACTTATGATCTTTGGACAAGAGGGCGACCTCTAAAACTTCCTATACTCAATGACCACGTTCGAGGCAACCAAGTGAGGCGTACCCTAAGAGTGGCATGTGCGAGTGTATTGCTTTTCAGTTATATTATCTTTACATGTCATGGTGAGCTACTGTTGATTTTAAATTAAAGGTTAATCTTATCATGCATAGCCTATTATTCAAACATCTAGCAGTTAATGGTTGCGGAAAATAAATTGCGGAAAATAAAACTAAGTTATTACAAGGCGTAGGGTATTTACATCGCCAAAAACAAACCCTTAAAATTAAATGCGAAAAGTAAATAAAAGCAGTAAATAAAATCCTAAGTTAAAGCTATTACATTCTCGGAGCAATTACAATTATATGGATCAAAAATAATATGCGCGCGAGAAAATTGAATCGGAACGTCCTAGGATTTTGACCCTTTTTTCATTAAATAAAGTATATTTTTTGTCATTTTTGATTTAAGAATTAAGTCTAACTAATGATTAATTAATTAAAAAAGAAAATATTTTTTGAGTTTTATTTTAATAAAGGAAATAAAATTAGAAAAGTAAAAATATATCAAAACCCTAATTCTAAATCAATTTTTATTTATTGCAAAAAATGTTATTATTAAACTATTTAAACAAAATAAATTAATTGATTGTTTATTTACAAAAATAAATAAGTGAAATTAATAAATATTATTTTTTGTGTTTTCTGATTTTTATGAGAAAAATTAATGGTTGGTTAATTAAAAATAATAAAACAAATTAAATAAAAGAAATATGGAAAAGAATAAACCAAAGGGGGAGGTGTGGGCCTGAATTGGTGGTAAGATCAACAATTTTGAGGCCCATCAACGTTTCAGCCTTGTTTGACCTTTCAGATTTCCTATGCGCTTGTTGACCAGAGTGTATGGTAGGCCATCAGCCTGGTTCATTGGATCTTGGTTTGCAGCCACTTGGCAATTGGGATCTGGAGGTATATGGTGAACCATGCTTGGAACGTTGCACCTGAATACCTGAAAAGCAAAACCAAATAATTGTTTGGGGGACCTGGGATTCGAAGGAGCTTGGGTTGCCCTTCGATCCAAGGGGCTGATTAAAGGTGCCTACGAGACTGCACGTACGAGGCGTTCGATCTGGATATGACATCCTCCGATCTAGAATTCTGCAAGGAAGTTTGTTAGAAACACAAAATATATGACCTGGGTATCGAACCCAGGTCCATTTCGCTGCAACACCTCTTCCTCACCAACCTTATTGAAATACATTTATTGGTACAAACGAATCTGCAATGTTACATTAGAAACAAAAACACAGTATTTAATTTAAATATCGAATCTGCATGCTCAGTTGCCCCCTATGGTGTTAACCCATCGAAAATGAGTTATAGTTCTGCAAATCGAAGGTAAGCTCAGATCGTGCCTTCTTACGCACATGTAACACACTCAACGTGAATTTAAATCATACTTAAAAGTTTGAGATCAAAGGAAAAATTACCCACAGGAGGGTTGTATGAGGGATGCTTCACAATTCAAATGTTAGTCTGGACAGAGACTACGTGCAAAACTGGATTTTAGTGTGACAATCTTTGGCAACTTTATGGAATCTCGTGGGGCAGGCAGCGTTTTCTTCTAAGGCAACCTCCGTGCGTTTTTTCCTAAGGAAACCTCTGTGCATTTTTTCGTCCTTTTTTCTTTTTGAGGATGAGGTTTATATAGACAAAGGAATTTAGGTCAATATTTGTGTATCAAATCTTGGCCCATTATGATGAAGAGATTTGATTTGATTCACTTTGAATATCATTCCAAAAATAGCCTAATTCAATCTTTTTGTCCACACTATGCCTTTCCACGAATTTAATTTGATTTCTTCATAAAGACTTTCTATTTTTGATTCAATCACGTGCCAATCTGCTTTCATGCGTTACTGCCAGCCTGTTATGAGCTGTTTGGGCCTCCAACATGATGAAAATCGAAAGCTGACTTCCCCTTTGTAGATCCACTTCCCTTCTAATCTACTCTCTTCGATAGCTCTAAGCTCCACTTCGAATTAATCCATCTTCGATGTCACAACCCCTTCGATTAAGACTCCTTCTGCTTCAACTTCCTGTCCTTTTTGAAGAAAAATTCCCTATTAGGAAACTTCGATCAGATCCTGGCCTTGTGATAAGTCTAAGTTATGATTCGAAGTATTCAAAATTTCCTTCATCAGAGCATCTTAGATTAAGACTAACTCTGCAATGAAATGTCATTCGAAGGTCACTTCATTCTGATGTTCTGATTGAGGGAAACTCTGAAGTTCCAGTCGAAGGACCTTTTGGAATGCTAATCAAAGGGCCTTTGTCCATACCAATCAAAGGACCTTTATCAAAATGCCAATCGAAGGCCACTACTATAATACCAATCGAAAGATACTTGTTAAACTACCAATCGAATGCCACTGCTACAATGTCAATCGAAAGATACTTGTTAAACTGCCAATCTAAGGGTGCTTGTTAAAATGCCAATCGAAGATGCCTTTGTTTGGATGCCAATCGAAAGGCAATGTTAAAATGACAATTGAAAGTCCTTGTTAACAGGCCAATTGAAGGAAACTTAGAAACATCACTCATGAATTTTTATTTTCGTTAGGAAAGTGTTTGTGACCAACCATGTAAGGGAAGACCTTTGAAAACATGAGAGGGCAAATTTTAGGGTACAATAGAGAGGTAAGGCATTACGAGACTCTGAGCACGAGCTCACACCCACCTAAGATAAGGCTCAAGGGGGATAGAGTTTTTGTGTCCCAATGTCTTACTATCCACCTTGTTCACTGTCCTCCAAGCTCGTACAAACCTCTAACGGTAGCCTTGATAGTCACTCTCATAGTTAGACACCACACCTCGGATGAGCATATCATGAGGACTATATCTTCGAACATACCCAAATTTTCGTAAATCTAAGAAAGGGTTGTAAGTGATGCCTCCCCTATTACCAAGCAGAGGTACATTAGGGAATTCCCCACAACGGTCAATGATAGAGGTGTCTTCTAAGGATCGAGAACACCAATAAATGTCAGAGTGGGTGAGGGACATCATCCTTTGAGACCACGTCAATCCTTGCTCGTTCTTCAATACTGATCGAGGTAAATGCAAAGTAAACCACTTGGAGAGTAGGGGAATGCAACACATGAGAGTAACTCTTTTCTTCATAGTGCGAGTATGGAAACAATGCAAGATGTCTCCGAGCAAAGTAGGTATAGGATTGCGAGAGAGAAATATTTTGATAGCATTCACATCTATGACTTGGTCCGAATTGGGAAATAGAACCAATCCATACATTAAAAGGGCCAGGATATCTTCAAAGGCTTGAAAATCCATATCTTCCCAGAATGGACGAGCCTTCTCCAAAAGAAACTTGGCTAGGAACCCTTTAACTCCGCTTCTTGTCTCCCAATTTTCTATAATGTCGGCTCTCTTCAGATGCAAGGCTTCGACAATGACTTCAGGTTTCAGAATCCCTTTTAGACCGATGAACGGTATTTGATCAAGCACGGACACTCCTAATAGCAGAGAGAACTCTTCTATTGTAGGCATCAACTGATAGTCAGGAAAGGTGAAGCAATGATGTATGGGATCAAAGAATTTGAAGAGCACACACATCATTTCTTCTTGGAAATTGGAAGTAGCCAAACTGAGGAGTCGACCATATTTCTTGGTAAAAGGGGAATCTCTCGGGACCCTTGATGCTAACTCTTGGATTTGAAGGTGTGCTTTCACAAAGCTGATTCGGATGGTGTTCCTTTGGACGGGATTCATGGCCTGCAAAACAAAGCAAAGATAAATTCATAAATCCTTGAAATGGTTAGTGAGAATTCTTATGATGTTATAATGTTTATGATGTTATGAAAAGCAAGTTATTATGTACAGACAAGTCCTTAGATTTAGGCTTGCGTGGAGTTTGTAGGCAAGTACCCTTTCGAAGTTTAGTTGGCTCAACCTGTCCTAGAAAGTAACTGGGCTCTAGGGGATTTCAATATCACTGACCTTTATTTTAGGCATTGTCTCAGCATAATCAATATTTTCTTGCGGCCGAGATTTCCTAAAAGTCCAATCTCAATGAGTGTAGTATCGAGTATCAACCAATTTTCAACTTTCCACCAAAACTGGTCATCTCACTACTTTCTAATGCCCAAGTTGTTCAATTAAGGTTCTAAAGTCAGTTAGTGCTTTATGACGCTGCTCAGCGGCCCCGTATTCTCCTTGATTCAACACAAGGGATACTGGTACCAACAAATGTGTCACACTAACATAGCCATTATTTCAACCATATCGGTCTACGTCGTACAGTTTCCACAATCTATTGCTACTTACCTAAAAGGTGCCCCAGATCCAAGTAGAGGATCAAAACAAACCCAAACAAGGAACCGTAACATAAAGAAAGCAAGTCAAACAAGGAAAGCAAGTAAAAGTTATCTAGCCCTAAGGTAACCCTACTTTTAAGTTTATCCCCAGCATAGTCGCCCGTTCTATAACACGGTGGGAGAACTGACTTGGGTGTTTTGCGTTTGATCGCAATTATGCACATAGCAAGAGTCGCCATCGACTTTTCTTTTATCTAATAAGAAAGGGTTGAAAAGAACAGGAAAGACCTTTTGAGATTTATTTCTTGAGTTTGGGGGGTAGGTTATGAAAAGGGAAGGTGTTAGCACCCTTTTCATCTGTAGTTATCTACGTGCTCTTGGTTGCTTGCTAGATCACTTGCTTTTGTTTGAAAATGTGCTTGTGGTGTGGGTTTTGAAAGTATTTTGAAAAAACGTCTTTGTAATGGTTCTCGTTTCTATAAGAACGCATACAAAGTATTGGTTTTGAAAATATTTCAAAGAGGTGTTTGTCGAATGTGTTTTTAAAAGTGATTTTTAAAAGGTGTCTTTGTAATGGTCCTCGTTTCTATATGAACATGTACAAAGTGTTTTAATTTTTGAAAATGTTTCAAATGAAAGTGTTGGTTTATAAAATGTTTTTGTTGTGAGCAAGCGAGCAACTAGGAGCAACCTACCTACTCAAAAGGTCTTAAATGTTCTTTTCCTCCTCCTTTAGATGTTGCTATCTTACCACTGATTTGGTAAGAAGCCCCATCATTGAATATGAAGGTACGGGCGCAGGACGTTTTGTATAGTCATAGAAGGCAACTTATGGGACGTTTTAGCAATGTCGTTTAGGGACTAGATCGTTTAACGAAGGCAAGATTGAGGGTCATTGAGGGACTACGACCTTTTATCGAGGGTCTTTTCTAAAATGCCCATATTCGAGGGACATGACTATTTTCCGAAAGGAAACAAAGTGAGATTATCCTAGAGGTGCTAGTGTGCAAGTGTGTTTTATTTACATGCATTTAGTCTTTGATTAGGGTTATCTATTTATTTATTTTATCTATTAATACATTCTAATTACTAACAATATATGAAAGCAAATAAAATGCAGGAAAATAAATCCTAAGCTATTACATCATTTCGGGGATGGGGGTACATGTTTACAAATGGAGATTTGCAAGAATTTAAATCTTAATTGTCTATTACAACCATATTGAATTGTACAATATAAAAAAAAAGGAAAGGATTTGTTTTGAAAAGGTTTTTTTTTTGTCTTAATAAATTAAAAGGAAAAATAATTAGTTATTAAGAAAAGTTTTTTTAAGCCTCTTTTATATTAACAAAAATAATACTAATACTGAAAATAATATGAATAAGAAACGTTAGATAAAAACAGAAGTTCTATGTTGCTGTGTGCTGAAGTTCTGGGTGTAAGATAGTGAGGAAAACCTAGAAGTTATGTGTGTGTTAAAACAGTAAGAAAGCCTAGAAGTTCTCTGTGTGTTAAAACAATAAGAAAGCCTAGAAGTTCTATGTGTGTTAAAACAGTAAGAAAGCCTAGAAGTTCTGTGTTATATTAAAAGTGAGAAAAACAACTAGAAGTTTTGTGTTTTGTGTTACAGCAGTGAGAAAGCCTAGAAGTTATGTGCATTACAACAGTGAGAAAAATGCCTAGAAGATCTGTGTTACACTTCACTTCCTTCCTTACATTTTCCAAAGCATCTGCAACTTATTCAGTTCTTAACAACAACAAAACAGAAAAATAAAAGCACGACAATTTATAGAAGTCCTAATCCTAATTCTGAGCCTAGTTCTCTTCAAGAAGTTATGATCCACAGTTTTTCTACTTAGGAAATGGTATGTACAGTCTCAACACTATGATATCTACATACTTAATGAGGTTCTGAATGATAAGTTCAAAGTCATAATGGCTTACCTTGAATCTGAAGCGTGTGTTGGGACCTGAGTTGTTGCCTTCGAATGTTCTGGGGTCAGCAAGAAACGGAACAGTAATGTTAAGTTCTTGGATCCAAAGGGAAGAACAAAGGATATGTTTTGAGAATTATGGGTTTAAGAATGTTTGAATTTTTTCTTTTCTCTCTTTTTTTTTGTATTTGATCCCTCTCTCTTTCCAAAAACCATCCACTTACACGTGTGACGGAACAACTTATTTATAGTTGAGTTTATTATGGTTTTGGGGGGAAAAACAAATGGGATTTGAACAATTTTTGGCATACTGTTTCATTGCTTTTTAAACACAGCTTTTATGTGCTAATTTGGTGCAAATATGAGGTTTGAGAAAAATGCAGGCGTGGACTGGATCAGCAGCAATTTGGAGTGTTGAGGCATCTTGATGCAGGACTGTACCATAGCAGTTCAGTAGACAGTTCAAACGAGGTTTTGGGGCTTGGTGATGTTCTGATCAAAGAAGACCAGAATGAGATTCGAAGGGTGATGTTCTGATCGAAGCGTAGAACATAGCTTCCATATGCTGAAGAGTCATGTTATGATCGAAGAACACAGTTTTCATATGTTCTGATTGAAGACTGATGTTCTAAACCGTCTTTGCAAATACTGATTGCGCTTGCGTGAAATCTTTCCCAGAAGTTCTGAAATTGTCATATTTTCTTAATACTTAGAAAATTTTCCAAGTGTTTAGAAATTTGATTTTTTTTCAAAGTAATTTTTGAATTTTGATTTCTTGATTAACCAATTTTATATCTTGATGAAATATATTGTTAAAACTTGATTTTGATCAAAAGGTCAAACTTTGACTTTTCAGTGAGCTTTTGACCATTTTGCCCTTGTGAATGACTTTCTTGGAAAATTGTAATCCAAGACTTGAAACTTGATAGAAGCAAACCTGAGGGTCCAGGATGATCCTTTGAGAAGCGAGAGGGAAAATTTTGGGGTACAACAAACGTGAATCATGGAACGTTACCTATATTTCCTCAACTAAATGGACTATATATATGAAGGCAGTTACCAAAAACAAGTCTCTCTGCTCTCTCTCTCTCCCTCTTTTGAATCAGATCTCAGGCACTTTGAACAATTACGGAGTATTATTATTTTCAATTCCATTTTCTTTGTTGAACGATTATTTTATTGTATTCCGTTTTACTATTTTCCGGTTAGATTTCCAGCATTACTTTTCCACCTTTCATAGTATTCCGTAAGCAATAAAAAACCCACCATCAGAGCAGTATTTTTCCACATCGGAGAAATACTGCAACACTAGTTTGTTTCCAGACTTGCAGAATTTGTTTAGGATTACTTTGATTTTATTCGAGCTATTTTTACTTCATGTTAATCCTACCGGCTTGTGGAGGACACACACATTATTGGAACTAATCACTTTGTTATTCGCTTTCTGGTTCTTATTTTAATAGCATAATTTATTTATTTCCTACTATGCATGAGTTGTCGAATTTACACTTTAATTTTATGATATTCTGCAATAATATTATGTCTGGCTAGATTCCATATACCGGTATGTAAAACTTGACGGAAAAGGATTCGGTAATTAATTGGAATTATTATTTTTACAAAAAAAAAATGTTTTTATGGTTTTAATTTCCAATTGAATACTTAAATGTTTTTTTGTACGGAAATAAGAGACAGTCTAAGGTTAAAATCAACAGAGCGGAAGTTTGAGGTTTTATCTAGATATTGGTTGTTAAAACATTGATTTTAAAAACAGCGGAAGCGCTTTAAAGTTAATTGGACATTGTTCATTTTCAAAAAGTACTTTTGAGTTTTAATTGAAACAACGGAAGTGCTCATTTCGAGCTTAACTAATATGATCTGATTCAATAGAACGGAAGTTTGAGACGAGGGTTTTTAAACGAATAGTTTCACCGAAACTGTGTTTTAATATTAAAAACAAATGCCAATGACTTACTGAATCCCTTAAGTTGACGAAATACATACCGGTGTCCCATTATTAATTATTAAATTTTAGTTAATTCCCGATTAAACCCAAAGTCCCAAATTTTTAATTAGCCTTAGCTTTACATAGTAACCCTTAGATAACAGTAGTTTTGACCATTAGTCCTTGTGGGTTCGATATCTTTTAAAACTACACGATAGACTCTGCACTTGCAGTCACTACACCGGATATACTCATAAAGTCGCGACTAGAGGGTGGTTTGAAGTACTCAAATTTAGCTTTGTTCCTATTTCACGATGAAACACCCTCCAAAACTGTGAAGTAAACATCGGGTCTCTATTTGATACTATGTTAGAGGCACCCCATGCAATCTAACAATTTCAGCTATAAAGAGTCTTGCCAAGTGAGGAACCTTGTGAGTTGTTTTAATTGGAAAGAAATGAGCAGACTTCATCAACCTTTCCACAATTACCCATACAGAATCATGTCCACCAAAGGCGTGCGGTAATCCCATAATGAAATCAATGGATATGTTGTCCCATTTAAATATTGGAAACTCCAATGGTTGTAACATACCCTCAGGCCTTTGGTGTTCTATCTTCACTTGTTGACAAATCACACACTGTGCCACATAGTTCACAATGCCTACTTTCATGCTAGGCTACCAAAATATTTCTTCAAGTCTTGGTACATTTTGGTCAATCCAGGATGAATGGTAAACTTGCTCTTGTGAGCTTCATCTAGAATCATTCTCTTAAACATGACATCATTGGGTACACACACCCTTTGTCTAAACATAGTGACTCCATCAAATATTCGAAGGAAATCCTGAAGACATTCCTTAGATTGTAATTCCATATCATTGCACTGCGCCTGACGGATTATTTCCCTCAATTCATTCTCAACATTCAAATTACTGATCAAAACACCTAATGGTACCCATTCTAATTGCAAATCAAGGTTCCTGAATTCCTCAAAAATATTAAATTCTAACAACATCAATTATACAACTCGAATCTCTTTTCTACTCAGTGCATCTGCTACTTTGTTAGCTTTTCCGGGATGATTCCTCGAATGAAAGTCATAATCCTTAAGATATTCCATCCATCTCCTCTGACATATATTGAGCTATTTCTGATCAAAGAGGTATTTCAAGCTCTTATGATCACTAAACATCTCAAAGTGGAGGACATACAAGTAGTGTCGCCACACCTTAAGTGCAAAGACAATTGAAGCAAGTTGAAGGTTGTTAGTAGGGTAATTCTCTTCGTGCAGTCTCAATTGTCTAGACGCATAAGCTACAACCTAACCATCTTGCATCAGGACACCACCTAAACCATTTTTGGAAGCATCACAGAAAATTTCATATGATTGCTCTGGATCTGGAATCACCAACACCGGAGCAGTAGTCAATTTCTCCTTCAATTTTAGAAAACTTTGTTCATATTCAGAATCCCAACTGAAAGGGACTTCCTTCATTATAAGCCTCATTAAAGGTAAAGCCAATTTGGAAAATCCCATAATGAACCTCCAATAGTAACTCGCTAACCTGAGGAACCTTTGGACTTCAGTCACATTCTTGGGATGTTCCCAATTAATCACAACTTCCATTTTGGATCTGTAATACGGTGGGAGAACTGACTTGGTTTTGCATTTTATCGCAAATGTTACGCATAGCAAGAGTCTCCTCCGACTTTTCTTTTATCTAATAAGGAAAGGGTGAAAAGAACAGGAAAGACCTTGATAGATTTTGAGTCCGGGGGGTAGATTATGGAAAGGGAAGGTGTTAGAACCCTTTTTATCCGTAGTTATCTACAGGCTCTTAATTGCTTAGCTCACTTTTGAAAACTTTCCTTTTTGTGTGTAATTTGAAAATATTTTTGAAAAGCCAAAGTACGGCCAACTTTGTAATGGTTCTTGTATCATTCCTCAAGAATGCGTACAAAGTGTTTGAAAATACTTTTTTTTTGAAACTGTGATGTGAGAAATGCTTTATTTAGGAACATTTGTGAGCAATCAATTAAAAGTATCCTACCCACTCAAGGTCATTCTTATTCTTTTCCCTCTCCTTTAAATATATTAATATCCTTACCATTAGTTAGTAGGTAGCCCCATCTATTGGATGTTTAGGGACAAGCGAAGGGTCATCGTACAGTCATCGAGGAAATTTGTAAGGATGCTTTAGCATTTTTGTAAGGGACTAGATCATTTTTTGTAGGCAACATCGAAGGGTCATCGAGGGACTATGATCTTTTATATCCAGGGTCTTTTGCTAAAGCATCCCTACGTTCGAGGGACATGACCGTTATTCCGAAAGGAAACAAAGAAAGGCTACCTGTGATCGGTGGATCTGGAACTGACTGTTTAACGCTGGTTCGCGAAATGTCGCGGAAGCAAGAGTCGCCACCGTCTTTTATTTTCTCCAATAGGAAAGGACAAAAGCACAGAAAAATTCCTTTTAAGAGATTGCTCTCGGTTCGGGAGGTAGGTTATAGAAAGGGAAGGTGTTAGCACCCTTTCTATCCATGGTTATCCATGGGCTCTTAGATACTTGCTCAATGTGTTTTCAAAATTGTTTTGTGTGCTTTTCAATGTGGGTTTAAAAGTTTCTTTTGAAAAATTTCAGATCGACTCATACGTCAGAGTGTTTGAAAAGTTTGTTTTTTGAAAGCTTTTGAAAATGTGTGGTGTGAAAAGAGTTTTGTTTTGTTTTGAGATTTGAGCAAGTATCCTTGAGAACCTACCTACCCTAAGGAATTCGTCTGGGTAAGAGTCCTTTAAAGTAGTGCCATCCCACCATTGAGAGGTAGGTAGCACCACCGTTGGAGGTGTTCGGGTCAATTCGATTAAGGGACAGTGTGATCACCAGAGCAATGGGAAGACACCTTAGAAGCTACCCTCATGCCAGGTTCCCGGATCATGAGGACTTACTAAGACGTTTTCTACTCGACGACCACCTTTCGAAAGGCAACAGTGAGGCGTACCCTAGGGGTGGTGTGTGCGATTCGTGTGTCATGTTTCAGTTATTTGTCTTGTCATGTTTGAAGTGTTCTACGCTTGATTTTATTTTTAAGTCCATACATTCTTTCATGCTTGATTAACAATTAAATATTTTGCGAGGAAATAAATCTAAACTATTACAAATGGCGCGGGTCCACATCGCCAAAATTAAACCGGACCCGATTTAGCGAAAAAATAAATAATGCAAAGAAATAAAGTGCGAAAAGTAAATTACATGGCCTTGGGATATTTACAAAATTATAATAAGCGATAATAAAATAAATGCGCAATTAGATGATTAATGACGGGCGTTGGACCCTTTTTGCAAATAATTAAAAGTTAACGGGAATTAAATAATAAAAAAAGGAAATTAAATGTTTTTGATATTTTGTATTTTTTAGGATTTTAAAAGAAAAAAAGAGTTAATAAAAATTAAATTAAGAAAACAAACCCTAATTCTAATATTTTTTTAAGTATTAAGAAAGAATTAAAATAAGATCTAAAATAACCTAAAATTTATGTACAATTTAATTGGAAAATAAATAAATAAATAATAATTATTGTTGTTCTAAAAAAGGGGAAAAATATTAAAAGGAATAAAAAATAGCAATTAACCTAATTCTACATTTTTTTGGATTTTTATTAAAAGGAAATTAGTATTAAAACCTAATTAAACTAAGTAATCTACATTTTTTATTTATTCATGAAAATAATTAATATATAAATATTTATTAATTTTGGCCTTTTCTGATTTTTTAGTATTTTTATATTCTATAGAAAAAATAAATTAATTAATCAAAGCAATACAAATAAATAATATAATTATTAAAATCATAAAAGAGAAGAAAAAAGCAAACCAGAGTGGGGGTGTTGCCCCAAATAAGGAGGTTCAAATTTAAGAGGCCTGGCCCAATAAGCTGGAACTTGGTTGACCGTTTGGATTATGTGCAACGCGTTGACTGGTGCTTATGGTGCGCCCTGGACCTTGGCCTTTGGATTGCTGTTGATAGACGCGTGGATGGTGATTTTTGGATGGACTATGGTAGTCCTTAGAAGCGTGCCTGCATGTGAATTTGATTTGAAAAATAATATAGGAAATATACAGACCTGGGACTTGAACCCAGGTCTTTGACGTTGCCAACTAACCACTTAACCACTGAACCAAGCCCTTTCAATTTAATATATGATATCAAATAAATATAATAAAGGAAATATGGTGTTAGTGGAGATTTTGGGCGCGAAATTTAAAAGGACCATTCACGCCTTGCCAACTCAGCTTCTTCTTCGTTGCCTTCGTTTCCCTGAAAAAACAACAAATATTTAACGGGGGTTTTGAACCCCCTCAATATATGCTTATTTTAAAAATAGCGATTAGCACGCTTTGATTCAGAAATTTGGCGCGACCATTGGAATCGTTTCGTCCAAACCTCCTGATTATGATCCTGGCATTATCGTGTTCCAATTTTACAGAATGAAAGAATCCCCAATTTCAGAAATCTATAACCCTAGCTTTTGTCAATGGCGAAATCTCGTATGGCACAGAAAAACTCAATTAAATGCATCAGTCAGCTGCAAAACCTTATGACAAACATGAATCAATGGACAAAATGCTATAAAAACATGTAAATCATGATGCACGAGTTTGGAATTTTCTTGGTTCCGTTGGGGTCCGTTCTACCAATTCTTTACCTTTGAGTTGAGGTTAGGGATTGGAACACGTCCAGGAAATCACAAGGAAGCAATTGGAATTGGTTTGGGGCCTTGAATCGCCTCCTAGAACGGATTTCAGTTTTGAGTTTTTATGAGAATTTTTCAATTTGCCAATGCTTGAGTATGCGCAGCTTTCAGTCCTGTTCTCATTAGGGTTATGTTCTGATCATATATGGAGCATGTTAGGTCAAGAAAATTGAAGAAAATCCATTGCTTTAATGATTTTTGAAGATTTGATTTCACAAGATCTTTTCCAATCTTTTTCTCATAGTTTTTGTATCAATCATGCTCAATTCTTATCACAACTTGCCCTAATCAGTTAAGCACGAAATATTGAGGTTATAATGTGCATAAAAAGATTTTTTAGGTTAAGGTTTATATTTTCCATGAATTAAAATCATTTAAATGAATATAAATTAATATTAATTCAAATAAATAATTAAAAAATATGAGAATACTTCCCTTTGGGCCTAGTGGTCGTGCATAGGCTTGGTATGAAGAAATTTGGAAGATAATTGGGCCCATTTGCATTTTTAGGCCTTTTGCATCAATGTTGACTTTCAAAAATTTCCAAAAATTTCCCAACTTCCACAAGGCATAACTTGGTCAATTGTTAAGCTTTTCACATGTTCTTGGACATTTTGGAAAGGTCTTTGAGTCCTTTAACCAATGCCTTTGGTCCCATGTCATTTTGATTTACCAATCTCAAGTTATGGCCTTTGACTTAAAGTCATTTTTTGTTGACTTTTGAAAATGACCTATAATGTTGAAATTGATAACTTTTTGTGAGAGCATTTCTTGGACTTGGAACATGAAGATGAATTGTAGGAAATGTCTTTCTCTTCAAAATGAGCTTTGGATGGAATTTTTCTGATAATCCATGTGAAAGTTATGCCCTGGTCAATTTCAGTTGACTTTTTCAGCTGTCCAAATAAGGAAACTTTTGCAATTTGATGATTCTTGAGCCAAATTTTGAGAATCATGATCAAGCATTGATCAAATGATGTTTGTGGCTTCAAAATGATATGTTGACCAAAAATTTGAACTTTTGACTGTCAAATGACCATTTTGCCCCTACAGTTGACTGTAGTGCAATCTAGGGTTTTGACTGTGCAATTTTGAGCTGAATGCCTTGAAACTTGATATGAGGATACTTGACCATCTTTTTAAGCATGTGAGACTTGATTGGGCCTTTGAAAAGTTCATTTGCTTGACTAGAACTCAAACCCTAGTTTTGACTGTCTAGGAGACAGTTGAGCTGCACAACCCTGGGGGAATTTTGTGACCTTGACTTTGACAATTCTTGATGAATATGGGAGGGCAAATTTTGGGGTACAACAGTTGCCCCTGTTCAATCTTCTTAGACCTGAGGATGCAGATTGGCTGACGTGCCTTTCGTAATCCGAGGGTAGAAGATGATTGGACACTAGAGTGCCCAGAAATTTGCGCTCACATAGTGACAGTGATGATGAGGGAATGGGCTTATAGATGCCATTTAGTGATTGCTGGATAGGATGATGGGCTTATAGATGCCATCTGGATGTTGATCGCATAGGAGATTCCTTAGCGAGAACCTGCATACCTGCAAAACAGAAAAAATGAGTACCTGACACGCTGCAGGAGCTGATTTTAGATGCTTGATATAGATATGTCCTGACTGGTTACAGGAGCTGGGTCTGGAGCTTCAAACGTTGATGAATGAACCAGGGATGGTTACTGCCTTGGCATGAATGGTAAGAGAATCCTGAATGATTTCAACCTCAACAACGCTCGTTGAGAAAATCTTGGTGAGGATTACCATCTTCGTAGTGTCAGGAAGAGAACCAAAGGACATTACAATCTCAAAGGGAGCTACCTCACTCACGTTGGAGAGGGAACTATAGGAAATTATAATCTGAAAGGAGATATCACCTCACGCTCATGCCGGAGAGGGGAACATCTGAAAAAGGGATTACTACCTCACACGCCGTTGGAGAGGGAACCATAAGAGAATATCACCTCACGCTCATCGTCGGAGAGGAGAACATCTTGAAAAAGGAATTACCACCTCACGCTCACCGTCGGAGAGGGGACCACAAAAGAATATCACCTCACGCTCATCGTCGGAGAGGAGAACATCTTGAAAAAGGAATTACCACCTCACGCTCACCGTCGGAGAGGGGACCATAAGAGAATATTACCTCACGCTCATGCCGGAGAGGGAAACATCTGAAGAAGGAATTACCACCTCACACGCCGTTGGAGAGGGGACCATAAAAGACTATCACCTCACGCTCATCGTCGGAGAGGAAAACATCTTGAAAAAGGAATTACCACCTCACGCTCACCGTTGGAGAGGGGACCATAAGAGAACTTCTACTGAGTCTTTATCAGAAAAATCTGTTTGGAGTCGATTTAACTGGACTGGAGAAGTCCTTGAAATATGTTTGAGAATTTCAACTGCATCTTTCCTGAAAGGTAAAGGTCAGTTATATGCAATGCATGATATGGATCATGCAATGATGTTCTCAACATAAATGAGATTCGTATGATATGATGCAGTGCGTTATGCATGCTATAATGATGTATGTGATGTTTTATGAATGTTTTTGTCCAGGAAAGTAAATCCTTGACGGGTGCCGGGAAGTCATATCCTGGGCTGATGTTGAGGAAGAGATTTTGCTTCCGCTGTGGATGATTCGTTGCAAGAATACCGATAGGAGAAGATAACTCCGTTGAGGAATAAACTTGGCAAATGAACTAATTTCTGCGGGAGAAAAGATACTTTAGCGATCATGCTGGGAAGTACTACTCTGTGGGGATAGCGATGTTTTGCTGAGCTGATGAAGATAACTCCGCTGGGTATACCGTTGATGAGTTATGCTGGGGATATCCTTATTGTGCTGGAAGTGTTTGATAGACTTCGCTGGGGGTAGAAAGATACTTTGCCGAGGACGCTCTTTCCGTGGCTTTTGGCTGAGGATAACCCAGTTATATCCTGTTAAGGAAATAACTCTTTAAATCAAGCCGGGACGACGCGTTCGTGCTCTGCGAGGGATAAGCTTCCAGAATCTACTGGGGATAAGCTTGCTGCTTGGGGAGATATGAATTCCAACTTTCCTGGGGAAACTGGATTGGACTCTTCTGGGGGAGGTTTGAATTGCAGGGAAGTGATTCCTTTGGATAGTGAGATACCGCCGGGGAACAATCTTTAGACCAAGACTGCCGGGGATGCTTGTTAAGAATACATGCTGCTGGGGAGGTATTGAGATCTACAGGGGGATACTCAATTTCCTTGATATTTGATGATTTTGCTTGGAGAAGAGTGTATTGATTTGTTGAACCACTCTCTGGGGAATTAAGATACACTTGGCCGTGTTCTTTAGCTGAACCCACCTTAGTACCTTGGGGGATAGAACAATTAGACTGCTCAGACAACTCTTTATTGCCCCTGTTTCTAGTGTCACCTGCAATGAATTCCTTTGTTTCGTATGCAAATATTCATGAGTTAGCAAATTATTGTCAATGCATACATCACAAATTGAACCTTGGACGTTCTTCGCAAAACAAAACAGAGAAAGGAAAAATACTTGGCACGTTTAACTGAAAATACATTTTTATTGATTTTTGAATGGCCTGAATAGGCGTTTTGTGTACAAGAGGCTGACGTCCTAGTAAGAGGTACGTCGCCGATCAAAAGAGTTTATACAAGTTTTGTACAAAAGAAAAATAAAACAGCCGTATGAAAGATGAATGATCCACTGGATTTCAACTCTGCTATTGCCTTTATAACTCCGAGCGTCTCATCACTTGATGACCTTGGTTGAAGGTGAAGCTGACTGATCGATGCCGTTTTGAACTTGATGCAGATTCCGGATTCTGGACGCACAGTGATCAATGAGACATAGTTTTACGCTTTATCCCTAATTTTTGCCTGGACCGCCCTTTCGGGTTTTCAGTCCATCGGGATACCCATTTTTGCCCAAGCCGCCCTTTCAGGTTTTCGACTTGCCGGGTGTACAGATTTTTTCATTTTCATCCCTACATTTTGCCCGAACCCTTTTGGTTCGACGGGAAGCCCTAATTTTTGCCTAGGCATGTCAGCCTAGCGGGTCTTTTTTTCATGCGTAGTATTTTTTAACTATGTCTGCATTGGCGGGGTGAGGAAGGTCGTCACCATCCATGTTGGTTAAGATCATTGCTCCTCCTGAGAACACATGCTTAACCACAAATGGCCCTTCATATGTAGGGGTCCATTTGCCCCTTGGATCACTCTGAGGAAGGATGATTCTCTTGATAACCAGATCCCCAACTTGATATTCCTGTGGTCTGACCTTTTTGTTAAATGCCCTGATCATCCGTTTCTGATACGTCTGACCATGACATATAGCAGCAAGTCGCTTTTCGTCAATGAGATTGAGTTGATCAAGTCGTGTCTGGATCCAATCATCTTCGTTCAGGTTTGCATCCTTCATTATCCGGAGAGAGGGAATTTGCACTTCGATCGGCAAGACTGCCTCCATACCATAAACCAGAGAGAAGGGAGTTGCCCCGGTTGACGTCCTTGCTGAGGTACGGTACCCGTGCAGAGCGAACGGTAACATCTCGTGCCAATCTTTGTAAGTTACTGTCATCTTTTGCACGATCTTCTTGATGTTTTTATTTGCTGCTTCTACAGCCCCATTCATCTTCGGTCTGTAAGGAGAAGAATTGTGGTGCTGTATCTTGAATTGTTCGCAGAGCTCAGCAATCATCTTATTGTTCAGATTGGTACCGTTGTCTGTAATAATCCGCTCAGGGACGCCGTATCGACAGATCAGGTTGTGCCGAATGAACCGTGCCACAACAGTCTTGGTTACCGTAGCATAGGACGCTGCCTCAACCCACTTTGTAAAATAATCAATCGCTACTAGGATGAAGCGATGTCCATTGGATGCCGTAGGTCTTATCTCGCCGATCATGTCTATGCCCCACATTGCAAACGGCCAAGGCGCAGTCAGAACATTCAGGGGAACCGGAGGAACATGCACCTTATCTGCATAGATCTGGCACTTGTGGCATGTCCTAGAATGTTGGTAGCAATCAGCTTCCATGGTAGACCAGTAATATCCTGCCCGTAGGATCTTTTTAGCCATAGTATGTCCACTGGAGTGCGTACCAAAGGTCCCTTCATGTAGCTCTTCCATGATTCTTTCCGCTTCAATTTTGTCCACACAACGCAGTAAGGTGGAATCATGGTTTCTCTTGTACAAGATGCCGTTGCTTAGGAAGAATTTGGCTGCAAACCTCCTCAGGAATTTCTTATCGTTGACAGAGGCACCTTCAGGGTATTCCTGAGCTTCCAGATATCTCTTCACTTCGTGGTACCAAGGCTCCTCAGTCACCAATTCAGTCTCGATATCACAACAGTATGCCGGTTCGTCCAGTTTCCAGATGGTGATCTGGGGAGCTTCATTATCCCATTTAACCTTGAACATTGAAGACATAGTAGCTAACGCGTCCGCTAACTGATTCTCTTCTCTTGGAAAGTGCTCGAAGGTTATCTCTGTGAAGTGGGGAATCATGGTCAACACACATTCTCTGTAAGGAATCAAGTTTGGATGTTTCGTATCCCACTCTCCATTGATCTGATTGATCACTAGAGCGGAATCTCCGAAGACACTGAGGAACTTGATCCGTAGGTCGATAGCAGCTTGAAGACCCATGATACATGCCTCATACTCCGCCATGTTGTTGGTACAGTTGAAACATAGCCGGGCAGTGAGTGGAGTATGAGTACCTTGTGGAGATATGATGATGGCGCCGATACCATTTCCCAAAGCATTGGAAGCTCCGTCAAAGTGCATAGACCATCGGGATCCTGGTTCAGGTCCTTCATCCGGTCCAGGTACTTCATAATCAGTTACAATCATGATGCTTTCGTCCGGAAACTCGAAGTTCATTGATTGGTAGTCATCTACAGCTTGATGAGCTAAGTGGTCTGCCAATACACTCCCCTTGATGGCTTTCTGGGTTGTATACTGAATGTCGTATTCCGTCAAGATCATCTGCCATCTTGCAATTCTCCCAGACAGAGCAGGTTTTTCAAATATATACTTTATCGGATCCATTTTTGAGATCAACAAGGTAGTGTGAGTCAGCATATACTGTCTCAGCCGGCGAGCAGCCCATACCAAAGCGCAGCAAGTTTTCTCAAGCAGTGAGTATCGGGTCTCACAGTCGGTAAACTTTTTGCTAAGGTAATAAATGGCATGCTCTTTTCGGCCAGACTCGTCATGCTGCCCCAGCACACACCCCATTGAGTTGTCTAGCACTGTCAGATATAGTATCAGAGGTCTCCCTTCAACCGGTGGCATTAGGATGGGTGGTTCTTGAAGATACTCTTTGATTTTGTCGAAAGCAGCCTGACATTCATCGTTCCAACGTACTACCTGATCTTTCTTCAGTAGCTTGAAGATTGGCTCACAGGTAGCAGTTAGATGAGAGATGAATCGAGCAATGTAGTTCAGGCGTCCTAAAAAGCCTCTGACTTCCTTCTCTGTCTTGGGAACGGGCATCTCTTGAATGGCTTTGACCTTAGCAGGGTCCACTTGAATACCTTTATCACTGACCACGAAGCCTAGCAACTTCCCAGATCTTACCCCGAAGGTGCACTTGTTCGGGTTCAATCTCAGTTTATACAATTTCAACCGGTCAAACAACTTCTGCAGATGATCTAGATGCTCTTCCTCAGTCTGGGACCTAGCGATCATGTCGTCCACATACACTTCGATCTCATGATGGATCATATCATGAAATAAGGCAACCATGGCACGCTGGTAGGTTGCCCCAGCATTCTTTAATCCGAACGGCATGACCTTGTAACAGAAGGTGCCCCACTGAGTAACAAATGTAGTCTTTTCCATGTCTTCAGGTGCCATCTTGATCTGATTGTAGCCTGAAAAACCATCCATGAAAGAGAATACCTTGTGTTGAGCTGTATTATCCACAAGGACATCAATGTGAGGTAAGGGGAAGTCATCCTTGGGGCTGGCCCTGTTCAGATCCCTGTAATCTACACACATTCTGACCTTTCCGTCCTTTTTAGGTACCGGCACCACATTAGCGACCCACTGAGGGTAAGAAGTTACTGCAAGAAACCCGGCATCAAACTGTTTCATGACCTCGGCCTTAATCTTCTCTGACATCTCTGGACGCATCCGACGAACCTTTTGTTTAACTGGAGGGCAGTCTTCCCTAGTTGGCAAATGATGGACAACAATATCGGTATCCAACCCTGGCATGTCTTCGTAGGACCAGGCAAAGATCTCCATATAGTCATGTAACATCTTGGTTAACCGTTGCTTCACGCTGAGCTCTAGGTTAGCACCAATCTTTACCTCTTTTCTGTCTGCCTCAGTACCCAGGTTTATGGTTTCCACTGGCTCTTCATGGGGTTGAATTGCCCTCTCTTCCTGAAGCAACAGTCTTGCAAGCTCGCCAGGTACTTCGCAATCATCTTCACCTTCGTCTTCGGCTAAGTTGATCGGATTTTCGAAGTCATAATTGGCATTAGCAGAGCTGTTATCAGTGAGATCCAGAGTGGATTGGAACCTGTATGAGTGAGTGTGTGTGTAAATACAGCTGTTTTTGAAAATTATGTAAATGAAATGAAAGGAAGAAAAAAGGAACACAATATTTGCAATGCGAAAATAGTCCAAGATTTTCATTCATGATGTATAAAATGACAGTTCATATGCCCTCACAAATAGAACCACGGTGCCTCGGGTAAGACACCGGGCCATAGAGTTTATCAATGTTTATTACAGAATATCAAAACAAAGAAATTTATTACTTAGTGTCAAAAGAAACAGAGAGATTGTCCTTGGCGCTCCAATTGTTAAGTCCACCATTAGTAGCCGGGTAGATCCAGCTATCGAACTCAGCTTCATCGACTTCCTCTTCATCACCAATAGCATTAACTCCATGAGCAGGCAGGGGAGCTGTCACCACATTAGGTTTGTCAGGTGCTTCAAACTGTACCTCCTTAGCATCAATGAGGTCCTGCAGCTTGTTCCTTAGTGCCCAACAGTCATCAGTGGCATGCCCCGGGCTATCTGAATGGTAAGCACAACGGGCATTCGGGTTGTACTTGGGAGAGGTAGTGTTTGAGAACTTTGGCGCCTCCTTGACAGTCACCAAATTGGTGGATAGTAACTGTGGCAGGATTTGCGATAGGGTCATGCTTAACCGGGTAAACTCTCTCCGAGGTCTATCAGCCCTTTGGGGATTGTTTGGCCGGGGAGCGGCAGCAGGCGTAGCAATCATGACCGCACTGACAGATTGGCGGCGATCAGGTCTTTCTGATTTTCTGGAGCCATACACAGCACTAGACTCCTTTTTAAACGGTTTTTTGTCCGACCCAGATGATGATGCAGCCTTTGCAATCTTTCCAGACTTCAACCCAGCTTCAATTCTCTCTCCAGTTAAGATCAAATCAGTGAAACCAGCAGAAGAATTCCCAATGAGATGATTAAAGAACGGCCCAGATAGGGTCCCCAAGAACATATCCACTAACTCTCGATCAGTCAACGGTGGCTGCACCCTGCCAGCCAGATCTCTCCACTTCTGCGCGTACTCTTTAAAACCTTCGCTTACGCCCAACGACATACCCTGGAGTTGGGTACGCGTGGGGGCAAGGTCGGCATTATACTGATACTGCTTGTAGAAAGCAGTGGCCAGCTCCTCCCAGTTACGAACTTTGGTCCCATCCAGCTGATAGAACCATTCGAGGTGAGTCCCTGAAAGACTCTCCTGGAAGAAGTGGATCCATAGATTTTTGTCCGCAGAGTACGGCTGAATCTTTCGAACATAGGACCTCAAATGCAGCTTGGGACAGGATGCCCCGTCATACTTGGAGAAGGTGGGAGCTTTGAATTTATGTGGAATGATCACACCAGTCGACAAACCCAGATCTCCGAAATCCAGCCCAGGTGTCTGTTGCACCTCCATAGCCTTCAACCTGTCCTCCAGTTGTTTATACTTGTTGTCCTCAGGAGGGTACTGCTCTTCATCATAATCTGTCTCGTTGTCGGAGACCACCGGACTAGGAACCCTTGCTTCTGCCTGAGAAGGACTCTTGCCAACAGAAGAAGCAACCTCTTCATTGTGTAGAGTATTACCCAACCTTCGGCCCGTGTTGAACAGAACAGTTCTTCTCTTCTTCTTCTTTTTTAGGAGCATAGTCTTCAGTTCTTCTTGGCCTTTAGCCAGACCCATGATCATTTCTTGAAACTGCGCATTCTGCGCCTGGAGAGCCTTGATTGAAGCCTCAGTTGATTCAGATCCGGAATTCATGATGCTGAAATAAACAGCGAAGAACTGTGAGCAACCTGAAAAAGGGAAGAACCTGCTATGCACATGATGTATGAAATGCGTATGCAATGCATTCAAGGGTTCGAAAGTTCAAATTTGTTGTAGACAAGAAAAGAACACACGTTATCATTAATGAAATCATTGTTAATACATCAAGCCCTCATGGGCAAAAAGAAATACAAAAGTCAAGTCAATCCCAGAATACACTGCGCATCCTCTTCGGAGCTATGTAGGTGTTGAGATTCCTCTCCTCATGCAACAGACGGGTGAGCTCCAAGACTTTCTTTTCACTGGCATGCAGATTAGTCTCAAGAGAATTCCTTTCCTCCTTAAGCTGGATCCAGCTCTTCTGCATCTCTTCCCAGGATGTGGGCATATCAGGGTGCTGAATAACATGGGACACTTCCCCTTCCAAGACAGGTTCTTTGATTACTGGAAGTATGTGAGGATAAGGCATCACTAACTTCTGAGAACGGGCGCGTACCCATTTGAGATAAGGCTCCAAAGGGATGGAGTTCCTGTGCCCCAGTGTCTTGCTGTCTATCCTACTAGGCATCCTCCAGGCTCTGATAAATCTCTGACGAAGTCCTTGAGTATCACTGTCGAAGTCAAAAACTACGTCAGGGATTAGCATGTCATGAGGACCGTCCCTCCGAGCATAACCAAACTGTCTCCAAGCCAGGCATGGGCTATAGGTAATACCTCCTCTGATTCCAAGTAAAGGAACATTAGGGTACTCCCCACAACGATCAATGATAGTGACATCTCCTCTGGATCTAGGACACCAATGTATATCTGCATGTGTAAGCGTCATCAACCGTTGTGACCATCTCAAACCCCGCTCGTTCTTCAAAACTGATTGTGGAAGGTGCGAAATAAACCACCTTCCCAGGAGAGGAGTGCAACACATAAGGACACCTCTTTTTCTCATGGTTCGAGTGTAACATGAGTGAAGGATGTCCCCCAGCAATGTAGGTATAGGATTCCTGGACATAAAGATCTGAACGGAACTGATATCAATGAGCTGATCTGGATTAGGGAACAATACCAAACCATAAACAAGGAGGGCTACCACTTCTTCAAAAGCTTGCAAGTCAAGGGAGTTCCAACATTCAAGGGCTTTCTCAAACAGAAACCTGGCTAAGAACCCTTTGACGCCACTTCTAACTTCCCAATGTCCCTTGAGGTCAGATGACTGTAGGTGCAAGGCTTTAGCAATCTCTTCAAGCTTAGGTTCCCTTTCTGTGCCGTTGAAGGGCAGCTGATCAAGGATAGGGATCTTCAGGAGCCGGGAGAACTCCTCCAATGTAGGTACCAACTGATAGTCCAAGAAGGTAAAGCAGTGATGCAGAGGGTCAAAGAACTGGAACAAGACCTTTATCATATCTTCCTCAATGTTGGTGTTGACCAAGCTGATGAGGCTTCCATGCCTGTCACTGAATGAAGAGTTCTCGGGAATCCTGGATATAAGCTCCTTAAGCTGAGGAGGGATCCTTACAAGATTGACCTGAATTGTCTTTCTACGAGCAGTTTCCATGTCCTACAAAACAAGAACAAAGATGAAAATTCGAACCCCTGAAATGGTTAGTCAATGCATATGATGCTGGATGATGTCATGATGCTATGATTAAACACACCACAGATATTTACAAAGACAAACATGTAGGGCAAACAAGGCACACAAGACAAGCCCTTAAGGTTTAAGGCCAGCATGGGGTCTGGGTAGTACCCTCTTGAGTTGGTGGGTTCATACCTGTCCTAATCAAAGTAACCGGGTTCTAAGGTTCCCAATATCACGGGATTGCTTTCATTGTTCATCGTTTCGATTTAGCCACTGAACTGGCGACCGAAATATTCCAGGAAAGCAACCCTCAATTGAGCGTAGTATCGAGTATCCACCAACCTCGGACTGCACCAAAGTCAGTGATCTCACTACCCTAAAGAGGCCAAGATAGTTCAATTAAGGTTCCTAAGGTCTGTTGATGCTTCACGACACCACGCGGAGGCCCCGTACTCTCCTTGACTGAACTCAAGGGTTACCGGTACACACCAAAGTGCCACATCAACGTAGCAGACTGTTTCAACCGTGTCGGTATACCCCGCACAGTTCCCTCACAGCCTTGTTGCTACTTTCTAAGAAAGGTATCCCCCAGATCCGGGTGTAGGATCTATAGAACTCCCAAGCAACCCACAATTTAAAGCACACAAGGAAAGCAATTGAAAACATAGTTATAAGCTAGCCCTAAGGTACACCTCACTTTAAGTTTAATTCCCCAGCAGAGTCGCCAGTTCTGTGATCGGTGGATCTGGAACTGACTGTTTAACGCTGGTTCGCGAAATGTCGCGGAAGCAAGAGTCGCCACCGTCTTTTATTTTCTCCAATAGGAAAGGACAAAAGCACAGAAAAATTCCTTTTAAGAGATTGCTCTCGGTTCGGGAGGTAGGTTATAGAAAGGGAAGGTGTTATCACCCTTTCTATCCATGGTTATCCATGGGCTCTTAGATACTTGCTCAATGTGTTTTCAAAATTGTTTTGTGTGCTTTTCAATGTGGGTTTAAAAGTTTCTTTTGAAAAATTTCAGATCGACTCATACGTCAGAGTGTTTGAAAAGTTTGTTTTTTGAAAGCTTTTGAAAATGTGTGGTGTGAAAAGAGTTTTGTTTTGTTTTGAGATTTGAGCAAGTATCCTTGAGAACCTACCTACCCTAAGGAATTCGTCTGGGTAAGAGTCCTTTAAAGTAGTGCCATCCCACCATTGAGAGGTAGGTAGCACCACCGTTGGAGGTGTTCGGGTCAATTCGATTAAGGGACAGTGTGATCACCAGAGCAATGGGAAGACACCTTAGAAGCTACCCTCATGCCAGGTTCCCGGATCATGAGGACTTACTAAGACGTTTTCTACTCGACGACCACCTTTCGAAAGGCAACAGTGAGGCGTACCCTAGGGGTGGTGTGTGCGATTCGTGTGTCATGTTTCAGTTATTTGTCTTGTCATGTTTGAAGTGTTCTACGCTTGATTTTATTTTTAAGTCCATACATTCTTTCATGCTTGATTAACAATTAAATATTTTGCGAGGAAATAAATCTAAACTATTACAAATGGCGCGGGTCCACATCGCCAAAATTAAACCGGACCCGATTTAGCGAAAAAATAAATAATGCAAAGAAATAAAGTGCGAAAAGTAAATTACATGGCCTTGGGATATTTACAAAATTATAATAAGCGATAATAAAATAAATGCGCAATTAGATGATTAATGACGGGCGTTGGACCCTTTTTGCAAATAATTAAAAGTTAACGGGAATTAAATAATAAAAAAAGGAAATTAAATGTTTTTGATATTTTGTATTTTTTAGGATTTTAAAAGAAAAAAAGAGTTAATAAAAATTAAATTAAGAAAACAAACCCTAATTCTAATATTTTTTTAAGTATTAAGAAAGAATTAAAATAAGATCTAAAATAACCTAAAATTTATGTACAATTTAATTGGAAAATAAATAAATAAATAATAATTATTGTTGTTCTAAAAAAGGGGAAAAATATTAAAAGGAATAAAAAATAGCAATTAACCTAATTCTACATTTTTTTGGATTTTTATTAAAAGGAAATTAGTATTAAAACCTAATTAAACTAAGTAATCTACATTTTTTATTTATTCATGAAAATAATTAATATATAAATATTTATTAATTTTGGCCTTTTCTGATTTTTTAGTATTTTTATATTCTATAGAAAAAATAAATTAATTAATCAAAGCAATACAAATAAATAATATAATTATTAAAATCATAAAAGAGAAGAAAAAAGCAAACCAGAGTGGGGGTGTTGCCCCAAATAAGGAGGTTCAAATTTAAGAGGCCTGGCCCAATAAGCTGGAACTTGGTTGACCGTTTGGATTATGTGCAACGCGTTGACTGGTGCTTATGGTGCGCCCTGGACCTTGGCCTTTGGATTGCTGTTGATAGACGCGTGGATGGTGATTTTTGGATGGACTATGGTAGTCCTTAGAAGCGTGCCTGCATGTGAATTTGATTTGAAAAATAATATAGGAAATATACAGACCTGGGACTTGAACCCAGGTCTTTGACGTTGCCAACTAACCACTTAACCACTGAACCAAGCCCTTTCAATTTAATATATGATATCAAATAAATATAATAAAGGAAATATGGTGTTAGTGGAGATTTTGGGCGCGAAATTTAAAAGGACCATTCACGCCTTGCCAACTCAGCTTCTTCTTCGTTGCCTTCGTTTCCCTGAAAAAACAACAAATATTTAACGGGGGTTTTGAACCCCCTCAATATATGCTTATTTTAAAAATAGCGATTAGCACGCTTTGATTCAGAAATTTGGCGCGACCATTGGAATCGTTTCGTCCAAACCTCCTGATTATGATCCTGGCATTATCGTGTTCCAATTTTACAGAATGAAAGAATCCCCAATTTCAGAAATCTATAACCCTAGCTTTTGTCAATGGCGAAATCTCGTATGGCACAGAAAAACTCAATTAAATGCATCAGTCAGCTGCAAAACCTTATGACAAACATGAATCAATGGACAAAATGCTATAAAAACATGTAAATCATGATGCACGAGTTTGGAATTTTCTTGGTTCCGTTGGGGTCCGTTCTACCAATTCTTTACCTTTGAGTTGAGGTTAGGGATTGGAACACGTCCAGGAAATCACAAGGAAGCAATTGGAATTGGTTTGGGGCCTTGAATCGCCTCCTAGAACGGATTTCAGTTTTGAGTTTTTATGAGAATTTTTCAATTTGCCAATGCTTGAGTATGCGCAGCTTTCAGTCCTGTTCTCATTAGGGTTATGTTCTGATCATATATGGAGCATGTTAGGTCAAGAAAATTGAAGAAAATCCATTGCTTTAATGATTTTTGAAGATTTGATTTCACAAGATCTTTTCCAATCTTTTTCTCATAGTTTTTGTATCAATCATGCTCAATTCTTATCACAACTTGCCCTAATCAGTTAAGCACGAAATATTGAGGTTATAATGTGCATAAAAAGATTTTTTAGGTTAAGGTTTATATTTTCCATGAATTAAAATCATTTAAATGAATATAAATTAATATTAATTCAAATAAATAATTAAAAAATATGAGAATACTTCCCTTTGGGCCTAGTGGTCGTGCATAGGCTTGGTATGAAGAAATTTGGAAGATAATTGGGCCCATTTGCATTTTTAGGCCTTTTGCATCAATGTTGACTTTCAAAAATTTCCAAAAATTTCCCAACTTCCACAAGGCATAACTTGGTCAATTTTTAAGCTTTTCACATGTTCTTGGACATTTTGGAAAGGTCTTTGAGTCCTTTAACCAATGCCTTTGGTCCCATGTCATTTTGATTTACCAATCTCAAGTTATGGCCTTTGACTTAAAGTCATTTTTTGTTGACTTTTGAAAATGACCTATAATGTTGAAATTGATAACTTTTTGTGAGAGCATTTCTTGGACTTGGAACATGAAGATGAATTGTAGGAAATGTCTTTCTCTTCAAAATGAGCTTTGGATGGAATTTTTCTGATAATCCATGTGAAAGTTATGCCCTGGTCAATTTCAGTTGACTTTTTCAGCTGTCCAAATAAGGAAACTTTTGCAATTTGATGATTCTTGAGCCAAATTTTGAGAATCATGATCAAGCATTGATCAAATGATGTTTGTGGCTTCAAAATGATATGTTGACCAAAAATTTGAACTTTTGACTGTCAAATGACCATTTTGCCCCTACAGTTGACTGTAGTGCAATCTAGGGTTTTGACTGTGCAATTTTGAGCTGAATGCCTTGAAACTTGATATGAGGATACTTGACCATCTTTTTAAGCATGTGAGACTTGATTGGGCCTTTGAAAAGTTCATTTGCTTGACTAGAACTCAAACCCTAGTTTTGACTGTCTAGGAGACAGTTGAGCTGCACAACCCTGGGGGAATTTTGTGACCTTGACTTTGACAATTCTTGATGAATATGGGAGGGCAAATTTTGGGGTACAACACTACCCTAGAGGTGTAAGTGTGCAAAGTGCGTTTGATTCAGTTATGTTTATCTTAAAATTTGGGTTTTTCTATTTGTTGTTTTTATCTTGCCATACAAACCCTAGTTACTACCAATTGCATAGAAAATATAGTAGCAGAAAATAAAGGCGGAAACATAAACCTAAAACTATTATAGAGCTTTGAGGTAGTAACATAATAATAAAGAGTGCAAGTAATAAAACCCCAAACTATTACATCCCGGAAGCAATTACATAATAATGAAAAAGAAAGCGGGAAATAGAGACCTAAGCTATTACACAGGAAACGTGCGACCTATACAACTTGATCTATGAAATTAAAATAAGAAAAAGGAAAGAGAAAATGTTTTTGGTGATTTTTTATGAAGAAAATAGTTTAATGATAATAACTAATAAAAACCTAAAAATTCTAATTAATTTTAGTATTAAATTTTTTTTAATTAATTTAATTAAAAAAATAAAATTTTTAATTCTTATAAAAAAACGTAATCCTAATTTAATTAGGGTTAGAAAAATATTAGGTTAATTAAAAACTAATTAGGGTTAGCTAATTATTGGAGTTATAAAATAATTAAAAAAAGAAAATATTTGAAAAAAAATAAGAAAAAGGGTTAGTATAAAAGAAACAAAAAAAATGTCAGAGGTGGGTGTTGAACCCACGCCCTCTTGCTTCAGAGTTGTGCCCCCTTGCCACTAGGTCAACGTGTTGTTGGTGTCAAGAAATAAACGTGCTGCAATACATATGAAACCTGCAAAAAAATATGAAAAACAAAGAAATTTTGCAAAAGGCAGGGGTCGAACCCATACCCTAGTGTAGTAATGCCTTAACGTGCACGCTTCTACCACTAGGGTTGCCATACATCCGTTTATTTATTCAAACCAAAATATATATAATATAACTTTGATCAGGATGACCGGAGAAGCGTCGGAGCCCTAGCTCTGGTCGTCTTCATTAGCTAGGCGTTTTTCTAAACCTGTAAAATAAAGAGTGTTAGTGATCCAAAGGTACGCTACCCCCCTAATTTGGACCTTGTGAATTCAGTGGTGGGCTTAGTTTTGGCTAATTCTCCATGTACAAAGAGATACAGAAAGGATAATGCAAAACAATGTAAACATGGAAACACATGATTCTGGCATCATCGGGGCCATGTGATGGTTCAAACCTCCATATTGATATCTCATAAGAACATAGTGATGTTAGTTTCGATTAAAGCATGATAAAAACAAAAAAAATGAATTTTATGCAAGAATGAAAACCGGGGATGCATAGTTATGTGTTGTACCCCTAAATTTTCCCTCTCTTTTTCAAGACATTACTCACGAAGGATCTCCAATGCTCAAGGATTCTCAAGGAATGATCAGACAAAATCATCTCTGAAGCACTGAGACTCCAAATTAGGGTTTTGATTGAGAATGACCAATCTTTAACTTTTCACCTAGTACATGATCTAAAGGGTTCGAGTACATCATTTTGACTTAATCACATGTTTCAATTCATCTCCCGAGATCAGTGGTTTGATAGATGAAATTTGGTCAACCGATGAAAAAGTCAATTGTACACTAAAAAGTCAAACTTTGACTTTTTGATCAAATTTGAGTTTCAATGATCACATCTCATCAAGACATTCAAATTATGAAATTTGATCATCAATAAATCAATAAAATCAAAAATCAAACTTTGCAAGACTTATAAATTTTTCTAAGTTGTTTTTTATACATGTTAATTTCATGACATTTTTTCACCACAATTCAAGACAATTCAAGTTGTTACAAGCTTTCAAGTAAATAACAAGGCTGCATTTTTAATTGCAAGGTACAAACTTTGTCTTGCTTGAACTTTTCCCTTTGACTCAATCTTGAAGCTTTGCCATTACGCTATCCACAAATATTCCTTGTCTTCGTTACAAACTACATATATATGTCCATAAAACCAGACTTGTATCATGCTACAAAACCAACCTGCCACTCCACTCCAAAACTGCTACAAAATAATCATGCTATGCCGCCTCTAATCCAGTCCAAGCCTGCATTATATCAGTCCCATATTTGTACAAAATTATCACATAAGAGCTGCATCTAAAAAAAGAATGAAACAGTATGCCCAAACAGTTCAAAAAACTTATATTTTTCCCTGCCAAATTTCAGTCCATTTCATCTATAAATAAACTATTTCACAACACACAAAGGAGGGGTTTTTAGAGAGAGTTTGTTTGTTGAAAGAGAAAGAGAAAAAAGATGAGAAATATAGCAGAACATTTATAACCTCTTCTCCTATTCAGCTCTATTTTCATTCATAGAAACAAAAATTCAACCCACTGTTCCACTTTGCAAGCTTTCCACAAACCAACTATCCCAAAGATTTCACATCACATAGAGATTGTTCAAACACAAGAATAGTTTCTGTAGTGCCATTACCATCACCTTCCAAACACAAATAAAAAACAGTATTGTACCACTTGACTAGGTTGGGGTTGGTTCAGAAGCTTTCAATACAAAGTAAGGGTTGGAGCAACTTCCTGGAGGTTCACTGAAGCCATCCTGACCATCACAGCACCTTCAAAGGTATTCAGATTCAAAACAAAAATTGCAGTCTCAAGGTAAGTCTTCTTGACTCTAAATGTTTCTCATACACGCATCATTATTGGTTCACTTGTGAAGATAGAATGTAGTAGCCATTTCCCTTAAAGCTAACCATTTGCTTACTTTTCATTTTGTCGATTATATGTTGAGAACTGGCCTGTGCAAATAATAGAACAATGTTAAAGGAAAAAAATGCAGCATGAGTCGATGCATACCCACATGAGTCGACTCCTTTCAGTGTAAAAAAGGTTATGGGTCGACACAAAACACGCATTAGCTGACTCATATTAGTTGCAAAACAGGGCAAGAGTCGACACAAAGCTTTATGCATTGATGCATACTGTTATCTAGGAACAATACAGAGAGACAAAAGGTGCATGAGTCGACACAAAACACGAATGTGTCGAAAAATACAAGAAATGAGTCAACACATACCATTATGTATCGACTCATACTGAGTTGATTTTTTTTCCAGAAACATGCAGTGGCATGTATCGATGCATCAAGTTTTGTGTCAATACATAAAGTTTGTTTTGCTTTCTTTATTCAATATGGTTGTAATAATTTAATTAGGCTTGTATTTCACCCCCATTTGTAAATTGTACCCCCATCCCCTAAGTGATGTAATAGCGTAGGATTTTAATTTCTGCAATTTATCTCTTTAATATAATTGTTAGTAATTAGGGTGTGTATGGTAAGATAAAAACAACTGTTAGAAAAACCCTAATCTCAAAGTCAAAAATGCATGCAATCAAACACACTTTTCACACGCGCACCTCTAGGGTAACCTCTCTTGTTGCCTCGGAAAATAGTCTTGTCCCTCGAATGTGGGACGCTTTAGCAAAGACCCTCGATAAAAAAAAGATCGTAGTCCCTCGATGACCCTTCAAAGTTTCCTTCGGTTAAACGATCTTAGTCCCTCACGACAATTGTTAAAGCGTCTGATAGGTTGCCTTATATGATTATACAATGACCCACGCCCGTCCCTTCACATCCAATGATGAGGCTTCTTATCAATCAATGGTAAGATAGCAACATCTAAAGGAGGAGGAAAATAACTAAGACCCTTTTGAGTAGGTAGAAACGTTCATAGTTTTTTGCTCACAACACAACATATTTCTAAACACACTAACACTTTCAAAATGAAATATTTTCAAGTCAACACTTTGTAAACATTCTTATAGAGACGAGAATCATTATAAAGTTCGCCTAAACAAAGGCACTTTTTCAAAAATACTTTCAAAACCAATCACAAACACATTTCAAACAAAGCATTGTCAAAGTGAGCTAGCAACTAAGAGCCTGTAGATAACTACAGATGAAAATGGTGCTAACACCTTCCCTTTTCATAACCTAACCCCCGAACTCAAGAAAATTCTCAAAAGGTCTTTCCTGTTCTTTTCACCCTTTCCTTTATTAGATAAAAGAAAATTCGGTGGCGACTCTTGCTATCCCTAACAATTGAGATAAAACACAAAACACCCAAGTCAGTTCTCCCACCATATTACAGAATTGGCGACTCTACTGGGGAGTATACTTAAAAGTGGGGTTACCTTCGAGTTAGACCACCTTTAAAGGCTTTCATTATTTGATTTGTTTGCTTTACATTTATGGGTGCTTGTTTGGGTTTTGTTGATCCTCCACCCGAATCGGGGAACATTATTAGGTAAGTAACAATAGATTATGGAAACTGGACGACATAGACCGATATGCTTGAAGCAATGGCTATGTTAGTGTGACGCATTTGTTGGTACCGGTATCCCTTGTGTTGAATCGAGGATAATACGTGGCCGCTGAGCGATGTCATGAAGCACTAACTGACCGTAGAACCTTTAATTGAACAACTTGTCCATTAGGAAGTAGTGAGATAGCCGACTTTGGTGAAAAGCTAAAGATTGATTGTGCTGAGACAATGCCCAATGAAGAAAGATCAATGATATTGAGATTCCCTAGAACTCGGTTACTTTTGTTAGGACAGGTTGAACCAACTAAACTTCAAGAGGATACTTACCTATGAACTCCACGCAAGCCTAAACCTAAGGATTTGTTTGCTTCGCCTGTGTATGTTACTTGCACATAACATCAGGAAATCATACCATAACATTTTCAATAACCATTTCAAGCATTTTTCATAAGGGTTTGTGCTCACAACACAACATATTTCAAAACACACCAACACTTTCAAAGCGAAATAATTTCAAAAGTCAACACTTTGTATATATTCTTATAGAGACGAGAATCATTACAAAGTTCGCCTAAACAAAGTCACTTTTTCAAAAATACTTTCAAAACCAATCACAAACACATTTCAAACAAAGCATTTTCAAAGTGAGCTAGCAACTAAAAGCCCATAGATAACTACAGCTGAAAAGGGTGATAACACCTTCCCTTTTCATAACCTACCCCCCGAACTCAAGAAAATTCCCAAAAGGTCTTTCCTGTTCTTTTCACCCTTTCCTTTATTGGATAAAAGAAAAGTCGGTGGCGATTATTGCTATCCGTAAAAATTGCGATAAAATGCAAAACACCCAAGTCAGTTCTCCCATCGTATTACATTATCGTTTCAAGCTTCTTGGATCATCCCAATCGATCTATTCTTACCCTATAATGTCCCTGAAGTTGAATGAGATGGTTGTTTGGCCTTGAGGAAGGCTGAAAAAGAAGGGTTTTGATTTGCCCTAGTTCTTGATAAATTTGAAGTTTGGAAGGTGGTGGTTTCTTGCAATGTTTCATGCCCTTTGTCTTGTCGGAATAATGAGAATATATAGAGAAAAATTAGGTCAACAAAGTGGGCTTAAACCTTTCTATGAAAGCCTTGATTTTATTTAATTTAATTTTGAATTTAAATAAATAAAATCAAAAAACAAATGGAATAAAAATCAAAGGGGTGTATGAATAGATTCAGAGGTTCACTATGAGGCCTAAAACACATTTGGACCTTGAAAGATAAGCCCACTAGCCCAAAAATTCAAGTTTGATCAATTTAGGTTTCATGCATTTTCTCAAAATTGCCTAACTTGCACCAATCATAACTCTCTCAATTGTTATCATATGAAGGTGATCTTGGTGCAGATAATTTTTTCATTTGAAGACTTTATCTTGATGTAAGTTTCCTTGACAAAAAGTGTCTTTTTGTTGACTTTTCAAATGACATATAATGTTTTGGCCCATATCTCTTAAATGAAGCATTTTTTGGACTTGAGCTTAGAGAGAAAAAGTTGTAGAGAACTGAATTTCCTTCAATATGATCTTTGGTTGAGAAAAATATGATGAAGCATGTGAAAGTTATGCTTGGTCAAAGTTCAGTTGACTTGTCCTTAAGAAAACCCTAATTTGGTAACTTTTGACTTTTGGTAAATTGGGAGTTTTCTTGATAAATCATGATCAACACTTGATCAAATGATGAATGTGACCTTAAAATCTTGATGTTGACCAAAAATATTGAAGTTTGACTATATGTTGACCATAATTGACTTTTTATCAAATACAGTTAATTTTCAATCATTTGAGCAATTGACTGAGCAAACTTGTGATGCAAGGTTTGAAATTTAGTATGAACCTTCTTAGAGACATATAAGGAACCATGGAAACCACTTGAGGCCTTAGAGACCCAAACTTCCTTGAGAAAAATGAAACCCTAGGAGGATATTCTTGAATAGTGGGAGGGAAAATTTTAGGGTACAACAGGTGCCCCTGTTAAATCTTCTTAAACTTGAGGAGTTAGATTGGAATGTCCGATATTCGTGATCTGAAGGATGAAGAGGATTGAACACTTAGGTGCCCAGAAATTTGCACTCGCATGTGTTAGGAGGTAAGGATGTTGGTCGATAATATTGCGTGAATGGGCTTAAAGATGCCATTTGGAAAGATGACAAGATGTTGTTGGAGATGGGCTTATAGATGCCATCAAAATGACTGTCGATAGGAGTATTAGAATGAGTCCAAGCTTGGCTATCTGAAGAATTCTTCCTAGAATGAATCTCTGGGGAATGTGCTTAAGTTGCTGCTTGTCAGATTTAGTCTCTGAGGGAAATGCTTGTCATGTAGATAGTCACCCCGTCTTATTTCAGGAATTGATCTATAGTCTGTTTTTGTATGTAAACATGTTCTGTTTCGGGAATTCATACCACCTGATCACATAGATAGTTTCCCCATCCTGTTTCGGGAGTTAATCTTTTCCTGGTGATAAAGATAGTTTCCCCGTCCAGTTTCGGGAGTTAATCTTTGCATAGTCATATAGATTGTTTCCCTGTCCTATTTCGGAAGTTAATCTTTGACTTGCCTTCTACTGGTGAACTCGTCTTATTTCAGGAATTCATACTGCCTAGTCGTACAGATATCTGCCCTGTCTTATTTCGGGAATTAATCTTGGACCTAGTCATATAGATAGTTGCCTCTTCCTGTTTCGAGAATTAATCTCTGACCCGTTTGAAAGTTGTTGATGATATTCGTCTATTTTGTGAACTTTACCTGAAAAGATAAAATTAATCTTTATGCAGCGTCATGATGTATGTAATGCATTGTGTAATAATGTTCTCAAAGTAAATGATAGTGTGGTATATGAATTTAGTATGCATATGCTATGATACTTGTAAATGATGTATGGATGTGAGATGTCATTGAGAGGTATTAGTAGCTTCGTGTAACATCTTTGTTGGGGAAAATAAATCCATGACTGTTTCTAGGGATGAAGAATATAAATATTCAATCTTGTTTCGAATGTCCCCGCTGGGGATTCCTGCATTTTGTTTTAGGATACTCCACTGGGAATGTTTGACTTCTACTTGGGGATAGAAGAGTTCAGGAACATTGGTCTTTCGTCACTCTACTAAGGAATTTAACTCTTACATACAGTGACTAGAGATCAAAAAGATGGATAACCTTCTGAGGTGTTGTTTGACCGAGTTTCCAATATGGATGCTAACCCTTCTGGGGAGGACCAAGTTAAATGATGTTTGGCCCGGTTTTAGATTATGTGGAAGCTCTCTGGGATAGCAACCTTGATTATACTTTGCTAGAGAAAAGAGAATATTGTCGGGGATTTGCAGTAAGCAGAGAGATGAACTCTACTTGGGAAATTAAGTTTCATTGGGGAAATAAACCTTGTTGGGGAAATAAACCATGTTGGGGGAATAAACCATGGTGGAGAAGAGAATCCTGTAGGGGATTTTGTAATGTTGGAGAAATAACTCAGCTGGGGAATTAAATTCCTGTGACCCGTACTAAGGGGAACATTTTTTATGGGAATTGGATTTTTGTAGGCTGTGCGAAGGAAATTCCCACTATATATTGAAGGAATGATCAGACTCCCTTATCCGCTAAGGGGATTTGCTAGGGAGTATGTTTATACTAATAGCTAGAAGATGCCCCAATTCCTGTCTAAAGGCATATTAGACTTGTGAGGGAATGTATCTCTGTCAAGAACAGGCTTGTGAAGGTAATTCTTTGGGGATAATCCCATGGAGGTTTCTCTGTGGGGATTTGTGGATGACTTGGACGTTATCCCAATTCCTAGAGTCTTTAGTAAATGTTGATTCCTGTTGTTATGCATATATTTGTCAACAGTAATCATATTCATATGTGTATGTTCATTCAATTTAGTCATTTGACATTTTTGCAAACAAAACAGAAAAGATAAAACAACATTTGAATTTTGAAATTGTATTTGTATTGATAATTTGCCTATAAATAGGAGGTTTTTGTACATAGAGACGAAAATCCTAGTAAGAGGAAATCCTCGTAAAATGAAAAGAGTACAAAGTAAAACAAAGAGAAAATAGCTTTGTGGAAACGATCTCATTGAGTTTCAACTCTGTTATTTCCTTTATGTCTTCAAGCATCTCATCCCTCGTTATCGGAAGAAGTTAACTGAATTGATCTATACCATTTGAACTTGACGTTGGTACAAAGCTTGTTGTAAGTAGATGATCCAACAGGACATAGTCGTATGCTTTAATCTATAACTTTTACCTAGACCGCCCTTTCGGGATTTCAGTCCACCAGGATACCCTTATTTGCCTAAGCCGCCTCTTCAGGTTTTAAATTTGTCGGGTGTACAATCTTTATATATATCCCTAATTATTGCCTGAATCCTTTTGGTTCACTGGGATGCCTCAAACAACCGGCCAAACCGTCAACTGATACCAAATCCTTGAAGTCACCATTGAACGTCTTTTATCCCGCCGAAAGGGAAAGGTGAACATCGAGTAAACCTGAAGGGATGAAATCACAGTCTTTTGACTGAGATATCGGGTAAGGGAGTATGTTACACGAGGGGAAGTTATTGTAACCCCTCACGTCTGTAGTACTCTACGGTATCCACTCTTGTTGTTCTAATCTAAAGGTGTGTTCGAATCTAAACTTAATATCTAAAAGAGAATGCAAAGAGGAAATGCATGAAAAATAAAAGATAAAATAAATGTATGGAAAATAAAGTTATGCTCGTTTAGGCCCCACCCCAATGCCTATGTATCCCTTTTAAGGAATCAGAGCAGCTGTAGTTCGGCTCACATATTTTGGTTTGTTTGTTTTTTTAGTTAAAAAGACAAAAGCAATAATAAACATGGCAAAACATCATATACAATGACAAAACATCAACAATAATGGTAAGACAACAACAATGATAGCAAAACATTAATAAAGATAGCAAAACATCAACAACTTAGATGATGAAACATCACACCTAACAATGATATTGAAGATCAAAGTAGGATAACAAACATACGCGATGGCGAGACATCGACACAAAGATAGCAATATATCATGGCAAGGATGGTAAAACATTACAATTTAGATCATAAAACATCACAGCTAACAATGATATTGAAAATAAAAGTAAGATAACAAACATAGGCGATGGAAAAACATCGACACAATGAACCTATGTGTGTATTTCATTTCATCATGCTTTTAATTCCCTTTGGTTGACACATCATCATCAACTCATCTTGATAACACAACAGTGGTAGCTCCTAAATTCGACACCCATAACATATTGGTCTTATTGGCCAAAAATAGATTGAACAAATCTAAGTTGGAAACACTTTGATAGAAGAGCTTGTAACAAAAAGGTTGTGTCGAAGTTTCCCTTGCTAAGAAGGAGAAAACAATTAGAGAATTTTCTAAGTTAAAGTTGGTCTTTGACCAAGAGGTTCTCGCGGCCTTCGACTTAAAGGTTCTCATATCAGCAAGCGAGTAATTTTGAATCTGAAGAAATGAGGGAAAAGCAGTTCACTTGGAAGTTGAGGAAAGGAATGTGGCATGAAGTTAGAGGTCGAAGAACATGCAGAGGACACTTGTCCTCATCCTGGAATGAGGAAACTGCTCGACGGTTACTTAGTTTCAGTATAAATATAGGAAGTTTGTGTAAAATTCCGTGTGTTCAACATATGGTACGAGTAACTCAAATATATCCAAATACCCGATGTGAGAGAAAAGATATTGAGAATGTAAGTTTGAAACACCATCTTTTATTCCAATCAAAGTCTTTACAATTCCTTTACATTCTGTGCCATTTACATTTCCTTGCAAACTTTATCATTACTGCAAATTTACTATATCTTGCCTTTACTTGCACTTTTTATCTTTTTTTTAACCTTTATCCTTAAACTCTTCTTCTATTTACTTTTTACTTGCGCTTTCATCATGTTTTTGCCTGCATCTCGCCTCTACTCTTAATTCTCCTCTCAACCCTTTTCACTAAAATTTACTAAACTTACAAACTAACTTAGCATATGTCCTAGGATCAATCTGATTGATCTTGCAAGTCACCAAGATAACCCATTTTGGAAGATCAGCAGTTGTTTACCAATTTTCAAGGTAAACAAATTGGCACACCTGGTGGGACTTTGCTAAGTTTTCTTGTTTTACAAACTCTGATAAAAATAGTTTTTATGCTTCAAGTAATTTCTTTTCTTTCAAAGATTGTTGTATGTTATTAAGAAGTGGCAAAACTACCACCCACGAATACATACCTAAGATAAGAAATAGTAAAATGGCTAATTCGTCTAGTAGTGGAGAAATGCCTCCAACAATTTCTAGCATTGGAAATACTGTTATGCCAATAGTTGGTGAGCCTATGCCATCAACAGTTGGTTCGACACCAGCATTGACGGCTACACAAACAGGAGCGATACTTTCTTATGTAGGTCCAGGAACGCCCCCACCAAGGGGAAATATAGGGGTTCAACCCTATGTCCCTCCAAGATTTTCGATAGCCTGGATGGGTCAGGAAAAACCTTATGGCATGCCAACTACTAAAATGGAAAGCCTTATGAATACTCCATCCATATTTTCAGAACCTTTAGTGAGTGCATCTTCACCATTGCAGGGATCTGGAACTGGTATGGAAAGTTTGGGTAGGAACCAAGTCTTAGGAGGAACATCCCATATGATGCCAAGCCTCACAAATTCTTCTACAGCAAGTTTGAGGCAACAAATGGATGAAAGGAACCATGACATGGTGAAAATGTTGGCACAAACTTTGAGTATAGTTCTTAACCCTATAATACAAAATACCACCCAGTCGAATCAGCAAATGACAACGCAAATGATGCGCATGGCTGAATTTTTTAGGGTTCCCCAACCTATTCGACAACCCCAAAGAGAGTTGATGAGAGGAAATCAACGTGTAGTCTTAGAGGATGACATGACCATTAACCAAAATCCACAGCTAGATAGGATAAACCATAGAGTGGAAATTGAACAACCTAGAGTCAAAATACCCAAGATTGTCCCACAAATCCCTAGAGTTGTCGAACAAGGTATAGTTATGGTAAGTAGAAACCAAAATGCTGATGAAGTAGTACAGTAGGTTCGTCAACACAACTATGCACCAGATAATAACTTGACAGCCATGGTTGAGAGAATCATGGCACATAATGGAGTCAACATCGGCTTTCATAGGCAAAACTTTACATCTCTATTGTTAGATTATATCTTACAATCAGAATTACCTCCTAGATGGAAAGTTCCAAAGTTCACCAAATTTTCAAGGGATACGACATAGTCAATTGTCGAACATGTAGCAAGGTATTTGATAGAGGGTGGGGAAATTTTGAATAATGAGAATCTTAGGATTAAGTATTTCCCAAGTTCCTTGACAAAAAATGCCTTCACTTGGTTTACCACACTCCCAGCCAAATCGATCCACAATTGGAATCAGTTGGAGAGATTGTTCCATGAACATTTCTATATGGGACAAACCAAAATAAGTTTGAAAGAATTGGCTAGTGTGAAAAGGAGGTTCACTGATCCAATTGATGAGTATCTGAACAGATTTTGATTACTCAAGGCCAGATGCTTTACACAAGTGATTGAACATGAGTTAGTCGAAATGGCTGCAGGAGGTCTAGATTTTGTCATTAGGAAGAAATTAGATAGTCAATACCTGAGAGATATGGCCCAATTAGATGATAGAGTTCAACAGGTGGAACGCCTTAAGGCTGAAAAAGCTAAGGCAAATAAGAACCATCGAAGAGAAAGGGTAGCGTATGTCGAAATGGATGATGACGATCTAGAGACATCTAATGATCCTATAACTGTCGAAGAGAGCAAGATCGATTTAGCAGAGTTAAAGAAAGGGCCACCATACTCTTGCAGATTGTTAACGCCCTCAAATGGAAAAAAATCCTATTGAAACTGAAAAGAATAGTGATAGGTTCCCAAAGAAAAGATATAGTTTTGATGTCACAAAATGTGACGAAATATTTGACTTATTAGTTAAAGATGGCCAGATGATAGTTCCCCCTGGGGAAAAAATGCCTCCTTTATATCAAAGAAAAAAGAGAGGTTTTTGTAAATATCATAACTTTTTGGGCCATAAAACCTCACAATGTTTTCTTTTCATAGATCTCGTTCAAGGCACAATCAAAGACGGAAGGCTTATGTTTGCTGACAAGCCACCCATGAAGATTGATGCAAACCCATTGCAAGTTGATGCCAACTATGCTGAACCTTCAAGCATAAACATGGTCGAAGTCTCAACAAATTTCATCAACAAACCCGTCTTTGGCAGTTTCGCCGAAGATGTTATCAAAGAAGTTGTCGAGATGGTATAGAAAAAGGCTACTGAAGGCCTAAACAAAGGGGCCACTGAAGGTTCAAACAAAGCAACTGCTGCAGGTTCCTACTTGGTTGCTGTCATAGGTTCGACGGAGGGCCTAGAAGCCAAGATGCAAAAGCTAAATATAGTTGGTAAGAGCAATGTGCAAATCAATATGGTTGAAGTATCTGAACCTAAGGCTTCAGAAGATGCCATAAGACAAAAGGAAGTCAACAAAACTATATTTCCTAAAGAAAATGAAGATCTGGAAGACTTTCTGCAAAGATGCCAGAAAAAGAAGTCGAAAGTCATGTTGTGCCCAAGATGCAGCTCCATCTTCGACAAAAAAGTTGCTGAACACATACAAGGTATGTGTGCGACAAAGAAGAAATGGGGCACGAATTCCCAACTCAACATGGATCCTGAGGTGAGATATGACCCTAGAAGAGGGTACCAAAAGGGGCCAATCAATCATGTGAGTAGGCCACCAACGTTCAGGCCTCCAACAAATGTCCATGTGGACACCATGTTGAAAACAGCAAGCAGGAAAAGGCCAAACGAGGAAAAATGATGACCATTTGATGTGCCAACAGGATTCTCCTTGGCCTACAGAGAGGAATTCCAAACAACAATAAATAAAGTGGCTCATGTGTCGAGCAACTACAAGGGAAAAAACACCATGACACGCTCTCAACGGAGGAGATATCAAAGACGGTGAAAAGCCGAAAGAGAGGCTGCACAAGGGCCCCAACCAGAAACAAGAACTAATGTGCCACAAAGAAAAGGAAATGGCAAACTAAGAAAGCCTTTGGAAAGAGAGATAGTAGCCAGAAGATTGAAGTGGCCTGGACAAAATGAATCAGAAGATGAATGTGATTTTGGGTCAGACGCTACACTGGATATTATGGTCAATATGGTGTCAGTGTTACCCAGGGAGTATGACCGACAAGTCGAAGTCGAAGAGACTGACTGGATGGTCGAACAGGAGATGGCCAAACATAGGCCAGTTTGTTATTACATTATGAACAACGGTTGTGTCGAAGAGAAGAATGCTTTCTTCAAACGCTCCACTGAGGTGATGAAGAATCACCTCAAACCATTGTTCATCAGGGCAAAAGTAAGGGAAGAAACCATAAACAAGGTTTTGGTTGATTGTGGAGCCACAGTCAATATAATCCCACAATACATGCTGAGAAAGATGGGCAAGGGGGATGAAGACATCAAACCCCATAACATGGTTCTGTCGAACTATGAAGGTGGAGTTGGGACCACCATGGGAGTGATACAGTTGGAACTAAAAGTGGGATCCATAGTTAGACCAACAATGTTCATGGTCATCTCAGTGAAGCCTAATTATAATTTTCTCCTAGGAAGGGAGTGGGTCCATTGCATAGGACCAGTGCCATCATCAATGCATCAGCGTGTCACAATCTGGCGCCCATATGGCATAATGGAAAATATCAAAGCTGACCAGAATTATTATATGGTCAAAGTAAACAATGTTGGCAGAACAAGCTTCAATAGAAATCTGGCCCACATAGGGCCATGTAATCCTCCAGATTTCAACTTGGCGCCAGCCCCCAACGCCTTATGTTCCCTATACCTGCATTCAGATCATGGGTTTCAATGGGATAGGGAGGATTTGTCCAACATCGAATTTGGAGGAATTAATGATATACGACCAACAGGCTGGGGAAGTGAATTTAGTGATTATGATTGAGTCACAAGCCTTGCAAAGGATTTCAGCATATGTAGCCGAAAACAGAATGATAGCGGCCTTAGAGGCTGAAGTGAAGTATATGGCTATCAAAGCCAATGAACAAGTGCCATTTCCTGAAGGCCTTGGGAAAGACTTCGAACCAGAGCCACCTGACTTAAGAAGGGAGTAAGTGCGAAGCCAGAGGTTAGATACTATCTACGATGATGAGCCTTTGGGTTTTGAAAAGGATCTGTTGGCAAACAATGTTAAAATGCTAGCGCAAGATCCCCTAGAAGAAATAGACCTGGGTGAAGGATTGGTGAAAAGACCAACATACATCAGTGTGAAGATAGATCCAGCACTCAGGGTCAAAATAATCCAATTGTTGTTGGAGCTTCAACTTCCAATAAAACATGGAATAAATACTGTCAAGCAAACCCCAAGGCATTTTGCACCAGAGATCTTGTCGAAGATTAAGACGGAAGTCGAAAGACTGTAGAAATGCAAGTTCATCCGAACGACCAGGTATGTCGAATGGATTGCAAATATAGTACCGGTTATAAAGAAAAATGGTACCTTAAGGGTGTGCATTAATTTTAGATATTTAAATGATGCAACACCCAAAGATGAATATCCAATGCCTGTGGCGGAAATCCTTGTCGATTCTGCCGCTGACTTTGAATACATGAGTATGCTTGATGGATACTCTAGGTATAATCAAATTTTCATTGCTGAAGAGGATGTGTCGAAAATAGCATTTTGATTCCCTGGAGCTTTAGGCACTTATGAATGGGTAGTGATGCCCTTTTGCCTAAAAAATGCAGGGGAAACATATTAAAGAGCAATGAATTCTATCTTCCATGATTTTATTGAAACTTTTATGCAGATTCATATTGACGATATTGTTGTCAAATCTATTTCAGGGAAGAATCGCATAGACCACCTTCGGTAGCCCTTCGAAAGGATGAGAAGCTATGGTATAAAAATGAATCCTCTAAAGTGCTCTTTTTGCGTAAAAGCAGGGGATTTATTAGGCTTTGTGGTCCACAAAAAGGGAATCGAAATAAACCAAAACAAGACCAAAGCCATTTTAGAAGCGAAAGCACCAACTAGCAAGAAGGAGTTGCAATCTCTACTTGGCAAGATAAATTTCCTGAGGATATTTATATCCAACTTAAGTGGAAAAACGCAAGCCTTCTCACAACTACTTCAACTCAACAAAGGAGGATTCTAGTGGGGGAAAGAACAACAAGAGGCCTACGAAAAGATCAAAGGATACCTCACCAAGCCACCTATTCTAGTACCTCCTTGTAGAAATAGGAGTATGATATTGTACATAGCTGCATCTGATAAAACCTTAGGAAGCATGGTAGCTCAAGAGGATGAAAATGGGAGACTCAGAGTTAGTCATAAGGCAAGTTACGAAAAAATACAAATGTATAAGAGAAAATCGTATCATGTATTTTGTAATAGAAAATCGTTTGTTGAAAAAATTAGAAGTGATCAACATCCGACATGTGCCAAGATTGGAAAATTAAGTGGCTAATGACTTAGCACAAATTGCATCTGTGTATGAAATTTCGAAAGAAAAATTACAACAAGCAATCGAAGATAAAAGAAGAATAGCATCAACCAAGTTTTCTCCAAAATATTTGGAAACAACAAAATTGGGGTACGCTAACCATGAAAACATCAAAATTTTGTTCATAGACAATCTAACATAACAAGATTGAAGAAAGCCTATAGTAGATTATTTGCAAAATCCAATGGTTTCGACAAAATGAATAACAAAGTATATGGCGTTAAGTTATATTCTAATGGGAAATGAGTTATTCAAAAAGACGCCTGAAGGAGTACTACTGAAATACCTAAGTGAAACAGAGGCATACATAGCCCTTTCAAATACACATGATGGGGCACGTGGGGCACATCAAGTAGGCCATAAAATGAAATGGTTGTTGTTTCGTTAAGGATTATATTGGCCTACTATATTGAAAGATTGTGTGGAGTTTGCAAAAGGCTGCCAAGAATGGCAAATACATACAGGCATCCAGCATGTACCTACAAGCGAACTTCACTCAATTGTGAAACCTTGGCCTTTTAGAGGATGGGCTTAGGATCTTATTAGAGAGATTCAACCAGCATCGTCTAAAAGCCAAAAATATATATATTGGTGGTCATTGACTATTTCACTAAGTGGATTTAAGCAATTCCTTTAGTCAATGTAGACCAAGAGAATGTCATTGAATTTATTCAAAAGAACATTATATATAGGTTTGGAATCCCTGAGACAATAACAACTGACCAAGGATTAGTATTCACTGGTTAAAAAATGCAAGAGTTTTCCACAGAAATGGGATTCAAGCTTTTAACTTCTACACCTTATAATGCGCAAGCCAATGACCAATTTGAAGCAGCAAATAAGGTAGTAATTGGCTTGATAAATAAGCATGTAGGAAAAAAGCCCGAAGAAGTTGGACCAAATCTTATGGGCATGTCGAACTTCCCCTAAAGAAGTTACCAGAACGACATCATTTCAATTAACTTATGGTCATGACACAGTATTACCAGTTGAAATCTGTCTACAGTCAACAAGAATTCAGAGACATCAAGATATTCCTTCGGAATCTTATTGGAATATGATGTTAGATGAACTGGTCGATTTGGACGAAGAAAGACTGAGGGCTTTAGATCTTTTAAGGATACAAAAGAAAAGAGTGGAAAAATCTTACAACAAGAAAGTAAAACCCAAGACATTCTTGCCTGAAGATTTGGTATGGAAGGTAATTCTCCCAATGGATCGAAAGGATAGGAACATGGGAAAGTGGTCTCCTAAATGGGAATGATCTTTTAATATTATCCAAGCATTTTCTGGTTGTGCTTTTGAGATTGAAGAATTAAATGAAGATAAAAGACTCTTGAGAGTAAATGGTAAATATTTGAAAAAGTACAGACTTTCACTTCAAGAGGTCAAAATATTCAACGTTTAATCTTAGTCGAAGTATATAGCCAAAATGGAAGATGCATTAAAATTAGCCAAAATGGCTCCAAGACATTACATAAACATAATTTTATAAACAAAGAAGTCTAAATCAAAATTGATGATTGGCTTTACTTTGGAGATATTTGATCTTTTGGAGTTCCAGGCGCCTTTCACACAGAGCCCTCGACTGATGGAGAGCCTCTATCTTTGCATCCAAGGCTTTAGCCTATTTAGCATATTTCAATCCATCATTAAGTTCCTCTTGGCTCTCAGCATCATTGTTGACAGCAAGAAGCTCTTCTTTGCATTTTTCATTTGCGGCAATCTTGGCCTCCAACTCTTTGATCTGAGCTTTCATGTTGGTTGTACTTTGGTCAATCTCTTCGAACTCTTTTTTCCTAGCTTCTCGCTCCTTTGATAACTCATTTAGATTCAAAGTCGACTCAGTAGCAGCAACCCAGGAAGCGCCAACTCGACCATTGGCCTCTTCAATTTCACGATTGAGAGTCCTTCGGTGATTGTAATCAACTGAAACCTGATCAATAATCGAAGTCAAATATAGAATTATGCTAGCTATATCAGGAGATGAAACAAGATGGTCGACAGTTTTTAAATTATTCTTTAGAAAGGAAGGGGCGGTAGGTTCTCCCTCCCAGGTCAACATCAAATCTCTCTTAAAAAGTTGAGCCTTAACTTTATGAAGCACCTCTTCAAGGGGAGAAGTCGAAGTAGATTTACCAGATTCAGTCGAAGCATTATGGCTTTGACCAGAGGAACTTTCTATGTCTTCGAGAATGGAATTCAAATAGCCAATAGTTATTCTTCTTAAGTAGCGCCAAGTCCTCTTTAGTACGGGACCCTGTCGAAGTAACTCTTTCATTGGTGACACGAGCCACATTTTTTCCGACTAATATATCATGTAGTTGGACATGGACACCTTCAACATTTACAGGATTTCTCTCCCCCTCTGCAGAGTTTCCTTTGTCAGCAGACGCAGGATTGTCCTCAATTATATTTCCTCCATCTGGTGCACCCTCCATTTCTGTTTCGACTTCATCGTCAGCCGCTTCTGCTTCTTCTCCCTGCTCATCATCAATAGCTTGTGGAGTCCTGAGATTCTCCTGTGGTAAGTCAGAATCTTCCTCACTAAGGACTTCTTTATTTAGCTCCCCAATGGCTGCAGTTTGATGTTCAAAAGTGTGGTTCACCTCACTTGCTGAACTTACAAAAGATCCTTCCACTGAAGAAGGCTTGTAAGTGGGATCGTCTTCAGTTTTTAGTAAAGTGACAGAACCTTCTACAGGTACGGGAGCCTGTTTAGAAGTGCCAGCAGTGTCCTGGGGATTGAGAGATTGTTATCATAATTATTTCAAAAAAACTTATTCAAGGATCATTCATTCTATCAGCTATTTCTTGCTCAGTTTGCTCTCGAATGATTATGGGAGTAGGTTTAGGCTTGGTGGTTGTAATCTTGATCTTGGTTTTCGGGTGAGGTTCAGGAATGGGAGTTGGTTTCTTCAACTTTTTCCTCTTGAGAAGGATAGGAGGTGTGTCTTCTTCATCACTAGAAAGTTCAATTTCTTGAACTTTCCTCTTTGTTGGCATAGATTTCTTAGTGGCCTAAAAAGAAAAGAGTCGAAAACATTAGCATTGGTGATATGTTAAAGGAAATTGAGGGAAAAAAGTGTTTACATGTGGTGGAGGTTTTGCATAAAGATCTCCTCCCTTTGCATTTTCAGCGGCTTTCTTAACAGTGGTTCTTTTGACGGCTAGAAAATAAGCAAACATGAGCCAGATATCAGATGATTAAATCAAAGAAAAAATAAGGAATTTTATCTAAAGAAGAAAGAGTGCCTTTCTTTATCTTGATAGAGACCAACAAAAACGCCTCTTGAAGGTGGTCAGCAAAGTCTTTTTCGTCGAAGAACTCTTCGTCGTAGTATTGCTTCCACCAGCCTTCAAAGATGGGCGAACACAGAAAGTTGAGTTTGAAGTAGAACAAGGTTAGTACGGTTCAACCAACATACCTACCAATTTCTTGGTAGCAGCCTCCTCTGAATAATTTGTGTTATAAAATAGAAGAAACTTTTCTCGGGTATAGATTGGGTTCGGGAGTGATTGAATTATGACAAACTAGAGAGAAACAAGGTTCGATTGATAAGAAATCAAGCTCAGTTGATTCTTCGAACTCTTGAATCTCAGTGACATAATACTTGGGCGAAGGAAAGACTCCCAAATGGCCACATACTCTTTAATACAATAATCATCACCAGTCGAAGGGTATGGTCGAGTAAACCATACTGGACCAACCTTTCGATTGGCAAAGGGAGACATGGTCGAAACAAATTCCTCGCGCTTCGCAAACATCATTACGAAGCTGGTAAATGCTTTCTGAAATTGTTGACCTTCATCTTTTGGAATCAACAGAGCCAACCTGGTGCCCTCGACCCTCCTGTTAAGGATCTCTGGGGATTTCTCATTGATTTTATTCTTCTGGGGAAGAAATGATTCGAACGTGGCATTGAGCCAAAGTTGGAGAAGCCAGAAAGGAGAAAACTGGATTTTTCACCGATAAATTTAAGTTGAGTCTGTTGTACCCAAAAATTTTCCCTCTCATATTTCTCAAAACATTGCAAGAAAAATCTCCAAGTGGCTCAAGATTGCTCAAGAGTTGGACAGTCAAGCTATCTCCTAAGGCAGTCAACCTCAAATTAGGGTTTTGTGTTGCATCAAGATCCTTGAGTCCAAATGACCTCAAGTGCTCCCTAATTTCCTAATATGATCTCAAGTTCATCCATGTCAAATTTCAAGCCTTGCAGAGGAAGTTTGCTCAATCAAATGCTCAAAGGGTCCAAAAATCGATTGTGCTAGGGCAAAAGTCAACTATGACCTATAAACAGTCAAACTTCAAGATTTTTGGTCAACATTCTCATTTTGAAGGATATTTCATCATTTTATCAAGGGTTGATCATGATTCATCAAGGATTGCTCAAAATTCATCAAGACTCAAGAGTTGCTAAATTAGGGTTTTGTAGGAAAAGTCAACTCAACTTTGACCAAGCATAACTTTCTCATACATTATGAGAAATGACCCATCCAAAGCTCATTTTGAAGAGGATGCAATTTCCTACAATCCATATTCATACCCAAAGATCAATAAATGCACTCACAAGAAGTTAAAAATTTGGACATTATTGGTCATTTTTGAAAGTCAACAAAAACACCTTTCTTACCAAAGCATATAACTTGAGCATGGAATATCAAAATGATATGAGACCAAAAGGGTTGGTTATAGGACATCTCAAAATTTCTAAAAAGTCCAAGAAAACCTCGAAAAGTGCAAAATTGAAGAAGTTATGCATTGTTGAAGTTGGGCATTTTTGCAAAATTGCCAAAAGTCAACTATCCCCAAAACTTCAAATTTTGTCAAATGGGCCCATTCCTTTACACTTGATTTGGACTTTCCACATTACACACGTGTCCTAGCTTCATCCTTGTGTCCATTTATCAATTTTATTATTTTATTTTATTTTTTATTGAATTATTTCATTTTAAATCAATTTAAATCAAATAAAATCCCAAAACTTGATTACATGAGATCTTTTTCTATTTTCAGGACTTAATCATCATCAATATCATGATCAAACTCGTATCAAGCATTCCATGTGCAAAAAGATTGGATTTTTGGCAAATTAGGCAAGTTATCAATGGCGAATCAAATCCAATCTCAAGGCATTGATGTGGAAAGATTCAAGACAAATTTGTTGACCTAATGCCTTCTATGATACTTATACAAGCTAAAGCACACGAAATCAGAGTGAGAGGCTGCAAGAACACCAAGAACAAAACTTGAAAAAAGGTAGAAAAGTGTGAAACCAAAATCACATTTAGAGGCATTTTTAGAAGCAAAACTCAACACCAATCGCTTGCTGGAAAATCACTGAGTCAGAATCAATCCAAAGCAAGCTCTCACAGCCATCAAAACGCACTGTAAGCATCACGTTTCATGGCCATGTATTCAAAATCGTAACTCCATATTCTTGCATTTTCCTGACAAATCTTTGACATATTTATGATGCTTATGAAATTTCTGAACTTTTGGTATTGTTTGATTGCATTTATATGGACTATAACCCCATAACCGAACCTAGGGTTTTGTAGTTTGTTTTTTGGGCATTTCTTTCACAGGCAAAATTAGCTCCATTGATGGACATAGGCAGGACCGGAGGAGGAAGACGAGCATAACCATGGTCTTGGATTTAATTTTCATGGCCTAGAACTGATTTTAGGGTGGACATACGAATTTAGCTGCAGATATAAATCGACAGGTAAATTTTCATGGCGCGTTTTTTTATATTTTCTGGCATCTGATTTTTTTATCCCATATTATTATTATTGATTAGTATATTGACAAATAGAACATGATGGTTGAGTGGCAATTGAGCGCTGGCAACATGCCTTGGGACCTGGGTTCGAATCCCAGGTCACCCCATATGCATTGTTATTTTTTCTCTTCAAGTTATCACATGTGAATCAGGTGCTGCAGTACATCATACTCCCTCATCCAATCAATGGACAGATGGCCCCAGGCCAAATCTGATGGCCCAGATGGAACGTCCACCATACTCCCTAGTCAAATGCACACGCTGGATTTCAAAAAAGTCAGCCAGGCCTGCATAATTGGGCCATGGAATTTGCTATTCATACTCCCTAAACAGGCCCAAACCCTAACTCTTTCTATTTTTTTTATTATTTCTTTTATTTTATTTATTTTTATTATTTTATTATTAGCTAACCAATTAAATCTTTTTCTTCATAAAATTAAAAAACCAAAAAATATTTTCTTATTTAAATTAAATTTCAGCATTTTATTTTTGTTAACAATATTAATTTAATTAATTTAGTTTTAATTAGGAATAACTTTTAATATATTTTGCAATAATTAAGATTAACTTAGACAATTAGGTTTTATTAACATTGATCAAATTTATTTTTATTTCTTTAAATACCAAAAACCCAAAAATATTTTTATTAATTTAATAATTAACCTAGATTAATTTCTTTCTTAATTAAAAAATAACCAAAAAATATTTTCTTTAATTAAAGGGTCAAAACCCTAAAAACTTGCGCCCGATTTAATTTCCCGCACGTGATCCATTTTATTTCAATATTGTATCTGTTTTCGGAATGTAATAGATAATTAGGACTATCTTTATCGCTTTATTTATTTTCCGCCTTTTAATTTCAAGGGTTGCTTTTGACGATGTAAATACCCGACGTCTTGTAATAGTTAGTTTAATTTCCGCAATTTAATTTCCGCAACTTATACACTGTTAGATGTTTGATAATAGGGAATGCATGACAAGATTGAACGTTTAGACCTAAAATCAACATAGATCACCATTAACATGTACAAAGATAAAATAAACTGAAAACGACACACTCGCACATGCGCACTCTTAGGGTACACCCCACTTGGTTGCCTTCGTACGTGGTCATTGAGTATAGGAAGTTTTAGAGGTCGCCCTCTTGTCCAAAAATCATAGTTGCCTCGAAACGTTTGCCTCGGAAAAATGATCTAAGACATTAGGGTTACTGCTAAGGCGTCCTAACATTATTTTAGTGACCGCACGTCCCTTAATCGAATTGACCCTTAAAAACTCCAACGACGATGCTACCTACTCATTAATAGTGGGATAGCATTGTCTAAAGGACATTAGCATAGAACGATTCCTTTTTCGAGTAGGTAGATGGTTCTTAAGTACTTGCTCTTTCAAAACAAAACAAATTTTCGCACTTACACTCCTTTTCAAAACAAAAACTCTTTTCGATCCCACAAACACAAAGAAATGCAAATTTTGAAAACATTATGAGCAAGTACCTAAGAGCCCGTGGATAACCACGAATAGAAAGGGTGCTAACACCTTCCCTTTCTATAATCTACCCCCCGGACCCGGGAAATATCTCAAAAAAGTAATTTTTCTGTGCTTTTTTCCTTTCCTTGTTCGATAAAATAAAAGATGGTGGCGACTCTTGCTTACCGCGACATTTTGCGAATACAAACGCAAAATGCAAACCAGCATTCCAAAAACAGTCAGTTCTTTCCCATCGTATCACAGAACTGGCGACTCTGCTGGGGAACATTAATAAGTGGGGTGTACCTTAGGATTAGATCATTGTGTTTTCAATTGTTTGCTTTGTATGCTTTATACTTGTGGGCTTGAATCGGAGTTACTATAGATCCTAAGCCGGATCTGGGGAATACCCTTTAGGTAAGTAGCAATAAACTATGAGGGAAATGTACGGCGTAGACCGATACGGTTGAAGCAGTAGCTACGTTAGTGTGGCACTTTAGTCTGTACTGATATCCCTTGTGTTGGAACGACGAGAATATGGATCTTCTAAGGGGTCATTAAGCACCAACTGACCTTAGAACCTTTAAATTGACCAACTTGGCCATAGAACAGTAGCAGTATGCTACACTCATTGAGACTAAACTCTCGCGATGATTCCGGCTGCAAGAAAAGGTTGCTAAACTGGAATTATGACCGATCGAGGGTAGTCAGTGATATTGAGATCCTCTAGAACCCGGTTACTATTTTTAGGACAGGTTTGAACTAACTGAACTGAAAGAGGGTAGTACCTAAGCTCCTTGCCAGCCTGAAATCTAAGGGCTCTCTATGTGACTTGTGTGCCTTTACCATGTTTGCCATTTGTGGATACTTGTGATATGCTTTCTATCATGACATCATGACATCATAACATTGCATACATCTTGCATTGGACTAACCTATTTCAAAGACGGGAGGGATTCATCTTTATTCTATTTTATAGGTCATGATGCCCATGCGTAGGAACACCATTCAGGTCAACTTTGTCCAGGTTCCCACCATGCTTAAAGAATTGATTGCAAAGATGCCTGATACCACCTCCTTCATCAGAAGACATGGGTATCTTCTCAGTTTGGTTACCTCCAAATTGGACGAGCAAATGATGAGTGTTTTGGTCCAATTTTATGATCCGCTGTACCATTGCTTTACTTTCCAGGACTACAGGTTGGTTCCCACCTTAGAAGAGTTCTCTGATATGCTCGGTATCTCTATTCTAGAGCAGACCCTGTTTACTGGTTGGGAGAAGATCCTTAGGCCAGAAGAGATTGCTTCAGCCCTTCATTTGACAAAGGATGAGGTAATGGCTAATTGGGAGACTAGAAGTGGAGCAAAGGGCTTTCTGACTAAGTTCTTGGTTGGTAAGGCTAATTATTTCTGGGATAGTCTAGACTTCAAGGCATTCGAAGATATTCTGGCTCTTCTGATATATGGCTTGGTATTGTTTCTGAATCCTGACTCCTTTGTTGATGTGAATACGGTGAAAATCTTCATCTCTCGTAATCCTGTACCCACTCTCTTGGGTGACATTCTTCATCAGCTTTATGCCCGTACTTCCCGAAAGCGGGGAACCTTGATGTGCTGTGCTCCATTATTGGCAAGGTGGTTTATTTCACACCTCCCCAAATCAGTGTCGAAGAACAAAGAAGGCATGGGCTGGGCCTATAGGGTTATGTCTCTCTCTCACAATGACATCATCTAGACTATCAAGGGTATGGATGAGGTGGCTATCATTGATCGATGTGGGGAGTACCCCAATGTTCCACTGATAGGAACCAATGGAGGAATTTCTTACAATCCATGCTTGGCATTACGTCAGTTTGGGCGAGCCAGAAGGGAAGGACCTCATGAGCTGTTAATGCCTAGTATCATCTTTGATTTTCAAGGGGATAGTGACGAGCAACGCCGCAGATTCATAAGGGCTTGGGATAGAGTGCACATATCTGATTCGCACGAGTTGGGCCCAAAGACTTCACTTCTGATGGAGCCATATCTCAGATGGGTCTGTATCCGTGCCCAAAAGCTAGGTATGCCGTATGAAGCCGTCCGGCCTATCATTGTTGAAGTTGCTAATGAAGAAGGGGTTCTTCCAACCATCCTCCATCCTCATATGCCCACTGACATTGGGGCACTGAAAAGGTCTTGGATGCAGCTGAGAGAAGAGCGAGACGCTTACCGAGAAAAGTTTAACGAGCAAGAGCAGAAGATCCAGAAGTTGACTAGGAAGCTGGAGAACGAGCGGCTCTCAATGACTATGTCCGCACCGACAAGAAGCGACCATGGGAGCACTGATTGCCCTTTGATTATTTCCTTTCCAGTTTTTATTTACTTTTCAGTATTTCCTTTCTTGTAACGCCTTAAGGGCAATTTGTTGAACAATTTGAATTTCAAGTTTTTCTAATAAAAGTGTGTTTCATTTCTGGCTTACGAATTTGAATCTCTCGATGTCTTTGAAATCATATCATACGCATTTCATCCCATGCACTTCATAACAGGTACCCATTACAGGTCTCTTATCTTCTTCGTTGTTTATTTCAACACTCATCATGTCTGCTGAACCATCAACTGAGCAAGCAATCAAGGCCCTGCAGGCCCAAAATGCCCAATTCCAAGAGCTGTTCATGAATCTAACTAAGGGTCAGCAAGATATGAATACCCTTATTCTGAAAGAGAAGAAGAAGAAGAAGAAGAGGACAGTCCTGTTTAACACAGGTCACAGGTTTGGAAACAGGCTATGGGATGAAGTTGATTTGACCACCTCATCTAGAGGGAAAGATAGTCAGGAAGAAAGGAGGGCTCCTAGCCCTGTGGTCTCAGACAATGAGACGGACTTCGACGAAGACCAGTATCCTCCGGCCGAGGATAGATACAAACAACTGGAAGACCGGTTGAGTGCGATGGAGGTACAGAAAGTGCCTGGTCTGGACTTTGGTGATCTAGGTCTATCATCTGGGGTGGTAATTCCCCACAAGTTCAAGGCACCAGCCTTTGCTAAGTATGACGGAGTTTCTTGTCTGAAGCTGCACCTCAGGTCATATGTAAGGAAGATTCCGCCGTACACCGCTGATAAGAACCTATGGATCCACTTCTTTCAAGACAGTCTCTCAGGGACTCAGCTTGAATGGTTTTACCAGTTAGACGGAGCCAGTATCCACAGTTGGGAAGATTTGGCTGCTGCTTTCTATAGGCAATACTAATACAATTCCGACCTCGCTCCCACGCGTACCCAACTCCAGGGTATGTCAATGGGAACGGGCGAAGGTTTCAAAGATTATGCTCAGAAGTGGAGGGACCTCTCCAGAAGAGTGCAACCACCCTTGGCTGATCGGGAGCTTGTGGATATGTTTCTGGGGACCTTGTCTGGTCCATTTTTCAACCATCTAATTGGAAGCTCTTCGTCTGGATTTACAGGGCTAATTATGACCGGTGAAAGGATTGAGGCTGGTATTAAGGCTGGTAAGATACAAAAGGGTGCTTCATCAAGCACCGAGAAAAAGACTTTTAAGAAAGAGGCCAGTGTTGTCTACAGTTCGAAAAGCCAGAATAGACCTGAACGCCGCCAAGCTGTTAATGCGGTTGTTATTTCAAGATTTGTTGGTGCTACTCAGCGCAACAATCAACAAAAGGCCGAGAGACCTCGGAGGAAATTCACCCATCCCAACATGACTTTGTCTCAGATTCTGCTGCAAATATTAAAGACCAATCTAGTAACTCTAAGGGAGGCTCTGCGGAATCCCAACATTGCATCACCTAAGTACAACCCTAATGCCCGTTGTGCTTTTCACTCTTATAGCCCGGGACATAATATAGCTGATTGTTGGGCTTTGAAGAACAAAATACAGGACTTAATTGATGCTAAGGAGATTGAGTTCGAGGCGCCCGAAAGACCTAATGTTGTGACTGCTCCTATGCCCAAGCATGGAGTGAATGCTATAGATGAAGACTCGTTTGTGGTTTCTGTGAACGATATTGTTACCCCTTTGATGACTGCGAAGAAGAACCTTTTGCTAGCCGGTTTATTTCCGGGTTGTGACGAAGGTTGCCGTATGTGTTCTGCTCTACCAACCGGTTGCCCACTTTTGAAATCAGGTTTCCAACGCCTGATGGATAGTAAAGAAATTATGTTTGAAAAGACTGTTGTTCCTTTAGTTCGTACTGAAGAAATTGCTATTATCACCATTCTCGATAATTCTTCCAAGGCTTCCTCGAGAAAGCCTGTTAGAATTACATCTGTTCCAAGAATCGCACCATTGATCATCACTGTTCCTGGGCCCATCCCCTATACATCTGATAAAGCTGTCCCTTGGCACTACGGGGCTGATGTTTATTTTCATAGAGTTAAACAAGAGTTGGATGCTGATACTGACGTCAGCAATATTGTTGGACCTGCTAAAGTCACCCGCAGCGGGAGACTATTCTCACCTGATATCTCTCCACCAACTGTCCGAAAACCTGTTGTTATTACACCTGCCAGTGTACCTGCTACTATTACTGTTCAAGTTGCTATTCTTACCCCTGTCGTCGAGTCCTCTGACGCTCGGGCCAAAGGGACCACCGGTGAGCCTGCCCAGACGGAGGCACCAAAGATGATTACTGTTGAAGCTTCTCGACAAGAGATGGAAGAGATTTTAAAGATCATCAAAAAGAGTGACTACAATGTAGTTGAACAGCTGGGGTAAACCCCGTCCAAAATCTCTATGTTGTCACTGATGCTATGCTCAGAGGCCCATGCCAAGGATATGATTGCATTCCTGAAGACTGCACACGTACGGCAAGAGACATCGGCTGATCAGTTTAAAGATTGCGTGGCTAGTCTGACTGCTGATAATGGGTTGGGTTTCTCTGACGCCGACTTGACTGCTAAAGGGAAGAATCACAATGATGCCCTGCATGTCTCCATTGAATGCAGGGGCACTACTCTTGCTCATGTATTAGTGGATACTGGTTCCTCATTGAACGTTTTGCCTAAGAAAGCTCTAGATCGTTTGGACTATGAAGGATTTGAGTTGAAACCAAGCAACATTGTCGTCAGGGCCTTTGATAGGTATAAAAGAATGGTACATGGAGAAGTGGATATTCCGATTAAAGTTGGTTCTCAGGTTTTCAACTCTACATTCTATGTGATGGACATTCGGCCATCTTATTTATGTTTGCTGGGTCGCCCATGGATCCACAAAGCTGGGGCCGTAACCTCAACGCTCCACCAGAAGCTGAAGTACCCAGTGAAAGGGAAGATTGTGACAGTACAAGGAGAGGAGGAGTACATGGTGAGCCACCTCAACTCTTTCCGATATGTATAGATGGATGGGGAGTTCATTGAGACCCCATTTCAGGATTTTGAAGAGGTTCCCCAGACACTAGCATCAACTGAGACTGTTGTTGAAGATTCTCCTATGAAGATGGCTTCCTTTAAGGATGCCCGGGCTGTTGTCAAGAAAGGTGGGTGTGCAAATTGGGGTCAACTCCCTGATTTTGCACAGAAGACTAACAAGTTTGGTTTGGGTTTCACTGCATAAGCTCAAAGGGTTGTTCGGAATGCAAGGATCGGAAGATCTCCCCTGTTCATCAGCAATTCAGGAGTAAATTCCATTGAAGATGATGTTGAAGAGTCTGAGTTCGAAAATTGGATCTATCCTACGACCGACGGTGGACCAAGCAACTGGACAGCAAAGGACTTCATCCCTATTTCTTTTGTTACCCAGTAATGAAACTTTTTATTTTGAATTTGTAACAGACAATGTTTTAAACTCTATAGCCCAATGTCTTACCCGGGGCACCGTGGCATCATTTGTGAGGGCTTTATGTGTGTCATTTTCATATATCATTAATAAAAGCATTGGACATTTCTTGCATTTCAAATTTTGCGCTCCTTGTTTTTTTATTATATTGCAAAAACAACTATTTTACACACACTCACATATACGGGTCTACATCCACTCTGGATCTCACTGGTAACGACTCTGCTACTGCCAGTTATGACTTTGACAGTCCGATCAACTTAGCCGAAGACGAAGGTGAAGATGATTGCGAAGTGCCTGGTGAACTTGCAAGACTGTTACTTCAAGAAGAGAGGGCTATACAGCCACATGAAGAGCCAGTGGAATCAGTAAATCTGGGTACAGATATAGACAAGAAAGAGGTCAAGATCGGTGCAAACCTGGAGCTTAGTATGAAACAATGGTTGATTCAGATGTTGTGTGACTACGTTGAGATCTTTTCCTGGTCTTACGAAGATATGCCTGGGTTGGATACCGATATTGTGATTCACCGCCTGCCTACCAAGGAAGATTGTCCTCCAGTGAAACAGAAGGTCCGCCGAATGTGCCCAGAGATGTCTGAGAAAATCAAGGCTGAAGTTATGAAACAATTTGACACCGGTTTTCTAGCAGTTACTTCTTACCCTCAGTGGGTGGCCAATGTGGTTCCTGTGCCGAAGAAGGATGGTAAGGTTCAAATGTGTGTTGACTATAGGGATCTGAACAGGGCAAGCCCCAAGGATGACTTCCCTCTACCTCATATCGACGTTCTGGTTGACAACACCACTCAGCATAAAGTCTTCTACTTCATGGATGGTTTCTCCTGTTATAATTAGATTAAAATGGCTCCCGAAGACATGGAGAAGACAACCTTTGTTACTCAGTGGGGTACCTTTTTCTACAAGGTCATGCCTTTTGGATTGAAAAATGCTGGGGCAACGTATCGGCGTGCCATGGTTGCTTTGTTTCATGACATGATCCATCACGAGATTGAGGTATACGTCGACGACATGATTGCAAGATCCCAAACAGAGGAAGAACATCTGGACCACCTTCAGAAGCTATTTGACAGGTTGAAGATGTACAAGCTGAGGTTAAACCCGAACAAGTGCACCTTCGGGGTGAGATCTGGTAAGCTGCTGGGTTTCGTCGTAAGCGATAAAGGTATTCAAGTGGATCCTGCAAAGGTGAAAGCTATACAGGAAATGCCAGCTCCTAGAACAGAGAAAGAAGTCAGAGGCTTTCTGGGACGATTAAACTACATTGCCTGATTCATCTCGCACCTGACTGCTACTTGTGAGCCAATCTTCAAGTTACTGAAGAAAGATCAAGTAGTACGTTGGAACTATGAATGCCAGGCGGCTTTCGAAAGGATAAAAGAGTATCTCCAAGAGCCACCCATTCTGATGCCTCCTGTTGAAGGTATACCTTTGATCTTATACTTGACAGTACTCGACAATTCAATGGGGTGTGTGTTGGGTCAGCATGATGAGTCTGGCCGAAAAGAGCATGCTATTTACTACCTTATCAAAAAGTTTACCGACTGCGAGACCCGATACCCGTTGCTCGAGAAAACTTACTGCGCTTTGGCATGGGTTGCTCGCCGGCTGAGACAGTATATGTTGACTCACACTACTTTATTGATATCAAAGATGGATCCAATCAAGTATATCTTCGAAAAGCCTACTTTGTCCGGAAGAATAGCAAGATGGCAGATGATCTTGACTGAATATGACATCCAATATATGACCCAAAAGGCAATTAAGGGAAGTGTGTTGGCAGACCATTTGGCACATCAAGCAGTGGATGATTACCAGTCTATGAACTTTGAATTCCCGGACGAGAATATCATGTTGGTAAATGATTGTGAGACACCTGGACTGGATGAAGGACCTGAGGAAGGATCCCGATGGTCTATGTACTTTGATGGAGCTTCAAATGCTTTGGGTAACAGTATTGGCGCTGTGATCATATCTCCTAAAGGATCTTATACTCCGTTCACTGCCCGACTATGTTTCAACTGCACCAACAACATGGCGGAGTATGAAGCATGCATCATGGGTCTTCGAGCAGCAATTGACCTAAGGATTAAGTTTCTAAGTGTCTTTGGAGATTCCTCTTTCGTGATCAGTTAGATCAAAGGCGAATGGGATACGAAACACCTAAATCTTATTCCTTACAAGGAGTATGTGTTGACTTTGCTTCCCCACTTCGAAGAGATAACCTTTGAACACTTCCCTAGAGAGGAGAATCAGTTGGCGGACGGGTTGGCTACAATGTCTTCTATGTTCAAGGTCAATTGGGACAACGAAGCTCCCCGGATTATCATTGAAAGATTGGACGAACCTGCACATTATTGTGATATTGAGACTGAAGAGGTAACAGAAAAGCCCTGGTTTCATGAGGTAAAAAGGTATCTTGAGGCTCAAGAATACCCCGAGGGTGCATCTGTTAATGACAAGAAGTTTCTGAGGAGGTTCGCAGCAAAGTTCTTCATCAACAATGGCATCCTTTACAAGCGTAACCATGATTCAACCTTACTACGATGTGTGGATAAGAATGAAGCAGAAAGGATCATGACAGAATTACATGAAGGTACTTTCGGAACTCATTCCAGTGGACACACCATGGCAAATAAAATCTTTCGGGAAGGATATTTTTGGTCCACTATGGAAGCCGACTGTTATCAGCATTCTCAGACATGTCACAAGTGCCAAGTCTATGCTAATATGGTGCACATACCTCCAGTACCTCTGAACGTCTTGACAGCTCCGTGGCCTTTTGCAATGTGGGGCATTGATATGATCGGTGAAATCAGACCTATCGCGTCCAACGGGCATCGTTTCATCCTGGTAGCAATTGATTATTTTACAAAATGGGTTGAAGCAGCTTCCTTTGCTACTGTAACCAAGAATGTCGTGGCACGGTTTATTCGGCACAATCTGATCTGTCGATACGGTGTAACAGAGAGGATCATTACGGATAATGGTACCAATCTCAACAACAAGATGATCACTTAGCTCTGCAAGCAGTTCAAGATACAGCATCACAACTCTTCTCCCTACCGGCCGAAGATGAACGGGGTTGTTGAAGCGGCTAATAAGAATATTAAGAAGATTGTACAAAAGATGACAGTGACATACAAAGACTGGCACGAGATGTTACCATTTGCTCTTCATGGGTACCGTACCTCAGCGAGGATGTCAACAGGGGCAACACCCTATTCCTTGGTATATGGCATGGAGGCCGTCTTGCCCATTGAAGTTCAGATACCCTCTCTTCGGATTATGAAGGACGCGAGTTTGAGCAAAGATGACTGGATCCAGACCCGGCTTGATCAGCTGAACCTAATCGACAAAAAAGAGACTTACTGCTACTTGTCATGGTCAGACGTATCAAAAATGGATGATCAAGGCATTTAACAAGAAAGTTAGGCTACAAGAGTATCAAGTTGGGGATCTGATAATCAAGCGCATTATTCTACCTCAAGGTGATCCCAGGGGCAAATGGACCCCTACTTACGAAGGGCCATTTGTGGTTAAGAACATTTTCTCAGGAGGCGGTGAAGACCTTCCTCACCCCGTCAATTCAGACATAGTGAAAAGATACTACGCATAATCAAAGACCCGCTAGGTTGACTGGCCTAGGCAAAAATAAGGTCTTCCCGGCGAACAAAAAGGGTTCGGGCAAAAATAAGGGATGAAAATGAAAAATCTGTACACTCGGCAAGTCAAAAACCTGAAAAGGCGGCTTGGGCAAAAAAGGGTATCACGGTGGACTGAAAACCCGAAGGGCGGTCCAGGAAAAAATTAGGGATCAAAGCGTAACACTATGTCTCATTGGATCACCTTACATCCAGACTTCGATATCGACTATCAAGCTTGGACGACACTAATCAATCTGATCTACCTTCAACCAAGTAGCAAAATGATGAGATGCTCGAGGACATAAAGGCAATAGCAGAGTTGGAACCCAGTGGGATTATTCACATAACTGTTTTGTTTAGTTTTTCACAAATTGTGTAAATTATATTATTCGGCGGCGTTCTCTTACTAGGACGTCAGCCTCTTGTACAAAAACGCTTATTTACAGGCCAAACATCAAAATCAATACAATTCATTTTCAAAGAAATTTCAAACTATTTTTCCTTTATCTGTTTTGATTTGCAAAGAACGTCCAAGGTTCATTTTTGATATATGCATTTGACATTAATTGCTGCTCATAAATATTTACATGCGAAACAAAAATGATTACTGGTAATATCAGAAACAGGGGCAAATAACAATTGTCCGAACTGTACAGTTGCTCTGTCCACCAGGTACTAAGGTAGATCCAGCTGAAGAATATGGCTAAGATACCTTCACTCCCCGCAGAGTAAGGCAGTAATGGTAGCTCTCCCCCAGCTGGGACTTGCAACTATGAACAAATCAGCAATGCTCTCCCAAAGCAGAGTTGATCTACCATCAGCACTAAAAAGGCTTGATATCCCCGGCAGTCTTAATATTCCCTGGCAGAGTATAAGAATGTTCCCCGGAAGAATATAATATACCCCCAGTGGAGTTAAATTTTCCCAGCGCAATTTGAAAAAGCTTCCCCAGCGGAGTTGAAGCATCATCCTCAGTAGACTCTGGAAGTTTATCCCCAGCGGAGTACAAAAATAAATCTCCCCAGTCAAGTTCAAAGGATCATTCCCAGCAGAACTCAGAGGATTATCCCCACAAAAGTATAACAGGTTACCCCCAGTAAAGTCGCCACTGAAAGGTCATCCCCAGCAAAGTTCTTTCCTTTCACAAACAGGAATTCAATCCCCCAACAAGATTCAATACCACCAGCAACGATGATTCATCCCGGCGGAATTTATCAGTGGAATCTTCAGCAGAACATCTCTTCCCCACAGAGTAATCTCCTCATCAGTTTATTCCCCCAACGGAGTCATCCTCTCCTGCAGGTTTATTCTCTTCGTTCTCCATCCCCAGCAGAAACGAACAATCCAGCTCTATTCCTCAACAGCTATCCGGGATTTATTTTCCCCAGCTAAAACATCACATTTCCATACATCATGATACATGCATATACGCATCATACCACACAATCTCATTTATGTTGAGAGCATCATTGCTTGATATATATCATGCATTTCATGACATTGCATATGACTGACCCTTTACCATTTCAGGGAAAGACGAATCAGTAAACACTGTTGACTACTCATATGACCTGGTAGTCCCCTCAAAAGAAAAACTACATCTATGGAAGACTTCTGTCTGGTTCAGTTAAATCGATCCTAAGATTTTTCTGATTCTTATCCAGCCAAAGTTAATCCAAGACCTTCTCTGGTTTAGTCAGATCGACGCTAAGATCTCCCTGATTCGTATTCCAGTTGAAGATATTCCAAGACTTTCGTCTGGTTCAGTTAAATTGATCCTAAGATTTTTCTGATTCTTATCAAGTCAAAGTTAATCCAAGACCTTCTCTGGTTCAGTCAGATCGACGCTAAGATCTCCCTGAATCGTATTCCAGTTGAAGATATTCCAAGACTTTCGTCTGGTTCAGTTAAATAGATCCTAAGATTTTTCTGATTCTTATCCAGTCAAAGTTAATGCAAGACCTTCTCTGGTTCAGTAAGATCGACGCTAAGATCTCCCTGATTCGTATTCCAGTTGAAGATATTCCAAGACTTTCGTCTGGTTCAGTTAAATCGATCCTAAGATTTTTCTGATTCTTATCCAGTCAAAATTAATCAAAGACCTTCTCTGGTTCAGTCAGATCGATGTTAAGATCTCCCTGATTCATATTCCAATTGAAGATATTCCAAGACTTTCGTCTGGTTCAGTTAAATCGATCCTAAGATTTTTCTGATTCTTATCCAGTCAAAGTTAATCCAAGACCTTCCCTGGTTCAGTCAGATCGATGCTAAGATCTCCCTGATTCATATTCCATTTGTAGATATTCCAAGACTTTTGTCTGGTTTAGTTAAATCGATCCTAATATTTTTCTGATTCTTATCCAGTCAAAGTTAATCTAAGACCTTCTCTGGTTCAGTCATATCGATGCTAAGAACTCCCTAATTCGTATTCCAGTCGAAGTTTAGACCTCCTAATCAACAGTCTCCAAATGGCACCTGTAAGCCCATTCCCGACATCACCAGGCTGATACCACTTCATGCGAGTGCAAATTTCTGGGCACTCTAGTGTTCAATCATCTTCCACCTTTGGATCACGAAAGGCACGAAAGCAAATCTACATCCTCAGGTTTAAGAAGATTGAACAGGGGCAGGTGTTGTACCCCAAAATTTCCCCTCTCATATTTCTCAAAACATTGCAAGAAAAATCTCCAAGTGGCTCAAGATTGCTCAAGAGTTGGACAGTCAAGCTATCTCCTAAGGCAGTCAACCTCAAATTAGGGTTTTGTGTTGCATCAAGATCCTTAAGTCCAAATGACCTCAATTGCTCCCCAATGTCCTAATATGATCTCAAGTTCATCCATGTCAAATTTCAAGCCTTGCAGAGGAAGTTTGCTCAGACAAATGCTCAAAGGGTCCAAAAATCGACTATGCTAGGGCAAAAGTCAACTGTGACCTATAAACAGTCAAACTTCAAGATTTTTTGTCAATATTCTAATTTTTAAGTATATTTCATCATTTTATCAAGGGTTTATCATGATTCATCAAGGATTTCTCAAAATTCATCAAGACTCAAGAGTTGCTAAATTAGGGTTTTGTAGGAAAAGTCAACTCAACTTTGACCAAGCATAACTTTCTCATACTTTATGAGAAATGACCCATCCAAAGCTCATTTTTAAGAGGATGCCATTTCCTACAATCCATATTCATACCCCAAGACAAAGAAATGCACTCACAAGAAGTTACAAATTTGGACATTATAGGTCATTTTTGAAAGTCAACAAAAACACCTTTCTTGCCAAAGCTTATAACTTGAGCATGGAATATCAAATTGAGATGAGACCAAAAGTATTGGTTAGAGGACATCTCAAGCTTTCTAAAAAGTCCAAGAACACCTCCAAAAGTGAAAAATTGAAAAGTTTTTCATTGTTGAAGTTGGGCATTTTTGCAAAATTGCCAAAAGTCAACTATCTCCAAAACTTCAAATTTTGTCAAATAGGCCCATTGTTTTCCATTTGATTTGGACTTGCCACATTACACACGTGTCCTAGATTTAGCCTTGTGTCCATTTATCTATCTTATTATTTTATTTGATTTTTTATTGAATTATTTCATTTTAAATCAATTTAAATCAAATAAAATCCCAAAACTTGATTACATGAGATCTTTTTCTATTTTCAGGACTTAATCATCATCAATATCATGATCAAACTCGTATCAAGCATTCCATGTGCAAAAAGATTGGATTTTTGGCAAATTAGGCAAGTTATCAATGGAGAATCAAATCCAATCTCAAGGCATTGATGTGGAAAGATTCAAGACAAATTTGTTGACCTAATGCCTTCTATGTTACTTATACAAGCCAAAGCACACGAAATCAGAGCGAGAGGCTGCAAGAACACCAAGAACAAAACTTGAAAAAAGGTGGAAAAAGTGTGAAACCAAAATCACATTTAGAGGCATTTTTAGAAGCAAAACTCAACACCAATCGCTTGTTGGACAATCACTGAGTCAGAATCAATCCAAAGCAAGCTCTCACAGCCATCAAAACGCACTGTAAGCATCACGTTCCATGGCCCTGTATTCAAAATCGTAACTCCATATTCTTGCATTTTCGTGGCAAATCTTTGACATATTTATGATTGCATTTATATGGACTGTAACCCCATAACCGAACCTAGGGTTTTGTAGTTTGTTTTTTGGGAATTTCTTTCAGAGGAAAAATTAGCTCCATTGATGGACATAGGCAGGACCGGAGGAGGAAGATGAGCATAACCATGATCTTGGATTTAATTTTCATGGCCTAGAACTGATTTTAGGGTGGACATACGAATTTAGCTGCGGATATAAATCCGTAGGTAAATTTACAGGGTGCTGGAGGTTAGGGACGACAAACGTGTCTCCCCCTGGTTGGACGGTTCAAACTTGGCGCATTTTTTTTATATTTTCTGGAATCTGATTTGTTTATCCCATATTATTATTATTATTGATTAGTATTGTACAAATAGAACATGATGGTTGAGTGGCAATTGAGCGTCAGCAACATGCCTTGGGACCTGGGTTCGAATCCCAGGTCCCCCCATATGCATTGTTATTTTTTCTCTTCAAGTTATCACATGTGAATCAGGCGCTGCAGTACATCATACTCCCTCATCCAATCAATGGACAGATGGCCCCAGGCCAAATCTGATAGCCCAGATGGAACGTCCACCATACTCCCTAGTCAAATGCACACGCTGGATTTCAAAAAAGTCAGCCAGGCCTGTATAATTGGGCCATGGAATTTGCTATTCAGACTCCCTAAACAGGCCCAAACCCTAACTCTTTCTATTTTTTTAATTATTTCTTTTATTTTATTTATTGTTATTATTTTATTATTAACTAACCAATTAAATCTTTTTCTTCATAAAATTAAAAAACCAAAAAATATTTTCTTATTTAAATTAAATTTCAGCATTTTATTTTTGTTAACAATATTAATTTAATTAATTTAGTTTTAATTAGGAATAACTTTTAATATATTTTGCAATAATTAAGATTAACTTAGACAATTATGTTTTATTAACATTGATCAAATTTATTTTTATTTCTTTAAATACCAAAAACCCAAAAATATTTTTATTAATTAATTTATTTATTAATTTAATAATTAACCTAGATTAATTTCTTTCTTAATTAAAAAATAACCAAAAAATCGTTTCTTTAATTAAAGGGTCAAAACCCTAAAAACTTGCGCCCGATTTAATTTCCCGCACACGATCCATTTTATTTCAATATTATATCTGTTTCCGGAATGTAATAGATAATTAGGACTATCTTTATCGCTTTATTTATTTTCCGCCTTTTAATTTCAAGGGTTGCTTTTGCCGATGTAAATACCCGACGCCTTGTAATAGTTAGTTTAATTTCCGCAATTTAATTTACACAACTTATACACTGTTAGATGTTTGATAATAGGGAATGCATGACAAGATTGAACGTTTAGACCTAAAATCAACATAGATCACCATTAACATGTACAATGATAAAATAAACTAAAAACGAGACACTCACACATGCGCACTCTTAGGGTACACCCCACGTGGTTGCCTCCGTACGCGGTCATTGAGTATATGAAGTTTTAGAGGTCGCCCTCTTGTCCAAAGATCATAGTTGCCTCGAAACGGTTGCCTCGGAAAAATGATATAAGACATTAGGGTTACCGCTAAGGCGTCCTAACATTGCTTTAGTGACCGCACGTCCCTTAATCGAATTGACCCTTAAAAACTCCAACGACGATGCTACCTACTCATCAATAATGGGATAGCATTGTCTAAAGGACATTAGCATAGAACGATTCCTTTTTCGAGTAGGTAGATGGTTCTTAAGTACTTGCTCTTTCAAAACAAAACAAATTTTCGCACTTACACTCCTTTTCAAAACAAAAACTCTTTTCGATCCCACAAACACAAAGAAAAGCAAATTTTGAAAACATTATGAGCAAGTACCTAAGAGCCCGTGGATAACCACGGATAGAAAGGGTGCTAACACCTTTCCTTTCTATAATCTACCCCCCGGACCCGAGAAATATCTCAAAAAAGGAATTTTTCTATGCTTTTTTCCTTTCCTTGTTGGATAAAATAAAAGACGGTGGCGGCTTTTTCTTACCGCGACATTTTGCGAATACAAACGCAAAACAAAAACCAGCATTCCAAAAACAGTCAGTTCTTTCCCACTGTATCACAGAGTCACACCATTACTGATGGACTCATAAAGGTTGACCAAAATCAATTCAGCCAAACAGAGATTGTGGCCATGATGAATATGAGTAGCAAGAGTGAGCATTTTCTTTGTCACTTAGAGTGACTTGGTATAGAAGACAAAACGAGACAACCACAAAGCTAAAAAAGCTATGTGTTCCACATCAGACATAGTGTTGTTGGATTTGTCATGAAAGTGGTTGATGAAAGTAGTGTGTGTGGGTTTTGTAGCTGGAAACCCAATGGTATATTCAGCCATATCCTCCGGGTCTAAGTAATCATCAGTTGGTCGAAGACTAGTGATAGTTGTTATGTCGAAGAGAGTGGGGGTCACCATTCCACAAGGTAAATGAAAGGTGAAATGTGTGATATCCCAAAAGTATAAAGAGGATACAAGCATGAGGGAACAATAAGATAACACTGTCTTTGATAGCATGACCAGGTCGTAAATCCCCATGCCTTTCCAGATTTTGGTTTGCATCGTTTCCATCTTATTTAACCATTCTGAGTATTCCTGAGTCAGGCTAGGCAAGACCTAAAGATTTGGTTCCCTTTATTCATAAACTAGAAGTTTATGTCTTCTTTCGTCTGAGAATGTTATTTATTAGAAGGAGTTGCACCCTCAGGTTCATCTTTGGGCTTCTTCGCGCAACCTATAGGCTTGAGCCTAGGGTGAGTTGGGAAGAAAGCGTTGTTCTGCTTAGGGTTTTCGACACATGCAGACAATGGACCAGACATGGCGTACATTTTCCCATAATATCTAACAGGAATGAGTACCTGTGAGTTGTAGGCATCACGCCATTATTTAGTCATGGGTTCTGAGATGAACCTTCGTTCCCTAGATGAAGCAGGAACAATGCTAGTTGCGAAAACTTGTGATTGTTGTGGTGAGTCGGAGGCATCTTTGGTTTTGGGGTTGTTTGGAGCGTTTGAGAGGAAATCCATGGCTATGTTAGTAGAAGAACGATGAAAAAGATGAAGTTCTCAAAGGTTTCTTTTGAATACAAGGAAATAAATAATCTCATGTATTTGTAAAAAATTCCAAAAAGAAGTACTCGTGGCTATTTATAATGGTCGAGGAAGAGTGTTTTCCCTCAAAACCATTTAATGCTATAGAGTGAGTGGGGCACGTGGTGAGCTTTAAGACAGTTACACGGACAGGTAGTGGATACGTTTTCCATGCTTTCCTAGGTTATAGGAATAATGGCCATCATGGCAGCATGTAACGGCTGAGTGATAGTGACATCTTGGAAAAGTGTAATGATGACTCTGATACCAGTTGTGGTTGGTGGAAGATGAAAAGTGTACGATAAGCTTTTGTGGTCAAAAAGCTTACAGGTGTCGAATAGATACATCAAAGAATGACTATTTCTTCTTGCGTCGAAATTGACATTCTTAGGGGGCAATTTGTTAGCTCCTAAATTCGACACCCATAATATATTGGTCTTATTGGCCAAAAATAGATTGAACAAATCTAAGTTGGAAACACTTTGACAGAAGAGCTTGTAACAAAAAGGTTGTTCGAAGTCTCCATTGCTAAGAAGGAGAAAACACTTAGAGAATTTTCTAAGTTAAAGTTGGTCTTCGACCAAGAGGTTCTCGTGGCCTTAGACTTAAAGGTTCTTGTATCAGCAAGCGAGTAATTTTGAATCTGAAGAAAGGAGGGAAAGGCAGTTCACTTGGCAGTTGAGGAAAGCAACGTGGCATGAAAATAGAGGTCGAAGTATATGCAAAGGATACTTATCCTCATCCTGGAATGAGGCAACTACTCGATGATAGGAAGTTTGTGTAAAATTCCGTGTGTTCAACATATGGTACAAGTCACTCAAATATATCCAAGTACCCGCTGTGAGAGAAAAGATATTGAGAATGTACATTTGATACACCATCTTTTATTCCAATCAAAGTCTTTACAATTCCTTTACATTCCGTGCCATTTACATTTCCTTGTGTTGTACCCCAAAATTTTCCCTCCCCTATTCTTCAAAGTCTTGACAAGCATAATCTCAATTTGCTTAAGTCTACTCAAGGGTTGCACGGTTCAAACACCCTCATAAGCCAGTCAAATTAGGGTTTTGGTTCTTGCAAGGAAGTTGACGTTTTCAAGGGCTCAATCAAGTCACATATGCCTATACACATTGTCAAGCATCTATATGCCAAGTTTCAAGGCTCACAAGGTCAAGTTGCACAGTCAAAAACCCTAATTGCTTCACAATCAACTGTAGGGGTAAAATGGTCATTTGGCAGTCAAAAGTCAAAATTTTTGGTCAACATATTATTTTGAAGCCACAATCATAATTTGATCAAGTCTTGATCATGATTCTACAAGAATGGCTCAAAAATCATCAAGATGCAAAAGTTTCCATTTTTGGACAGCTGAAAAGTCAACTGTAACTTGACCAAAGCATAACTTTTTCATGGTTCATCAGAAAAATCCCATCCAATTCTCATTTTGAATGGGAGGACATTTCCTACAACTCATCTTCACATTCCAAGTCCAAGAAATGCTCTCACAAAAATTTATCAATTTCAACATTATAGGTCATTTTCAAAAGTCAACAAAAAGGCACTTTAAGTCAAAGACCATAACTTGAGATTGGTAAATCCAAATGACATGGGACCAAAGGCATTGGTTAGAGGACTTCAAGACCTTTCCAAAATGTCTAAGAACATGTTCATATGATCAAAATTGAGCAAGATATGCATTGGAGAAGTTGGGAAATTTTTGTGAAATGGCCAAAGTGAACTATCCTTGAAACTTCAATTTTTGACAAAAGGGCCCACTTTTTTCCACTTGGTTCAGCCTTGTCATGCCACCCACGTGTCCCATGATCAATTTCAAGACCAAATAATTATTTTTCTATTTTTATTTAATTTTTATGGATTTAATTCATTTTAATCCATAATAATTCAAGTAAATCTAAAAAAAATTAATTAAATGGTATCTTATGGTTTGAATAGCCTTCATGAAGCATTTGCAACCTACCAATTTCGTGCTAAGCTCATTTAGTCATGAAAATTCAAATTTTGAACAAGCTTTGAAAGGCCTTTAATGGTGGTTAAGACAAAATCCAAAGCTTAATTGCAATGGTTAAAGGCTCCTAAATGTGACTTATTCTCACTCATTACTATATATACAAGCCTTGCAAGCCTCATTCACAACCTAGAGTGTGCACAAACGGCCAGAGCAAAATCCAAAAAATGTCAAAAAAAAGTGTGAGATCAAAAGGAGTGTTGCAAGCATTTTCAGGCCAAAAGGAGAACGTGACTCTTTTCTTTGCCATACTCTGAAGCTAAAGCAACCCTTGCCACATCCTAAGGTCCATCATACCACGCTGTAAGTTTTCCCAGGTCCCCCAAATAATTGTTTCATTTTTTCTTAACATGTTCATGTACAGGCAGTCCAAAGCGTACCACCATGCATCCCACATATCCAACGTGCCAAGTGTCTCCAAGGACAGATCTGAAGGCCAAGAGAGGGAGCACACCATATTCCTGGTCAACGAGCGCCCCACTCAATGCCCAGAGTCAACGTGATTGGAGTGTTCTTGGGCCAGAATTTCTAAATCAAACACCCCATTCTGGCCCATACCCCCCCTTTGGGTTTGCATTTCTTTTTTTCTTTTTTTCATTTGCTTTATTTATTTTATTGTTTTAATTACTAACCATTTAATTAATCAACATTTTTCATAATAAAAATTCAAAAAAACAAAAAATGTAAATACTTTATTAATTTCATTTAGGTAATTATTTTGTAAATAAATACTAATAAATTGAATTAGTTTTAATTAGGCAACTTTAACCTTTTTTCTTAATAACTAAAATAAATTTAGAATTAGGTTTTTATTAACTTTTAATTTTAATTCCTTTTATTTTATTTCATTAAAAACATAAAAATACAAAAACATTTTTCTTTTAATAAATTAATTAATTAGTTATTAATTTTAATTTCATTTAATCACCAAAAAAGGACAAAAAAATTCAATTCTTTTCTTAAAAGGGTCAAAACCCTCATGACGTCCCGTTTCAATCTTTCGCGCGCGCGTTTATTTTTTAATTCATTATTATGTAACTGCTTCCGGAAATGTAATAGCTAATTAGGACCTCCTTTATTGCTTTATTTATTTTCTCGTAGTTTATTTTCTTTATTTCCAAACGGGTTTTGTTTTTTTGGCGATGTATAGACCCGCACCTTGTAATAGTTAGATTTACATTCCTGCAATTTATTTTTTGCACTCCTAACTGTTAAAAAACACATGAAAGAATGTATGACAAATAAAATCAATCTGTAGCTCACAAATAACATGTACAAGATAAACATAACATAAAAACAACACACAAGCACATGCCACTCTTAGGGTACGCCTCACTGGTTGCCTCGACGTGGTCATCAAGTATAGGGTGTCTTAGAGGTCGCCCTTTGTCTAAAGATCCAGTTGCCTTGAAACGGTTGCCTCGGATAAAAGGATCTAGGACATTAGGGTTACTTCTAAGGTGTCCTACCATTGCTTCGGTGACCACGCTGTCTCTTACAATCGAATTGACTCGAATAACTCCAACGATGGTGCTACCTACCTCTCAATGGTGGGATAGCACTATCTTAAGGACTCTTACACAGCTTAATTCCTTAGAGTAGGTGGATTTCTCTTAAGTACTTGCTCTTTTCAAACAAACAAAACAACTTTCCGCACTCACACTTTCTAAAAGTTTTCAAACAAATTTTTCATACACTCTTGAGGACAGATACAAGAGTTACTTAGAAATTTTTCAAACGAAACTTTCTCAAAATCCACACACACTTGAAAAGCAAACAAAATTTTGAAAACATAAGAGCAAGTACCTAAGAGCCCGTGGATAACCATGGATAGAAAGGGTGCTAACACCTTCCCTTTCTATAAATCTACCTCCCGAACCGGGAAACATTCTCGAATAAGGAATTTTGCTGTGCTTTTGCCCTTTCCATGTTGGAGAACATAAAAGACGATGGTGACTCTTGCTTACCGCGACATTTCGCGAAACCAACTTAAAAAACAGTCAGTTCTATTTCCACCGATCACACCTTGCAAACTTTATCATTACTGCAAATTTACTATGTCTTGCCTTTACTTGCACTTTTATCGTTTTTTAACCTTTATCCTTAAACTCTTCTCAACCCCTTTCTATTTACTTTTTACTTGCACTTTCATCAAGTTTTCTCCTGCATCTCGCCTCTAATCTTAATTCTCCTCTCAACCCTTTTCACTTAAATTTACTAAACTTACAAACTAACTTAGCATATGTCCTAGGATCAATCTGATCGATCTTGCAAGTCACCAAAATAACCTATTTTGGAAGATCAGTGGTTGTTTACCAATTTTCACGGTAAACAAATAGGAGTTATATACTTGTTTTGACCTAGTTTGTGTTTGTTTGCTTGGTAGGACTTTAAGTCCCACATTTCTTTATGTTTAAGTTTTATTTTTACTTCTCTTCAAATCTCCACTCTCTATGCTCCTATGATCCACTTGGTTAGTATTCACTTGCTAATTCATCATGGTGACACAATGGGAGCTATATTTACCTCTTGCCTGAGGTTTTGAATTTACATCTAAAAGGAATAAGATTCCTTTAATTCCTTTTAGATGATCTTGCTCATCAACTAGGTGACTTTGTTTATGTATGAAGTCTCAACTTCTACTTGGTTATTCTTGAGTCTCATCTTGAGATAATCTATCATATAAGTCACACATTCCATAATTCTCAAATCATGCACTCTTTGTTTAAATCCATACTTGCTCAATGTAAACTTGTTTGTTTGTTTCTTTTCAACACTTCCCTTTTGTATGATACATGTGTGACTTTTCTTGCATGGCTTATAATATTTGAATATAATTTCTAGATATTGGTTTGCAACTGACTTGTATGAATGCATATTCCCCTAATCATGTTCATCCTTCATCTACCCTTTCCTCACACTTCTCTCACTCTTAGGGTGTAGTTCGGGGTTGATTTTTTGACCTAGTTTCTTGATTGTACCTAAGATTACTCTAGTAGGTTCTTGTTTAGGCTTCTATAGGTTTTAAGATACACTAACCTTATGTGTTTACTTCTGATCTCATTTTCACTGGACTTGTTTCTCCATGACCACTTGACTAATCGAGCCCATTCTTAGCCATGATATATGATAAACGTATGGCATGTTTATGTTCACATTTTATCTTACATTGTTAATACTAACCATTTTGTTGAGTTGTGCAAGGTACTTCATTAGCCTTCTTTACTTTGGGTTCCACTTTATTTGTGGAATAAAACTTCACTTTTGAGGCGATCTATTTTGTTCTCATATATATGGGATATGTACATTTGTATTATTGTGTGCTTTGTATTACCTTACAAAATGTTTGTACGGTTATGTCCGCTACACGTCATTCATGATTTATTTTCACATTGAGGGCTCGATGCATATGTCCGACGACACGACTACTGACTTGTTTCGTTGTTGATGTTATCTTGTTCTAAGATCTACAGGTTTCATTACTGTTTAGTTACTTATTTGCGAATGATATCCGTTCAGTACTTTCTCATCTGATTTATGATTTCCCGCATTTTACTGCTTACATAGGATTGGGAGTCCGTGCCACTTGGAAGGAAATTCTGGAAGTCCTCACTAGGAAGCCATGTTTTTGTTTGTTTAATGATTGTGCCAGCATTATAGTACAAATCATAAGTCCTCAAAAGGATGCGAGCAAAGAGGGTTCGTAATAGACCCCTGCACATTCTAGTCTGTGTCGTTTCTATGCTCACTTTTTACAAGTAGACGCTCTTAACATGTACCCAATATCTGAATAAGTCTAAGCCCTTTAAAGGAAAGTGAAAAGGGTTCCTGCAATCGGATCCCCACGCTTTCTTTAGCTCGTGTTGACCAACACAGATGCTTAGTGTACGCATACATTGTGTCCTTTCCCTCAGATCTTTCTTGCCCTGGTAATTGATACCACGGTTAAGGAACTTTTTATATCCCCACAATTTTATAGTTTGGTTGACTCGGGTGATTTGCTCCCGTTGGATATGGCAGGACCTCCCTTTATACTACTTGGCATGCGCCTTGTAGGTGTTTTATATTCGAGTAATGCTTGAGATTTTGTTTGTTCAGATATTTTGCCATCTGTTTGTTTGATTTTTGTCATAGGATCTGCGACATTTTGTCGTCTCCCGTTGGATGCTTTGTCATCCATTCTCGTACTCTCCCTTATGATAGTATGATTTCCCTCGCGTCTCTTTTATGAGATATTTGTTATGCTCCCTTAGGATCGCTTGCTTAGGCTAGTTTTCGAGCTAGACATTAGGATAGGAATCCATGTATGTTCACTTAGGTAGATACTCCCCTTTTAAAACTCAACCATCAGGCCATCATTGTATGATAACATTAGGGGTAGTGCTAGGCTAGTCTCCCTTAGATTCTTTTTTCTTTCTTTTTCATTATTGCATCTTAAAACAAAAACTTTATTTTTCTTGGAAAATCATAAAATATCTCTAATGAACTTAAATCCTTCTTCAAGGTAAAAAAATACAAACCAATCTTAATTGTTCGTGCTCCTTTTTTCTCTGTTTTAAATGTTGTTAAGTTGATGTTTTTCCATCCTTGCCACGATACTTTGTTATCTTTTTGTCGATGTTTCGCCATCGCGTATATTTGTCATCCTACTTTGATTTTCAACATCATCGTTTGGTGTGATGTTTTATCATCTAAATTGTAATATTTTTCCATCCTTGCCATGATATGTTGCTATAGAGAAAAACTCAAGCCCACCAATAATGGACTCTAAGTCCTCAAGCAATAACAAGCACGCACTAGGTCAAAACTAGTGAATCTAGCTCCTAACTTATCACCATGTTGAATGGGAAATGAAATGCCAATCAAGGATCAAAGGTGTTAGAACAAAGTTTGATGCTTCATACAATCTCTCAACGCTGCAAAAGTTATATTCATACTATTCTCTCAAAATCGTGTAATACATCACAGTTTGTGATACAATTTTTGTAACGAAAAACATATAGTACACAGTGAATTTCTTCTTTTGATTAGTGAATTTACTTGAGATAAACCGGGTTGTGGTTGTACTCAAGAAGACTTTGGCAGTTATCAAAGTAGAATTGTAATTAGTTTCATTATTGAATTAAGTCCTCGTTGGATAGAGGCGAAATCACCTTGGAGGGTGGACTGGAGTAGTTTGAGATCAAGCAAACCAGGATAAAAATCATAGTGTCAATTGCTTTTGATTTTAAAGTTTCAATTCAACCCCCCTTCTTGTGTTTTTCACTTCTTCAATTGGTATCAGAGAGCCTGGTTCTGAGTTCATACACTTAACTGTGTCAGTACAAGATCCAAGCTTAAGAAAAACACCATGGTGGGACTAAGTCAAAACATCAGCAATGACTATCATGATGATAAGGACAGAATCAGCGGAAAACCTCCAGTCTTTGATGGAGAAAATTTTTACAACTGGAAAGACATAATTGAGAGGTTCTTTCTAGCTCATGATGCTGACTTATGGGATATGGTAATTGATGGATACATGCATCTCGTGGATGAAAGTGGTCAGGATATTGATAGAAAAAGAATCTCTGACCAGCAAAAGCGTGACTTCAGAAACCATCATAAGGCCATAACGATTCTTCTTAGTGCCATCTCATATTCAGAGTATGAGAAGATCTCAAACAGAGAGACATCCAAAAACATGTTTGACTCTCTGAGAATGACACATGATAGCAACATACAAGTTAAAGAAACCAAGGCCCTTGCGCTCATTCAGAAATACGAAGCCTTCAAGAAAGAAGAGAGTGAATCTATTGAAGCCATTTTCTCAAGATTCCAGATTCTAGTTGTTGGGCTGAGAGTTCTTGACAAAGGGTATTATACTATTGATCATGTAAAGAAGATTATCAGAAGTTTACCTAAGAAATGGAGGCCAATGGTCACTGCTCTCAAGCTGGCAAAAGATATCAACAAGATATCTTTGGAGGAACTTGTCAGCTCCCTCAGAAGTCATGAGATAGAGCTAGAAGATGACGAGCCTCAGAAGCAAGGTAAGACTTTAGCATTAAAATCTAACAAAAACTTGATTCTAAGGTTTTTCAGGCTATGGAAGAAACCTCTGATGGATCCTCATCAGAAGAAGACGAATTATCTCTTCTCTCCAAAAGAGTCAATCAGTTGTGGAAGCAGAGGCAAAGAAAATTCAGAAACTCCAGAAGATTAGGGAATCAGAATGAATCCTCGTCTGGATACAGAAACTCTGAACCCTCCTCTGGACACAAAGTCCGAAGCTTCTTCTGGTCACAGAAAGTCAAGCAACATGGACATCATCTGCTATGAGTGCAATGAACAAGGACACTACAAAAGTGATTGTCCAAGGCTTCAGAAGGAGAAACCCAAAAATAAGTTCTTCAAGGATACTTCTGACGGAGACACAGAGTCAGATGATGAAAGAGCCAACATTGCTATTATGGTAAATGTGATAGAAGACAGGGAAGCATCTGGGTCAGACTCAGAATCAGACACATAAGAGGTATTTGTAATTGCAAGCTTCTCAAGTCATGTTTAAAGCATTGGTTTTGATGAAGACAACATGGATATCAACATTCAAAGGATGTGCAAAAAGTTTATCAATATCATATAAAAGCTTGTTACAAGTCTTAAAGATTAGAAGAAGAATTATTAAAGAAAGAACAAATGTCAAAAGGTATAAATAATTCTTAAACTTGAATATAGATGTTCCCAAATATGCATTCATAATCATATACATATCCCACATTTTTAACAATAAGAAAAACTATGTTTGAAATCTTTTTCAAAAGGATTTTTTGAAAATAAACTTTCAGGAACCGGTTCCTACCTAACAGGGAACCGGGTTCCAAACTTGTCCAAAAATCACTTCCCTGGAATTTGTACCCGGAACCGGGTTGTACCTATAGGGGAACCGGTTCCTGCGTGTTATTTTTTGAATTCTGGGTTATAACGTTCACTAAGAACCGGGTTCTACCTGGGTCGGAACCGGTTCCCAGCGAACCAGTACAAATTTTCTTTTGTTTTTTGAACATAATTCAAATGGTATTCTTTCATGATTGCATTGCATCTTTTCATATCAAATGGCATGAATGAAGAGGTATTTGTGACATTATAAATTGTGCAGATTTTCAAAATCAAACAACCTTCTTCAATTAACAATTTTCATCATTCAAATTTACATATTCTTACAAACTTTAAAGTGTTCTTACAAATCATAAATTTTGTGAAACTTGCCATATACATTTTCATTAAGAAATCATTACAAGTTTCATACATTCATTGTGAACATTTATAATCATTGCTTGAGAATTGTTTCTTTCTTGAAGAAGAAGATCAATCAAAGATTGATAGTGCTCTCCATCTCTTTCAAATAAATCATTGTATTACAAAAAGAAGGTGTTCCCTTACTATCCAGGATTGTTGGAAGTAAGTGTTGTGATTTGAAGAGGATTGTTCTTCATTCACATTAGTGTTTGTTTGACCTTAAAGGTGTTAAGAACCTTTGATCACCCTATAGGTTAGATAGTAAGCATAGGCTGTACAATCATTCTAAACTATAGGGAAATCTCTTTCGTGTTGGAAAGGGGACTGGAGTACTCTCGGATTGTGAGGGGAACCAGGATATATCGTCGTGTTCTTTAATTTTCCGCTTTTATCGTTTTCATCAACATAATAAAGAAAAGATAAGATATAGTCAAAAACCTTCAAACACTTAACCACAAATTACTACAAGTATTCTCATAAAACCGAATAAATTTTTATATACCTAATTCACCCCCCCTCTTAGGCACTCTTAGACTTACAATTGGCATCAGAGCAAGTTATAGGTAACTTGTTCCTAAAGCTCCAGAATGGCTTCCGCAAATCAAAATCCGGTTTTCAAAGATGGTGGTAGTAACAACAAGCCTCCATTGTTTTGTGGTGAATACTTTGACTTTTGGAAAATTCGCATGAAGGCTCATCTTGAAGCGTAAGGAGAAGAAATATGGAATGCTGTTGAGAATGGTCCATTTACTCCGATGTGTGTTTTCAATGGTGTTGGGTCATCAAAGCCTAAAGCATCATGGGATGACGAAGACAAGAAAAAAGTTCTCTTTGACAAAAAGGCAATCAATATTCTCCAAAGTGCTCTTGGTATGGATGAATTTTTCCGAGTATCGGCATGTACAACGGCAAAGGAAATTTGGGATACTCTTGTAGAAACTCATGAAGGAACCGCTGAATTTAAAAGATCAAGATTAAATACTTTGAGTCAAGAATACGAACTATTCAGAATGCAGCCCCGAGAATCAATCCTCGACTTGCAGAAAAGATTTGTACACTTGACAAATCATCTGAAAGCACTAGGTAAGACTTTAACTAATGATGAACTTAATCTTAAAGTGCTTAGATCTTTATCCAGGGAATGGCAACAAAAAGTGACAACAATATCCGAGAAGAAGAATCTATCCACAATGACTTCTGCCACTTTGTTCGGAAAACTTCAAGAATATGAGACGGAACTTGCAAGACTCGAAAAGCATGAAATCCAAGTAAAAGACTCAAAATACATGGCTCTGAATACAAGGATAAAAAATCATGATAGCAATCAAGAGGATGAATCCACTAGTAGTGAAGATGATGATCTTATCAAGAAGATTGAAAAGGTTCTACGAAAATAAAGAAAAAGAGAAGCACCAACAAGTAAGGTTATATGCTTTGAATGTGGAGAAAAGGGACATGTTAAAAGTGAATGTCCTACACTTGAAAATAAGAAGAAATATTTCAAGAGAAATAAAGATAAAAAGTCAAAGAAAGCATATATAGCATGGGAAAGTTCATCTTCCGATTCCAAAAACAATCAACGTGCAAATTTAGCCTTAATGGCATCGCATCACTCCGACGATGAAGAAGAGGTTAGTAATGAATTTAATCTTTTTGATGATGATGTTCAAGGTGCAATTGATGAACTCTTGGATGAATGCAAAAGTTTATACAAAAAGGTGTCAAAATAAGAAAAAGAACTTCTAATTTGTCTAGAAAAAATTAACACCATGACTAAAGATTTTGATCTTCAAAAACAGAATTTTATTAAAGAAAAGGAAAACTTTGCATGCTCCAAGTGTGAACCAAATGTCTTTCAAATTGTTCAATTGAAAAGAGTCATTGAACGATATGAAAAAGGACAAATAGGATTGGAAGGATTACTAAGCCAACAACGTTATCCAAATGATAAAAGAGGTCTTGGTTATGTGAATTCTAAGAGACCAAGTAACAATCCCACTGTTTTTGTAAAGGCTAGTAATAGTTCCAATCCCAAGAAAATAGAAAAAAAGCAATTTGTTCATAATCATCAAAAGAAAATGGCTAATGTATCTAAAAGAAAACAATTTTCTAGATAGAAAAGTAACTTTGAACCTACTTGTTTTTATTGGGGTATTAAAGGCCATACACCTAATGCTTGCTATGTTAGAAACTTTAGAATGGCAAGTGGGCATTATGTGTGGGTTAAGAAAGGAACTAACTATGATGGACCCAAAGCACATTGGGTACCAAATCAAACTTAATTTGTTTTGTAGGTATGCTTGAAGAACACATACAATATTTTATATCTTGATAGTGGTTGTTCAAAGCATATGATGGGAGACATACACTAACTTTCAAATCTAGTTCAAGTCCAAGGATTATTTCACATATGGGAAATACCTTAAAGGAAGAATTCTTGGCATTGGCAAAGTTGATACACTAACTTTCAAATCTAGTTCAAGTCCAAGGATTATTTCATATGGGAAATACCTTAAAGGAAGAATTCTTGGCATTGGCAAAGTTGATACACTAACTTTCATATCCATTGAAGATGTACTTTATGTTGAAAAACAAAATACAACTTCTAAGTACAAGTCAACTTTTTGACAAAGGCTTCAAGATCAAATTTACAAAAGATGAATGCTTGATTATTGATGAAGTCACCAATGAGGTAAAACTCAAAGGTAAAAGAATTTGTTTCACTCTTTTTCCCCATCCTTTTTGATGTTAACAAAGGGGGAGAAGAATATGCATATGTGTTGTTTTGTTTCAAAGAAATTGCAGGCCAAAAACACTATCATAAAACTCACTCCAAAATTCAAAGAATCATGGACTTAGGGGGAGCATACAATTTAGGGGGAGCCTTGCATTTGCTTAACATTGTTGCTACACAAAACAACATAAACATTTCAAGAATTGTTTTCAAGACTTGTTTGTCATCATCAAAAAGGGGGAGAATGTAATTGCAAGCTTCTCAAGTCATGTTTAAAGCATTGGTTTTGATGAAGACAACATGGATATCAACATTCAAAGGATGTGCAAAAAGTTTATCAACATCATATAAAACCTTGTTACAAGTCTTGAAGATTAGAAGAAGAATTATTAAAGAAACAATAAATGTCAAAAGGTATAAATAATTCTTAAACTTGAATATAGATGTTCATAACTATGCATTCATAATCATATACATATCCCACATTTTTAACAATAAGAAAAACTATGTTTGAAATCTTTTTCAAAAGGATTTTTTGAAAATAAACTTTCAGGAACCGGTTCCTACCTAACAGGGAACCGGGTTCCAAACTTGTCCAAAAATCACTTCCCTGGAATTTGTACCAGGAACCGGGTTGTACCTATAGGAACCGGTTCCTGTGTGTTATTTTTTGAATTCTGGGTTATAACGTTCACTAAGAACCGGGTTCTTCCATGGTCGGAACCGGTTCCCAGCGAACCAATACAGATTTTCTTTTGTTTTTTGAACATAATTCAAATGGTATTCTTTCATGATTGCATTGCATCTTTTCATATCAAATGGCATGAATGAAGAGGTATTTGTGACATTATAAATTGTGCAGATTTTCAAAATCAAACAACCTTCTTCAATTGACAATTTTCATCATTCAAATTTACATATTCTTACAAACTTTAAAGTGTTCTTACAAATCATAAATTTTGTGAAACTTGCCATATACATTTTCATTAAGAAATCATTACAAGTTTCATACATTCATTGTGAACATTTATAATCATTGCTTGAGAATTGTTTCTTTCTTGAAGAAGAAGATCAATCAAAGATTGATAGTGCTCTCCATCTCTTTCAAATAAATCATTGTATTACAAAAAGAAGGTGTTCCCTTACTATCCAGGATTGTTGGAAGTAAGTGTTGTGATTTGAAGAGGATTGTTCTTCATTCACATTAGTGTTTGTTTGACCTTAAAGGTGTTAAGAACCTTTGATCACCCTATAGGTTAGATAGTAAGCATAGGCTGTACAATCATTCTAAACTATAGGGAAATCTCTTTCGTGTTGGAAAGGGGACTGGAGTACTCTCGGATTGTGAGGGGAACCAGGATATATCGTCGTGTTCTTTAATTTTCCGCTTTTATCGTTTTCATCAACATAATAAAGAAAAGATAAGATATAGTCAAAAACCTTCAAACACTTAACCACAAATTACTACAAGTATTCTCATAAAACCGAATAAATTTTTATATACCTAATTCACCCCCCCTCTTAGGCACTCTTAGACTTACAATTGGCATCAGAGCAAGTTATAGGTAACTTGTTCCTAAAGATCCAGAATGGCTTCCGCAAATCAAAATCTGGTTTTCAAAGATGGTGGTAGTAACAACAAGCCTGCATTGTTTTGTGGTGAATACTTTGACTTTTGGAAAATTCGCACGAAGGCTCATCTTGAAGCGCAAGGAGAAGAAATATGGAATGCTGTTGAGAATGGTCCATTTACTCCGATGTGTGTTGTCAATGGTGTTGGGTCATCAAAGCCTAAAGCATCATGGGATGACGATGACAAGAAAAAAGTTCTCTTTGACAAAAAGGCAATCAATATTCTCCAAAGTGCTCTTAGTATGGATGAATTTTTCCGAGTATTGGCATGTACAACGGCAAAGGAAATTTGGGATACCCTTGTAGAAACTCATGAAGGAACCGCTGAAGTTAAAAGATCAAGATTAAATACTTTGAGTCAAGAATACGAACTATTCAAAATGCAGCCCCGAGAATCAATCCTCGACTTGCAGAAAAGATTTGTACACTTGACAAATCATCTGAAAGCACTAGGTAAGACTTTAACTAATGATGAACTTAATCTTAAAGTGCTTAGATCTTTATCCAGGGAATGGCAACCAAAAGTGACAGCAATATCCGAGAAGAAGAATCTATCCACAATGACTTCTGCCACTTTGTTCGGAAAACTTCAAGAATATGAGACGGAACTTGCAAGACTCGAAAAGCATGAAATCCAAGTAAAAGACTCAAAAGACATGGCTCTAAATACAAGGATAAAAAATCATGATAGCAATAAAGAGGATGAATCCACTAGTAGTGAAGATGATGATCTTATCAAGAAGATTGAAAAGGTTCTACGAAAAGAAAGAAAAAGAGAAGCACCAACAAGGAAGGTTATATGCTTTGAATGTGGAGAAAAGGGACATGTTAAAAGTGAATGTCCTACACTTGAAAATAAGAAGAAATATTTCAAGAGAAATAAAGATAAAAAGTCAAAGAAAGCATATATAGCATGGGAAAGTTCATCTTCTGATTCCAAAAACAATCAACGTGCAAATTTAGCCTTAATGGCATCGCATCACTCCGACGATGAAGAAGAGGTTAGTAATGAATTTAATCTTTTTGATGATGATGTTCAAGGTGCAATTGATGAACTCTTGGAAGAATGCAAAAGTTTATACAAAAAGGTGTCAAAATAAGAAAAAGAACTTCTAATTTTTCTAGAAAAAATTGACACCATGACTAAAGATTTTGATCTTCAAAAACAGAATTTTATTAAAGAAAAGGAAAACTTTGCATGCTCCAAGTGTGAATCAAATGTATTTCAAATTGTTCAATTGAAAAGAGTCATTGAACGATATGAAAAAGGACAAATAGGATTGGAAGGATTACTAAGCCAACAACGTTATCCAAATGATAAAAGAGGTCTTGGTCATGTGAATTCTAAGAGACCAAGTAATAATCCCACTGTTTTTGTAAAGGCTAGTAATAGTTCCAATCCCAAGAAAGTAGAAAAGAAGCAAGTTGTTCATAATCATCAAAAGAAAAAGGCTAATGTATCTAAAAGAAAACAATTTTCAAGATATAAAAGTAACTTTGAACCTACATGTTTTTATTGGGGTATTAAAGGCCATACACCTAATGCTTGCTATGTTAGAAACTTTAGTATGGCAAGTGGGCATTATGTGTGGGTTAAGAAAGGAACTAACTATGATGGACCCAAGGCACATTGGGTACCAAATCAAACTTAATTTGTTTTGTAGGTATGCTTCAAGACCACATACAATATTTTGTATCTTGATAGTGGTTGTTCAAAGCATATGATGGGAGACATACACTAACTTTCAAATCTAGTTCAAGTCCAAGGATTATTTCACATATGGGAAATACCTTAAAGGAAGAATTCTTGGCATTGGCAAAGTTGATACACTAACTTTCAAATCTAGTTCAAGTCCAAGGATTATTTCATATGGGAAATACCTTAAAGGAAGAATTCTTGGCATTGGCAAAGTTGATACACTAACTTTCATATCCATTGAAGATGTACTTTATGTTGAAAAACAAAAGACAACTTCTACGTACAAGTCAACTTTATGACAAAGGCTTCAAGATCAAATTTACAAAAGATGAATGCTTGATTATTGATGAAGTCACCAATGAGGTAAAACTCAAAGGTAAAAGAATTTGTTTCACTCTTTTTCCCCATCCTTTTTTATGTTAACAAAGGGGGAGAAGAATATGCATATGTGTTGTTTTGTTTCAAAGAAATTGCAGGCCAAAATCACTATCATAAAACTCACTCCAAAATTCAAAGAATCATGGACTTAGGGGGAGCATACAATTTAGGGGGAGCCTTGCATTTGCTTAACATTTTTGCTACATAAAACAACATAAACATTTCAAGAATTATTTTCAAGACTTGTTTGTCATCATCAAAAAGGGGGAGAATGTAATTGCAAGCTTCTCAAGTCATGTTTAAAGCATTGGTTTTGATGAAGACAACATGGATATCAACATTCAAAGGATGTGCAAAAAGTTTATCAATATCATATAAAACCTTGTTACAAGTCTTGAAGATTAGAATAAGAATTATTAAAGAAACAACAAATGTCAAAAGGTATAAATAATTCTTAAACTTGAATATAGATGTTCACAAATATGCATTCATAATCATATACATATCCCACATTTTTAACAATAAGAAAAACTATGTTTGAAATCTTTTTCAAAAGGATTTTTTGAAAATAAACTTTCAGGAACCGGTTCCAACCTAACAGGGAACCGGGTTACAAACTTGTCCAAAAATCACTTCCCTAGAATTTGTACCAGGAACCGGGTTGTACCTATAGGGGAACCAGTTCCTGCGTGTTATTTTTTTTGAATTCTAGGTTATAACGTTCACTTAGAACCGGGTTCTGCCTGGGTCGGAACCGGTTCCCAGCGAACCAGTACAAATTTTCTTTTGTTTTTTGAACATAATTCAAATGGTATTCTTTCATGATTGCATTGCATCTTTTCATATCAAATGGCATGAATGAAGAGGTATTTGTGACATTATAAATTGTGCAGATTTTCAAAATCAAACAACCTTCTTCAATTAACAATTTTCATCATTCAAATTTGCATATTCTTACAAACTTTAAAGCGTTCTTACAAATCATAAATTTTGTGAAACTTGCCATATACATTTTCATTAAGAAATCATTACAAGTTTCATACATTCATTGTGAACATTTATAATCATTGCTTGAGAATTGTTTCTTTCTTGAAGTAGAAGATCAATCAAAGATTGATAGTGCTCTCCATCTCTTTCAAATAAATAATTGTATTACAAAAAGAAGGTGTTCCCTTACTATCCAGGATTGTTGAAAGTAAGTGTTGTGATTTGAAGAGGATTGTTCTTCATTCACATTAGTGTTTGTTTGACCTTAAAGGTGTTAAGAACCTTTGGTCACCCTATAGGTTATATAGTAAGCATAGGCTGTACAATCATTCTAAATTATAGTGAAATCTCTTTCGTGTTGGAAAGGGGACTGGAGTACTCTCGAATTGTGAGGGGAACCAGGATATATCGCCGTGTTCTTTACTTTTCCGCTTTTATCGTTTTCATCACCATAATCAAGAAAAGATAAGATATAGTCAAAAACCTCCAAACACTTAACCACAAATTACTACAAGTATTCTCATAAAACCGAATAAATTTTTATATACCTAATTCACCCCCCCTCTTAGGCACTCTTAGACTTACAGTATTTCCTAACTTTACTGTTAATTTTACCAAAGCTGAACTAGGAGAAAGTCTGAGTGAAATTTTGGAAAGGTATCAGCAGCTCAGAGTCAAATTCAAGAACCTGAAAAAGGATCTTATTTCTGACTCTGAAGAAACCGAGAGTCTTAGATTAGAAAATTCCGAGTTAAAAGAAAAGATTTCAAAACTAGAAAATGATTTACAAAACTCTCAGAAGGAAATAATCTCAGAGGCTCCCAGTAATGCTAATAAGATCATAAAAGAATATGATCAAAGCTTTCAGAAGTTTATGGCTAAAAACATAGATAGAAGCAAGATGGCTTCAATGATCTATGGAGTTAGCAGAAATAGAAGAAAAGGAATAGGATACCAAGGTAAGGTATCTCCACCTAAGAAAGTCATGGACTTAGTAATTAAATGCACACCATTGAAATATCACTTCACTTATGGGCACACACATGATCTGAAATACACTAGTAATGATTATTCTGCCAAACCAAAATTCAAACAGAATTTTGGTAAAACTAACAAACCAGGACCCAAAAATATATCGGTACATAAGGACAAAATTATATATGTAGCAGATATCTTTAGCAGCAAGGCTAAAACACAAGTCATGGTACCTAGACTCTGGATGCTCTCGACACATGATGGGAAGAAAGCATATGTTCCAAAGTCTAGAACTTAAACCTCGGGGCTACATGGGTTTTGGAGGAAATCAAAGAGGGAAGATCATTGGCTCTGGAATAGTAGGTAATGGTAATCTCCCTTCTATTAATGTGTTGTTAGTTGATGGATTGATGCATAACCTGTTATCCATAAGTCAATTAATTGATAACAGTTATGATATAATCTTTAATCAAAATTCATACAAAGTTGTTAGTCAGAAAGATGGAACTATCCTGTTTAATGGAAAGAGGAAAAACAATATTTATAAGATAAAACCTTATGAACTAAAGAGTCAAAATGTAAAATGCATTCTTTCTGTTAACAACGAGCAATGGGTCTGGCACAGAAGATTGGAGCATGTTAGTATGAGAAGAATATCTCAAATTAACAAACTCAATCTAGTCAGAGGACTTCCTAATTTGAAGTTCAGCTCAGATGCTCTGTGTGAAGCATGTCAGAAAGGTAAATTTGCAAAACCTGCTTTTAAAGCTAAAAATGTTGTTTCTACCTCTAGGCCATTAGAACTTCTGCACAAAGATTTATTTGGACCAGTGAAAACTACGTCTGTTAGTGGCAAGAAGTATGGGTTAGTGATCGTAGATGACTATAGCAGATGGACATGGGTAAAGTTCTTAAGACACAAGGACGAGTCACATTATGTGTTCGTTGCTTTCTGTAACACAGTTCACAATGAAAAGGATCTTAGAATTGTCAAAGTCAGAAGTGATCATGGTGGAGAGTTTGAAATCAAAAAATTTGAAATATTTTTTAATGAAAATGGCATTTCACATGATTTCTCTTGTCCTAGAACTCCCCAACAAAATGGAGTTGTAGAACGAAAGAACATAACATTGTAAGAAATGGCCAGAACCATGATCAATAAGACTAACATTGTTAAGATCTTCTGGGAAGAAGCAATTAATACAACATGTTACATTCAGAATTGAATCTCTATAAGACTTATTCTGGATAAGACTCCATATGAATTATGGAAGAACAGAAAGCCCAACATTTCTTATTTCCATCCTTCTGGATGTACCTGTTTTATTCTGAACACTAAAGAAAATTTGAACCAGTTTGACTCTAAAGCACAGAAGTGTATTATGTTAGGATACTCTGAACGCTTAAGAGGGTATAGAGTATACAATACAGAAACACAGATTGTGGAAGAGTCAATTAGTGTTAGATTTGATGACAAGCTTGGCCTTCAAAAGTCAAAGCAGAATGAATCTTTTGCAGATATAGAAGTTGAATTCACAGGTGCTGAAGGAAACTCATCAGAAGTTCCCAACAGAGACGCTCCAACAACATCAGAAGGAAATGTCACAAGCACTCCAGCAACTTCTATTGAACAACTCCAGAAAAGACTATCCAGAAGCAGCATAGCTCACCCTGAAGATAAGATTCTGGGAAAGAAGGATGATCCAATCAGAACAAGATCAACATTCAGAAATTCTGAAGAATCCCTCATGGGATTGGTATCTCTGATTGAACCAACAACAATTGATGAAGCTCTTCTGGACAACGACTGGATTTTGGCTATGCAGGAGGAGTTAAACCAATTCACTAGAAATGACATTTGGGATCTGGTTCCTAAACCAAAAGGATTCAACGTCATTTGAACAAAGTGGGTGTTCAGAAACAAACTGAATGAACAAGAAGAAGTCATCAGAAACAAGGCACGTCTGGTTGCACAAGGTTATAGTCAGCAATAGGGGATAGACTATAAAGAAACCTTTGCTCCAGTTGCCAAGTTAGAATCTATCAGACTCTTAATCTCTTTTGCTATAAATAATGGCATCACTCTGCATCAGATGGATGTCAAAAGTGCATTCTTAAATGGTTACATTGATGAAGAGGTATATGTGCACCAACCCCCTGGGTTTGAAAATTCCAAACACCCAGAATATGTTTTCAAACTAAAGAAGTCACTTTATGGTCTGAAACAAGCTCCCAGAGCTTGGTATGAAAGACTAAGTAACTTTATGTTAGAAAAGGAATTCACCAGAGGGAAAGTGGCACAACCTTGTTCTGTGAGACATTTAAGAATGACATTTTAGTTTGTCAGATTTATGTAGATGATATTATATTTGGATCTTCTAAACCTTCTCTGAGAAGAGAATTTGCTAAGTGTATCCAGGTAGAGTTTGAGATGAGCTTGATGGGCTTGATGGGAGAACTTAAATTCTTTCTGGGCATTTAGATCAATCAGACTCCAGAAGAAACTTACATTCACCAGAGCAAATACGTCAGAGAACTTCTAAAGAAATTTGACCTCTCAGAATATAAGACATCAAAGACTCCAATGCATCCCACGTGCATTCTGGAAAAGGAAGAGGTAAGTTAAAAGGTAGAGCAGAAGATCTACAAAGGTATGATTGGTTCTCTCCTTCATCTGACAGCTTCAAGGCCTGACATTTTATACAGTATTTGTTTATGTGCTAGATTCCAATAAGATCCTAGAAAATCTCACTTAACAGCACTTAAGTGAATTTTCAAGTATCTGAAAGGTACTACTAACCTGGGTTTGTTTTATAGAAAAACTAATGAATACATTTTAGTAGGATACTGTGATGCTGATTTTGCTGGAGACAGAGTAGAACGTAAAAGTACTTCTGGAAGCTGCCAGTTTCTAGGAAAAATCTGATCTCATGGACTAGCAAGAGGCAGTCCATAATTGCATTGTCAATAGAAGAAGTTTAATACATTGCAGCTACTGGATGCAACACACAGATGCTCTGGATGAAAAGTCAGCTTGAAGACTTCAACATATTTGAGAGTAACTCCCTATTTTCTATGATAATACATCTGCAATATGTTTATCTAGAAATCCTATTTTGCATTCTAGGGCTAAGCATATAGAAATAAAACATCATTCTATTAGGGACTATATTCAGAAAGGTATTCTTACTTTAAAATCTATTGACACGAACCATCAATCGGCTGATGCTTTTATAAAACCTCTTTCTGAAGATAGGTTTAATTTCATTCTGAAACATCTCAGCATGAAATTATGTCCAGAATAAGAAGTTTTATTTACATAATATGTAACCCTTAGAACTTTATTTTTTCTGTGAACATCTGATCAACATGTCTTTAGAAGTTAGGAGTACAGTTGTTTCAGAATCTATCTAAGAAGATCAGAACCTTTCATTTCAAAGATAGAGGTGTGAAATTCACACCATCAAAAAGCTATCATCCTCCCATAAGCCACCATCTAAGGCTGAACACGCTTTCAAATTCTGAAGGGTCTAAGGCTCTGATTGGATGCATTGAGACACATGTCAAGGGTAACTGTTCAGTATCTACATGCAATCCCCTAATTTCAGGTTTCATAATTTAAGTATAATCATTACTTATTTTCTCTTTCGTACTAGTTAAGTTTTCAAAACCATTTATAAATACAAAATCACTATTTCATTCACATATTCTTGCATCTATTACTCTCTCTTGCTTTCGTTTTGCAAAAACCCATTTCTCAGTAAATTCAAAACTAAACCGTGTGAACAATGGCATCTTCCTCAAGCATCAAAAATCTCCACAGTGCTCCTGGTTCTTCTTCAACAACTAAACAGTATGAGGAACCCATAAGAACTTTGCTCACTCCGGTCGACTCTCTTGAAGTTCTATGTGAGTTAATCATTGATTTTGAGAGCTTAAAGGAAAATGGTTTTGATTAGTATGAAGATGTAACGGCTCAAGGATGGAATATGTACTTTGATCGTCTGCTAGGTCCAATATTCCCCATTCTTGTTAAGGAATTCTGAATTCTTGCTACTTTATCCAATCATCAGGTTACGTCATACGTAATGGGGAAGAAGATAGTGATTACAGAAGACTTGATTGGAAAACTTATTGGGTACAATGGCGGCAGAGTTAGGTGCATTGACATGGCTGATAAGTGTTCTGACCTAAAGTCTATTTCTAGAGTCATTTTTACTTCTGGACAACCATCCGGCAAGATAAGAGATTTGAAAGACTACTACAGAATCTGGGCCAGGATCATTCTGGGATGTATAAATCACAGGAAGCCTATAAGCTCTCTTGACTACATCAACATTGATCAACAATTTCTGTTGTATTTTATTTCAAAGAAAACCAAAATAAATCTCCCACACTTGCTCTTCAACCATATGAGAATAAGAGTGAAAGAAGCAAGGGAAGAAGAAAGGACAAAGAGGGATTGGATTCCTCTAGGAAGATTGATTTCTGATATTCTGAGGGAGAACAGGTTGATAGAACATCTAACAGAGGCTCAACAGATTAGCACTCTGGAGGCAAGTGCTGGAAAACCACTTAATGCCAAGAATATGAAGAAAATGAAGATTATTGAAAGCATTAAGAAGGAACCAACAATTGCTACTCATGAAGTCATCACATCTAGGAGAATCCCTATTAAATATTTTCCATTATTTTCTGAGATGTATGCTTCTCCAGAGATTGTAGCCAGATACCTTGAAGCTTGCAAGGAAGATGGAACAGTTCCAGAACTCAACATTCGTGATCTGCACAAGCCAACTCCAAATGTTGTGTTGAAGAAATCCAGAAAGAGAAAGGCAGCAGGAGAAGGATCCTCTCAAAGGACACCCAAAGCTGCTAAAAAGAAAGGTAACACTTCCTTTGTTTTAGTTGTAGAATCTATAGTTTTTCCAACATCTGAAATAGCCCCCCTCAACAAACAGAAGATCCCTCACCTCAAACTTGTGAGGATTTTGACATAGAGTTTGATCCTTCTGTAACCCTTGGCACCTTCCTTAATAAACCTCACTCCCCCAATCTAAATCTAGAATAAAATCATCCATAACTTGTAAGAGTTCTTTCTGATATTGAACTTTTTGATCAAGACTCCCAATCATCTATCTCAGAAAATCTCAACCTCCACTCTTCATAACCAGAACATCAAAACCTCCACTCTCCACAACCAGAACATCAAAACCTCCACTATCCATAACCAGAACATCAAAACCTCCACTCTCCACAACCAGAACATTAAAACCTCCATTCTCCCCAACCATAAAATGAAAACCCTCTCACTTCCCAAATTGAAAATACAAATTCTGAAACCCCTGAACTAGAAAATCAACACGCTACCACAAACCAATCAAAAGATTCTTTTACAGACTCTGATACAACTACCCCTATTCCAGGAATAACATAACCTATTATGGTTCGTCAACCTCTCTCCATATTAGACATTCCAGAAATACCTTCACCCTATCATTACACACAACTAAACACTCCCCATTCACCAATCATAATTTTCTATTCTCCTACTCCCTCTCCCATTAACCGTCCAGTTGAACCATGTTCTAATATACACCCTCTGGCTACTGCTCAAGAAAAGGAAAATGCAACTGAAGAAGTTGTTGAATCAGAACATGTTGCAGAGTATTCTGAACAACTTGCAACCTCTTAGGAAACACCGGCTACATCTTTGGTCATGAAAACTCTGGAAGAGCTGAAGAAGGAGAATGTTGTAATCCATGCAAGATTGGATATGCAAGAAGACACAACAAAAGAAATCAAGGATATATTGGATAAGCAAGAAGACACAACCAAAGAAATCAAGGATATGCTGGGAAAGAAAGAAGAATCAAGCACTCAGATTAAGAGCTTGTTGGAAGCGTTGTTCACACGACTTCCCCCTCCATCTTAGATTTTTTAAACTTGTTTTCTACATTCACTATCTTGTCTTATCTGCTTCTGAAATGTTATTGTAATTTGTATTAATACAAATCATCCTTTTTGAATCTGATTATTTGTGATTATATTTCTTTTTTATAACTGACAAAAAGGTGGAGAATGTAAGATATTTTCAATAACAGGTTACCAAGACAAAGTCTCAAACATTCTGAATATTTTAACTTCTAATTTTTTATGAAAGCATAAACAGGAACAAATTCTGATAAAAAGTCAGAAGGAGATGCATCAAAAGCTCTGATGATAAGAAATTCAGGGAAGCATTTCATCTCTATCTGAGTACTCAATTCAGGGGAGACTCTCTTAAGCTATTTGTTCTGTATATTTTTATTGAAAATTCTAGTTTTTGTCATCACCAAAAATGGGGAGATTGTTAGAACATAGTTTGATTCTACAACCCTCATAAGAGTTTTGACGATAACAAACACAAAGAACAAATATGCACTCTAAATTTGTGTTCTATGTTGTATAGAAGTTCTGACGGAATTGCATCAGAAGTTAAGCCACAAAGGTGCTCAAGCTGAGTAAGCAGACTGTTATCAGAATGTTCTGGAGAAATGAAGATCAGAATTTGCGCTAAAGTGAAAGATATGCCGATTCTGAACGAAAGTCTAACATGCAAACAAAACCTTATGATTCTGACTTCCCAAGTTCTGAAGCAAAGTCACAAGCAAGACTCCTTAAGTTCTGAAGCGTTACTTTTCCATCATGGCATTATCATTTACAATGGCTACAATATGAGAAGGATCTTCTCATTATGGAAAGTACATTAAGTGCCAATTATCATGTTTCCATTTGCACAGATTGACACGCCTATTTAAACAAGTTACAAGGCTAAATCGTTTACGATTTTACACAGTTGCTTCATACAATCTCTCAACGCTGCAAAAATTATATTCATACTATTCTCTCAAAATCGTGTAATACATCACGGTTTGTGATTCAGTTTTTGTAATGAAAAACATATAGTACACAATAAATTTCTTCTTTTAATTAGTGAATTTCCTTGAGATAAATCAGGTTGTGGTTGTACTCAAGAAGACTTTGGCAGTTGTCAAAGTAGAATTGTAATCAGTTTGATTAGTGAATTAAGTCCTCGTTGGAGAGAGGCGAAATCACCTTGGCGGGTGGACTACAGTAGTTTGAGATCAAGCGAACCAGGATAAAAATCATCGTGTCAATTGCTTTTGATTTTTAAGTTTAAATTCAACCCCCCCCCCCCCCCCCCCCCCCCGCCTATTCTTGTGTTTTTCACTTCTTCAAAAGGAGCATTGTATGAAGACAAATGAGACCATACAAGGTCATAATCATGAAGGATTCAAATCAAATTGGACCAAATGGTATTCAAATGACGGTGCATAAAAGCAACCTCCTAAACCATGATCAAAAGTGATTATCAAACAAAATTGACAATAAAAGGTAAGCTTTGAGAACTTGAATGGTTCATTGATGAACTCAAGTAAACCCGTAATGAGGATGATAAAAATGGAAGGAATTTATCCCTTATGAGTTGCACAAGTGCATTCCCTTTACCTCTAATTCAAATGGACATCCAAATATGCATTGAACAAATTAAATCAACCAAAAATAGAAACAAGACTTATAAAATCAAACCAAAAATATTTCAAAGTATAATACATGCATAAAAGTCAGTAATAATATTCCAAAGTTCAAATCTAATCAAAATTAGTTGAAAACAAAATCATCAAACAGAAAAGTATGAGAAAAGGGCTCAAATTAGAGAACCAAACTAAAATTAATTGGGAAAAATAGTTAGAGGCACAATAAAATTATGAAAAATCACACACAACTAAGTGAAGTCAGTAATGTCAAGAGCTCAGAAGATTGGTTCAACAATATGAACAAAAGCAACCAGATGGAAACATTTTTTATGAGGTAAAACTCAAAGGACAAGTTCACAAACTTAAATCGTTTAAAAATAGAAAAGAACTCTAAAAAATCAAGTGAAATTGTATTAAGGTCCTTAAGGCTTATAAGAGTCAGAATTAATCAACTTAGATCCTTGAAGGTTAAGGGAAAAGTGAAAACAAAATTCAGCTTCTACAACTAGTTGAGATAAAACTCTAACTAGATACATTTTGCAACTTATTTTTGGGAAAAAAAGTAAATTCAAAGGATAAATTCAAGAAAAATTAATTTCCAGAAAGTTAACATATTCAAGGATCACAAACCGAAGCCAATTGACCTTTACAAGTTTTGAGAATTAGCCAATTAAATCAAACTTGTGGTGTAAGGAAACAAAATCACTAAAGTGATGTTTAATCTTTTCCAATTTTTGAAGTCAGTGGTGACAAATTATGAAAAACCATAAATAAAGTCCTAAAATCAAGATAAAATCATAAGGATACTAGAAATTATTTTTTTGGATTTTTTAGGTTTAAGGAAAATAGTGAAATAAATCAAAATGCAAAAATTATGATTAAAAATACTAATAAAATGCCACGAATTAATTAATTAATCAAAAATGAAAAAATGTAAAAAAAAAATAAATCAGAATATGAAAATATACTGATTATATGATCTAAAATATTTTTTGTAGATTTTTTGATAGGCTGAAACAATTTTAACAAAAATGCACAAAACAATTAAAATTGAATAAAAATTCAAATAAAACAAAAACCAATTACACATGCTATTTATAGAAAGCGCCGTAAATGCTCAAGTCAACCTAAAGTCAACTTCGTCCCTACCAATGAAACTCTAACTAGTCAGTTTTTCATCCATGTTCAGATCCTTCATTCTTGCTTGAATCTCAACCAAATGACACGATTCAAAGTGCAAATTAAAGGTCAAACACCAAGCTACAACATGTAACTCATAGATTTCAAAATAATCAACCATGGATCAAGAAATCACTTCACAAAAATCATGAAAAAATGCATTCAACAAAATTCAGAAAAACACAAAATCAACATTTAAGCTCAAAACATTGCAAACCAATACATCAAACCTATTCTCTAGCCAGCTAACATGCTACATTCAAGATCTTAAACTTCACAACAAGCTACATTAAGAAAAATTCAGATCTGAACATTACCTCAAGAATTGGAAAATAAATCCAATTAAGCATCTAACCACGAGCAAAACCTCACGAATCCTGGTGCTTCAGCTTCAATGGAGTGGAATTGAGGAAGAAATTGAGACTGGAATGAGTGCAAAGAGAGAGAGCTTTGAAAGAAAAATTTCAGAGAGAGAGAGAGTTCATATTTGGTTTTCTTCTGGAATGCTTGCGTCACTAACAAATGAGTGAGAGAGTATGCTTAAATTGAAATGAGAGAATGAGGGTAGTGAGGTCATAATGCTTGGAAACCATTGGAGGGATATTTTGGACATTTTTAGCAAAATGAAAGTGTGTAATAGAGGCGTGCGTTTTGAGTGGTACTGCAGTGAATTAGTGTGCATTTTGGGAGTGAGCTAGTGAGTGTAATCAAAGTAATGATGGTGAGAATGATGAGATGGCACGAGCTGCACATGGTGTGGAAAATATTTGAATAGAAACTTTACTATTTTTGGCAAAACAAAGAAAGCATGGGGTGTGTACTATCATGTGCTATGTTGAACCTATTTTGGCAAGAAAAGAGTGAAGATACTCGTGTATGGCATGTGCAACGGTGACTTGTAATGGATTAAGACCAAATACACACCAAAACTGAATTTCACAAACCTAATCACCAGCTACCTTGTGACTCAAGTTTCTCAAAATTGGCTCGTGCAAATTTTGTGCTTGAAGGGCCTATGGAAAGCTCTCTCAAAGAAATTGATCATAGTGTTTTGAATTTTTAAAATTGAATCCTGGATGACAAAGAAATAATGGCTTAAAGTTGAGAAAAAAATGTGATTTGGAGGCCTGGGCCTTGCGCGCGTGCTTGGCTTGCATGGTGTGCATGCTTGGTCAGGTTGAACCATCAACTTTGAAGTACCATAACTCACTCATTTCTTAGATATTATGAGTGATTCCAAGCTCAATAAAAAGCCCTCACAATAAGAAACACAATGCTCCTTTTAAATTTTCCAGATTGGTCTTGAATCAAAAGAAATTAAGCCATGAATATGGCACACCAAGTGTTTGTCAAAAATACGCGCGTAGCAAGCAAGTCTGCCTAGCAAAATTCATGCCTTGTGCATGAAACTTATAAGCCATTTTCTCTCAAATGGTTCACAATTAAGCTTTCCACACATTGAAAAAGTTGAAGGATTTTTCACAAGCTTTCTGAATATGTATCATATGACATGTTTGGATAAAAAATGAGAAAGTTATGACATGGCAAAGATGTGCTTTATGGACTCTTAGAAAATTTCAAAAATTCAAGTAACTTCTCAAACAAGTTAACTCAAATTTGATCAATTATTTTGATTCAATGATGAATTTGGCCATTAAATATGAAATGAGGATGTTTGAATTGATGGTTGACCAAAAGTCCACTTGGTCAACTTCTGATTTTGTTGACTTTTGGTCAAAATGACCATTTTTCCCCTTTTGATCAATTGAACTTATTCCCGTCCAAATTGATGATAAATATTTCAATCATAGATGACCATTAACATGTAGTGAAGCATAGAAACAAGTTTGGGTGATAAATTTAGAGAAATCCTGATTAAATCCAAAACCCTAGTTTTGCACCTTGTGTTAGGAGATAGTTGATCAACCTTTAAAACCCTAATTCCATTGGACATCTTGAAAGATCTCTTGAACAAAGTTGATTTAAATGATAATGAGAAGATGATGCTTCAAAAATTTGGCTTATATAAGCCTTAATTACTTCAATTGGATAATACCCTAATTTTGACAAATGATTCATAGAAATGTGATTCACTTTACAATCAACACAATCTTCAATCTTCTGTTGATCCAATGAGATTGATAAGATGTCTTGAGACATGAGTTACCCTTTTGACTTGAGAAATCCAAGTATTGAGATAATGAGACCCTCCTTGCACTAATTTTCAATACCATCAACTTCCAAACCTTGTGGAAGACTTGAGAACCAAAGTACTTTGATTCTATCACAATGTATGAATGCAATGCAATATAATGTTTATGATGAAACATAAGCCTTAAACAAGAGGGTAAATTTTGGGGTGCAACAACGCCCTTATTTTTTCCTAGGCCAATCAACCTAGCGGGTCATTTTCATGTGTAGTATTTTTTGACTATGTCCACGTTCACCGGGTGCGGAAAATCTTCACCGTCCATGGTGGTAAGTATCATAGCACCGCCAGAAAATATTTTCTTGATCACAAATGGCCCTTCGTAGGTGGGAGTCCATTTCCCCCTGGGATCACCTTATGGTAGGATGATGCACTTTATTACCAAGTCACCAGCCTGATATACTCGATGCTTGACTTTCTTGTTGAAAGCTTTGATTATACCCTTCTGGTACATTTGACCATGACAAATAGCCACGAGCCTTTTCTCGTCGATCAAACTTAACTGGTCTAGCCTAGTCTGAATACACTCATATTCGTCTAAACCAGCATCTTTCATAATCCTTAGAGAAGGAATCTAGAATTTGACAGGTAGGACAACTTCCATACTGTAGACTAGAGAGAATGGGGTTTCCCTAGTTGATGTCTGTACTAAAGTGAGATAGCCGTGAAGAGTAAATGGTAACATCTCATGCCAATCTTTATACGTCACTGTCATCTTCTTTATGATCTTCTTGATGTTCTTATTTGCAGCTTCCACTGCACCATTCATCCTCGGTCGATACGTAGAAGAATTATGGTGCTTAATCTTGAACTGTATGCAGAGTTTCATGATCATAGTATTGTTCAGATTAGTACCATTTTCTGTGATGATCCTTTCGGGGATACCATATCGATAGATAAGATTATGCTTAATGAATCAAGCCACAAAATTATTAGTAATAGTGGCAAATGAGGATGAAACAATGACCATTAGAAGTAGCAGGCTTGATTTCTCCAATCATATCAATGCCCGACATCATAAACAGCCAAGGAGTAGTCAAGACATTCAGAGGGACCGGAGGCACATGTACTTTGTCAGCATAGATATGACATTTGTGACAGGTTCTTGAATGGTTATGGCAATTAGTTTCCATAGTCGACCAATAGTAACCCGCTCTCAGAATATTCTTAGCCATCGTATACCCACTAGAATGTGTACCAAAGACTCCTTCGTGCATATCTTCCAGGATTTTCTTGGTTACCTTCTTGTCCATACTACGAAGCAGAGTTAAATCATGATTGCGCTTGTACAAAATTCCATTGCTCAGGAAGAATTTAGCAGAGAACCTCCATAGGATTTTCCTGTCATTGATAGATGCTCCCTCTGGGTATTCTTGAGCCTCGAGGTACCTCTTCACTTCATGAAAACAAGGCTTCTCTTCTACTTCGTCAGTATTAACTTCACAACAATATGCCGATTCATCTAGTCTTTCAATAGTAATTTGATGAGCTTTCTTGTCCCATGTGACTTTGAACATATATGACATGGCAGCTAGTGCATTTTCCAATTGATTCTATTCTCATCGGATGTGCTCAAAAGTGATTTCCTTGAAGTACGGAATTAGTGTCAATACATGCTCCTGATAAGGAATGAGATTTGGGTGCTTCGTATCCCACTCTCCCTTAATCTGACTGATTACCAGGGTTGAGTCTTTGTATACGTTCAAGAACTTGATTCTTAAATCAATGGCAGCTTTGATACTCATGATGCACACTTCATATTTTTCCATGTTGTTGGTACAATTAAAGCATAGTCTAGCGATGAAGGGTGTATGGAAACCCTTGGGAGAGATAATCACGACACTAATTTCGTTGCCAAGTGTGTTAGAAGCTCCATCAAAAACCATAGTCCATCAGGATCCTGGCTCAGGTCCTTCATACGGTCCAGGTTCTTCACAATCTATAATTTGCATGATATTCTCATCCGGGAACTCGAAATTCATAGATTGATAATCGTATATGGCTTGATGCGCCAAATGATCTTCTAGTACACTTACTTTGATAGCCTTATGAGTTGTGTACTAAATGTCATATTCTGTCAAGACCATTTTCCATTTGGCTATTCTTCCGAAGAGAGCGGGCTTCTCGAATATGTACTTTATGGGATCCATTTTAGAGATCAACAAAGTAGTATTTGTCAACAAATACTGTCTTAGTCAAGAGCAGCCCATGCCAAAGCGCAACAAGTTTTCTCGAGAAGTGGATATCTTGTTTCAAATTTGGTAAACTTTTTGATAAGGTAGGATATTGCATGCTCTTTTCGACCATGCTCGTCATGCTGGCTCAAGATACACCCCCATTGAGTTCTCTAACACTGTTAGGTACATGATCAGAGGTCTTTCTTCAACCGGTGGCATCAGAATCCGAAGTTCTTGTAGGTACTCCTTGATTTTGTCAAAGGTTGTTTGGCAGTCGTCGTTCCACTTCACTACCTTATCTTGCTTCAGCAACTTGAAGATCGACTCACAAGTAGCCGTCAAATGAAAAATAAATATGGAAATATAATTTAGTCATCCCAAGAAACCTTTGACTTATTTCTCAGTACAGGGAGCTGGAATTTCTTGAATGGCTTTGACCTTGGCGGGATCAACTTCAATACCTTTACCACTGACGATGAAACCCAAGATTTTACCAGATCTAGCCCCCAAGGTGCATTTGTTCAGATTCAACCTCAACTTTTACTTCTTCAGTCTTTCAAACAGCTTATGTAGATTGTCAAGATATTCCTCTCCAGTATGGGACCTGGCTATCATTTCGTCGATGAAAACCTCTATCTCATGCTGATTCATGTAATGGAACAGAGCTACCATAGCATGTTGATATGTTGCGCCCCGCGTTTTTCAAACCGAAAGGCATAAACTTGTAACAAAAAGTGCCCCATTTGTAACAAAACTAGTCTTCTCCATGTCTTCAGGCGCCATCTTGATCTGATTATACCCTGAGAAACCATCCATGAAGGAGAGTACTTTATGCTTAGCGGTGTTGTCGACCAGAATATCAATATGTTGAAGCAGAAAGTCATCATTGGGGCTTTCCCTGTTCAGATCCCTGTAATCTACACACATATGCAATTTTCCATCCTTCTTAGGTACTAGCACCACATTTGCAACCCACTGAGGATAGGATGTAACAACTAAGAAACCTGTGTTGAATTGCTTCATAACCTCATCCTTGATCATTTTTGACATCTCAGGATGCATACGACGAACCTTCTGCATTATTGGAGGAACCATATTTGTCATATTTGTACGGGATATCAGGAAGCTGACCCCAAGTAGTGTAACCACCTTCTTCCACGACAGCTCTAGCATCCTTCAAAGAAACCATTCTTGGAGGAACCATGGTAACCTTGGGAATATCATAAACATCTTTAGTAGTGGTAGGAGGGATAACTTCAAAAGTATGACATGGATTTTCGAAAAATTCATCGTCCATCTCTACATACCTAAATCAGTTTAAGTGACTCACCATATAATCCTCTTCACCGCAGACTGTAACAACCTTTCCTTTCACGAGGTACTTCAGTTTTTGATGCAACGTAGAGGTAACAGCACCCGCCCCATGAATCCAAGGGCATCCGAGTAAATAAGAATAAGTTAGTCAGATATCCATCACATATAAGGTAGATTCAAAGACCTGGGATCCTACCTTAATCGAAAGATCCACTTATCTGTGTACCATCCTCTTTGAATCGTCAAAGGCTCGAACTATAATATCATTGGGTTTCAGCACAACCCCTTCATAGTTAAACCTGTCGAGAGCACCCTTTGGTAAGACATTCACCATGGAACTCGTATCAATAAATACATGTGCTAAAGTAGTGCCCCTGCATTTAATAGAGACATACAAGGCCTTGTTGTGGTTCCTTCCTTCAAGGGTCAAGTCGGCATCAAAAAATCCTAGCCCATTGTCAGTAGTTAGGCTAGCAACATAACTTCCAAATTGATCAGCGGAGATTTTCTGTGGCACATGGGCATACTTTAAGAACTTTACTAAAGCATGTGCATGGGCTTCAGAACACAGTAATAGGGATAACATGGAGATTTTAGAGGGGGTCTGCCCTAGCTGTTCAACAATCTTGTAATCACTTTTCCTGGTGATTTTCAATACCTTCTCCAAATCATACCTGGAGGTATCTTCAGTGGTAACTTCTTTAGGTGCCTCCATCTAGGCAGGCTCCGTCATTTGCTCTTTGCCCCGAGCCTTAGTAATTATCTTAGTAGCGGTAACACGAAATGTTGTGGCGACAGTCTTTGGGGAAATTTCTGGAGAGAAAAACTTTCCACTTCTAGTAACCTTATTGGTCCCAACAATATTGTCAATGTTGGAATTACTAACTTCAGTGTTTTCATGTTCAGTAGTTGATAGTTCTTGCTTAACACCATGGTAGTAGACGTTGGCTCCACAATTCCACGAGATAGCTTTGTCTGAGGAATATGGAATTGGTCCGAGTGTGGTAATTATCAGAGGAGCAACTTTGGATTTGGTAGTGATCCTTATAGGATCCTTGGAATTGATCCTAACAGGAGTGTCAAACATTACATATACCTCTTCTAACTCCAAGTCTGGCAAAAAATTCTCAACAGATGGAAACTTCTCAACCAGAATTAGGTGATTGTCCATTAGACGTTGAATACCTTCTTCCAGCAACTTGCAGCCATTGGGTAAGGTTGTGCACCAATATCATCTTTCTATATTTTGTACCCCAAAATTTTCCCTCTCTTTTATCAATAATTTTCTCACAAGATCTCCTTTGGCTCAAGACAGCACTAGGGTTGATCAGCTCAAGACACCTCCTTAAGCACTGATGACCAAAATTAGGGTTTGAGATTGCACAAGGATATTTTAAATTCTAATTCCCCATATGAATTTCAGGGATCATTATGTACCTTCAATATTACTCATGTCAAGTTTCAAGCTTTGGATCACACTTTTGCTCAGTCAATTGAGCAGTTGACCTAAAAATCAATTGTATTAGGGAAAAAGTCAATTGTGGTCAATTTACAGTCAAACTTCATAATTTTTTATCCACACCAATATTTTAAACTCATATGTATCATTTGATCAAGTTTGGACCATAATTCCTCAAAAAATTTGATCAAATCTTCAAAAGGGAAAAATGGTCAAAATTAGGGTTTTGATTGGGAAAGGGCAATTTCTTATTTTTGACCTGGAAAATGATCAATTGGTTTAAGGCATTACCTCAAGAGTCCAATTGCATCATTTTTACCTAATTACATGGCTCAAAACATTGCTCAAGTCCAATGGATTGACAGATGAATTTTCAGTCAACTGATCAAAAGTCAATTGTATACTGAAAAGTCAAACTTTGACTTTCTGGTCAAAATCAAATGTCAAAGATCACAATTCATCAAAGAGTGTAAAAATATGAAACTTATTCATCAAGAAATCAAAAATTCAAGATTTCATTTTGAAAAGTTAAAATTTCTAAACTTAGAAATTTTTCTAAGTGTTGGAAATTTCTTATTTTTTCACAACTTTGAGCAAAATTTTCACCATGATGCATGATGATTCAAAAAAAACTTTCAACATGAAAGTTATAGATCTCCATGAAATCTACAACATTTCTTTACACAACTCCTTCCGAAAGTTCTTGGATCTAAATTTATAATTTTAAGAATACATGGTCATGAAACAAAACACTTAGTGAAATTTTGCCCTAATTTGGTCAGGATTTTGACCTAACTTCATGGCACTTTTTCATATAGTTCCAAGGGGAATTTTCAAAAGTGATTAAAAGATGGGTTCTATAGCACACTTCAAGCTTTCCAAAGTGTCCTAGAACTCCTTGAGATCATTTTTGAGTAGGGAGAATAGAAGAGATGAAGTTAGGGTTTTCACACTTGAATTACAAGTCATTTTGTGATGAACAAGATTCAAAATTCAAACTTATGCTGCATAGCCTCTACTTTGCAGGCCTAAAACTTGTTAAGCACTCCATAATTAATTGCTTTCACAACTGTTAGAGGTATCAATTCAAGCATTCAATGCAAGGCTATGCTTTATATCCATTTTGGGAAGAAAGTGCACAATGCCATTTTGATAAAGTAGCTTTTTGCATAAAACTTGTTCTTGAGCCTTGCACTTGTTTTCTTCTGATGATACAAGTCCCATAACTCAAGAGAAGTTTATCTAGACACTTACAATCACTCACCCCATACTTGTACTTCCTCTTGAAACTCTTTTTCCCACTTTTCTTGAAAATCAAGTAACATAGCAATTAGCTTGTAACTTGTACTTATGACTCTCCAAAGCACTCAAGACCTTTTGCTTATACATACACAAGTCATTTGCCACAAATACCACACATGCTTAAGCCCTAAAAACACCTGAAAACTTGCCATTTCTGAGTTTTGAATCCAATCTCCAAATTTGCTCGTGCATTTCTTGGACTTTTACTTTCAAAAGCTTCTAAATAACATACACAAACAATTCCAACACCTTCAACACCACTGTAACACCTCCATCATCATCCACCATTTTCAAAAACAACACCTTGCACCTTGACTTCTCCAGAACTCCTCAGGCACTTTCAGCTCAAACTAAGCATCACATTAGCTTCCTGGGAACTTGAGGAAGCTAATCCAATCATTGGATCTCACTAAAAGCTACTCAAACTTAAAACACGATACCCTCTTGCAAGGTAAGTTATCTCAACTTTGAACTTTTCATACAAGCATCATTAATGGTTTATTTGTGAATGTAAAATGTAGATATCATTTCCCTAAAGCTAACCATATCTATAGTTTTCATTTATATTGCTTGAGCTTAGAGAATTTTAAGATTTAAGTTTCTGAAATTATTAGGGTTCAGATTAGGGACATTAAAATTCATGCTTGTCTTTGATCTATAATTTTATTGCTTTTCATTTCTGAAATCGTGGGGAAATTTGCTACAAGTTTCCTGTTTACATTTTTATTTTTATTGAGAATTGAATAAGATACAGAGGTTCAAGCTGGGCATGAGGTTGAAGATGAAGTTGGCCTCAGAAACGTGTTTACCATATATATTTATGTTTTGATATTAATAAACGGATGTATAGCCACCCCAGTGGTAGAAGCGCGCGCATGTGACTATAGGGACCTGGGTTCGAACCCCAGTGGTACCCTTTTGGATTTTTTTTTCTTCAAATTTTCACATATTTTGACTTTTTTGGCAGCGTTGGGCCTCATCCCCTTAGGCTTTATTTTTTTTCTTACTGTTGACCCCCCTTGCTGGCTATTCACACCCCTGGCCCTTTTTATTTTATTTTTCTCATTTTTATTTATTTTTTTTCTTAAATATTTTATCTAATACTAAAAAATTAAAAAAAAAATATAAAAAAAATATTAGATTTATATTTTGATTTAGTTTATTTATTTTTTACACAAAAAAATTATTTTATTTAGTCATACTTTATTTATTTTTACTAATTGATTTATTTTCTTTTACACAATTAAAATATGTTATTTTAAAATATAAAAAGACCAAAAATATTTTATAAGACTATAAATTATTTTCAAGACAAAAATACCAAAAATATTCTTCTTATAAACTTAATTTATTTTTTAATCAATTAATAGATTAGGGTTTTATTTAAGTTCTTTTCCTAGTAAATTTAGGTCTACTTTTCACTAATTTAATTAATTATTTTTTCCTTTAGTTAAATTAGGTTAAAACAAAAACCCTTTTCCCTAAAAAATCCAAATAAAGGTCCATCTTCTTTCCATTTTATATTCTTGTATATTTATTCATTTTTGTACATTATCCAATTTCAATATGGTTGTAATAGATAATTAGGTTTATTTTCGTGCAAACCTCATTTTTAATTTGTACACCCCCTCCCACAAGTGTTGTAATAACATAGTAATTTTAAATTCCGCAATTTATCGCTTTATATACCAATGATAGTAATTAGGGTTTGTATGGAAAGACTAAAACCAATCAATTTGAATACCCTAATCAAAGACAAAACCAAGCATGAAAAACAATACACTTGCACACAAGAACCCTTAGGGTAAAATCCACTTGGTTGTCTTACAAAATAGCCATATTATGCATGTGAGATATCTTAGTAAAAACAAGAAAAATATAAGATCATAGTCCCTCGATGACGCTATCTATGTTGCCTTTCAAATGATCTTAGTCCCTAAAATAGAATGCTAAGATACCTTTCAACATTGCTAATCATGGTTATACGATGACCCAGGCCTGTCCCGTTTACATTCAAAATTAGGGTTACTTACCAAATCAATGGTAAGATAATAATGTCGAAGGAAAAAGGAAATGAACATGAAAGACTTTTGAGTAGGTAGAATGTTCCTAGTTACTTGCTCAATTTCAAAACAAAACATCCTTGCTATTTTCAAAACAAACACCTACACTTTCAAAACATCTTACAAAAACTTGAAAACATTTTCAAAGGATCAAACGCTTTGTATACATTCTTACGAACGAGAATCATTACAAAGTTTGCCTAAACAATGTCCTCTTTAGAAAATACTTTAAAAAACCATACAAAGCACATTTTAAAACAAAAACAAGCGATCTAGCAAGTAACTAAGAGCCCATTGAAAACCATGGATGAAAAGGGTGCTAATACCTTCCCTTTTCATAATCTACCCCCCGAACTCAAGAAACAATCTCAAAGGTCTTTCCGGTGCTTGTTTACATTTCCTTTTGGATAAAAGAAAAGTAGGTGGGGACTCTTGCTAATCGCAACATTTGCGATCAAACGCAAAACACCCAAGTCAGTTCTCCAACCGTATCACAGAACCGGCGACTCTGCTGGGGAAAATTTTAAAAGTGGGGTTACCTTAGGGTTAGATCACATTTACTTGCTTTGTTTGACTTGTATGCTTTACATTATGGTTCTTTATTTGGGTTTGAATCGTCTACCCGGATTTGGGATACCTTATAGGTAAGTAGCAATACGTTGTGGAAACTGTGCGGGGTATACCGACATGGTCTAAGCAATAGCTACGTTAGTGCGACATATTTGTGGGTATCGGTAGCCCTTGAGTTAATCAAGGAGAATACAGGGCCGCTGAGTGATGTCATGAAGCACTAATGAACTTTTAGAACCTTTACTTGACCAACTTGGCCATTAAGACTTAGTGAGATGACCGGATTTGGTGCAGTCCGAAGTTGGTAGATATTCGATACTACACTCATTGAGGTTTGGTGTTTTGGGATATTTCGGTCGCCATTAAAGAGGCTTGCACTGAAACAATGACCAAAGAAACAAACCGGTGATATTGAGCTCCTTAGAACCCGGTTACTATTACTAGGACAGGTTTGAGCCAACTAAACTTCAAGAGGGTACTTACCTATGAGACTCCATGCAAGCCTAAACCTAAGGACTTATTTGCTTTGTATGTGTATATTTACTTGTACATAACATCATGAACATCATAACATCATACTCATTCACTAACCATTTCAAGAATCTTGGGATTTATCTTTGTTCTGTTTTGTAGGACATGGATTCTATTCGCAGGAAAACTATTCAAGTCAATCTTGTATGGATCCCTCCTCAACTTAAAGAGCTAGCTTCCAGGATTCCTGAAAATTCTACATTCACCGAAAGACATGGTCGCCTACTAAACTTGGTCGCCTCCAACACTGATGAATACATGATGAAGGCCCTCTTTCAGTTCTTTGATCCTTTACACCATTGCTTCACATTTCCTGATTATCAACTTGTGCCAACTTTGGAAGAATTCTCCCAACTCTTGAGGATTACCATTCTCAATCAACTACCTTTCAACGGTACGAAAAGAGATCCAAAGCTAGAAGAGATTGCTCAATCTCTACACTTGCAACCATCTGATATCACAACCAATTGGGAAATAAGGAGTGGTGTCAAAGGTTTCCTAGAAAAGTTCTTGTTTGAGAAAGCCCAAAACTGTCGGAACTCTTTGGATTTTCAATCTTTTAAGGAAATTGCGGCTCTCCTCATCTATGGGATGGTTTTGTTTCCAAATCTTGACTAACTCATAGACGTGAACACTGTCAAGATCTTCATGTCTCGTAACCTGGTGCCTACTTTGCTAAGAGATATCCTACATTCTTTTCACACTCGCAATATGAGGAAAAGAGGTATCCTTATGTGTTGTACTCCTCTTTTGGCAAGATGGTTTATTTCACATCTTCCCCAATCTATATTGAAGAACGAGCAAGGTTCAAGGTTGTCACATAGGTCGATGATGCTCAAACATTCAGACATTCATTGGTGTTCCCGATCTATAGAGAATGTTACTATTATCGACCATTGTGGAGAATTCCTAATGTCCCTTTACTTGGAATTAGGGGAGGTATCACCTACAACCCATGCTTAGCCTTAAGACAGTTTGGTTACGCCCGAAGGGATGGCCCACATGAGATGCTCATTCAAGTCTTGGTATTTGACGATGAGAATGACGATCAAGCTAATCGCCAGAGATTTATCCGAGCTTGGAGGATGTTGAACAAGGTGGATAGTAAGACATTTGGGCACAAGAATTCCATCCCTCTTGAGCCTTACCTCAAATGGGTACGAGCTCGCGCTCAAAGTCTTATGATGCCTTATCCCTCCATTCTTCCGGTAATCATTGAGCCTGTTATGGAAGGAGATGTCCCATACACTATCTGGCGTCCTGACATGCCCACCTCTCTTGAAGACATACAAAGAGATTGGATACAGCTCAAGGGGGAGCGAGACACTTTCGAAGCCCAATTCTACGCTAGTGAGAAGAAGGTTTTGGAACTCACTAAGCAACTTCATGAGGAGCGGCCTCTGAATGCCTACATCGCACCAAAGAGGATGCCTACAACCTTTTTATCTTAGAGTTTTTGTATTGTTTTGCCCAAAGAGGCATTGATGTCCTCAAGCTTTAATTTATTAATATAACGTGTGTTTCCTTTTTGTCTAAAACGAATTTGAATCTCTAAAAATCCTTGAAATCATTTCATATGCATCTATCATTCATCATAACATAAGAAGGTTTCTTGAAACAAGTCTCCTCATCTTTCTACTGTTTATTTCAGTAAGATGGATCTCGAGAAGACGGTGAAGGACCTCCAAGCACAAAATGCTCAGTTTCAACATATGTTCTTTACTCTAGCAAAAGGACAATAAGAGTTGAAGACATTGCTGGTTGAAGAGAAAAAGAAGAAAACAAAGAAAATAACTGGAGTTCTAAACATGGGAAGAAGATTCCAAGGACAAGAAAGAAGGACCCTAGACTTTGCAACGTCATCTGGTGAGAAATACAATCAAGGTGGGAAAGGCAAGGAAGCAGTTGCCTAGCCAGACTCAGAATTGGAAGAGGAAGAAGAAGATTATTCTGAAGAACAATAACCTCCAGCTGACGACAAGTATAAGCATCTGGAAAAACGGTTGAGTGCAATGGAAATTCAAAAAATTCCTGGAATGGACTTTGAGGAGTTAGGTTTAGTGTCTAGGATTGTCATTCCTCCAAAATTCAAGGCACCAGTGTTAGCCAAGCACGACGGAGTTTCATGTACCAAAATGCATCTCTAGCCCTATGTGAGGAAAATACATACTCATATTGCTGACAAGGATTTATGGGTACACTTATTTCAATATAGTTGTTGTACCCCAAAATTTTCCCTGTCATATTTCCCAAAACATTGCAAGAAAAATATCCAAGTTGCTCAAGTTTGCTCAAGAGTGGGTCAGACAAGTCATCTCCTAAGGCAGTCTACCCCAAGTTAGGGTTTTGTGTTGCACCAAGATCCTTGAGTACAAATGACCTCAAGTGCTCCCCAATGTCCTAATATGTTCTCAAGGTCATCCATGTCAAATTTCAAGCCTTGTAGAGGAGGTTTGCTCAGTCAATTGCTCAAAAGGTCCAATAATCGATTGTGTTAAGGCAAAAGTCAACAGTGACCTATAAATAGTCAAACTTCAAGATTTTTTGTCAACATTCTCATTTTGAAGGATGTTTCATCATTTGATCAAGGGTTGATCATGATTCATCAAGGATTGCTCAAAATTCATCAAGACTCAAAAGTTGCTAAATTAGGGTTTTGTAGGAAAAGTCAAACCAACTTTGACCAAGCATAACTTTCTCATACTTTATTAGACATGACCCATCCAAAGCTCATTTTTAATAGGATGCAATTTCATACAATCCATCTTCATACTCCAAGATCAGAAAATGCACTCAAAAGAAGTTATAAATTTGTACATTATAGGTCATTTTTGAAAGTCAAGAAAAACACCTTTTTTTCCAAAGCTTATAACTTGAGCATGGATCATCAAAATGAGATGAGACAAAAAGGTTTGGTTATAGGATATCTCAATCTTTCTAAAAAGTCCAAGAACATCTCCAAAAGTTCAAAATTGAAGAAGTTATGCATTGTTGAAGTTGGACATTTTTGCAAAATTGCCAAAAGTCAACTATCCCCAAAACTTCAAATTTTGTCAAATGGGCCCATTCTTTTCCACTTGATTTGAGCTTGCATAATTGTCCACGTGTCCTAGCTTCATCCATATACCCATATCATATTTTTATTATTTAATTTGATTTTTTATTTAATTTATTCATTTATAATCAAATTAAATCATATAAAACCCAAACTTTGATTACCTAAGATATTTTTGGTTGTTTCAGGTCTTAATTGTCATCATTAGCATCATCAAACTCGGATCACACCATATCATGTACAAAAAGATGGAGATTTGGCAAATTTGGAAAGGTTTAAAGGGTGAATCAAATTAAATCCCAATGCATTGATTTAGAGAGATTCCATCCAAAATTGTTACCCTAGCACCTTGTACAATACATAAGCAAGAGAGGCACACGAAAATAGAGGTGGGAGGCTGCAGAAAAAGGCAAGACAAAAGTTGCAAAATTCACTAAAAAGTGTGAAATCAAAATCATACTTAGAGACGTTTTCAGAAGCAGAGACCAATCCCAATTGATTCCTGGGTGATCACACAACCTTCCTAGATCAAAAGCATGCATCCTCATGCCTTCAAAAGCACTGTAAGTGTCACGATAATCACCTTGGTTCTTGAATTCGTGATTCATCATTCTTGCATCATTTATATAAATCATTGGCATATTTATACTCCTTACAACATTTGGAAACGTTTGGTAATATCCAATTGCGTTTTTCTGGCCTAAATAAGGAACCCTCATAGCTAGGGTTCTTCGTTTGTATTTTGGGGTTTTCTTTTTTAGGAAAAATCAGGACTCAAGAAGGGCATAGTGTTGATCAGGGAGCCAAGGCGAATTCAGCCATGATTTTGGAATTGATTTATAAGGCCTAGGGAAGATTTTAGAGCAAGCTTGCGCATTTAGTTACGGATCCAAATCTGCAGGTAAAATTACTGTAGTGGAAGGACAGGGACGAAGAGCTGGCATGCTCTGATTGGCCCGTTCAAATGTTTTTGCGTGCATTTTTATTTTCTGACCAATAATTTCTTTTTTTATATATTATAATTTTTATGTAATATATTAACGAATGAAGCAAAATGGCGTAGTGGCAAGGAAAGATGGCAATCACCATCAGGACCTGGTTTCGAATCCCAGGTCCCCCACTCCCTTTGTTATTTTTCTTCTACAGGTAATCATATGCATATTCAGGCCTGCAGCTCATCATACACCCTCACATATCCAATGACCAGATGGCCAAAGGCCAAATCTGGTGGCCAGGATCTGAAGGCACACCATGGAGCCAAGTCAACACGCGCATATCAGATCCACAAAGTCAACAGGGCCAGTGCTTAATGGGCCACAGGATTGCTGTTCAAACACCCAAAACAGGCCCAAACCCCCTTTAATTTCATCTTATTTATTTTATTGTAATTATTTGTTTTATTATTTCTATTTAATTTCTAACCAATTAAAATCCAGCTTTTTCATAAAAATAAAATCACAAAAAATATTTTTATCAAATTAAACTTTAACTTTTATTTTTAAAACACTAATAAATCAATTTAGGTTTTAATTCTAGAAAAATTTTAACATATTTTTGTCAATAATTAAAATTAAATTAGATTTAATTAGGTTTTTACTAATCCAATTAATTTTTATTTCTTTCTTAAAATACCAAAAAAAACAAAAAAATACTTTTTTTATTATTAATTAATTAATTTATTAATTTAGCAATTAACTTAGGTAATTTCTTTCTTAATTCAAAAACGACAAAAAAAAAAGATGTTTCCTTTAAACAAAAAGGGTCAAAATCCTAGAACTTTGCACTCGATTTAATTTCCCGCACGCGATTTATTTTCTTTTATCATATTAATGTACTTGCCTCCGGTTTGTAATATATTTTTATTTATTTATTTATCGCTTTATTTATTTTTAAGGGTTTGTCTTTGGCGATGTAAATACCCGACGCCTTATAATTTAAATTCCGCATTTTATTTCCCGCAAATTATAACTGTTAGATGTTTGATAACATGAATGCATGACAAGACTGAATGTTTTAACCTAAAATCAACTTAGATCACCTTTAACATGTACAAAGATAAAATAATTGAAAACGACACACTCGCACATGCGCACTCTTAGGGTACACCTCACTTGGTTGCCTTCGTGCGCGGTCATTGAGTATAGGTCACTTTAGAGGTCGCCCTCCTGTCTTGAAGATCATAGTCGCCTCGAAACGGTTGCCTCAGATATGATTGCCTCAAAACAAATGATCTAAGTAATTAGGGTTACCGCTAAGGCGTCCTAACATTGCTTTAGTGACCGTATGTCCCTCATTCAAATTGACCCTCAAACTCCAACGACGATGCTACCTATTAACTAATAGTGGGCTAGCATTGTCTAAAGGAAGTTAGCATAGAACGATACCTTTTTCGAGCAGGTAGATAGTTCTTATATACTTTCTCATCCAAAACAAATTTTTCACACTTACACTCCTTTTCATACAAAGTTTTTTTTTCAAAACACTTCATTACACTCTTGAGGACAGAAGCAAGAGTTAAATCGAAGTTTTAAAACAAAAAGCTTTTTCAAACCCACAAGCACAAAGAAAACATTTTGAAACTGATGAGCAAGTACCTAAGAGCTCGTGGATAACCACGGATAGAAAGGGTGCTAACACCTTCCCTTTCTATAATCTACCCCCCGAACCCGAGAAATATCTCGAAAAAGGAATTTTCCTGTGCTTTTTTCCTTTCCTTGTTGGATAAAATAAAAGTCGATGGCGACTCTTGCTTACCGCGACATTTTGCAAAAACAAACGCAAAACGCAAACCAGCATCCAAAAAATAGTCAGTTCTTTCCCACCGTATCACAGAACTGGCGACTCTGCTGGGGATGATATAAGTTGGGTGTACCTTAGGAATAATTCATATTGTTTTCAATTGCTTGACTTGTATGATTTATCTTTGTGGGCTTGTATCGGAGTTACTATAGATCCTAACCTGGATCTGGGGGATACCCTTTAGGTAAGTAGCAATAAACTGTGAGGGAACTGTACGGCATAGACCGATACAGTTGAAGCAGTAGCTACGTTGGTGTGGCACTTTAGTATGTACCAATATCCCTTGTGGCGCAATGAGGAGAATATGGGTCTGCTAAGGGGTAATTAAGCACCAACTGACCTTAGAACCTTTAAACTGTCCAACTTGGCCATAGAACAGTAGCACTATGCTACACTCATTGAGACTAAACTCTCGCGATGATTCCGGCCGCAAGAAAAGGTTGCTAAACTGGAATTATGACCGATTGAGGGTAGTCAGTGATATTGAGATCCTCTAGAACCCGGTTACTATTTTTAGGACAGGTTTGAACCAACTAAACTGAAAGAGGGTAGTACCTAGACTCCTTGCCAGCCTGAAATCTAAGGGCTTTTTGTGTGACTTGTTTGCCCTTACCATGTTTGCTATTTGTGGATACTTGTGGTGTGCTTTCTATCATGAAATCATGACATCATGACATTTCATGCATCTTGCATTGGATTAACCTATTTTAAAGACAGGAGGGATTCATCTTTGTTCTGTTTTGTAGGTCATGGCACCCATGCGTAGGAACACCATCCGGATCAACTTTGTCCAGATTCCAACTCAGCTTAAGGAATTGGTTGCAAAGATTTCAGATACTACCTCCTTCATCAGAAGACATGGTCACCTCTTGGGTTTGATCACTTCCAAATTGGACGAGCAGATGATGAGTGTCTTAGTCCAATTCTTTGATCCACTGTACCATTGCTTTACTTTTCCGGACTACCAATTGGTCCCCACCTTGGAAGAGTTCTTCGATCTGCATGGTATCTCTATTCTGGAGCTGACCCCGTTCACAGGTTGGGAAAAGATCCTTTGGCCAGAAGAGATTGCTTCAGCCCTCCATCTGACAAAGGCTGAAGTAATGTCTAATTGGGAAACTCGTAGTGGAGCAAAGGGATTTGTGACTAAATTCTTGGTTGGTAAAGCAAATCAGTTCTGGGAAAGTCTAGACTTCCAGGCGTTTGAAGACATTCTGGCTCTTCTCATATATGGTTTGGTGTTGTTTCCTAACTCGGATGCTTTCGGCGACGTGAATACAATGAAGATTTTTATGTCTGGTAATCCTGTGCCCACTCTATTGGGTGACATTCTTCACTCCCTTTATGCCCGTACTTCTCGGAAGCGGGGAACCCTGATGTGTTGTGCTCCATTGTTGGCGAGGTGGTTTATTTCGCACCTCCCCAAATCAGTTTTAAAGAACAAAGAAGGCATGGGTTGGGCCTATAGGATTATGTCTCTCTCTCATAATGACATCATTTTGACTATCAAGGGTATGTAAGACGTGGCCATTATTGATCGATGTGGGGAATACCCCAATGTTCCACTGATAGGAACCAATGGGGGAATCACCTATAACCCATTTTTGGCCTTATGTCAATTTGGGCGAGCTAGAAGAGAAGGACCTCATGAGTTACTGATGCCGAGCATTGTCTTTGATTTCCAAGGGGATAGTGACGAGCAACGCCGCAGATTCATAAGGGCTTGGGATAGAGTTCACAGGTCTGATCCGCACGAGCTAGGTGCAAAGACTTCTCTTCCGATGGAGCCATATCTCTGATGGGTTCGTATCCGTGCCCAAAAGCTGGGAATGCCGTATGAAGCCGTCTTGCCTATCATTGTTGAGGTTGCTGATGAAGAGGGGGTTGCTCCTACCATCCTACACCCTTACATGCCTACTGACATATGGGCATTAAAGAGATTATGGATGCAGCTGAGAGAAGAGCGGGATACTTATATAGAAAAGTATCACGACCAAGAGCTGAAGATTCAGAAGTTGACAAGACAGCTGGAGAACAAGCGGATCCTCAATGACTATGTCCACACCGAGAAGAAACAACCATGGGAGCACTGGTTGTCTTTTGATCATTTCTAGTTTTGATTTACTTTTCAGTTTTTCTTTCCTGTAAAGTCTTAAAGGCATCTGTTGAACAATCGATTTCAAAGTTTATCTAATAAAAGTGTGTTTCATTTTTTGTTTACGAATTTGAATCTCTCGATGTCTTTGAAATCATATCATGCGCATATCATTTCCATGCACCTCATAACAGGTACCCTTACAGGTTTTTCTCATCTTCTTCGCTGTTTATTTCAACATCATGTCTTCTGAACCATCAATTGAGCAAGCCATCAAGGCTCTATAGGCTCAAAACGCCCAATTCCAGGAACTGTTCATGAGTTTAGATAAGGGTCAGCAAGATCTGAAGGCCCTTATCTTGAAAGAGAAGAAGAAGAAGAAGAAGGAGAAGAAGACGGTCCTGTTCAATATGGATCGCAGATTCGGAAATGACTTGCGAGAAGAGGTTGACTTGACCCCCTCATCTGGAGGGAAAGATAATCAGGAAGAAAGGAGGGCTCCTAGCCCTGTGGTTTCAGACAACGCGACGGACTTTGACGAAGACCAGTATCCTTCGGCTGAGGATAGATACAAGCAACTGGAAGACCGGTTGAGTGTGATGGAAGTTCAGAAAGTGCCTGGTATGGACTTTGGTGATTTAGGTCTGTCATCTGGGGTGGTAATTCCCCACAAATTCAAAGCACCAATCTTTGCTAAATACGACGGGGTTTCTTGCCCGAAACTGCACCTCCGTTCGTATGTAAGGAAGATTCAACCATACACCGCTGACAAGAACCTCTGGATCCACTTCTTTCAAAACAGTCTTTTAGGGACTCAACTTGAATGGTTTTACCAGTTAGAAGGAGCTAGTATCCGTAATTGGGAATATTTGGCCGCTGCTTTCTATAAGCAGTACCAATACAATGCCGACCTCGCTCCCACGCGTACCCAACTCCAGGGTATGTCAATGGGTGCGGGTGATGGTTTCAAAGATTATGCTCATAAGTGGAGGGACCTCGCTGGAAGAGTGCAACCACCCTTGGCTGATCGGGACCTTGTGGATATGTTTCTGGGGACCTTGTCTGGTCCGTATTTTAACCATCTGATTGGAAGTTCATCATCCGGGTTTACAGAGTTGATTATGACCGGGGAAAGGATCGAGGCTGGTATTAAATCCGGTAAAATACAGAAGGGTGCTTCATCAGGAACTGAGAAGAAGCCTTTTAAGAAGGAGTTCACTACTGTTTATAGTTCAAAAAGTCAGAATAGACCTGAACGCCACCAAGCTGTTAATGCGGTGGTTATATCAAGACCTGTTGTTGCACCTCAATGCAACAATCAGCCAAGGGCCGAAATACCTCGAAGACAATTCACTCAGCTCAACATGACTTTATCCCAGATTCTGCCGCATTTATTAAAGACCAGTCTAGTGATTCCAAGGGAGGCCCCGAAGAATCCAAATACAACATCACCGAAGTACAACCCTAATTCCCGTTGTGCTTTTCACTCTGATAGCCCGGGGCATGATACTGATGACTGCTGGGTCTTGAAGAACAACGTACAGGACCTGATTGATGCCAAGGAGATCGAGTTTGGAGCACCAGAAAAGCCTACACATGATGCAGGGGTGAATGCTATCGGGGATGACGATGATGAAGAGTTTGATATTGAAAATTGGATCTATCCTACTACTTATGGTGGACTAAGCAACTGGATGGCAAAGGACTTCATCCTAATTTCTTTTGTTACCCATTAATGAGACTTTTGTTTTGTATTTGTAACAGACAATGTTTTAAGCTTTTTGGCCCGATGTCTTACCCGAGGCACTGTGGCTTCATTTGTGAGGGCTTTATGTGTGTCATCTACATATATCATTAATAAAAGCATTGGACGTTTTTTGCATTTCAAATTTTGCGCTCCTTGTTTTTCTTTTATTATATATTGCAAAATAGCAATTTTACACACACTCACATATCATGATCTACATCCACTCTGGATCTCACTGGTAACGACTCTGCTACTGCCAGTTATGACTTCGAAAGTCCGATCAACTTAGCCAAAGACGAAGGTGAAGATGATTGTGAAGTGTCGGGTGAATTTGCTAGACTATTGCTTCCAAGAAGAGAGGGCCATACTACCTTCAAGGCACCATTTCTGATGCCTTTAAGACACCATTTCTGGCCGAAAAGAGCATGCTATTTACTGCTTTAGCAAAATTTTTACTGACTGTGAGACCCAATACTCATTGCTCGTGAGAACTTGTTGCGCTTTGGCATGGGCTGCTCGCTGGCTGAGACAATACATGCTGGCTCATAATACCCTTTTGATACCAAAAGATGTGAATGTATTGACAACTCTGTGGCCTTTTGCAAGGTGGGGCATTGATATGATCGGCGAGATCAGACCTACAGCGTCCAACGGGCATCGTTTCATCCTGGTAGCAATTGATTACTTTACGAAGTGGGTTGAAGCAGCTTCCTTTGCTACTGTAACCAAGAACGTTGTGGCACGGTTCATTCGGCACAATCTTATCTGTCGATATGGTGTACCCGAGAGGATCATTACAGACAATGGTACTAATCTCAACAATAAGATGATCACCGAGCTCTGCAAGCAGTTCAAGATACATCATCATAACTCTTCTACCTACCGGCCGAAGATGAATGGGGCTGTAGAAGCGGATAATAAGAATATCAAGAAGATTGTGCAGAAGATGACGGTGACATACAAAGACTGGCACGAGATGTTACCGTTTTCTCTTCATGGGTACCGTACCTCAGCGCGGACGTCAATAGGGGAAACACCCTATTCCTTGGTATATGGTATGGAGGCAGTCTTGCCCATAGAAGTTCAGATACCCTCTCTCTGGATTATGAAGGATGCAGGTTTGAGCGAGGATGACTGGATTCAGACCCAGCTTGATCAGCTGAACTTAATTGACGAAAAGAGACTTACTGCTATTTGTCATGGTCAGACGTATAAAAACGGATGATCAAGGCATTTAACAAGAAAGTTAGAAGACAAGAGTATCAAGTTGGGGACTTGGTTATCAAGCGCGTCATACTACCTCAAGGTGATTCCAGGGGCAAATGGACCCCTACTTACGAAGGGCCATTTGTGGTTAAGAACATCTTCTCAGGAGGAGCTATGATTCTAACCACCATGGATAGTGACGACTTTCCTCACCCCGTCAATGCAGACATAGTGAAAAGATACTACGCATAATCAAAGACCCGCTAGGTCGACTGGCCTAGGCAAAAATAAGGGCTTCCCGGTGAACCAAAAGGGTTCGGGCAAAAATAAGGGATGAAAACAAAAAATCGTACACCCGGCAAGTCGAAAACCCGAAAGGGCGACTTGGGCAAAAAAGGGTATCCCGGTGGACTGAAAACCCGAAAGGGCGGTCCAGGAAAAAATTAGGGATCAAAGTGTAACACAATGTCTCATTGAATCGCCTTGCAACCAGACTTTGGTATCAACTATCAAGCTCGGACGGCACTAATCAATCCGATCTAGTTTCAACCCAATAGCAAAGTGATGAGATACTCGAGGACATAAAGGCAATAGAAGAGTTGGAACCCAATGGGATTATTCACATAGCTGTTTTGTTTAGTTTTTCATAAATTGTGTAAATTCTATTATTCGGCCGCGTTCTCTTACTAGGACGTCAGCCTCTTGTACAAAAACGCCTATTTACAGGCCAAACTTCAAAATCAATACAATTCATTTTTAGAGAAATTTCAAACCGCCTTTCCTTTTTCTGTTTTGTTTTGCAAAGAACGTCCAATGTTCATTTTTGATATATGCATTTGACATTAATTGCTTCTCATAAATATTTACATGCAAAACAAAAGACGATTACTGGTAATATCAGAAACAGGGGCAATAGAAATTGTCCAAAGCTTTACAGTTGCTCTATTCACCAAGTACAAAGGTAGATTAAGCTGAAGAATAAGGGACAATGTACTTTCACTCCCTGCAGAGTAAGACAATGATGATAGATATCCCCAGCTGAGACTTACAACTGTGAATGAATCGGTAATATTCTCCCCAAGCAGAGTTTATCTACAATCAACACTGAAAAGGCTTAATATCCCCGACAGTCTTAATACTCCCCAACAGAGTATAAGAATATTCCCCGACAGAATACAAAATATCCCTAGTGAAGTTTGAAATTTTTCCCAGTGCAATCTGAAGAAGCTTCCCCAGTGGAGTTTAGAAAATCATCCCCAGTAGACCCTGGAAGATTGTCCCCAGCAAAACTCAAAGGATTATCCCCATTAGAGTCTAAAAGGTGATCCCCGATGAAGTCGCAACTGAAAGATCATCCCGAGCGGAGTTCATTCCTTTTACAAACAAGAATTCAAATCCCCAACAAGATTCAATATCACCAGCAACGGTAATTTTCCCCCAGCGGAATTTAACGGTGGAATCCTCAACATAACTTCTCTTATCCACAGAGTAATCTCCCCATCAGTTTATTCCCCAACGGAGTTATCCTCTCCTGCAGGTTTATTCTTACAATCATCTTCATTCGCTATCCCCAGCAGAAATGAAGAATTCAGCTCTTCTCTCCAGCAGCTATCCGGGATTTATTTTCCCCAGCTAAAACATTACATTTCCATACATCATGATACATGCATATACGCATCATACAACACAATCTCATTTATTTTGAGAACATCATTGCTTGATATATATCATGCATTTCATATGACTGACCTTTACCTTTTAAGAAGGATGCAGTTAAGTTCTCAGCTATGTCGAAGACCTGACCGGTTCTTAAATCTCAACTGAATTATTCTCGGTTGAATTATAGATAAGGTTCTAAATCTCGACAATTTTCCTCTGTCGAAGTGTGGACGAGTTCTAAAATCTCAACAGAATTATCCTCCGTTGAAGACCAGACAGTCCTAGATCTTAATGAAGATGTTTCCCTCAGTCGAATACATGACCGGTTCTTAAATCTCAACTGAATTATTCTCGGTTGAATTACAGATAAGGTTCTCAATCTCGACAATTTTCCTTCGTCGAAGTGTGGACGAGTTCTAAAATCTCAACAGAATTATCCTCCATTGAAGACCGGACAGTCCTAGATCTTGATTATGTTTCCCTCAGTCGAAGAACTGACCGGTTCTTAAATCTCATCTGAATTTATTCTCGGTTGAATTTCAGATAAGGTTCTCAATCTCGACAATTTTCCTCCGTCGAAGTGTGGATGAGTTCTTAAATCTCAACAGAATTATCCTCCGTTGAAGACCAGACAATCCTAGATCTTGATGAAGATGTTTCCCTCAGTCGAAGACCTGACCGGTTCTTAAATCTCAACTGAATTATTCTCGGTTGAATTATAGATAAGGTTCTCAATCTCGATAATTTTCCTCCGTCGAAGTGTGGACGAGTTCTAAAATCTCAACAGAATTATCCTCCGTTGAAGACCAGACAATCCTAGATATTGATGAAGATGTTTCCCTCAGTCGAAGAACTGACGGGTTCTTAAATCACAACTAAATTATTCTCGGTTGAATTATAGATAAGGTTCTCAATCTCGACAATTTTCCTCCGTCGAAGTGTGGACGAGTTCTAAAATCTCAACAGAATTATCCTCCGTTGAAGACCAGACAGTCCTAGATCTTGATGAAGATGTTTCCCCCCGGTTGAAGTACGAACAAATTCTTAAAACTCAGCAGAGATGTTCTCTCAGCTAAGGTACAGGAAAGTTCCTAAATCTCAACAAAGATTAGGCTTCCCCAGCGGAATCTTCCACAACAACAGGTATGCAAGTTCTCACTAAGGAATCTCTTATGCGATCGACACTCCTGCAGATGGCATCTTTAAGCCCATCATCCCGCCAGCAATCTCAAAATGGCATCTGTAAGCCCATTCTTGACATCACCAGGCTGATACCACTTCATGCGAGTGCAAATTTCTTGGCACTCTAGTGTTCAATCATCTTCCACCTTCGGATCACGAAAGGCACGAAAGCCAATCTACATCCTCAGGTTTAAGAAGATTGAACAGGGGCAGTTGTTGTACCCCAAAATTTTCCCTCTCATATTTCCCAAAACATTGCAAGAAAAATCTTCAAGTTGCTCAAGTTTGCTCAAGAGTGGGTCAGACAAGTCATCTCCTAAGGCAGTCTACCCCAAGTTAGGGTTTTGTGTTGCACCAAGATCCTTGAGTCCAAATGACCTCAAGTTCTCCCAAATGTCCTAATATGTTCTCAAGGTCATTCATGTCAAGTTCCAAGCCTTGCAGAGGAGGTTTTCTCAGTCAATTGCTCAAATGGTCCAAAAATCGACTGTGCTAAGGAAAAAGTATAAACAGTCAAACTTCAAAAAAATTTGTCAACATTCTCATTTTGAAGGATATTTCATCATTTGATCAAAGGTTGATCATGATTCATCAAGGATTGCTCAAAATTCATCAAGACTCAAAAGTTGCTAAATTAGGGTTTTGTAGGAAAAGTCAAACCAACTTTGACCAAGCATAACTTTCTCATACGTTTTGATAAATGACCCATCCAAAGCTCATTGTGAAGAGGATGTAATTTACTACAATCCATATTCATACCCCAAGATCAGAAAATGCACTCACAAGAAGTTATAAATTTGTACATTATAGGTCATTTTTGAAAGTCAACAAAAACACCTTTTTTGCCAAAGCTTATAAATTGAGCATGGAACATCAAAATGAGATGAGACAAAAAGGGTTGGTTATAGGATATCTCAAGATTTCTAAAAAGTCCAAGAACACCTCCAAAAGTTCAAAATTGAAGAAGTTATGCATTGTTGAAGTTGGACATTTTTGCAAATTTGCCAAAAGTTAACTATCCCCAAAACATCAAAATTTGTCAAATGGGCCCATTCTTTTCCACTTGATTTGAGCTTGCATCATTGTCCACGTGTCCTAGCTTCATCCATAAGCCCATATCTTATTTTTATTATTTAATTTTATTTTTTATTGAATTTATTCATTTTTAATCAAATTAAATCATATTAAATCCAAACATTGATTACCTAAGATATTTTTGGTTGTTTCAGGTCTTAATTGTCATCTTTAGCATCATCAAACTCAGATCACACCATATCATGTACAAAAAGATGGAGATTTGGCAAATTTGGAAAGGTTTAAAGGGTGAATCAAATTAAATCCCAATGCATTGATTTAGAGAGATTCCATCCAAAATTGTTACCCTAGCACCTTGTACAATACATAAGCATAAGAGGCACACGAAAATAGAGGTGGGAGGCTGCAGAAAAAGGCAAGACAAAAGTTGCAAAATTCACTAAAAAGTTTGAAATCAAAATCATACTTAGAGACGTTTTCAGAAGCAGAGACCAATCCCAATCGATTCCTGGGTGATCACACAACCTTCCTGGATCAAAAGCACACGTCCTCAGGCCTTCAAAAGCAATGTAAGTGTCACGATAATCACCTTGGTTCTTGAATTCGTGATTCATCATTCTTGCATCATTTGAATAAATCATTGGCATATTTATACTCCTCACAACATTTGCAAACGTTTGGCAATATCCAATTGCGTTTTTCTGGCCTAAATGAGGAACCCCTATAGCTAGGGTTCTTCGTTTGTATTTTGGGGTTTTCTTTTTCAGGAAAAATTAGGACTCAAGAAGGGCATAGTGTTGATCAGGGAGCCAAGGCGAATTCAGCCATGATTTTGGAATTGATTTATGAGGCCTAGGGAAGATTTTAGAGCAAGCTTGCGCATTTAGCTGCGGATCCAAATCCGCAGGTAAAATTACAGTAGTGGAAGGACAGGGACGAAGAGCTGGCATGCTCTGATTGGCCCGTTCAAATGTTTTTACGCGCATTTTTATTTTCTGACCAATAATTGCTTTTTTGATATGTACAAAGATAAAATAACTCACTTAGATCACCTTTAACATTACAAAGATAAAATAACTGAAAACGACACACTCGCACATGCGCACTCTTCGGGTACACCTTACTTGGTTGCCTTCGTACGCGGTCATTGAGTATAGGTCACTTTAGAGGTTTCCCTCATGTCTAAAAGATCATAGTCGCCTCGAAACGGTTGCCTCAGATATGATTGCCTCAAAACAAATGATCTAAGACATTAGGGTTACCGCTAAGGCGTCCTAACATTGCTTTAGTGACCGTATGTCCCTCATTCGAATTGACCCTCAAACTCCAACGACGATGCTACCTATTAACTAATAGTGGGCTAACATTGTCTAAAGGAAGTTAGCATAGAACGATTCCTTTTTCGAGCAGGTAGATATTTCTTTGATACTTTCTCATCCAATTTTTTTTTTCACACTTACACTCCTTTTCAAACAAAGTTTTTTTTAAAACACTTCATTACACTCTTGAGGACAGAAGCAGGAGTTAAATCGAAGTTTTAAAACAAAAAGCTTTTTCAAACCCACAAGCACAAAGAAAACATTTTGAAAATGATGAGAAAGTACCTAAGAGCCCATGGATAACCACTGATAGAAAGGGTGCTAACACCTTCCCTTTCTATAATCTACCCCCCGAACCCGAGAAATATCTCGAAAAAGGAATTTTTCTGTGCTTTTTTCCTTTCCTTGTTGGATAAAATAAAAGTCGGTGGCGAATCTTGCTTACCGCGACATTTTGCGAAAACAAACGCAAAACGCAAACCAGCATCCAAAAAACAGTCAGTTCTTTCCCACCGTATCACAACAGTCTGTCCGGAACTCAACTTGATTGGTTTTATCAGCTAGAAAGAGCCAATGTTCATAATTAGGAAGATCTTGCTGCTGCCTTTTACAAACAATACCAATACAATGCATACCTTGCTCCCACCCGTACTCAACTCCAGAGTATGGCCATGGTTTCAAGTGAAGGCTTCAAAGACTATGCTCAAAATGGGAGGGACTTAGCAGGAAGAGTCCGGCCACCCATATCTGAAATACAGTTAGTAGACATGTTTTTGGGAACCCTGTTCGGTCCTTTCTTTAATCACTTGATTGGGAGTTCCTCGATAGGTTTTACCGAATTGATATTGACTGGAGAAAGGGTGGAATCTGGGATAACAAATGGGAAGATTCAAAAAGAAGCATCCCCTCCTCCTGTAAGAAAACCATTCATTGGAAAAAAACAAGTTGTTGTTGTATATCCTTAGAGAAATCAAGATAGGAATGAACACCGTCCAATGGTGGGGGTTGTCATGATTCTTAAACCTGCACCTACTTAGCAAAGAAGCAACCAGCCAAGAAAAGAAAGACCAGTCAGACAGTTCACCCAAATTAATATGACACTATCTCAAGTATTGCCACATTTGTTAAGATCCAATCTAGTGACTTTGAAAGAAGCTCCAAAGAATCCTAACACAACCTCTCCTCATTATCATCCTAATTCCCGTTGGGCATACCATTCTGAGAGTCCCGACCATGACACGTACAACTGTTGGGCTCTGAAAAACGAGGTACAAGACCTTCTTGAAGCCAAAGAGATTGAATTTGATGTGCCAGAAATCCCCAATGTTATCACTGCCCCTATGCCCAAGCACGACCGTGATGTCAACGCCGTTGAGGAAGATATGTTTGTTACTTTGGTTGATGAACTTGTGACCCCACTCTTGACTATCAAAAAGAACTTTTTGAATGCCGGTGTATTCCCAGGTTGTGATGAAAGATGTCATTTCTGTTTATCCTCTCTGACCAGCTGTCATTTGTTAAAAGCATACGTTCAATTCCTAATAGATGACAAGGAGATTTTATCGAGAAGACTTTTATTCCAACTGTTTCTTATAATGATGTTTCCAAAGTGACCATTTCTGCCAATTCTTCAAGGGTCTCCACCAAAAGACCCGTTAGAATTACATAAGTTCCTAAAGTAGCTCTGTTGATAATTACAATGCTTGGACCAATCCCGTATTCGTCAGACAAAACCGTCCCATAGAATTATGGAGGTGGTGTCTACTATCATGGTATCAAGCAAGATTGGCCAGCTGCTGAAAGTTCAAGTTCTGAGAAAGTTGACTCTGATATCAGTAACATCGCAGGGACTAGCAAGATAACCCGAAGTGGAAGGGTATTCTCTCCAGAAATTACTCCTCCAAAAGCTATTTCTGGACCTGTAATCATTCTTGTTGTTGTTGCTCCTCCAAAGGCTATTCCCAGTCCTGCAATCATCTCTGCTAGTACTCCTATTGACAAAACTGATGTAGTCCCTGTTATCACCCCTACTGACATTCCCACTACCGAGTCAGTCGAGACTCGAGGCAAAGATATTTTGGTTGAGCCTGACCGGATGAAGGCACAGTCAGTAGCTATCCCTAAGACCTTTTGAAAAGAGATGGAGGAAATTCTAAAGATTATAAAAAGAAGTGACTACAACATAGTCGAACAACTGGGGCAAACTCCATCAAAAATTTCCATGCTGGCTTTATTGTTATATTCCGAGGCTCCTGCAAAGTCCTTGGTAAAATTCCTTAAAACTGCCCATGTACACCAAGAAACATCTTCCGATCAGTTCCAAGACTTTGTAGCCAGCTTGACCGCAGATAATGGTATAGGTTTTTCGGATGCTGATTTAATGCCAAGAGGGAGGAAGCATAACGAGGCATTACATGTCTCAGTTGAATGCAGGGGCACGACTTTGGCTCATGTCTTGGTTGATACTGGTTTATCTCTGAATGTGTTGCCTAAAAAGGCTCTTGATAGGATTGACTGTCAAGGATTGACCTTGAAACCTAGCAACATAGTAGTGAAGGCCTTCGACGGCTCAAAAAGGATGGTGCATGGGGAAGTGGACATCCCCATAAAAGTTGGAACTCAAACATTTGATTCAACTTTTTATGTAATGGATATTCTCCCTTCATATTCCTTCTTATTAGGCCGAACGTGGATTCATAATGCTGGTGTCGTTACCTCTACGTTACATCAAACGCTGAAATATTCAACTCAAGGGAAAATCATCATTGTTCATGGAGAAGAAGAGTATATGGTCAGCCATCTAAATTCCTTCAGATATGTGGAATTAGATGGTGAATTTATTGAAACTCCATTCCAGCACTTTGAAGAAGTCCCGTAAATTGTGGCAGTAACCAAGGTTGTTTCTCAAGTCCCAAAGATTACGAGGCCTCCGATCAAGATGCTATCTTTGAAAGATGCCAAGGCAGTGAACGAAGAAGGTTGGTGCACTATTTGGGGCCAACTCCCAGATATCCCATACAAATCTGACAAATTTGGTTTGGGTCTCACTTCAGGAGCCCAGAAAGTTGTACGCTGCGCTCGTGCCGGAGGACCAATCTTGAAGATCTGCAACCACAAATTCAACACAGTGGAGGATGATGAAGACAGCTATAACCTGGAGGATTGGATTTTCCCAATGGTCAATGGAGGGCTCAGAAACTAGGAAGCTAGAGATTTTATCTCGATCACTTTTATCCAACAGTAATTTATCTTTAAATTTTGTCGGACCTGTAATATTAAACAATTCAGACTCTTAAAACCTTGTGTCTTACCCGAGGCACAATGGTCCATTTGCAAGGGTTCCATCTGACATTAATGAATCATAGACGTTTTTGCATACAAACTTTGTGCTCTTTGTTTTTCTTTTTACATTTTCATTTCTTTCAAAGATAGTTATACTCTTACACACACTCACATTCAAAATGCAGATTTACGTCCATTCGGGATCCCATGGGTAACGATTCTGCTATGGCCTTCTGTGATTCTGAAAATCTAATCTACTAAGCCGAAGAAGAAGGTGACGAAGTTTGTGAAGTACTAGGGGAACTCGTCGGGTTACTACAACAAGAACAGAGGACCATACATTCCCACGAAGAACCAGTGGACACAATTAACCTAGATATCGAAGAAGATAAGAGAGATGTAAAGGTGGGTGCCAATCTGGAACCTAGTGTCAAAGAGCGTCTAATTCAGTTTCTATACGATTATGTTGAGGTCTTTTCTTGGTCGTACAAAGATATGCCAGGACTTGATACATACATCGTAGTACATTGTCTACCTATAAAAGAAGACTTCCCACCGGTAAAACAAAAGGTTCGTCGCATGCGACCAGACATGTCAGAGAAGATCAAGGAGGAAGTCATGAAACAATTCAAAGTCGGATTCTTGGATGTCACTTCCTATCCACAATGGGTTGCCAATGTTGTTCCCGTGCCCAAAAAGGACGGCAAGGTAAGAATGTGTATGGACTACCGATATTTGAATAGGGCAAGCCCTAAGGATGATTCCCCACTTCCCCACATTGATATTCTATTTGAAAATACGACATAGCATAAAGTGTTTTCCTTCATGGACGATTTCTCAGGCTACAACCAAATCAAAATGGCGCCTGAGGACATGGAAAAAACAACCTTTGTCATACAATGGGGCACTTTCTGCTACAAGGTTATGCCATTTGGGTTGAAGAACGCTGGGGAAACCTATCAGCCTGCCATGGTAGCTCTATTTCACGACATGATACATCATGAAATAGAGGTCTATATGGACGACATGATAGACAGATCTCAAACAGAAGAAGAGCATCTTGGTCATTTGCATAAATTATTTGAGAGGCTAAAGAAATACAAGCTGAGGTTGAACCCTAATAAATGCACATTTGGGGTGAGGTCTGGTAAACTCCTAGGCTTTATCGTCAGCGGTAAAGGTATTGAAGTAGATCCTGCCAAGGTGAAAGCAATACAAGAAATGCCTGATCCTTGTACTGAAAAGGAATTCAGAGGGTTCTTGGGACGATTAAACTACATTGCCAAATTCATTTCTCACCTAATAGCTACTTGTGAACCAATCTTCAAATTACTAAAGAAAGATCAAGTAGTCAAATGGAATGACGAGTGCTAAACTGCTTTCGACAAGATCAAAGAGTACTTACAAGAGCCTCCTATTTTGATGCCACCAGTTGAGGGAAGACCATCGATCATGTATCTAACTATTTTGGAAAATTCAATGGGGTGTGTGATGGGGCAGCATGACGAGTCTGGCCGAAAAGAGCATGTTATTTATTACTTGAGCAAAAAGTTTACCGATTGTGAAACCAGATATTCACTGCTCGAGAAAACTTGTTGCGCTCTGGCATGAGCTACTCGCCGGCTAAGACAGTATATGCTGACCCATACTACCTTATTGATATCTAAAATGGATCCAATAAAATACATCTTCGAGAAACCTGCTCTCTCTGGGAGAATAGCGAGATGGCAGATGATCCTGACAGAATATGACATACAGTATACTACCCAGAACGCAATAAAGGGCAGTGTACTAGCTGATCACCTTGCTCATCAAGTTATTGATGACTACCAGTCCATGAAGTTCAAATTCCCAGATGAAGACATCATGATGGTAAACAACTGTGAAGAATTCAGACCATATGACGGACCTGAACAAGGATCCCGATGGACCCTGGTTTTTGATGGGGCATCCAACACACTCGGTAATGGTATAAGTGTTGTATCCATATCTCCTGAAGGGTGTCATACTCCCTTTACAGCAAGACTCTGCTTCAATTGTACAAATAACATGGTAGAATACGAAGCGTGCATTTTTGGTCTCAAAGTTGCCATAGATTTGGGGATCAAATCCTTAAATGTATTCGGAAATTCAGCTTTGGTCATCAACTAGATCAAAGGGGAATGGGACACCAAACACCCTAACCTTATCCCCTACAAAGAACATGTGTTGACATTGATCCCACATTTTGAGAAGATTACCTTCGAGCATTTCCCGCGAGAAGAAAATCAGCTAGCAGACGCACTAGCCACAATGTCATCCATGTTTAAACTTAAATTGGATAACGAGTCTCCCCAGATCACCATTGAACGAATGGATGAACCAGCTCACTGTCACGAGATTAATACTGAAGAAGTAGTGGACTGACCTTGGTTTCATGAAGTCAAGAGGTATCTCGAGGCTCAAGAATATCTGGAAAGAGCTTCAGTCAATGATAAGAAGTTCTTAAGGAGATTCTCTGCTAAGTTCTTCCTTAATAATGACATTCTTTACAAACGCAACCATGACTCTATTTTGCTCGGTTTCATAGACAAGGTTGAGGCAGAAAAGATTATGGCTGATATGCATGAAGGCACTTTTGGCACCCATTCCAGTGGGCATACGATGGCAAAAAAAAATCCTACGGGCAGGTTATTATTGGTCTACCATGGAAGCATATTGCTATCAACACTCTCGAACCTGCCACAAGTGTTAGATCTATGCTGAAAAGGTGCACGTACCTCCAGTTCCTCTGAATGTCTTGAAGGCTTATTGGCCCTTTTCTATGTGGGGCATCGACATGATTGGGGAAATCAAGCCAACGGCCTCTAGTGGAAACCGCTTCATCTTGATGGCCATTGATTATTTCACAAAGTGGGTTGAAGCGGATTCTTTCGCTTCTGTTACCAAAAATGTTGTAGCCCGGTTCATCAAACAGAATCTCATCTATCGTTACGGTATCCCGGAGAGGATCATCACAGACAATGGTACGAATCTAAAAAATACTATGATCACCGCCCTGTGCGAGCAATTCAAGATCCAGCATCACAATTCTTCCCCTTACCGGCCAAAGATGAATGGTGTTGTCGAAGCCGCAAATAATAACATCAAAAAGATCATACAGAAAATGATAGTCACGTACAAAGACTAGCATTAGATGCTACCATTCGCTCTCCACGGTTATCGTACTACGACACGCACATCAACCGTGACAACACCCTACTCTCTGGTATACGGCATGGAGGTTGTCTTGCCTATTGAGGTCCAGATCCTCTCTCTGAGAATCATGAAGGATGCAGGTCTAAACGAAGACGATTGGATCCAGACTCGACTTGATCAATTGAATTTAATTGATGAGAAAAGGCTTATTACTATCTATCACGGTCAAATGTATCAAAAATAGATGATCAAGGCTTTCAACAAAAAGGTCATACGCCAAGTGTATCAAGTTAGGGATCTGGTGATCAAACGTATCATACTACCGTAGGGTGATCCCAGGGGAAAATGGACTCCTACATACGAAGGACAATTTATGATCAAATACATATTCTCTGGTGGAGCCATGATCTTAACCACTATGGATGGCGATGACCTTCCGCATCCTGTGAATGCAGGCATAGCCAAAAGATACTATGCATAAGAGACCCACTAGGTTGACACACCTAGGAAAAACAAGGGCATCCCGGTGAACCAAAAAGGTTCGGGCAAAAATTAGGGATAAAACAAAAAAAATTTGTACACCCGGCAAGTTGAAAACCCGAAAGGGCGACTTGGGCAAAAAAGGGTATCCCGTTGGACTGAAAACCCGAAAGGGAAGTCTAGGAAAAAGTTAGGAAATTAAAGCGTATGACTATGTCCCATTGGATCACCTTACGGACAACTTGAAAACTCGACGATTATGATCAATTCAATCAGCTTCGGACAAGGCAACAAATAGATAAGATGCTCAAAGACACGAAGGCTATAGAAGAATGGGAACCCCATGGGATTATTTCACATAGCTATCTTTTCTTTGTATCAAATTTTCATTTTTTACGACAGAATTCTCTTAATAGAATGTTTGTCTCATTGTACAAAAACAATTACTCAAAGTCAATACAAAGTTATCCCTTTGAAAATACAAAACTATCTGTTTTTCTTTACTCTTATGTTTTGTTTACAAAAACGTCCAATGACTTATTTTTGAACATATGCATTTGAACGTACCTACCGTTTACAAATGAACAAAATAGAAAGACAATCTCTAATGGCTTTAAGAAATAGGGAAATATCTCTAAGATATTTCCATAAAATCCCCCACAATATGCATTTTAATCCCCAGCAGAACAAGACTTCCAGTTATCACTCCACGATAGAAGTCGCCAAAATTCTCAGGATTTCCCAACATGATTTTACAAGCAGTACACGGCATTTCCCTTACAACAAAGTTTATTTCTCTAAGTGGAAATTCATCAACACTTCAAAACATGAAGACTTGCACTCTGTATCCTTAGCAGCAGTCAGGGATTTATTTTCCCCAATCCAACAAATAGTACAGAAAATTATCTCACATGCGCATACATCACATCCATATATCATAAACATCAATAACACGAATGCATGAATCACAATCTCATTATACCATGCATTTCATACAACATGACATGGCATATTAGCTAACATTTTAACCTTTTTAGGATAAGTTTAATCAACATCTACCATGAACAATGTTCAAAGGATTTTCAGATATAGTTAAGATACACTCTGGATACGGATGCCATCCTGATACTCATTCAGATTCAGCTTTCAGATACAGTTCAGATACGCTCTAGACACGAATGCCATCTTGATACTCATTCAGATTCAACTCTCAGATACAGTTCAGATACACTCCAGACACGGATTCCACCTGATACTCATTCAGATTCAACTTTCAGATATAGTTCAGAAACGCTCCAGACACGGACGCCATCTGATACTCATTCAGTTTTAGCTTACAGATATGGTTGAGCAATCATTTCTGGTTGGCATCTACAAGCCCATCTCCAACAAATTTCCATCATCCCTCCAAATTGCATATTTAAGCCCATTTCATATACCATCAACCATCACATCACCGAGTGCAAATTTCTAGGCACTATAATGTCCAATCATCTTCCACCTTCGAGTCACGAATAACAAAACTCTCCAATCTAACTCTTCAGGCTTAAGAAGATTGAACATGGTCAGCTGTTGAATCCCAAAATTTGCCTTTTAATTTATCAAGAATTTGCTTAAAAGATCTCCTTTGGCTCAAGACTGCACTAGGGTTGATCAGCTCAAGACACCTCCTTAAGCACTGATGACCAAAATTAGGGTTTGAGATTGCACAAGGATATTTAAACTTCCAATGATCCATATGACTTTCATGGATCATTATGGGCCCTCAATATTACTCATGTCATGTTTCAATCTTTGGATCACACTTTTGCTCAATCAATTGAGCAGTTGACCTAAAAACAATTGTATTAGGGAAAAAGTCAACTGTGGCCAATTTACAGTCAAACATCATAATTTTTTATCCACATAAACATTTTAAACTCATATGAATCATTTTATCAAGTTTGGACCACAATTCCTCAAGAAATTTGATCAAATCTTCAAAAGGGCAAAATGGTCAAAATTAGGGTTTTTACTAGGAAAGGGCAATTTCTGATTTTTGACCTAGAAAATAATCAATTGGTTTAAGGCATGATATCAAGAGTCCAATTGCATCATTTTTACCTAATGACATGGCTCAAAACATTGCTCAAGTCCAATGGATTGACAGATGAATTTTCAGTAAATTGATCAAAAGTCAAATTGTATACTGAAAAGTCAAACTTTGACTTTTTGGTCAAAATCAAATGTCAAAGATCACAAATCATCAAAGTATGTCAAAATATGAAACTTATTCATCAAGAAATCAAAAATTCAAGATTTCAGTTTGAAAAGTTAAAATTTCTAAACTTAGAAATTTTTCTAAGTATTGGAAATTTCTTATTTTTTCACAACCTTGAGCAAAATTTTCACCATGATGCAAGATGATTCAAAAGAAACTTTAAACATGAAATTTATATATCTCCATGAAATCTACAACATTTATTTACACAACTCCTTCCAAAAGTGCTTGGATCTCAAGTTATAATTTTAAGAACACATGGTCATGAAACAAAACACTTAGGGAAATTTTGCCCTAATTTGGTCAGGATTTTGACCTAACTTCATGGAACTTTTTCATATAGTTCCAAGGGAATTTTTCAAATTTTATTCAAAGAGGGGTTGTATAGCACATTGCAAGCTTTCCAAAATGTCCAAGAACTCCTTGAGATCATTTTTGAGTAGGGAGAATCGAAGAGATGACGTTAGGGTTTTCACACTTGAATTACAAGTCATTTTGTGATGAACAAGATTCAAAATTCAAACTTATGCTACATAACCTCTACTTTGCAGGCCTCAAACCTGTTAAGCACTCCATAATTAATTTCTTGCATAGCTGTTAGAGGTCTCAATTCAAGCATTCAATGCAAGGCCATGCTTTATATCCATTTTGGGAAGAAAGTGTACAATGCCATTTTGATAAAGTAGCTTTTTGCATAAAACTTGTTCTTGAGCCTTACACTTGTTTTCTTCTGATGATACAAGTCCCATAACTCAAGAGAAGTTTATCTAGACACTTACAGTCACTCATCCCATGCTTGTACTTACTCTTGAAACTTGTTTTCCCACTTTTCTTGAAAATCAAGTAACATAGCAATTAGCTTGTAACTTGTACTTATGACTCTCCAAAGCATTCAAGACCTTTTGATTATACATACACAAGTCATTTGCCACAAATCCCACGCATGCTTAAGCCCTAAAAACACCAAGAACACAGAATCACCAAAAATACCTCAAAACTTGCCATTTCTGAGTTTTGAATCTAATCTCCAAATTTGCTCGTGCGTTTCTTGGCCTTTTACTTTCAAAAGCTTCTAAATAACATACATAAACAATTCCAACACCTTCAACACCACTGTAACACCTCCATCATCGTCCACCATTTTCAAAAACAGCATCTTGACTTCTCCACTCCTCAGGCACTTTCAGCTCAAGTTAAACATCACATTAGCTTCCTGGGAACTTGAGGAAGCTAATCCAATCATTGGAACTCACTAAAAGCTACTCAAACTCAAAACATGATACCCTCTTGCAAGATAAGTTATCTCAACTTTGAACTTTTCATACAAGCATCATTAATGGTTTATTTGTGAATGAAAAATGTAGATATCATTGCCCTAAAGCTAACCATGTCCATAGTTTTCATTTATATTTCTTGAGCTTAGATAATTTTAAGATTGAAGTTTCTGAAATTTTTAGGGTTCAAATTAGGGCCATTAAAATTCATTCTTGTCTTTGATCTATAATTTTATTGCTTTGCATTTCTGAAATCGTGAGGAAATTTGCTACAAGTTTCCTGTTTACATTTTTCATTTTTGTTGAGAATTGAATAAGATACACAGGTTCAGGCTAGGCGTGAGGTTGAAGATGAAGTTGGCCTCAGTAACATGTTTACCATATATATTTATGGTGTGATATTAATAAACGGATGTATAGCCACCCCAGTGGTAGAAGCGTGTGCTTGTGACTATAGGGATCTGGGTTCGAGCCCCAGTGGTACCCTTTTCGATTTTTTTTCATATTTTCACATATTCTAACTTTTTTGGCAGCGCTAGGCCTCATCCCCTTGGGCTTTATTTTTTTTCTTATTGCTGACCCCCCTTGCTGGCTATTCACACCCCTGGCCCTTTTTATTTTCTTTTTCTCATTTTTATTTATTTGTTTTCTTAAATATTTTATCTAATACTAAAAAATAAAATAAAAATATAAAAAAAAATTAGATTTATGTTTTGATTTAGTTTATTTATTTTTTACACAAAAAAAATATTTTATTTAATCAGACTTTATTTATTTTTACTAATTGATTTGTAAATTTAATTAGAAACTAGGTTTTTTAGTTATTTTCTTTTACACAAATAAAATATGTTATTTTAAAATATAAGACGACCAAAAATATTTTATAAGACTATAAATTATTTTGAAGACAAAAATACCAAAAATATTCTTCTTATAAACTTAATTTTTTTTAATCAATTAATAGATTAGGGTTTTATTTAAGTTCTTTTCTTAGTAAATTTAGGTCTACTTTTCACTAATTTAATTAATTATTTTTTCCTTTAGTTAATTAGGTTAAAACAAAAACCCTTTTCCCTAAAAAGTCCAAATAAAAGTCCATCTTCTTTCCATTTTATATTCTTGTATATTTATTCATTTTTGTACATTATCCAATTTCAATATTGTTGTAATAGATAACTAGGTTTACTTTCTTACAATCCTCATTTGTAATTTGTACACCCCCATCCCACAAGTGTTGTAATAGCATAGTAATTTTAAATCCCGCAACTTATCGCTTTATATACCAATTCTAGTAATTAGGGTTTGTATGGAAAAACTAAAACCAGTCAATTAGAAAACCCTAATCAAAGACAAAACCAAGCATGAAAAACAATACACTTGCACACAAGCACCCTTAGGGTAAAATCACTTGGTTGCCTTACAAAATGGCCATATTATGCATGTGAGGTATCTTAGAAAAAACAAGCAAAATATAAGATCATAGTCCCTCGATGACGTTATCTATGTTATCTTTCAAATGATCTTAGTCCCTAAAAGAGAATGCTAAGATACCTTGCAACATTTCTAATCATGGTTATACGATGACCCACGCCCGTCCCGTTTACATCCAAAGATAGGGTTACTTACCAAATCAATGGTAAGATAACAATGTAAAATGAAAAAGGAAATGAACATGAAATACTTTTGAGTAGTTATAATGGTCCTAGTTACTTGCTCAATTTCAGAACAAAACATCCTTGCTATTTTCAAAACAAACACCTACACTTTCAAAATATCTTACAAAAACTTGAAAACATTTTCAAAGGATCAAACACTTTGTATACATTCTTACGAACGAGAATTATTACAAAGTTTTACTAAACAATGGCCTCTTTACAAAATACTTTCAAAAACCACACAAAGCACATTTTCAAACAAAAGCCAGTGATCTAGAAAGTAACTAAGAGCCCATGGAAAACCACGGATGAAAAGGGTGGTAATACTTTCCCTTTTCATAATCTACCACCCGAACTCAAGAAACAATCTCAAAGGTCTTTCCTGTGCTTTTTCACCTTTCCTTTTGGATAAAAGAAAAGTCAAAGGCGACTCTTGCTAACCGCAACATATGCGATCAAACTCAAAACACCCAAGTCAGTTCTCCCACCGTATCACACAATGCAACCCGAAAATAAACCGGCCTGCAACAAATTCTTCTTGATAATCAGGAGGGAAGCAGCGAATTCACTTACAATAGAAACATAAAGAAAATCATCAATAGCACTAATGCCTTTGTCGTGCTTTGGCATAGGTGTGATGATCACGTTTGGGGTCTTCGATGGATCAAAATCAATCTCTTTGTTGTCAATTATATCCTGAATTTTGTTCTTCAAAGCCCACCAACTATTGGTGTTGTTCCCATGGCTATTGGAATGGTAAGCACATTTCGCATTTGGATTATATTGAGGAGAGGAGGTGTTGGGATTTTGAGGAGGGTGTGTTACCGTTATTAACTCTGCTTTCATTAGATGTCATAATTCCTGAGATGACGGCATGCTGATCTTTGTAAATTGTCTTCTCGGTGCATCTGGCTTATGTTGATGGTCCTGCTATTGTTGTTGCACAGACGCAGGATTAGAAATTAGCACAACTCCTACAGACTGGTTAGGGTCACCTCTGGCATGACCCTTCTTACCATAAACAGTGTTTGTTTCTTTCTTTTTGTTGAACGCCTTCTTTACAGTACTTGAAGACGCAGCCAGACTGGTTAGTATTAACTCGGTAGAACCAGATGAGATGCTTCCGATCAGATGATTAAAGAAAGGACATGTCAAAGTGCCCATGAACATATCAACCAGCTCCCTGTCAGATAAAGGAGATTTCACTCTTCCATCCAGATCTCTCCATTTTTAGGCATATTATTTAAAACCTTCATTTGAGCCCATAGTCATACTTTGTAGTTGCACACAGGTTGGTGCAAGGTAAAAATTGTATTGATATTGCTTGTAAAAAACACCATCTAGGTCATCCCAAGTATGTATACTAGTTCCTTCCAGCTGATAGAACCATTCTAGTTGTGTCCCTTATAAGCTCTCTTGAAAAAAGTGAATCATAACTTTTTGTCAGCAGTATGGGGTTGGATCTTCTGGATATAAGACCTCAGATGAAGCTTAGGACAACAAACGCCATCATATTTGGAAAAGTATGGACCTTGAACTTGTGAGGGATGACAATCCTCGAGAAAATACTCGGCTCTTCAAAATCCAATCCAGAAACTTTTCAGATTTCCATGGCATTTAGACGATCTTCCAACTGCTTGTATCTGTCATCAGCGGGAGGATATTGCTCATCAGAATAGTCTTCTTCATAATCTTGGACAGCCCCAAGGTTACTTCCCCCCTCATCTTTGATACTTCTACCGTTTTCTTCTTGATTATCATCTTCATTTGATGGGATATCAGAAGCTTGAACCTGTTTGGTGGGACCTTTGAATATTCTCCCCATATTAAGGATACCAGCTGGTTTCCTAGTCTTCTTCTTCTTGGCGATGAGCGCCATCAGCTTTTTCTTCCCCTTGGCTAAGTTTAGGAGCGTCTCTTGGAATTGGGCATTTTGAGCTTGAAGTTCCTTCATAGTTGTTCGAGGGCCATCTTTTGCTAAAATAAACAGCAAGAAGATGAGAAAACCTGTCTTGGGAAAACCTGCTATGTGATGATATGTATGGTATATGAATGCATATGCAATGTTTTCAAGGATCTCGTGAGATTTAAATTTGTTAAACAAAAAGGAAACAAAGAAACTTAGTATTATGTTCAGATTATAATTGCCTTCTAGGCTTACAATGAAAACAAGAGAGTTAAATTATAAAAATCTTGAGGCCCAAGGTATCAAATCTCCCATGGACGCTTCCTCTTTGTGTTGACATATGTGTTAAGGCTCTGCTCTTCGTGGAGTCGTTTTGTCAGCTCTAGCACTTTCTTCTCACTAGCATAGAATTGAGTCTCAAAGGTATCCCTTTCTTTCTTGAGTTGAATCCAGAACTTTTGTAGTTCATCAAAGTCAATAGGCATATCAGGATGAAGAATGGTATAAGGAACATCTCCTTCAACAACAGGTTCTACGATCACTAGTAGGATAGCAGGATATGGCATCATAAGATTTTGAGCACGAGATTGCGCCCATCTGAGGTAAGGCTCCAGAGGAATTGAATTCTTATGCCTCAAATTCCTGCTATCAATCTTATTGATCATGCCCCAAGCACGTATAAACCTTTGATGGTAACTATGATGATTGTTCTCATAGTCAAATATTATACCCTGGATGAGCATATCATGAGGACCGTCTCTTCAAGCATAACCAAACTGACATAGATCTAGGGAAGGGTTGTAAGTGATACCTCCCCTTATGCCAAGGAGTGGAAATTTTTGGAATTCCATGCAACAGTCAATAATAGTGATGTCCTCCTGAGATCAGGAACACCAATGTATATCTGAATGAGTGGGTGACATCACCCTTTCAGACCACCTCAAGCCTTATTCATTCTTCATTATTGATCGGGCGAGGTGCAAAATAAACCACCTGGAAAGTAGAGGTATGCAACACATGAGAGTCCCTCACTTCCTCATAGTACGAGTGTGAAGAGAATGTAGAATATCTCCAAGCAGAGTAGGCATCGGATTATGGGTGAGAAATATTTTGATGGCGTTTACATATGAGTTGGTTCGAGTTATGGAAAAGTACCAAACCGTAGATGAGCAAAGCCAAAATATCCTCAAAAGCACAAAAACTCATGGCATCTAGAAACCATTGAGCCTTCTCTATCAGAAATTTAGGAAGAAAACCCTTGACTCCATTTCTTGTCTCCCAATTAGATACGATGTCCGATCGTTTCAGATGTAAGTTTGTTGTAATGTCTTCAGGTTTTGGAACCTATTCTGGACCGGTGAAAGGTATCTGATCAAGAATAGGCACTCTGAGTAACTTAGAGAATTCTTCCATTGTGGGCACCAACCGTTAACCCGGGAAGGTAAAATAGTGATGCTTAGGATTAAAGAACTGGAACAGAACACTCATCGTGTCTTCTTTGAAATCGGGAGTATCAAAATTGAGTAGATGGCCATGTCTTTTGGTAAATTGAGAATTTTCAGGAACCTTTGAGACTAACTCCTCAAGTTTGGAAGGTATCCTTACGAATTTGATTTGAATAGTGTTTCTGAAAATGGAAGCCATGGCCTGCAACAAAGAACAAAGATAAATCCCTAGATCCTTGAAATGGTTAGTAAAAATGTTATGATGTCATGATGTTATATTTATGTCTAGACAAGAAATAAACACAAATAAATCGCACAAGAGCCTTAGGTTTAAAGGCTTTCATGAGGTCCGTAGGTAAGTACCCTCTTGAAGATAGGGCTACATACCACTCTTTATTGAAGTTTAGTTGGATGTGAAGGCTCATCGGAAGAAACATGTAAGGATGCTTTAGCAGTTTCGTAAGGGACTAGATCATTTTTCGTAGGCAACATCGGAGGGTCATCGAGGGACTATGATATTTTGTATTGAGGGTCTTTTGCTAAAGCATCCCTATGTTCGAGGGACATGACCGTTATTCTGAAAGGCAACGAATTAAGGCTACCCTAAAGGTGTATGTGTGCAAAGTGAGTTTCATTCAGTTATGTTTATCTTGAAATTAGGGTTTTACTATCGGTTGATTTTATCTTGCCATACAAACCCTAATTACTAGCAATTGCATAGAAAATATAGTAGCAGAAAATAAAGGCGGAAGCGTAAACCTAAAACTATTACAAAGCTTTGAGGCAGTTACATAATAGTAAAGAGTGCGAGAAATAAAACCCTAAACTATTACATCCCATAAGCAGTTACATAATAATGAAAAAGAAAGCGGGAAATAGAGACCTAAGCTATTACAAAGGAAATGCGTGACCTATACAACTTGATCTATGAAATTAGAATAAGAAAAAGGAAATAGAATATGTTTTGGCTGATTTTTATGAAGAAAATAGTTTAATGATAATAACTAATAAAAACCTAAAAATTCTAATTAATTTTAGTATTAATTTTTTTTTAATTAATTCAATTAAAATAAATAAATTTTTTAATTGTTATAAAAAAAACGTAATCCTAATTTAATTAGGGTTAGAAAAATATTAGGTTAATTAAAAAATAATTAGGGTTAGCTAATTATTAGGATTAGAAAATAATTAAAAAAATAAAAATAATTGAAAAAAAATAAGAATAAGGTTTAGTAAAAAAGAAACCAAAAAAAATGCCAGGGCTGGGTGTTGAACCCACGCCCTCTTGCTTCACAAGCGCGCCCGCTTGCCACTAGGCCAGCGTGTTGTTGGTGTCAAGAAAACAAACACGCTGCAATACATATGAAACATGTAAAAAGTATGAAAAACAAAGAAATTTTGCAAAAGGCAGGGATTGAACCCACGCCCTAATGCAGTAATGCCTTAACGCGTGCGCTTCTACCACTGGGGTGGCCATACATTCGTTTATTTATTCAAACCAATATATATATAATATAACTCTGATTAGGATGACCAGAGAAGCGTCGAAGCCCTAGCTCTGGTCGTCTTCATTGGCTAGGCGTTTTTCCAAACCTGCAAAATAAAGAGTGTTAGTGATCCAAAGGTACCTTACCCCCTCTATATTGGACCTTGTGAATTTAGTGGTGACCTTAGTTTTAGTTAATTCTCCTTGTACAAATAGATATTGAGAGGATAATGTAAAACAGTGTAATTATGGCAACACGTGATTTTGGCATCATGGGGGCCATGCGATGGTTCAAACCTGTATATTGATATCTCAAAAGAACATTAGTGATGTTAGTTTCGATTAAAGCATCATAAAAACAAAAAAATGAATTTTATGCAAGAATGAAAATCGGCGATGCATAGTTATGCGTTTTAGGATTCTTGGATCATCACAATCGATCCATTTGTACCCTATAATGTCCTTGAAGTTGAATGGGATGGTTTTTTGACCTTGAGGAAGGCTAAAAAGAAGGGTTTCAATTTTCCCTAGTTCTTGATAAAATTTGAGGTTTAGAAGGTGGTGGTTTCTTTCAAGGTTTCATGTCCTTTGTCTTGTTTGAATAATGATAATATATAGAGAAAAATTAGGTCAACAATGGACTTGGACCTTTGTATGAAAGTCTTGATTTTATTTAATTTAATTTTGAATTTAAATAAATAAAATCAAAATATAAATGGAATAAAAATAAAAGGGGTGTATAAATAGATTCAGATGTTCTCTATGAGGCCTAAAACACATTTGGACCTTGAAAGATAAGCCCACTAGCCCAAAAATTCTAGTTTGGTCAATTTAGGTTTCATGCATTTTCTCAAAATTGTCCAACTTGCACCAATCATAACTATCTCAATTTTTATCAAATGAAGGTGATCTTTTACTTTTTGGAAATCTCAAGATGTCCTATAGAATCTATATGTTGATGATTTTTTCATTTGAAGACACTATCTTGATGTAAGTTGCCTTGACAAAAAGTGTCTTTTTGTTGACTTTTGAAATGACCTATAATGTTTTGTCCCATATCTCTTAAATGAAGCATTTTTTGGACTTGAGCTTAGAGAGACAAAGTTATAGAGTATTGAATTTCTTTCAAGATGAGCTTTGGTTGATAAAAATTTGATGAAGCATGTGAAAGTTATGCTTGGTCAAAGTGCAGTTGACTTATCCTTAAGAAAACCCTAATTTGGTAACTTTTGACTTTTGATAAATTGGGAGTTTTCTTGATGATAGATGATCAACCCTTGATCAAATGATGAATATGACCCTAAAATATTGATTTTGACCAAAATCCTTGAAGTTTGACTGTATGCTGACCATAATTGACTTTTTATCCAATATAGTTGATTTTCAATTATTTGAGCAATTGACTGAGCAAACTTGTGATGTAAGGTTTGAAATTTAGTATGAGCCTTCTTAAATATATATAAGGAACCATGGAAATCACTTGAGGCCTTAGAGACCCAAAATTCCTTGAGAAAAATGAAACCCTGTGAAGATATTCTTGAATAGTGGGAGGGCAAATTTTTGGGTACAACAGGATGGATCTACGGCTACGCCGCCACCAGAAATAACATGCACGAGGAACTTGACCTCGGACATCCAGAACTCACACTTGATAAACTTTTCAAACAACTGCTTATCCCTCAGTACGGATAAAATAATTCTTAGGTGTTCCATATGCTCCTCCACAGTCCGAGAATAAATCAGAATGTCATCTATAAAGATGACCACGAACTGGTCCAGGTATGGTTGGAACACACGGTTCATGTAATCCATAAAGACAGAAGGAGCATTGGTCACTCCAAACTTCATAACCAAGAATTCATAATGACCATATTGTGTCCTAAACGCGGTCTTAGATACATCTGAACTCTTGACCCGAATTTGATGATACCCTGACCTGAGATCAATCTTTGACAACACGCAGGCTCCTTTTAACTGATCTAGGAGGTCATCAATCCGTGGTAGAGGATACCTATTCTTGATGGTTACCTTTTTCAACTGGTGGTAATCAATAACGCATACTACCATCCTTCTTCTTAAACAACAAAATAGGAGCACACCATGGAAAAACACCAGGCCGAACAAAGTGTTTTGCCAATAAATCTTCTAATTGGCTCTTCAATTCCATCAACCCAACAGGAGTCATTATATATAGAGCAATAGAAATCGGAGCAGTCCCTGGAATAAGGTCAATAGAGAACTCAACTTCCCTTTCTGGTGGAAGAGAAGTGACATCCTCTAGAAATACATCAGGAAATTCACACACTACAGGAATCTCCGACACACTCATCTTACTTTTAGGATCTGTAGTGAGGACTAAAAGAAACGACTTCTAATAAGAAAAAATACAATTGACCAAGTTAATTGCACCTTCAATCAAATTTCCAATATCATTAACAGGAGTGGTCTCCTCAGCTGGAATGAAGATAGCTTTTTCTTTACAACCGATGTGCACTGAGTTGGCTGACAACTAGTCCACTCCCAATATTACATCGATCTTCTTAAGTGACAAGCAGATAAGATCAATCGAGAACCTACGACCATTGAAAGTAATAAAAAAATTTGTGCAGACCTTCTAAGTTTCTACAACACCATCCATAGCAGGCGAGACTATTATAGGATTAGTTAGAAGACTCACTTCAAAACTAAGTCGTTCCACGCACAAATTTAAAATGAAAGAACGAGTTTCTCCATAATCCACTAAAACAAAGAAGGGTTGATTATTAACATAGCATGTACTAGTAATAAGGTTTGTGTTCCTTGATCCTTCCTCACATCCAAGGTGTAAACACGACATGCAGTCTTCTCACGTGTCTCCGGAGTAGGGCAATATTTTGCAAAGTGATATGTCGATCCTCACTTGAAACACTTCCTTGGGTCCCCCATGCAATTTCCAATATGACTTTTCTTGCACTTGTTACACTGAGAAGGTTGGGTTGAACGATTACCATAATCTTTCTTCCTAACTGAAGGAGAATTATGAGGTTTCAGATATTGCCCCGACTTCCCTTGATCTTTATGCACCGTCTTGTTCCGCTCTCTCTCCTCTTTAACTCTCTTTAAACTGTTTTCAGCAACATAGTATTGCCTCAAACATTCACCATACGTGGAGAATTCCCTTTCAGACCCATTGTGGGAAATATCAGCATTCATCCCAAACATAAATTGGTCAACCTTCCATAATTCATCTGGCACATACCTAGCTTGCCTGGAGTAGACAGCCATTTCCTCAATTTTTTTAGAATATTCAGACACTGTCATGTTGCCTTGTATGAACAACCGAAACTCTCTTTCCTTCTGAGCGCGCAAGGTATTCGGATAATAATTCTCCAAGAAAGCCGTATTGAAGTGTTTCTAATCTTTTGGAATCATCTGAGAGGTAAAGTAGGTAGATGTAGTATCCCACCACCTACCACCTGGACCCTTCAGCATTTGAGCAGCAAACATCATCTTATCTTCTTCAGTGTACCGAATAGCCTGGAATACCCTCTCCATAATCTACAACCAATCATGAGCAGCCACTGGGTTTGAGCCACCTAAGAACTCTGGAGGTTTCATTATGAAAAGGGCACAAAAATTTGGACCTACTTCAGCTTATGGAACGGGGGCGGCTGGTTGTTGCCCATGCATATTTTGCATCATCTTCATCATCATCTGATTTTGTTGTTGCATCTGTTGCATCATTTGCAACCAGGGCACATTAGCATCTCCAGTTTCAGCCTCAAGCTCCACATTCCTAGTCCTGGGCCTTCTGGGACATCTGCGTCCATCATCCATCCTCCTGTTTATCCTATACACAAAATTAAGTTGATCAGGCTCAATGCCACGAGTAGAACGTAAGGAATCATGCTGCCTATTACACATATGAGGCAGAATTGAGATGACTTATGATGTTTCATGGTAAAGCCAAGAATCGACCTACTCTGATACCAACTGTAACACCCCACACATACATTGCATAAGATATATGTTTATGGCATTAATATGGTATATAAAACATTCATACACAAGAAGCAAAATGGATATAAGTATTAGTACATATTAAAATTTTTTGCTGAAACTACCATGGCCAAAATATACAAATCCCAATAAGTACCAATACATGATCCAAGGACATAAACTGAAAATACATAAGAGTAGGATAACACGAAGAACATTGCCGACAAGCTAAGCCATCTTACCCTTGCCACGATCCTGCCTCGAACTACCTGAAAAAGATAATTAGAATAGGGTGAGATTGCTAAATCTCAGTGAATCTCCCTATCTTAAGGGTTTGCTCAGTACTATAGGGTACATGCATCAGAAAGGATTCACTGAGGATCCAAGGTTGTATCTCACAGTCTGGGTGCAAATACACAACAAGGGTACACCACCATTGGAAGTCCCATAACTAACCAATGAGGCAACAAGAAAACATTTGGCACAAAGGCCACAAACAATATGTAGACCCGTACCCGTGTACGAGGAATCTAGAAGTATGTTCTACCTGCTCAATAGACTACACATTCACATCCTCGATGAGTCACCCCATGCATCGAATCAAAAGACTTGTACCAGCACAAAGCGTGACGAAATAGACCATTCCTAATTAGAGTTCCATTAGCGACGAGTTAAACTCCAAGGTGACATTGCCTACATGGCGTCTCCTCCTCTCTTATCATCACTCCTACACGTGTGAGCCTATTCGGCACAAGGCCAACATTAGGTACAAAAACGACGTCTTCACAACACGAGCCCACCGGGCGAAAGCCTAATGGTCTTGTCTACATGGCACCATTATAGGTGAGTCCGAAGTGATATTTCCTACGTTGCATCACAACCATTCACCAAACCAAGAACGCCGATATGATCCCCATAAGCGGGGAAATGCCCCAAAGGACCCCCAACTGCACATCATAGTGGTAGCTCAGGTGCGTATGACATACCCAGAACACACAGCAAGGTATCCCAGAACATACAGCAAGGTATCCTATAACACACAGCAAGGCACGAACTAAAGAACACACAACATTAGTCGTGGTCATAAGTGATTTAACATCTATTAGCAGGCCTAATTCGATTCAATCATATATCATGCAATCAGACATATCAAGCTACCCAGAAAAATATATATGAACGTTTAACCAGAACGAACGGGAACATAAATATGATCATATCATAACATTTATCATATAATGTGTCTTCAACATGTTACGCATACATGACATACATGTCCATAATGAACATACAAATTATTATCACATAATACATTTTTCCACCAACATGGATTAAGCATACATAACATTCATGTACGTTTAAAGAGCATACAAGTGGTCTTATCATGATCCCTTCATGAACTCTAAACAAGAGGTAAAGGCGTAAATTTAATCTATAACCATGTAGAGGATCGAATAAGCTTCATAATGCCTCAAACCGAGCTTTATTTCGAGTTTCCAAACTCAAGTTCCGCAAATTTTAGTGTTACAAAAATTTGTTGTCTAGGGTAGTTTGTTAAGCGAGCTGTAGCGAGCCAGTAGCAAACCAAGTCAGTAGGTTCTCAATGTCCTAAAAGGAAAGGTTCGCTAAGCGAACCTTTAGCAAAATCTCGACTCGCTAAGCAAAGTCGTAGTGAGTAATTCCTTATTTTATTTTCCTTCAGTCCCAGATTGTCGCTAAGAGAACTCTGTAGAGAACGCTACTTCACAAAGTGAACCATAGTTAGCTAAGAAAACTATGCTGCACAGGGAAAAACTAGAAAACATAGATTTTGATCTTGGGTCTCCAAAACCCCAAATTCCACATGAAATCCTGTATGAGAAATACATAGAACGAAATAAAAGTGCATATACATTCTATTATGACATTAGGGTCAAAATCATGCATTATCAAGAGCTAGAAGCACATATCTCTCTACCCTTATTTCCACATAAACCCCAAAACCTCAAGTTTCTATTCTAGAGACTCACCTTAGAATTTGATGATGAAGAAGCTGCAAATCAGAACAAGAAGGATGATGAACTAAGGGATATGGTATGATTTTGGGACATGCAAGGTTGAAGAAGGCTTGAGCAACTTTCTCCTCCTCCTCTTCTTCTCACATTTCTCTTCCTCTCTTTCACTCCAATTTTGTTTTGTTTGATACAATACCAAAATGAGATTCACACCAACAACCCCTTAATTTTTTATTTGATAGGAAAAAGACCAATTTATCCCCCCAATTATATTGTAATGACTAAGATACCCCTTATTCAATTCCAACTAAACAAGAATTTCTCATAATCTTATATTAACAAAATTTAGAGATGAAATGGGATATTACAACCAAAATCGGTCTCGATTTTATGGTTATCTTAGTTTTCCCGATTGAAGCTATTTTATACCAAATTTATAGATCTAACCATTTATTGGTCCAAATCGAACCGGATTAGACAATGGTTCAAGGTTGAACCGATTCAACCGGACGGTTCAATCTGGTTTTTAAAATTTTGAGTAAAAGACAAATAAAAAAGGAATTAGATATAGCATGCTAAAGGTTCTTATTTTCAATGAAAGGTTTATCCAAAAAATCACTTAAATAGTATATGGTATTCAATAGCTGACAAAAGTCAGATAATTGAATAAGTGTATACTCTTAAGCAGAATTTGAAAGGTAAAAATTCTAACAAGAGGTAAAGCGTGAAGATTTTTCACCTAATCCCAATAAGATATCGTCTCCCAATGAGTCACCTAGGTGTGCTTTAGAAAAGACAGTTGTCTTATTTTGAATCACCAACCTTTCACTATCCTGACATCTCATTAATGAAGTAAACTCTTAAATTTTCAATGGACAGAAGTATTCTAGAAAAAAGATTCACACTTTGGATACTTATGATACATGAGAGTGTCACTCATCAGAAGCCACATATCCCAGAAGCAACAAAAAAACAATCAAACCTTAAAGTCTAATTTTCCATTCTGGAAAGCCAACAATCTGAGATTGCATCTTTTTCATTGTGGGCACGAAACCATTTTTAAATGTTTCAAAATGAAAATTACCTATCTTTAGCAAGGGGTTTTGTAAAGATATCAACCCATTGATGGTCTGTATCTATGAATTTTAAAGATAAAATTCCCTTCTGAACATAGTCTCTTATGAAATGATGCTTAATCTCAATAGTTTATCCCTTGAGTGCAAATTTGGATTCTTAGGCAAGCAAATTGTAGAAGTATTGTCATAGAAGATAAGAATGTTACTCTAGAATATTTGATAATATTCTAGTTGAATTTTCATTCAGAGATTTTGGGTGATACATCTAGAAGAAGAAATGTATTCATCTTCTACGGTTGAGAGTCCTATTATTGATTGCCTTTTTCTAGACCATGAGATCAGATTTTCTCCCAAAAACTGATACCTTCTAGAAGTTCTTTTCCTCTCTAGTCTGTCTCGAGCATAATCAGTATCACAATAGCCTACTAACTTGTATTCTCTTGATTTTTTATAACATACACCAAGGTTAGTAGTACCTTTTAGATACCTAAAAATCCTCTTAACTACAGTTAAGTGTGATTCTCTAGGATCTAATTGGAAGTGAGAACACAAGCAGCACTGAATAAAATATCATTCCTAAAAGCAGTCAAATATAATAGAGAACATATCATACCTCTGTACAACTTCTAATCTACCTTACCACTTACCTCGTCCTTCTCTAGAATGCAAGTAGGGTGCATAGGTGTCTTTGTTGTCTTGCACTCAGACAAGTCAAACTTATTCATAAGTTATTTTGTGTACTTACTTGGATGGATGAACGTCTCTTCTATGCCTTGATTGATTTGAATCCCCATAAAGAACTTGAGTTCTACCATTAAGCTCATCTCAAACTCAACCTGCATAAACTTAGAAAATTCATTGCACAAAGTGGAATTAGAAGAACCAAATATAATATCATTAATGTATATTTGAACTACTAGAATGTCATTTTTTAAGGACTTATGGAACAAGGTGGTATCAACCTTTCCTCTGGTGAAATCATTTTCTAAAAAGAAAATTGCTTAATCTTGCATACCACGCTTTGGGAGCTTGTTTCAGACCATACAATGATTTCCTAAGTTTGAAAACAAAATCTGGATTTTTATAATTTTCAAAACCAGGGGGGTTGATGTACAATACTTCCTAAGTTATGTAGCCATTCATAAATGCGCTCTTAACATCCATATGATATAAGATGATGTTATGATTAACAGAAAAAGAAATTAAGAGATGAATATACTCTAACCTAGAAACTGATGCAAAGGTTTTGTATAGTCAATCCCTTCTTGCTGACTATAACCTTGTGCAATGCGTCAAGCCTTATTTCTTACCACATATCCTATTTCATTTAGCTTGTTTCTAAAGACCCATTTGGTTCCAATCTCATGATTTCCTTTGGGTCTTGACATAATATCTTGCACATCATTAATGGAGAATTGACTTAGCTTTTCTTGCATAACCATAATCCATTATGTGTCCAGAAGTGCTTCATCAACCGATTTAGGATCTATAAGGGACACCAAACCCAGAAGTGTCTCTTTTGAAGGTTTGAAGGAGGATCTGGTTTTGACTGGTTCAGATATATCACCTAGAATCAATTCTTCTGAATGTGAGGATCTGGTTTTGTGTTTCCTTAGAGGGGTCTAAGCTTCAACAACTTCTGGTTGAGCTCCTTCTGATTTTTTCTTATTAGGATCATTAATAGCAGCATCATCACCTTCTGAGTCTAAGAAGGTAATCTCCAGATCTGCAAACTTCTCAATTAGGTTTAACTTTTCAGGGTCAAGCTTATCATCGAATCTAACATAAATAGATTCTTCAACAACAAGAGTTTCATTGTTATACACTATATCCTTTTGAGCGTTCGAAGTATCCTAACATGATCCACTTTTATCTTTAAAATTAAACTTGTTAAGATTCTCTTTAGTGTTCAACACAAAATAATCACATCTAAAAGGATGAAAATTTGAAATGTTGGGTTTTCTATTCTTCCATGATTTATAAGGAATCTTACCCAGAATAGGTCTTATAGAGACTTTATTTTGAATGTAACATTTTGTATTGACTGCCTCTGCCCAGAAATGCTTTGCCATATTAGTCTCGTTGATCATGGTTCTAGCCATTTCTTGCAAATTCATATTCTTCCTCTCTACAACTCCATTTTACGGTGGAGTTCTAGGGCAGGAGAAATCATGGGAAATTCCATTTAATAAAAAAGTTTTTCAATGTTTTTATTTTCAAACTCGCCAACATGATCACTTCTGAATTTGATAATTCCGAGATTCATCTGATTTTATATTTGAGAGCAAAGGGTAGTAAACACAAAATGTGACTCATCCTTGTGTTTAAGAAACTTAATCAATGCCTAACGACTAAAGTCATCAATAATAACTAATCTATATTTCTTTCCATTGACAGAAGCAGTTTTCACTAGTCCAAACAAGTCAATCTTAAGAAGCTGCAATGGGCTAAAAGTATAAACAACATTATTTGCTTTAAAATAAGTTTTTGAAAAAAAACTTGCCCTTCTGACATGCTTCACAAAGAGCTTCTGAAGAGAACTTTAATTTTGGAAGGCCTATAGGCTTATGTTGTACCCCAAAATTTGCCCTCTCATGTTTTCAAAGGTCTTCCCTTACATGGTGGGTCACAAACATTTGCCTAATGAAAATAAGGTTTTTTTGAAGATGAACAAAGTGTCTTTCGATTGGCATCTGGGAAAACGTCTTCGATTGGGTATCCAAAATCCTTCGATACAGGCTTGACTCACCAGTCTTCGATTGGGCATCTGGCACTCTTCGATCAGGCTTTGATCAGTAAGCTTCGATTAGGTGTTTGGAACCGTTCGATCAAGCTTTGGTGTGCAAGCCTTCGATTGGGCATTTAGAACTCTTCGATCAGGCTTTGATTAGTAAGCTTCGATTAGGTGTTTGGAACCGTTCGATCAAGCTTTGGTGTGCAAGTCTTCGATTGAGCGTTGGACCCCTTCGATCAAGTCAATTTCATAATGCTTCGACTAGTACTTCAGAGGGTCCTTCGACTGGAGCTTCATACTTTACCTCAGTCAGAACATCAGAACGAAATGACCTTCGAATGGCATTTCAGTGCAGAGTTTCTTTTAATCTAAGATGCTCTGATGAAGGAAGTTTTGGACACTTCGAATCAGAACTTAGACTCATCACAAGGCCAAGGGCTGATCGAAGTTGTTTAATAAGGAATGTGCTAAATATATTCAAATTGGACTTTGAAGCTGGCAAAGAAGGCAAATTCGAAGGAATGAAGTAGGCTGGCACGATTAAGAAAAAACACATATCCTAACATGTCCAGGTTCACCCAAAGTTCACAATGGCATGTATCCCTTGCAAATATAGAAATAATTAAATGTTGATTGTGGACTCAATTATTTGAATTAAAGGCCAGATTCTTGCCTTGTTTGCTCCCAATCTTACAAGAGCTAATTCGACCAGGGTGATCCTTTTCGAATCAAGCAATTGAAGCAGAGGGAGGCTCAATCGAAGGGGCTATGCAATTGAAGCTGGAGTAATTCGAAGTGGAGCTTAGAGCTATCAAAGAGAGTAGATTTGAAGGGAAGTGGATCTGAAGGGGCATGTCAGCTTTCGATTTTCATCATGTTGGAGGCCCAAACAGCTCATAACAGGCTGGCAGTAACGCATGAAAATAGATTGGCACGTGATTGAATCAAATATAGCAAGTCTTTATGAAGAAATAAAATAAAATCTCTTCATCATAATGGACCAAGATTTGATACACAAATGTTGACCTAAATTCCTTGTCTATATAAACCTCATGCTCACAAACAAAAAAGGCACGGGAAGAACACAAACAAAACTCTACACAACAAAAAATGCACAAAACTCTGCAGAAATGGCCACACAACTTTGAGAAAAAAGCTTGAGAACCTTGGATCTGAAATTGCACTCAGAGACCTTTTCAAGATCAAACAAAGGTTCCAATCGCTTCCTTGGACCTCACTGAAGCAGTACCAATCATTTTCGTGTGCTCTCCTGCCCCAAAAAGCCCTGTAAGTATCGCTCTGAACGACCATACTTATGTAATCATAAAGTTTCAATCTTGCATCCTTTCATTGAAATAATTGCATATTCATACTCTGTGTTGTATTCCGAGACTTTTGGCATCATTGAATTTTATTTTCGTAGCCTGTAACGCCATGCCCAGTTCTAGGGTTTGTGTATCTCGTTTTTGGGGTTTTTAATTGCAGGAAAAATCAATGCAAATAATGGCCATGGATGAGTTCAGGGGAGAGAGACGAGTGCATTGGCACTCTTAGCTTGCGTTTATATGGCCAAGGGTGGTTTTTGGAGAGATCCTAGGAACCTTCCTGCGGATAAAAATCCGCAGGTAAACGAACCAGGTCTTGTGAAGAAGACGATTACGTGGTGGAGCGTGATTGGTTCGTTTGAATTAATTGCGCGTTTTTATTTTTGGCCAGGCATAATTGAATTGTTTCTATATAATATTTAGCTTCTATTCCACTAACAGGTTAACATCATGGCTCAGTTGGTAGCATGTTGGTTGAATTGTCTCTTGGGACCTGGATTCGAATCCCAGGTCCCCCAAACTTTGTTATCATTTTGTTTCAGGCATTCACATGCAGCGCTTCAGGCAGGGAGCACCATATACCTCCAGATCTCAAAGGCCAAGTAGTTCCAGATCCAGATCCAATAGTCCAGGATGGAGGTTCACCATGAACCCTGGTCAACAAGCGCACATGCAATCTGAAAGTCAAAGCAGGCTGTAATATGTTTGGGCCAAGAAAATGCTGACCAAACCTCCTGATTTGGGCCCCCCCCCCCCTTTGGTTTACTTCTTTTCTATTTTCTTTCTTAATTTAATTTATTTTCATTATTTTTATTGTTAATTAATCAACCCTTAATTTTTCTCATAAAAATCAGAAAACACAAAAAATAATATTTATTAACTTCACTATTTTATTTTTGTAAATAAACCGTTAACCAATTAATTTAGTTTTTTAATTAGGTTTAATACCAACATATTTTGCAATAAATTAAAATTGACTTAGAATTAGGTTTTTTTTAATATTTCTAATTTTATTTCCTCAATTAAAATAAAACTCAAAAATATTTTCTTTAATTCCATTATTAATTTAGACTTAATTCTTAAATCAAAAAATGACAAAAAATATGTTTTATTTAATGAAAAAAAGGGTCAAAACCCTAGGACGTTCCGATTCAATTTTCTCGCGCGCATATTATTTTTGATCTATATTTGTGTAATTGCTCCGAGGATGTAATAGTTTTAACTTAGGATTTTATTCACCGCTTTTATTTACTTTTTCGCATTTAATTTTCAAGGGTTTGTTTTTGGCGATGTAAATACCCGACGCCTTGTAATAGCTTAGCTTTATTTTCCGCAATTTATTTTCTGCAACCATTAACTGCTAGATGTTTGAATAATAGGCTATGCATGACAAGATTAACCTCTAATTTAAAATCAATCGTAGCTCACCATAACATGTGCAAAGATAATATATCTGAAAAACAATACACTCGCACATGCCACTCTTAGGGTACGCCTCACTTGGTTGCCTCGAACGTGGTCATTAAGTATAGGAAGTCTTAGAGGTCTCCCTCCTGTCCAAAGATCAAAGTTTCCTCGAAACGATTGCCTCGGATAAAATGATCTAAGACATTAGCGTTACTGCTAAGGCGTCCTAACATTGCTTTAGTGACCACACGTCCCTTAAATCAAATTGACCCGAAAACTCCAACGACGATGCTACCTACTCCTCAATAGTGGGATGGCATTGTCTAAAGGACATTTATACAGTTTAATTCCTTTTTGAGTAGGTAGAGGTTCTTAAGTACTTTCTCCTTTAAAAACAAAACAAAACTTTTCGCACTTACACTCTCTTCAAAAACAAAACTCTTTTCAAAACCCACAAACACAAAGAAAAACAAACTTTTGAAAACATAGTGAGCAAGTACCTAAGAGCCCGTGGATATCCACGGATAGAAAGGGTGCTAACACCTTCCCTTTCTATAATCTACCTCCCGAACCCGAGAAACATCTCGAAAAGGAATTTTTCTGTGCTTTTGTCCTTTCCTTGTTGGATAAAATAAAAGACGATGGCGACTCTTGCTTACCGCAACATTTTGCGAAAACAAACGCAAACGCGAACCAGCATTCCAAAACAGTCAGTTCTATTCCCACCGATCACAGAACTGGCGACTCTACTGGGGAATTATAAGTGAGGTGTACCTTAGGATTAGATCACTATGTTTTCAATTGTATGATTTGTATACTTTAATTTTGTGGGCTTGTATCGGAGTTCTATAGATCCTAACCCGGATCTGGGGATACCCTTTAGGTAAGTAGCAATAAACTGTGAGGGATCTGTCCAGCGTAGACCGACACGGATGAAACAGTAGCTATGTTGGTGTGGCACCTTGGTTTGTACCGATATCCCTTGTGTTGAAACGAGGAGAATATGGGTCTTCTGAGGAGTCATTAAGCACCAACTGACCTTAGAACCTTAAATTGACCAACTTGGCCATAGAACAGTAGCAGTATGCTACACTCATTGAGACTAAACTCTCATGATGATTCTGGCCGCAAGAAAAGGTTGCTAAACTGGAATTATGATCGATTGAGGGTAGTCAGTGATATTGAGATCCTCTAGAACCCGGTTACTATTTTTAGGACAGGTTTAAACCAACTAAACTGAAAGAGGGTAATTCCTAAACTCCATGCCAGCCTAAACTTAAGGCTATATGTGTGACTTGTGTGCCTTCAAACTTGAACTACTTGCACATTCTTGTTATCTGACAACATGAGTTCCTTACAGGTTTTGTTTACAGTCCTAATCCAATAATTTGGACTTATTGCAGGGCTTACTTACATCACCTCACACTTTTGCTTAAACGCATAGCATACACATCATAACATCATGCCTTAACATTTCCTTAACCATTTCAAGGATCTCAAGGACTTGTGATGTAGGTTATGGTAAATCAAATGTCCAACAAGGGGCAAAGGGGATTTATTTTCCTCTAGCCAAGGTTGTTTAGAAATCAAAACACGATAACTTGAGTCAGGGGCTATGACCCACTCGATATGGTGAGCTTGACTGTTGAAGAAGGACTCTCAGCAACATGAAGTTCCTTCAATCAAAGCTACAAGATTTAAATTCTAACAGTTTCTTGTTTACCCCGCGAGATTCTTGAAAACATTGCATACATATCATTGCATAACAGGTCATCCGATACAGGTCTCTCATGTTCTCGTTGTTTATTTCAGCAATGGCTTTCCAACCAGACAACCAAGATCTCCGGGCTCAAAACGCCCAACTTCAAGAAATATTCTTTATCCTATCTCAGGGGCAAGAAGAAATAAAAGCTCTCCTCACAAGGGGCTTGGTCCTAGGGAATCCAGGAGGCATCAGGAATGATCAGTTGGAAGGGCTAAAAATTGAGTTGGCAACAATGAAGATCCAGATGATGGGACAGCTGGTGGGCCAGATGGCTCTCATTCAAGACTTAGCTCAAAGACAAGAAGAGCTCAGGGTCCTCGTCAACAAGCTGCTTCAAAATAACCAAGTGGGGCAAACAACTAGGTTTGAAGATCAAGTCATCATTCAACCACCTTTGGGGCAAGAAGACAAAGGAAAAGCTCCTCAGCTTGCTTCAGGGTCACAAGCCCAGCATCAACCTTGCCAGCATCAACGGGGTAATCGGCGCAAGCGAAATACGTCAGGAAGACATTTCTCTTAGACTGATATACCATCATCTCTAATACTGAAAAGCTTGTTGGAGGTCAATCTGATTACTTTAAAGGATCCTCCCCGGAATCCCAACACCTATGCTCCTGGCTATCGTCCCGATGCATTTTGTGCATACCACTCCCATAGTCCTGGACATGACACTGACGATTGTTGGACTCTGAAGAACAAGATCCAAGACTTGATTGACGGAAGAGTGCTAGAGTTCATGCCGGATGGCGAGATGAAAATCTTCCACTGAGAATTCTCCATCTGAGATGACTAGTTCAAACTAAGAGACTTTTGTTCATTTGAATTCTGAAGTTGTATTTTTCTTTGCTTATTCAAACAATTATTATCATGTCGAACTCTTTTATTTCATTAATGCATTGCATATGTCTGTTTTGAATCAATCCATTCGTATTTCACTATATTCAAATTGCTTTTATTTTTTATGATGATCAACTCTCGATTAAAAAACTCTAAGACTTTTGAGGGAGGATGACGAAAACGAAACCACGATCTTTACAATATGCTTTTGAATAGACCCCGTTGACGATGTACATGCATTGTTTCAAATCCTAAACAGTGGAGTTATAAGGAAGATAATCCCTCGTCAACCCCTTTGAGCCAAAGAAGTTGGAGTTTTTCTTTTCACAAATTAAAACCCTAAATTATAACCTGGGGCAGGATAGTTTTCTCAGTTGATCCAGGTGCACAATGAATGGCATCAAAGAAGTCCTTCCAAAACGAGAGACAGTGATGGTTCCGAATAATCATAAGGACAGGCAGTCATTATCTCTCAGAAATAAAAGCCCATTAAGTCAAAACCTATGAAGGAGACTTACAAAACCGGGGCATCCCGCTGACTGTAAATACAAAATGAAACAGTTCAGGCAAAAGACAAGGATAATAAAATCAAAAAGAGGTCCTAAAAACTCTCAACAAAAGTAACTGCATGTTCAAAATAAACTGTCAGTATTCGAACCATCACCGGAATATCAGAGCAAAGACTCAAACGAGATCTAAATGCACGATTAGTTGAGTTTAGGATCGAAGAACATCACGAAGAACGGGTGGGTACAAATAAAATTTGAGCCTTTATCCTTTGTTTCTTAAACCATGAACCAGGCCACGTTATAACCCTTAAAAAGTCCTAGCTGAAGCATGGGTTAGTCCGAAAGCATATTGTTACAAAAGGTATCCTGACTCCTGTAGGGCTTGCTGTAAATCCTGAGTTGACGTCACATTTTACAAAATTTTCCTATCTTACTGAGAAAATGCATTTTCAAAAACTTCAAGACAGACATAAGCTTTGCATTCTTAAAATAACATTGTTTGCATATGACTATTTGTTCAAATAGCAGAGAAATTCGCACGACGAATATCTTGTGAACAAAAACCTTTTCAATAAAAAGGGTCATCTCAAGTGGAAGAAACACTTCCAACCAAGGGGCAGACATGATCATTTTCCATCATCTGGGGCAGTCAAGTCAATATTCAAGGAATCTCTTAAAATGCCAAATAGCCAGCGAAAAATCTCCATCTGAGTCACTTGGGGCATTAGACATGGATTCCAGCAAGGAATCTTGCATGATCAAACGGAGATCTTCTGGTAGTATGGCAACACAACACTACCGACAGTGACACCTCCCTACATCCCGAGAGCGTGGACATAATCAGAAAATACTATACATAATCAAAGACCCGCTAGGTCGACTGGCCTAGGCAAAAATAAGGGCTTCCTGACGAACCAAAAGGGTTCGGGCAAAAATAAGGGATGAAAATAAAAAAAAATCTACACCCGGCAAGTTGAAAACCTGAAAAGGCGGCTTGGGCAGAAAAGGGTATCCCGATGGACTGAAAACCCGAAAGGGCGGTCCGGGCAAAAATTAGGGATCAAAGCGTACGACTATGTCTCGTCATCTCGTCACTGGCCTACCAGAAGAAGACTTGTCATTTTGACTGAAAGATACCAAGCAACTCATAGGTGGGGATAATACTCGATCCACAGGGCCTTCGCAGGCACCTTCTCCCGCAGAAACAGGGGCAATAAAAATTGTCCAAACTGTACAACTGCTCTGCTCACCAGGTACAAAGGTAGATTCAGCTGAAGAATATGGCTAAGATACTTTCACTCCCCGCAGAATAAGGCAGTAATGGTGGCTCTCCCAGCTGATACTTGCAGTTATGTACAAATCAGCAATACTCTCCCCAAGCAGAGTTAGTCTACCATCAGCCCTAAAAAAGCTTGGTATCCCCAGAAGGTCTTAATATTTCCCAGCGGAGTATAAGGATATTCCCCAGCAAGCATAAGAGTATCCCTGGCAGTCTTAATATTCCTCAACGGAATATAAGAATGTTCCCCGGAATAATGCAAGAGACCCCCAGTGGAGCCATTTCCCCAACGCTGTCTAAAAAAGTTTCCCCGATAGAGTTGAATCATCTTCCCCAGTAGATTCTGGAAGCTTACCCCCTGCGAAGCACCAATGTATCTCCCCAGCCAAATTCAGAGATTATCCTCACAAGAGTCTAACCGGGTTATCCTCAGCAAGTTGCAACTGAAAGATCATCCCCAGCAAAGTTCTTTCTTTCCCCAGCGGAGTTCATCATCAAAAGCCCCAACAGAGCTTATCAACGGAATCCCCAGCGGAGTTTATCATTAAAATCTCAGCGAAGTATCTCTTCCCCACAGAGTAATTCCCCGCAGAGTAATCTATTCGCCATGTTTATTCCCCAACGGAGTTATTTTATCCTACAGGTTTATTCTCACAACCATCTTCGTTCGTCATCCCCATCAGAAACATCCTAAGCAAAGTTTTAAGACACACATACTCTTCAACGGTAGTCCAGGATTTAACAAACTCCCCGACATTTGTCAAGGATTTATTTTCCCAGACGAAAATACATTCATAAACATTTCGCATTTCATACCTCCTATTTACATACATGATAAATTGCATACGACACGATCTCATTTATTTTTGAGAACATCATGACATCATGCATTTCATACATCATGACCTTGCATACAGCTAATGTTTTACCTTTTTCAGGAAAAGGTCAATCAAAATATGGCTACCATCAACCTTTTTAAGTCCCAGTTTAATACCTGTAGCAAGCCAAGAAAATATCTGTGGACGACTGATTATAGATTAATACCTGTAACAAGCCAGGAAAATCATCTACATGAAGAGATTGAAGATTAATACCTGTAACAAGCCAGGAAGACCTTTCTTTCTCAGGTCAGAGATTAATACCTGAAACCAGCCAGGACAACTATCTCATCGACCAACCTTTTCAGGTCCCAGTTTAATACCTGTAACAAGCCAGGAAAAATATATGTGGACGACTGATTGTAGATTAATACCTGTAACAAGCCAGAAAAATTATCTACATGAAGAGATTGAAAATTAATACCTATAACAAGCCAGGAAGACCTTTCTTTCTCATGTCAGAGATTAATACCTGAAACCATCCAGGACAACTATCTCCTCGACCAACCTTTTCAAGTTCCAGATTAATACCTGTAACAAGCTAGGAAAACTATCTGTGAATGACTGATTGTAGATTAATACCTGTAACAAGCCAAGAAAATCATCTACATGAAGAGATTGAAGATTAATACCTGTAACAAGTCAGGAAGACCTTTCTTTCTCAGGTCAGAGATTAATACCTGAAACCAGCCAGGACAACTATCTCATCACCCAACCTTTTCAGGTCCCAGTTTAATACCTGTAACAAGCCAGGAAAAATATTTGTGGACGACTGATTGTAGATTAATACCTGTAACAAGCCAGGAAAATTATCTACATAAAGAGATTGAAAATTAATACTTGTAACAAGCCAGGAAGACCTTTCTTTCTCAGGTCAGAGATTAATACCTGAAACCAGCCAGGACAGCTATCTCCTCGACCAACCTTTTCAAGTTCCAGATTAATACCTGTAGCAAGCCAGGAAAATGTCAGTGGACGACGGATTGTAGATTAATACCTGTAACAAGCCAGGAAAATTATCTGCATGAAGAGATTGAAGATTAATACCTGTAACAAGCCAGGAAGACCTTTCTTTCTCAGGTCAGAGATTAATACCTGAAACCAGCCAGGACAACTATCTCATCGACCAACCTTTTCAGGTCCCAGTTTAATACCTGTAACAAGCCAGGAAAAATATCCGTGGACGACTGATTATAGATTAATACCTGTAACAAGCCAGGAAAATTATCTACATGAAGAGATTGAAAATTAATACCTGTAACAAGCCAGGAAGACCTTTCTTTCTCAGGTCAGAGATTAATACCTGAAACCAGCCAGGACATCTATCTCCTCGACCAACGTTTTCAAGTTCCAGATTAATACCTATAGCAAGCCTGGAAAATATCTGTGGACGACTGATTATAGATTAATACCTATAACAAGCCAGGAAAATTATCTACATGAAGAGATTGAAGATTAATACCTGTAACAAGCCAGGAAGACCTTTCTTTCTCAGGTCAGAGATTAATACCTGAAACCAGCCAGGATAACTATCTCATCGACCAACCATTTCAGGTCCCAGTTTAATACCTGTAACAAACCAGGAAAACTATCTGTGAACGACTGATTGTAGTTTAATACCTGTAACAAGCAAGGAAAATTATCTACATGAAGAGATTGAAGATTAATATCTGTAACAAGCCAGGAAGACCTTTCTTTCTCAGGTCAGAGATTAATACCTGAAACCAGCCAGGACAACTATCTCCTCGACCAACCTTTTCAGGTCCCAGTTTAATACCTGTAACAAGCCAGGAAAAATATTTGTGGACGACTGATTGTAGATTAATACGTGTAACAAGCTTGGAAAATTATCTACATGAAGAGATTGAAGATTAATACATGTAACAAGCCAGGAAGACCTTTCTTTCTCAGGTCAGAGATTAATACCTGAAACCAGCCAGGACAACTTTCTCATCGACCAACCTTTTTAAGTCTCAGTTTAATACCTGTAACAAGCCAGGAAAACTATCTGTGAATGACTGATTGTAGATTAATACCTGTAACAAGCCAGGAAAACCATCTACAAGAAGAGATTGAAGATTAATACTTGGAACCATACAGGACAAGTTCTATAATATCAACGGTATACTCCCGGTGAGCACGAGTCGGTTCCTAAATCTCAACAAAGTTAGACTTCCCCAGCGGAATCTTCAACAACAACAGGTATGCAAGTTCTCGCTAAGGAATCTCTTATGCGATCGACACTCCTGCAGATGGCATCTATAAGCCCATTCTCCTACCAACAATCTCCAGATGGCATCTATAAGCCCATCCTCCTACCAACAATCTCCAGATGGGATCTATAAGCCCATCCTCCTACCAACAATCTCCAAATGGCATCTGTAAGCCCATTCCCGACGTCACAATGCTGATACTACACCATGCGAGTGCAAATTTCTGGGCACTCTAGTGTTCAATCATCTTCCACCTTCGAATCACGAAAGGCACGCAAGCCAATATACATCCTCAAGTTTAAGAAGATTGAACAGGGGAAACTATTGTACCCCAAAATTTGCCCTCTCATGTTTTCAAAGGTCTTCCCTTACGTGGTGGGTCACAAACATTTGCCTAACGAAAATAAGGTTTTTTTGAAGATGAACAAAGTGTCTTTCGATTGGCATCTGGGAAAAAGTCTTTGATTGGGTATCCAAAATCCTTCGATACAGGCTTGACTCACTAGTCTTCGATTGGGCATTTGGCACTCTTCGATCAGGCTTTGATTAGTAAGCTTCGATTAGGTGTTTGGAACCCTTCGATCAAGCTTTGGTGTTCAAGTCTTCGATTGGGCATTTGGAACTCTTCGATCAGGCTTTGATTAGTAAGCTTTGATTAGGTGTTTGGAACCCTTCGATCAAGCTTTGGTGTGCAAGTCTTCGATTGAGCGCTGGACCCCTTAGATCAAGTCAATTTCACAATGCTTCGACTAGTACTTCAGAGGGTCCTTCGACTGGAGCTTCATACTTTAACTCAGTAAGAACATCAGAACGAAATGACCTTTGAATGGCATTTCAGTGCAGAGTTTCTCTTAATCTAAGATGCTCTGATGAAGGAAGTTCTAGACACTTCGAATCAGAACTTAGACTCATCACAAGCTCAAGGGCTGGTCGAAGTTGTTTAATAGGGAATGTGCTAAATAGATTCGAATTGGACTTTGACGCTGGCAAAGAAGGCAAATTCGAAGGAATGAAGTAGGCTGGCATGACTAAGCAAAAACACATATCCTAACCTGTCCAGGTTTACCCAAAGTTCACAATGGCATGTGTCCCTTGCAAATATAGAAATAATTAAATGCTGATTATGGACTCAATTATTTGAATTAAAGGCCAGATTCTTGCCTTGTTTGCTCCCAACCTTACAAGAGCTGATTCGACCAGGGTGATCCTTTTCGAATCAAGCAATCAAAGCAGAGGGAGGCTCAATCGAAGGGGCTATGCAATTGAAGCTGGAGTAATTCGAAGTGGAGCTTATAGCTATCGAAGAGAGTAGATTCGAAGGGAAGTGGATCTTAAGGGGCATGTCAGCTTTCGATTTTAATCATGTTGGAGGCCCAAACAACTCATAACAGGCTGGCAGTAACGTATGAAAATAGATTGGCACGTGATTGAATCAAATATAGCAAGTCTTTATGAAGAAATCAAATCAAATCTCTTCATCATAATGGACCAAGATTTGATACACAAATGTTGACCTAAATTCCTTGTCTATATAAACCTCATGATCACAAACAAAAAAGGCACGGGAAGAACACAGACAAAACTCTACACAACAAAAAACGCACAAAACTCTGCAGAAACGGCCACACAACTTTGAGAAAATAGCTTGAGAACCTTGGATCTGAAATTGCACTCAAGGACCTTTTCAGGATCAAACAAAGGTTCCAATCGCTTCCTTGGACCTCACTGAAGCAGTACCAATCATTCTCGTGTGCTCTCCTGCCCCAAAAAGCCTTGTAAGTATCGCTCTGAACAACCATACTTATGGAATCATAAAGCTTCAATCTTGCATCCTTTCATTCAAATAATTGCATATTCATACTCTGTGTTGTATTCTGAGACTTTTGGCATCATTGAATTTTATTTTCATTGCCTGTAACGCCATGCCCAGTTCTAGGGTTTGTGTATCTCGTTTTTGGGGTTTTTAATTGCAGGCAAAATCAATGCAAATAATGGCCATGGATGAGTTCAGGGGAGAGGGACGAGTGCATTGGCACTCTTAGCTTGCGTTTATATGGCCAAGGGAGGATTTTGGAGAGATCCTATGAACCTTCCTGCGGATAAAAATCCGCAGGTTAACGAACCAGGTCTTGTGAAGAAAACGATTACATGGTGGAACGTGATTGGTTCATTTGAATCAATTGCGCGTTTTTATTTTTGGCCAGGCATAATTGAATCGTTTCTATACAATATTTAGCTTCTATTCCACTAACATGTTAACATCATGGCTCAGTTGGTAGCACGTTGGTTGAATTGTCTCTTGGGACCTGGATTCGAATCCCAGGTCCCCCAAACTTTGTTATCATTTTGTTTCAGGCGTTCACATGCAGCGCTTCAGGCAGGGAGCACCATATACCTCTAGATCTCAAAGGCCAGGTGGTTCCAGATCCAGATCCAATAGTTCAGGATGGAGGTTCACCATGAACCCTGGTCAACAAGCGCACATGCAATCTGAAAGTCAAAGCAGGCTGGAATATGTTTGGGCCAAGAAAATGCTGACCAAACCTCCTGAGTTGGGGCCCACCCCCCACCCCCCCTTTGGTTTACTTCTTTTCTATTTTCTTTCTTTATTTAATTTGTTTTCATTATTTTTATTGTTAATTAATCTACCCTTAATTTTTCTCATAAAAATCAGAAAACACAAAAAATAATATTTATTAACTTCACTATTTTATTTTTGTAAATAAACCATTAACCAATTAATTTAGTTTTTTTAATTAGGTTTAATACCAACATATTTTGCAATAAATTAAAATTGACTTAGAATTAGGTTTTTTTTTTAATATTTCTGGTTTTATTTCCTCAATTAAAATAAAACTCAAAAATATTTTCATTAATTCCATTATTAATTTAGAGTTATTTCTTAAATCAAAAAATGACAAAAAATATGTTTTATTTAATGAAAAAAAGGGTCAAAACCCTAGGACGTTTCGATTCAATTTTCTCGCGCGCATATTATTTTTGATCTATATTTGTGTAATTGCTCCGAGGATGTAATAATTTTAACTTAGGATTTTATTTACCGCTTTTATTTACTTTTTCGCATTTAATTTTCAAGGGTTTGTTTTTGGCGATGTAAATACCCGACGCCTTGTAATAGCTTAGCTTTATTTTCCGCAATTTATTTTCTGCAACCATTAACTGCTAGATGTTTGAATAATAGGCTATGCATGAAAAGATTAACCTCTAATTTAAAATCAACTATAGCTCACCATAAGATGTGCAAAGATAATATATCTGAAAAACAATACACTCGCACATGCCACTCTTAGGGTACGCCTCACTTGGTTGCCTCAAACGTGGTCATTGAGTATAGGAAGTCTTAGAGGTCGCCCTCCTGTCCAAAGATCAAAGTTGCCTCAAAACGATTGCCTCGTATAAAATTATCTAAGACATTAGGGTTACCGCTAAGGCGTCCTAACATTGCTTTAGTGACCACACGTCCCTTAAATCGAATTGACCCGAAAACTCCAACGACGATGCTACCTACTCCTCAATAGTGGGATGGCATTGTCTAAAGGACATTTACACAGTTTAATTCCTTTTTGAGTAGGTAGAGGTTCTTAAGTACTTGCTCCTTTAAAAACAAAACAAAACTTTTCGCACTTACACTCTCTTCAAAAACAAAACTCTTTTCAAAACCCACAAACATAAAGAAAAGCAAACTTTTGAAAACATAGTGAGCAAGTACCTAAGAGCCCGTGGATAACCACGGATAGAAAGGGTGCTAACACCTTCCCTTTCTATAATCTACCTCCCGAACCTGAGAAACATCTCGAAAAGGAATTTTTCTGTGCTTTTGTCCTTTCCTTATTGGATAAAATAAAAGACGGTGGCGACTCTTGCTTACCGCGACATTTTGCGAAAACAAACGCAAACGCGAACCAGCATTCCAAAACAGTCAGTTCTATTCCCACCGATCACAGAACTGGCGACTCTGCTGGGGAATTATAAGTGAGGTGTACCTTAGGATTAGATCACTATGTTTTCAATTGTACGATTTGTATGCTTTAATTTTGTGGGCTTGTATCGTAGTTCTATAGATCCTAACCTGAATCTGGGGATACCCTTTAGGTAAGTAGCAATAAACTGTGAGGGATTTTTCCGGCGTAGACCGACATGGATGAAACAGTAGCTACGTTGGTGTGGCACCTTGGTCTGTACCGATATCCCTTGTGTTGAAACGAGGAGAATATGGGTCTTCTGAGGAGTCATTAAGCACCAACTGACCTTAGAACCTTAAATTGACCAACTTGGCCATAGAACAGTAGCAGTATGCTACACTCATTGAGACTAAACTCTCGCGATGATTCTGGCCGCAAGAAAAGGTTGCTAAACTGGAATTATGACCGATTGAGGGTAGTCAGTGATATTGAGATCCTCTAGAACCCAGTTACTATTTTTAGGACAGGTTTAAACCAACTAAACTGAAAGAGGGTAATGCCTAAACTCCATGCCAGCCTAAACTTAAGGCTATATGTGTGACTTGTGTGCCTTCAAACTTGAACTACTTGCACATTCTTGTTATCTGACAACATGAGTTCCTTACAGGTTTTGTTTACAGTCCTTATCCAATAATTTGGACTTATTGCAGGGCTTACTTACATCACCTCACACTTTTGCTTAAATGCATAGCATACACATCATAACATCATGCCTTAACATTTCCTTAACCATTTCAAGGATCTCAAGGGCTTGTGATGCAGGTTATGGTAAATCAAATGTCCAGCAAGGGGCAAAGGGGATTTATTTTCCTCTAGCCAAGGTTGTTTAGAAATCAAAACACGATAACTTGAGTCAGGGGCTATGACCCACTCGATATGGTGAGCTTGACTCTTGAAGAAGGACTCTCAGCAACATGAAGTTCCATCAATCAAAGCTACAAGATTCAAATTCTAACAGTTTCTTGTTTACCCCGCGAGATTCTTGAAAACATTGCATACATATATCATACATATCATCGCATAACAGGTCATCCGATACAGGTCTCTTATGTTCTCGCTTTTTATTTCAGCAATGGCTTTCCAACCAGACAACCAAGATCTCCGGGCTCAAAACTCCTAACTTCAAGAAATGTTCTTGAACCTATCCCAGGGGCAAGAAGAAATAAAAGCTCTCCTCACAAGGGGCTTGGTCCTAGGGAATCCAGGAGGCATCAGGAATGTGATACGGTGGGAGAACTGACTATGGTTTTGCGTTTGTTTTCGCAAATGTTTCGGTTGAGCAAGAGTCGCCACCGACTTTTTATTTTATCCTAAGGAAAGGTTAAAAAAGCACAGCAAAAACCTTTGAGATGTTTTCTTGGGTTCGGGGAGTAGATTATAGAAAGGGAAGGTATTAGCACCCCTTCTATCCATGGTTATCCATGGGCTCTTAGTTACTTGCTTAGATCACTTGCCTTTTGTTTTCAATTGTTTGAAATGGTGCTTGTGTGTGTGGGTTTGAAAATGTTTCGAAAAGAAGCCAATGTGGTGGCAACCTTTGTAATGATCCATGTTGGGATGTATGCAAATATGTATGTCTTTTGAAAAGGTTTTCATTTTTTTTTTGAAAGTTGTTTTGAAAGTGTTGTGAGGTGTATTTTAGAAAATAGGCAAGTGTTTTGTTTTTTTTTTGCAAGTTTGATTCAAGTAACTAAGAGGTTATCTACTCCTAAATTTCTCAAAGTTTATTGCTATGTTTTAACCCTTTTAACAAGTTTGTTCCACCATTGTATTTGGTGGACAATCTCATGTTAGGATGTGAAAGGGACGGGCGCGGGTCATCGTTTAGACCATAATTGCAATGGTGTCAAGTATCTTTGGGCAATTTTCTTTAAGGGACTTGATCATTTGTTTAGGCAACATTTTGAAAGCGTCATCGAGGGACTATGATCATTTGATTTTGTTTTGCCCAAAGAGACCTAACATGCAATATGGCCCAATTTTGAAAGGCAACAAGTGGAATACCCTAGGGGGTGCAAGTGTGATTTGTGTGTCCATTTTCATGCTTGTTTATCTTGAAATTAGGTCAAAACTATTTTCGTTGTTTTTTCGCATACAAACCCTAATTCTAACATGGTATAATTAGAAAGCAATAAAGTGTGAAAATAAATTTACTAAGCTATTACAAAACCATATATGGGAAGGGGGGTACAAATGTTCAAATGAGGATTTTGACAAGGAATTTAAACCTAAACTATTACATCAATATTGAATTATTTACAAGATGATTAATTTGCATAAATTAAATAAAATAAGAATAAATATGCAAGATGCAAAAAAAATGTTTTTTTTGTAGGTATGAAAAGAAGTATTTTTATATGTCAAAATAAACAAAAATAAAAAGTATTATTTTTTTGGGAGTTTTCATGTTTAAGGTTAAACCCTAATTCTATTAAATAAAATGCATTATTTATTTATTATGTACAAGTATTTATTTATTGTATACAAAAATAAAATAAAATGAAGTATATTTGTCAAAAGGTATTTTTTATATTAAATATTAAATAAAAATAAAAATGTGTATATTTTGTATTTTTTCCTAAATATACTAATAAATATGTATGCATTATTATTATTTACTAAATATATATTATATGTACAAAAATAATGATATTTAATATTTATAAAAAAATATATATATATTTTGTATAAAATATTTTCAGAAGATAAAATAAAATAAAAAATGAAAAATAAATGTGCTTACATTATTTTTTATATTTTAAGTAAAAAAAATGGTTTTATGTATTTATTTTATGTACAAAACTAAAAGAAACCAAATAAATGCCTAATAAATTCAAAAATGGTGAGAAAAATATTTTTGATATTTTTAATATTGTTAGAAAAAATAAATGAGTCAGGACAAAAAAGAAATGTCAAAAAATCATAAAAATAAGCAAAATAGGCTTGGGGGGTGCAAAAGTAACAAAAGGGTGTAAATAGAAAAGTCAACTCAGGCCCAGCCCAAGAAGACTTTGTCTTCAACCTCAGACCTGTATGAACAACCAGAACACGCATTTTCCATCTCTTGATTCCTGGACTTTCAAGCAAAACTCACAACATGAAAAATGTAGAGCATGAGAAGACGAATCCAACCATGTAAAGAACTTGACCTAACTCTCTAAGATGAGGGAGAATTTCTTCTCCCCCAATTTCTGACCTAGTTTTTATGCCATGTTCAGACTCAAAATTCTTGCAGCACACATAATATAAATGAAATCTAATTACATGGGTATGTTCAGGGCTATGAATGTGACATATTCTCTTCACAAACCTAAAGCTAACAATGCCTAATAAGAGAGATACGAGTTCGTGAACTTACCTGTTCAGTTGAAGTTCTATCTGGCAATGGAGAAGCTTTCAGTGCAAGGTGATGATTGGTATAGCTTCCTTGATGTCCAAGGATGCTATTCCAAGCTTTACTTTGTCTTGAAACCTTTTGAATCGTGCTATAGCACTTCACCTGCAAATCAGAAAAGTGAAAATGGCCAAAAGGATTAGAGGAGTTACAGGTTGCTTCTAATGCTTTGGATAGTTTGGATTGATGGTAGGGAAGGTGTTTGAGGTGGTTTGGGCAAGAATTCTTGAAAGGATTAAGAGTTGGAACTCAATCTGCAGAGGTTGCTCTGTTTTTGCAGTTTGAGAGTGATTTTGGCAATGGGGAGGTATTGGTGGTCTTAGGGTCGTGCTTCAGCTTGTGTTTGATGTTTAGAATGTGTGTGATCACTTTCTCTAAGGCATGGTTTGCAGGAATGGAAGTTGGTATATGTTATGCTATCTTACTTGAACTTTAAGCAAGCAATGGCCACTTGATGTTTCTAGCCTGTACAGGCCCTCACACTATACTGCATACATTGGCCTTGATCAGTTCAATTTGCTCATAAACTTGTGCCAAGAAGATTTGGACTGTACCACTTGGATTTGCAAAATGGACATAAAGTTCTACTTTTTCAAAATGGAAATAATGCTTTTTCTAATTAAGGGTTAATTCTCCATGTAATGTCCAAATGTATAGAACAACATCTTGGAACAATGGTTTTGCATTTAATTATTGAGTGAAAATGGGATTAGAGGCCTGCAATGTAGCTTAAGCATGCTGAATTCAAAATGGCACCAATGTATGAACATGTCTTGACCAAGAACAAAAGTGACTTTTTCCCATTTTGCAAAATTCGATGCTCCCTAACCATGAGGTTGTTTGAGAAGTTCTTGGACATTTTGGAAAGCTTGGAATGTGTACTACAATCCATCTTTGAAATGCAAATTGAAATTACAAGTGGAAGTGTATGAAAAATGGTCTTGAAGTTAGGTAAAAAACTTGTCCAAAATAGGTCAAATTTTCACTAAGTTAAGAATGGTTTGGTACCCTTGTTCCAAAAATTGTAACTTGAGATACAAGCTTCTTTTGGGAAAACTTTGTGAATCAAAGTTGTAGATTTTGCAACAAGCTACAACTTTCATGTTTTGACTTTTGCTTGAATCCAAATGAATCTTGGTGAGAAGGTGGGGCAAAGTTGGGAAAAAAATTAGGGTTTTTCATAACTTAGAAAAATTCGAAGTTATGAAAAATTCTCATTTCAAACCCTAATTTGCAATTTTTGATTTCTTGATGAACAAGTTTCATGATTTGGCATGTTTTGATGAAAAAAATGAATCTTGACCCTTGATTTTGACCAAAAAGTCAAAGTTTGACTTTTCAGTATACAATCAAAATTGATCAATTGACTGGGAAATTCAACTATCAATCTTGTGTATTTGGGATCTTTTGAACTTGTTGAGCATGTCAAGATAATTCCATGGGGTCCTTGAGTCCATATGTGAGCTTGGTTTGCCATTGTCTAGGTCAAACAGTCAAAAATTGCCTTTGTGCAGTCAAAACCCTAAAAATGACCATTTTGCCCTTTTGGTGATCTGATCAAATTTCTTGTGGAATTGTGATCCAAACTTGATCAAATGGTCCATGTGAGTTCATAATGTTGATGTGGGTCAATTTTCATGAGATTTGGCTGTCAATTGGCCACAGTTGACTTTTTTCCCCAATACAGCTGATTTCTAGGTCAACTGTCCAATTGACTGGGCAAAATTTGGAATCAAGACATGAAACTTGGTATGGATAAACTTGGGAGTCCAACATGAAGCATGAAAATCATCTTAGGCATTTTAGGTCAAAATATCTTTGTGCAAACACAAACCCTAATTTGGGTCAACAGTGCAAGGAGAAGTCTTGAGCAGAGGTAACCCTAATTGGATCTTGATCTTCAAGGGTCTTGTGATGATAAAATGTTGAGGAAATGGGAGGGCAAATTTTGGGGTACAACAGTTGCCCCTGTTCAATCTTCTTGAACCTGAAGAGTTAGATTGGCAAGTTTGCCTTTCGTGACTCGAGGGTAAAAGAAGATTGGACACTAGAGTGCCCGGAAATTTGCACTCGCATGTTGAAGTATCAGCAATGTGATGTCGGGAATGGGCTTACAGATGCCATTTAGAGAGATGGTGGATAGGGAGATGGGCTTATAGATGCCATCTGGAGATATTGATCGCATAAGAGATTCCTTAGCGAGAACTTGTGTATTTGAGAAAGACAGATGTTTTCCTGGCTTGTTACAGGTGTTTGATCTTCAATCTCCTCATGCAGATATGCCCTGGCTAGATACAGGTGTCAAATCTACAATCGGCTGCTTACAGATGTGCCCTGGCTGGATACAGGAATCGAATCCGGAAATAGTCGTTAACAGATATGCCCTGGCTGGATACAGGAATCGAATCTTCAAACTCTTCAGACGTGCCCTGGCTAGATACAGGAATCGAGTCTGGAAATAAGGTCAACAGATATGCCCTGGCTGGATACAGGAGTCGAATCCGGAAGCAATCGTCAACAGATATGCCCTGGCTGGATACAGGAATCGAATCTTCGAACTCCTCAGACGTGCCCTGGCTAGATACAGGAATCGAGTCTGGAAATAAGGTCAACAGATATGCCCTGGCTGGATACAGGAATCGAATATGGAAATATTGTAGTTGATAGATATGCCCTGGCTGGATACAGGAATCGAATCTTTGAACTCTTCAGATGTGCCCTGGCTAGATACAGGAATCGACTCTGGAAACTGATCACTCTCAGATGTGCCCTGGCTAGATACAGGTATCGAATTTGGAATTGTTACAGTTGAAGGTAGTTGTCTTTGGGATTGTCTTTTTCCCTGAAAAGGCAAAAACATCAGTTATATGCAATGTCATGATGTATGATATGCATGATGTCATGATGTTCAACATGAGATAGTGTTGTATGCACTTTATCATGTATGTAAGCAAGATGTATGAAATATGAAGTGTTTATGAATGCATTTTCATCTTAGGAAAATAAATCCTTGACGACCGGCCGGGGAATTGCTCTGTGGAAGAGATACTTTGCTGAAGTTTTGATGAGAGGCCTGCTGAGGACTTCAATGATGGATTCCGCTGGGGATAATGATGATAAACTCTGTCGGGGATACCAAAGATAAACTCCGCTGGGGAATACCAAAGATAAACTCCGCTGGGGATTGAAGGAACTTTGCCGAGGGCGATTTTCCGTGGCAATTAGCTGAGGATAACCCATTTATAAGCCCTGGTGAGGAATAACTTTGAATAAAGCCCGGGAGGGACGTCCGTATTCTGCAGGGGATAAGCTTTAAGACCTGCCGGGGAATGTTGTGCCTTTTCAAGATTGACGGGGAACCAACTCTGCTTGGGGAAAGTATTGCTAAATCTTGTCTTACTCTGCGGGGAGTTGAGATGATTTGGTCACATTCTTCAGTCGAATTTACCTTGGTACCTTGGCGGACAAGGCAACCAGACTGCATCAGACAACCTCACATTGCCCCTGTTTCTGATGTCACCTGTAATTAATCTTTTGTTTCATATGCAAATATTTATGAATCAGCAATTTAATGTCAAATGCATATATCAAAAATGAACATTGGACGTTCTTCGCAAGACAAAACAGAAAAAGGAAAAACAATGGCAATTCGTATGGACAAGTGAATTTGTATTGATTTTGAATTTTGCCTGTGAATAGGCGTTTTTGTACAAGAGGCTGACATCCTAGTAAGAGGACGCCGCCGAATAACATAGAATTTACAATTTTGAAAAGAAAACAAAACAGTTATGTGATCAATCCCACTGGGTTCCAACTCTGCTATCGCCTTTATGTCTTCAAGCGTCTCATCATTTTGCTGCTTGGTTGAAGGTGAAGCTGATTGATCGATGCTGAGATCTGAGCCAGATGGTTGATGCCGAATTCCGGATGCGAAGTGATCCAATGATACATAGTGTTACGCTTTATCCCTAACTTTTGCCTGGACCGCCCTTTCGGGTTTTCAGTCCACCGGGATACCCATTTTTGCCCAAGCCGCCTTTTCAGGTTTTCGACTTGCCGAGTGTACAAATTTTTTTCATTTCATCCCTTATTTTGCCCGATCCCTTTTGGTTCGCCGGGAAGCCCTTATTTTTGCCTAGGTATGTCAACCTAGCGGGTCTTTTATTCATGCGTAGTATCTTTTTACTATGTCTGCATTGGCGGGGTGAGGAAGGTCGTCACCATCCATGGTGGTCAGGATCATGGCTCCTCCTGAGAACACATGTTTAACCACAAATGGCCCTTCGTATGGAGGGGTCCATTTGCCCCGGGGATCACTTTGAGGAAGGATGATGCGTTTGATTACCAGGTCCCCAACTTGATACTCTTGTGGTCTGACTTTCTTGTTAAATGCCCTGATCATCCGTTTTTGATACGTCTGACCATGACAGATAGCGGTGAGCCTCTTTTCGTCAATCAGGTTTAATTGATCAAGTCGAGTCTGGATCCAGTCATCTTCATTCAAGTCTGCATCTTTCATTATCCGGAGAGAGGGTATCTGGACTTCAATTGGAAAGACTGCCTCCATGCCATAGACCAAGGAGAAAGGAGTTTCCCCGATTGACGTCCTTGCTGAGGTACGGTACCCATGAAGAGCGAACGGTAACATCTCGTGCCAATCTTTATAGGTCACTGTCATCTTCTGCACAATTTTCTTGATATTCTTATTAGCTGCCTCTACAGCCCCATTCATCTTCGGCCGGTAGGGAGAAGAGTTGTGGTGCTGTATCTTGAATTGTTCGTAGAGTTCAGTGATCATCTTGTTATTGAGATTGGTACCATTGTCCGTAATGATTCTTTCTGGGACGCCGTACCGACAGATCAGATTATGCCGGATGAAACGTGCCACGATGCTCTTGGTTACTGTGGCGTAGGAAGCTGCCTCAACCCACTTCGTGAAGTAATCGATCGCTACCAAGATGAAGCGATGCCCGTTGGATGCTGTCGGTCGGATCTCACCGATCATATCAATGCCCCACATTGCAAAAGGCCAAGGTGCCGTCAGGACGTTCAGAGGAACCGGAGGGATGTGCACCTTGTCAGCATAGATCTGGCATTTGTGACAAGTTCGAGAGTGTTGGTAACAATCGGCTTCCATTGTGGACCAGAAATATCCTGCCCGAAGGATTTTCTTTGCCATGGTGTGTCCACTGGAATATGTTCTGAATGTACCTTCATGCAGTTCTATCATGATCTTCTCTGCTTCAGCCTTATCCACACAACATAGTAGAGTTGAATCATGATTCCGTTTGTAGAGAATGCCGTTGCTGAAGAAGAATTTCGCCGCAAACCTTCTCATGAACTTCTTGTCATTGACAGATGCACATTCAGGGTATTCCTGAGCTTCCAAGTACCTCTTCACCTCATGATACCAGGGTTTTTCAGTCACCTTTTCGGCCTCAAGATCGCAGCAGTATGCCGGTTCGTCCAACTTCCAGATAATGATCTGGGGAGCCTCATTGTCCCACTTAACTTTGAACATTGAAGACATCGTGGCTAGTGCGTCCGCTAGCTGATTCTCCTCTCTTGGGAAGTGCTCAAAAGTTATTTCTTCAAAGTGGGGAAGCAAGGTCGACACATACTCCTTGTAAGGAATAAGATTTGGGTGTTTCGTATCCCACTCGCCTTTGATCTGATTGATCACGAGAGAAGAATCTCCAAAGACACTCAGGAATTTGATCCTTAAATCGATTGCAGCTTGCAGACCCATGATGCATGCCTCATATTCTGCCATGTTGTTGGTGCAGTTGAAACACAATCGAGCGGTGAGTGGAGTATGAGTTCCTTTGGGAGATATGATTACAGCGCCGACGCCGTTACCTAAAGCATTGGAGGCTCCGTCAAAATGCATAGACCATCGGGAACCTTCCTCAGGTCCTTCATCCGGTCCAGGTACTTCACAGTCAGTTACCACCATGATGTCTTCGTCCGGAAAATCAAAGTTCAATGATTGGTAATCGTCCACAGGTTGGTGTGCCAAATGATCTGCCAGTACACTTCCTTTAATTTCTTTCTGAGTTGTATACTGGATATCATATTCTGTCAAGATCATTTGCCATCTCGCTATTCTTCCAGACAGAGCGGGCTTTTCAAATATGTACTTGATGGGATCCATATTTGAAATCAATAGAGTAGTGTGAGTCAGCATATACTGTCTCAGCCGGTGAGCAGCCCATACTAGAGCGCAACAAGTTTTCTCAAGCAGTGAGTAACGAGACTCACAGTCGGTAAACTTTTTTCTCAAGTAATAAATAGCGTGCTCTTTTCGGACGGACTTGTCATGCTGTCCCAGCACACACCCCATTGAATTGTCAAGTACTGTCAAATATAGTATCAGAGGTCTTCCTTCCACTGGTGGAATAAGAATGGGTGGCTGTTGTACCCCAAAATTTTCCCTCCCATATTCTTCAAGAAATTGCCAAGTCATACTTCAAAATTCCCCAAGGGTTGCACAGTGCAAGGGCCTCCCAAGCAGTCAAAATTAGGGTTTTTGTTCTGATCAAGAAAATGAAGTTTCCAAAGGTCCAATCAAGTCTCATGTGCCTACAAATATGGTCAAGCATCCTCATACAAAGTTTCAAGACTTTCAGCACAAAATTGCACAGTCAAAAACCCTAATTGCACTACAATCAACTGTAGGGGCAAAATGGTCATTTGACAGTCAAAAGTTCAAATTTTTGGTCAACATCTCATTTTGAAGCCACAAACATCATTTGATCAATGCTTGATCATGATTCTCAAAGATTGGCTCAAAAATCATCAAGATGCAAAAGTTTCTTTATTTGGACAGTTGAAAAAGTCAACTGTAAATTGACCAGGGCATAACTTTCACATGGATTATTAGAAAAATTACATCCAAAGCTCATTTTGAAGAGAAAGACATTTCCTACAACTCATCTTCATACTTCAAGTCCAAGAAATGCTCTCACAAAAAGTTATCAATTTCAACATTATAGGTCATTTTCAAAAGTCAACAAAAAGGGACTTTAAGTCAAAGGCCATAACTTGAGATTGGTAAATCCAAATTACATGGGACCAAAGGCATTGGTTATAGGACTCAAAGACCTTTCCAAAATGTCCCAGAACATGAGCAAAGCTTAAAAATTGAGCAAGTAATGCCTTGTGGAAGTTGGGAAATTTTTGGATATTTTGAAAAGTCAACATTGATTCAAATGACCTAAAATTGCTAATGGGCCCATTTTTCTTCCATAATTCATCATCCAATACATGTGCACGACCACTTGGCCCAAAGGGAAGTATTTCTTCATTTTTTATTTATTTATTTGAATTTTTATTGATAATAATTCATTTAAATCAAATTAAATACATGAAAAATATTTAACCTAAGCTTTACAATCTTTTTGTGCATGAAATCTACTCAATAATTCGTGCATAATCAAATATGGAAAGATTTGGAGAGAATTGATCATGATTTGTACAAAAACACATGGAAAATATTTGAAAAAAGATCTTGAAAATCAAATCTTTCAAAGTCATGAATGCCAAGCTTTTTGTTTGATTTCTTTAACCTAATTCACTCAATACATAAGCCTGATAAAACCCTTGTGCTAAGAGACCACTAAGCTGCGCTAGAAACCATTCACCAACTTGAAATTTTTTGCAAAAAAACTCAAAACTGAAAATCAAGTTTTAGGTTGATTCAAAGCACAAGACCAATTGCAAAAGCTTCCTCGTGTCCCCCTGAAGCTAACTGGATCACTTTCCAACCTTCATACGCCCAGAATTGGTACAATGGATTCAAACTGTTTCAAATAAAATGCATAATCGTGTTTCCATATTTAGACCTTTTCATTGCGTTTTTTTATGCATTCATGCTAATTGACTTGTTATGAAACTAACCATATGCTTTGATTGGATTATTACATGCTATATACGATTTCACCATTATCAAATTCTAGGGTTTTCAGGACTTGGAATTAGGGGTTTTAAATTAAGGAAAAATTGGCCTTCAAGACTTACATCATTGAATGCAACGCGTTTGGACGAAGAAGACGGCACCCTCGCGCTCAATTTATGAGCCCTAATGGCTTATTCACTATTTTCTTGTATCATGCCTGTGGCAACGCGTGAAAACTGTTGCCAATGTTTTATATGTTTCAGGAAAAATAAAACCATGCGAAGAAGATGATGACGTGTGGAGCGGTGATAGGAAGATTCAAATCTTCGCGCGTGTTTGAGGCCCCTAACTTGTTTTCTTTTATAACGTTTATTAATTATTATATATCAAACGCGTATAGGTTGATTCAGTGGCAAGCATAGTTATTGGTAAAGTACATGACCTGGGTTCGAGCCCCAGGTCTTCATTATTCCCATGTTATTTTTCAATTCAAATTCACATGCAGGCTCAGTGTTGTGGTCCATGATACACTCTCACAATCCAACCGTCCACGCATCCCAGGAGATCCAATCAACGGCCATGATCTGATGAACCCCATATTTGTTGGTCAATGAGTCCACATGCCAGCGTGAAAGGTCAACAAAGGCCAAGTTCTATTGGGCCTGAATTACTATCAAAAAACCCTCCAATTTGGGGCAGACCCCCTAGGTTTGCAAGTCTTTATTTATTTTTTTTTTCTATTTTCTTCTTAATTATTGTTTTGTTTAATTAATTAATTATTTTCATAAAAAACAAAAACACCTAAAAATCAGAAAAAGGAAAAAACAATAAATATTTTATTTTTAGTATTTTCATAAATAAATTGTATATAATTAAACTTAGTTTTAAATTAGGTTTTAATTTTAATTCTTTTAATAAAAATCTAAAAAACATAGAATTAGGGTTCATATTAATTTTTTATCCTTTTTTCTTTTATTCCATAATAATTAAATAATTAAATATTTATTTTTATAATTAAATTTGCATGTAAATTAATTAGGGTTAATTTTAGGTTAAATCTTCTTTTCTTAATAAATTAAAAAACAAATAGAATTAGGGTTAGCATTTAATTTCAATTAATTCTTTTTTTCATATTAAATCCTAAAATACTAAAAAATACCAAAAACATCTCCTTTTCTTTTTAATTAATTAATTCCATGTAATTTTAATTTTGCAAAAAGGGTCCAACGCCCTCGTTTTTAATTCTTATTAATTCACATATTTATTTTATTTTGTTTAAATATTTATGTATCTCTCCCGAAGCCATGTAATTAATTGCTCGCACTTTTAATTCTTTATTTTCATTAATTCTTTATTTTTTCTGTCAAAATCGGGTCCTGGTTTAATTTTGGCGATGTGGACCCGCGCCTTTTGTAATAGCTTAGAATTTACTTTTCTCGCAATTTTTAACTGTTAAATAATGGCATGAAAGAATTTATTGACAAAAAATAAAAACAAACGCTAGATCCCCAATAACATGACAAAAGACAAAAATAAATGAAAACGACACACAAATCGCACACACCACCCCTAGGGTACGCCTCACTGTTGCCTTGCCTCGAAAGGTGATCGTCGAGTAGAGGATGTCTTAGTAAGTCCTCATGATCCGGGAACCTGGCATGAGGGTAGCTTCTAAGGTGTCTTCCCATTGCTCTGGTGATCACCATGTCCCGAACCTCGAATTGACCCGAACACCTCCAATGGTGGTGCTACCTACCTCTCAATGGTGGGATGGCACTACTTTAAAGGACATCTACACAGAAGAATTCCTTAGGGTAGGTAGGTTCTCGTAGATACTTGCTCTAATTTCAAACAAAATTCAAAAGTACTTTTCACACCAACACATTTTCAAAAAAGCTTTCGAAAGCAATTTTTCAAACACTCTTGAGGACTGATACAAGAGTCGAACTAGAATTTTCAAAGAAACTTTTTAAAACCCACAGTTTAAAAGCAAACAAACCATTTTTGAAGACACAAATGAGCAAGTATCTAAGAGCCCATGGATAACCATGGATAGAAAGGGTGCTAACACCTTCCCTTTCTATAATCTACCTCCCGAACCGAGAGCAATCTCTATAAGGAATTTTTCTGTGCTTTTGTCCTTTCCATTTGGAGAAAATAAAAGACGGTGGCGACTCTTGCTTCCGCGACATTTCGCGAACCAGCGTTAAACAGTCAGTTCCAGATCCACCGATCACAGTGGCTCTTGGAGATATTCCTTTATCTTTTCAAAGGCAGCCTGACATTCATCGTTCCAGCACACTACTTGATCTTTCTTCAGTAATTTGAAGATTGGCTCACAAGTAGCAGTCAGATGTGAGATGAATCGGGCAATGTAATTCAGTCGTCCCAGGAAGCCTCTGACTTCTTTCTCGGTCTTTGGAGTTGGCATCTCTTGTATGGCTTTTACCTTGGCAGAGTCCACCTGAATACCTTTATCACTTACAATGAAACCTAGCAATTTTCCGGACCTTACCCCAAAGGTGCATTTGTTGGGATTCAACCTCAGCTTGTATAACTTTAGTCGGTCAAACAGCTTCCTCAGATGATCAAGGTGCTCCTCTTCAGTTTGAGACCTTGCAATCATGTCATCCACGTATACGTCAATCTCATGATGGATCATATCATGAAATAAAGCAACCATGGCACGTTGATAGGTTGCCCCAGCATTTTTCAACCCGAATGGCATGACCTTGTAGCAGAAAGTGCCCCACTGAGTCACAAAGGTAGTCTTTTCCATATCTTCCGGAGCCATCTTAATCTGATTATACCCTGAAAAACCATCCATGAAGGAGAACACCTTGTGTTGAGCAGTATTGTCAACAAGAACGTCGATGTGAGGTAAGGGGAAGTCATCCTTGGGGCTTGCCCTGTTTAGATCCCTGTAGTCGACACACATTCTGACTTTACCGTCCTTCTTCGGCACTGGCACCACGTTGGCAACCCATTGAGGATAAGAAGTTACTGCTAGAAACCCGGCATCGAATTGCTTCATAACCTCAGCCTTGATCTTTTCAGACATCTCTGGGCGCATACGGCGGACCTTTTGCTTTACTGGAGGGCAGTCTTCCTTGGTTGGCAGGTGATGAACTACAATGTCGGCATCCAAACCAGGCATGTCTTCATAGGACCAAGCAAATATCTCCATGTAATCATGTAGCATCTGGATCAATCGTTGCTTCACGCTGAGCTCTAGATTGGCACCAATCTTGACCTCTTTCCTATCTGTCTCAGTACCCAGGTTAACTGTTTCCACCGGCTCTTCATGTGGTTGAATAGCCCTCTCTTCCTGGAGTAGCAGTCTTGCGAGTTCACCAGGCACTTCGCAATCATCTTCACCTTCTTCTTCGGCCAAGTTGATCGGATTCTCGAAGTCATAACTGGTGGTAGCAGAGCTGTTACCAGCGAGATCCAGAGTGGATTGTGAAGGGGTGAAAAACACAAGAAGGGGGGGTTGAATTGTAAAACTGGAATCTTAAAGCAATTGACAAGATATTTTTATCCTGGTTCGTTTGATCTCAAACTACTCCAGTCCACCCGTCAAGGTGATTTCGCCTCTCTCCAACGAGGTCTTAATTCACTATATTCAACTGAATACAAATCTGCTTTAACAACTGCTAAAGCCTTCTTGATTCAAACCACAATCCGGTTTGTCAAGGCAACACTTTCTTACAAAGGTATAAAACAAATGTGTGTGAATGTTTTCTACAAAACTTTATCACAACTGTGATGTATACACAAATTAATCTTAGAAACTTAGATTGCTAAACACTAATGGAGTATCAGAGTTTGTTGGTTTAGCAAAACTGGTAGATGAAGATTATTGTTCAGCTTTGTGCGTGTAGAGAGTTTGGAAGCATTAGCCATTATAATCTTCGAAGCCTTGTTTATATAGCACTTGAGAAGATGAACGTTGAATGCAATATTCTTGATTCAATGCTAATAACAAGCTTTCCTTTTTGAGCAGATCTTGTCTGGAATGAGGCCGTTGGAATTGATTAGCGTTCAATGCACAGTACCGTTGCTTCTTCAATGCACGTTCTGGCTTGGCTCATTCTGATTCTGCTTCGCTGCTGATGAACTATTGATTCTATATCAGAGTGTTTACGCGCAGTTCTGTTCATCAAGCTTCAGCGTGTACGTGAGTTGATCATCTGATCTTCACGTTCTGATTCAGCAACTTCTGATGCTTGTGTATCAAAACAAATTCTGATGCTGAAGAAGTGATCTTGCTTATTTTAATCAGCGTATCTGCAAGTCAGAGCATAGTAATTTTAGGTAGTATATAGTTCAAACATGAAACATATAAATACCATATCTTTTCACTTTGTTATCATCAAAACTTAAATATAGGGTACTAGATTCAAACATTGTTCTAACAATCTCCCCCTTTTTGATGATGACAAAAACTAGATATTTTAAATGAAAAATAACGTGAAAAGGTATCTGGGAAATATTTCAGAGTTAAGAAGTAAAGAGAAATCAGAGTTTAAGAGATACTCCCCCTGAGTTTGTTACTTCCCTTTGATATGCGTGTTCTTCAGGATCAGATCTTTTTCTATCTTTGAGCATCAGATTATAGGTCTTTGACTTATCAGAGAGCAGAGCTTCAGAGTTTTTCCTGTCAGAGCTTTGCTTTGGATCAGAGTGTTAGGTCGATCAGAACTTCATATTTGATCAGAGCAACATGAGCTTCTACATTTGATCAGAGCTTCTAGCTTCTAGTCTTCATTGTGCCTGTAGACTTAAAAACAAAACAGAAAAACATTTCAAGTAATAGAGTTAGAATGTTTGAGAGTTTCTGTCTAGTTAGCCGTTATTGATTTTAAATATCATTCTTGTTCTCCCCCTTTTTGTCAGCAATCAAAAAGTGCTGGTGATGTGCTAAAACGATTTAGATCAGAAAAACAAATTATATTAAAATAGTTCATGATCAGAGCAAAATAGCATTACAAAACATAGTCAAAACAATACATCAGAAAATGAAGAGAACATAGAGAATGTCATGCATGAAAAAAATTTTAAGGTTGTGGGGGCATGCGTGAGAACAGGCTTTCCAGCATTGCTTGAATCTTTTCAGAAGTTTCATTCTGCTTCTGAACCATGGTGACAACAGTGTCAATCTTGCTGTCCTGTACGTCCATTCTTGCTTTCATCTTCTGATCATTCTCTTCCATCCGCTGCTGTAGACGCAAGTCATTCAGCCTTAATTCTTCCAGAGCCTGCCTGTCCAAGGCAGCTTGAGAACTTTCAGAAGGAGGAAGCTTCTCAGAACTTTCAGCGACATCTTCTGCTGGATTTTCTTCCTGAAGGGTCTTGTCTTCTTCTGATGGTTGCACCTGTGCAGCTTGCTCTTTCTCAGACCAAGATTCACTGTCCAGAGGGAGTACAACTTCTTGAGGCAGCTGACTCTCAACTTCCTTCAGCAGCTTGCTAAAGTTCTGTTGAGCCTGCTCATAGTTTACGTCCTGCAGCTTGAGTGCTTCAGCACGTACCCATAGTCTGAACTGTGACCAGAGCTGATCAGAAGCAGCTGGGTCGATCATCTCCGGACAGACTTGCTTCAAAGAAGCAATCCATTGCAGCATACCTGTTTCAAAATTCAAAATACCAGAGCCAACATCTGGTTGCTTTGGTTTGGGTATGGCAATTTTGTGTCTTAGGTCAGCAAGACGTTCAAGACTTGTTAAGTCAATGAAGGTTCTGCTGGGGTTTTCAGCGGATTGGTTTTCAGAGGTTGTTTGTTTTGGAGGAGGGTTATCAGAATCAGAGGATATTTCTATTGGAGTGGTTGGAGTTTTTGGAGGTGTTGATTCCTCTGAAGATGGCAACTGGGGCCTGACAATAGTGGTTCCACATGGCAACTGGATTGCAAGCGGTGAAGGTTGAGGTGAGTGGGGATCAGAATGATGTGGAGAAGGGGTTTCATAGCGGTGAAACTCTGTTTGTGGTGAAGGAGGAATATTTTCTGGTTGAGGAGGTGGAATCTCTGATTGCTCAGGGATCAGAGGTTCTTCTGTGAGTGGTTGTTGTGATTGTGGTTCTGGTTCTGGTTGTTGTTGTATTTCTGGTTCAGGTTGTGATTCTGGTTGTGGAGGAGGAATATTTGGTGGTTCAGAATTTGGTTGAGCAGAAACATGTTCACACTCAATATCAGCTAGCACTCTGTCAAGTGCTGGTGTTGTTGAAACAGTTGGTTGTTTGGTAATTTTGATTCTGGTTCTTCTGAGTAGTAAGGCCTCAGAAGGGTCTTCTGGTATGGTTTCATCAATAGTAGGGATTGGGATTGATATTCTGTGAGAGGTTTTAGGAGGGGCAGCAGATGTTGGAATAGTAGATGAAATTGAAATAGGGGCAGCAGATGAATTACCTCTTTTCTTTGGAGTCTGATGAGATGATCCTTCTGCTTTCCTCTTCTTTGTCTTCTTCTGAGTCACTTCAGGTTGGGGTTGACTCAGATCTTTGATCTTCAGCTTTGAACCTGTATCTTCTTCCTTGTATGAATCTGGATACTTGAGAAACATATCCGGTTGGGATTCCATTTCAGAAAATTTTGGGAAATCATTCAGAGGCACTCTTCTGCTGGAGATGTCAGCAGTTGAAGTAGCTCTGGGTTCCTTCCTAATATTTTCTATCAGCTTCATCTTTTTCAGGTTCTTAGCGTTCAGCGGTTTTCCAACAGTTGGTTCAAGTGTGCTCAGCACTTGAGCTTCGCTCAGATAATCTATCAGCTTATTCTCTGTCAGAATATCTGATATGAGCCTTCCAAACGGTATCCAGTCCCTTTTGGTCCTTTCTTCTTCTCTAGTCTCTTTGACGCTGGTCTTGAGATGGTTGAACAGGAAGTGTGCCAGATTGATCTTCACCCTCTGATCAATAAAGTAGATCAGAAACTGCTGATCCACGTTTATATAATCAGGAGAGCTTGTTGGCTTCCTGTGATTGAAACAGCCCAGAACAATCTTGGCCCATACTCTGCAGTGATCCTTCAGATCCTTAATTTTGCTGCTGGGAAATCCAAGAGTGAAAATGCTGTTGGCTACCATACCTATATCAGGGCATCTGTCAGCCATGTCCACACAACGGACTCCACCACCACTTTGACCAATTAACCTAGCAATGAGGTCTTCAGAAATTACTATCTTCTTTCCCATGACAGAAGAGATGACTAGATGTTTATGAATCTTGGCGTGAATCCAAAATTCCTTGACAAGCTCTGGGAAGGTTGGTCCAACCAACCTATCGAAATACCTCTCCCACTTTTGAGCCCTAATCTCTTCAGTTAGGTCAAATCCATTTTCCTTCAAACTTTCGAAGTCGACGATTAACTCAGAGAGAACCTCAAGATTCTTTACCGGTGTGAGAAGAGTTCTGATAGGCACCTGATATTGTTCAGAGGTTCCTTTCTTCTGATTTCCTGCAGAAATGCTGGAGGATGCCATTGTTCTCACTAAAAAAGCTTGAGAATGATTTGAGAAAAAAAAGGTTTGAAGGAGATAAACTCAGAAATATGCAGAAAATAGTTGAATGATTATGAGTAAGCGTAAAGAATAAAAGTGAAGGATTAATGTGTTTAAATAGAATTTTCAAAAATTATTTTGAAAAATTAAACGTTTTTAAGAGAGAGAAAAAAAAATAATGATTGCCATTAACAAGCGTGATTACTCTGCATTAAATGCTTGCTGATTTTGGGGGATTTGAGAAAGATACTTAAAAAAACGGTTACCAGACATGTGTCTCAATGCACCCAATCAGCGCTTTCCTTTCTCAGAAGCGTGCACGCGTTCTGCTTCAAGGATTTGCTGATGATTGGATGACACTTGTTTGATGTAGTGATCAGCACGTCTGTCTTTGAGATTAGATTCTCAGATCTTTAGACTTGCATCTGATACAATCTGCATGTTCTATCTTTCTGAAAGAAGATTGATCAGAAGTTCACAGTAAAATAATTACATTCTGAAGATAAATACATGGAATTAAAACATTTTCATTCTGGGCATACTTTCATGCTGAGATGTTTCAGAATGAAATTAAACCTATCTTCTGAAAGGGGTTTAGTAAAGATATCAGCCCATTGATGGTCTGTATCTATAAATTTCAAGTTTAAAATACCTTTCTGAATATAGTCCCTAATGAAATGATGTTTTATTTCTATATGCTTAGCTCTAGAATGTAAAATAGGATTCTTACTTAAGCAAATAGCAGAAGTATTATCACAAAGAATAGGAATGTTACTCTCAAAAATCTGGAAGTCTTCAAGCTGACTTTTCATCCAGAGCATTTGTGTGCTACATCCTGCTGCTGCTATGTACTCAGCTTCTGCTGTTGACAGAGCAATTGTTGATTGCCTTTTGCTGGACCACGAGATCAGATTTTCTCCCAGAAACTGGCAGCTTCCAGAAGTACTTTTACGTTCCACTCTGTCTCCAGCAAAATCAGCATCACAGTAGCCTACTAAGCTGTAATCACTAGATTTTCTATAAAACAAACCCAGATTAGTAGTACCTTTCAGATACTTGAAAATTCGCTTAACAGCTGTTAAGTGAGATTCTCTAGGATCTGATTGGAATCTAGCACAAATACATACGCTGAATAAGATATCAGGTCGTGAAGCTGTCAGATAAAGGAGAGAACCAATCATACCTCTGTAGACCTTCTGTTCTACACTTTTGCTTACCTCTTCTCTTTCCAGAATGCACGTGGGATGCATTGGAATCTTTGATGGCTTACATTCTGAGAGGTCAAATTTCTTCAGAAGATCTCTGATATATTTGCTCTGATGAATGTAAGTTCCCTCTGGAGTTTGATTAATCTGAATTCCTAGAAAGAATTTCAGTTCCCCCATGAGGCTCATCTCAAATTCTGCCTGCATACACTTAGCAAATTTTCTTCCAAGAGAAGGATTAGTAGAACCAAAAATAATATCGTCAACATAAATTTGACAGACTAAAATGTCACTCTTAACTGTTTTACAGAATAGAGTAGTGTCCACTTTCCCTCTGGTGAATTCATTTTCAAGCAGAAAGTTACTTAGCCTTTCATACCAAGCTCTGGGAGCTTGTTTCAGACCATACAGTGACTTTTTCAGTTTGAAAACATGTTCTGGATGTTTTGTATTTTCAAAACCTGGGGGTTGGTGAACATAAACTTCTTCTTCTATATAACCATTTAAGAATGCACTTTTGACATCCATCTGATACAGAGTGATGCCTCTATTAACAACAAATGAGATTAAAAGTCTGATAGATTCTAACCTGGCGACTGGGGCAAAGGTTTCTGTATAGTCTATCCCCTCTTGCTGACTATAACCTTGTGCAACCAGTCGTGCCTTGTTTCTGACGACTTCACCTTGTTCATTAAGCTTGTTTCTGAACACCCATCTTGTTCCAATGACGTTGAATCCTTTTGGTCTGGGAACGAGATCCCATACGTCGTTTCTGGTGAATTGATTCAGCTCTTCTTGCATTGCCAGAATCCAGTCGTTGTCCAGAAGTGCTTCATCAATAGAAGAAGGTTCAATCAGAGACACAAGTCCCATAAGATTTTCTTTAGAGTTTCTGAAGCTTGCTCTTGTTCTGATTGGATCTTCCTTTCTTCCTAGAATAGTTTCTTCTGGGTGATCCAAACTGCTTCTGGGCAATCTCTTCTGAGGTTGATCAGTAGCTGTTGTAGGATTTCTAGCATTGCTCCTTTCAGACGTTGAAGGAATGTCTGTGTTGAGAGCTTCTGATGACTTGTCTCCAGAACCTGCAAATTCAATTTCTATACCTGCAAGATTTTCATTCTGCTTTGACTTTTCAGAGTCAAGCTTGTCATCAAAACGAACACTGATTGATTCTTCCACAATCTGTGTTTCTGTATTGTATACTCTGTACCCTCTTGAGCGTTCAGAGTATCCTAACATAATACACTTCTGTGCCTTAGAATCAAACTTGTTCAAATAATTCTTTGTATTTAACATAAAGCAAGTACATCCAAATGGATGAAAATACGAAATGTTGGGCTTTCTGTTCTTCCACAATTCATATGGAGTCTTTTCCAGAATAGGTCTTATTGAGATTCTATTCTGAATGTAGCACGCTGTGTTTATTGCCTCTGCCCAGAAAGTCTTAGCAACGTTTGTCTCATTGATCATGGTTCTGGCCATTTCTTGCAATGTTCTGTTCTTTCGTTCTACAACTCCATTTTGTTGGGGAGTTCTAGGACAAGAGAAATCATGCAGAATGCCTTTGTCATTAAAGAATGACTCAAAATCATTATTTTCAAATTCTCCACCATGATCACTTCTGACTTTAACGATTCTAAGATCTTTTTCATTCTGAACTTGGTTACAGAAGGTAACAAACACAGAGTGTGACTCGTCCTTGTGTCTTAAGAACTTTACCCATGTCCATCTGCTATAGTCATCTACGATTACTAACCCATACTTCTTGCCACTGACTGAAGCAGTTTTAACTGGTCCAAATAAGTCAATGTGCAGAAGTTCTAATGGCTTAGAGGTAGAAACAACATTTTTGGATTTAAAAGAAGGTTTTGCAAATTTGCCTTTTTGACATGCTTCACACAGAGCATCTGAATTGAACTTCAAATTTGGAAGTCCTCTGACCAGATTGAGTTTGTTAATCTGAGATATTCTTCTCATACTAACATGCCCCAATCTTCTGTGCCAGATCCACTGCTCGTTGTTAACAGACAGAAGACATTTTACGTTCTGACTCTTTAGTTCAGAAAGTTTGATTTTGTAAATGTTGTTTTTCCTCTTACCATTAAATAGGATAGTCTCATCTTTCTGACTAACAGCTTTACATGATTTTTGATTAAAGATTATATCATAACCGTTATCACTTAATTGACTTATGGATAACAGATTATGCATCAATCCATCAACTAGCAGAACATTATTAATAGAGGGAAGATTTCCGTTACCTACAGTTCCAGAGCCAATAATCTTTCCCCTCTGATTGCCTCCAAAGCCAACGTGGCCTCCAGGCTTAAGTTCCAGGCTTTGGAACATATGCCTTCTTCCCGTCATGTGTCGTGAGCAGCCAGAGTCCAGGTACCATGACTGGTGTTTCTGACTTGCTGCTAAAGATATCTGCAACATGTATTATTTTATCCTTAGGTACCCAGATTTTCTTGGGTCCTGACTTGTTAGTTTTACCAAAACTCTGGTTGAATTTTGGTTTCACAGAGTGCTTACTGCTAGTGTATTTGATGTCGTGTGTGTGACCATACACAAAGTGTGAATTTAGAGGAGTGTGTTTAATAACTAAATCCATGACATTCTTAGGTGTAGGAACCTTACCTTGGTATCCTATTCCTTTCCTGCCGTTTCCGCTAACTCCATAGATCATTGAAGCCATTCTGCTTCTATCTATGCTTTTAGCAAGGAACTTCTGGAAACTATGATCATACTCCTTGATGATCTCATCAGCGTTGCTGGGAGTTTCAGAAATTGGTACCTTCTGAGAGTTTTGTAAAGAGTTTTCTAATTTTAAAATTTTATCTCTCAGCTCAGAGTTTTCCAATTTGAGACTCTCAGACTTATTAGAGTCAGATTCAAGAGTCCTTTTCAGGTCTCTGAATTTAGCTCTAATCTGCTGATAACGTTCCAGAATTTCATTGAGGCTTTCAGCAAGTTCAGCCTTTGTAAAATTAACAGCGAAGTTAGGGAATACCTCTTCTGTGTCTGATTCTGAGTCTGATTCAGAAGCTTCACTGTCATCTGGAATGTTAGCCATGAGCGCTATGTTAGCCCTTTCATCATCTGATTCTGAGTCAGCTTCAGACGAGTCAGAGTCATCCCATGTGGCCATGAGACTTTTCTTCTTCTCTCTTCCAAACTTCTTTTTGGGCTTTTCCCTCTGAAGCTTTGGGCAGTCACTCTTGTAGTGTCCTTGCTCATTGCACTCGTAGCAGATGATGTCTTTTGTGTTTGGCTTCTTGCTACCGGAGGAGCCTTCAGATCTTCTGTATCCTGAGGAAGAATCTGTCCTCCTGTATCTGGAAGAAGACTCGTTCTGATCAAATCTTCTGGGATTCCTGAACTTCCTTTGTCTTTGCTTCCACAGTTGATTTACTCTTCTGGAGAGAAGGGAAAGTTCGTCTTCTTCTGATGAGGATCCATCAGATGTTTCTTCAACTGCCTGCAAAACTTTAGATTCAGATTTTCTGTTAGATTTTAAAGCTAAAGGCTTACCTTGCTTCTGAGGCTCATCAGCTTCTAGCTCTATCTCATGACTTCTGAGGGAGCTTATAAGTTCCTCCAGAGTGATTTTGTTGAGATCCTTCGCTAGCTTCAGAGCAGTAACCATAGGCCTCCACTGCTTGGGTAAACTTCTGATTATCTTCTTGACATGGTCAGCAGTAGAGTATCCTTTGTCCATAACTTTGAGACCAGCTACCAGAATCTGGAATCTAGAGAACATAGTTTTAATGGATTCAGATTCTTCCATTTTGAACGCCTCATACTTCTGAATGAGCGCCAGAGCTTTTGTTTCTTTGACTTGAACGTTGCCCTCATGCGTCATTCTGAGAGAATCAAAGATGTTCTTAGCTGTGTCTCTGTTGGAGATCTTCTCATACTCAGTATAGGAGATGACACTGAGGAGGATGGTTCTGGCCTTATGGTGATTCTTGAAATCACGCTTTTGTTGATCAGTCATTGATTTTCTTTCAATCTTCTGACCAGTTGCATTCACAGGGTGCGTGTATCCATCTGTCACCATATCCCACAGATCAGCATCATGTGCTAGAAAGAAGCTTTCAATTCTGTCTTTCCAGTAATCAAAGTTTTCTCCATCAAAGACTGGAGGTTTGCCGCTGAATCTGTCTCTATCCTCATTGTTGTCATTGCTGAAATGAGAGTTGTTTCCTGCCATTGTGTTTTTCTAACACTGGATCTTGTACTGACACGGTTAAGTGTTTTAGCTCAGAACCAGGCGCTCTGATGCCAATTGAAGGGGTGAAAAACACAAGAAGGGGGGGTTGAATTGTAAAACTGGAATCTTAAAGCAATTGACAAGATATTTTTATCCTGGTTCGTTTGATCTCAAACTACTCCAGTCCACCCGTCAAGGTGATTTCACCTCTCTCCAACGAGGTCTTAATTCACTATATTCAACTGAATACAAATCTGCTTTAACAACTGCTAAAGCCTTCTTGATTCAAACCACAATCCGGTTTGTCAAGGCAACACTTTCTTACAAAGGTATAAAACAAATGTGTGTGAATGTTTTCTACAAAACTTTATCACAACTGTGATGTATACACAAATTAAGCTTAGAAACTTAGATTGCTAAACACTAATGGAGTATCAGAGTTTGTTGGTTTAGCAAAACTGGTAGATGAAGATTATTGTTCAACTTTGTGCGTGTAGAGAGTTTGGAAGCATTAGCCATTATAATCTTCGAAGCCTTGTTTATATAGCACTTGAGAAGATGAACGTTGAATGCAATATTCTTGATTCAATGCTAATAACAAGCTTTCCTTTTTGAGCAGATCTTGTCTGGAATGAGGCCGTTGGAATTGATTAGCGTTCAATGCACAGTACCGTTGCTTCTTCAATGCACGTTCTGGCTTGGCTCATTCTGATTCTGCTTCGCTGCTGATGAACTATTGATTCTGTATCAGAGTGTTTACGCGCAGTTCTGTTCATCAAGCTTCAGCGTGTACGTGAGTTGATCATCTGATCTTCACGTTCTGATTCAGCAACTTCTGATGCTGGTGTATCAAAACAAATTCTGATGCTGAAGAAGTGATCTTGCTTATTTTAATCAGCGTATCTGCAAGTCAGAGCATAGTAATTTTAGGTAGTATATAGTTCAAACATGAAACATATAAATACCATATCTTTTCACTTTGTTATCATCAAAACTTAAATATAGGGTACTAGATTCAAACATTGTTCTAACAGATTGAAACCTGTATAAGTGAGTGTGTGTAAATATAGCTGTTTTGCAATATATAACACAGAAAGAAAAAGAGCACAAGATTTGAAATGCAACAAACGTCCAATGTTTTGATTGATGATATATGGAAATGTCATACAAAAAAGCCCTCACAAATGGAGCTACGATGCCCCAGGTAGGACACCGAGCCAACAAAGTTTTAACATATTGTTTGTTACAAATTGAAAATCCAAAGAATTAATTACTACGTGACAAATGTGATAGGTGTAAAATCCTTTGCCGTCCAGTTGCTTGGTCCGTTGCTGGTGGTTGGATAGATCCAACTGTCAAACTATGCTTCCTCTACATCCTCCTCGATAGCATTCACCCTTGGACTGGTGATAAACACTGGAGCCTTTCAGATCTTTTCTTTGCGCACAGCCCTCTGAGCCTCTGCAGTAAAGCCCAGCCCAAACTTGTCGTTCTTTTGAGTGAAGTCAGGAAGCTGACCCCAATTTGCACAATTACCCCTCTCGATTACAGCCCGGGCATCCTTCAAGGACGCCATCTTCAATGGAAAGTCTTCTTCAATCACTGTTTCAGCTGATGCCAAAGTTGGAGGAACCTCCTCAAAATGCTGAAAGGGGGTTTCAATAAACTCCCCGTCCATCTCGATATACCAGAATGAATTCAAGTGACTAACCATGTATTCCTCCTCACCCTGCACAGTAACAATCTTCCCTTTGACAGGGTATTTGAGCTTTTGGTGTAGAGTGGATGTTACTGCCCCAGCCTTATGAATCCAGGGTCGACCCAACAAGCAGGAGTAAGATGGACGAATATCCATTACATAGAACATTGAGTCGAAAACTTGGGAACCCACACGAATAGGAATGTCTACTTCACCGTGCACCATCCTCTTAGAACCGTCGAAGGCTCTAACAATGATGTTACTAGGTTTCAACTCCAGACCCTCACAATCCAAGCGATCCAATGCCTTCTTGGGCAAAACATTCAGGGAAGAACCGGTATCCACCAATACGTGCGCGAGAGTAGTGCCCCTGCATTCTATAGAAACATGCAGGGCATCATTGTGATTTTTCCCTTTGGCGGTGAGGTCAGCATCCGAGAACCCCAATCCATTGTCAGCTGTCAAATTAGCTACACAGTCAGTGAATTGATCCGCGGAGGTCTCTTGCGGCACATGGGCCGTTTTCAGAAATGAAATCAGGGCTTTTGCATGGGCCTCTGAGCATAGCAGCAACGATAGCATAGAGATTTTGGAGGGGGTATGCCCCAACTGTTCAACAACATTGAAGTCACTCTTTTTAATGATTTTAAGGATTTCCTCCATTTCTTGTTGGGAGGCTTCCACAGCAGTCTTTTTTGGTGCCTCCGTCCTGGCAGGCAAATTGGTAGCAACTTCTTTGCCCCGAGTATCAGAGGACTCGGCGGCAGTAGTAGACACAGGAACTTGAATTGGAACATGCACACTTGCGGGTGTGATGGTGAGAGGTTTTCGGATAACTGGCGGTGCAATGTCAGGCGAGAAGAGCCTGCCACTGCGGGTAATCTTGGCGGGACCAGTGATGTTACTGATACTGGTATTGGTATTGAACTCCTGCTTCACTCCAAGCACATACACATCGGCCCCATAATGCCATGGGACCGCTTTATCAGACTCATAGGGGAGAGGCCCCGGAACAGTAATAGTAATGGGTGCAACAGACATAATTTGGATTGGTTTCTTTATGGGAGCTTTGGCAGGATTGTAAATTGTGACAACAGATATTTCTTCAACGGAGACAAACGGAACAGCAGTTTTCTTGAACAGAATTTCCTTGCTATCCATCAGGCTTTGGATGCATGATTTCAGCAGCGGACAACCGGTAGGGATAACAGCACACAGGAGGCAACCCTTGCTACAACCCGGAAATAAACCGTCTAGTAGTAAGTTCCTCTTAACAGTCAAAAGAGGGGTAGAAACATCATTCACCGAAACAGCATACAAATCTTCCTCGATGGCATTTACTCTATGCTGGGGCATAGGAGCAGTTACAACATTTGGCCTCTCAGGCGCTTCAAACTGAATTTCCTTCGCGTCGATAAGATCTTGCACTTTGTTTCTCAAGGCCCTGCAATCATCAGTAGTATGCCCGAGGCTATCAGAATGATAAGCACAACGGGCATTTGGGTTATACTTAGGAGATGCAGTATTAACGACCTTAGGAGCTTCTTTGATGGTCACCAAGTTGGTTGATAACAGTTGGGGTAAAATTTGAGATAAGGTCATACTCAGCCGAGTATACTGCCTCTTGGGCCTTTCACCTCTTTGTTGATTGTACGGCTGAGGAGCAGCAACAGGTTTTGAAATGACCAAAGCATTGACGGCTTGGCGACTTTCTGGCTTGACTTGTCTTCTAGGACCATAGACGACACTTGCTTCTTTCTTAAACGGCCTCTTCTCAGTACTTGGGGAGGCAGCTTTTTGTATCTTTTCTGACCTGATGCCAGCTTCAATTCTTTCTCCCGTCAGAATCAAATCTGTAAACCCAGCGGAGGAGTTACCAACCAAATGATTGAAGAACGGACCAGACAAAGTCCCTAGAAACATATCAACCAACTCACGATCAGTCAATGGAGGTTGCACCCTGCCAGCCAAATCTCTCCATTTTTGTGCATATTCTTTGAACCCTTCGCCCGTTCCTAGAGACATACCCTGAAGTTGGGTACGCGTAGGAGCGAGATCAGAATTGTATTGATATTGTCTGTAGAATGCGGTTGCCAAATCTTCCCAGTGTCGGATACTAGTTCCATCAAGTTGATAGAACCATTCAAGCTGTGACCCCGAAAGGCTATCTTGGAAGAAGTGAATCCAAAGGTTCTTATCTGCCGTGTAAGGTTGGATCTTCCTTACGTACGACCTTAGATGCAGCTTTGGACAGGATGCCCCGTCATATTTGGCAAAAGCAGGCGCCTTAAACTTGTGTGGGATTACTACCCCAGAAGATAACCCCATATCTCTGAAATCCAGCCCCGGTACATTCTGAATCTCCATGGCGCTCAAGCGGTCCTCCAATTGCTTGTATCTGTCAGCAGCAGGTGGGTATTGTTCGTCATTATAGTCCGTCTCGTTGTCGGAGATTGCGGGACTAGGAGCTCCTCCCCCTTGGGGACTGTTTTTCTCAGCAGAAGAAGTAGTTGGTTCAGCTTCATTATGGAGGGTGTTCCCAAATCTGCGTCCAGTGTTGAATAACGCAATCCTCTTTTTCTTCTTCTTCTTCAGGAGTAGAGTCTTCAGCTCTTGCTGACCTTGGGCCAGGCTCAGGACCATTTCTTGAAACTGGGCACTTTGGGCCTGAAGGGCCTTGATTGCTTGCTCACTGGATGAGTCTGGATTCATGATGACTGTTCAAATAAACAGCGAAGAAGATTAAGCAACCTGTGAAATAGGGTACCTGCTATGCATATGGTGCAATGAGATGCGTATGTTTTATGTTTTCAAAGACAAACAAGATTCAACTTTGTAGACAAAAGGGAAACACACTTCATTAGATTACAACTTTAATTGTTCAACAACTTGCCCTTAGGCATTACAGGAATGAAAAATACTGGAAAGGAAATAAAATCTATAAAAGGAAATATCCAAAGCCCATCAGTGCTCCCATGGCCTCCTTTTCTCAGTGTTGATGTAGTTGTTCAGGACCCGTTCTTCCTCCAATTGCTTAGTCAGCCTCTGGATCTTCCGTTCCTGCTCGTTGAACTTTTCCCGATAGAAATCCTGTTCTTCCTTTAGCTGCGCCCAAGATCTCTTCATTGTGTCAAAATCAGTAGGTATCTGAGGAGGGAAGACAGTTGGAGGAACCCCATCTTTATCAGGAGATTCAAGAATGATAGGTCTGACAGCTTCGTACGGCATACCTAACCTCTGAGCACGGATGCGGACCCATCTGCAATAGGGTTCCATTGGTAGAGAAGTCTTTGGTCCCAACTCATGTGGGTCAGCTTTGTGAATTCTGTCCCAAGCTTTAATGAATCCATGGCGTAGTTTGTCTCTGTCTGCCTGAAACTCAAAATGGAAGTGAGGAATCAACATTTCATGAGGCCCAACTCCTCTTGCTCTTCCAAACTGGGGGAGAGCTAGGCATGGATTGTAAGAGATTCCTCCTTGGATACCAATCAAAGGGACATTAGGGTATTCTCCACAACGATCAATAACAGCTACCTCATCCAAACCTCTGAGAGTCCAAGTGATGTCATTATCAGTGAGAGACATTAACCTCCGAGCCCAACCTTTTCCTTCTTCATTCTTCAGCACGAACTTAGGAAGGTGTGAAATAAACCACCTCACTAGCAAAGGAGAACAACACCACGGAGTTCCCCATTTTCGGGCAGTACGAGCATAGAGTTGTTGCAGGATATCACCCAAAAGAGTGGGTACAGGATTCCGAGACATGAAGATCCTTATGACATGGATACTGATAAAGGTGTCAGGATTGGGAAACAGTACCAGACCATAGATCAAAAGAGCCAGAATATCTTCGTACGCCTTGAAGTCCAAGTCATTCCAGAAATCATTAGCCTTGCCAACCAGAAATTTGACCAAAAAGCCCTTAACTCCACTTCTAGTTTCCCAGTTAGCCAATACCTCTTCTTTGGTCAAGGGGAGGAATGAAACAACCTCTTCAGGCCTAGGAGTCTTTTCCAAACCAGTGAATGGAGTTTGTTCCAAGACAGGGATCCCAAGCAAGTAAGAGAACTCTTCCAGGGTATGAACCAGCTGGAAGTCTTGAAAGGTGAAACAATGATACAAAGGGTCATAAAACTGGGTCAGAACACTTATCAGTTGTTGGTCCCATTTTGCAGTGATCAAGCCAAGGAGAGAACCATGCCTGTTGATGAAGGAAGAAGTGTTTGGAATCCTACCAACCAAATCCTTGAGCAAAGTTGGTGGTTGAACAAAGTTGAGCCGGATAGTATTCCTACGTACGGGCATCATGATGTCCTACAAAACAGGGCAAAGATGAAACTTTTTTGTCTTTGAAATGGGTTAGTCCTTTATACAGGATGCATGCAATCGTATGATGGCATGATGCTATGATAAAGCACACCACAAGTATTCACACAGGCAAGCATGATAAGGCACACAAGTCACACAAGACAACCCTTAGGTTTCAGGCCAGCATGAAGTTTAGGTATTACCCTCTTTTGGTTTCGTTGGTTAAAACCTGTCCTATAAAAAGTAATCGGGTTCTAGAGGATCTCAAATCACTGACTACCCTCAATCGGTCATAACCCCAGCATCGCAATCTTTTCTTGCGGCCAGAACCATCGCGAGAGTTTAGCCTCAATGAGTGTAGCATACTGCTATTATCCTAATGGCCAAGTTTGGTCAATTTAAGGTTCTAAGGTTGGTTGGTGTTTAATGACTCCTTAGAAGACCTATATTCTCCTTATTGCAACACAAGGGATATAGGTACAGACCAAGGTGCCACACCAACGTAGCCACTGCTTCACCCATGTCGGTCTACGCCGGACAGGTCCCTCACAGATTATGCTACCTAAAAAAGGGTATTTCCCAGATCCGGGTTAGGATCTATGAAACTCCGATGCAAAGCCCACAAATATAAAACAAACAAAGCAAACAATTGAAAACAAAGGTGATCTAAGCCCTAAGGTTACTCCACTTTTAAATTTATCCCCAGCAGAGTCGCCAGTTCTGTGATACGGTGGGAGAACTGACTATGGTTTTGCGTTTGTTTTCGCAAATGTTTCGGTTTAGCAAGAGTCGCCACCGACTTTTTATTTTATCCTAAGGAAAGGTTAAAAAAGCACAGCAAAAACCTTTGAGATGTTTTCTTGGGTTCGGGGAGTAGATTATAGAAAGGGAAGGTATTAGCACCCCTTCTATCCATGGTTATCCATGGGCTCTTAGTTACTTGCTTAGATCACTTGCCTTTTGTTTTCAATTGTTTGAAATGGTGCTTGTGTGTGTGGGTTTGAAAATGTTTCGAAAAGAAGCCAATGTGGTGGCAACCTTTGTAATGATCCATGTTGGGATGTATGCAAAGATGTATGTCTTTTGAAAAGGTTTTCATTTTGTTTTTTGAAAGTTGTTTTGAAAGTGTTGTGAGGTGTGTTTCAGAAAATAGGCAAGTGTTTTGTTTTTTTTTTGCAAGTTTGATTCAAGTAACTAAGAGGTTATCTACTCCTAAATTTCTCAAAGTTTATTGCTATGTTTTAACCCTTTTAACAAGTTTGTTCCACCATTGTATTTGGTGGACAATCTCATGTTAGGATGTGAAATGGACGGGCGCGGGTCATCATTTAGACCATAATTGCAATGGTGTCAAGTATCTTTGGGCAATTTTCTTTAAGGGACTTGATCATTTGTTTAGGCAACATTTTGAAAGCGTCATCGAGGGACTATGATCATTTGATTTTGTTTTGCCCAAAGAGACCTAACATGCAATATGGCCCAATTTTGAAAGGCAACAAGTGGAATACCCTAGGGGGTGCAAGTGTGATTTGTGTGTCCATTTTCATGCTTGTTTATCTTGAAATTAGGTCAAAACTATTTTCGTTGTTTTTTCGCATACAAACCCTAATTCTAACATGGTATAATTAGAAAGCAATAAAGTGCGAAAATAAATTTACTAAGCTATTACAAAACCATATATGGGAAGGGGGGTACAAATGTTCAAATGGGGATTTTGACAAGGAATTTAAACCTAAACTATTACATCAATATTGAATTATTTACAAGATGATTAATTTGCATAAATTAAATAAAATAAGAATAAATATGCAAGATGCAAAAAAAATGTATTTTTTGTAGGTATGAAAAGAAGTATTTTTATATGTCAAAATAAACAAAAATAAAAAGTATTATTTTTTTGGGAGTTTTCATGTTTAAGGTTAAACCCTAATTCTATTAAATAAAAGGCATTATTTATTTATTATGTACAAGTATTTATTTATTGTATACAAAACTAAAATAAAATGAAGTATATTTGTCAAAAGGTATTTTTTATATTATATATTAAATAAAAATAAAAATGTGTATATTTTGTATTTTTTCCTAAATATACTAATAAATATGTATGCATTATTATTATTTACTAAATATATATTATATGTACAAAAATAATAATATTTAATATTTATAAAAAATATATATCTATTTTGTATAAAATATTTTCAGAAGATAAAATAAAATAAAAAATGAAAAATAAATGTGCTTACATTATTTTTTATATTTTAAGTAAAAAAAATGGTTTTATGTATTTATTTTATGTACAAAACTAAAAGAAACCAAATAAATGCCTAATAAATTCAAAAATATTGAGAAAAATATTTTTGATATTTTTAATATTGTTAGAAAAAATAAATGAGTCAGGACAAAAAAGAAAATGTCAAAAAATCATAAAAATAAGCAAAATGGGCTTGGGGGGTGCAAAAGTAACAAAAGGGTGTAAATAGAAAAGTCAACTCAGGCCCAGCCCAAGAAGACTTTGTCTTCAACCTGAGACCTATATGAACAACCAGAACACGCATTTTCCATCTCTTGATTCCTGGACTTTCAAGCAAAACTCCCAACATGAAAAATGTAGAGCATGAGAAGACGAATCCAACCATGTAAAGAACTTGACCTAACTCTCTAAGATGAGGGAGAATTTCTTCTCCCCCAATTTCTGACCTAGTTTTTATGCCATGTTCAGACTCAAAATTCTTGCAGCACACATAATATAAATGAAATCTAATTACATGGCCATGTTCAGGGCTATGAATGTGACATATTCTCTTCACAAACCTAAAGCTAACAATGCCTAATAAGAGAGATACGAGTTCATGAACTTACCTGTTCAGTTGAAGTTCCATCTGGCAATGGAGAAGCTTTCAATGCAAGGTGATGATTGGTATAGCTTCCTTGATGTCCAGGGATGCTATTCCAAGCTTTACTTTGTCTTGAAACCTTTTGAATCGTGCTATAGCACTTCACCTGCAAATCAGAAAAGTGAAAATGGCCAAAAGGATTAGAGGAGTTACAGGTTGCTTCTAATGCTTTGGATAGTTTGGATTGATGGTAGGGAAGGTGTTTGAGGTGGTTTGGGCAAGAATGCTTGAAAGGATTAAGAGTTGGAACTCAATCTGCAGAAGTTGCTCTGTTTTTGCAGTTTGAGAGTGATTTTGGCAATGGGGAGGTATTGGTGGTCTTAGGGTCGTGCTTCAGCTTGTGTTTGATGTTTAGAATGTTTGTGATAACTTTCTCTAAGGCCTGGTTTGCAGGAATGGAAGTTGGTATATGTTATGCTATCTTTCTTGAACTTTAAGCAAGCAATGGCCACTTAATGTTTCTAGCATGTACAGGCCCTCACACTATGCTGCATACATTGGCCTTGATCAGTGTAATTTGCTCATAAACTTGTGCCAAGAAGATTTGGACTGTACCACTTGGATTTGCAAAATGGACATAAAGTTCTACTTTTTCAAAATGGAAATAATGCTTTTTCTAATTAAGGGTTAATTCTCCATGTAATGTCCAAATGCATAGAACAACATCTTGGCACAATGGTTTTGCATTGAATTATTGAGTGAAAATGGGATTAGAGGCCTGCAATGTAGCTTAAGCATGCTGAATTCAAAATGGCACCAATGTATGAACATGTCTTGGCCAAGAACAAAAGTGACTTTTTCCCATTTTGCAAAATTCGATTCTCCCTAACCATGAGGTTGTTTGAGAAGTTCTTGGACATTTTGGAAAGCTTGGAATGTGTACTACAATCCATCTTTGAAATGCAAATTGAAATTCCAAGTGGAAGTGTATGAAAAATGGTCTTGAAGTTAGGTAAAAAACTTGTCCAAAATAGGTCAATTTTTCACTAAGTTAAGAATGGTTTGGTACCCTTGTTCCAAAAATTGTAACTTGAGATAAAAGCTTCTTTTGGGAAAACTTTGTGAATCAAAGTTGTATATTTTGCAACAAGCTACAACTTTCATGTTTTGACTTTTGCTTGAATCCAAATGAATCTTGGTGAGAAGGTGGGGCAAAGTTGGGAAAAAATTAGGGTTTTTCATAACTTAGAAAAATTCTAAGTTATGAAAAATTCTCATTTCAAACCCTAATTTGCAATTTTTGATTTCTTGATGAACAAGTTTCATGATTTGGCATGTTTTGATGAAAAAAATGAATCTTGACCCTTGATTTTGACCAAAAAGTCAAAGTTTGACTTTTCAGTATACAGTCAAAATTGATCAATTGACTGGGAAATTCAACTATCAATCTTTTGTATTTGGGATCTTTTGAACTTGTTGAGCATGTCAAGATAATTCCATGGGGTCCTTGAGTCCATATGTGAGCTTGGTTTGCCATTGGCTAGGTCAAACAGTTAAAAATTGCATTTGTGCAGTCAAAACCCTAAAAATGACCATTTTGCCCTTTTGGTGATCTGATCAAATTTCTTGTGGAATTGTGATCCAAACTTGATCAAATGGTCCATGTGAGTTCATAATGTTGATGTGGGTCAATTTTCATGAGATTTGGCTGTCAATTGGCCATAGTTGACTTTTTTCCCCAATACAGCTGATTTCTAGGTCAACTGTCCAATTGACTGGGCAAAATTTGGAATCAAGACATGAAACTTGGTATGGATAAACTTGGGAGTCCAACATGAAGCATGAAAGTCATCTTAGGCATTTTAGGTCAAAATATCTTTGTGCAAACACAAACCCTAATTTGGGTCAACAGTGCAAGGAGAAGTCTTGAGCAGAGGTAACCCTAATTGGATCTTGATCTTCAAGGGTCTTGTGATGAGAAAATGTTGAGGAAATGGGAGGGCAAATTTTGGGGTACAACAAGGAATGATCAGTTGGAAGGGCTAAAAATTGAGTTGACAACAATGAAGATCCAGATGATGGGACAGCTGATGGGCCAGATGACTCTCATTCAAGACTTAGCTCAAAGACAAGAAGAGCTCAGGGTCCTCGTCAACAAGCTGCTTCAAAATAACCAAGTGGGGCAAACAACTAGGGTTGAAGATCAAGTCATCATTCAACCACCTTTGGGGCAAGAAGACAAAGGAAAAGCTCCTCAGCTTGCTTCAGGGTCACAAGCCCAGCATCAACCTCGCCAGCATCAACTGGGTAATCGGCGCAAGCAAAATACGTCTGGAAGACATTTCTCTGAGACTGATATACCATCATCTCTAATACTGAAACGCTTGTTGGAGGTCAATCTGATTACTTTAAAGGATCCTCCCCGGAATCCTAACACCTCTGCTCCTGGCTATCGTCCTGATGCATTTTGTGCATACCACTCCCATAGTCCTAGACATGACACCGATGATTGTTGGACTCTGAAGAACAAGATCCAAGACTTGATTGACGGAAGAGTGCTAAAGTTCATGCCGGATGGCGAGATGAAAATCTTCCACTGAGAATTCTCCATCTGAGATGACTAGTTCAAACTAAGAGACTTTTGTTCATTTGAATTCTGAAGTTGTATTTTTCTTTGCTTATTCAAACAATTATTATCATGTCGAACTCTTTTATTTCATTAATGCATTGCATATGTCTGTTTTGAATCAATCCATTCGTATTTCACTATATTCAAATTGCTTTTATTTTTTGTGATAATCAACTCTCGATTAAAAAACTCTAAGACTTTTGAGGGAGGATGACGAAAACGATACCACGATCTTTATAGTATGCTTTTGAACAGACCCCGCTGACGATGTACAAGCATTGTTTCAAATCCTAAATAGTGGAGTTATAAGGAAGATAATCCCTCGTCAACCCCTTTGAGCCAAAGAAGTTGGAGTTTTTCTTTTCACAAATTAAAACCCTTAATTATAACCTGGGGCATGATAGTTTTCTCAGTTGATCCAGGTGCACAATGAATGGCATCAAAGAAGTCCTTCCAAAACGAGAGACAGTGATGGTTCCGAATAATCGCAAGGACAGGCAGTCATTATCTCTCAGAAATAAAAGCCCATTAAGTCAAAACCTATGAAGGAGACTTACAAAACTGGGGCATCCCGCTGACTGTAAATACAAAAAGAAACAGTTCAGGCAAAAGACATGGATAATAAAATCAAAAAGAGGTCCTAAAAACTCTCAACAAAAATGACTTCCTGTTCAAAATTAACTGTCAGTATCCGAACCATCACCGGAATATCAGAGCAAAGACTCAAACGGGATCTAAATGCATGATTAGCTGAGTTTAGGATCGAAGAACATCACGAAGAACGGGTGGGTACAAATAAAATTTGAGCCTTTATCCTTTGTTTCTTAAACCATGAACCAGGCCACGTTATAACCCTTAAAAAGTCCTAGCTGAAGCATGGGTTAGTCCGAAAGCATACTGTTACAAAAGGTATCCTGACTCCTGTAGGCCTTGCTGTAAATCCTGAGTTGACGTCACATTTTACAAAATTTTCCTATCTAACTGAAAAAATGCATTTTCAAAAACTTCAAGACAGACATAAGCTTTGCATTCTTAAAATAACATTGTTTGCATATGACTATTTGTTCAAACAGCAGAGAAATTTGCACGACGAATATCTTGTGAACAAAAACCTTTTCAATAAAAAGGGTCATCTCAAGTGGAAGAAACACTTCCAACCAAGGGGCAGACATGATCATTTTCCATCATCTGGGGCAGTCAAGTCAAGATTCAAGGAATCTCTCAAAATGCCAAATAGTCAGGGGAAAATCTCCAGCTGAGTCACTTGGGGCATTAGACATGGATTGCAGCAACGAATCTTGCATGATCAAACGAAGATCTTCTGGTAGTATGGCAACACAACATTACCGATAATGACACCTCCCTACATCTCGAGAGCGTGGACATAATCAGAAAATACTATACATAATCAAAGATCCGCTAGGTCGACTGACCTAGGCAAAAATAAGGGCTTCCCGGCGAACCAAAAGGGTTCGAGCAAAAATAAGGGATGAAAATAAAAAAATATGTACACCCGGCAAGTCGAAAACCTGAAAAGGCAGCTTGGGCAGAAAAGGGTATCTCGATGGACTGAAAACCCGAAAGGGCGGTCCAGGCAAAAATTAGGGATCAAAGCGTACGACTATGTCTCGTCATCTCGTCACTGGCCTACCAGAAGAAGACTTGTCATTTTGACCGAAAGATACCAAGCACCTCATAGGTGGGGATAATACTCGATCCACAGGGCCTCCGCAGGCACCTTCTCCCGCAGAAACAGGGGCAATAAAAATTGTCCAAACTGTACAGCTGCTCTGCTCACCAGGTACAAAGGTAGATTCAGCTGAAGAATATGGCTAAGATACTTTCACTCCCCGCAGAATAAGGCAGTAATGGTGGCTCTCCCAGCTGAGACTTGCAGCTATGTACAAATCAGCAATACTCTCCCCAAGTAGAGTTAGTCTACCATCAGCCCTAAAAAAGCTTGGTATCCCCAGAAGGTCTTAATATTCCCCAGCGGAGTATAAGGATATTCCCCAGCAAGTATAAGAGTATCCCTGACAGTCTTAATATTCCTCAACGGAATATAAGAATGTTCCCCTGCATAATGCAAGAGACCCCCAGTGGAGCCATTTCCCCGATGCAGTCTAAAAAAGTTTCCCCAATAGAGTTGAATCATCTTCCCCAGTAGATTCTGGAAGCTTACCCCCTGCGAAGCACCAATGTATCTCCCCAGCCAAATTCAGAGGTTATCCTCACAAGAGTCTAACCGGGTTATCCTCATCAAGTTGCAACTGAAAGATCATCCCCAACGAAGTTCTTTCTATCCCCAGTGGAGTTCATCATCAAAATCCCCAACAGAGCTTATCAACGGAATCCCCAGCGGAGTTTATCATTAAAATCTCAGCAAAGTATCTCTTCCCCACAGAGTAATTCCCCGCAGAGTAATCTCTTCGCCATGTTTATTACCCAACGGAGTTATTTTCTCCTACAGGTTTATTCTCATAACCATTTTCGTTTGTCATCCCCATCAGAAACATCCTAAGCAATGTTTGAAGACACACATACTCTTCAACAGCAGTCCAGGATTTAACAAACTCCTTGACATTTGTCAAGGATTTATTTTCCCAGACGAAAATACATTCATAAACATTTGGCATTTCATACCTCCTATTTACATACATGATAAAGTGCATACGACACGATCTCATTTATTTTTGAGAACATCATGACATCATGCATTTCATACATCATGACCTTGCATACAGCTAACGTTATACCTTTTTCAGGAAAAGGTCAATCAAAAGATGGCTACCATCAACTTTTTAAGTCCCAGTTTAATACCTGTAGCAAGCCAGGAAAATATCTGTGGACGACTGATTGTAGATTAATACCTGTAACAAGCCAGGAAAATCATGTACATGAAGAGATTGAAGATTAATACCTGTAACAAGCCAGGAAGACCTTTCTTTCTCAGGTCAGAGATTAATACCTGAAACCAACCAGGATAACTATCTCATCGACCAACCTTTTCAGGTCCAAGTTTAATACCTGTAACAAGCCATGAAAAATATATGTGGACGAGTGATTGTAGATTAATACCTGTAACAAGCCAGGAAAATTATCTACATGAAGAGATTGAAAATTAATACCTGTAACAAGCCAGGAAGACCTTTCTTTCTCAGGTCAGAGATTAATACCTGAAACCATCCAGAACAACTATCTCCTCGACCAACCTTTTCAAGTTCTAGATTAATACCTGTAGCAAGCCAGGAAAATATTTGTGGACGAATGATTGTAGATTAATACCTGTAACAAGCCGGGAAAATTATCTACATGAAGTGATTGAAGATTAATACCTGTAACAAGCCAGGAAGACATTTCTTTCTTAAGTCAGAGATTAATACCTGAAACCAGCCAGGACAACTATCTCATCGACCAACCTTTCCAGGTCCCAGTTTAATACCTGTAACAAGCCAGGAAAAATATTTGTGGACGACTGATTGTAGATTAATACCTGTAACAAGCCAGGAAAATTATCTACATGAAGAGATTGAAAATTAATACCTGTAACAAGCCAGGAAGACCTTTCTTTCTCAGGTCAGAGATTAATACCTAAAACCAACCAGGACAGCTATCTCCTCGACCAACCTTTTCAAGTTCCAGATTAATACCTGTAGCAAGCAAGGAAAATATCTGTGGACGACTGATTGTAGATTAATACCTGTAACAAGCTAGGAAAATTATCTACAAGAAGAGATTGAAGATTAATACCTGTAACAAGCCAGGAAGACCTTTCTTTCTCAGGTCAGAGATTAATACCTGAAACCATCCAGGACAACTATCTCATCGACCAACCTTTTCAGGTCCTAGTTTAATACCTATAACAAGCCAGGAAAACTATCTGTGAACGACTGATTGTAGATTAATACCTATAACAAGCCAGGAAAATTATCTACATGAAGAGATTGAAGATTAATACCTGTAACAAGCCAGGAAGACCTTTCTTTCTCAGGTCAGAGATTAATAGCTGAAACCAGCCAGGACAACTATCTCCTCGACCAACCTTTTCAGGTCCCAGTTTAATACCTGTAACAAGCCAGGAAAAATATCTGTGGACGACTGATTGTAGATTAATACCTGTAACAAGCCAGGAAAATTATGTACATGAAGAGATTGAAGATTAATACCTGTAACAAGCCAGGAAGACCTTTCTTTCTCAGGTCAGAGATTAATACCTGAAACCATCCAGGACAACTTTCTCATCGACCAACCTTTTTAAGTCCCAGTTTAATACCTGTAACAAGCCAGGAAAACTATTTGTGAACGACTGATTGTATATTAATACCTGTAACAAGCCAGGAAAACCATCTACACGAAGAGATTGAAGATTAATACTTGGAACCTGACAGGACAAGTCCTATAACATCAACAGTATACTCCCGGTGAGCACGAGTCGGTTCCTAAATCTCAACAAAGTTAGACTTCCCCAGCGGAATCTTCAACAACAACAGGTACGCAAGTTCTCGCTAAGGAATCTCTTATGCGATTGACACTCCTGCAGATGGCATCTATAAGCCCATCCTCCTACCAACAATCTCCAGATGGCATCTATAAGCCCATCCTCCTACCAACAATCTCCAGATGGAATCTATAAGCCCATCCTCCTACCAACAATCTCCAAATGGAATCTGTAAGCCCATTCCCGACGTCAGAATTCTGATACTACACCATGCGAGTGCAAATTTCTAGGCACTCTAGCGTTCAATCATCTTTCACCTTCGGATCACGAAAGGCACGCAAGCCAATATACATCCTCAGGTTTAAGAAGATTGAACAGGGGCAACTGTTGTACCCCAAAATTTTCCCTCTCATGTTTTCAAAGGTCTTCCCTTACATGGTGGGTCACAAACATTTGCCTAACGAAAATAAGGTTTTTTTGAAGATGAACAAAGTGTCTTTCGATTGGCATCTGGGAAAAAGTCTTCGATTGGGTATCCAAAATCCTTCTATACATGCTTGACTCACCAGTCTTTGATTGGGCATTTGGCACTCTTCGATCAGGCTTTGATTAGTAAGCTTCAATTAGGTGTTTGGAACCCTTCGATCAAGCTTTGGTGTGCAAGCCTTTGATTGGGCATTTGGAACTCTTAGATCAGGCTTTGATTAGTAAGCTTCGATTAGGTGTTTGGAACCCTTCGATCAAGCTTTGGTGTGAAAGTCTTCGATTGAGCGCTGGACCCCTTCGATCAAGTTAATTTCACAATGCTTCGACTGGTACTTCAGAGGGTCCTTCGACTGGAGCTTCATACTTTACCTCAGTCAGAACATCAGAATGAAATGACCTTCGAATGGCATTTCAGTGCAGAGTTTCTCTTAATCTAAGATGCTCTGATGAAGGAAGTTTTGGACACTTCGAATCAGAACTTAGACTCATCACAAGGCCAAGGGCTGGACGAAGTTGTTTAATAGGGAATGTGCTAAATAGATTCGAATTGGACTTTGAAGCTGGCAAAGAAGGCAGATTCGAAGGAATGAAGTAGGCTGGCATGACTATTTAAAAACACATATCCTAACCTGTCCAGGTTCACCCAAAGTTCATAATGGCATATGTCCCTTGCAAATATAGAAATAATTAAATGCTGATTGTGGACTCAATTATTTGAATTAAAGGCCAGATTCTTTCCTTGTTTGCTCCCAACCTTACAAGAGCTGATTCGACCAGGGTGATCCTTTTCAAATCAAGCAATCGAAGCAGAGGGAGGCTCAATCGAAGGGGCTATGCAATTGAAGTTGGAGTAATTCGAAGTGGAGCTTAGAGCTATCGAAGAGAGTAGATTCGAAGGGAAGTGGATCTGAAGGGGCATGTCAGCTTTCGATTTTCATCATGTTGGAGGCCCAAACAGCTCAAAACAGGCTGGCAGTAACGCATGAAAATAGATTGGCACGTGATTGAATCAATTATAGCAAGTCTTTATGAAGAAATCAAATCAAATCTCTTCATCATAATGGACCAAGATTTGATACACAAATTTTGACCTAAATTCCTTGTCTATATAAACCTCATGCTCACAAACAAAAAAGGCACGGGAAGAACACAGACAAAACTCTACACAACAAAAAAAAACGCACAAAACTCTGCAGAAACGGCCACACAACTTTGAGAAAAAAGCTTGAAAACCTTGGATCTGAAATTGCACTCAGAGACCTTTTCAGGATCCAACAAAGGTTTTAATCGCTTCCTTGGACCTCACTGAAGCAGTACCAATCATTCTCGTGTGCTCTCCTGCCCCAAAAAGCCTTGTAAGTATCACTCTGAACCGTCATACTTATGGAATCATAAAGCTTCAATCTTGCATCCTTTCATTGAAATAATTGCATATTCATACTCTGTGTTGTATTCTGAGACTTTTGTCATCATTGAATTTTATTTTCATAGCCTGTAACGCCATGCCCAGTTCTAGGGTTCGTGTATCTCATTTTTGGGGTTTTTAATTGCAGGCAAAATCAATGTAAATAATGGCCATGGATGAGTTAATGGGAGAGAGACGAGTGCATTGGCACTCTTAGCTTGCGTTTATATGGCCAAGGGAGGATTTTGGAGAGATCCTAGGAACATTCCTGCGGATAAAGATCCGCAGGTAAACGAACCAGGTCTTGTGAAGAAGACGATTACATGGTGGAGCATGATTGGTTCATTTGAATCAATTACACGTTTTTATTTTTGGCCAGGCATAATTGAATTGTTTCTATATAATATTTAGCTTCTATTCCACTAACAGGTTAACATCATGGCTCAGTTGGTAGCACGTTGGTTGAATTGTATCTTGGGACCTGGATTCGAATCCCAGGTCCCCCAAACTTTGTTATCATTTTGTTTCAGGCGTTCACATGCAGCGCTTCAGGAAGGGAGCACCATATACCTCCAGATTCCAAAGGCCAGGTGGTTCCAGATCCAGATCCAATAGTCCAGGATGGAGGTTCACCATGAACCCTGGTCAACAAGCGCACATGCAATCTGAAAGTCAAAGCAGGCTGGAATATGTATGGGCCAAGAAAATGCTGACCAAACCTCCTGATTTTGGGCACAATCCCCCCCCCCCCCCCCCCCCCCTTGGTTTACTTCTTTTCTATTTTCTTTCTTTATTTAATTTGTTTTCATTATTTTTATTGTTAATTAATCAACCCTTAATTTTTCTCATAAAAATCAGAAAACACAAAAAATAATATTTATTAACTTCACTATTTTATTTTTGTAAATAAACCATTAACCAATTAATTTAGTTTTTTTAATTAGGTTTAATACCAACATATTTTGCAATAAATTAAAATTGACTTAGAATTAGGTTTTTTTTAATATTTCTGATTTTATTTCCTCAATTAAAATAAAACTGAAAAATATTTTCTTTAATTCAATTATTAATTTAGACTTAATTCTTAAATCAAAAAATGACAAAAAATATGTTTTATTTAATGAAAAAAAGGGTCAAAACCCTAGGACGTTCTGATTATCTTCAAAAAAATTCATTTTCTTTAGGCAAGTGCTTGTAACCACCCATGTAAGAGAAAAAACATTGGGAAACATGAGAGGGTAAATTTTGGGGTAAAACAGTTGCCCCTGTTCAATCTTCTTAAACCTGAGGATTTATATTGGCTTGTCTTCCTTTCATGATCTGGAGGTGGAAGATGATTGAACACTAGAGTTCCCAGAAATTTACACTCGCGTGAAATAACATTGTTAGTTGATGATGACGGGAATGGGCTTACAGATGTCATTTAGAGAAGATGACATAGAGTCATCGGAGATGGGCTTAAAGATGCCATCCAAAGAAAATACTGATTTCACACATGGTCCCTTTGGGGGTTTCTGTTCCTTCTGTCTGAGGAGGAGTCTGCTGGCGAATATGGGTTTTTGTTGTTCTCCTGCTTGAGAAAAACTTTGTGGGGAATAGAGTCTAGGAACTTCATTTGTCCATTACTCTACTGAGGAAGCTATCTCTTGACTGGAGGGATGAAAGTTTTCTACTTTCTGGTCAAAATCCACGCTTTACAGTAACTTGATGAGGATAACAAAAGTTGACTGTTATCTGGTCATATTCCAGGCTTCACACCAATCTACTGGGGAATATGAAATTAAACTGTTATCTGATCGTACCCCAGGCTTCAGTGATTTGAAGAGATTAAGCTATTATCTGGTCGGATCCAGGCTTCAACTTGAATTTGAGGTATACTATTATCTGGTCGAGTCCAGGCTTCATAGTAATTGATAGAGTAAATTGCTATCTGGTCGGACTCCAGGCTTCGCAGTAAAATGAAATTGAATTGTTATCTGGATGTACTCCAGGCTTCACAGTAATTGAAGAAGTGAATTACTATCTGGTCGGATTCCAGGCTTCATTAGTAACTTAAACTGTTATCTGGTCGAAATCCAGGCTTCACAGTAAATTGTTGTGGATAATGGAATTAACTATTACTTGAAGATGCATTATAAAGAGCCTATGTTGGGCTATTCTTGGATGAGTTCGTGTTAGACTGACTGTGGAGGGACAACGAAGGAATATTTGACGATTGCTACCTCAACAGATAATGAAGGAATCTTTAACGATTGCTACCTCGATAGATAATGAAGGAATCTTTTATGATTGCTACCTCAATAGATAATGAAGGAATCTTTGACAATTGCTACCTCAACAGATAATGAAGGAATCTTTGACGATTGCTACCTCAATAGATAATGAAGGAACCTTTGACGATTGCTACCTCAACAGATAATGAAGGAATCTTTGATGATTTCTACCTCAACAGATAATGAAGGAATCTTTGACGATTGCTACCTCAACAGATAATGAAGTAATATTTGATGATTGCTACCTCAACAGTTAATGAAGGAATCTTTGACGATTGCTACCTCAATGGATAGTGAAGGAATCTTTGACGATTTCTACCTCAACAGATAATGAAGGAATCTTGTACGACTACTACCTCAACAGATAATGAAGGAATCTTGGACGATTGCTACCTCAATAGAGTACCAGAAATTCGTCTCGTCATATGAAAATTCGTCTGTGTATAGACTTTATCTGAAAAGATAAAGGTTCAGCTGTATGCAATGTCATGGTGCATGAAGTGCAAATGATGTTCTCAAAAAAAAAAATTGTGATATATAAATTCGTACTGTGTATTATATGATGTTTGTAAAATGATGTGTGAACACAATGTATGAACGTATCAGTTGTTCTACTGCAATGTTATTGAATTAGGGAAAATAAATCCCTAATTGTTGCTAGGGGTGAAGAATGTAGGTCTTCAGATTTGTTGAAGTTGAAATGCTGGGAGATGAACTTCTGTTGTTAGAGAAATAAACTCTGTCAGGGAAGTGAAAATCAGTGCACTGCTTGGGGATTTTGTTGAAATCCCGTTAGGGAATCCATAGAAGCTTGGCAACTTCACTGGGGAATTTTTCTCAGATGTCAGAGTAGTAGTTGGAGATGTATTGAATAAGTGTCAGAATGACATCCGTCTATGGGTCGTTCCTGGACCGTTTCTAGATGAGAATATGGAGTAAGTGTCAGGATGACATCTGTCTTTGGATCGTACCTGAACCCTTTCTAGATGAGAATTTGGAGTAAGTGTCAAGATGACATCCGCCTTTGGATCGTACCTGAACCATTTCTATATGAGAATCTAGAGTAAGTGTCAAGATGACATCCGTCTTTGGATCGTACCTGAACCGTTTCTAAATGAGAATCTGGAGTAAGTGTCAGGATGACATCTGTCTTTGGATCGTACTTGAATCGTTTCTAAATGAGAATCTGGAGTAAGTGTCAAGATGACATTCGTATTTGGATCGTACCTGAACCCTTTCTAGATGAGAATCTGGAGTAAGTGTCAGGATGACATTCGTCTTCAGTTCGTACCTGAACCGTTTCTAGATGAGAATCTGGAGTAAGTGTCAGGATGACATCCATCTTTGGATCGTCCCTGAACCATTTCTAAATGAGAATCTGGAGTAAGTGTCAGGATGACATCCGTCTTTGGATCGTACCTGAATTGTTTCTATATGAGAATTTGGAGTAAGTGTCAGGATGACATCCATCTTTGAATCATACCTGAACCATTTCTAGATGAGAATCTAGAGTTTTTAGAATGTTTCCGCTGGGAATTCATGTTTTGTTGTTTTAAGAAGAAATTCGTTGGGGAACATGAAAAACTAGGCGAAGTAGGCCGGGGCATTTTTAAGATGTCGGATCAATGATTGCAGATTCATGCTCTGTCGGGGATACAAGAACACTTGACATCACAAGGTTGTAAGTTGAGGATGTGGAAGTAACCTTTTAGTAGGATGCCCCCGCCTCTGTACCTGTTGGAGAAAGTATCTGCGGAGGTTTTGTGGATGGTTTGAGTGTCATCCCAACTCTTGGGGTTTTAAGTAGATGTTGATCCGGGAGATAAGTCGTCAAGTGATTGACAAGTAACGAGATGACGGGACATAGTTGTACGCTTTAAATACCTAACTTTTGCCTGGACTGTCCTTTCAGATTTTCATTCCAACGGGATACCCTTTTTTTCCCAATCCGCCTTATCAGGTTTTCGACTTGCCAGGTGTACAGTTTTATTAATATATCCCTAATTTTTTCCCGAACCATTTTGGTTCACTGGGATGCCCTTATTTTTGCCTAGGCCTGTCAACCTAGCGGGTCTTTTTCATGCGTCATATTTTCCGACTATGTCTGCGTTCATCGGGTGCAGAGGATTGTCATTGTCTATAGTAGCAAGTGTTGTAACACTGCCAGAAGATGTCTTTCTGATCACATGTGCCCTTTCATATGTGGGAGCCTGTGTGGGGCTGCTTCAGGATGAATCTGGTGCACCTGATGTTTGATCAAGTTTCTGATAGTCTTGAATTTCCTAGGTATATTTTCTAAGAACTGTCATGGAAGGATTTGAAGGCATGATACTGACACCATCTGATACTACTGGAACAGACAAGCAATTTGGTGGTACCAAAGATTCAAATTTCATAGTGATTTTCTGCTAGAATCCCCGATCAATGTAACATGCCCCGAGTGATTCAAATGGAGATCTGCCCTTGGCTATTTGGAATTTTTGAGAGATTCCTTGAACCTTGACTTGACAGCCCCAGATCAGCTGGACACCATGTTATGCCCCTTGATTATGAAAGGCCTATCACTGGAATATCTTTCCATCTGAGGTGATTCTGCTCATTGAGAGGATTTATGTTCATTGAATATTCGTCTACGAATTTCTCTGCTGTTGAACAAATAGTCATATGCAAACAATGTCATTTTAAGAATGCAAAGCTTATGTCTGTCTTGAAATCTGAAAATTCATTTTTTTTAGTAAAAATTTTTTTTGTAAGACTATGATATCAGCTCAGATTTATAGCGAACCCTATAGGAGTTAGGATACCTTTTGTAATCGTATGCTTTCAAACTAACCCATGCTTCAGCTAGGACTTTTAAGGGTTATAACTTGGCCTGGTTCACGGTTTAAGAAACAAAGGATAAAGGCTCAAATTTTATTTGTATCCAACCCATTCTTCGTGATGTTCTTCAATCCTATGATCAACTAATTGTGCGTTTAGATCCCAATTGAGTCTGGAATCTTTGCTCTGATACTTGGTGATACTTCAGAAATTGAACGTTTGTTCAACAAGGAAGTCATTTTTGTAACCTTTTCTTTTTTTTTGGTGAGGATTTGTAGGATCTCTTTTTTTATTTTGTTATCCCTACTTTTGCCTGAATTGTTTCTTTTGTGATTACAATTAGCAGGATGCCCCAACTTTTCTTAAGTCTCCTTCAATGTTTTTTGACTTAACAGGATTTTATTTTGAGAGATAATGACTGCATGTCTTGATGATTATGTGGAATCATCACCATCTTATGGAGAGCATCTTCTACACTATTTGCCGTGTATGAAGGTAGAGCTTGCGACTGAATGCACGTCTGAATTAATGGAGAAAACTGCCCTACCCTAGGTTTAATTTGTGAAAATAAAAACTCCTACTTCTTAGGCTCAAAGAGGTTGACTAGGGATTATCTTCCTTATAACTCCATTGTTTAGGATTTTAAACAACGCCTGTACATCGTCAACAGGATCTGCTCCAAAGCATATTGTAGAGATTGTGGTATCGTTTTCGTCATCCTCCGTCTAAAGGCTTAGAGCTTTTAATAGAGAGTTGAATATCACCAAAAGGAATTAAAAACATATTTTGAACATAGTAAATACGAATGAATTAATTCAAGACAAACATATGCAATGCATTGATGAAATAACAAAGTTTGACATGAATAAGTATTCGAACAAATCAAGAGAAAATTACAATTTGAAAATTCTAAATGAACAAAAAGTCTCTTTGTCTTGGGCTTGTCACTTCAGATGGTGTGCCTTGGAGGGTCAAATTCAATCTCCTTGTTGTCGATCAAATCTTGAATCTTATTCTTCAAAGTCCGAAAGTTGTCGGTGTCGTGCCAAGGACTATCAGAATGGTAGGCACACTTCACATTTGGATTGTACTTAGGAGAGGAGGTATCAGGGTTTTGAGGAGGATCCTTTAGTGTAATCAGTTTCACTTTCATCAACTGTTGTAACGCTTGAGACAATGGCATATTAATCTCAGCGTACTGCCTTTCTTGAAACTTTATCCTACGCCTATTGCCCCGTTATGGTTGAACAAGATTAGAATTTAACACTGCTCCCACGGACTGATGGTGGTTATTTGTATTATGGCGCCTTTGACCATAGACAGGATTAGTTTCTTTTTTACCACCAAATGGCTTCCTCTCAATATTAGAGGATGCAGCCATTGGAATCTTCCCACTCTTGATACCGTTTTCGATCCTTTCCCCACTCGGAACCATTTCTATAAAACCGGATGAAGAACTCCCAATCAGCAGATTAAAGAATGGGCTCGTCAGATTTCCCATGAACATGTCTTCCATTTCCCGATCTTTCAGAGGAGGTTGTACCCTGCCAGCTAGATCCCTCCACTTCTGGGCATATTCCTTGAAGCCTTCTCTAGAACCCATAGACATGCTTTGAAGTTGTGTATGATTTGGAGTGAGGTCAGCATTATATAGGTACTGCTTGTAGAAAGCAACAGCCAAGTCTTTCTAGGTATGGATGTTGGTTCCTTCCAACTGATAGAACCAATCCAATTGAGTGTTGGCCAAACTTTCTTGGAAGAAATGGATCCATAACTTCCGGTCAGCAGTGTAAGGTTGGATCTTCCTGACGTAAGACCTCAAATGAAGCCTAGGACAGGAAACACCGTCATATTTTTCAAAGATATGGACCTTGAACTTAGGTGGTATGACCACCCCTGGAAGCAACCTTAATTCTTCAAAAGCCATATCGGGTACCCTCTGAATTTCCATTGCATTGAGGCAATCCTCCAACTACTTGTATTTGTCATCAGCAGGAGGATACTGCTCTTCGGTATGGTCGGCTTCATCTTCCTCAGACGCTGGATTATTATCTCCTTCCTCGGATTTCTCGTCACCCTCCTTTTAATTATCCCCCTCCTTTGATGGGGTTGTGAAATCTAGAGCTCGGTTAGCTGGTCTTCTTCTTCCCACACTCAAAACACGAAGTGGTTTCTTTGCCTTTTTCTTCTGGTCTTGAGAACAAGAGCCTTCAGATCTTCTTGTCCCTTAGCCAGATTCAAAAACATTTCTTAGAATTGAGCATTCTATGCCTGGAGCTCTTTAACTGTTTGTTCAAAAGCCATTTCTTTTTTATAAAATAAACAACAAAAAGATAAGAAACCTGTTTTTTTATACCTGTTTGTGCAATGTCATGTATGACATATGTATGCAATTTTTTCAGGGATATCGCGGAGTAAACTCAAGAAGATGTTAGAAAATGAATCTTACTGCAACTTCGATTGAAGAACTTCGTATCGTCGAAGGTCCTTCTACGAGAATCAAGCTCACTATGTCGAGTGGGTCATAGCCTCTGACTCAAGTTATAGTGCTTTGGTTTGTGTTGGCTAGAGGAAAATAAATCCCCTTTACCCTTGCTAGACGTCTGGTTCATCATAACCTGCATCACAGGCCCTTGAGATCCTTGAAATGCTTAAGGAAATGCTATGGTATGATGTTATGATGTGTATGCTATGCATCCAGCAAAAATGTAAGGTGATGAATACAAACAAAACCCTGCATGGAATTCAAGTTGTTAGATAATGAAAGCAAGCAAGTCACACAAGTAGCCTTAGGTCTAAAGGCTTTCATGAGTTTAAAAGGTAAGTACCCTCTTGAGGTTTCAGTTGGCTCAACCTGTCCTAGAAATAGTAACCGGGTTCTAAGGGATCTCAATATCACTGATCTTTTCCACAAGTTTCGTTTCGATAGACAACTGACTTGCCACCAAACAAAACTCGGGAGTCAAATCTCAATGAGTGTAGTATCAAGTATTAATCGACTTAGGACTACAACAAGAACGACTATCTCACTACTTCCTAATGGCCAAGTTGTTCAATTAAAGGTTCTAAGGTCAGTTGATGTTTCATGACACCATGCAAAGGCCTCGTATTCTCCTTGACTACTCAAAGGCTACCGGTACCAACCAAAGTGTTACATCAACGTAGCTATCGCTTCAAACATGTCGGTATACCCCGCACAATTTCCACGATCTATTGCTACTTACCTAAAAGGTGTCCTAGATCCGGGTGTAGGATCTTTTAGTAACAACCCAAACAAGCCCTCAAAAGTAAATCAGACAAAGCATACAAGGTAAAGTAGTTTAAAATGAACTAGACTCTAAGGTAACCCAACTTTTTAGTGTCCCCAACAGAGTCTCCATTTCTGTGATACGGTGGCAAAACCGACTGTTTAATACTGGTTTTACATTTGTGTTTCCAAATTTTGCGGTAAGCAAGAGTCACCATCGACTTTTCTTTTATCCAAATTAAGGAAAGGGTGAAAAGAACAGAAAAAGAACTTTTCGAGAGTTTTGAGTAAGGGGTAGATTATGGAAAGGGAAGGTGTTAGCACCCTTTCCATCCGTAGTTACCTATGGGCTCTTAGATACTTAGCTCATTTTTTTGAAAATTGCTTGTGCTTTTGTGTGTTTTGAAAAAGTAGTTTGAAAATGCCTTGGTGTGGTGATTTTCTTTGTGATAACTCTTGTATCTATCCTCAAGAGTGTTGAAAAAGCAAATGTCTTTTTGAAATTTGTTTTTGAAATGTGTAGGTGTAAAAAAGTTTGTTTTAATTGAGCAAGCATTTAACAGCTATCTACTTGTACTCGAAAAAAAAGTTTGTTCTTTTCCTCCTTATGCTTTAGATAGTGTTATCCTACTATTAGTGAGTAGGTAGCCCTATCGCTGGATGTATGATAGACATTCGAAGGGACGTACAGTTATAAAGGCAACATGTGGAAACGTTTTAGCAATTTTGTTTAGGGACTAGATAACTTACTGAAAGGTAACTGTAGGGTCATCGAGGGACTTTGATCTTTTGATTTATGGGTCTTTACTAAAGTGTCCCTGTCTCGAGGGACATGACTGTTTTATTTCCAAAGCTAACCAAAGTGGGGTACCCTAGAGGTGCATTTGTGCATGTGTGTTATATTTCAGTTATTTTTTTATTAGGTTTGCTAGCGTTTGATTTTAGTTTTTTCCATACAATCTTATCCATTATACATCTAGAAGTTAATATGAAAAGCAGTAAAAAAATTCAGAAAGTAAGGGTCCTACGCTATTACAACCAAATCAAAAGACAAGTAAAATATAAAAATAAAGAAGAGAAATGAATTCTTTGATCCAGGCCATGGACTCCTTCGATTCACCCTTCTTTTTCCTTCTTTCGATTGGGCTTAAGGGTTGACGTGAGCAAGCTTCGATTTACACCCTTTCCTGCCTCCTCCCACTGGGTTTGAGAATGATATGGGCAACCTTCGATTGCAGCCTTCTCTATTTCTTTCGATTAAGTCAGGGAGTGGGCATGAGCAACCTTCGACTGCAGCCTTCTCTACTTCTTTCGATTTAGAAGATGAAGTAAAATGGACCTACGAAGCAGCATGAATGCATATCCTTCGTTCATATTATTTATGTCTTTCGTTTAAATTTGTACAGGTTAGTTCCGACAAGAAAAGCAAACAAACCAAAAGGGTAGAAACGAAGAACATAACTAAGAGTCTATCTACATTATGCTAAAACTAAAAGTAAGTAAAAGATATTTACATGCCATGCTGAAAAGAAAGATGCAAGGTAAATGGGGCTTACCTTGCTTGAAACTAGAACTTGCGTGGGGAACTAGAGTTATTGGATGCTTTTGGATTCGAAAGGAGAGAGGCAAGTGTGGTGTGATCTTGTTGAGTTTTGAGAGTTTTTTGGTGTGCTTCTCTTAGGATGTGTATGCGTGTAAAATAATATGTGTGTATGGTTCCCCTGGGCTTCCATCTCTACCCTCTGCACGTATGTATGTGGTCTCCTTATATAGAGGGGATGGAGGGGACAAAAAGGAAAAGGAGTAAACAACCATTAAGTTGGTGTTTTAAGCCCATGAATACCATTTTGAAACGTTGCAAAAGACATGGTTTGTTGTCCCTTTTTGAATTTGAATGAACCTAGACATTTGACTTTCAAATGCTCTCCTTCGAATGACTCTGATTACCTCCTTCAAATGGCTCTGATGGCCTCCTTCGAATGCTCTGATTCAGCTCCTTCGAATAACTCTGATTCAGCTCCTTCGAATAGCTCTGATGGCCTCCTTCAAGTGGCTCTGATTTTCTCCTTCGAATGGCTGATTCAACTCCTTCGAATGGCTTTGATTCAGCTCCTTCGAATGGATTTGATGGCCTCCTTTGAATGGCTCTGATTTCCTCCTTCGAATGGCTCTGATTCATCTCCTTCAAATGACTTTGATTTCCTCCTTCGAATGGCTCTTATTCAGCTCCTTCGATGGAGTCCATCCATATCAATTCGAATTGCCCAAATCTTCAGAGTTTTCCCTTATCAAATTTTCTTTAATTAAGTCAATATCTGCATTAATTCGAATTGCCCAAAATTTTCTTCGTCAGAGAATTTATTCTTGTGAATTCAAGACAAGTCTGAGGAAATCTATGTCTTGTGGATCAAAGGCCAGTTGGGGGAAGCTTTTGAATTAGCGAATCCAAGGCAAGCATGAAGAGGCCTTTTCCTTGTGAGTCGAGGGTTGCACGTAGTGGCCACTGCTGGTGAATCGAAAGGGACTTTTAGGGGGTTCTTACCTTGTGAATCAAAGGCAAACCTAAAGTAGTTAATGCATAGTCGAAGCCTTGGGAACCAAGCTTGGTCGAAGGAGGCCCAGCGCTCCATCAAAGTCATTATGAATTTAAGGCACGATCGAAGAGGGCCAAATGTCTAATCGAAGACTTTGAAACAAATCTTGCTTGGAGGATTTAGATGCCCAATCGAAGCTTGTCAAGATACCAATTGAAGGACACCTTGTTCAGATGCCAATCGAAAGACACTTGATTATCTTCAAAAAATTCATTTTCTTTAGGAAAGTGCTTGTAACCACCCATATAAGAGAAAAAACCTTGGGAAACATGAGAGGGAAAATTTTGGGGTACAACAGACAACAACGTTCAAAACATCATAACTTGAGTTTTAGAATTCTATTTGAAGCATCTTTTGAAGCTTACATTATGAACTATATTATGATTGAATTATATGAGTATTTTGAATCATGATTCCAGTATCTATGTGTTTATTATATTGATTTATTACATGTTGTTATACTATGATGTGTTATTTTGATGATAAACATTATGTTGATTATGATGTTCTAATGTGGTGATTTATTAATGATGTTGTTGTGAAGTAAATGATGTGATTCATGATGATGATTTAGTGATGTGCATGGGCAAATATAATACATGCTAGTGTGATAATTCTATGATGTTTCATTATGTTGAAATATTATGAATTGGTGTAGGTAATGAGTATTAGAATATATTGTTGTTGTATGATTAAAACATGTGAAATTTTGTGCATTTTTGACTGAGACTGTATTGGTATGCAATCACAAGAGAATTTGTGGTCGGATAGGCAGAATCGCAAAAAGAAAATTGTAGACTGGGTTGCATCGTCGAGTGATGGGAAGCGTCGTACCAAGTTTGGAGAATAAATTGAGGCTTAGAGGCAATGTACCAAGTTTGGAGACTACATTGCGGCTTAGAGGCAATGTACTGAACTTTGCGAATACATTGCGGCTTAGAGGAAATGTACTGAGTTTTGAGAATACATTGCGGCTTAGAGGAAATGTAATGAGTTTTGCAAATACATTGCAACTTAGAGGCAACGTAATGAATTTTTAGAATACATTGTGGCTTAAAGGCAATGTACCGAGTTTTGAGAATACATTACGGATTACAGGCAATGTACTAAGTTTTGCAAATACATTGTGGCTTAGAGGCAATGTACTAAGTTTTGAGAATACATTGCGGCTTAGAGGCAATGTACCGATTTTTGAGAATACATTGTGGCTTAGAGGAAATGCACCGAGTTTTGAGAATACATTGCGGCTTAGAGGCAATGCACCGAGTTTTGAGAATACATTGCAGCTTAGAGGCAATGTACTAAGTTTTGTGAATACATTGTGGCTTAGAGGCAATGTATCGAGTTTTGAGAATACATTGCGGCTTAGAGAAAATGTACTGAGTTTTGTGAATACATTGCGGCTTAGAGGAAATGTACTGAGTTTTGAGAATACATAGCGGCTTAGAGGAAATGTACTGACTTTTGAGAATAAATTACGGCTTAGAGGCAATGTATTGAGTTTTGTGAATACATTATGGCTTAGAGGCAATGTACTGAGTTTTGAGAATACATTGCAGCTTAGAGGCAATGTACCGAGTTCTGAGCATACATTGCGGCTTAGAGTCAATGCACCAAGTTTGGAGAATACATTACGGATTAAAGGCAATGTACTGAGTTTTGCGAATACATTACGGCTTAGAGGCAATGTACTATGTTTTGAGAATACATTGCGGCTTACAGACAATGTACCAAGTTTTGAGAATACATTACGGCTTAGAGGCAATGTACCAAGTTTCGTTCATTACTACATGGAGACTTAGGTGATGGGCTGAACACGTCACGGTATTAAGACTTAGATGACGGGTTGGATCGCAGGAGAAGTGTTTGGTTGACTGACCCTTAGATGATTGAATCAAGGGTAAGATGGTTTGTTTGATGTGTGATATAGGCATATGATATTTGGTATTGAGATGGAACCCTAAGTGTGTGTATTGAATGTTTGTATATGTATGATGTTTGACATTGATATGTGTGATACGGTGGGAGAACTGACTTGAGGTTTTGCGTTTGTGTATGCAAATGTTTTGGTTTAGCAAGAGTCCCCACCGACTTTTTATTTTATCCAAAGGAAAGGACGAAAAGCACAGGAAAGACCTTTGAGATGTTTTCTCGGGTTCGGGGGGTAGATTATGAAAAGGGAAGGTGCTAGCACCCTTTTCATCCATGGTTTTCCATGGGCTCTTAGTTACTTGTTTAGATCACTTGCTTTGAGTTTTTCAATTGTTTGAAATGGTGCTTTTGTGTGTGGTTTTGAAAGTATTTTGAAAAGAGGCCATCGCTGTGGCAATCTTTGTAATGACTCTTGTTTGAAGAATGTATACAAAGATGTATTGTCTTTTGAAAAATGTTTCAATGTTTGAAATTTTGTTGGGAAATTGTTTTGAAATTGTGTGTGTGTTTTGAAATTAGCAAGGATGGTTTGCAAATTGATCAAGTAACTAGGAGTTGTCTACCCTACTCAAAGATCTTTCTTGTACATTTTTAACCCTTTGACATTGTTGATTTACCATTGTATTTGGTAAACAACCTTGTATTTGGATGTTAAACGGGACGGGCGTGGGTCATCGTATGACCATGATAACAATATTGCCAAGTATCTTAGCAAGTTTTTTGAGGGACTCGATCATTTTGTTTAGGCAACTAAGATAGCGTCATCGAGGGATTATGATCTTTTTTGTTTTGTTTTTATTTTGCCAAGATACCTAGCATGCATACCATGGCCATTTTAAAGCAACAAAGTGGATGAAACCCTAGGGGTGCTTATGTGCATTGTGTGCATTGTGTTGTCATTTTACATGCATTTTTGTCTTGTATTTAGTCATGCTATTTGTTTTGATTTTGGTCTTTTGCATACAAACCCTAGTTTTACTATCATGCATAATGAAAGCAATAAATGCGTAAAAGTAAATCTAAGACTATTACAACATTATTATGGGGAGGGGGGTACAAGTTTGAATAAGGGGATATTGTTCAAAATAAATCCCTAAAACTATTACAACCAAATTGAATTTATTTGTACAAATAAATAAATGAACAATTAATTAAATATACAAATAAATGTAAGTATGCAAAAATGTTTTTTTTGTATTTATTTTATGTATGTAAAATAAATTTATTTAATGTCTAAAAAGAAGAAAATAAAAAAAGAATGATTATTTTTGGAAAGGGTGGAAACCCTAGTTCTTTTTGTCTAAAAGAAAATATATATTCTAATTATTTAGTTATTCATTTTTTATGTATAAAGAAATAATAAAAATAATATATACAAAATATAAAAAAATAAAATAAGTGAGAAAATATTATTTTATATGTATAATATAATAAAATAAAATATGTAAGTATTTTAATATTATTTGCAATTTATTTAAGAAAAATAAAGTATATATTATTAGTAAACTATGTTTATGCCCAAAAAAATAATAAAAATAATAAAATAAAAATGTAAAAATTAAGAAAATATTTTTGGTGATTTTTAATATTTAGAAAAAATAATAAAAGTCAGAAAATATAAAAGAAATGAGAAAATATACAAAAATGAAGAAAATGGGCCAATGGGTGCAAATAACACAAAGGAGGGAGCAAACAGCAAGGTAAGCCAGGCCCAGCACATTTCCACTTCGTCCTTGTCCTTGGAACAGAAACGCACGCGCCCTGTACTTCAAACCGTATCTCCTACATATGTGCTTAAAAACAAAATCTTGCAACATGAAAGTTATAGCTCATCATCACACGATTCTAATGATATAAAAAACTTGATCTAACTCTCAAAGACCAGAGAGAATTTCATTGCCCCTAATTTATGACCTAGTTTTTTCAGCAACTTCAACATCCAAATTCTCCTAGCTTAGATAATATAAATGGAAGTTATGCATATGTACAGCTCAAGCAACATAGAGACTACAATTTTGCTTCACAAACCTAAGCTTAATGATGCCTAAATAAGGAGTTAGAATCTTGAGAAATACCTGTTTTAGTCAAGTTCGAATATGGCAATGTAGGAGTTGTGAGTGAGGCCTGAAGGACTTTTGAGCTTGCTTGTTGTTCCCTTGACCTTTCCCAATGCTTAGCTTGCTTTGAAATGATATGAAACTCCTTGTAGAACTCAACCTGCAAACTCAGAAATTGAAAATGGTGAAGCTTGAAAATGGAGTTACAGTTGCTTGAGAAGGGCTTGGGTAGTTCATATGGGATGTATGGAATGTGTCTGAAGTGGTCCCAAGCAAAACGCACGAGTGGATTTGGTTTTGGCTTGAGTTCTACATGTATGGCCCTGTTTTGACAAGAACTTGGTGTTTTTGTGTTTTGGGTGTTTGAGAGGCTTGTAACTCGTGTATTCTGACTTGGTGTGATATGCTGAACTTGTTTCAAATGGTCTCTAGTCTTGGTTTTAACAGATGCCCAAGTTATGGAACTTTTGCAAGGTTTCTTGTTTTTGAAGCAAAATGTGAGTTTACAAAAGCCAAGGTTGTTCAAGCTAGCTTGAGGCTTGCTGAGAGTTGGTGAGATTTTCCTGATGTTTGTGGATGTTGTTTGTACAAAGAGATCAAGTCCATGGCTCAAGATAAACCAAATTGCAAAAAGTGTGCTTTATGGAAATGGTATTGCAACCTTTATGCCATTTTTGGAATAAATCAATGTGTACTGCTCCATAACTCAGAACAATGCCTGTGTCCAATGTATTTGCATTTAATTAAGGAGTGTGGAAAGGTTTAAGGCCTGTAAAACAAGTACAAGCATACTTAGGACAGATTTGCAACTTGTAGCAATGTGCAAAATGCCATGGACAAAAGTGATGATTTGCCATTTTCAAACTTTCGATTCTCCCTAACCACAAATGATCTTGGAGAGTTCTTGGACATTTTGTAAATCTTGTAACATGCTCTACAATCCATATTTGAAATGAGTTTTGAGATTCCACTTGGAACTAAGTGAAAATTTGTCATGAAGATAGGTCAAAATCCTGCCTAAACTAGGGCAAAATTTCACTAAGTTAAAAGTTTCATGGACCCCTATTCACAAAATCATAACTTGAGATACAAGCATCTTTTGGGACAACTTTGTGAATCAAAGTTGTAGATTTTGTGGAGGACTACAACTTTCATGTTTTAATTTTTTTTTGAATCCAATTGCATCATGGTGAAAAAGTTGGGCAAAGTTGGGAAAAAATAAGAAATTTTCATAACTTAGAAAATTTCTAAGTTATGAAAATTTTCCATTTTAAACCCTAATTTCCAAAATTAGGTTTCTTGGTGAACAAGTTTCATGTTTTGACACATCTTGATGAAAAATGACCCTTGGCACCTGATTTTGACCAAAAAGTCAAAGTTTGACTTTTCAGTGTAAAGTTGATTTTTGATGAGTTGATTGGAAAATTCATTTGTCAATCCAATGCATTTGAGATCTTTTGAACCTTGTGATTAGGTCAAGATGATGCCATTGATTCCTTGAAACCATGCTTGAAACTAATTTGCCATTGGCTACGTGAAAAATAAGAAATTGCCCTTCTGCAGTCAAAACCCTAAAAATGACCATTTTGCCCTTTTGATGATCTGATCAAATTTCTTGAGGAGTTATGGTCCAAACTTGATCAAATGGTTCATATGAGTCTATAATGTTGATGTGCATAAAAAATTATGAGGTTTGACTGTAAATTGGCCATAGTTGACTTTTTCCCCAATATAGCTGATTTTTAGGTCAACTGTCCAATTGACTGGGGAAATATTTGATTCAAAGCTTGAAACTTGGTATGAGCAATCTTAGGAGTCCAAAATGACATATGAAAGTCACATGAGGCACTAAAATTCCAAAATTCCTTGTGCAAACTCAAACCCTAATTTCAGGTCATCAATGCAAGGAGATGTCTTGAGCTGAGTAAACCCTAATCTGGTCTTGAGTCCAAAGAGTCTTGTGGGGAAAAACTTGATAAAATGAGAGGGAAAATTTTGGGGTACAACAATATGGAACCCTGAGTATATGTGTATTGAATGTTTGTATATGCAAAAATGTATAATGTATGTATACTTTGTAAAATGTATGTGTGAAATGTGTGTAAAATGTGTGTATGCCTGAAAATGTTATGAATATTATTTCTGGAATTCTCTCCTTTAAATCACTGGCTTAGAGTTACCAATTCCCTGGTGTTGTATGTTGTGTTGTCGTAGCTTTGTTGAATTTGAACACAGTGAACAATGTTAGCAAAATTTTGAACATCGGTTTTTTGTATTGTAAGTGTTGGTGTAGACGTAGACGTAGGTATTGGCATATGCGTAGATTTGTATGTTGTAAGCATAGGCGTAGACGTGGACATGTGTATAGAATTTGTATTGTGAGTGCAAGCATAGGCGTAGACGTGTGTATGGACTTTGTATTGTAGAGCGTAGACGTGGGCGTAGCCATGTGTATAGACTTTTTATTGTAGATGTAGAAGTAGCCAGGTGTGTGGACGTAGTCGTGGATTTTCTTTCAATATTTTTCTAACCAAAATTCTTTTTCGATGTTTTGTCAAATGCTTTTATTTTGTTAATTTCCCCGAAATGATTTCAAGATAATATTCCCAAGTAATAATCGTAGCATTTTGTAAACAAGTCGCAGAAAAGAAAAATGCAATTTGAAAGATGCAAAGAAAATAAATATTTTATTGATATGCCTCTGAATGGGTGAGAGTACAAGATGCAATTCTTAGAAAGAGGTAATTATAGAAAATTTAAAAACTATAAATGGCAATGAAAAATGATAATTGCTGCTGTTATTCCCCAATTTCCTTTTAATGATCTTATCTCCTTTGCTTCTGAGTTGTATAATTCACATTTATCTCTCCCTTCGTGGTTTGTAGTTGCAGTTCTTAGATTGTAGTCTTTTTTTTCTTTATTTCTTTTGTATGAAATCCCTAACTTTTGCCTAGATTTCCCTTTTAGGTTTTCAATCCACCAGGAAATTTTTTTTGTTTATATGACACTAATTTTTTCCTGGATCGCCCTTTAGGATTTTCGATCCACCGGGACGCTCCTTTTTGCCTAAGTCACATGTTTGAGGTTCGAGCTTAGCGAGCTTCTTATACATAGTATTTTTTGACTGCGTCTGAATTTGACGGATGCGGTAGTTCTTCCCCATCCATTATTATGAGGATAAGACCACCACCGGAGAATGCTATTTTGACTACGTATGGACCCTCGTAGTTGGGGGTCCGTTTACCACGTGAGTCGAGGCAAGGTAGCAGAATCTTCTTGAGTACGAGACCATGTTGTAGTTCATCTTGTACAGTACACCGTTACTCAGAAAGAATTTCGAGGATAATTTCCGTAGAGTTAGTTTGTCAATGATAGCGGCATTTTCTGGGTGTTCTTGCTTTTCGAGGTATTTCTTGATGTCATAAAACCAAGGCTTGTCATCCGGCCTTTTTTATATAGCAAGATAGTGTGCGGGCTCTTGATCATGATGCGTGGTTCGTGGTTTGACCAACTTACTTTTGAACATAGCTGATATAGTTGCTAGAGCGTCTGCCATTTGATTTTCTTCTCGTGAGATGTGACTGAAAGTGATCTTTGTGAATTCCGCATTTATGAATTCCGTAGTCGGTTTTCAAAACATGATCCTGATATGAAATCAGTTTTGGATGCTTTATTATTCCATTCGCTGTTGACTTAGTATACGACTAATGCGAAGTCCCCAAATACTTCAAGATGCTTTATTCTCGGAACAATGGCGGCTTCCAGTCCTAGTAAACAGGCTTTGTACTTGGTGTAGTCAAAACACAACCTTGCAGTATATGGCTTATGATAACTCTTTGGAGAAGTCAAAACGGCCCCTATACCGTGCCCCTAGTGCAATTGAAGCCCCGTCGGACAAGAGTGTCCCACATGCCCCTAGATCGGGTCCTTCGTCAGGTCTTGGTATTTCGTAGTCACTTATCTCTTGTGAACAACTTTCCTTGAGAGGTGGTTTGTACACCACAATGTCTGTATCTAACCTTGTCATGTTCCTGTAGAACCAAGCAGATATATGCAATAATTTGATCAGCCTTTCTTTGACGTCTGCTCTAAAATTTCCCTTAGCTTGATTTCTTTCTTTGTACCTAGACTAATAGTCTCAATAGCCTCTTGATATGGTTGTACATTGTCAACCTTTCGCTCTATTTATCTTTCCATTTCTTCAGGAAGTTCAAGATCTTTATCATCTTCCTCTTCAGCTTGGTTGATAGGAGCATCAAAATTATATCGGGTCGCAGCAGTAACATTATCGGTGGTTTTGGGCATGAATTTTCACACTTATCATGTTTTGGTGCAGATTTAGTATATGAAATTTGAAAATGCATATGCAGAGAAAGTATTGCCATTTTAATATTTACAGAATATATGTAAGAGAAAGACAAGGATCTTAATTGAAAACAAAATATAACTTTTATTAATTGCAAATATTGTCTGAGACAAAATGGGGAACCCTTACAAGAAACCCCTATGTCTCGGGCTTCACATAGGTTCTTTCAAAAACAAGAAAAAATTTAGGAAACAAAAAGATCTTGGGAATCTCCCCGGTAGTTTATCTTTTAAGTTCTTCTCCTGGGGCGTATTCTCGGATGAAGTCAGTTGCCCCTTTGGTGTTGGCTTTGTAGGATATCTTTGCCACATGTTTGCCATGCTCTATAAAGGTCTCTTAGATGAGAGGAAAACGTGCTTCACCCTTCAGAGTAGTTTTATATTTTTCTTCAGGGTATGGTCGGAATTGGACTATCCCCTGGTCCACTAGCTTTTGTAGCATTCTTTTGAAGGCTTCATTATGTTCCAACAAGAATCCACATTCTAACAGATATCCCTCCAACAAGTTGATTAAGGTTTTTGCCTGTCTTTTTGCCCTAAAATTAGTGACTACTTCAATCGCATTTATTGTTGGCCCACCATGCAGAGGCATTGGGTTTGATTTGATGTTAGGCTTCTTAAAAGTGATGTCTTGATATTCTAATAAATCTTGGACTTTATGTTTAAATGCCCAGAATTGTTCTATGGTGTGCCCCAGAGAGTTAGCATGGTATTCCCACCTGGCGTCGGCATTGTCGCTTTGTGAGAGTGGCCCGAATGGAGGAGCTAGAGGCTTGATTTCCACCAACGATGCCTTAACCAAGTGTTGTAATAACTGGATAGGTGGCATGGGGAGTGGATCAAAATTTTTGGGTGGCCTTGTGGGATCACTAATGGTTATGGTACCCTTGCTTATGAGGCTACAACATTGATTTATTCCTCCTTTCCTTTCGGGGAGTTTGAAGTAGTCCTTCTTGAATTGTGGGGTTCTGCTTCTGGCTCTTTTATTAGTTGGTGACCGCTTGATGCGCCAATCGTTTGAGCTACTTCTTCGAAGGCTACCCTGGGAATCTGGTCTTGTTTCTCAATGAATTTCTTTAGGTCTAGGAGAACTTGACTCAGATCTCCTTTAATCAAACTCACATCACCTTTGACTTGGTGTAGATCTTCCTTGAATGCATCCTGGTTTTCCTCGATCTGTTCCAGGTTTCTTTGTTGATAGGCTCTTGTTTGATATGGAGGCCAAGGAGGTGGTGATGTTCTTCTACCCATGGCTTAACTGGAGAGATTTTTTTTGAAAAATCGAGATGAGTTTTGATATGATATGTAGGTGTTTATGAATGCGTACATGCGTATGATTATGTATGAATATGAAATGGTTACTTTTTTTACATGTCTTATTCATTTGGGTATGTATTTGTCTTTTGATTTTTATATTTGGTGACCAGCTTAAGAATAGATACGCAAAGGAGATGTGGAAACAAAATTCCTTTATTGAAGGTAACATAATTCAGATATTGAAAAATATTACAATCTAAAACCAAAACTTTATTTGCGTGAAATCAAGCAAAGAGAAATAAGTCTTTTAGGTGCGTCTGTGGATATCTGCTGTTGAAATCATCCCCCATTGCTGGAAAAAGCTTGAGAAAGTCTTCAATATATTATTTCCCTTTTGTGGCTTGGATTTCAGACATGTTTGAAGACAATTACCCAAAAGATTTTATTATCTTTTATTTTGTACCCTCTGAATAAGACAAATAAAAGAGACGGATGATGGATATATGAAATGTATGACGAATATATGAAATTTATGAATGCACTGATGTATGGACGCAGGGTTAAGTGACGGGGTTTTATGATAAGTATCCTTAGAAGGTAGGTTCCTTAATTTTGACTACGGTTGATCTACCCTCGCAGAAGGTGGTTTCCTTAAGGGTATCATGAATAACACCAGAGGGAAAAGGCACAAGGGACTTCCTTAGGTGGAGCCTCTTTACGGACCGAGACTTCCATCTCAAAGTTGTGAAAGGTTTCGTCATGAGATTTTATTTTAAAGTTGTTATAAAGAGTCATGGATGACCTTCCAAAGTCCTACTCGTCAAGAGGATATCTCTCGATAAGTATTCCTTTTTCGGAAGTTCACCGACTCTAGGCGAAGTCGTCACATAAACTCGCGGGGATGATGTACCCCCTAAGCTAATAGACGAACCTTCTTTCTAAGGGTTATTGAAAATATTTTGAGAAATAAAAAATCCCTCCACGTAGTATATATGATGATAAATAGTAGACAATAACTAAATAAATGCAATTAATAAATGAAAGCAATAAATAAATAAAGCAATAAAAACCCCAAAGCAAAAAACCCTAAAACTTAAAGTTGAATTTCCCACCAGAGTCGCCAGCTGTAGCAACTGTATTTTTAATCAGAGCCGCCACTATTAGTTTTTATCCTAGGGAAGGTAATCTAACAGAAAACCCTAATTCAGACACAGAGATTCTAGGTTTCTGTCTTCTTTAGACAAAAGGAAGGTGTTAGGCACATTTCATATACCTTGTTTACAAGGATATTACGTTTTAGGTTTGAGTTAGGGAAACTGGATTTTAATAGGGGAAAAGTATCTTAATTTTTAATAGGGGAACTCGCTACGATTTTCGATCGTATGCCTATGTATCCCCTTATGAGGAATCAGAGTCACAATTCGTAGTTCGTATGGGGTTGGTGTTTTTTAGGGGTTGCAAATGTACTTTGAATCACCTCGCATTTTTGCCAGGAGTAGTGATTGCGAAGATTTGACTAAATGCGCGGTAAGTAACATCTGTTTGATACTCTTTTGTAAAAACAGTTAATTAGCTTAGTTTGTTGCAAAAAATAGTTTGAGATTGGTTATTATTTTTTAATCGTATTGACTGCGAATTAATGCATGACATAAAAAAATTTAATGCATATAATATAACAAAATAATATGCATTTTTGATAAAAAAATTTGGATAATAATATAGTAATGTTTAAATAGTAAATAAAATATATTAATAATAATAATTAATAATAATTAATAATAATTAATTATGGAAAGACATAAGGAGTTATAATAATAATATATACAAAAAGTAAGAAATAAATAATATTTACATATAATATAAAAATAATAAGAAGAAGAAGAAGATAAAATTAATAAATAATAATTATAAAAGGAAAAAAAATTAAAATATAATAAAAATGTGGAAAAGAATTAATTTAGGCAAGGGTGCATTTTCTAGTTATGCAGTAAAATGAGGGGTGCTGAAATTAGATTGGGTTAGGCCCATTATGTTTGCTAGACAGGGGGTGTAATTCGTTTTGACAGTTTAGTAAAACTAGAAAAGGGGGTATGAAAAGTATTGGGCTTTGGCCCAACACAGATTTTGGGAGGCATGCATGATCGTATGCGCGAGGGAGTACGGGATTATGGTGGACTTGGCCTTACGGTCGTCCACTGATGATCATGCGGATGGGACTTAAGGGTTCATGCTAGTTAATGTGGGCGCGAGCGTATTGGATTTGACAAAATATAAATTTTTTATTTTACATTTCATTATTTCTTTTTTCATTTACAGTCTCACTCTTCCTCTTCCCTCAACCCAATATCACCCTTTATGTACCCTAACCTTCCAAACACTAACCACCCATGGCGCTGTAACCCCCTCAATTAATCATCAGCATTAAAACATCAACAAAAAGCTAAGAGTTTTACTCCTTTGCGATTACCGATTCTGGCTTTGCACTTTTGACCCAATTCAGTACTAATCTGGGGTTCTTCTTCTTCTGGATTTGTAGGTTACAGAGGAGCTTGAAGGATGTGGCCGATGAAATGGTGGTGGAGAGATTGAAGGCGCGGTGGACGGCGAGATGGTCAGTGGCGGAGATGGCGATTAGGGTTTCGGATATCGAAACCCCAATTGCTGCTTGTTCTTCTTCCTCGACGATATTATGGTTCTTCTTCAAGCTTCGCGGTCTACCCTTTCTTCTTCGTGTCCTTCCCTTTGTATCTTCGTCCGTCTCTTCACCGTAAATCCCCTGTTCTTCAAGTTTTCTTCCCAGTAATCGCCTCCCCTTTACTGTAATTTTTTATTTTATATTTATTGGGCTCATTTTTGTAGATTTACTATTATAATCGCTTAGTTTTAGGGATTAGAGATCCATTAGGGATTTCAATTTTACTGTAAATTGATTGAGAAAATATATTGTAATTGATTTGTTTTCCCAAATTTTGTAATACTGTAGATTCTGGATTTGGTTTATAATATTGGATTTGTTTACTGATATTTGATTTTCTGGATTTAGTTTGGTAAGATTTTGTTCTATAACAGATTTGTTTCCTGCATATCTGCATATTTGTTTTAATTGATATATGCAGATTATATTTAGCCTTCAATTTATATTTCTACAGTAATTGTTAGTGAGGAAAAAACGTGCGTGAATTTCTCATGATTGATACAGTGTATGTTATTCTCAGCTTGGGCCTGCGCTAGTTTCTAATTGAATTGGGCCTGCGTTAGTTTATTATTTTAGCCCTAAATGGACTGCAAACAACAATATATTTTTTATATACGGACTGGGCCTAATTGGCTTGGGCTTTGAAAACAAACATAATTAACTACAACATTTATAAAACAAATCTTTTAACAGTTAAAAAAAGAAAAATACTTAGTAATTGTAATGAGAAAATGTTTTTTAAGAGTAATGTAACAACGACATAGTTTTTCTTTCACAAACCCATAACTTAATTTATGAAAAGGTATTATTTGTTTTATAAAACTAATAACAGACAAGTCTTTAATAATAGTAATTTTTTAAAAAATAAATTAGCATAATAATGACAATTGGACTAATTTTTTTTTTAAAAAAAGCCTTTAATGGGCCTCTGTTGTACCCCAAAATTTTTCCTCCCATATTTCTCAATACATGTCAAGTGAGGTCCTCAAACTGCTCAAGGAAGTCCAAGGGTTGACCAGACAAACTCCCTCCTAAGGCAGTCTACAGCAAATTAGGGTTTCATTTTTCATCAAGATGATTGAGCCCAAAGGAGCCCAAATTCTTACCATTGTCCTAACATGTTCACAAGATCATCCATGTCAAGTTTCAAGCCTTGCAGAGAAAATTTGCTCAGTAAATTGCTGAAAAGGCCTGAAAATCAACTATGCTAGGTCAAAAGTCAATTGTGGCTCACATACAGTCAAACTTCAAGATTTTTGGTCAACATCCTCATTTTGAAGTATCATTCATCATTTGATCAAGGGTTGATCATGATTCATCAAGGATTTCTCACAATTCATCAAAACCCAAAAGTTGCTAAATTAGGGTTTTGCAAGAAAAGTCAACTCAACTTTGACCAAACATAACTTTCTCATACTTCATCAAAAATGTTCCATCCAAAGCTCATTTTGAAGAGGATGTAATTCCATATAATTCATCTTCATCTCCCAAGTTCAAAATATGCACTCACAAGAAGATATGAATTTGGACATTATAGGTCATTTTGAAAAGTCAACAAAAACACCTTTTGGGTCAAAGCGTCATACATGAACATGGAAGACTCAATTAAGATGAGACTAAAAGGGTTGTTTAGAGGACATCTTAAGCTTTCTAAAAAGTCTAAGAACACCTCTCTAGGGTCAAAATTGAGGGAGTTGTGCATTGGTAAAGTTGACCCTTTTTGCAAAATTGCATATTTTGTCAAATGGGCCCAACTTTTTATGCTTGCACTGAGTTTGTAATGTGACCCGCGACCCATGAGCCCTTCCACTTGTCATTATTTTATTTTTGTTATTTATTTTGATTTTATTTCAATTAAATCAAATAAAATCAATATAAAATAGTAAAAATATCAAAAGCTAATTAAATCTTGAGATTTTATGCATGATTAGGTCCATTACACAGCTGGAAACAAGATCAAATCGTGCAAGATTCAAAATGGACAGAAAAAGATTGGATTTGCTTATTTTGGAAAGATTTTGCACAAGGATCAAATCATGAATCAATATTCATAATTGGAGAAGATTTGAAACAAATTGTAACCCTAATACATTCCTGGATACATAAGGGAAAAAGGAAGACCAAAAACGAAGAGGTTAGAGGCATGCAAAGGAGAGAACGAGTTTCAGAAAATTCAAGAAAAGTTGCAAACTGATTTCTAAGTTTCAGATCATCTCAAGGCATTCTAGTCCTACCAATCAATTGCTGGACTCCCCAGGATCAAGATTCAATCGCTAGCAAGCTTCCCCACACTCAGAATCACGTTGAAAGGTTCATACGGTTTTGCCCTTTTCTTGAATTCGCTTATGTTGATTCTGGCACATTTAGCATGATTAATTGATATATTCATAACCCTTGAGTTGTTTGCAAGCTAATAGTTATGATTAATTGCATTTTTATTGATTGTATAGCAAAGTGACATGGCTAGGGTTTTTTCCTCATTTTTAGGGGTTTACTGTACAAGAACAATTGGCCATTAATAGTGGTACCATGATGCTCGTGGGGTTGCAATGAGTAGATTGGTACCATTGGTTCTGATTTATCATACATGTACATGATTTTGGAATGGACAAGGGTTGTACCTACGCCTGGTGTCCGTAGGTAAAGGTCTTTTATCTAAAACGACGGAAGCAACGAAGAAGACAGTGGTGTGGAAGTCTATGAGTGGATCGTTTGAATCTGCACGCATTTTGGGAAGCGTGGCACATGATTTGCATTATATTGTATTTATTGCATTATTATTATAACTAACAAGCTAGTGCAAATGGTAAGGTTATTGGTCTTTGATGCACATATCCTGGGTCTTATTCCAGGCGTGTTCATTTTATTTTCTCAATATTTTCAGGGTAATTTAGTGTACCACATGGCAAAGGATTCATCATGCACTATCCAGATCCAACCATCAGATCATCAATATGCTAGACCCAAGGCTTCTCCAATGAGGGTCCAACATGCGCCCAGTCAAGCGTACACACAGGATTTGGAAAAGGTCAAAAGGGCCAGGAATTGTTGGGCTCAGAATTGCCAATCACACCCCCCTTGCTGGAACAACACCAGGCCCATTCTTTCTTTTCTTTAATATGATTTTATTTATTTAATTTGTTTAATTATTTTCTAACAAAATCAATTTCTTTTTTCACAAAAAATCATAAAATCAAGTTTCACAAAATTTAGAATTAGGTTTTTTTTATTTTATCAAATTTAATTTGATATTAGTTTAAAATCAATTAGAAAAAATTAGGGTTAACTCTTGATTTAATTTTTATTTCTTTTCTTAAAACAAAAAATGAAAAATAGGTTAATTTAATTATTTTTTCTTAAATTTAAATTAATTAGTAATTAGGTTTTTTATTTATACAATTAAACTTTATTTTCTCAAAATAGCACAAAAACCACAAAAAATGATTTTTCTTCTAAACTATAATTAGGTAGTTGGGGTCAAAACCCTAAATCTCTCGTCTTCGATTCATCGCGCGCATTTCTTAATATTTTTGCAATATTAATGTAACTGCTCATGGTATTTAATAGTTTAAATTAGGATTTTTCTTCATTTATCGTTTTACGGGTTTTTTTGGCTATGTAATTAATCCCCCCCCCCCCCCCCCGAAGCCTTGTATTGCATAGTTTTATTTTCTCGCATTTTAATTCTCGCAAATATTAACTGTTTAGATGTATGTTAATAGGATTGTATGACAAGATTGCATGATCATTTAAAACGGCTAGAAAACCCTAATGTGCAAAGATAATAATTGAAATCAAATCACTCGCACATGCGCACTCTTAGGGTATACTCTCGCTTCGGTTGCCTTCGGTAAACGATCATTAAGTATAGGGTGTCTTAGTGGTTGCCATCCTGTCTAAATAAAGATCAAATGTTCCGTTTGGAAATGTTGCCTCAGAAAGGTTGCCTCGAAAATGTTGCCTCAAATATGATCTTAAGATTTAGGGCTATTACTAAGACGTCTTAACATTGCTTTGGTGATCGTACGTCCCTTACGAATTGGCCCTTACAATTCCAACGACGGTGCTACATATTTCTCAATAGTATGATATCACTGTCTAAAGGAAACGAGAATAGAAACAATCCTTTTTCGAGTAGGTAGATGCTAGTAGGTACATGCTCAAATCAACTTTTTCACACCAAACACTTTTCAAACTAAAGTTTTCAAAAAACAACTTCGTAACACTCTTGAGGACAGAAACAAGGGTTAAAATGAAGTAAAACAAAAACTTTTCGAAACAAACACACACAAGAAATTTTAAAAGATGAGCAAGTACCTAAGAGCCCATGGAAAACCATGGATAGAAAGGGTGCTAACACCTTCCCATTCTATAATCTACCCCCGTACTCAGAATATCTCGAAAAAGGAATTTTTATATGCTTTTTTCCTTTCCGGTTGGATAAAATAAAAGTCGGTGGCGACTCTTGCTTACCGCGAAATTTTGCAAACAAAAACGCAAAACACAAACCAGCATTTTCAAAACAGTCGGTTCTGCCACCGTATCACAAAACTGGCGACTCAGCTGGGGAATGAATAAGTGGGGTATACCTTAAGATTTAGTTCATCATTTGCTTCTCTTGTTTGTTTTGGTTGCTTTACTTTTAAGGGTTTTTCTTGGGAGTTACTATAGATCCTAACCCGGATCTGGGGACACCTTTTAGGTAAGTAGCAATAAACTGTGAGGGAGCTGTACGGCATAGACCGATACGGTTGAAGCAGTAGCTACATTGATGTGGCACATTGGTTGGTACCGGTATCCCTTTTGGAGAAACAAGGAGAATACGGGGCCGCTACGTGTGTCGTTAAGCATCAACTGACCTTAGAACCTTTAATCGACCAACTTGTCCATTAGAAAGTAGTGAGATAGCCTGCCTCGGTGTAAAGATGAGAACTGGTTGATACTCGATGCTACACTCATTGAGACCATACTCTCGAGATAGTTACAGACGCAAGAAAATATTGTGTGAGCTGAAACCATGACCGATGGAGGATGGTCAGTGATATTGAGAACCTCTAGAACCCGGTTACTTTTGCTAGGACAGGTTGAAACCAACTGAACTTCAAGAGCGTAATACCTTAGACCCCATGCAAGCCTTAAACTTAAGGGCTTTTGTGTGAATTGTTTGCCTTTGCCATGCCTGTTATCTGCTATACCTGTTGTTTTTATCATGACATCATGCATCATAACATAGCATGCATACTCCATTATACTAACCATTTCAAAGACCAAGGGAATTTATCTTTGTTTTGTTTTGCAGATTATGGCTTCCGTACGCAGAAATACCATCCGAGTTAACTTTGTGCAAATACCTGCTCAACTTAAAGAGTTAGCCTCAAGAGTTTCTGAGACTTCTATGTTCATTAAGAGACATGGTCAGCTTCTTAGCCTTGTCACCTCAAAGTTTGATGAGCAGATGATGAGTGTGCTTTTCTAGTTCTTCGATCTTGTGCATCATTGCTTCACCTTTCCAGATTATCAGCTGGTTCCCACTTCTGAAGAGTTCTCTCACTTATTGGGCATTTCCATCCTTGAGCCGGTGCCCTTCACAGGTATGGAAGAGACTCCTAGACCAGAAGACATTGCCTCAGCTCTGCATCTGAAATGGGTTGATGTAGTATCCAATTGGGAAACACGAAGCGGGGTCGAAGGTTTTTCTAGCCAAATTTCTGATAGACCAGTGTTGTACCCCAAAATTTGCCCTCCCATATTCTTCAAGAATTGCAAAGAGCATGCTTCAAAATCTCCCAAGGGTTGCACAGTTCAAGGGCCTCCTAACAGTAAAAAACTAGGGTTTTGGTTCTGACAAAGAAAATGAAGTTTCCAAGGGCCCAAATAAGTCCCACATGCCTACATACATGGTCAAGCATCCTCATGCCAAGTTTCAAGACTTACAGCACAAAATTGCACAGTCAAATGCCCTAATTGCTCAGCAGTCAACTGTAGGGGTAAAATGGTCATTTGACAGTCAAAAGTTCAAATTTTTTGGTCAACATCTTATTTTGAAGCCACAAACATCATTTGATCAATTCTTGATCATTATTCTCAAAGCGTGGCTCAAAAAGTCTCAAGATGCAAAAGTTTCCATATTTGGACAGTTGAAAAAGTCAACTGTAACTTGACCAAGGCATAACTTCCACATGGTTTATCAGAAAAATTCCATCCAAAGATCATTTTGAAGAGAAAGACATTTCCTAGAACTCCTCTTCACACTTCAAGTCCAATAAATGCTCTCACAAAAAGTTATCAATTTCAACATTATAGGTCATTTTCAAAAGTCAACAAAAAGGGACTTTAAGTCAAAGACCATAACTTGATATTGGTAAATCAAAATGACATGGGACCAAAGGCATTGGTTAGAGGACTTTAAGACCTTTCCAAAATGTCCAAGAACATGATCAAAGCTTAAAAATTGAGCAAGATATGCCTTGTGGAAGTTGGGAAATGTTTGGGAAATTTGAAAAGTCAACTTTACTTCAAATGCCTCAAAATTGCTAATGGGTAACATTTTCTTCCAAGATTCATCATCCAAAGGCTATGCACGACCATTTGGCCCAAAGGGGATTTATTTCATCATTTTTTATTATTTATTTGAATTTTTAATCACCATTAATTCATTTAATAAAATAAAATATGAAAAAATACTAAAACAAATGTATGTGAATCTTTTTATGCAGCATTTGCTCTCATTGGTTATTGAAGATTCGTGCACATCAAAAAAGGAAGGATTTGGCCATGATTAGTACCAAAAACACATGGAAAAGATTGAAAAAATATGCCATTAAAATCAAATATTTGATTCATGATTACAAGGATTTTTGGACTCAAAATTCAACCCTAATCCATTGGCATACATATACTGATCATAACCCTAAAGCTCACAACCTTCAAGATGTGCCTCATATCAAGAACACACTTTGCAATTTTTGGTAAAAAAGTCAAAACTGAAAACTATAGTAGAGGACGATTCAAGGCTTCTAACCAATTGAAAAAGCTTTCTGAGGCATCACTGAACCTGACTGAATCCTTTCCCACGCCCATAGCATCAAGAATTGGTATATAGAAGTCGAAATTTCTCATACTTTATGCATAATCATATTTCAATTTCTGGGCATTTTCCATACAATTTAATTGTTGTTTTGCACTAATATGGACCTTCTGAGTCTATTGACATTGTCTAATTGAGCTTTCATAGCCTATATGCAAAGTTGCCATTGATGCTTTTTAGGTTTTCAGAGATGTGAATTTAGGGCTTCCTTATTCTGGAAAAATTGAGACACGAGACCAGGGCCATTAGAATCAGAAGCTTCATACGAATCCATTGCACAGGTCACGCTCAATTTATGAGCAACCAGGGCCTATTCGCTATTTTCATGTTTACCACTTAGTGGGGGTTTAAAACCCCGCTATCCTTTCTCTTTTTTTCAGGTCAAAACGAATGAGTGGAGAAGATGATGATTTGTCTCAACGTGATAGGGCTGTTCAAACTTCAGCGCGCTTTTTTGATTGATAGCATTAGCGTTTTGGTTTTTTTTATAATAATTTCATTCCATTAATATTACAAAGAAAGCGCTTGGCACGGTTGGTTGATGCGTTGTCCAATAGGTACTGGGACCTGGGTTCGATTCCCAGGTCCCCTCACTTTCTTAATATATTTTGTTTTCACTTGATCTCATGCAGGGTACGCCCAGGGGTTCATCATACACCCACCATCCAGGCTTGCCACATGGCCAATAATCTCAATCCACTGGCCATGATCTGAAGAGTACCATGTGCATAAGTCAACCAGGCCACACGCCTCCATGAAAAGTCAAAAAGGCCAAGGTTCTGATGGGCCTAATTGCTGGCCAAATACCTCTAAATTGGGGTCAACACCCCCCAAATGTTTGTATTTCTTTTCTTTTTCTATTTTCTTTTCATTATTTGTTTTAATTTAATTGTTTCCTCTTAATTCATAAATTAATATTTTCCTAATATAAAAAATACCCAAAAAATTCAGAAACTTTAAAAAATAAAAAATATATTTTATTTAAATATTTTCCTTGTAAATAAATTTTATTAATTGATTTAGTTTTAATTCTAGGTTTAATTTTAAATGTTTTTTTATAAATTAAAAATGTAGAATTAGGGTTCTAAATATTTATATTCTTTTTCTTTTCTTTTATCATTATTAAATATTAATTATTTTTGTAAATAAAATTTTCCATGTAAATAATTAATTTAAACTAGGTCTAATTTAAATAGTTTTCTGAAATAAATTAAAAAACCATTTAGAATTAGGGTAAATTAACTTTTCTTTTTTTTCAATTTAATTTTCTTACTAAAAATCCATAAATACAAAAAACTCAAAAAATAACTTCTCTTTTCTCATTAAATTTAATTAATTTCATAATTGTAATTTAATTTCCTTAAAAGGGTCCAACGCCCTCACATTCCCGACTTTAATTCTCTTCGCATTTTTATTTCTTTTTGTGAATATTCATGTAATTCTCCCAAAGCCATGTAATAGCTTAATTAGACATTTATCTTTTCCGCATTTTTATTTTATTTCAAATCGTGTCTTGGATTAATTTGGCGATCTAGACCCGCGCCTTTGTAATAGCGTAGGACCTTTTAATTCCGCATCTTTTTAACTGTTAATTAATTTGCATGAAAGAATGAATGTCAAAATAAAAGCAACACATAGATCACCATGATGCATGTACAAGATAAAACATAACATGAAAATAATACACAAATTCACACACCACTCTTAGGGTACGCCTCACTGTCGCCTTGCCCTCGAAACGTGATCGTCGAGTAGAGGATGTTTTAGTAAGTCCTCATGTCCATGAACATGGAATGAGGGTAGCTTCTAAGGTGTCTTCCTATTGCTCCGGTGAGCACCATGTCCCGAACTCTCGAATTGACCCGAACACCTCCAACGGTGGTGCTACCTACCTCTCAATGGTGGGATGGCACTACCTTAAGGACTTTTACACAGACGAATTCCTTAGGGTAGGTAGACGACTCTAGATACTTGCTCTAATTTCAAAACAAATCAAAAACTCCTTTTCACACCGACACCTTTTCAAAAAGCTTTCGAAAGCAATTTTTCAAACACTCTTGAGGACTGATACAAGAGTCGAACTTAAATTTTCAAAGAAACTTTTTAAAACCCACAGTTGAAAAGCAAACAAACCATTTTGAAAACACAAATGAGCAAGTATCTAAGAGCCCATGGATAACCATGGATAGAAAGGGTGCTAACACCTTCCCTTTCTATAAATCTACCTCCCGAACCGAGAGCAATCTCTATAAGGAATTTTTCTGTGCTTTTGTCCTTTCCACTTGGAGAAAATAAAAGACGGTGGCGACTCTTGCTTCCGCGACATTTCGCGAACCAGCTTTAAACAGTCAGTTCCAGATCCACCGATCACAGAACTGGCGACTCTGCTGGGGATTCTTTTAAAGTGAGGTGTACCTTAGGACTAAGATCACTGTGTTTTCAATTGCTTTGACTTGTTTGCTTTAAATTGTGGGACTGTCTTGGGAGTTCTATAGATCCTAACCCGGATCTGGGGATACCTTCTTAGAAAGTAGCAACAAGGCTGTGAGGGAACTGTGCGGGGTATACCGACATGGTTGAAACAGTCGGCTACGTTGATGTGGCACTTTGGTGTGTACCGGTAACCCTTGAGTTCAGTCAAGGAGAGTATGGGGCCTCCGTGTGGTGTCGTGAAGCATCAACTGACCTTAGGAACCTTAATTGAACTATCTTGGCCTCTTTAGGGTAGTGAGATAACTGACTTTGGTGTAGTCCGAGGTTGGTTGATACTCGATACTACACTCAATTGAGGGTTGCTTTCCTGGAATATTTCGGTCGCCAGTTCAGTGGCTAAATCGAAACGATGAACAATGAAAGCAATCCAGTGATATTGGGACCCTTAGAACCCGGTTACTTCTAATAGGACAGGTTGAGCCCACCAACTTCAAGAGGGAAATACCCAGACCCCATGCTGGCCTAAACTCTAAGGGCTCTTTTGTGTGACTTGTGTGCCTTCGTACTTGACTATTTGCATGCTTGTTATCTGACACCTGAGTTTGTTGCAGGTTTTGTTTATAGTCCTTGAGTGGGACTCATAACAGGGTTTACTGAGTTTCTTGCAGGTTTTGTTTATAGTCCTTAATTGGGGCTCATAACAAGGTTTACTGAGTTTCTTGCAGGTTTTGTCTACAGTCCTTAATTGGGACTCATAACAGGGTTACTCACATTACCCCATGCATACCATAACATCATACCATTGCATACATCCTAACCCATTTCAAGGATCTCAAGGGCTTGTGATGCAGGTCATGATGAACCAACATGTCTGGCAAGGGGCAAAGGGGATTTATTTTCCTCTAGCCAAGGTTGTCAGGGGCTATGACCCACTGGATATGGTGAGCCTTTGACCCTTGAAGAAGGACTCTCCACAACAGGAAGTGCCTTCCATCAAACAACCGGATTCCAATTCTAACAAATTTTCCTGTCTACCCCGCGAGATCCTTGAAAACATTGCATATATAAACATACATATCATTGCATTACAAGTACCCTTTGTACAGGTCACTTACCATCTCCGCTGTTTATTTCAGCAATGGCTTCCCAACAATACAACCATGACCTTCAGGCTCAAGAGACTCGGTTCGAGGAAATGCTCCTGAATCTATCCAAGGGGCAGGAGGAGCTGAGAACACTTCTCATGGGGACTTTGGTCAGGAACAGCGCTGAGGACGAACGGCTGAAACATCTGCAAGCTGAAGTGGATGCATTGAAAACCCAGATGTTGGGGCAGGTGACTGCCATTCAAGGTTTAGCTCAAAGACAAGAAGAGCTCGGAGTTCTCATCAACCAACTGCTTCAGGGTAACCAACTAGGGCAAACGTCTATGGGTAAAGAGCCAGTCATTGTTCAACCACCTTTGAGACAAGGAGATAAGGGGAGAGCTCCCCAAATGGCTTCAGGGTCACAAACTCAGCAGCAACCTCACCAGCTTCAGCCAGACAAGCCCAGGAGGAAATTCACCCAGCTCAACATGTCGCTGTTTCAAGCTTTACAACGCTTGTTGAGGTTGAATCTGATCACATTAAGGGCTCATCCCCGGAACCCCAACACAGCATATCCTATCTATGATCCCAATAAAAGGTGTGCCTACCATTCTTCCAGTCCAGGACATGATACAAATGAGTGTTGGGCTCTGAAGAACAAGATCCAGGACCTGATTGATGAAGGAGCATTGGAGTTCACACAAGATGGTCAGGCTGAGTTTTTCTACCATCCCTCCAAGGCTCACCACTTGAAGTAACAAGCCCTGAGATGAAAAGACTTTTGTTCATTAGGATTTTCAAGTTGTAATTTTCTTTTGTTCAAACATTTACTCATGCTAAACGTTGTTATTTCATTAATGCATCGCATATGTCTGTTTTGAAGCAATATATTCGTATTCACTATATGCAAATTATTTTCATATTTTTTCTGATGATCAACGTTCGATTAACAATGCTAAGCCTCTTGAGGGAGGATGACGAAAACGATACCACGACAATTACAGTATACTTTTGAACAGACCCCGCTGATGAGGTATAGGCATTGTTTCAATCCCTAAACACTGGAGTTATAAGGATGATAATCCCTCGTCAACCCCTCTGAGCCAAAGAAGTAGGAGTTTTTCTTTTCGAAAATTAAAACCCTTAATCATAACCTGGGGCAGGGTAGTCTCTCAGTTGATCCAAGTGCATAACGAATGGCACCAAAGAGGTCCTTACAAAACAAAGAAAGACAGTGATGGTTCCGAATAATCAATAAAGAAAGGCAGTCATTATCTTTCAAAATAAGAACCCATTAAGTCAAAACCTAGGAAGGAGACTTACAAAACTGGGGCATCCCGCTGACTGTAATCACAAAAGAAACAGTTCAGGCAAAAAAGAAAAGGGATAACATAAATCAAAAAGAAAGAGGTCTTACAAACCCTCGACAAAAATGACTGCCTATTCAAAATAAACTATCAACATCCGAACCATCACTGGAGAATCAGAGCAAAGACTCAAACAAGGTCTAACGCACGATCAGTTGAGTTTAGGTTTGAAGAACATCACGAAGAGCGGGTGGGTACAAATAAATTTGAGTCTTTATCCTTTGTTTCTTGAACCGTGAACCAAGCCACGTTATAACCCTTAAAAGTCCTAGCTGAAGCATGGGTTAGTTCGAAAGCATACTGTTACGAAAGGTATCCTGACTCCTTAAGGCCTACGGTAAATACGGAGTTGACATCACGTTTTACAAACATTCACTTGTTTTATGAAAAAGAATGCATTTTCAAAATCTTCGAAACAGACGTAAGCTTTGCATTTTTAACATAACTTTGTTTGCATATGACCTTTTGTTTGAACAGCATAAGAGTTCGTACGATGAATGTCTAATGGACAAAAGCTCTTCCAACCAAGGGGAAGACATGATCATGGTCCATCACCTGGGGCAGCTAAGTCAAGATTCAGAGGATCTCTCAAAATGCCAGATAGCCTGGGGCAAATCTCCGCCTGAGTCACTTGGGGCATTGGACATGAACTCCAGCGACGAATCGTGCATGTTCAAAGATCTTCTGGTAGTATGGCAACGCAACACTACCAGCAGGGGCAACTCCCTACATCCTCTGAGAATGGACATAGTCGAAAAATACTGCGCATAATCGAAGACCCGCTAGGTTGACACACCTAGGCAAAAATAAGGGCTTCCCGGCGAACCAAAAGGGTTCGGGCAAAAACAAGGGATGAAATGAAAAAAAATCTGTACACCCGGCAAGTCGAAAACCTGAAAAGGCGGCTCGGGCAAAAATGGGTATCCCGGTGGACTGAAAACCCGAAAGGGCGGTCCAGGAAAAAATTAGGGATCAAAGCGTACGACTATGTCCTGCCATCTCGTCACTTTCCTACCATAAGAAGATTTGTCAAATCGGCAGTCAACAAGCACCTTCACAGGTAACATCAGAAACAGGGGCAATAATGAGTGGTCCAGGCGATCCAGTTGCTCTGTCAACCAAAACACCAAGGAAAGGTCAATCAAAAGATGATTACCATCTACCTTTACAGCTTCAGATCAACACTGGCAACAAGCCAGAAAATTCTGTGGACGACTGATTGTGGGTTAATATCCAAGACCAAACAGGATAATTATCTATTTGATCATCCTCAGGCAACCCTACACCGGTTCCTTTTCTTTCAAAAGAAGTCTTACACGGGTTCATCAACAGGCGACCCTACGCTGGTTCCTTCTCAACCTCAGATGTAGTTTCACACGAACTCATCATCAGGCAACCTTACCTCGGTTCCTCCAGAAGTCTTACACGGACTCATCTCAAGATGACCTTACCCCGGTTCATCAAGAAGTTTTACACGAACTTATCCTGCAGTAACCTCACCCCGGTTCCTCCAGAAGTGTTACACGGACTTATCTCAGGATGACCTTACCCCGGTCCCTCCAGAAGTTTTACACGAACTTATCCCGAAGAAACCCTACACAGGTTCTCTCTCTCCAGACGTAGTTTTACACGGACTCGTCATCAAAGTAACCCTACACAGGTTCCTTCTCCATTACAGATGCAGTCTTATACGGACTCATTATCAGTAAACCCTACACAAGTTTCCTCCCTCCAAAGATGCAGTTTTACATGAGCTCATCATCAGGCAACCCTACACAAACTCCTACAGAAACAGGGGCAATAATGAGTTGTCTAAACAATCTATTTGCTCTGTCCACCAAGGTACCAAGGTAAGTTCGGCTGAGAACGTAACCAAGATATCTTAATTCCCCAGAGAGTGAGCCAAGATTCAACAATTCTCTCCCAAGCAGTTGATCCCCAATCAGCCCTGAACAAGGCACAGTATTCTCCAGCAAGTCGGCGATACTCTCCCCAATCAGAGGTAACCTACAGTCAGCCTTAAGGAAATTGGGTATCCCCAGCAGATCTCAGCATTCCCCAGCGCAATATACAAACATTCTTAACAAGTATCCCCGGCAGTCTTGATCTAAGATTGTTCCCCGGCGGTACCAGACATTCAGTGGAGCCACTTCCCCAGTACATCTCAAAAATATCCCTAGGAGAGTCCAGTCCAAAAGTCTCCTCAGAAGAGTTCAATCCATCTCCCCAGCAGAAAGCTTATCCCCAGTAGATTCTGGAAGCTTGTCACCCGCTGAGCACGAACGCGCCCCCGGCTTTATTCAGAAGGTTATTTCCCCACCAGGATATAACTGGGTTATCCTCAGCCAATTACCACGGAAAGATCGTCCTCGGCGAAGTTCTTCCTATCCCCCAGCGGAGTTCATCAATTCCTTCAACATAACTCAACAATGGTATCCCCAGCGGAGTTATCACCAATCTCAGCAAAGTATCTCTTTCCCCATAGAGTTCACTCCCCGCAGAGTAATCTATTCGCCAAGTTTATTCCCCAACGGAGTCATCTTCTCCTACCGGTATTCTTGCAACCATCATCCCCAGCGGAGACAAAGCACTATTCTCCAACATCAGCCCAGGATGTGACTTCTCGGCACCCGTAAAGGATTTACTTTCCTGGACGAAAATATACATTCATAAACATCACATCTTCATACATCATGATACATGCATAAACGCATCATACCTTACAATCTCATTTACATTGAGAACATCATTGCTTGATCCATATCACGCATTGCATATGACTGACCTTTACCTTTCAGGAAAGATCCAGTTAAGTTCTCAGCTACATTTCAAGACCTTGCCTGGTTCAGTTAAATCGACCCTAAGATTTTCCTGTTTCTTATCCAGTCAAAGGCCTTCTCTGGTTCAGTCAGATCGACCCTAAGATCTCCCTGTTTCTTATCCAGTTGAAGATTTCAAGACCTTGTCCGGTTCAGTTAAATCGACCCTAAGATTTTCCTGTTTCTTATCCAGTCAAAGGCCTTCTCTGGTTCAGTCAGATCGACCCTAAGATCTCCCTGTTTCTTATCCAGTTGAAGATTTCAAGACCTTGCCTGGTTCAGTTAAATCGACCCTAAGATTTTCCTGTTTCTTATCCAGTCAAAGGCCTTCTCTGGTTCAGTTAAATCGACCCTAAGATTTTCCTGTTTCTTATCCAGTCAAAGGCCTTCTCTGGTTCAGTCAGATCGACCCTAAGATCTCCCTGTTTCTTATCCAGTTGAAGATTTCAAGACCTTGTCCGGTTCAGTTAAATCGACCCTAAGATTTTCCTGTTTCTTATCCAGTCAAAGGCCTTCTCTGGTTCAGTCAGATCGACCCTAAGATCTCCCTGTTTCTTATCCAGTTGAAGATTTCAAGACCTTTCCTGGTTCAGGTAAATCGACCCTAAGATTTTCCTGTTTCTTATCCGGTCAAAGGCCTTCTCTGGTTCAGTCAGATCGACCCTAAGATCTCCCTGTTTCTTATCCAGTTGAAGATTTCAAGACCTTTTCCGGTTCAGTTAAATCTACCCTAAGATTTTCCTGTTTCTTATCCAGTCAAAGGCCTTCTCTAGTCCAGTTAAATCGATCCCTAAAAGATTTTCCAGATAAAGACTTAGTAGAAGACATCCAAGATTCTCTCAGCGTTACTGTTGAGGTTGAAGTCTCCTATGATTCTCTCAGTGTTACTGTTGAGGTAGTAATCGTCCCCAGATTCTCTCAGCATTCCTGTTGAGGTAGTAATCGTCCAAGGTTCTCTCAGCGTTCCTGTTGAGGTAGTGATCATCCAAGGTTCTCTCACCGTTCCTGTTGAGGTAGTAACCATCCCTGGTTCATTCATCGCCGTTTGAAGCTCCAGATTCAATTCCTGTAACCAGTCAGGGCGCATTTATACAAAGAGTTTGAAGACCAACTCCTGTAACAGGCCAGGTACTCATTTTCTTTTTCAGGTACGCCAGTTCTCGCTAAGGAATCTCTTACGCGATCGACACCCAGATGGCATCTATGAGCCCATCCACCTTCCATCATCTCTTAGCATGGCATCTATAAGCCCATCATCCTATCCATCAATCTCCAAATGGCATCTGTAAGCCCATTCCCCACATCACACTACTATGTGAGCGCAAATTTCTGGGCACTCTACTGTTCAATCATCTTCCACCTTTGGATTACGAAAGGCACGTCAGCCAATCTACATCCTCAGGTTTAAGAAGATTGAACAGGGGCAACTGTTGTATCCCAAAATTTGCCCTCCCATATTCTTCAAGAATTGCAAAGAGCATGCTTCAAAATCTCCCAAGGGTTGCACAGTTCAAGGGCCTCCTAACAGTCAAAAACTAGGGTTTTGGTTCTGACAAATAAAATGAAGTTTCCAAGGGCCAAAACAAGTCCCACATGCCTACAAACATGGTCAAGCATCCTCATGCCAAGTTTCAAGACTTACAGCACAAAATTGCACAGTCAAATGCCCTAATTGCTCAGCAGTCAACTGTAGGGGTAAAATGGTCATTTGACAGTCAAAAGTTCAAAAATTTTGGTCAACATCTTATTTTGAAGCCACAAACATCATTTGATCAATTCTTGATCATGATTCTCAAAGCATGGCTTAAAAAGTCTCAAGATGCAAAAGTTTCCATATTTGGACAGTTGAAAAAGTCAACTGTAAATTGACCAAGGCATAACTTCCACATGGTTTATCAGTAAAATTCCATCCAAAGCTCATTTTGAAGAGAAAGACATTTCCTACAACTCCTCTTCTCACTTCAAGTCCAAGAAATGCTCTCACAAAAAGTTATCAATTTCAACATTATAAGTCATTTTCAAAAGTCAACTAAAAGGGACTTTAAGTCAAAGACCATAACTTGAGATTGGTAAATCAAAATGACATGGGACCAAAAGAATTAGTTAGAGTACTTTAAGACCTTCCAAAATGTCCAATAACATGATCAAAGCTTAAAAATTGAGCAAGATATGCCTTGTGGAAGTTGGGAAATTTTTGGGAAATTTGAAAAGTCAACTTTACTTCAAATGCCTCAAAATTGCTAATGGGCCACATTTTCTTCCAAGATTCATCATCCAAAGGCTATGCACGACCATTTGGCCCAAAGGGGATTTATTTCATCATTTTTTATTATTTATTTGAATTTTTAATCACCATTAATTCATTTAATAAAATAAAATATGAAAAAATACTAAAACAAATGTATGTGAATCTTTTTATGCAGCATTTGCTCTCATTGGTTATTGAAGATTCGTGCACATCAAAAAAGGAAGGATTTGGCCATGATTAGTACTAAAAAACACATGGAAAAGATTGAAAAATATGCCATTAAAATCAAATATTTGATTCATGATTACAAGGATTTTTGGACTTAAAATTCAACCTTAATCCATTGGCATACATATACTGATCATAACCCTAAAGCTCACAACCTTCAACCTGCGCCTCATATCAAGAACACACTTTGCAATTTTTGGTAAAAAAATCAAAACTAAAAACTACAGTAGAGGACGATTCAAGGCTTCTAACCAATTGAAAAAGCTTTCTGAGGCATCACTGAACCTGACTGAATCCTTTCCCACGCCCATAGCATCAAGAATTGGTATATAGAAGTCGAAATTTCTCATACTTTATGCATAATCGTATTTCAATTTCTGGGCATTTTCCATACAATTTAATTGTTGTTTTGCACTAATATGGACCTTCTGAGTCTATTGACATTGTCTAATTGAGCTTTCATAGCCTATATGCAAAGTTGCCATTGATGCTTTTTAGGTTTTCATAGATGTGAATTTAGGGCTTCCTTATTCTGGAAAAATTGAGACACGAGACCAGGGCCATTAGAATCAGAAGCTTCATACAAATCCATTGCACAGGTCGCGCTCAATTTATGAGCAACCAGGGCCTATTCTCTATTTTCATGTTTACCACTTAGTGGGGGTTTAAAACCCCCGCTATCTTTTCTCTTTTTTTCAGGTCAAAACGAATGAGTGGAGAAGATGATGATTTGTCTCAACGTGATAGGGCTGTTCAAACTTCACCGCGCTTTTTTGATTGATAGCATTAGCGTTTTAGTTTTTTTTATAATAATTTAATTCCATTAATATTACAAAGAAAGCGCTTGGCACGGTTGGTTGATGCGTTGTCCAATAGGTACTGGGACCTGGGTTCGATTCCCAGGTCCCCTCACTTTCTTAATATATTTTGTTTTCACTTGATCTCATGCAGGGTACGCCCAGGGGTTCATCATACACCCACCATCCAGGCTTGCCACATGGCCAATAATCTCAATCCACTGGCCATGATCTGAAGAGTACCATGTGCATAAGTCAACCAGGCCACACGCCTCCATGAAAAGTCAAAAAGGCCAAGGTTCTGATGGGCCTAATTGCTGGCCAAATACCTCCAAATTGGGGTCAACACCCCCCAAATGTTTGTATTTCTTTTCTTTTTCTATTTTCTTTTCATTATTTGTTTTAATTTAATTGTTTCCTCTTAATTCATAAATTAATATTTTCCTAATATAAAAAATACCCAAAAAATTCAGAAACTCTAAAAAATAAAAAATATATTTTATTTAAATATTTTCCTTGTAAATAAATTTTATTAATTGATTTAGTTTTAATTCTAGGTTTAATTTTAAATGTTTTTTTTATAAATTAAAAATGTAGAATTAGGGTTCTAAATATTTATATTCTTTTTCTTTTCTTTTATCATTATTAAATATTAATTATTTTTGTAAATAAAATTTGCCATGTAAATAATTAATTTAAACTACGTCTAATTTAAATAGTTTTCTGAAATAAATTAAAAAACCATTTAGAATTAGGGTTAATTAACTTTTCTTTTTTTTCAATTTAATTTTCTTACTAAAAATCCATAAATACAAAAAACTCAAAAAATAACTTCTCTTTTCTCATTAAATTTAATTAATTTCATAATTGTAATTTAATTTCCTTAAAAGGGTCCAACGCCCTCACATTCCCGACTTTAATTCTCTTCGCATTTTTATTTCTTTTTGTGAATATTCATGTAATTCTCCCAAATCCATGTAATAGCTTAATTAGACATTTATCTTTTCCGCATTTTTATTTTATTTCAAATCGGGTCTTGGATTAATTTGGCGATGTAGACCCGCGCCTTTGTAATAGCGTAGGACCATGATCATGGTCCATCACCTGGGGCAGCTAAGTCAAGATTCAGAGGATCTCTCAAAATGCCAGATAGCCTGGGGCAAATCTCCGCCTGAGTCACTTGGGGCATTGGACATGAACTCCAGCGACGAATCGTGCATGTTCAAAGATCTTCTGGTAGTATGGCAACGCAACACTACCAGTAGGGGCAACTCCCTACATCCTCTGAGAATGGACATAGTCGAAAAATACTGCGCATAATCGAAGACCCGCTAGGTTGACACACCTAGGCAAAAATAAGGGCTTCCCGGCGAACCAAAAGGGTTCGGGCAAAAACAAGGGATGAAATGAAAAAAAATCTGTACACCCGGCAAGTCGAAAACCTGAAAAGGCGGCTCGGGCAAAAATGGGTATCCCGGTGGACTGAAAACCCGAAAGGGCGGTCCAGGAAAAAATTAGGGATCAAAGCGTACGACTATGTCCTGCCATCTCGTCACTTTCCTACCAGAAGAAGATTTGTCAAATCGGCAGTCAACAAGCACCTCCACAGGTAACATCAGAAACAGGGGCAATAATGAGTGGTCCAGGCGATCCAGTTGCTCTGTCAACCAAAACACCAAGGAAAGGTCAATCAAAAGATGATTACCATCTACCTTTACAGCTTCAGATCAACACTGGCAACAAGCCAGAAAATTCTGTGGACGACTGATTGTGGGTTAATATCCAAGACCAAACAGGATAATTATCTATTTGATCATCCTCAGGCAACCCTACACCGGTTCCTTTTCTTTCAAAAGAAGTCTTACACGGGTTCATCAACAGGCGACCCTACGCTGGTTCCTTCTCAACCTCAGATGTAGTTTCACACGAACTCATCATCAGGCAACCTTACCTCGGTTCCTCCAGAAGTCTTACACGGACTCATCTCAAGATGACCTTACCCCGGTTCATCAAGAAGTTTTACACGAACTTATCCTGCAGTAACCTCACCCCGGTTCCTCCAGAAGTGTTACACGGACTTATCTCAGGATGACCTTACCCCGGTCCCTCCAGAAGTTTTACACGAACTTATCCCGAAGAAACCCTACACAGGTTCTCTCTCTCCAGACGTAGTTTTACACGGACTCGTCATCAAAGTAACCCTACACAGGTTCCTTCTCCATTACAGATGCAGTCTTATACGGACTCATTATCAGTAAACCCTACACAAGTTTCCTCCCTCCAAAGATGCAGTTTTACATGAGCTCATCATCAGGCAACCCTACACAAACTCCTACAGAAACAGGGGCAATAATGAGTTGTCTAAACAATCTATTTGCTCTGTCCACCAAGGTACCAAGGTAAGTTCGGCTGAGAACGTAACTAAGATATCTTAATTCCCCAGAGAGTGAGCCAAGATTCAACAATTCTCTCCCAAGCAGTTGATCCCCAATCAGCCCTGAACAAGGCACAATATTCTCCAGCAAGTCGGCGATACTCTCCCCAATCAGAGGTAACCTACAGTCAGCCTTAAGGAAATTGGGTATCCCCAGCAGATCTCAGCATTCCCCAGCGCAATATACAAACATTCTTAACAAGTATCCCCGGCAGTCTTGATCTAAGATTGTTCCCCGACGGTACCAGACATTCAGTGGAGCCACTTCCCCAGTACATCTCAAAAATATCCCTAGGAGAGTCCAGTCCAAAAGTCTCCTCAGAAGAGTTCAATCCATCTCCCCAGCAGAAAGCTTATCCCCAGTAGATTCTGGAAGCTTGTCACCCGCTGAGCACGAACGCGCCCCCGGCTTTATTCAGAAGGTTATTTCCCCACCAGGATATAACTGGGTTATCCTCAGCCAATTACCACGGAAAGATCGTCCTCGGCGAAGTTCTTCCTATCCCCCAGCGGAGTTCATCAATTCCTTCAACATAACTCAACAATGGTATCCCCAGCGGAGTTATCACCAATCTCAGCAAAGTATCTCTTTCCCCACAGAGTTCACTCCCCGCAGAGTAATCTATTCGCCAAGTTTATTCCCCAACGGAGTCATCTTCTCCTACCGGTATTCTTGCAACCATCATCCCCAGCGGAGACAAAGCACTATTCTCCAACATCAGCCCAGGATGTGACTTCCCGGCACCCGTAAAGGATTTACTTTCCTGGACGAAAATATACATTCATAAACATCACATCTTCATACATCATGATACATGCATAAACGCATCATACCTTACAATCTCATTTACATTGAGAACATCATTGCTTGATCCATATCACGCATTGCATATGACTGACCTTTACCTTTCAGGAAAGATCCAGTTAAGTTCTCAGCTACATTTCAAGACCTTGCCTGGTTCAGTTAAATCGACCCTAAGATTTTCCTGTTTCTTATCCAGTCAAAGGCCTTCTCTGGTTCAGTCAGATCGACCCTAAGATCTCCCTGTTTCTTATCCAGTTGAAGATTTCAAGACCTTGTCCGGTTCAGTTAAATCGACCCTAAGATTTTCCTGTTTCTTATCCAGTCAAAGGCCTTCTCTGGTTCAGTCAGATCGACCCTAAGATCTCCCTGTTTCTTATCCAGTTGAAGATTTCAAGACCTTGCCTGGTTCAGTTAAATCGACCCTAAGATTTTCCTGTTTCTTATCCAGTCAAAGGCCTTCTCTGGTTCAGTTAAATCGACCCTAAGATTTTCCTGTTTCTTATCCAGTCAAAGGCCTTCTCTGGTTCAGTCAGATCGACCCTAAGATCTCCCTGTTTCTTATCCAGTTGAAGATTTCAAGACCTTGTCCGGTTCAGTTAAATCGACCCTAAGATTTTCCTGTTTCTTATCCAGTCAAAGGCCTTCTCTGGTTCAGTCAGATCGACCCTAAGATCTCCCTGTTTCTTATCCAGTTGAAGATTTCAAGACCTTTCCTGGTTCAGGTAAATCGACCCTAAGATTTTCCTGTTTCTTATCCGGTCAAAGGCCTTCTCTGGTTCAGTCAGATCGACCCTAAGATCTCCCTGTTTCTTATCCAGTTGAAGATTTCAAGACCTTTTCCGGTTCAGTTAAATCTACCCTAAGATTTTCCTGTTTCTTATCCAGTCAAAGGCCTTCTCTAGTCCAGTTAAATCGATCCCTAAAAGATTTTCCAGATAAAGACTTAGTAGAAGACATCCAAGATTCTCTCAGCGTTACTGTTGAGGTTGAAGTCTCCTATGATTCTCTCAGTGTTACTGTTGAGGTAGTAATCGTCCCCAGATTCTCTCAGCATTCCTGTTGAGGTAGTAATCGTCCAAGGTTCTCTCAGCGTTCCTGTTGAGGTAGTGATCATCCAAGGTTCTCTCACCGTTCCTGTTGAGGTAGTAACCATCCCTGGTTCATTCATCGCCGTTTGAAGCTCCAGATTCAATTCCTGTAACCAGTCAGGGCGCATTTATACAAAGAGTTTGAAGACCAACTCCTGTAAGAGGCCAGGTACTCATTTTCTTTTTCAGGTACGCCAGTTCTCGCTAAGGAATCTCTTACGTGATCGACACCCAGATGGCATCTATGAGCCCATCCACCTTCCATCATCTCTTAGCATGGCATCTATAAGCCCATCATCCTATCCATCAATCTCCAAATGGCATCTGTAAGCACATTCCCCACATCACACTACTATGTGAGCGCAAATTTCTGGGCACTCTACTGTTCAATCATCTTCCACCTTTGGATTACGAAAGGCACGTCAGCCAATCTACATCCTCAGGTTTAAGAAGATTGAACAGGGGCAACTGTTGTATCCCAAAATTTGCCCTCCCATATTCTTCAAGAATTGCAAAGAGCATGCTTCAAAATCTCCCAAGGGTTGCACAGTTCAAGGGCCTCCTAACAGTCAAAAACTAGGGTTTTGGTTCTGACAAAGAAAATGAAGTTTCCAAGGGCCAAAACAAGTCCCACATGCCTACAAACATGGTCAAGCATCCTCATGCCAAGTTTCAAGACTTACAGCACAAAATTGCACAGTCAAATGCCCTAATTGCTCAGCAGTCAACTGTAGGGGTAAAATGGTCATTTGACAGTCAAAAGTTCAAAAATTTTGGTCAACATCTTATTTTGAAGCCACAAACATCATTTGATCAATTCTTGATCATGATTCTCAAAGCATGGCTCAAAAAGTCTCAAGATGCAAAAGTTTCCATATTTGGACAGTTGAAAAAGTCAACTGTAAATTGACCAAGGCATAACTTCCACATGGTTTATCAGTAAAATTCCATCCAAAGCTCATTTTGAAGAGAAAGACATTTCCTACAACTCCTCTTCTCACTTCAAGTCCAAGAAATGCTCTCACAAAAAGTTATCAATTTCAACATTATAAGTCATTTTCAAAAGTCAACAAAAAGGGACTTTAAGTCAAAGACCATAACTTGAGATTGGTAAATCAAAATGACATGGGACCAAAAGAATTAGTTAGAGTACTTTAAGACCTTCCAAAATGTCCAATAACATGATCAAAGCTTAAAAATTGAGCAAGATATGCCTTGTGGAAGTTTGGAAATTTTTGGGAAATTTAAAAAGTCAACTTTACTTCAAATGCCTCAAAATTGCTAATGGGCCACATTTTCTTCCAAGATTCATCATCCAAAGGCTATGCACGACCATTTGGCCCAAAGGGGATTTATTTCATCATTTTTTATTATTTATTTGAATTTTTAATCACCATTAATTCATTTAATAAAATAAAATATGAAAAAATACTAAAACAAATGTATGTGAATCTTTTTATGCAGCATTTGCTCTCATTGGTTATTGAAGATTCGTGCACATCAAAAAAGGAAGGATTTGGCCATGATTAGTACTAAAAAACACATGGAAAAGATTGAAAAATATGCCATTAAAATCAAATATTTGATTCATGATTACAAGGATTTTTGGACTCAAAATTCAACCTTAATCCATTGGCATACATATACTGATCATAACCCTAAAGCTCACAACCTTCAACCTGCGCCTCATATCAAGAACACACTTTGCAATTTTTGGTAAAAAAATCAAAACTAAAAACTACAGTAGAGGACGATTCAAGGCTTCTAACCAATTGAAAAAGCTTTCTGAGGCATCACTGAACCTGACTGAATCCTTTCCCACGCCCATAGCATCAAGAATTGGTATATAGAAGTCGAAATTTCTCATACTTTATGCATAATCGTATTTCAATTTCTGGGCATTTTCCATACAATTTAATTGTTGTTTTGCACTAATATGGACCTTCTGAGTCTATTGACATTGTCTAATTGAGCTTTCATAGCCTATATGCAAAGTTGCCATTGATGCTTTTTAGGTTTTCAGAGATGTGAATTTAGGGCTTCCTTATTCTGGAAAAATTGAGACACGAGACCAGGGCCATTAGAATCAGAAGCTTCATACAAATCCATTGCACAGGTCGCGCTCAATTTATGAGCAACCAGGGCCTATTCTCTATTTTCATGTTTACCACTTAGTGGGGGTTTAAAACCCCCGCTATCTTTTCTCTTTTTTTCAGGTCAAAACGAATGAGTGGAGAAGATGATGATTTGTCTCAACGTGATAGGGCTGTTCAAACTTCACCGCGCTTTTTTGATTGATAGCATTAGCGTTTTAGTTTTTTTTATAATAATTTAATTCCATTAATATTACAAAGAAAGCGCTTGGCACGGTTGGTTGATGCATTGTCCAATAGGTACTGGGACCTGGGTTCGATTCCCAGGTCCCCTCACTTTCTTAATATATTTTGTTTTCACTTGATCTCATGCAGGGTACGCCCAGGGGTTCATCATACACCCACCATCCAGGCTTGCCACATGGCCAATAATCTCAATCCACTGGCCATGATCTGAAGAGTACCATGTGCATAAGTCAACCAGGCCACACGCCTCCATGAAAAGTAAAAAAGGCCAAGGTTCTGATGGGCCTAATTGCTGGCCAAATACCTCCAAATTGGGGTCAACACCCCCCAAATGTTTGTATTTCTTTTCTTTTTCTATTTTCTTTTCATTATTTGTTTTAATTTAATTGTTTCCTCTTAATTCATAAATTAATATTTTCCTAATATAAAAAATACCCAAAAAATTCAGAAACTCTAAAAAATAAAAAATATATTTTATTTAAATATTTTCCTTGTAAATAAATTTTATTAATTGATTTAGTTTTAATTCTAGGTTTAATTTTAAATGTTTTTTTTATAAATTAAAAATGTAGAATTAGGGTTCTAAATATTTATATTCTTTTTCTTTTCTTTTATCATTATTAAATATTAATTATTTTTGTAAATAAAATTTGCCATGTAAATAATTAATTTAAACTAGGTCTAATTTAAATAGTTTTCTGAAATAAATTAAAAAACCATTTAGAATTAGGGTTAATTAACTTTTCTTTTTTTTCAATTTAATTTTATTACTAAAAATCCATAAATACAAAAAACTCAAAAAATAACTTCTCTTTTCTCATTAAATTTAATTAATTTCATAATTGTAATTTAATTTCCTTAAAAGGGTCCAACGCCCTCACATTCCCGACTTTAATTCTCTTCGCATTTTTATTTCTTTTTGTGAATATTCATGTAATTCTCCCAAATCCATGTAATAGCTTAATTAGACATTTATCTTTTCCGCATTTTTATTTTATTTCAAATCGGGTCTTGGATTAATTTGGCGATGTAGACCCGCGCCTTTGTAATAGCGTAGGACCTTTTAATTTCGCATCTTTTTAACTGTTAATTAATTTGCATGAAAGAATGAATGTCAAAATAAAAGCAACACATAGATCACCATGATGCATGTACAAGATAAAACATAACATGAAAATAATACACAAATTCACACACCACTCTTAGGGTACGCCTCACTGTTGCCTTGCCCTCGAAACGTGATCGTCGAGTAGAGGATGTTTTAGTAAGTCCTCATGTCCATGAACATGGAATGAGGGTAGCTTCTAAGGTGTCTTCCTATTGCTCCGGTGATCACCATGTCCCGAACTCTCGAATTGACCCGAACACCTCCAACGGTGGTGCTACCTACCTCTCAATGGTGGGATGGCACTACCTTAAGGACTTTTACACAGACGAATTCCTTAGGGTAGGTAGATGACTCTAGATACTTTCTCTTATTTCAAAACAAATCAAAAACTCCTTTTCACACCGACACCTTTTCAAAAAGCTTTCGAAAGAAATTTTTCAAACACTCTTGAGGACTGATACAAGAGTCGAACTGAAATTTTCAAAGAAACTTTTTAAAACCCACAGTTGAAAAGCAAACAAACCATTTTGAAAACACAAATGAGCAAGTATCTAAGAGCCCATGGATAACCATGGATAGAAAGGGTGCTAACACCTTCCCTTTCTATAAATCTACCTCCCGAACCGAGAGCAATCTCTATAAGGAATTTTTCTGTGCTTTTGTCCTTTCCATTTGGAGAAAATAAAAGACGGTGGCGACTCTTGCTTCCGTGACATTTCGCGAACCAGCTTTAAACAGTCAGTTCCAGATCCACCGATCACAACCAGGCTCAGCTATTCTGGGATAAATTGGATTTTCAGGCTTTTGAAGATATCTTGGCTCTCCTTATCTATGGTTTAGTTCTCTTCGCGAATCCGAATTCATTTGTGGATGTAAATGCTGTCAAGATTTTCCTTTCTCGCAATCTAGTGCCTACTCTACTGGGTGATATCCTGCATGCCCTCTATACTCGTACCGTGCGAAGAAGAGGGACTCTTATGTGTTACATGTCATTACTGTCGAGGTGGTTTATTTCACACCTCCCCAAGTTTGTGCTGAAGAACGAAGAAGGTTTGGGATGCTCCTACAGAATAATGTAACTTGCCCATACAGATATTCTTTGGAGTTCCCGGGCTATGGAGCACACTACTGTCATTGATCATTGTGGAGGATACCCTAATGTCCCGTTGCTTGGAATCAGAGGGGGTATAACCTACAATCCTTGTCTAGCTTTACGATAATTTGGTCGTGCTCGGAGAGATGGTCCCCGTGAGCTACTTCTTGAGGATATTGAATTTGACTAAAAGGAAGACGTTGACGAGCATCGCCGGAGGTTTATACGAGCTTGGGGCATGGTGAACAGATCTGACCCCCAAGAGCTGGGACCAAGGACTTCCCTTCATATGCAGCCTTACCTCCAATGGGTTCGAGCTCGTGCCCAGAAGCTTGGGATGCCCTATGAAGCAGTGTTACCAGTGATTATGGAGCCCACCAATGAAGAGGGCGTTCCCTATACAGTTATTTATCCTTACATGCCCATTGATCCTGGGGCATTGCAGAGGTCTTGGATTCAGTTGAAAGAGGAGAGGGATACTTACCGGGAAAAGTACCATGAGCAAGAAAGGAAGATTTTGAAGCTCACCAGGCAGCTCGGGGAAGAAAGAGTGATTAATGACTACGTCAGCACCAAGAGGAAGCGTCCATGGGACTTTTGATTTTGGATTTTTCTAGTTTAGATTTGTTGTCCATTTACTTCTTTGTAACGCCTTAAAGGCATTGATGAACCTTTTACAAGTTGATCTAATAAAGTTTGTTTATTTTTGGTTTGCAAATTTAAATTTCCCAAAGTATTTGAAATCATTACATGTGCATCCCATTATCATGCACATCATTACAGGTACCATTACAGTTTTCTCATCTTCTTCGCTGTTTATTTCAGCAGAAATGTCTTCTGATCAAGCCATTAAAGATCTTCAGGCACAAAACGCCCAGTTCCAACAAATGTTCTTAAGCTTGGCTAAAGGGCAAGAGGATTTGAAGACTCTCATTCTGAAAGAGAAGAAGAAGAAGAAGAAGAAGTTCGTTCATCTGAATATGGGCAAAAGGTATGGGGATAGGTTGAAACAGCAAACTGATCTGACCTCTTCATCCAGGGAAGGGGAGAACCAAGAAGAAGAAAAGGGCCCCAGTCCTGCAATCTCTGATAATGATACTGATTTTGATGATGAGCAATATCCTCCTGTTGAGGATAGGTACAAGCATCTAGAAGATCGGCTGAGTGCTATGGAGATTCAAAAGATCCCTGGTTTGGATTTCGGAGAACTGGGACTGGTATCAGGAGTGGTGATCCCTCATAAGTTCAAAGCTCCGGTTTTTGCCAAGTACGATGGAGTATCCTGTCCAAAACTCCATCTCCGCTCGTATGTCAGGAAGATCCAACCCCACACTACTGATAGAAACATGTGGGTACACTTCTTTCAAGATAGTCTGTCAGGGACTCAACTTGAATGGTTTTATCAGTTGGAAGGAGCCAATGTCCGAAACTGGGAAGACCTTGCTGCTACTTTTTACAGGCAGTATCAGTATAACACCGACCTTGCTCCCACTCATACTCAGCTCCAGGGTATGTCAATGGGTGCAAGTGAAGGTTTTAAGGACTATGCACAAAAATGGAGAGACTTGGATAGAAGAGTCCAACCCCCTTTGTCTGATAGGGAGTTGGTTGACATGTTTCTAGGGACGCTATCTGGTCCATTTTTCAATCATCTGATCGGCAGTTCGTCATCTGGGTTTACTGAGTTGATCTTAACTGGTGAGAGAGTGGAAGCTGGCATCCGAAGTGGTAAGATACAGAAGGATACTTCATCAAGTGTAGTAAAGAAGCCTTTCACCGGTAAGAAAGAAGCTAGCGCAGTCTACGGCCCGAGGGGCCAAAACAGACCTGAACACCGTCAAACAATAAATGCAGTAGTGATATCAAGACCCACAGTTGCTCCATAATGTAACAATCAACAAAGGATGGAAAGACCACAGAGGCAGTTCACTCGGCTCAATATGACCCTGACTCAAATTCTACCACAATTATTTAAGACCAATCTGGTAACTCTGAGGGAAGCCCCAAAGAACCCCAACACCACTTCTCCTAATTATAACCCGAATGCCCGTTGCGCCTATCACTGCGAAAGCCCAGGTCATGATACAAACAACTGTTAGGCCTTGAAAAACAAGGTGCAAGACTTGATCGAAGCCAAAGAGATTGAGTTTGACGCTCCGGAGAAGCCCAACGTCATAACTGCACCCATGCTCAAGCACGACTCGGGAATCAATGCTATTGAGGTTGTCTCTGCCACGGAAGATGCTGATGATGAGAACCCCTACATTGACAGCTGGATCTACCCCATAACCAATGGTGGATTGAACAACTGGACGGCGAAGGACTTCATACCTGTTTCTTTTATTCCACAGTAATTGACTTTTGTTTTAAGAGTTATTTTATTCCACAATAATTGACTTTTGTTTTAAGATTTGTAATAAACAGTTTGAGACTTTACGGCGTGGTGCCTTGCCCAGGGCACTTTGGCTTTGCTTGTGAGGGCTTATTATTTGTCATTTTCATATATCAATAATAAAGCATTGGACGTTTCTTGCATTACAAATTTTGCGCTCCTTGTTCTTCTTTTTTGTCTCTCGCTTTATCAAAAACAGCTATTCTCTTACACACACTCACATATCATAATGAAGATCCTTATCCACTCTAGATCCCATTGATAACGACTCTGCTACTTCCAGTTATGACTTTGAAAATCCAATCAACCAAGCCGAGGACAAAGGTGAGGATGATTGTGAGGTGCCTGGGGAACTTGCTAGACTGTTACTACAGGAGGAAAGGGCCATACAGCCTCATGAAGAGCCAGTTGAGTCAGTGAATTTTGGTACAGAGGAAGACAAGAAAGAGGTCAAGATAGGTGCGAATCTGGAGCCTAGTGTCAAACAACGGTTGATACAGATGCTTCACGACTATGTTGAGATCTTAGCCTGTTCCTACAAAGATATACCTGATTTGGACACCGATATTGTGGTTCATTTCTTGCCGACTAAAGAAGATTGTCCTTCGGTAAAGCAGAAGGTTCGTCGTATGCGCCCTGAGATGTCTGAGAAAATCAAAGTTAAGGTCATGAAACAGTTCGACGCGGGATTTTTAGCCGTCACTTCTTACCCGCAGTGGGTTGCCAACGTTGTTCCAAGACCTAAGAAGGATGCTAAGGCACGGATGTGTGTGGACTATAGAGATCTGAACAGGGCAAGCCCCAAGGATGATTTCCTACTTCCTCACATTGATGTTCTGGTCGACAACACCGGGCAGCACAAGATCTTCTCCTTTATGGATGGTTTTTCTGGTTACAATCAGATCAAGATGGCTCCCGAGGATGTGGAGAAGACAACCTTTGTTACACAGTGGGGAACCTTCTGTTATATAAGGTAATGCCTTTCGGGTTAAAGAATGCTGGGGCAACTTATCAGCGCGCCATGGTCGCTTTGTTCCACGACATGATTCACCATGAGATTGAGGTTTATGTTGATGACATGATAGCAAGGTCCCAGGCTGAGGAAGAACACCTTGACCATCTCCAGAAAATGTTCGACAGGTTGAAGATGTATAAGCTGAGGTTGAACCTGAACAAGTGCACCTTTGGGGTAAGGTATGGTAAGCTGCTGGGTTTCGTCGTCAGTGATAAGGGTATTCAAGTGGACCCTGCCAAGGTAAAGGCTATACAAGAGATGGCGGCTCCCCGCACGGAAAAGGAAGTTAGAGGCTTTTTGGGATGTCTAAATTACATCGCCCGGTTCATTTCACACCTGACCGCTACTTATGAGCCAATCTTCGAGCTGTTGAAGAAAGATCAAGTGGTAAAGTGGAATGATGAATGTCAGACCGCTTTCGAAATAATTAAAGAATATCTTCAAGAACCACCAATTCTGATGCCTCCAGTTGAAGGAAGACCTTTGATCTTATACTTAACAGTACTGGATAATTCAATGGGGTGTGTGTTGGGGCAGCATGACGAGTCTGGCCAAAAAGAGCATGCTATTTACTACCTTAGTAAAAAGTTTACCGACTGTGAGACCCGATACTCATTGCTCGAGAAAACTTTTTGTGATTTGGCATGGGCTGCTCGCCGGCTGAGACAGTATATACTGGCTCACACTACCCTATTGATATCAAAGATGGATCCAATCAAGTATATCTTCAAGAAGCCTGCCTTGTCCGGAAGAATAGCAAGATGGAAGATGATCTTAACCAAGTACGACATCTAATGCACAACCCAAAAAGCAATCAAGGGGAGTGTATTGGCGGATCATTTGGCGCATCAGGCCATAGATGACTACTAATCCATGAATTTCGAGTTCCCGGATAAGAACATCATGTTGGTGACCGACTATGAAGAACCTGGACCAGATGAAGGACCTGAGGAAGGATCCCGATGGTCTATGTATTTTGATGGAGCATCAAACGCGTTGGGTAATGGCATTGGCGTTGTGATCATATCTCCTGAGGACTGTCATACTCCATTCATCGCCCGATTATGTTTTAACTGCACCAACAATATAGAGGAGTATGAAGCATGTATCCTGCGTCTTCGAGCTGCTATTGACCTGAGGATTAAGTTCTTGAGTGTATTCAGAGATTCTTCTCTAGTGATCAGTTAGATCAAAGGCGAGTGGGATACGAAGCACCCAAATCTTATTCCTTACAAAGAGTACGTACTGACATTGCTCCCGCTGTTTGAGGAGATAACCTTTGAACATTTCCCGAGAGAGGAGAACCAGCTGGCGGATGCGTTAGCTACCATGTCTTCTATGTTCAAAGTCAGGTGGGACAATGAAGCTCCCCATATTACCATTGAGAGGTTGGACGAACCCGCACATTGTTGTGACATTGAGACTGAAGAGGTAGCAGATAAACCCTGGTTTCACGAAGTAAAGAGGTATCTTGAGACTCAAGAGTACCCCGAGGGTGCATCTGCTAATGATAAGAAGTTCTTGAGAAGGTTTTCTACAAAGTTCTTCATTAGCAATGGGATCCTCTATAAGCGTAACCATGATTCAACCTTACTACGATGTGTGGACAAAAGCGAGGCCGAAAGGATCTTGGCAGAGTTACATGAAGGTACCTTCGGAACCCATTCCAGCGGACATACCATGGCAAAAAAATACTACGGGCAGGATATTATTGGTCCACTATGGAAGCCGATTGTTATCAGCACTCTCGGACCTGTCATAAGTGCCAAGTCTATGCAGATAAAGTGCATGTACCTCCGGTTCCTCAGAATGTTTTGACAGCTCCTTGGCCTTTTTCAATGTGGGGCATCGATATGATCGACGAGATCAGACCTACTGCGTCCAACGGACACCGTTTCATTCTGGTAGCTATTGATTATTTCACGAAGTGGGTTGAGGCAGCTTCCTTTGCTACAGTAACCAAGAACGCTGTGACGCGGTTTATCCGACACAATCTGATCTGTCGATATGGTGTACCGAAGAGAATCATTACGGCCAATGGTACAAATCTCAATAATACAATGATCACCGAGCTCTGCAAACAGTTTAAGATACATCATCATAACTCTTCTCCCTACCGGCCGAAGATGAATGGGGTTGTTGAAGCGGCTAATAAGAACATCAAAAAGATTGTGCAGAAGATGACGGTGAAATACAAAGAATGGCATGAGATGTTACCATTCGCTCTTCATGGGTACTGTACCTCATCACGGACGTCAAAAGGGGAAACACCCTACTCTCTGGTGTATGGCATGGAGGCAGTCTTACCCATCGAAGTCCAGATAACCTCTCTCAGGATTATGAAGGATGCAGGTTTGCACGAAGATGATTGGATCCAGACCCGACTTGACCAGCTGAACCTAATCGACGAGAAGAGACTTACTGCTATTTGTCATGGTCAGACGTATCAAAAGTGAATGATTAATGCTTTTAACAAAAAAGTCAGACGCCAAGAGTATCAAGTCGGGGATCTGGTGATCAAACGCATCATACTGCCACAAGGGAAAATGGACCCCCACATACGAAGGGCCATTTGTGGTTAAGAACATTTTCTCGGGAGGAGCTATGATTCTAACCACCGTGGATGGTGACAACCTTCCTCACCCCATTAATGCAGACATAGTGAAAAGATACTACGCATAATCAAAGACCCGCTAGGTTGACTGGCCTAGGCAAAAATAAGGGCTTCCCAGCGAACCAAAAGGGTTCGGGAAAAAGTAAGGGATGAAAATGAAAAAATTTGTACACCCGGCAAGTCGAAAACCTGAAAAGGCGGCTTGGGCAAAAAAGGGTATCCCGGTGGACTGAAAACCCGAAAAGGCGGTCCAGGCAAAAATTAGGGATTGAAGCGTAACACCATGTCTCATTGGATCATCTTGCAACCAGACTTCGGTATCGACTATCAAGCTCGGAAAGCGCCAAGCAATCTGATCTACCTTCGACCAAGTAGCAAAGTGATGAGACGCTCGAAGATATAAAGGCAATAGCAGAGTTGGAACCCGATGGGATTGTTTCACATAGCTGTTCTTCTTTCATTTACACAAATTGTATAATTTTTGTTCCCTCGGCGGTGTTCTCTTACTAGGACGTCAGCCTCTTTGTACAAAATGCCTATTACAGGCCAACTTCAAAAATCAATACAATTCGTTTCCACAAGAAATTCCAAATTGTTTTTTTTCTTTTTCTGTTTTGTTTTGCAAGAACGTCCAATGATTCATTGTTGATATATGCATTTGAGAATAATTGTCGCTCATAAATATTTACATAAGAAACAAAAGACAATTACTCGTAATTCCAGGAACAGGGGCAAACAAGAAGTGTCCAAACTTTACAGTTGCTCTACCCACCAGGTAAAGGGATAGAGCCAGCTTAAGAATAGGACTAAAGGTGCATACACTCCCTACAGAGTAGGAAGTATCCAAAGACAGTAGTGTTAGCTCTACCCAGCCAAGGTTCATAATCGCAATTGAGTCGGAAAAATTCTTCCCAAGCAGAATTTATCTATCACCAGCAAGAGAAGTTCACCACCATGGGAGTTTATTTCTCCAAATCAGCAAATCGTCAAACAGAGTATCTCTCTTCCCTGCAGAGTCATTCTCCCACAAAGTTATTCTCAAACAGAGTCTCTCCCGGTGAATTATTCTCGAGCAGAACAAACGCAAGTCTCCAGCTAATCATCTTAGGTCACTATCCCCAGCGAGAACGAAGAACTCAATTCCTTGTACTTTCCAGTGGAAGTCCAGGGTTTATTCTCCCTAGCCGGAGAATATCACAAGAACATTGCATATCCATACATCATGGCATACACATATGCGTCATACAACACAATCTCATTTATTTTGAGAACATCATTACTCAATACGTTTCATACATCATGACATTACATACGACTAACTCTTTACCTTTCAGGGAAAGATACAATCAAGTTCTCGCAAGTTTTCTCTAGTTCAGTCAAATCGATACTAAGATTTCTATTCCAGTTCAAGCCACGAAGCCCGGAAATCAACCGGATAATATCTTGATTTCTCCAAAATACTATGAAGCCTGGAATCGACCAGATAGTAGTATATCTTAAATTCAAGCTTTGAAGCCAAGAAGTCGACCAGAAAACAATTTAACCCTCAGCAAGTTATTGTGAAGCCTAGAAATCGACCAGATAGCAGTACAAGACACCGTGAAGCCTGGCACACGACCAGATAACGGTATAAGACGCTGTGAAGACTGGATCACGACCAGATAACAGAAAAGGACACTGAAGCCTGGGAAACGACCAAATAACAGTATAAGGTACTGCGAAACTTGGAATTCGACCAAATAGAAGTTTAATCGGCCAATTACTATGAAGCCAGGAAATCGACCTGATATTAGTATGCCTTAAATTCATGTTGAAGCCCGGATGCAACCGGATAACCACCTAATTCCTTCTGAAGCCTGGAGCACAACCAGATAAGAATTGAGAAATTGCAAAGCCTGGAAGACGACTAGATAGCAAGTCTAATCTCATCTCCCCAGTAAGTCACTGTAAAGCCTGGAACACGACCAAAAAGCAGTCGGTCTTATTTTTCTCAGCAAATCACTGTAAAGCCTTGAGCACGACCAGATAGAAGTTCATTTTCACCTCCTCTACTAAGAGATGATTCCCCAGTAGAGTAACAGACAACTGAAGTTCCTAAAACTCTATTTCCCTCAAGATAGATAAAAGCATTCCCTAGCGTAGTCCTCCTCAACAACAGGCATACGGATTCTCGCAAAGGAATATCTTATGCGATCGACACTTCTTCGGATGGCATCTTTAAGCCCATCTTTCGTCATTGACTTCCAAATGGCATCTATAAGCCCATTCCCGATGTCGCAAGACAAGTACCACTTCATGTGAGTGCAAATTTCTGGGCACTCTAGTGTTCAATCATCTTCCACCTTTGGATCACGAAAGCAGATGAGCCAATCTACATCCTCAGGTTTAAGAAGATTGAACAGGGGCAGCTGTTGTACCCTAAAATTTTCCCTCCCATATTTCCCAATACATGTCAAGTGAGGTCCTCAAACTGCTCAAGGAAGTCCAAGGGTTGACCAGACAAACTCCCTCCTAAGGCAGTCTACCTAAAATTAGGGTTTCATTTTTCATCAAGATGCTTGAGCCAAAAGGATCCTAAATTCTCACCATTGTCCTAACATGTTCACAAGATCATCCATTTCAAGTTTCTAGCCTTGCATAGAAAATTTGCTTAGTCAATTGCTCAAAAGGCCTGAAAATCGACTGTGCTAGGTCAAATGTCAATTGTGGCTCACATACAGTCAAACTTCAAGATTTTTGGTTAACATCATCATTTTGAAGTATCATTAATAATTTGATCAAGGGTTGATCATGATTCATCAAGTATTGCTCACAATTCATCAAAACCCAAAAGTTGCTAAATTAGGGTTTTGTAGGAAAAGTCAACTCAACTTTGACCAAGCATAACTTTCTCATACTTTATCAAAAATGAAACATCCAAAGATCACTTTGAAGAGGATGTAATTCCATTCAATTCTTCTTAAGCTCCCAAGTTTAAAATATGCACTCACAAGAAGATATGAATTTGGACATTATAGGTCATTTTGAAAAGTCAACAAAAACACCTTTTGGGTCAAAGCTTCATACATGAACATGGAAGACTCAATTGAGATGAGACTAAAAAGGTTGTTTAGAGGACATCTTAATATTTCTAAAAAGTCCAAGAACACCTCTCTAGGGTTAAAATTGAGGGAGTTGTGCATTGGTAAAGTTGACCCTTTTTGCAAAATTGCCAAAAGTCAAATGTGTCCAAAATTGCATATTTTGTCAAATGGGCCCAACTTTTTATGATTGCACTGAGTTTGTAATGTGACCCACGACCCATGAACCCTTCCACTTTTCATTCTTTTATTTTTGTTATTTATTTTGATTTTATTTCAATTAAATCAAATAAAATCAATATAAAATAGTAAAAATATCAAAAGCTAATTAAATCTTGAGATTTTATGCATGATTAGGTCCATTACACAGCTAGAAACAAGATCAAATCATGCAAGGTTCAAAGTGGACAGAAAAAGATTGGATTTGCTTGTTTTAGAAAGATTTTGCACAAGGATCAAATCATGAATTAATATTCATAATTGGAGAAGATTCGAAACAAATTGTAACCCTAATACATTCCTGGATACATAAGGGACAAAGGCAGACCAAAAACGAAGAGGTTAGAGGCGTGGAAAGGAGAGAACGAGTTTCAGAAAATTCAAGAAAAGTTGCAAACTGATTTCCAAGTTTCAGATCACATCAAGGCATTCTAGTCCTACCAATCAATTGTTGGACTCCCCAGGATCAAGATTCAATCGCTAGCAAGCTTCCCCACACTCAGAATCACGCTGTAAGGTTCATACAGTTTGGCACTTTTCTTGAATTCAATTACGTTGGTTCTGGCACATTTAGCATGATTAATTGATATATTCATAATCCTTGAATAATTGGGTTTTTCCCTCGTTTTTAGGGGTTTACTGTACATGAACAATTGGCCATTAATAGGGGTACCATGATGCTCCTGGGGTTGCAACGAGTAGATTGGTACCATTGGTTGTGATTTATCATACATGTATAGGATTTTGGAATGGACAAGGGTTATACCTACGCCTGGTGTCCGTAGGTACAGGTATTTTGTCTAAAACGATGGAAGCAACGAAGAAGACAGTGGTGTGGCAGTCTATGAGTGGATCGTTTGAATCTGCGCGCGTTTTTGGAAGTGTGGCACATGATTTGCATTATATTGTATTTGTTGCATTATTATTACAACTAACAAGCCAGCGCAGATGGTAAGGTTATTGGTCTTTGATGCACACGTCCTGGGTTCGATTCCAGGCGTGTGCATTTTATTTTCTCAATATTTTCAGGGTAATTCAGTGTACCACATGGCAAAGGACTCATCATGCACTATCCAGATCCAACCATCAGATCATCAATATGCCAGATCCAAGGCTTCTCCAATGAGGGTTCACCATGCACCCAGTCAAGCGTACACACAGGATTTGGAAAAAGTCAAAAGGGCCGGGAATTGTTGGGCTCAGAATTGCCAATCACACCCCCCTTGCTGGAACAACACCAGGCCCATTCTTTCTTTTCTTTAATATTCTTTTATTTATTTAATTTGTTTAATTATTTTCTAACAAAATCAATTTCTTTTTTCACAAAAAATCATAAAATCAAGTTTCACAAAATTTAGAATTAGGTTTTTTTTATTTTATCAAATTTAATTTAATATTAGTTTAAATTTAAATTAGGATAATTCTAACTTTTTTATATAATTAAAATCAATTAGAAAAAATTGGGGTTAACTCTTGATTTAATTTTTATTTCTTTTCTCAAAACAAAAAATGCAAAATAAGTTAATTTAATTATTTTTTCTTAAATTTAAATTAATTAGTAATTAGGTTTTTTATTTATTTAATTAAACTTTATTTTCTCAAAATAGCACAAAAACCACAAAAAAAAAGATTTTTCTTCTAAATTATAATTAGGTAGTTAGGGTCAAAAACCTAAATCTCTCGTCTTCGATTCATCGCGTGCATTTATTATTATTTTTGCAATATTAATGTAACTGCTCACGGTATGTCATAGTTTAAATTAGGATTTTTCTTTATTTATCATTTTACGGGTTTTTTAGGCTATGTAATTAAGCCCTCACCTGAAGCCTTGTATTAGCGTAGTTTTACTTTCTCACATTTTAATTCTCGCAAATACTAATTGTTTAGATGTATGTTAATAGGATTGTATGACAAGATTGCATGATAATTTAAAACGGCTAGAAAACCCTAATGTGCAAAGATAATAATTGAAATCAAATCACTCGCACATGCGCACTCTTAGGGTATACTCTCACTTCGGTTTCCTTCGGTAAACGATCATTAAGTATAGGGTGTCTTAGTGGTTGCCCTCCTGTCTAAACAAAGATCAAATGTCTCGTTCGGAAATGTTGCCTCGGAAAGGTTTCCTCGGAAATGTTGCCTCGAATATGATTTTAAGACTTTAGGGCTGTTACTAAGACGTCTTAACATTGCTTTGGTGATCGTACGTCCCTTACGAATTGACCCTTACAATTCCAACGACGGTGCTACCTATTTCTCAATAGTAGGATAACACTGTCTAAAGGAAACAAGAACATAAACGGTCCTTTTCGAGTACGTAGATGCTAGTAGGTACTTGCTCAAATCAACTTTTTCACACCAAACACTTTTCAAACTAAAGTTTTCAAAAAACAACTTCGTAACACTCTTGAGGACAGAAACAAGGGTTAAAACAAAGTAAAACAAAAACTTTTCGAAACAAACACACACAAGAAATTTTAAAAGATGAGCAAGTACCTAAGAGCCCATGGAAAACCATGGATAGAAAGGGTGCTAACACCTTCCGTTTCTATAATCTATCCCCCATACTCAGAATATCTCGAAAAATGAATTTTTCTGTGCTGTTTTCCTTTCTGGTTGGATAAAATAAAAGTTGGTGACGACTCTTGCTTACCGCGACATTTTGCGAACAAAAACGCAAAACGCAAACCAGCATTTTAAAAACAGTCGGTTCTGCCACCGTATCGCAGCCTCTAACTTTATAACTACACCCCCTCTTTTGTTGTTTAATGACTAAAACGAAAAAATGGGCCAATATACATTTTAATGGGCTTTTAAATTGCCATTTCACTCCATTTTATTTACTAAAACAAAAACACTTAAGTAGGCTTAGTTATATTTAAACTTAATAATTTTTGCAATAACTTTCATATTCGAATTTCATGGGTCATTGCCCAACATGATTCGCAAATAGGCCTACGGGTATATGGGTCTTTCTGATTTAGAAAGCCCCACTGCCCTGAATTAAAACGCACCTCCCTGTTGACTTGGATTTATAAAAAATGGGCCATCGGATACTGTTGAACCATCTTTTAATTAAATATTTCTTCTATTTAAATCTTGAAAAATAAATTCATCGAGGTAGGACAAATTTGGGGTATGACACATGCTATCAGAAATCGTCAGATAGATGAGATGATAAGTATAGCTTGATTCTGGATCGAAGCAACCTAATAAATGCATGATGATTATTTATACATACTTGTATGCTTACGAATGGTGCCCCTGTGATGGGTCTTGGATGATTAAAGTGTATAAGGGTTGCTCATGAAACAAGGCTGCTTGTCTCACAATCGCAAGGCGTGACGCTAACGTGATTTCTCGATACTTATTTTAAACTCGAAGATTTATGATGTAGGAGGAGAGTTTGCCCCTATATTTGAGTTCCTTGAAAGGTATGCCCCTTAATCTCCAGATTTGGAGGAGGTGCTCTTGGATCTCCATGATATATATTTGATATGAATTACCCTAAGTATTCGAATATGAAAATTTTGTAATTGAAGTTGCTTGAAGGGGAACTTGGACCCTACATGCAATAAGATGAACTTCATATGCACGTCCCCAATATTTTAATCTCAAACCTTGTCCCCCGATTATTAGAGCTTTGAGAAGTTGACAAAAGATGAAGCTGAGTCCTACCATATTGTGATATGACTTGATTAAGGAATTCCCCTTTGAAAGATATGCCCCTGATTGGTGCTTTGAAATATGATCCAAGTTGATTGAATCTCAGAATGATCACCCCTAGTTAATAGGATCTTCATGTGATATGCCCCTACGATCAATAGCCTTTCCTATGATTATAGGGTCCTTCTTTGGATGCTTTGCCCCTAGTTAGGAGCTTCCTGGAAAGGATCACTTTTGATCAAACCAAATTTGAGATCTCCTTGATGCTAAGTATTGATTCGTATATAAAAGTGTACACTTTGAAAAGTAGTTCTTAGTGATGCACATGCAAGTTTTGAAATCTAAGTTTGTTATGGAGTAGAAATGGATTATTAGAGATGAAGATTCAAAGAAGCAAAGTGGTTAGCAATAATTTTAACAAACATAGGTGTCAATTTAACACAAATTTTCAGAGTATGCTTTCATAGTTAACCTTGCTTCAATTAGGACTTTTGAAGGTTGTAATGTGGCCATGGTCCATGGTTTAAGAAACAAAGAATATAAGGCTCAAGATTTATTTTAACCCACCCCATTCTCCTTAATTTTCTCGAATCCTAAATTCAATTAATGTAACAGATGCGTTCAATCTCCAAGAGGAATTTCGTAGTCACGCAGATGATGATAAGCATTTGATAAGATTCAAGCATTGATGAGAAGCGAATTTTCATAGTCGTTGTGATGATGATAAGCATTTGATAATATTCAAGAATTTATGAGAAGCCTTGATAATTCTTGAGGTGGAAGTCACAATTTTTTCAATTTATTTGTTTTAATCCCTTATTTTTGCATTGGCCGATTCTTTTGAATTTTGTTGGTCCATCGGCATGCCCTAACCTTTTCCTAAGTCAAAAAAATTGGATTTTACCTTTTTGACTTAGCGGGCTCTTTTTTTTTTAAACTTTGCTTGAGATTTTTCTCTTTTGATTCAAGAAAATTATGACTGCCATGTCTGCCTTTACGGGCTTCATCTTTGTCATTTCCTCGATCTTGAAGGATGTACTGAGGAAGAAGATGTTGTGAAATTTGTCTTTATTTATTTCTTCCTCAATCTTTGTTGATGTGCACGAGGAAAATGATGTGCTTAGATCGTTTCCTCAATGATGTATCGAGGAAGGAGATATCCTTAAATCTTTGCTTTAGATCGTTTCCTCAATGATGTATGGAGGAAGTAGATATGCTTGAGCCTTTTCTTAGATGAATTGATTCTCATGGGATTTGAATGCATCGTTGAGTTAGTTGAGATTTACCCTGCCCCTGGTTGAAATTAAGGTTTTTTATTTTAGAAAATAGAACAAAAATCCAACTCCTGGCTCGAGGGTGTTGACTACAGATTAAATTCCTTATTTCTTCACTATTTAGGAATTGAAACAATTCCTTACATTGTCAGGTCGGTCTTACATTGAAAGCATACGTCAGCCAAATTCAATTATTTTGTATTTACATCATTCTCCCTCAAAGTTTGTTAAAGTTGCAAAATGGAAGATGGAAGTGAACAATTGATCTTTATGGAAAGTGATGAAAGAGTGAAACGAATGAATTGACTTTGAAAACATACATGCTTATTTTATTAGAATTACTAATCCAAAACCCTAAACCCTAAGCCATAAATCTTAAACCCTAAACCCTAAACCTTAACCCTTAAACCCTAACTTTATACCAAATCCAACTTAGCAACTTGGAAACTACAATTTGAAATTAATAAAGTCTAATGATCCTACAAATAAGTTTTTTCATTGATCCACTTGACTTTAGGAGATGCTTTATAGTTCTTGGACTTGTCAGAGCATGGGGGTGACCCTGGACTTCTCTTGGGCATACCAACTCTGCTGATAATGTAGTTGCTCTTGATATGGAAGGATCACCCATGGTGGTGGCATTTGAGGCATTGTGTAGGCCTTTGATTTGTATAAAGAAGGGTCATCTTATATCCTTTGTAGGGATCATAGGACCAAGCTCAATTGAGTCTCCAATGTTATACTTCCCCTTCACCAATCTAGGATTTTTTGAATTCTTTCATAACACTCTTGAAGTAGGCTTGGAATTTGCTGTTGAGCATCGGGAAATCTACTAGCTGGATGATATCGACCAAGGGCGAAGGTGGAAATGCATATGCAAATGTATGAATGTACGGAAATGCATGGGTATGAAAAAATATTTTTGTTTTTAAGGGTATGTGAAGATATTTTAATGGAGACGCAATGGAATACGAGGTTAGGACAAAGATAAACCTAAGGACACCCTGCACGGGTTTTGGGGATATATATACAATGTGAAACCCCTTCAAGCTAGGGATTATGACAGACAAAAGATAACCTCTACGGGCTAGGGATTTTAATAAGTCAATGGACAGTTGAGATGATGATTTGACTGAGGGAGCAACATAGAAGAGAGCACATGGTGACCGGTCAATAGTCACCAAATCCCATGGCCTGATATAGGCCATATGGCGTGCATTAGCGAGGACGTCCTTCGTGGGAAGTTGAAAAAGATCCTATAAAAATTCTAAGGATAATGACGGACTAAAGGGGATCCCTACAGGCTAGGGATCATGACCTAATAGAAAAACCTACGGGTTAAACCAAAGAAATACCCCTACGAGTTTAGGGTATAATAACGATGAAAGGTAACCCCACGTAGGTTTAAAATTACAATAGAATGTCCCTCGCAGGAAGGCTATTTATGAAGGATGGGATGACAATAGTTTACTTAGTATGTAGGTTTCTAGTTTCGGCCTACGGATATTCTACCATACCCATAAGGCAGCTTCCTTAAGGGTATTATGGATTACACTAGAGGTAAAGGCACAAGGACCTCCCTTAAGCAGAGCCTCATTGTAGACCGGAACATTTGTCTCTAAGTTCGTACAAGGTCTCACCATGAGTTTTGGTTCAGGGATACATAAAAAGTCATAGGTTTCATTCCAAAGTCCTATTCCCCAAGGGGATATCTCTTGAGACATATTCCTTTTTCGAAAGTCCACCGACTCTAGGCGAATTCGTCACAAAAACTCATAGGGATGATATATCCCTTGGCAAATAGACGAATCTTCTTTCTAAGGTTTTGAAAATATTTTTTGGAAAAAAAAATTTCACCAACAAATAAATAATATGATAATGATAAAATAATATAAAAATAAATAAATAAGCAAAAATAAATAAATGTAGAAATAAAACGAATATAGAAAAAATACCAAAATAAGAAAAACCCTAACAAAACCCTAAACCTAAAAGAGAGAGAAGTTTCTAAATCCTAGGGTTGGATCCCTAGCAGAGTCGCCAGCAGTAATAACCGGTAAAAAATAAGAGTCGCCACCATTAACTTTTATCCTAAGGGAAGGGTGATAATGAGAAACCCTAATTCGACCAGAGATATTAAGTCTTGACTCGCTTTAGACGAAGGGAAGGTGTTAGGTACCCTTCATCTACCTTGTTCACAAGGATACTAGGGTTTAGGTTAAGGGTTGGGAATAGGGTTTTAATTTTTTATTTAGGAAACATGCCTCGGTTTTCACTACATGTCTACGTATCCTCTTGCGAAGAATCAAAGCCCATTTCGTAGTTCGTAGTGTTTGGTTAGTTTTTCTTATGGATTGTAGAAGTATTTTGAATTAATCCTTGAACCAAGTCTGGGTTTGAAAATTGCGGAATCGTAGACATAATTCACAGTTAATAAAAAAATATATCTATAATCCTTTTTTAAAAATAAGTTGAATTTGAAATTAAATTAGTATAAAAATGTTAGGTTTGATGGATTAGATGTTTTAATATTTGATTTGATGGATTAAAGAAGAGTCGATCTTCATTGAAATTAGTTCGCGCTAGGCAAACAAATTTATTTGATTTCTTGATTAATTAATTTTAAATTTTTTAATATAAACAATTTTGGGATAAATATATTATTGTAATTTGCTCTAAAAATATATGTCCCATCTAATTAATCATGCTTAATCCAAAAAAAAAATTATGTATTTTACGCTTAAAAATAGAGGATACATATATATATATATATATATATATATATATATATATATATATATATATATATATATATATATATATATATATATATATATATATATATATATATATATATATATATATATATATATATATATATATATATATATATATATATATATATATATATATTTTATGAATTAACTCTGTTTAATTCATAAACTATAATCTAGTTAGTTTGAGGAAAATTTGATAAGAAAGATATAATAATAATAAAAGAGTGTTTTTTTATGTTTTTCTAATTTAGAAGGAATAAATATATTTTGTATTTTTCGTATTTGAAATAAGACTAACGTCAATGCGAAATTAAACCAAATAAATGAACAAATTAATTAAGCTAAAAAAAAGATAATTACATGAAATAGAAAAAACTTAAATGTGCAAGTAGCATATAAAAGAGGTGGTCATAGTATTTAAAAGGTCTAAGAGTCCAAACACCAACTAACTCTAATTTTTAATATATTAAAATTTAAAATAAAAAAAAAGCATTAAAAAAATTAAAAGAGAGAACCTGTTTGGAGAATGCGCGCCGCCCAAATTCCTTCATCAATGAATGAATTCTCAAACACCAACTAACTCTAATATTTTTTTTATAAAACATAATGATGAGAGTATGGATCGGCTGTTGTTTTATGATGGTTGTTGATTGTTGATAGAAAAATTTTAGGTGTTCTGTTCAGAATCCTAAAATAAATCAAAAGAGTTGTGTAGAAAGAATATTTGTGAGAAAGAGATAGGAAATTGTTAATGAAAAATTAGGGTAAAGAGAACCCTATTTATAGAGTTAAAATTAGGTTAAAGACACCCAAAAAAGGAAATAGTCTACACTAAGTAAAACCCAAAGTTTATGATTTTATCTAAGTCAGTAAGTTGACCAATCAGAAGTGAGTTATGGCACATATTTACACACTTTGACCAATAAGAAACAATTGATAATGTTTTTAGCAATTATTATAATTTTTGCACTCAACTTTGTTAAAAAGTGCATAAAATCAAATAAATAATTATTTTTAAAAATGCATTAATTAAAAATTCCAAAATAATATTTAAATAATAAAAAAACGCGACTTTTGTGATTTTGAAAATAATTAGAAAATAGAAATAGTTAGTAACAAATAAACAAGAAAATTTAAAGTGTACCAAGTGATATTTGAACCCGTGACCTTGTGCTTGTAAGCTCTGCTCTTTACCAACTGTGTTCTGTTGCTCATTTGAAATATAAAATCCAATTGAAAGTATATGAAGGCGAACAAGTATTTTAAGAAATACAAATAATTTAAAATAAACGATTATGTATTTTTAAATAGGAAAAATAAATTTAAAATGAATATTTATAAAACCCCAAAATATTAGCGTAAACTAAAACAATTTTGTAAAACTCCAAGTTTGAAAATAATTTTGACCGTAGCACCAAGGTGGGAAAATTTGGGCTATGATACTATGTAACTTTATATTGTCAAGTGTAGGCTTCTTGTTTGGTAAGACCTTCCTTACCTATCTTTTACTTTCTTGTACATAGAGTAGTCTCTTCATCTCCTTACCATTCGTCAATTTTCAAAACCTTCTCATCTTTTTCAAAACCTTCTTGTTTTTCAAACTCAAATGGATTTCATAATAAACCTTGACTTTGTCAACCAATTTTTTCTCAAACTTCTTTTTCTTAATCAAAACTTAAAACACTTGACAATAAAGAGGCGAACCATGTGTCATGAGCCTTAAGTATTGGGAGAAGTATGACGTGGTGCATTCCTAACATTGTGCTTCCTTTCAGTCATAGTCTTTAATGTAGTTCAAATCATCAAATCCTTTGTCAAAAGCTAAAAAACATTCAACCTCATTCAAACTTTTTTGTGCCCTCGTGCACCTTTTCTCCTTTAAAACCTTTTTCAAGATTAGACTGAGTCATTTATTGTCGAGATGTTATTCTCATATCTGTGTGATTGTAAAGATATTGACTTTTCGATTTTAGTACTAGAGGTGTGTTAAAACCCTCCCTCATGTTGATGCATTGTCTCTCTTTCTTATACCTAAAAATAATGACTTGTCTCTTCATTTAAAATCAACCAACGCACAGGGTTTTGTTCTTTTTGGAAGAACTACAGTGCTCTGATTCTCTATTGCACGACGTGGATACATAGGCACGAGGTTTTGAAACCGAGGTAAGCACAATAATAAAAAAAACTCTCTTTTTATTCTTTAACAATTCATTCATGCATTCTCTTTAGCAAGCTTAAGCTCTAGATAAACACCTTTTTTATTAGAACAAACATAGTGGATCCTGCGGAGTGCCGTAGATGTTTAGGGTACTAATATCTTCCCTTTACATAACCGATCCTCATACCTTGATGTCTATTTCATTTTGGATTTTATTCGCTCTTTTCTCATTTCCTTTGGAAACAATAAAGTGTGGTAGAGACTTTCTTTGTGAGTTAAGTCAATCAATTTCTTATTCTCAACTTTTTACCGCTACATGACACAATAACGAAACACAATTTTGTTTTTTACTAAACCATGAAATCATGTTAGTTCCTAAAAAGAAACAACCACTCGAAGTACTTTTTTTTCATAAGCACTTCCTACCCAATATGCATCACAGTACCCTATTAGCATGGAATCTGATCCATGAGAGTATAACATACCATAGTCACTTGTACCATTGATGTACTTAAAAATCCTCTTCACTTGATTGAAGTGACTAGTTTTTGGCTCATCTTGATATCTTGCATAAACCCCAATATCAAAGGCGATATCATGTCTTCTAGTTGTAAGGTATAACAAGCTACTAATCATGCTTCTGAATAAGCTTTGATCAACAACAACGCCTTTTTCATCTTTTGTTAGTTTCAAATGGGTAGGAACAAGTGTCTTTTTGTGACTTGCATTTTCCATTCCAAACTTCTTGAATATGTTATTGGCATACTTACTCTGAGAGATAAAGATAGAATCATCCATCTGTTTAACTTGAAGTCGAAGAAAACATGACAATTCACCAACCAGACTCATTTCAAACTCTGATTGCATTTGTTTGACAAAATGTTGGACCATCTGGTATGACATCCATCCAAACACTATATCATCAATATATATTTGAGCCATCATGAGTTTTCCATCCCACTCTCTAATAAACAAGGTCTTGTTTATATCTCCCTTTTTGTATCCATTTGTGGCTAAAAAATTTGTCAACCTTTCATACCAATCCCTAGGAGCTTGCTTCAGCCCATAGAGAGCCTTCATTAGCTTGAACACATGATATGGATAGGTAGGATCAAAAAACCCTTTGGGTTGTTCAATATAAACCTTTTCATGTAAGTACCCATTCAGAAAGGCATTCTTTACATCCATTTCAAACAGTTTAAACTTCAATAAGTAGGCTACTCCTAATAGTAGTCTGATTGATTAAAGTCTAGCTACTAGAACAAAGGTTTCATCAAAATACAACCCTTTAATCTGAGTGTAGCCATGTGCTTCAAGTCTTGCTTTATTTATGATGACAACTCTAGTTTCATCTGTTTTGTTCTTGTAAACCCACCTTTTTTCCAATAACATTTGTTCCATTAGGCCTAGGAACCAAATCCCAAAATTCATTCCTCTTGAACTGATTAAGTTCTTCTGGCATGGCATTTATCCAGAATTAATCAGTTAAGGCTTCCTTCACGTTCTTGGGTTCAATCTTAGAGAGAAAACAAGAGTTAGAAACCACTTCCCTTGATATAGTAAGGACACCTTGATTAGGATTTCCTATAATAAGTTCCTTGGGGTGATATTTCTATATCTAATTGAAGGACCCTTATTTCCTTGATTGTCACCTAGTTCACCATTAGTATACTTAGTATTGTTGCAGTCTTTATCTATATCTTCTGACTCACCATTCAACTGGAATTACATTCTAACATTGTCTTCAGCATCATGTACATCATTTATGCTTGAATCATTAATTACAACATTTATAGACTCCATCATGACCTGACTTCTGGTGTTGAACACTATATAGGCTCAGCTGTTTGTAGAGTAGCTCAAAAATATCCCATCATAACTCTTAGGATCCATCTTTCTGTGTTGCTCATGATCAGCCAAGATATAACATTTACTGCCAAACAAATGAGAAGTATTTGATTGTAGGATTTCTCTCTTTCCATAACTTATATAGAGTATTTGAGGTACCAGTCCTTAAAGTGACTATATTATGAATATATCATGCAGTATTCATAGCTTCTGCCCAAAAAAGATATGGAAATTTTTTAGCATGAAGCATAACTCTTGTTGATTCTTGCAAGGTTCTATTTTTTCTTTCTACGATCCCATTATGTTGAGGAGTGATAGGTGATGAGAATTCATGACTAATACCTTCAAAGGCACAAAATTTAGCATACTTGATGTTCTCAAATTCCCTACCATGATCACTTCTGATCCTAACAATTTTGTTTTCCTTCTCTCTTTGAAGTTTTTGACACAATTCCTCGAAGATATCAAATACTTATGATTTTTATTTGATAAAGTTTATCCAAGTGAATCTAAAAAAATCATCAACAACAACATAAGCATACTTTTTCCTTAATACTTTTAACTTGCATAGGTCACATCAAATCACTATGAAGGAGTTCCAAAGGATTTGATGTGGTCAGATGTTGAAGCTTTAGGTGTGACATCTTGGTTTGTTTCCCAATTTAGAAATATCCATGGACTCTTCCTTCTTCAACCTTGAGATTGGGGATGCCTCTGATTTCTTCTCTAGACACAATATACTTCATACTTCTCAGATGCAAAGCACCAAGTTTTTGATGACATAGATTGACCTCGTCTTCCTTGGACAACATACATGTGGAAGTATAACTAACTCCTTGGGGTGTACACAAGTAGCAGTTATCCTTATATCTATCTCCTTTCATTAGAATTGTATTCTCCTTGTAGTGACCACACATTCAGATTCTGTGAAGTGAACCCTAAGTCCTTAATCACATAGCTGACTAATGTTGATTAGGTTTGGCAGTCAGACCTTTTACAAATAGAACTCTATCAAGTTTCGAAGATCCTTCACAGGCTAGTCTTCTAATACCTTTAATTGCTCCCTTGGCACCATCTCCAAAGGTGAAATAGCTAGTTGTATAAGGTTTAACATCTACCAATAGGTTCTCCATACCTGTCATATTCCTAGAGCATCCACTATTAAAATACCAGTCTTCACTAGATGAGACTTTAAGAGAAGTATGAGCAATGAGATTCTTGACAACATTTTTCACTTTCCATTCCTTCCTAGTTCTGGAAACAGGAGCACTTGTGCAAGGTAGAGCTGGATTTTTGTGATATTAACGAGGCATGTTGCAAACTTTCTCTGTGTGACCATATTTGCCAAAAAAAATGACATACCAACAGTTGAATCTTAACTTTTGTCTTATTTTCATATTTTCTGACAGGATGTTGTGACATTTGATTAGACATATTTCTTTCTTCCTTTATTATAGCTAGGACAAACTTTGTCTCAAGAGCTTATTTCTTGTTTTTCAAGAATTGATATTCAAACCCTATGCCAGTACGTATTCTGCCTTCTTATACATCTCGAAGGATTTCATCCAGCACATCAGATCCATTGTTTAACATCCTGACATTTTTTTATTAAATTAACAAGTTTTGATGTTAAGAAGGTTACCTCTCTTTGTAGTTCAGCAATGTCAGCTAGGTATTCTTCCTTCTCAGTCTAAAGGTTGGCTATCATCATTCTTTGCTTTACTCCTGTTTGACAGACATCCTCAACCTTTTTGTATAGATCTTTGCAGGACGCCAATATGTATACATAAGAACTTTCTTTTAGCATAGAATTTCACCTTCATGTTAAGGCAGTTACAAATTTGGCAGACTCTTCCTCAGAAGATTCATCTCTTTCATAGGTTGTCCTAAGAATTTCCCAGGCATCTTTAGATGTACTGCATGTAACTATCTTCTTGGGATCATCGTTGTCTACTCCATAAAGTAGAGCATTCAAGACTTTGGAGTTTACAAAATCTAACTTGTTTTCCTCTTTGGACCAGAAAGATGGTTTATTTTTGTTCAATGGCAAGAGGAAGAACAACATCTATAAGATTAGACTTTCTGATCTTAAAGAGCAAAACATAAAATTTCTTATGCATGTTAATAAAGAGCAATGGATATGGAATAGACGTTTGGGCCATGTTAGCATGAGAAGGATCTCTCAGCTAAATAATCTTGATCTAGTCAGAGGCCTTCCAAAACTAAGTTCTCTTCACAAGCTCTTTGTGAAGCATGTCAGAAGGGTAAGTTTTCAAAAACTTATTTTAAAGCAAAGAATGTTGTATCTACTTCTAGGCTATTGAGCTTCTACACATTGACTTGTTTGGACTAGTGAAAACTGCTTCTGTAAATGGAAAGAAGTATGGATTAGTCATTATTGATGACTATAGTCGTTGGACATGGGTTAAGTTTCTTAAACACAAGGATGAGTCACATTCTTTGTTTAATACCTTATGTTCTCACGTGCAAAGTGAGATGAATCTCATGATTGCCAAAGTCAGAAGTGGTCATGGTGGCGAATTTGAAAATAAAAACTTTGAAAAGCTTTTTGATGAAAATGAAATTTCCCATGATTTCTCCTAACCTATAAATACATAGTAAAATGGAGTTGTAAAGATGAAGCTAGAAGATTATCAAATATTTGAGGGTAACATTCTTATCTTCTGTGATAATACTTTTGCTATTTTTTTGTCCAAGAATCTAATTTTGCCTTCTAGGGCTAAACATAATGAGATAAAGCATCACTTTATAAGAGACTATGTTAATAAAGGAATTTTAAGTTTAAAATTCGAAGATACATACCATCAATGGGCTGATATCTTAACAAAACCCCTTGCCGAAGATAGGATTTTTTTCATTCTGAAACATTTAAGAATGGTTTCATGCTCAGAATGAAAAAGATGCAATCTCAGAGTGTTGGCTTTCCATAATGGAAAAATCATACTCTTAGGTTTGATTGTTGTCTTTGATGCTTCTGGAATATGAGGTTTTTGACGAGTGAAGTTCTCGTGTATCAGAAGTATCCAATGTCATAATATTCTTTCTAGAATGCTTCTATTCGTTGGAAATTGAAGATTTTACATCGTTAATGAGGTGTCAGGTTAGTGAAAGGTTTGTGGTTATAAGACAACTGAATTTTCTGAAACACGCCTAGCACTTGATGTGACTCATTGCGAGATGAGATCTTACTGGGATTAGGTAAATATCTTTATGATTTACCTCTTGTTAGAATTTTTACAGTTTTCAATACATTTTAAAATCATTTTGAAAACTATTTTATAAACCCACTCACTCCACTTCAAACACTCTCACTACCACTATCCCACACTTTCTCTCTTTTAAGCCAAGCTCTCTAAAACCCTTTTCTGGTTCTCGCTCGTTGTTCATCAATGGCTTCTCAACAACAACGAACTCATTAACAAGATGTTCAAGGTGAAGAAGTGAAAAACACAAGAAGGGGGGGTTGAATTGTAAAACTTGAAATCAAATGCAGACAACACGTTATTTTTATTCTGGTTCGTTTGATCTCAAACTACTCCAGTCCACCCGTCAAGGTGATTTCGCCTCTCTCCAACGAGGTCTTAATCCACTATGTTCAACTGAATATTACAATTGCTTTAACAACTACTAAAGCCTTCTTGAGTCTAAACCACAGACCGGTTACTCAAGGAAATTCTTTCTTACAGATAAATGAATACTATGTGTGTTGAATGTTTTCTACAAAAACTTTATATCACAACTGTGATAATACACAAATTAAGCTTATGTGAAACTAGGATGTTATAACTATAGGGTAAGCAATTTGAGAGATATAGCAAGCTGTATGAGTGAGGATGAAGATGATTTGCTTTATGAGTGTAAAGAGTTGTAGAGCATTAGCCAATTCATTTCTCACTGACTTGTTTATATAGCCTTGGAAAAGATACGTTGTAGTCAATTATTCCATTTCAATGCCCATTACGTTCTTTCCATATTGAGAAGATCTTTGTCTTGGAATACAGCCGTTGGTAATAAAGTGTCTTGAATGCACAGTACCGTTGTCAATTAAGCGTGTTGTTGGCTTTGGCTTATTCTGACGCTTCTAGGCGTTGATGATATTGTTTTGGTCTTGATCAGAGTTTAGAGTATGTTAAGCGCAGATCTGTTCATCAAGCTTCAGCGTAAGCACATGCTTTGATCTTCTGATGCTGGCATATGATATTTTCATCTTCTGATGCTGATGTTGACATTCTTATGCTGATATCCATCAGAGTTTCTGTAAATGCACAATATAATTTTTAGGTAGCATATATGTCTCATATGAATTATACAACTTATTTAATCTAGCATTTTGTTATCATCAAAACTTTAACTTAGGGTAGTAGATTCAAACTTTGTTCTAACAATCTCCCCCTTTTTGATGATGACAAAAACCGGATATTTTCAATTGAAATTTAAAGAAAAAATATCAGAGATAACCAAATAATAAATTTGTATCAGCGATAAACAGAAAGGTAACAAACATAAGAAGATAGGGAATAAAAAGGTATCAGAGTTATAATCAGAAAAACTCCCCCTGAGTTTATTACTTCCCTTTTAATTCCATGAGTCCTTTAGCACCAGATCTTTATTGAACTTTCTTTGAGCATCAGATCTTTCCTTTACTAGAGCAGAGCTTCAGTGTATTAGAGATAATTAAATTCTAGTACCTGTAAGCTTATGCAGAACAAAGAAAAATTCAAGTATATCAGAGTGTTAGAATGTTTGAGACTTTTGTCTCAGTAATCCGTTATTGAAAAATATCATTCTTTCTCCCCCTTTTTGTCAGCAATCAAAAAGTGAAAATAATTGAAGTTAAAAACGATCAGTGCAGAAAAACGATTGTATTCAGTTCAGAGCTCATAAAATATTACAGATAACATGTAAAGAAGACAGTGAAAACATCAAGAATCAAAATCTAAGAATGGGGAGGATGGCGTGTGAACAGAGCTTCTAGCATGTTCTTAATCTGATCAGTGGTTTCCTTCTACTGATGCACCATGTTGACTACTGAGTCAATCTTACTATCCTGAACATCCATCCTTTCCTTCACTCATTGATCATTCTCATCCATTCTCTCCTGCAGTCGAAGATCATTTTGCTTCAGCTCTTCAAGAGTCTGCCTGTCTAATGCAGCTTGAGAGATGTCAGAATCAGGATGCTTCTGAGAGCTTTCTACAATAACTTCTTCTTGACTTAAGTCTTCAGCTGGAATCGTCTGTTCTTCTGCTGGTTGAACTGTTGAAGCTAGACGCTTTTCATACCAAGGCTCATTGTCCAGAAGAAGCCCTTTAACATTCAGCAGACCTTCGACTTCTTTCAGCAGATTGCTGAAGTTCTGTTGAGCCTGTTCATAGTTTTGGTCTTGCAGCTTAAAGGTTTCAGCGCATACCCATTCTCTGAATTGTGTCCAGAGTTGGTCTGAAACTGCAGGATCAATCACTCCCGGACTAGCCTGTTTTAGAGAAGAAATCCATTTCTGCATGTCTGTTTCAAAATTCAAGATGCTAGAACCAACATCTGGTTGTTTGGGTTTGGGAATGGCGGTTTTATTTCTAAGGGCAACAAGGCGGTCAAGGACTGTTAGATCAATGAAGGTCTTGCTGTGGTCATCTGGATTTTGCTTGGGTGAGGGAGTAGGAGAATCAGGAATGATTATTGGACTGGATGGGGTATTAGGTGGAGTAATTTCTGGCGAGGATGGTAGTTGAGGGATATTAACAGTGGTACCACCAGGAAATTGTATGGCTAAGGGTTGTAGTTCAGAGGATTCAAATGATTGAGGTTCAGGGGTTTGAGCCTCAGAGTGTTGAAACTCAGGTTGTTGAGATGATTCATGTTGAGGTGAGGGTGGATTAAGGTCTGGTTGAAGATTTGGATTTTCTGTATGGGGAGCGGAAGAGTGTTGATCTATTTCTGAAAGAACTTTTTCAAGTTCTGGTTCTGTTGTGGTTGTAGGTTTTGGATTGTGAGGTTTGGCGCGGGATCTTCTGAGGGTTAATGACTCAGAAGGGTCAAACTCAGGTTCAGTATCATCAATGGTTGGAATGGGAATTGGGATTTCAAATGAAGCTGGGGTTGGAATAAATGTTGGAACAACAGATGAATATAAAACATTAACAGAAGACAGATTACCTCTCTTCTTTGGGGTCTGCTGAGACGATCCTTCTGATACAGCCTTTCTCTTCTTAGTCTTCTTCAGAGTGACCTCTGGTGCCTTCTGCTGAAGATCTTGAATGTTTAGATTGGGTGTTGTTCCATCAGCTTTGCACGCATCCAAGTATCTCAGAACTATTTGAGGCTTGGAGTCAATCTCTGAGAACATGGGGAAGTCGTCCAGGGGAATTCTTCTGCTGGAGATTTCAGCAAAAGGAGTAACACTGGGCTCCTTCTTAATGTTCTCTATCAGCTTCATCTTCTTGAGATTCTTAGCATTCAGCTGCTTCCCAACAGAAGGTTCTAGAGAGCTTATTTCCTGTGCCTCTGATTAATCTTTACCTTCTAATTAATAAAATAGATCAGAAACTACTGATCTATATTTATATAATCAGGAGAGCTTGTAGGCTTCCTGTGATTGAAACAGCCCAGAATAATCTTTGCCCAAATTCTGTGCTGATCTTTCAAATCTCTTATTTTGCTGGAGGGAACCCCATGAGTGAAAATCTCTCTTGCAATAACAGCAGCATCTGAGCACCTTTATGCCATGTCTATACAGCGAATGCCACCACCATTGTATCCAATCAGCCTTGCAATGTGATCTTCAGTAATCACAATTTTCTTTCCCATGATAAACGAAGTAACCTGATGAGTTGAGGAAGATGCATGTATCCAGAATTCTTTAACCAAAATGGGGAACGTTGGAACCACCAACCTATCAAAGTACCTTTCCCAATCTTGTGCCTTAATTTCTTCAGACAAATCAAAACCATTTTCCTTCAAACTGTTGAAATCAACTATCAATTCTGACAGAACTTCCAAGTTCTTGACCGGAGTAAGGAGCATTCTGAAAGGAATCTGATATTGTTCAGAAGAAGCATCTTGCTGGGAACCCGCAGAAGGAGTGCTAGAAGATGCCATGTTCACACAAGGGTTTTTGAGGGAAAAAAGCTTGAAAAGGGTTTCTTTGAAAAAAAATTAACACACAGTAAGAACACAGAAAAATGTTGAAGATTTGTAAGTGACGGTAAAAAAGAATGAATGATGTTTAAGGCGTTTAAATAGGTTTCAAAAAATGTTTTGAAAGCATAAATGTTTTAAGAGAGAAATTTAAATCATGATTACTCGCATTTAATGTTGGCTTATTTTGGGGGATTTAGAAAGATATTTGGAACGGTTACCCATGACATGTGTCTCAATGCATCCAATCAGCGCTTTGCCTTCTCATAAGCGTGCACGCGTGTTCTGCCTCAGGAATTAGCTGATGACTGGATGACACTTATTTGATTTAGTGAACAGCACATCTATCCTTGAAATGAAACGCTCAGATCTTTATGGATAGAATCTGATACAATCTGCATGTCTAAATTTCTGAAAGAAGATTGATCAGAAGTTCACAGTAAAATAAAACACATTCTGAAGGTTAATATATAAAATTAAAACATTTTCACTCTAGACAGAGCTTCATGCTGAGATGTTTCAGAATGAAGTTGAACCTATCTTCAGAAAGTGGTTTTGTGAAGATATCAGCCCATTGATGGTCTGTGTCAATAAATTTTAAGTTTAAAATGCCTTTCTGAATATAGTCCCTAATGAAATGATGTTTTATTTCTATATGCTTAGCCCTAGAGTGCAAAATTGAATTTTTACTTAAGCAAATGGCAGAAGTGTTGTCACAGAGTATAGGAATGTTACTCTCAAATATCTGGAAGTCTTCAAGCTGACATCCAGAGCATTTGTGTGATGCATCCTGCTGTTGCTATGTATTCAGCTTCTGCTGTTGATAGCGCAATTGTGGATTGCCTTTTGCTGGACCAAGAGATCAGATTTTCTCCCAGAAACTGGCAGCTTCCAGAAGCACTTTTACGCTCTACTATGTCTCCAGCAAAGTCAGCATCACAGTAACCTACTAAGCTGTAATCACTAGATTTTCTATAAAATAAACCCAGATTAGTAGTACCTTTCAGATAATTGAAAATTCGCTTAACAGCTGTTAAGTGAGATTCTCTAGGATCTGATTGGAATCTTGCACAAATGCATACACTGAATAAAATATCAGGCCTTGAAGCCGTCAGATAAAGAAGAGAACCAATCATACCTCTGTAGACCTTCTGTTCTACCTTTTTGCTTACCTCTTCTCTTTCCAGAATGCACGTGGGATGCATTGGAATCTTTGATGACTTACATTCTGAGAGATCAAATTTCTTCAGAAGTTCTCTGACATATTTGCTCTGATGAATGTAAGTTCCCTCTGGAGTTTGATTGATCTGAATTCCCAGAAAGAATTTCAGTTCCCCCATGAGGCTCATCTCAAATTCTGCCTGCATACACTTAGCAAATTTTCTTCCAAGAGAAGGATTAGTAGATCCAAATATAATATCGTCAACATAAATCTGACACACTAAGATGTCATTCTTAACTGTCTTACAGAATAAGGTTGTGTCCACTTTCCCTCTGGTGAATTCCTTTTCTAACAGAAAGTTACTTAATCTTTCATACCAAGCTCTGGGAGCTTGTTTCAGACCATACAATGACTTCTTTAGTTTGAAAACATACTCTGGATTTTTTATGCTTTCAAAACCAGGGGTTGGTGCACATAAACCTCTTCTTATATATAGCCATTTAAGAATGCACTCTTGACATCCATCTGATATAGAGTGATGCCTTTATTAACAGCAAAAGAAATTAAAAGTCTGATAGATTCTAACCTGGCGACTGGAGCAAAGGTTTCTGTATAGTCTATCCCCTCTTGCCGACTATAACCTTGTGCTACCAGTCGTGCCTTGTTTCTGATGACTTCACCTTGTTCGTTCACTTTGTTTCTGAACACCCATTTTGTTCCAATGACGTTGAATCCTTTTGGTCTGGGAACTAGATCCCACACGTCATTTCTGGTGAATTGATTCAGCTCTTCTTGCATTGCTAGAATCCAGTCGTTGTCCAGAAGTGCTTCATCAATTGAAGAAGGTTCAATCAGAGAAACAAGTCCCGTGAGGGATTCTTCAGAGTTTCTAAAGCTGGCTCTTGTTCTGATTGGATCTTCCTTTCTTCCTAAGATTGTTTCTTCTGGGTGATCCATGCTGCTTCTGGGTAGTCTTCTTTGAGGTTGATCAATAGATGTTGCTGGATTTCTCGCAGTGCCTCTTTCTGATGTTGAAGGAGTTTCTTTGTTGAGAGCTTCTGATGACTTGTCTTCAGAACCTGTGAATTCAACTTCCATACCTGCAAAGACTTCATTCTGCTTTGACTTTTCAGAGTCAAGCTTATCATCAAAACGAACACTGATTGATTCTTCCACAATCTATGTTTCTGTATTGTATACTCTGTACCCTCTTGAGCATTCAGAGTATCCTAACATGATACACTTCTGTGCTTTAGAGTCAAACTTGTTCAAATAATTTTTTGTGTTTAACATAAAACAAGTACATCCAAATGGATGAAAATATGAAATGTTGGGCTTTCTGTTCTTCCACAATTCATATGGAGTCTTTTCCAGAATAGGTCTTATAGAGATTCTATTCTGAATGTAGCACGCTGTGTTTATTGCCTCTGCCTATAATATCTTAGCAACATTTGTCTCATTGATCATGGTTCTGGCCATTTCTTGCAATGTTCTGTTCTTTCGTTCTACAACTCCATTTTGCTGGGGAGTTCTAGGACATGAGAAATCATGCAGAATTCCTCTGTCATTAAAGAATGACTCAAAATCTTTGTTTTCAAATTCTCCACCATGATCACTTCTGACTTTAACGATTCTAAGATCATTTTCATTCTGAACTTGGTTACAGAAGGTGACAAACACAGAGTGTGACTCGTCCTTGTGTCTTAAGAACTTTACCCATGTACATCTGCTATAGTCATCTACGATTACTAACCCGTACTTCTTGCCACTAACCGAAGCAGTTTTAACTGGTCCAAATAAGTCAATGTGCAGAAGTTCTAATGGCTTAGAGGTGGAAACAACGTTTTTAGATTTGAAAGCAGGTTTTGCAAACTTGCCTTTCTAACATGCTTCACACAGAGCATCTGAATTGAACTTCAGATTAGGAAGTCCTCTGACCAGATTGAGTTTGTTAATATGAGATATTATTCTCATACTAACATGCCCCAATCTTCTGTGCCAGATCCATTGCTCGTTGTTAACATACATAAGACACTTTACTTTCTGACTTTTCAATTCAGAAAGTTTGATTTTATAAATGTTGTTTTTCCTCTTTCCATTAAATAGGATAGTCGCATCTTTCTGACTAACAGCTTTACATGATTTTTGATTAAAGATAATATCATAACCGTTATCACTTAATTGACTTATAGATAACAGATTATGCATTAATCCATCTACTAATAGAACATTATTTATAGAGGGAAGATTTCCATTACCTACTGTTCCAGAGCCAATGATATTTCCCCTCTGATTTCCTCCAAAGCCTACGTGGCCTCCAGGCTTAAGTTCTAGGCTTTGGAACATATGCCTTCTTCCCGTCATGTGTCGTGAGCAGCCAGAGTCCAAGTACCATGACTGGTGTTTCTGATTTGCTGCTAAAGATATCTGTAACATGTATTATTTTATCCTTAGGTACCCATATTTTCTTGGGTCCTGATTTGTTAGCTTTACCAAAACTCTAGTTGAATTTTGGTTTCACAGAATAATTATTACTAGTATATTTAATTTCATGTGTGTGACCATACACAAAGTGTGAATTCAGAGGAGTGCGTTTAATAATTAGATCCATGGCATTCTTTGGTGTAGGTACCTTACCTTGGTATCCTATTCCCTTTCTTCCGTTTCTGCTAACTCCATAGATCATTGAAGCCATTTTGCTTCTATCTATGCTTTTAGCAAGGAACTTCTGAAAGTTGTGATCATACTCCTTGATGATCTCATCAGCGCTGCTGGGAGTTTCAGAAATTGTTTCCTTCTAAGAGTTTTGTAAAAGATTTTCTAATTTTGAAATTTTATTTTTCAACTCAGAATTTTCCAATTTGAGACTCTCAGTTTTATCAGAGTCAGAATCATGATTCCTTTTCAGGTTTCTGAATTTATCTCTGATCTACTGATATGTTTCCAGAATTTCATTAAGGCTTTCAGCAAGTTCAGCCTTAGTAAAATTAATTGCAAAGTCAGGGAATACCTCTTCGGTGTCTGATTCAGAGTCTGATTCAGAAGCTTCACTGTCTTCTGATATGTTAGCCATGAGAGCTATGTTTTCTCTCTCATCATCTGATTCTGAGTCAGCTTCAGACGAGTCAGAGTCATCCCATGTAGCCATGAGACTCTTCTTCTTTTCCCTTCCAAACTACTTTTTGGGCTTTCCCTCTGAAGCTTTGGACAGTCACTCTTGTAGTGTCCTTGCTCGTTGCATTCATAGCAGATGATGTCCTTGGTGTTTGGCTTTCTGCTTCCTGAAGAGCCTTCAGATTTTCTGTATCCAGAGGAGGAGTCTGACCTTCTGTATCTGGAGGAGGACTCATTCTGATCGGATCTTCTGGTATTCCTGAACTTTCTTTGCCTCTGCTTCCATAGTTGATTCACTCTTCTGGAGAGGAGGGAAAGTTCGTCTTCTTCTGATGAGGACCCATCAGAGGTTTCTTCAACAGCCTGCAAAACTTTAGAGTCATATTTTCTGTTAGATTTTAACGCTAAAGTCTTACCTTGCTTCTGAGGTTCATCAGCTTCTAGATCTATCTCGTGACTTCTGAGGGAGCTGATAAGTTCCTCCAGAGAGATTTTGTTGAGATCTTTAGCTAGCTTCAGCGCTGTAACCATTGGCCTCCACTGTTTTGGCAAGCTTTTGATGATCTTCTTGACATGATCAGCAGTAGAATACCCTTTGTCCAGAACTTTGAGACCAGCCACCAGAATTTGAAATCTTGAGAACATCGTTTCAATTGATTCACTTTCTTCCATTTTGAATGCCTCATACTTCTGAATGAGCGCAAGAGTTTTAGTTTCTTTGACCTGAATGTTGCCTTCATGCGTCATTCTGAGAGAGTCAAACATACTCTTTGCAGTGTCTCTGTTAGATATCTTTTCATATTCAGCGTAAGAGATGGCGCTGAGAAGAATAGTTTTGGCCTTGTGGTGATTTTTGAAGTCACGCTTTTGTTGATCAGACATTGCCTTCCTGTCAATCTTCTGACCACTTGCATTCATTGGGTGCGTGTATCCATCTGTCACCATGTCCCACAGATCAGCATCATGTGCCAGAAAGAAGCTTTCAATTCTGTCTTTCCAGTAATCAAAATTCTCTTCATCAAAGACTGGAGGTTTGCCGCTGAATCTGTCTCTATCTTCATTGTTGTCATTGCTGGTGTGTTGATATGTTCCTGCCATTGTGTTTTTCTGACGCTGGATCTTGTACTGACACGGTTAAGTGTTTTAGCTCAGAACCAGGCGCTCTGATTCCAATTGAAGAAGTGAAAAACACAAGAAGGGGGGGTTGAATTGTAAAACTTGAAATTAAATGCAGACAACACGTTATTTTTATCCTGGTTCGTTTGATCTCAAACTACTCCAGTCCACCCATCAAGGTGATTTCGCCTCTCTCCAACGAGGTCTTAATCCACTATGTTCAACTGAATATTACAACTGCTTTAACAACTGCTAAAGCCTTCTTGAGTCTAAACTACAGACCGGTTACTCAAGGAAATTCTTTCTTACAGATAAATGAATACTATGTGTGTTGAATATTTTTTACAAAAACTTTATATCACAACTGTGATAATACACAAATTAAACTTATGTGAAACTAGGATGTTATAACTATAGAGTAAGCAATTTGAGAGATATAGCAAGTTGTATGAGTGAGGATGAAGATGATTTTCTTTATGCGTGTAAAGAGTTGTAGAGCATTAGCCAATTCATTTCTCACTGACTTGTTTATATAGCCTTGGAAAAGATACGTTGTAGTCAATTATTCCATTTCAATGCTCATTACGTTCTTTCCATATTGAGAAGATCTTTGTCTTGGAATACAGCCGTTGGTAATAAAGTGTCTTGAATGCATAGTATCGTTGTCAATTAAGTGTGTTGTTGGCTTTGGCTTATTCTGACGCTTCTAGGTGCTGATGATATTGTTTTGGTCTTGATCAGAGTTTAGAGTATGTTAAGCGCAGATCTGTTCATCAAGCTTCAGCGTAAGCACATGCTTTGATCTTCTGATGCTGGCATATGATATTTTCATCTTCTGATGCTGATGTTGACATTCTCATGCTGATATCCATCAGAGTTTCTGTAAATGCACAATATAATTTTTAGGTAGCATATATGTCTCATATGAATTATACAATTTATTTAATCTAGCATTTTGTTATCATCAAAACTTTAACTTAGGGTAGTAGATTCAAACTTTGTTCTAACACAAGGTTCTTCATCTCTTCTACAACAAAAACAACTAAATGGACTTCCTGATATTCAATGTTCTATTCTTGTGTCTCAGTTGAAATTTCTTGTTGAGTCAATTGTTAACTTTGAGAATTTCAAAGTGAATGGGTATGATCTTACTAAAGTTGTAGAATTTCAAGGATGGAGAATTTTCTTTAATCATCTAGAGGGACCAGTCCTTCCTGAATTACTAAAGCAATTATGGATTACATATAAGGAATCCATAAAAAATATTTATGCAAATGTAATTTGTATGAATGTTTGTATCATCGAAGAATCCATTGTAAAATTGATAAATCATGATAGATGTGGTGAAAAATGTTGCTTTCTTAATGACCGTCAAATCAGCAGGAACATAGTGAAATCAATCACGTCAAAGATTTTTCTAGAAAAGAAAAATTTGAAGTTTGTCAAAAATCTTCAACCTCATTTAAGAATATGGGCTAAAATCATTCTGGGATGCATCTGTCAGAAGCCGGTAAAAAGTCTATACTATTCAATCTAGCGTCAGACAAAAAGATTAATCTTCCCTTTATACTTTTTAAGCATTTGAGGGACAAGATCAGAAACTCAAGATCAAATGTTTTAGGTGTTATCAAGTGGATACCTCTAGGAAGACTCATCATAATCTTTCTAGTTAATTATAGATTGGTAAAGATATTGTCAAAATAGAACATAACATATCTCTTGGTTCCATGTTTTGGAATACCACTTGATGGAAGATGTTTATTGTCTCTCAAACTCATATCTTTTGTTATCAACCCTCCCAAAAAGTTTCTTACAGAATCTACATCCTATTATGTACCTGGCTGTGAAGATGGCTACGTGTTCACTATCGTTGAGTCTTCAGATGCGCTCTTATCTTATCTGGAAGATTGTCTGATGAATAGAGAACAACCAAGTATTTATCCAGAAATTATTGTAAAGCTTGTTCTTGACCCTCCAGGAGACTTTCCAGCTCATGTTCTCAGACGTATCTATGATTATGTTGAGCATGATCGTTATGCTAATAAACTTCCTGAGATGACAGAATTGCCCCATATCATTAAGAGGAAAACAAAATCATTTCATATAGAATGTGATATAAACACAAAGTGTGCTAGTGAATCTAGTCAAAATCATATAAGTTTATCTTCTCCCTCACCTTCTGATTCACCTTCCAATATTACTCCTTCTCAAACAGTAACTCCATCCAATACCCAATCCACACTTTCTTTCTTATAAAAAATTGTCGAGTTTTTAAAACAACTTAAAGTTGAAACATCTCCTAGTTTAGGTGATGTCATCATGATTTCATATGATTCTAAAGAAGACCCAATCTCACCCTATCACTCTGAATTATATGATTCATATGCTTCCTTTCAAGAATCAAAATATTCTATTTTTGATACTCCTATACACTCACCATATTCTTCTCCCTTTCAATACCCATTACCTTCATCTGAACTCCTAACCATACCAGAGAGATCTTCAGTATCACACTCTCTACCTATTAAATCATTACTTCTTAGCACACACGAGAATCAAAACTCTTTTGATGAACTAGTATATTGTTTTGAGTATAATTCTATGAACATACTTCATTATGCTATGGAGAATTTCTTTCAACATCATAGATCTAGACTAGATCAACTACATCTAGACAGACTTTATGAAATGGATGGATAACAATTCAAACATCATTCAAGCCTTATGTTATTATGAAGCTATAAGCACAAGGCATGGCTTATCGAGAGTGCACCCAAGCTACCTCACTCATGTCTTCCTGAACCGGTTGCTACACCTCCTCCAGAAGATACTGCTCGCTGGAAGCATTCTTGGAACCCTTAGAGGTTATTGCTTCTAAGTTGACTGAGTAAGGAAAGATTATTATGGAAGTTGGTAATACTTATGGGTTATTGAAGACTTTTGTTATTGAAGAATCTCCTTTTGGTATAAAGGAGACTCTGGGTGAGCTAGTGAAGTCAAATGCTTTAACTCAAGAACGATTGGACAGACATGATACAAGATCTAATCGACAGGATGGCTCTCTCAAATCACTTGCCAACATGTTGAAGGATTTCATGGACTTTATTATGCCTACTCCTCCATAGAACCCTTAGACCTCTGTTTCTACCTTTGTTTTAGAACTAAGATTTTTTTTTGTGTTTCTAAAGTTTTTGTATCTTGGTCTTTTGGTGAATGAAATGGTTTTATTTTGTCTTTCTTAAATATATTTGATTTCTAACAAAGGGGGGGGGGGGGGAAGGTGATATGATTTATATATATATATATATATATATATATATATATATATATATATATATATATATATATATATATATATATATATATATATATATATATATATATATATATATATATATATATATATATATATAATCTAAGAATTTGTTCCTAAACATGACATAATGCTTTTTCAACTAACATGTTTGACTCAAACTTTGAAAAAGTTCACTAAATTTTCTTAACAGGCAAACTCTGTGACTCTGAAGGAGATCCAAATGCTAGAGATTCAAAAGTGTTGATTTGAAAAACTTCTACAAGAAGAAAATTCAACTAGACTCTAATGGCATGATATGAATTGATAAAAGACTCTGATATCATCAAGTTTTGATACTATCAACCAGGTTCTAATGTTGAGTGCATGTAACCAACCAGGTTGTGATCAAGACTATGTGCACCATAGTATTCCGAAAGAAAGGCTAGAATCTGAGATGAATATTTATTCAATAATGTTCATACTATGATGATAGACCATGTCAGATATCTATTCACACTTTGATAGCAAGCTAGAGTCTGAGATGAAGTTTTCTACATCGCTAGTCAGACTCTGATGGTATATCAATCAGGGAAGTATTCCTTCATTATGATTGTTCTGTGTTACTTTCTCAAGAACTTATTTAAGTCTTGAACTCAAGGGGAGACCTTAAACAAGATTAAACAAGTTTTGGGAATAAAGACAACAATAAAGACAACATAGAGATTGGGATACGGTGGGAAGAACTGATTGTTTTTGGAATGCTGGTTTGCGTTTTGCGTTTTTGTTTGCAAAATGTCGCAGTAAGCAAGAGTCGCCACCGAATTTTATTTTATCCAACAAGGAAAGGAAAAAAGCACAGAAAAATTCTTTTTTCGAGATATTTCTGAGTACGGGGGGGGTAGATTATAGAATGGGAATGTATTAGAACCCTTTCTATCCGTAGTTATCTACGGGCTCTTAGGTACTTGATCATTGTTTTCAAAATTGTTTTCTTTGTGTTTGTGGGTTTTGAAAAGTTTTTATTTTAACTTTGATTTAACTCTTGCTTCTGTCTTCAAGAGTGTAATGAAGTGTTTTTGAAAAATTATTTGTAAAAGAGTGTAAGTGTGAAAAAGTTTTGTTTCATTTGAGCATGTACTTAAGAACTAATCTACCTACTCGAAAAAGGAATCGTTCTTTGTTTGCTTCCTTTAGACAATGCTATCCCACTATTAGTGAGTAGGTATCACCGTCGTTGGAGTTTGAGGGTCAATTCAAAAGAGGGACACACAGTCACTAAAGCAATGTTAGGGTGTCTTAGTGGTAACCCTAATGTCTTAGATCATTTGTTCAAGGAAACAATATCTGAGGCAACCATTCCGAGGCAACTTATGATCTTTTAGACAAGAGGGCGACCTCTAAAACAACCTATACTCAATGACCGTTTATGAAGGCAACAAAGTGGGAGTATACCCTAGGAGTGCGCAGGTGCGAGTGTGTTGATTTCAGTTATTTTTATCTTTGCACATGTTTAGGGTGATCTAACTGTTTTAAGATTAAGCATTCATTCTTGTCATGCAAGCCCTATTATCAAACATCTAACAGTTGAATATTTTGCAGAATTAAAGTGCGGAATTTAAACTAAACTACTACAAGGCGTCGGGTATTTACATTGCCAAAAACAACCCTTTGAAATTTAAAAGCGGAAAAATAAATAAATGTCCTAATTAAAATTATTACAAGCTGGGAGCAGATACAATAATTGGATATAATAATAAAGCGCGCGATGCGAAATTAAATCGAATGCGGAACTAGGGTTTTGACCCTCTAAATTAAAAGAAAATGTTTTGTTGTTTTTTTAGTATTTTTTAAGAAAAGAAATTAAGTCCTAAAATTAAATGCTAAATTAATTAATTAATTAAATTAATAAATGAAAAATAATTAATGACATATTTTGGAGTTTTGTTAATTTAGGAAAGAAAATAAAATAAATAAATTAATGCTAAAACCTAATTATTCTAATTGATTTTTAATTATTTACAAAATAAATGAAAGTTACCTACAATTAACCTAATTAAATTAATTGATTTATTGATGAAAAATAAATTTCTGAAATTTAATTGGGTAAAAAAAATATTTTTGTGATTTTTTGATAAAAAAGAAAATTAATTTATTGGTTAGTAATTAATTAAACAATTTAAATAAAATAAAATGAATAATGAATAAAAGATATGAGGAGAGAAAATGGGCCTGATTGGAGGGTGTAGAAAGCAAGAAATTTGGCCCAATTGAGGAGAGGTTCGTTTGACTTTTGCCAATCTTGTGCATTGCATTTGGCTGGCCTTTTGGTATGCCCTCAATGATGGCCACCAGATCTGGCCATCTGGCGTGTTGATGAGGAAGGAGCATGGTGGACGTTTGGCTTGAGTGTGTACTGGATTCCCTGAAATGACAAGGAAAAATAACAAATGCTGGAGGCAGGGATCGAACCCCTGACCTCCAGCCTCTAATGCCTTGAAATCATGCGTGGAAACCACTAGGTTGTGTGGTTCTTATTGTTATTATAATGCAAAGTAATAATAATATATAAAACAAAAGTTAGTGGACATAAATTAAAAAAACACGCGCTCGTTTAAACAAGCCAATGGTGGGGTGACACGCCTTCATCCCCTTCCTCTCTCCGTAGCTAAAAACCCGCAATACCTATACCCACGGATAATTGTTCGTCGCTACAAACCTGTCCACCCTCAAAATCTCGTACAGGCCATGTAAATGAATTCTAACACCATGGTTAGACTCGTCTCCTTCTTCTGATCACAACCATACCTATTACTAGGGCCAATTATTCCTAAAATCATAAACCCTTAAAAACTCCAAGAAAACCTAACAATGGTGATTCACGGTATAGGTCACATAAATGAAATTGAATAATGTTAAAAGCTTGTAAACATCATGGTGATCAAGATTATGCCATTATTTTACGCTATGGATGCAAGAATAGTGTTAATCGATTTCAAGAACATAGTGATTCCGTGAACGACTTACAGCATATTCTGGGATTGGAATGGACCAGTTCTGGGTTGCTTTAGCTTCTAGAGAATGCCAGGAAGTGATTTAGACAAGTAGCAGGCCTTGAGGATGCCTCTAACCACCAATTCGATCTCCCACTTTCTTTTATATTTTTTAGATTTTGTTTGCCCTCTAGCGCCTGTCTCTTACCCTTATTTTGATCTGCCTCTCCTCCTTATGTATCATACAATGCATTAGGGTTGTTTATTCAGTCCAAATCTTCTTCTTTCAATGACTTTGGATTTGATTTGATACCCTTTGAAGATCTTTCCAAATATGGCTTATTTTGAATCTTTTTGTGCACTCTAAGGCTTGGCACGAATTTGAAGGATGATAGTTGTACAATGAAGCCTGAAACAACACAAAATCCTTGGTTATTAATGTTTTGGATTTTTATTTGATTTATTTTGATTTAAATCAAATTAATTCAAATAAAAATCAAAATAATTGATAAAAATATGATATGGACAAGTGGAAAAGTCTAGAGCACGTGGGCTATGATGCCAACTCAAAACAAGTGAAAAAGAATGGGCCCATTTGGCAAAATTTGAAGTTTTTGGGGATAGTTGACTTTTGGCAATTTTGCAAAAAAGGTTAACTTCAACAATGCATAACTTCCTCAATTTTTAATCTTTGGAGGTGTTCTTGGACTTTTTATAAATCTTGAGATGTCCTTTAATCAACCCTTTTGGTCTCATCTTATTTTGATATTCCATGCTCACTTATGAAGCTTTGGCAAAAAAGGTGTTTTTGTTGACTTTTCAAAATGACCTATAATGTCCAAATTCATAACTTCTTGTGAGTGCATATTTTGAACTTGGGAGATGAATATGGATTGTAGAGAATTGCATCCTCTTCAAAATTAGATTTGGATGGATCATTTCTCATAAAGTATGAGAAAGTTAATCTTGGTCAAAGTTGGGTTGACTTTTCCTACAAAACCCTAATTTAGCAACTTTTGAGTCTTGATGAATTATGAGCAATCCTTGATGAATCATGATCAACCCTTGATCAAATGATTAAATATACTTAAAAATGAGGATGTTGACAAAAAATATTGAAGTTTGACCATATATGGACCACAGTTGACTTTTGCCCTAACATTGTCGATTTTTGGACCTTTGAGCATTTGATTGAGCAAACTTTCTCTGCAAGGCTTGAAACTTGACATGGATGATCTTGAGAACATATTAGGACATTTGTGAGCACTTGGGACCATTTGGATTCAGGTATCTTGATGCAACATGAAACCCTAGTTTGGGGTGGACTGCCTTAGGAGAGAGCTTGTTTGGCCAACCCTTGGACTACCTTGAGCAACTTGAGGATCTTTCTTGCAATGTTTTGAGAAATATGGGAGGGGAAATTTTGGGGTACAACAGAGATCTTTGACGGGGTTTGTCCCAGTTGCTCGACTGCGTTGTAGTCTCTCTTCTTGATGATCTTCAAAATTTCCTCTATCTCCTGCCTAGAGGTTTCAACAATAATTTTCTTCGGTGCCTCCGTCCGGGCAGGCTCACTGGTGGTCTCTTTGCCCCGAGCGTCAGATGACTCGGCGACAGGGATAATGATTGGAACATGAACAGGGACAGTAGAAGATGTACTGGCAGGTGAAATAGAAACAATTTTTTGAATAGTTGGAGGAGAAATCTCAGGAGAGAAAAGTCTTCCGCTTCGGTGACCTTGCTAGACCCAACAATATTGCTGACATCAGTATCAGCCTCTCCAACTTTCAAGTCTTGTTTAATCCCAAGATAATACACATCAACCCCATAGTGCCACGGGACAACCTTATCTGAAGTGTAAGGGATAGGTCCAAGAATGGTAATGATCAATGGAGCAACTCTCGGAACAGATGTAATCCTAACAGGCTTTCTCGAGGAAGCCTTGGAAGGATTGGCGAAAATGGTGATTATGGAAACATCTTCAACAGGAATCAACGGAACCAAAGTTTTCCTAAACAAGATTTCTTTGTTATCCATCAGGCATTGGACACCTGACTTCAATAGATGGCAACCAGTAGATAGGATGGAACACAGGTGGCAACCCTTGACACAGCTCGGAAATAAATCGGCTGATAATAAGTTCTTCTTCACTGTCATCAATGGAGTAGAAACGTCTTCTACAGAGGTCACGAATGAATCATCATCCACAACATTTACTCCATGCTTAGGCATAGGAGCAGTCATGACTTTGGCTTTTTTGGTGCTTCAAACTCAATCTCCTTAGCCTCAATCAGATCCTGCACTTTATTCTTCAAAGCCCAATAGTTATTTGTATCATGCCCTGGGCTATCGGAGTGATAAGCATAGCGGGCGTTCGGATTATACAACGGTGATGTAGTACTGGTATTCTTTGGAGCCTCCTTCAGAGTCACCAAGTTGGTTTTCAACAGTTGCGGAAGAATTTGAGATAGAGTCATACTGAGCCGAGTATACTGCCTTTGCGGTCTCTCTACTCTTTGCTGATTGTTGCATTGTGGGGAAACAGTTGGTCTTGATATTACCACCGCATTAACTGCTTGGCGGCGCTCAGGTCGGTTTTGGCTCCTCGAGCCGTAAACTGCACTAGCTTCTTTTCTGAAAGGCTTCTTCTCTCTACTCGAAGAAGCACCTTTCTATATCTTGCCACTTTTAATACCAGCTTCAACCCTCTCCCCGATCAAAATCAATTCAGTGAACCCAGATGACGAACTTCCGATCAAATGATTGAAATATGGACCAAAAAAAGTACCAAGAAACATATCCACCAACTCCCTATCAGACAGAGGGGGTTGGACTCTTCCACCAAGATCTCTCCATTTCTGAGCATAGTCCTTAAAGCCTTCGCCTGTACCCATAGACATACTCTGAAGTTGAGTACGCGTAGGAGCAAGGTCGGCATTATACTGGTATTGCTTATAAAAAGCAGCAGCAAGGTCCTCCCAGTTACGAACGTTAGCTCCTTCCAGTTGATAGAACCATTCAAGTTGAGTCCCTGACAGACTATATTGAAAGAAATGAACCCATAGGTTCCTATCAGCAGTATATGGTTGAATCTTTCTAACATACGAGCGGAGGTGTAACTTCGGGCAGGAGACCCCATCATACTTAGCAAAGACAGGTGCTTTAAACTTGTGCGGGATCACCACCCCAGATTCCAATCCCAGATCTCCGAAGTCCAACCTGGGTATCTTTTGAATCTCCATCACACTCAACCGGTCTTCAAGTTGCTTATACCTATCCTCAGCCGGAGGATACTAGTCTTCATCAAAGTCAATTTCATTGTCAGAAACCACAGGGCTAGGACCCTTTCTTTCCTCTTGATTCTCTCCCCCTCCAGATGAATGGGACAAATCAGTTTCCTGTCGCAAATTGTTCTCGAATCTGCGACCCATGTTCAGCAGGACCACCTTCTTCTTCTTCTTCTTCTTCTTGTCCTTCAAGATGAGAGTCTTCAAATCTTGCTGCCCTTTGGCTAGGTTCAGGAACATTTCCTAGAACTGAGCATTCTGAGCTTGAAGAGCCTTAATAGCTTGATCAATAGGTGTTTCAGAAGACATGATTGTTGAAATAAACAGCGAAGAAGATGAGAAACCTATAAGGGTACCTGTAATGAGGTGCATGGGAATGGAATGCGTATGAAATGATTTCAAAGACTTAGGGAGATTCAAATTTGTAAACCAAAATAAAACACACTTTATTAGATTAAAACTTGAAACAATGTTTAACAAATGCCTTTAAGGAGTTTACAGAAGAAATACTGAAAAGCAAATCTAAACTAGAAACAATAAAAGACATAAGAATTCCCATGGTCGTTTTCCTTTCGTGCTGACATAATCGTTGATTGTCCTCTCATTCTCCAGCTGCCTTGTAAGCTTCAGGATCTTCCGTTCCTGCTCATGATACTTCTCTCTGTAGGTATCCCTTTCTTCCCTTAACTGGATAAAAGACCTCTTCAATGCCCCCAGATCAGTAGGCATATAAGGATGGAGGATCGTATAAGGAACACCTTCTTCATCAGTATGCTCCACAATCACCGACAAAATAGCTTCATATGGCATCCCCATATTTTGAGCACGGGCTCGAACCCACTGGAGATACAGTTGCATCGGGAGAGAAGTCTTCATTCCTATCTCATGATGATCAGACTTGTTCACCCTGTCCCAAGCTCGTATAAACCGGCGGCGATGTCCCTCAACATCCCCCTTGAAGTCAAAGACAATGCCTGTAAGCAGCAGCTCATGAGGGTCGTCTCTCCGAGCTCGTCCAAACTGTCGTAAAGCCAAACAAGGATTGTAGGTTATTCCCCCTCGAATTCCAAGCAATGGGACATTAGGGTATTTCCCACATCGATCAATGACAGCTTCTTTTTCCATATCTTTAGTACTCCAAAGGATGTCCGTATGAGCAAGGGACATGATTTTGTAAGCCCAACCCATACATTCCTCATTCTTCAATACAAAATTGGGGAGATGAGAAATAAACCACCTCGCCAGCAGCGGTGTACAACACATGAGAGTTCCCCTTCTCCAAACGGTACGGGTATAAAGAGCATGCAGAATATCACCTAAGAGAGTAGGCACCGGGTTACGAGACATGAAGATCTTGACTGTGTTCACATCGACAAAAGAATCTGAATTAGGGAACAGAACCAAGCCATAGATGAGGAGAGCCAGGATGTCTTTAAATGCTTGAAAGACCAGACTATCCCAGAACTGTTGAACTTGATCAATCAAAAACTTAGCCAAGAAACCTTTAACCCCACTCCGAATCTCCTAGTTAGATACTACATCAGCCATTGTTAGAGGTAGGGATGAAGCAATATCCTCTGGCCTAGGAGCTATCTCCAAACCTATAAAGGGTGTCTGCTCTAGAATAGATATGCCATGTAAATCAGAAAACTCCTCCAAAGTAGGGACTAACTGATAGTCTGGGAAGGTGAAACAGTGATACAACGGGTCAAAGAACTGGAACAAGACGCTCATCATTTACTCATCCAACTTTGAAGTGACCAGGCTAAGGAGATGACCATGTCTTCTAACAAAGGAATAAGTATCAGGAACTTTTGAGACCAACTCTCTAAGCTGAGCATGTATCTACACGAAGCTGATTCGAATGGTATTTTTGCGCAGAGGCCATGATCTGCAAAACAGAACAAAGATGAATCCCCTCGGTCTTTGAAATGGTTAGTCTAATGAAATATGCATGCGATGTCATGATGCATGATGCCATGATAAAAACACACCATAGGTATCACAGATAGCAAACATGGTAAGGGCAAACAAGTCACATAATAGCCCTTAAATTTCAGGCTGGCATGGAGTTTAGGAACTACCCTCTTGCATTTTAGTTGGTTCAACCTGTCCTAGTAATAGTAACCGGGTTCTAGAGGTTCTCAATATCACTGACCATCCTCCATCGGTCATAATTCCAGTCACGCAATCTTTTCTTGCATCCGGAACCATCTCAGAGTATGGTCTCAATGAGTGTAGCATACTGCTACTTTATATGGCTAAGTTGGTCAATTATAGGTTCTAAGGTCAGTTGATGCTTAATGACCCATTAGCAGCCCCATACTCACCTTCTTCCTCCACAAGGGATATCGATACCAACTAATGTGTCACACCAACGTAGCTACTGCTTCAACCGTATCGGTCTATGTCGTACAGTTCCCTCACAGTCTAATGCTATTTACCCAAAAGATATCCCCAGATCTAGGTTAGGATCTATAGTAACTCCGATACAAAGCCCACAAAGATAAAGCAATCAAATAAGACAATAGAAAACAATACGATAAACTAATCCTAAGGTGCACCCCACTTATTAATTCCCCAGCAGAGTCGCCAGTTTTGTGATACAATGGCCATAACTGGGATTGTTTTTTAGGAATGTTGGTTTGCGTTTTACGTTTGTGTTTGCAAAATGTCACGGTAAACAAGAGTCGCCACCGTATTTTATTTTATCCAACAAGGAAACGAAAAAAGCACAGAAAAATTCCTTTTTCGAGATATTTCTGAGTACGGGGGGGGGGGGGGGGGGGGGGGGGGGGGGGTAGATTATAGAAAGGGAAGGTATTAGCACCCTTTGTATCTGTAGTTGTCTACGGGCGCTTAGATACTTGCTCATCATTTTCAAAATTGCTTATTTGTGTGCTTGGGTGATTTGAAAAGTTTTTGTTTTGACTTCGATTTAACTCTTGCTTCTGTCTTCCAGAGTGTAATGAAGTTTTTTTGAAAACTTTGTTTGTAAAGGAGTGTAACTGTGAAAAAAAGTTTGTTTTGATTGAGCAAGTACTTAAGAACTAATCTACCTACTCGAAAAAAGAATCGTTCTATGTTTTGTTTCCTTTAGACAGCGCTATCCCACTATTAGTGAGTAGGTAGCGCCGTCGTTAGAGTTTTGAGGGTCAATTCGAAAGGTACGTACGGTCACTAAAGCAATGTTAGGACGTCTTAGTAATAGCCCTAATGCCTTAGATCAATTATCCGAGGCAACAATATCTGAGGCAACCTTTCCGAGGAAACTTTGATCTTTGGACAAAAGGACGACCACTAAAGCATCCTATACTCAATGACCGTTTACCGAAGGCAACCAAGTGGGAGTGTACCCTAGGAGTGCACATGTGCGAGTGATTCAATTTCAGATTATTTATCTTTGCACATGTTAGGGTTATCTAACTATTTTAAAGTTTTTCACACATTCTTGTCATGCATCCTAATATCATACATCTAACAGTTAAATATTTGCGGAATTTAAAATGCGGAAATTAAACTACGCTATTACAAGGCTTCGGGTATTTACATAGCCAAAAACAAACCCTTGAAAATTAAAGCGGTAAATGAAAATAAAGTCCTAATTTAAACTATTACAACCTCGTGAGCAGTTACAATAATGGGATAAAAATAAAAATAAAAGCGTGCGCGAAGAAAATTAGATCGGGAAGGAATTATGGTTTTGACCCTTCTATCCTAATGAAAAGAAAAATTATTTTTTGTTGTTTTTTAATTATTTTTAGGAAAAAAGATTAGGTTTTAAAATTAAATATACAAATAATTAGTTTAATTAAATTAATTAATAAAAATAATTACATGACCTATTTTTTATGTTTTGGTTATTTTTTAGGAAAAGAAAATAAAATTAAGTTAGAAGTAAAAACCTAATTGCTCTAATTATTTTAATTTTTTACAAAAGGAATTAAAGTTGTCTAAAATTAAAATCTAATTAAATTATTTAATTTTTTGTATAAAAAATAAAATCTAAACCTAACTTGTGAAAGTTATTATTTTTATGATTTTTGATAAAAATAAAATAATTAATTTGTTAGTAAAATAAAATAAATAAATAAATTAAAATAAAATATAAAAAGAAAAAGGGATGAGGAATTGGGCCTGCAAAAGCAATTTGGAGGGTGAAAAAAGCCAAATTTGGGCCCAAGAAGAATGAGGTCCACGTTGACTTGCATGATCATGTGCTTTGTGTTGCCTAGACTTCATGATGCACCTTCAGATGATGGCCATCAGATTTGGCCATCTGGAGATCTAAGGGCTAGATCTTGAGAGTCTATGGTTGTCCCTTAATTTGTAAACGTATTGGATCCTGAAAAGAAAAATAACATAGAGAAATTGGGGGACCTGGGATTCGAACCCAGGTCCTGAAGCTCTTTCCACGCCCTCACTACCACTGCACCACTTGTGTTTTATTGTACATAAGATAAATAATAATAATAATAATATACAAAACAAATGATATAATAAAATATTTAGCGCGAAATTCAAATGGACGAGTGACGGCTTGCCACGTCTTCGTCTCCTTCCTCTCTCTGTGGCTAAAAGGCTTGGAAACCTTTACCTACGGACAACGTCCGTCGCTATAGCCCTGCAATTTCTCAAAATCAAATACAAGTGATATAAATGACTACCAAGGCCATGAATGGACTCGTATGGACTTGATGAGCACAGTGGTGGCCCTTTCATGGCCCAATTTTGCTTGCACACAGAAATCCCAAATCGAGCTTGTAAACCCTAATAATGGTGAAACCTCATACAAGCCATGAAAACACAATTAAAGAATACAAAGAGCTTTCAAATGTTCTATGGATCAATAATATATGGTTAATTCATGCTAACAATGCCTAATTCGTGCAAATCGAATTCAAAAATTCATGGATGTCGTGGATGACTTACATCGCTTTTTGGTACTGGAAAGGCTTTGTTCTTGATTGCTTCTGCTTGCCTACACTCCCAGGAATCGATTGGAATGGGCAAAAAGTCTTGAATTGGCCTGGAACAATGAAATCGTGTTTGCACTTTTTCTTGATTTTTTCAAGTTCGGTTCTTGATACTGCTCCTCCTTCTGACCTAGTTTTGGGTCTGCACCCGTTCTATATGTATCAAGGAATAGATTAGGGTTCCAAAACTGATCTCAATCTTCCTCCATAAATGAATTTGATTTTGATTTGATTCTCTTGAATATCATTACAAAATTGGCCTAAAATCAATCTTTTTGTCCACCCCAATGCCTTGCACGATTTCAAATACTTGCCAACTGGATTTGTGACTTGAAACAAGTATAAAATCTTGAGTTTTCAATGCCTTAGATTTTCTCTTGATTTATTTTGATTAAAATTGATTTAATTCAAATCAAAATCAAAATAAATAATAAAAACATGATAATGACAAGTGGCAAGGGCTAGGGCTCGTGGGCTATGTTGCCAACTCAAAACAAGTGAAAAAGATTGGGCCCATTTGGCAAAATTTGATGTTTTAGGCATAGTTGACTTTTGGCAATTTTTCAAAAAGGGTCAACTTCACCAATGCATAACTTCCTCAATTTTGACTCTTTGAATGTGTTCTTGGACTTTTTAGAAAGCTTGAGATGTACTCTAAGAAACACTTTTGGTCTCATATCAATTTGATATTTCATGCTCATGTATGAAGCTTTGACAAAAAAAGGTGTTTTTGTTGACTTTTCAAAATGACCTATAATGTCCAAATTCATAACTTCTTGTGAGTGCATATTTTGAACTTGGGAGATGAAGATGGGTTGTAGAGAATTGCATCCTCTTAAAAATGAGCTTTTGATGGGTCATTTCTCATAAAGTATGAGAATGTTATGCTTGGTCAAAGTTGAGTTGACTTTTCCTACAAAACCCTAATTTAGCAACTTTTGGTTCTTGGTGAATTATGAGCAATCCTTGATGAATCATGATCAACCCTTGATCAAATGATGAAATATACTTCAAAATAAGGATGTTGACCAAAAATCTTGAAGTTTGACTGTATGTGAGCCACAGTTAACTTTTGCCCTAGCCCAGTCGATTTTCAGGCCTTTGAGCAATTGACTGAGCAAACTTCCTATGCAAGGCTTGAAACTTGACATGGATGATATTGATAACATATTAATACATTGGTGATAATTTGGGATCCCTTGGACTCAAGTATCTTGATGCAACATGAAACCCTAATTTGAGGTAGACTGCCTTAGGAGAGAGCTTGTCTGGCCAACCCTTGGACTACCTTGAGCAACTTGGGGATCTTTCTTGAAATGTTTTGAGAGATATGGGAGGGCAAATTTTGGGGTACAACAACTGCCCCTGTTCAATCTTCTTAAACCTGAGGATGTAGATTGGCTTTCGTGCCTTTCGTGATCCGAGGGTGGAAGATGATTGCACACTAGAGTGCCCAGAAATTTTCACTCGCATGAAGTGGTAATTGTCTTGTGATGTCAGGAATGGGCTTAAAAATTACATTTTGAAATTGCTGACGAGGGGATGGGCTTAAGATTCCATCTGAAGGAGTGTCGATCGCATAAGAGATTCCTTAGCGAGAGCTTGTATACCTGTCATTGAGGAAGATTCCGCTGGGGAGGGCTGATCTTTGTTGATAGAAGTAGAATCTTAGGAGCTTAGGTCGTCCGTTATTCTGCTGGTGAGTCATCTCTGTTTGAATTTTAGGAACTTCGGTCATATGTTATTCTACCGAGGAATCATCTCTGTTGAATTTTAGGAACTTCGGTCGTCCGTATTCTATTGAGGAAACATCTCTGTTGAATTTTAGGAACTTCGATCGTCCGTATTCTACTTAGGAACAATCTCTGTTGAATTTTAGGAACTTTGGTGGTCCGTATTCTACTGAGGAACCATCTCTATTGAATTTTAAGAACTTCAGTCGTCCGTATTCTACTGAGGAACCATCTCTATTGAATTTTAGGAACTCCGTTCGTCCGTATTCTACTGAGGAATCATCTTTGTTGAATTTTAGGAACTTCGGTCGTCCGTATTCTACTGAGGAACCATCTCTGTTGAATTTTAGGAACTTCGGTCGTCCGTATTCTACTGAGGAACCATCTCTGTTGAATTTTAGGAACTTCAATCGTCCACATTCTACTGAGGAATCATATCCTTTGAATTTTAGGAACTTAGGTCGTCTGTATTCTACTGAGGAATCATCTCTGTTGAATTTTAGGAACTTAGGTCGTCCGTATTATACTGAGGAATCATCTCTGTTGAATTTTAGGAACTTCGATCGTCCGTATTCTACTGAGGAATCATCTCTGTTGAAGAGGAAAGTTGAGAATGAACTACTATCTAGTCATGGTCCAGGCTTCATAGTGATAAGACTGACTGCTATCTGGTCGTAATCTAGGCTTTACAGTGACTTACTGGGGATTAAACTATTATCCAGTCGTACCCGGGCTTCACAGCTTGAGTGTATCCTTCCTGAAAGGTAAAGGTTAGCTGTATGTAATGCATGATATGTATCAAGAAATGATGTTCTCAAAATAAATGAGATTGTGTTTGTATGATGCGTATATGCATGTGTCATGATGTATGGAAATGTGATGTTTTTAGCTGGGGAAAATAAATCCCGGATTGCTGCTGGAGAAAAGAGTTGAATTCTTCGTTTCCGCTGGGGATAGTGAATGAAGATGATTGTGAGAATAAATCTGCAGGAGAGGATAACTCCTCTGGGGAATAAACTGATGAGGAAGTGACTCTGTGGGGAGGACACATTCTGCTAGAGGACCTGTTGATTTGGAGAAATAACCTCGGCTGGGGATGAATAATCATTATAGGCGATGATGAACTCTATTGGGGATTGAGTTTCTGTTTGTAAAAGGAATGAACTCTGCTGGGGATGATTTTCCAGTTGCGAATTCACTGGGAATTATCTTTTAGACTTTACTGGGGACAATCTTCCAGACTCCACTGGGGATAATCTTCCAGGCTCCACTGGGGATAGTCCTTTAGACTCCACTGGGGATAATCTTTTAGACTCTATTGGGGACAATCTTCCAGACTCCACTGGGGATAATCTTCCAGACTCCACTGGGGATAGTCCTCCAGACTCCACTGGGGATAATCTTTTAGTGCGGGCAATAGATAAACTCTGCTTGGGGAGAATCTTGCTGATTCATTTGCGGTTGCGATCCTCAACTGGGGAGAATGGTGTCCTGTTCGGGACCGCTAATATCACTGTCTTTTTCTTACTCTGCGGGGAGTGAACGTACCATAACCATATTCTTCAGCTAGGTTTATCCCTTTACCTGGTGGACAGAGCAACTGCATGGTTTAGACATTTCTTGTCTGCCCCAGTTTCTGATATTACGAGTAATTGTCTTTTGTTTCGCATGTAAATATTTATGAGCAACAATTAATGTGAAATACATATATCAAAAATGAACATTGGACGTTCTTGCAAAACAAAACAGAAAAAGGAAAGCAACTTGAATTTTTTTGTTGTGAGAATGAATTGTATTGACTTTGAAGTTGGCCTGTAAATAGGCGTTTTTGTACAAGAGGCTGACGTCCCAGTAAGAGAACACCGCCGAAAAAATAGAATTTGTACAATTTGTGAAAAGTAAAGAAAAACAGTTATATGAATAATCCCACTGAGTTTCAACTCTACTATTGCCTTTATATCTTTGAGCATCTCATCACTTTGCTACTTGGTTGAAGGTAGATCAGATTGATTGGTGCCGTCCGAGCTTGATAGTCGATACTGTAGTATGGTTGCAAGGTGATCCAATGAGACATAGTGTTACGCTTTGATCCCGAATTTTTGCCAGGACCGCCCTTTCGGTTTTTCAGTCCACCAGGATACCCTTTTTTGCCCAAGCCTCCTTTTCAGGTTTTCGACTAGTCGGGTGTACAGTTTTTCTTTCATTTTCATCCCTTATTTTTGCCTGAACCCTTTTGGTTCTCCGGGAAGCCCTTATTTTTGCCTAGGCCAGTCGACCTAGCGGGTCTTTGATTATGCGTAGTATCTTTTCACTATGTCTGTATTGACGGATGAAGAAGGTCGTCACCATCCATGGTGGTTAGAATCATGGCTCCTCCTGAGAAAATGTTCTTAACCATAAATGGCCCTTCGTATGTAGGGGTCCATTTGCCCCTGGGATCACCTTGCGGGAGTATGATGCGTTTGATCACTAGATCCCTGACTTGATACTCTTGTCGTTTGACTTTCTTATTAAAGGCCATGATCATCCGCTTTTGATACGTCTGACCATGACAAATAGCAGTAAGTCTCTTTCCGTCTATTAAGTTCAGCTGATCAAGCCTGGTCTGGATCCAATCGTCCTTGCTCAAACCTGCGTCCTTCATAATCCGAAGAGAGGGTATCTGATCCTCAATGGGTAAGACTGCCTCCATGCCATATACCAAAGAGTAGGGTGTTTCCCCTGTTGACGTCCGCGCTGAGGTGATGTACCCATGAAGAGCAAATGGTAACATCTCGTGCCAATCTTTGTATGTCACCGTCATCTTCTACACAATCTTCTTGATTTTCTTATTAGCCACTTCAACAGCCCCATTCATCTTCGTCCGGTAAGGAGAAGAGTTATGATGTTGTATCTTGAATTGCTTGCAGAGCTTGGTGATCATCGTATTGTTGAGATTTGTACCATTGTCTGTAATAATCTTCTCTGGTACACTGTATCGACATATCAGATTGTGCCGAATAAACCATGCCACGACGTTCTTGGTTACAATAGCAAATGAAGATGCTTCAACCCACTTTGTAAAGTAATCAATAGCTACCAGGATGAAACGATGCCCGTTGGACGCAGTAGGTCTGATCTCGTCGATCATGTCGATGCCCCACATTGCAAAAGGCCAAGGAGCTGTCAAGACATTCAGAGGAACTGGAGGTATGTGCAACTTATCAGCATAGACTTGGAATTTGTGACATGTCCAAGAATGTTGATAACAGTGGGCTTCTATGGTGGACCAATAATATCTTGCCCGTAGGATCTTCTTTTCCATGGTGTGTCCACTGGAATGAGTTCTGAAAGTACCTTCATGTAACTCAGCCATGATTCTTTCTGCCTCGCTCTTATCCACACATCGCAATAAGGTTGAATCATGATTATGTTTGTAAAGGATACCATTACTGATGAAGAACTTCACCGTGAAACTCCTCAGCAGAGTCGCCAGTTCTATGATACGGTGGCCAGAACTGGGACTATTTTTTAGGAATGCTGGTTTGCGTTTTACGTTTGTGTTCGCAAAATGTCGCGGTAAGCAAGAGTCGCCACCGTCTTTTATTTTATCCAACAGGAAAGGAAAAAAGCACAGAAAAATTCCTTTTTCGAGATATTTCTGAGTACGGGGGGTAGATTATAGAAAGGGAAGGTATTAGCACCCTTTCTATCCGTAGTTATCTACGGGCTCTTAGTTACCTGCTCATAATTTTCAAAATTGCTTCTCTGTGTGCTTGTGTGATTTGAAAAGTTTTTGTTTTGACTTCGATTTAACTCTTTCTTCTGTCTTCAAGAGTGTAATGAAGTGTTTTTGAAAACTTTGTTTGTAAAGGAGTGTAAGTGTGAAAAAAAGTTTGTTTTGATTGAGCAAGTACTTAAGAACTAATCTACCTACTCGAAAAAAGAATTGTTCTATGTTTTGTTTCCTTTAGACAGCGCTATCCCACTATTAGTGAGTAGGTAGCACCGTCGTTGGAGTTTTGAGGGTCAATTCGAAAGGGACGTACGGTCACTAAAGCAATGTTAGGATGTCTTAGTAATAACCCTAATGTCTTAGATCAATTATCCGAGGCAACAATATCCGAGGCAACATTTCCGAGGCAACTTTGATCTTTGGATAAAAGGATGACCACTAAAGCATCCTATACTCAATGACCATTTACCGAAGGCAACCAAGTGGTAGTGTACCCTAGTAGTGCGCATGTGTGAGTGATTCAATTTCAGATTATTTATCTTTGCACATGTTAGGGTTATCTAACTGTTTTAAAGTTTTTCACACAATCTTGTCATGCATCCTAATATCATACATCTAACAGTTAAATATTTGCGGAATTTAAAATGCAGAAATAAAACTACGCTATTACAAGGCTTCGGGTATTTACATAGCCAAAAACAAACCCTTGAAAATTAAAGCGGTAAATGAAAATAAAGTCCTAATTTAAACTATTACAACCTCGTGAGCAGTTACAATAATGGGATAAAAATAAAAACAAAAGCGCGCGCGAAGAAAATTAGATCGGGAAGGAATTAGGGTTTTGACCCTTCTATCCTAATGAAAAGAAAAATTGTTTTTTGTTGTTTTTTAATTATTTTTAAGAAAAAAGATTAGGTTTTAAAATTAAATATACAAATAATTAGTTTAATTAAATTAATTAATAAAAATAATTACATGACCTATTTTTTATGTTTTGGTTATTTTTTAGGAAAAGAAAATAAAATTAAGTTAGAAGTAAAAACCTAATTGCTCTAATTATTTTAATTTATTTACAAAAGGAATTAAAGTTGTCTAAAATTAAAATCTAATTAAATTATTTAATATTTTGTATAAAAAATAAAATCTAAACCTAATTTGTGGAAGTTATTATTTTTATGATTTTTGATAAAAATAAAATAATTAATTTGTTAGAAAAATAAAATTAATTAATTAATTAAAATAAAATATAAAAAGAAAAAGGGATGAGGAATTGGGCCTGCAAAAGCAATTTGGAGGGTGAAAAAAGCCAAATCTGGGCCCAAGAAGAATGAGGTCCACATTGACTTGCATGATCATGTGCTTTGTGTTGACTAGACTTCATGATGCACCTTCAAATGATGGCCATCAGATTTGGCCATCTGGAGATCTAAGGGCTATATCTTGAGAGTCTATGGTAGTCCCTTAATTTATAAACGCGTTTGATCCTGAAAAGAAAAATAACATAGAGAAATTGGGGGACCTGGGATTCAAACCCAGGTCCTGAAGCTCTTTCCACGCCCTCACTACCACTGCACCACTTGTGTTTTGTTGTACATAAGATTTATAATAATAATAATATGCAAAATAAATGAAATAATAAAATATTTAGCGCGAAATTCAAATGGACGAGTGACGGCTTTCCACGTCTTCGTTCCTTCCTCTCTCTATGGCTAAAAGGTTTGGAAACCTTTACCAACGGACAACGCCCGTCGCTATAGCCCTGCAATTTCTCAAAATAAAATACAAGTGATATAAATGACTACCAAGGCCATGAATGGACTCGTCTGGACTTGCTGAGCACAGTGGTGGGCCTTTCATGGCCCAATTTTGCTTGCACGCAGAAATCCCAAATCCAGCTTGTAAACCCTAATAATGGTGAAACCTCATACAAGCCATGAAAACACAATTAAAGAATACAGAGAGCTTGTAAATGTTCTATGGATCAATAATATATGGTTAATTCATGATAACAATGCCTAAATCGTGCAAACCGAATTAAAAAATTCATGGATGTTGTGGATGACTTACAGCGCTTTTTGGTATTGGAAAGGCTTTGTTCTTGATTGCTTCTGCTTGCCTACACTCCCAGGAATCGATTGGAATGGGCAAAGAGTCTTGAATTGGCCTCGAACAATGAAATTGTGTTTGCACTTTTTCTTGATTTTTTCAAGTTCTGTTCTTGATGGTGCGCCTCCTTCTGACCTAGTTTTGGGTCTGCACCCGTTCTATATGTATCAAGGAATAGATTAGGGTTCCAAAACTGATCTCAATCTTCCTCCATCAATGAATTTGATTTTGATTTGATTCTCTTGAATATCATTCCAAAATTGGCCTAAAATCAATCTTTTTGTCCACCCCAATGCCTTGCACGATTTCAAATACTTGCCAACTTGATTTGTGACCCGAAACAAGTATAAAATCTTGAGTTTTGAATGCTTTATATTTTCTCATGATTTATTTTGATTAAAATTGATTTAATTCAAATAAAAATAAAAATAAATAATAAAAACATGATAATGACAAATGGCAAGAGCTAGGGCTCATGGGCTATGTTTCCAACTCAAAACAAGTGAAAAAGATTGGGCCCATTTGGCAAAATTTGAAGTTTTAGGCGTAGTTGACTTTTGGAAATTTTGCAAAAAGGGTCAACTTCACCAATGCATAACTTCCTCAATTTTGACTCTTTGAAGGTGTTCTTGGACTTTTTAGAAAGCTTGAGATGTCCTATAAGAAACCCTTTTGGTCTCATCTCAATTTGATATTCCATGCTCATAGATGAAGCTTTGACAAAAAATGTGTTTTTGTTGACTTTTCAAAATGACCTATAATGTCCAGATTCATAACTTCTTGTGAGTACATATTTTGAACTTGGGAGATGAATTTGGGTTTTAGAGAATTGCATCCTCTTAAAAATGAGCTTTGGATGGGTCATTTCTCATAAAGTATGAGAAAGTTATGCTTGGTCAAAGTTGAGTTGACTTTTCTTGCAAAACCCTAATTTAGCAACTTTTGGTTCTTGATGAATTATGAGCAATCCTTGATGAATCATGATCAACCCTTGATAGAATGATTAAATATACTTAAAAATGAGGATGTTGACCAAAAACATTGAAGTTTGACTGTATGTGAGCCACAGTTAACTTTTGCCCTAGCATAGTCGATTTTCAGGCCTTTGAGCAATTGACTGAGCAAACTTCCTCTGCAAGGCTTGAAACTTGACATGGATGATCTTGATAACATATTAAGACATTGGTGAGGATTTTGGATCCCTTGGACTCAAGTATCTTGATGCAACATGAAACCCTAATTTGAGGTAGACTGCCTTAGGAGAGAGCTTGGCTGGCCAACCCTTGGACTATCTTGAGCAACTTAGGGATCTTTCTTAAAATGTTTTGAGAGATATGGAAGTGAATGTCTTACTCCAGAATTTCTTAGCAAGCTTAGGACTTCAGGTGTCCCAATTCACAAACTCAGATTAAAGGTTGGTACACCAATAATGCTTATGAGGAATTTGGACCAAAACGATGGTTTGTGTAACGGAACTAGACTAATTGTTACAAGGTTGGCAAATCACGTTATTGAGGCAAAGATCATGTCTGGTAAGAATGTTGGTAACATCTTTTACATCCCTCGAATGTCTATGTCACCTTCCGAGTCACCGTGGCCATTTAAGTTGATTAGGAGACAGTTCCCAATTATTGTGTCGTACGCAATGACAATTAATAAGTCTCAAGGCCAATCACTTGATATAGTTGGATTGTATTTGCCTACTCCTGTATTCAGTCATGGCCAGTTGTATGTAGCTATTTCAAGAGTTACAAGCAAAAGTGGTCTGAAGATCTTAATACATGATAGTATGAATGTATCAACATCTATCACTACAAATGTTGTATACAAAGAAGTTTTCCAATCTCTTTGTTGATCGGTAAGTACATAATAACAAATATTTTCTTTAATATAAATTGTTTCCGTAAATGCTGTCTAATTTTTGCATAATTTATTGTGCGGGTCAAAAAGTTGAAAACATCGTTTCCAAGCTGGTTGCGTTGTATTTGAAGACTCGTGATAGTTTCTTATTTTGAAGAGTCATCACAGTTTCTTATTTTGTTACACAATCATGATTTCAGTTTACATTTTTTAATGTTGTCAAATAAGTTTGATACACTAAATTTGGCCGAATTAGATGAATTTTTATTGAATTACATAAAAAGGAATTTACTGTTACATGACAACGTTAGTTCCACGTTTTATGAATTCTCGACCGGCCCCGTGCGACGGCACGGGTTATCGACTAGTAAAAATATAAAAAGATCTACACGGTTTTTTCATTTCCAGGATGTTTTTCCTCATTCTCACCATGGAAGCGATTTTGAGAAGTGCTTTTTTTCTTCTTCTTTGTTTCTAACCTTTCTCGCAATCATGTTCTCTATCAGTCAAATTCAAGGTACACAACAATGGTGGAACTCGAAAAACACTAACAACAATTAACAAATCACGCGCAGAGAAAGAAGAAATAAGGCTAAACGAAATGGAATATGGAGACAGTTTTGCTTCCGGCGGAGGAAGGAACGATTACGGCGGGGGGAGGCGTGGTATGCTATGATAGTCGCGACGTTTGTGCTCTGGTGGTGGTGGTTGCGGAATTACTAGCGAGCAGTGGCGTTTTCGAGCAACGATTTCGCGTGTTCCCGACGGTTTGTTCATTTCCGGTGAGTTCTTCTTCTTCCTCTTATTCAATTTGATTTTTATGGACTTGTTGTTGTGTTGTTATTTGTTCTTGTTGCCGATTGAAGTTGCTATTAAATACTTTTAAAATGGAAAGCTTTTCATCTTGCACACAAGGTATTTGATAAAAACTCTCAACCAAATTCTTCCTTCTTATTTTTAATTATGGATTTTTATTTTGAACACTTTTCATTTCTGATTTTTGATTGTATTGATTCTTGTTTTGTGGTGGAGAAAAATGGTGATGATTGGTGGAGGTTGAAGGTGATGAAATTGGAAGTGATGAAATGGTGATGGTTGAAGATGATGGAATGAGAGTGGAGGTTGTAGATGATGATGAATGAGGTTTTGGAAATGATTATTCAAGATGAAGATGAGTGAAGAAAAAGTTTGGAGGTGATGCAAATGAAGGAGAAAAGATTGTAGAATGAAGAAGATGGTGAAAGGGAGGTTTGTTGGAGTTGAAATTAGTGAATCCCGCAAGTTGAGGATGATGGTTGTTTTTATAGACTGAATTTGGAGTCAAAAGTTTGTTGGGAATTGGTTAGTAGTTAAGATAAGTTTGTTAGTTGTCAAAAGTTAGTTAGTAGTTAGTTTGAAATGAAATGCACATGTAAATTTTTAGAAACTTGATTAAAAATGTAATTTTGTAAAACTGATGAAATATGAATTTGCAGAATTTGAAATGCAAATGTGAAATGCAAATGTAGAAGCTTGAATAAACATGTGATTTTGTGAAATGCATTGTAAAAATGCAATTTTGATTGTAAAGATGTGAATTTGTAAAACTTGAGATATGAAGGACTTTTCTAGGATTTGTGTTGATATTATTATCATTGTTATTATCATTTTTTCATTATGAAAATAAATGGCTAAGTTAGAAATAACAAGAATGGATCAAAAAATGGAAATAGATGCAAACGAAATAATAAGAACGATTCTCAATGATAAATAGTGCTCGATTAAAATTCGACGGAAACTGACAAACGCGACACCTTACTTAAGCAATAGACAATTGATTAAACTCGCCTGAAATTATGTATTCGCTGATCTAACGCGCGACCAACATTTGACAGTTTCAAAAATCATTTGTGCATAATTTAGGATACGACATTAATATTCTTTTTTCGGTCTGTAGGTTAAGTCAACACATGTCAAAGCCCACTAACACTCACCTACAAGCTGCATTTTGTTAGAACAAGATTTGGTTCTGCAATAATATCTATGAGTTTTAATGATAACAAAGAGTATGATTGTATGAACAATTTTGGTACCCTAATGTTTGTTATTTTGAGTATCTAACAAACATGTTCTGCTTTGATGAATGGTGTGGTCAAAACATTAGAAGAGACAAAGTTCCGCTTCTACGCTACACAAAGTTCTGATGAATGGTAGCAAAACACTCCAGAAGGCTCTAAAGTGTAGGCTTTGATATGAAGTCCAAAGAAATAAAGTCAGATGATTTGAAGATAGAAATTCTAATGAACAAGTCCAGATGTTGAAGACTCATGTTTCTGAAGACAATGTGTTTCAAGAGATCAAGTCAGAAGATCTGAAGACAGAAGTTCTAATGAACAAGTCCAGATGTTGAAGACTTTAGTTTCTTAAAGCAACGGGTTCTCAAGACCAACTGTTGAAGACTCTGAAGACGCAGATATGAAGACTCTAGAGACTTGAAGTTTTGAAGACCCAAGATTCGAGAAAAGGTTCTCAAGACCAAGTGTTGAAGACTCTGAAGACGCGGTTTTGAAGACTCTGAAGACTTGAAGCTCTGATGACTTAAGTGTTATGTTCTCTCTACTAACTGGTGCTCGCAGAAGCTCCTGAAGTACAAAAGAAAAAAAGATAACGTTAATGTGGTACAATATTACATACAATCAAAATGTTTCATTCCACTACCATGAAGGACAGACGCGTCACACGATCTTGTCCCCCACGTGATTCAAGCTGCCAACTTTCTGGAAGTTCCAGAAATACCCTTCAACGGATATATTACTTTATTGGCTATATAAAGGCTTGAAGACAGCTAATTCACGTACATACAAGACTACTCATAAGCTTTCATTTTTCTCTAGTCTATATTCTTGAAACACTGTTTACTAATCCGCTTGTTAAGAAGCATATCTTTTATAAACAAAACTTGATTCAAACTATTGTTTGATTTACCTTAAGGGACCAGTTCGGTCAGAATCCTTAAAAAGTCTAGGACTTGTGTTTCTTAGAGGTTGTTGTTAGTCACTTGCAGTTAGTTTGTGCATTGTAATAATATGTTTGATTATTGGATTAAGACCTTGTTTGATAAGGAGAAATCACCTTGGCAGATGAACTAGACTAGCTTGATAGTTTCCAAGTGAACTAGTATAAACATACCTTGTTCTTTACTTGCTGTTCTTAATTATCGTTATTATCAAGAGTGAAGAAAAACTATTTTTAGTTAAAGGGGATTATTTTTTAAAGAAAAGATTTTGATTTAAAACCCAATTCAAATCCCCCATTTCTTGTATTTTTCACACCTTCAATTGGCATCAGAGCTCCAGTTTTAAGGTGATAAAATTTTTTCATTTTTATCAACACTTAACAGTATTCAGTACCGACCCAGACTGTGTGAAAAACAATGGCTGGAAATGATTACCATCACTGTTGATAATAGGGATAATGATAGAGACCATTATAGTGCAAAACCTCCTATTTTTTATGGAGAAAATTTTGACTATTGGAAGGACAGAATTAAAAGTTAATTTCTGAGATATGACTTAGATCTATGGGATTTGGTAGTTGATGGCTACACTCACCCAATAGATGATACTGGTCAGAAGATTGCAAGAAGTCCAATGACATATGCTCAGAAAAAGGTTTACAAGAATCACTATAAAGCGTGAACTATTATGCTGAGTGTTATTTCTTACAATGAGTATGAGAATATCACAGACAGAGAAACTACAAAATATATTTTTGATTCTCTTCAGATGACTCATGAAGGCAACACTCAAGTTAAGGAGACAAAGGCTCTGGTCCTAATACAAAAATATGAAGCCTTCAAAATAGAAGATGATGAATCTGTGGAAACTATGTTTTCAAGATTCCAGACACTTGTTATGGGACTTAAGATTCTGAACAAAGGATATTCTACTTTACATCATGTCAATAAAATTATCAGAAGTCTGCCTAAGAAGTGGAGACTAATGTTAACTGCTTTGAAGTTGTCAAAGGATCTGAACAACACGAGTCTTGAGGAGCTAATCAATTCTTTAAGAAATCATGAGATAAAGCTTGAGGAATATGAACCTCAGAAGAAAGTTAAATATGTGGCTTTAAAGTCTAAGTCTAGAAAGACAAAGGCTTTTCAAGCTAAAGAAGAATCTGAAGGATCTGAAGAAGTTTCAGATAAAGATGAACTGTCTCTGATTTTCAGAAGGATAAGTCAGATATAGAAACACAGGAAAAGCAAGTTCAGAGGATCAAAGAGAATGAACGGTAGATTTGAATTTACATCTGGTCAAAATAAAACTCTTGTAAAATAGCTTATTTGTTATGAATGCAACGAGCCTGGACATTACAAAAATGAATGCCCAAAGCTCAAGAAAGACAAGAAGCCTAAGAAGGCTTACAAAGTAAAGAAGGGTCTCATGGAAACATGGGATGATTCAGAATCAGAAGATGACGATTCTGATGAAGAGCATGCTAATGTGGCACTCATGGCCAATACCAACACAAATAAAGATATTTTAGAGTGTGAGCTGACAACTGATGATGAGTCAGACTCTGAAGATGAAGCTGAGGTAATTGCTTCTCTCTCTTGTTTTCAACTTTAATCTTGTTTTTTCTAAAATGGTGAGAAAATATCAACTTTTTCTAAGTAAACACAAAACTCTGAAAAAGAAGTTTGTAGTTACTTCTAAGGACCCTACAAAGAATGAGCAAAGCCCTTCTGATTTAAATGAAAAATTATTTGTTTTAGAAAAATCAAAACTTACTCTGAAAAGTAAAGTCTCAAGGTTGGAAGAAGAGATTATCTCTAGCACATTTGTTACTGATGAAGTAATCAGATACGGTAGAGCATTTCGGAACTTCCTTACTAAAGGCATAGATAAAAGCAAGATGACTTCAATGATCTATGGCGTTAGCAGAAACAGAAGTAGAGGCTTGGGATACTCAGGACCATCAAATAAAATTTATAAGACTCTGATTATCAAACCACAACCTCTCTCTGAACATTTTGTGCTTGCTGGCACTGAACTGAAATGTTCTGAACAAGAAGATTTTTATTTAATTAAACCACAATCAGAGACACAAAAAGAAACATCTAAGCCTAAGTATCATGCAAAAATTTTACATGATTATCATGCTGCACAAGTTTCCAAAGGTGTCAGAACCTCTAATACTGCTAACAAGAGAGGACCCAGAAAATAGGTACCTAAGGATAAGATAATCTATGCTACAGATGTCCTTGATGGTGCCACTGAAACACCAATCATGTTACTTGGACAGTGGTTGCTTGCGACACATGATGGGGGAAAGTCATGTGAAGTTTTCAGATTAATGGCTCAGTTCTGTTTAATGGTAAGGGGAGAAACAACACCTACAAAATTTAGTTATCAGATATGAAAAACCAGAATGTAAAATGTCTTTTGTCTGTTAATGAAGTGCAGTGGGCCTGGCACAGACGTCTGGGCCATGTTAGTTTGAGAAAGATATCTCAACTAAATAAGCTTGGATTAGTCAAAGGCTTGCCCAATCTGAAGTATTCTTCATATGCTCTTTGTGAAGCATGTCTGAAAGGCAACTTTTCTAAAACCTCTTTTAAAACTAAAAAGGTTGTTTCTACCTCTAGGCCATTAGAACTTATTCACATTGACTTATTTGGACCAGTGAAAATTTCTTTGTCAATGGAAAGAAATATGGACTTACCATCATTGATGATTACAATAGATGGACATGGGTAAAATTCTTAAGACACGAGGATGAGTCACATTCTGTGTTTTCTTTTTTCTGCTCTCAAGTGCAAAATGAAAAGAATTGCAAAATAGTCAGAGATCATAATTGATCATGGTGGAGAGTTTGAAAACAAATATTTTGAAAAACGTTTTGATTCTTATAGAATATCCCATGATTCATCCTGCCCTAGAACTCCACAACAAAATGGGGCTGTAGAGAGGAAGAATAGGACATTGCAAGAAATGGTTCGAACCATGATCCAAGAGACTGATATGGCTAAGCATTTCTGGGTAGAAGTTGTAAACACACCGTGTTACATTCAGAATAGGATCTCTATAAGACCTATTTTGGGTAAGACTCCCTATGAATGGTGGAAGAATAGAAAGCCCAACATTTCTTATTTCCATCCCTTCGGATGTGTATGTTTTATGTTAAACACTAAAGAGAATCTGGGCAAGTTTGATTCTGAAGCACAAAAGTGCCTGCTGTTAGGGTATTTTGAATGCTCAAAAGGCTACAAAATCTATAAACACTGAATCACGAATTATGGAGGAATCAATTCATGTCAAATTCGGAGATAAGCTTGACTCTGAAAAGTCAAAGCTAGTTGAACAGTTTGCAGATTTGGAGATAACTTTTTCAGAACCTAAGGAGAAGGTTCAAGAAGTCAAAGCACCAGAAGTTCCTAATTCTTATATTTTTGATGCTCTTTCTAATCCCCCAAAACAAAATAAAAGCAGATCTTCATCATCTCATCCTGAAGATTTAATTCTGGGAAACAAAGATGCTCGTGTCAGAACCAGATCAATTTTCAACCTTATGAAGAAATGCTTCTGGGATTGGTGTCTCTAGTTGAGCCAACATCTATTGATGAAGCCCTTCTAGAAAAGGACCGTATTCTAGTAATAGAAGAAGAGCTGAACCAATTCTCAAAGAACGATGTATGGGATCTTGTTCAGAAACCTAAAGGTGTCCACGTCATTGGAACCAGATGGCTGTTTAGAAACAAGCTCAACAAGAAAGGTTAAGTTGTCAGAGAAAAAGGCACGACTGGTTTCATAAGGTTATAGTAAATAAGAAGTAATAGACTATAGAGAAACCTTTGCACTAGTCTCCAGGTTAGAAGCAATTTGTTTATTAGTTTCTTTTTCTGTTAATCATAACATCATCCTTTATCAGATGCATGTTAAGAGTGTATTTCTGAATGGTTATATTTCTAAAGAAGTTTATGTTAAACAACCTCCTGTATTTGAAAACTCTGAGAAATCAGATTATGTTTTTAAACTTAAGAAATCTCTCTATGGTCTAAAGCAACCTCACAGAGCTTGTTATGACATATTTTGACACTACACTTTCCTATAAAACCTTCAGAAATGATATTCTGATTGTTCAAATTTATGTTGATGATATTATTTTTGGTTATGCTAATCCCTCTCTTTGCAAGGAATTTTCTAAGTTAATGCAGGCTGAGTTTGAGATGAGTATGATGGGAGAACTGAAGTTCTTTCTGGGAATTCAAATTGATCAAAAACTAGAAGCTACTTACATCCATCAGAGTAAGTATATAAAGAACTTCTGAAGAAGTTCAACATGATGGAATGCACACCAGTAAAGACTCCAATGCATCCAACATGCATTCTAGATAAATAATAAGTAAGTGGAAAACTTGTCAAAAGTTTTATCGTGGTATGATAGGCTTTCTTCTATATTTAACCACTTCTAGACCTGATATTTTTTTTAGTGTTCATTTATGTGCAAGATTTCAATCTAATCCTAGAGAATCTCATTTAACTGTTATTAAGAGAATCCTGAGGTATTTGAAAGGAATAACTAACCTTGGCTTGATGTATAAGAAAACATCAGAGTATACTCTTTCTAGTTTATGTGATACAGATTACGCTGGAGACAGACTTGAGAGGAAAAGTACTTCTGGGAACTATCAGTTTCTTGGCAAGAATCTGATTTCATGGTCAAGCAAGAGGCAATCCATAATTGCTCTCAACAGCAGAAGCAAAGTACATCTCATCATCAATGTGCAGTACTCAGATGTTGTGGATGAAGAATCAGCTGAAGATTATCATATTTATGAGAGTAACATTCTTATCTTCTGTGATAACACTGCTGCTATTTGTTTAAGTAAAAATCCTGTTTTACACTTTAGGGATAAACACATAGAAATAAAACATCATTTTATCAAATATTATATGCAGAAAGAGATTTTATCTTTAAAATTTATAGATACAGACCATCAATGGGCTGATATTTTTACATAACCCTTAGCTGAAGATATATTTCTTTTTATTCTGAAACATCTTAAAATGGACTATTGTCTAGAGTACGATTTCATCAGAATCAGATGTGTTTAGTCGTAGCCTGAAGAAAATAAGATTCTGATTTAAATAAATAGTACTTTATTTTTATCATAACCTCAGTCATCAGAAGATGTTTTGATCAGAAATGTCTTTGATAAAATGGAAACCTTTTGGTTTTCTAGACTCTAAGGATATTAAATTGTGTGATTTAAATAGATGCATGATTAATGCGTGTAACCCTTGGTTATACCTAGCCATTATACTCTACTTAAGCTATACTTGAGTAGTGCTCTTTTCTTGGAATTTATTAATCATAATTACAGTCATTTATTACTCCGCTTAATTTTCTTGGGTGTCTCAAAGATTGATTACTCTGTAGTAACTCAATTGTTTCAACCGTTGAACTTTCTCTTGACTATTTATATCTTCTATCATATGTAGTCTCTCCTTAAAGCTTAAATCTTTGTCCCCTTTTCAATTATTCTTTCCCCTCCTTTCAGTCTTCCACAAGATTTCTTGCATCCTATGGCCATTCAAATTTCATGGAAATGAAAACCTTCTTGAGGTTATTTATGAGAAACAACCTAATTGAGTGTCTGATGACGGTCTCATCAACAAGCTTATGGAAAGTTAGGGTTGGACAAGGCATGCTTCTATGCTACGAAGTCCCATCTATCCTAATATTGTGAAGAACTCCTGGATTTATGCATCTATTAGCAGTGATAGAAGCTATATTAAATTGAGCATCTTTGGTATTACTTTTGTTATCACTCGCTCCTCCATCACTGAAGCAATTAGGTGTACTCCTAAATCTAACTCCTTTGATCATGGCAGTTTTGAATTCATGGATGTCAATATTTTTCCAACCATTCATGACACTTCCCTTGGGTATGAACCCAACAATCCAGATAATCTAAAACCTCTTGCTAGGATCTGGTTTCAGTTCCTTCTTATAAACCTTCATCCTAGAGCAGAAGATATTGATGATTTATTTCCAAGGGATAAGCATCTTCTCTTCTGCCTTCTTAACGATATTCCAGTCAATCTTTCAGCTATCATCTTCAATCATCTGAAGGAATCAATCTTGGATTCGAGAGACTCTTAAAAATGCTTCATTCCTTATGGGCGTGTCCTATCTGAACTATTTGAATCAACTGATGTAATCAATATTGTTCGAGTAGCTAAGTTCACAAGAGGAAATGTCTTGTTTGATGAGAGTTATGATGTTTTTGAATTTTAAGTCGTGTCCTTTGTATCTTTTGTTTTTCTTCTTTCTGTTGTTTTTCTTCCCTGAATTCAATGAAGTTTCTTTTTCGTCTATCACTTATGTTGTCTTTCTTCTATTTTTATGTTTTTCACACATATTTATCTTTTTGATTATGACAAAAAGGGGGAGAGTAAATAACTAAAAGTAATATTTTGATTCTAATAATAGAATTTTGGAAAACGTCTATGAAAAGAGCTGCTTACATTCTAACCCAGTTAAACTTTTGTTTCTGTTAGAATTGTTTTCTTTTTCAAGAATCATGAACTCTGATTGGAATCAAGTTCTGAAAGTTTTGATAAAAGTTTTTGTCTAAACGTTTGGAATCAGACTCTGAAAAGGTTTAGCTAATAATCAGGCTCTGATTTGAGAATCTGAAAGCTGTCTGAGTGACGCTAAAGTTTTAAGATCTCAAAAACTTGTTTGGCATCAAGAGTCCAAGACTCTCAAGATCTCAATATATGATCTATTGCAACCAGGGGGAGTTTCACTCAAATGGTTTATAATTAGGATATTTGATCTTCATCAAGTCTTTGATTCTGGGGAAGTTTCATAAAAAGGATAATTATTCTTTACCTTTCTTATTATACTTTATCTAATTATATACAAAATTGTGTCATTAAAATACATAGTTTTGTCATCATCAAAAAGGGAGAGATTTTTAGAACAAGATTTGGTTCTGTAATAATATCTCTGAGTTTTTATGATAACAAAGAGTATGCTTGTATGAACAATTTTGGTACCCTAATGTTTGTTATTTTGAGTATCTAACAAACAGGTTCTGCTTCTGATGAATGGCGTGGTCAAAACATTAGAAGAGACAAAGTTCTTCTTATGCGTTACACAAAGTTCTGAAAAACAGTAGCAAAACACTCCAGAAGGCTCTGAAGTGTAGGCTTTGATATGAAGTCCAAATAAACCAAGTCAGAAGATCTGAAGACATAAGTTCTAATGAACAAGTCCAGATGTTGAAGACTCGTGTTTCTGAAGACAACATGTTTCAAGAGATCAAGCCAGAAGACCTGAAGACACAAGTTCTAATGAACAAGTCTAGATGCTGAAGACTTATGTTTCTTAAAGAAACGGGTTCTCAAGACCAAGTGTTGAATACTCTAAAGACACAATTCTAAAGACTCTGAAGACTTGAAGTTCTGAAGACCCAAGGTTCGAGAAAAGGTTCTCAAGACCAAGTGCTGAAGACTCTGAAGATGCAGTTCTGAAGACTATGAAGACTTGAAGTTTTGATGACCTAAGTGTTATGTTCTCTCTTCTAACTAATGCTCGCAGAAGCCCCTGAAGTACAGAAGAAAAGAAGATAACATTAATGTGGTACAATAATACATGGTACAATCAAAACATTTCATTCTACTACCATGAAGGACTGACGCATCCCACAATATTGTCCTCCACGTGATTCAAGCTTCCAACTTTCTGGAAGTTCCAGAAATACCCTTCAACAGATATATTATTTTATTGGCTATATAAAGGCTTGAAGACTATGAGAGAAGGTTTCTAATTCACGTACATACAAGACTACTCATAAGCTTTCATTTTTCTATAGTCTATATTCTTGAAACAATGTTTACTAATTCTCTTATCAAGAAGCATATCTTTTGTAAACAAAACTCGACTCAAACTTTTGTTTGATTTACCTTAAGGGACCAATTCGGTCAGAATCCTTAAGAAGTCTAGGACTTGTGTGTCTTATAGGTTGTTATTAGTCACTTGCAGTTAGCTTGTACATTGTAATAATCTATTTTATTATTGGATTAAGACCTTGTTTGATAAGGTGAAATCACCTTGGCGGGTGGACTAGACTAGCTTGATAGTTTTTAAGTGAACTAGTATAAACATACCTTGTTCTTTACTTCTTGTTCTTATTTATCGTTATTTTTAAGAGTGAAGAAAAACTAGTTTTAGTTAAAGGGGATTATTTTTTAAAGAAAAGATTTTGATTTAAAACTCAATTCAAACCCCTCTTTCTTGTGTTTTTCACACCTTCACATTCTACTTCATTTAATACCTAAAAATGATTCACCCATGGGTCTCTTCTTTAAAAAATCCTCAAAATTTAATCTCACTAGATTTACCGACTTAGATTGGGGAGTTATCCCCATCACCAGAAGTTCAAACACATGTTTCAACTTCTTTCTCGGAAACAACCTTATAAGTTAGAAATATAAGAAATAACTAGCGGTCCTGCGTTCTTCCTTGGAAGTTTAATACCCATCCCTTTCTAATACCTCATATGACTCTCAATGGTTACTTTATTTGCTTCAGGACTTCTGCATCTCACATTCTCAACCTGTCACCATTTACTATGAACACATGAGAACCATTCTTATTGCCACTAACCCGGTATTCCATGAATGAAAAAAACACGTAGAAATGGACTTCCATTTTGTTAGGGACAAACTCCTTTCCAAAATCATACACCTAACATTGATCAATACATAAAATCAAGTTACTTATTTATTTACGAAATTTCTTTATCTTGATCCTTTCAATTTCTCTTGTTTACAAAATAGGAATGCTAAACATCCATTCCAGTTTAAGGAAGGGAAATTTTACACTATACCCCTAATTTATCCCATACCCCAACAATTTTGTGAATATTCCAAATTTACCCTTTTTTAATTTCACTTTAATCTTTTAATTTTTATCATTCGTCTAAGTCATCTGGAAGTGCCAATTGTGTACCCACTCATACGAATCAGATAACATGCATTGAAGAATTTCGACATGTTATGTTTATAAATTGGATAACCTTGCTAAATGAAAATCGGTTCAACTCTTGCAGACTTCAGATAACATGCTATGTAGTAATCCTCTTCAAAAATGTCAACCAGATAACTTCTCTCTTTGTTTTTCGGTTGATTCATTTTTTAACCGGATAACATCCATCCAAGTCTTTCGGTGATGATTTTTTACCAACCAAATTTCTTTATTATAAGTATTTTGGTATGCATTATTTTAATTATTTATGTTTTATTGATTTTTTTATATATTTAACAAGTATGAATAGTCCTTTGATGATATGCGATAAAAACCAGACATGCGTAGATACCACTGATATATTTTCAACTACACAAAAAATTGCCATACGAGAAGAGGCAACAAGGTGGATTAGGGAGGTTAGAATCAGGAATAAAGTGATGTTATAATAACTTGTTTAGATACCAAGAAGTAATTGTTAGAACAAAGTTTGAATCTACTACCCTATATTTAAGTTTTGATGATAACAAAGTGAAAAGATATATTATTTATAAGATTCATGTATGAACTATCTGCTGCCTAAAATTACTATGTTCTGACTTGCAGATACTTTGATTGATATAAGCAAGATCACACCTATTCAGCATCAGAATTTGGTTTCAGACATCAGCATCAGAAGTTGTCATATCAGAATGTCAGAATCAGATGATCAACTCACTTATATGCTGAAGCCTGATGAACATGACTGCGCTCAACACTCTGATAAAGAAACACAACAGTTCATCAACAGCTAAGCAGAGTCAGAATGAGCCAAGCCAGAACTTGCATTAAGTAAGCAACGGTACTGTGCATTGAAATCAAATTAATACCAACGGCCTCATTCCAGACAAGATATGCTCGATAAGGAAAGTTTGTTAATAGCATTTAATCAAGAATATTGCATCCAACGTTCAACATCTCAGTGCTATATAAACAAGACTTTGAAGATTGAAATGGCTAATGCTCTCCAAATCTCTACACGCATAAAAGCTGATCAAAATCTTCTTTCTCTCAGTTTTGCTAAACACTACACATTCTGATATTCTATCATTGTTTAGCAATCTAGTTTCTAAGCTTTAATTTGTGTATACATCACAGTTGTGATACAGTTTTGTAGAAAACATTCACACACTTAGATTTGATTTCTCTGTAAGAAAGTGTTTTCTTGACAAACCGGGTTGTGGTTTGGATCAAGAAGGCTTTAGCAGTTGTTAAAGCAGTCTGTAATATTCAGTTGAATATAGTGGATTAAGACCTCGTTGGAGAGAGGCGAAATCACCTTGACGGGTGGACTGGAGTAGTTTGAGATCAAACGAACCAGGATAAAAATATCTTGTTCATTGCATTAGATTTCAGTTTTACAATTCAACCCCCCCTTCTTGTGTTTTTCACTACTTCAATTGGCATCAGAGCGCCTGGTTCTGAGCTAAAACACTTAACCGTGTCAGTACAAGATCCAGCGTCAGAAAAACACAATGGCAGGAAACAATTCTCACATCAGCAATGACAATAATGAGGACAGAGACAGATTCAGCGGCAAACCTCCAGTCTTTGATGGAGAAAACTTTGATTACTGGAAAGACAGAATTGAAAGCTTCTTTCTGGCACATGATGCTGATCTGTGGGATATGGTGACAGATGGATACACGCACCCTGTGAATGCAAGCGGTCAGAAGATTGATAGAAAAACAATGTCTGATCAACAAAAGCGTGACTTCAAGAATCACCACAAGGCCAGAACCATCCTTCTCAGCGCCATCTCCTATACTGAGTATGAAAAGATCTCCAATAGAGACACAAAAAAGAATATTTTTGACTCACTCAGAATGACGCATGAGGGAAACGTTCAGGTCAAAGAAACAAAAGCTCTGGCGCTCATTCAGAAGTATGAGGCGTTCAAAATGGAAGAATCTGAATCCATTGAAACCATGTTCTCTAGATTCCAGATTCTGGTAGCTGGTCTCAAGGTTCTGGACAAAGGATACTCTACTGCTGACCATGTCAAGAAAATCATCAGAAGTTTACCCAAGCAGTGGAGACCTATGGTTACAGCTCTGAAGCTAGCTAAAGATCTCAACAAAATCACTCTGGAGGAACTTATCAGCTCCCTCAGAAGTCATGAGATAGAGCTAGAAGCTGATGAGCCTCAGAAGCAAGGTAAGCCTTTAGCATTAAAATCTAACACAAAATTTGAGTCTAAAGTTTTGCAGGCAGTTGAAGAAACATCTGATGGATCCTCATCAGAAGAAGACGAACTCTCTCTCCTTTCCAGAAGAGTAAATCAACTGTGGAAGCAAAGACAAAGAAAGTTCAGGAATCCCAGAAGATCTGATCAGAACGAGTCTTCGTCCAGATACAGAAGGACAGATTCTTCCTCTGGATACAGAAGATCTGAAGGCTCCTCCAGTAGCAAAAAGCCAAACACCAAGGACATCATCTGCTATGAGTGCAATGAGCAAGGACACTATAAGAGTGACTGCCCAAAGCTTCAGAGGGAAAAGCCCAAAAAGAAGTTTGGAAGAGAGAAGAAGAAAAGTCTCATGGCTACATGGGATGACTCTGACTCGTCTGAAGCTGACTCAGAATCAGATGATGAGAGGGCAAACATAGCTCTCATGGCTAACATCTCAGAAGATAGTGAAGCTTCTGAATCAGACTCAGAATCAGATACTGAAGAGGTATTTCCTAACTTTGCTGTTAACTTTACAAAGGCTGAACTTGCTGAAAGCCTTAATGAGATTCTGGAACGTTATCAGCAAATTAGAGCTAAATTCAGAGACCTGAAAAGGAATCTTGAATCTGACTCTAATAAGACTGAGAGTCTCAAATTGGAAAATTCTGAGCTAAGAAATAAGATTTCAAAATTAGAAAACACTTTACAAAACTCTCAGAAGGAACCAATTTCTGAAACTCCCAGCAACGCTGATAAGATCATCAAGGAGTATGATCACAGTTTCCAGAAGGTCCTAGCTAAAAGCATAGATAGAAGCAAAATGGCTTCAATGATCTATGGAGTTAGCAGAAATGGCAGGAAAGGAATAGGATACCAAGGTAAGGTTCCTACACCAAAGAATGTCATGGACTTAACCATTAAACACACTCCTCTGAATTCACATTTTGTATATGGTCACACACATGATATTAAATACACTAGCAGTAAGCACTCTGTGAAACCAAAATTCAACCAGAGTTTTGGTAAAACTAACAAATCAGGACCCAAGAAAATCTGGGTACCTAAGGATAAAATAATACATGTTGCAGATATCTTTAGCAGCAAGTCAGAAACACCAGTCATGGTACCTGGACTCTGGCTGCTCACGACACATGACGGGAAGAAGGCATATGTTCCAAAGCCTGGAACTTAAGCCTGGAGGCCACGTTGGATTTGGAGGCAATCAGAGGGGAAAGATAATTGGCTCTGGAACTGTAGATAATGGAAATCTTCCCTCTATTAATAATGTTCTGCTAGTAGATGGATTGATGCATAATCTGTTATCCATAAGTCAATTAAGTGATAACGGTTATGATATAATCTTTAATCAAAAATCATGTAAAGCTGTTAGTCAGAAAGATGGGACTATCCTGTTTAATGGTAAGAGGAAAAACAACATTTACAAAATCAAACTTTCTGAACTAAAAAGTCAGAATGTAAAATGCCTTCTGTCTGTTAACAACGAGCAATGGATCTGGCACAGAAGATTGGGGCATGTTAGTATGAGAAGAATATCTCAGATTAACAAACTCAATCTAGTCAGAGGACTTCCTAATTTGAAGTTCAATTCAGATGCTCTGTGTAAAGCATGTCAGAAAGGCAAATTTGCAAAACCTTCTTTTAAATCCAAAAATGTTGTTTCTACCTCTAAGCCATTAGAACTTCTGCACATTGACTTATTTGGACCAGTTAAAACTGCTTCAGTCAGTGGTAAGAAGTATGGGTTAGTAATCGTAGATGACTATAGCAGATGGACATGGGTAAAGTTCTTAAGACACAAGGACGAGTCACACTCTGTGTTTGTTACCTTCTGTAACCAAGTTCAGAATGAAAAGGATCTTAGAATCGTTAAAGTCAGAAGTGATCATGGTGGAGAATTTGAAAACAAAGATTTTGAGTCATTCTTTAATGACAGAGGCATTATGCATGATTTCTCTTGTCCTAGAACTCCCCAACAAAATGGAGTTGTAGAACGAAAGAACAGAACATTGCAAGAAATGGCCAGAACCATGATCAATGAGACAAACGTTGCTAAGACCTTCTGGGCAGAGGCAATAAACACAGCGTGCTACATTCAGAATAGAATCTCAATAAGACCTATTCTGGAAAAGACTCCATATGAATTGTGGAAGAACAGAAAGCCTAACATTTCATATTTTCATCCATTTGGATGTACTTGCTTTATATTAAATACAAAGAATTATTTGAACAAGTTTGACTCTAAAGCACAGAAGTGTATTATGTTAGGATACTCTGAACGCTCAAGAGGGTACAGAGTATACAATACATAAACACAGATTGTGGAAGAATCAATCAGTGTTCGTTTTGATGATAAGCTTGACTCTGAAAAGTCAAAGCAGAATGAAGTTTTTGCAGGTATAGAAATTGAATTTACAGGTTCTGAAGACAAGTCATCAGAAGCTCTCAACACAGACATTCCTTCAACATCTGAAAGGAGCACTGCTAGCAATCCTACAGCAGCTTCTGATCAACCTCAGAAGAGATTACCCAGAAGCAGCTTGGATCACCCAGAAGAGACTATCTTAGGAAGAAAGGAAGATCCAATCAGAATAAGAGCAAGCTTCAGAAACTCTGAAGAAACTCTTATGGGACTTGTGTCTCTGATTGAACCTTCTTCTATTGATGAAGCACTTCTGGATAATGACTGGATTCTGGCAATGCAAGAAGAGCTAAATCAATTCACCAGAAACGACGTATGGGATCTCGTTCCCAGACCAAAAGGATTCAACGTCATTGGAACAAGATGGGTGTTCAGAAACAAGCTAAATGAACAAGGTGAAGTCATCAGAAACAAGGCACGACTGGTTGCACAAGGTTATAGTCAGCAATAGGGGATAGACTATACAGAAACCTTTGCCCCAGTCGCCAGGTTAGAATCTATCAGACTTTTAATTTCATTTGCTGTTAATAGAGGCATCACTCTGTATCAGATGGATGTCAAAAGTGCATTCTTAAATGGTTATATAGAAGAAGAAGTCTATGTACACCAACCCCCTGGTTTTGAAAATACAAAACATCCAGAACATGTTTTCAAACTAAAGAAGTCACTATATGGTCTGAAACAAGCTCCCAGAGCTTGGTATGAAAGGCTAAGTAACTTTCTGTTAGAAAATGAATTCACCAAAGGGAAAGTGGACACTACTCTATTCTGTAAATCAGCTAAGAATGACATCTTAGTCTGTCAAATTTATGTTGATGATATTATTTTTGGTTCTACTAATCCTTCTCTTGGAAGAAAATTTGCTAAGTGTATGCAGGCAGAATTTGAGATGAGCCTCATGGGGGAACTGAAATTCTTTCTAGGAATTCAGATCAATCAAACTCCAGAGTGAACTTACATTCATCAGAGCAAATACATCAGAGATCTTCTGAAGAAATTTGACCTCTCAGAATGTAAGCCATCAAAGATTCCAATGCATCCCACGTGCATTCTGGAAAGAGAAGAGGTAAGCAAAAATGTAGAACAGAAAGTCTACAGAGGTATGATTGGTTCTCTCCTCTATCTGACTGCTTCAAGACCTAACATATTATTCAGTGTTTGTATATGTGCTAGATTCCAATCAGATCCTAGAGAATCTCACTTAACAGCTGTTAAGCGAATTTTCAAGTATCTGAAAGGTACTACTAATCTGGGTTTGTTTTATAGAAAATCTAGTGATTACAGCTTAGTAGGCTACTGCGATGCTGATTTTGCTGGAGACAGAGTGGAACGTAAAAGTACTTCTGGAAGCTGCCAGTTTCTGGGAGAAAATCTGATCTCTTGGTCCAGCAAAAGGCAATCAACAATTGCACTATCAACAGCAGAAGCTGAGTACATAGCAGCAGCAGGATGTAGCACACAAATGCTCTGGATGAAAAGTCAGCTTGAAGACTTCCAGATTTTTGAGAGTAACATTCCTATACTCTGTGATAATACTTCTGCTATTTGCTTAAGTAAGAATCCCATTTTACATTCTAGAGCTAAACATATAGAAATAAAACATCACTTCATTAGGGACTATATTCAGAAAGGTATTTTGAACTTAAAATTTATAGATACAGACCATCAATGGGCTGATATCTTTACTAAACCCCTTTCAGAAGATAGGTTTAATTTCATTCTGAAACATCTCAGCATGAAAATCTGTCCAGAGTGAAAATGTTTTAATTCCATATATTTACCTTCAGAATGTAATTGTTTTACTGTGAACTTCTGATCAATCTTCTTTCAGAAAGATAGAACATGCAGATTGTATCAGATGCAAGTCTAAAGATCTGAGAGTCTAAGCTCAAAGACAGACGTGCTGATCACTACATCAAACAAGTGTCATCCAATCATCAGCATATCTCTGAAGCAGAACGCGTGCACGCTTCTGAGAAGGCAAAGTGCTGATTGGGTGCATTGAGACACATGTCTGGTAACCGTTTTTAAGTATCTTTCTCAAATCCCCCAAAATCAGCAAGCATTTAATGAAAAGTAATCATTCTTTTAAAATGCAATCATGATTTTTTCTCTTTCTTAAAAACGTTTATCTTTTCAAAATATTTTGAAACTCTATTTAAACACATTAATCTCTCATTCTCATTCTTTACGTTTTCTCACTAATACTCAAGCATTCTCTGCATATTTCTGTGTTCATCTCTTGCAAAAAAAAAAAACCTTTTCTCAGTTTCTTCTCAAAACCTTTTAGCGTGAACATGGCAACCTCCAGCAGTGCTTCTGCAGGTCCTCAGAAGAAAGCATCATCTGAGCAATATCAAGTGCCATTCAGAACACTCCTCACTCCTGTGAAGAATCTTGAAGTGCTTTCTGAATTAATCATTGATTTTGGAAGCTTGAAGGAGAACGGTTTTGACCTAACTGAAGAAGTTAGGGCACAGAAGTGGGAAAGGTATTTTGACAGGTTGGTTGGACCAACATTCCCTATGAAAGTCAAGGAATTCTGGATTCACGCCAAGGCTTCAACGCATCTAGTCACCTCCTTTGTTATGGGGAAGAAGATTGTGATCACTGAGGATCACATTGCAAGGCTAATCGGTTACAGGGGCGGTGGCGTCCGTTGTGTGGACATGGCTGAAAGATATGCTGATGTGGGTGTGATAGCTGCAAGGATTTTCACTCATGGGGTGCCCAGCAGCAAGATCAAAAATCTGAAGGATCATTACAGAGTTTGGGCTAAGATAATTCTGGGGTGCTTCAACCATAGGAAACCAACCAGTTCACCTGATTACATAAATGTGGATCAGTAGTTTCTGATCTACTTTATTGATCAGAAGGTAAAAATCAATCTGGCTCATTTTCTGTTCAACCACCTCAGAACAAGTGTGAAGGAAACCAGGGAAGAAGAAAGAACCAAGAGGGATTGGATACCCTTTGGAAGGTTGATATCAGATATTATGACAGAGAATAGGCTGATAGAGCATCTGATAGAAGCTCAAGAGCTAAGCACCATTGAACCAACAGTTGGGAAACCTCTGACGCAAAGAACATGAAGAAAATGAAGCTGATAGAGAATATCCAGAAGGAACCCAGAGCTACTCATATTGCTGATATCACCAGCAGAAGAGTTCCTCTGAGTGACTTTCCTTTATTTTCTGAGATAGAATCCAAACCAGAGGTGGTTCTCAGATACTTGGATGCGTGCAAGGCAGATGGTACAGATCCAAATCTGATTATCAAAGCTCTGCATCAACCTCAGCAAGAAGTGACTCTGAAGAAGACGAAGAAGAGGAAGGCACCATCAGAAGGATCATCCCAGCAGACACCCAAGAAAAGAGGTAATTTATCTGCTGCTTCTGTTTTAAATTCTTCTACTATTCCAGCATCTATTCCTCCTCAAACCTCTCATAGAATCTCAATTCCCATCCCTACCATAGATGAAACTGTACCAGAAGAGGACCCTTCTGAGGCATTAAAACTCAGAAGACCCAGCACCAAACATCCCAAACCAACAATCTCAACAACATCAGCAATTGACAAAGTGCTGTCTGACATTGATCAACACACTTCTGATCAACCAAACTCTGAACCACAAATTGTCCCTCCTCCACAACCAGAACAACAGCAATCTGATGAAGAACCAGAACAACAACAACAACCACTTTCACCCATTCCAGAAGAACCCCCTATCCCTGAACAATCAGAAATTCCAACAACTTCTCCTCAACCAACAATTCCGTCTCCCTCTCCTCAACCAGAATTTAATCCACCATCACCTCAACCAGAGTTTCATCACTCTGAAACTCCTTCTCCTCAACCATCTGAACCTCATTCACCTCAACCATCACCTCTGGCAATCCAGCTGCCAGGTGGAACAACTATCACCTTGGCACAATTGCCATCCTCATCAGAATCTACACCACCAAATACTCCCAAAACACCACCCAGTCCAATCATAATTTCTGATTCTGAAACTCCCTCTCCAAAACAAATAGCTGCCAAGAAAACCTCCGAAAACCCCAACAGGACTTTCATAGACTTAACCAGTCTTGACCGTCTTGCTGATATGAAACATAAAATAGCCATCCCTAAACCAAAACAACCAGATGTTGGCTCTGGTATTATGAATTTTGAAACAGGTGTGCAGCAATGGATTGCTTCTTTGAAGCAAGTCTGTCCTGGAATGATTGACCCAGCTGCTTCTGATCAGCTCTGGTCACAATTCAGACTTTGGGTACGTGCTGAAGCCCTCAAGTTGCAGGATATCAACTATGAGCAGGCACAACAGAATTTCAGCAAGCTTCTGAATGAAGTTGGAAGTCAGCTTCTGAAAGAAGACGTGCTCCCTCTGATAGTGAACCTTGGTCTGAGAAACAGCAAGCTTCAAAGGTGCAATCAGAAGAAGACAAGACCATTCAAGCTGAAGAAAGTCAAGCAGAAGATGTTGCAGAAAGCTCTCAGAAGCTTCCTGCTTCTAATGCTTCTCAAGCTGCCTTGGACAGACAGACTCTGGAAGAACTAAAGCTGAATGACATGCGTCTGCAGCAGAGGATGGATGAAAACGACCAGAAGATGAAAGAAAGAATGGATGTGCAGGATAGCAAGATTGACACTGTTGTCAGCATGGTGCATAAGCAGAATGAGTCTGTTGATCAGATCAAAGCCATGCTGGAGAACCTGTTCACACGCTTGCCTCCTCAACCTTAGTCTTTTTTTCATTCATGTCTTTTTCATGTTTTCTTTGATTTTCTGATGTACTGTTTGAATATGTTTTGTACTATTTTCATGTTTTGATTCTGAACCTTTTAATATGACTAGTTTTTCTGATCTTAAATTGTTTTAGCACTCACCTACACTTTTTGATTGCTGACAAAAAGGGGGAGAACAAGAATGATATTTTAAACAATAACGGATAACTAGACAGAAATTCTCAAACATTCTAACTCTATTACTTGAAAATGTTTTCTCTGTTTTGCTTAAAGTCAACAGGTACAAGGAAGCTACTGGACACTCTGAAGACTAGAAACTCTGATCACTATGAAGCTCTGATCCGCTCTGATACTCTGATCTAAAGCAAAGCTCTGACAAGAAAAGCTCTGAAGCTATGCTCTGACATGCTGATCTAAAGCTTCTGATAGTCAAAGACTCTGATACTCTGATGTTCAAAGAAAGGCAAAAAGATCTGATCCTGAAGAACACTTGTAATCAAAGGGAAGTAATAAAATCAGGGGGAGTATCTCTCAACTCTGATATCTTTTTACTCCTTATCTTTTTACCTCTTACTCTGATGCATCTTTCTGATACCTTTTCACGTTATTTTCATTTAAAAATATCTAGTTTTTATCATCATCAAAAAGGGGGAGATTGTTAGAACAAAGTTTGAATCTACTACCCTATATTTAAGTTTTGATGATAACAAAGTGAAAAGATATATTATTTATAAGATTCATGTATGAACTATCTGCTGCCTAAAATTACTATGTTCTGACTTGCAGATACTCTGATTGATATAAGCAAGATCACACCTATTCAGCATCAGAATTTGGTTTCAGACATCAGCATCAGAAGTTGCCATATCAGAATGTCAGAATCAGATGATCAACTCACTTATATGCTGAAGCCTGATGAACAAGACTGCGCTCAACACTCTGATAAAGAAACACAACAGTTCATCAGCAGCTAAGCAGAGTCAGAATGAGCCAAGCCAGAACTTGCATTAAGTAAGCAACGGTACTGTGCATTGAAATCAAATTAATACCAACGGCCTCATTCCAGACAAGATCTGCTCGATAAGGAAAGTTTGTTAATAGCATTGAATCAAGAATATTGCATCCAACGTTCAACATCTCAGTGCTATATAAACAAGACTTTGAAGATTGAAATGGCTAATGCTCTCCAAATCTCTACACGCATAAAAGCTGATCAAAATCTTCTTTCTCTCAGTTTTGCTAAACACTACACATTCTGATATTCTATCATTGTTTAGCAATCTAGTTTCTAAGCTTTAATTTGTGTATACATCACAGTTGTGATACAGTTTTGTAGAAAACATTCACACACTTAGATTTGATTTCTCTGTAAGAAAGTGTTTCCTTGACAAACCGGGTTGTGGTTTGGATCAAGAAGGCTTTAGCAGTTGTTAAAGCAGTCTGTAATATTCAGTTGAATATAGTGGATTAAGACCTCGTTGGAGAGAGGCGAAATCACCTTGACGGGTGGACTGGAGTAGTTTGAGATCAAACGAACCAGGATAAAAATATCTTGTTCATTGCATTAGATTTCAGTTTTACAATTCAACCCCCCCTTCTTGTGTTTTTCACTACTTCAGTAATAAAGTGACAAAGTAATATTTGATTGTGATAGATGTGGAAAATATAAAAAAGGAGGTAGTGAAACACAAAGTGCTTATAAGAAATGTGGTTGTCCATTCAAAATTAGGTTAACACCATCAAAAGATGGTTCTGGATGGAAGATTGATGTAAAATGTGGATTATATTGACAGTTGACTTCATGTTATGTTGAATTCATGTTATGTTTTGGATTAAAGCATAAGTCTAAAAACAATAAGTCTAAAAATAATAAGTCTCAAAATAATTCATAAGTCTAAAAGAAGCATCAAAATACACAAGTCTCAAAATAGTAAACAAATTTCATAAGTCTTAGAATACTACATAAGTCTAAAAATAATAATGCACCAATCCTCATCATTAGAATGAGGAATTGGTCCACCTCACGGTACTGGTCCGCCATGACCTACACGCAATGATTGGAATATCTCACTAAACTCATCATTCTTCTTATCTACCTCATGATGTTGTAAATAACGATGAAAATAATGTGAAATAAATGATAATCTTAGATTTGATGGTCATTAGTCATAGACAAGACCTGATACTTCTCTCACCTCTTTCGGGCGTGGTGCAACCAAATGAGGATGTGACACCCTATAGTACCAATCCAAGTAATCATCGATCATATCATATGGGGTGTGTGATACGGTGGGAGAACTGACTTGATTGTTTTGCATTTTATCGCAAATGTTACGGTTAGCAAGAGTCGCCACCGACTTTTCTTTTATCCAAAAGGAAAGGTGAAAAAGCACAGGAAAGACCTTTGAGATTGTTTCTTGAGTTCGGGGGGTAGATTATGAAAAGGGAAGGTATTAGCACCCTTTTCATCTATGGTTTTCCATGGGCTCTTAGTTACTTTCTAGATCACTTGTTTTGTTTGAAAATGTGCTTTGTGTGGTTTTGAAAGTATTTTGAAAAAGAAGCCATTGTTTAGTCAATCTTTGTAATGATTCTCGTTCGTAAGAATGTATACAAAGATGTTTGTCTTTTTGAAAATGTTTTCAAGTTTGTAAGATGTTTTGAAATGTGTGTGTTTGTTTTGAAAATAGAAAGGATATTTGTTTGAAATGGAGCAAGTAACCAAAAGTAATCTACCTACTCAAATGTATTTCTTGTTCATTTTCTTTTCCCTTGACATTGTTGTCTTACCATTAATTTAGTAAGCAACCCTATCTTTGAATGTAAACGAGATGGGCGTGGATCATCGTATAGCCATGATTAGCAATGTTGCAAAGTATCTTAGCATTTTTTGAGGGACTAAGATCATTTTGTAAGGCAACTTTGAATAGCGTCATCGAGGGACTATGATCTTGTGTTTGTTTGTTTTTGCTAAGACACCTCACATGCGTAATATGGCTATTTTTGTACAAGGAAACTAAGTGGAGTAACCCTAGGGGTGCTTGTGTGCAAGTGTGTCATTTTCATGCTTGACTTTGTCTTGGATTAGGGTTTTCTATTTGGTTGATTTTATCTTGCCATACAAACCCTAATTACTAACATGTTATATAAAGCGATAAATTGCGAAATTTAAAGATTACTACGCTATTACAACATTTTGTGGGAGGGGGTATACAATTGATGAATGGGGATTGCAATAATATAAAACTAATTAATTTATTACAACCAAATTGAATTTATACAAGTATTGGAATAAATAATGTACAAAATAAATTAAATATGCAAAGATATGTGAATGCAAAAGAAGATTTTTGTTTTGTTCTTTTTATGTAAAAAAAGTTTTAACTTAAACCTATTAAACAAATCAAGATTAAACTTAAATTAATTAAGGAAGGAAATTATTTTTTAGAAAAGATTTTGATTAAACCCTAATTCTAATTTATTAAAAGGAAATAAATTTCTTTAAGCATTTTTGTATTTTTTGTCTTGAAAAATAATGTATGGTATTTATGAAATATTTTGGTATTTTGTATTAAAAATAATATGGTTAATAAATATGAAGAAAAATAAATATTTAACCTAATTCTATTTTAATTTACAAGTTTATTAAAAAAAGGATAGTATATAACTTAAATAAAAAATAAATATTTTTTATGAGAAAATAAAAATAAAATAAAACAAAATATAATATTTATCATTTTTATATTTTTATAAATTTTTTTATTAAGAAAATATATTTGATAATAATAAAAATAAAACAAATAAATAAAATATTTGGGCCAGGGGTGTTGAAAGCAAATGGAAGGCAGGAAGTTAGCAAAACAACATAGGGCCCAATATGCTGAAGCCCAAGCTGCAAGAGGACAAAAATGAAGCAAAATGTGAGAAAAAAATGCAAAAAGGCAGCGCCAAGGCTTGAACCCATGACCTAGGGCAATCTTGCGCGCTGCCTTGCCACTGGGGTGGCTGTACATCCGTTAGTCTATATGAAAGCAAAAATACATAACATAGAACACTATTCACAAAATTATATCTTGAGATCCAAGTATCTTTAGGAGAAATTGTGTGAAGAAAAGTTGTAGATTTCATGAAGATCTACAACTTTCATGTTAGGAACTTCCTTTGAATCATTTTGTATCATAGTGAAAATTTGGCCTAAAGTTGAGAAAAAATAAGAAATTTTCTATACTTAGAAAATTTTCTAAGTTAGAATTTTTCAATTTTTCAAATCCAAATCTTAAATATTTGGTTTCTTGATGAACAAGTTTCACATTTTGACATGTTTTGATGAATTATGATCCTTGGCACTTGAATTTGACCAAAAAGTCAAAGTTTGACTTTTCAGTATACAATTGACTTCTGATCAGTTGACTAAAAAAATCATCTATCAATCCAATGGATTTGCAATGTTTTGAACCATTTCATTAGGTCAAGATGATGCAATTAAACTCTTGAGATCATTCCTTAAACCAATTGACCATTTGCTAGATCAAAAATAAAAAATTTCCCCTTCTTAGTCAAAACCCTAATTTTGACCATTTTGCCCTTTTGATGATTTGATCAAATTTCTTGGAGAATTATGGTCCAAACTTGATCAAATGATACATATGAGTCTAAGATGTTGATGTGGATAAAAAATTATGAATTTTGACTGAAAATTGGCAACATTTGACTTTTTCCCAATACAATTGATTTTTAGGTCAACTGTCCAATTGACTGATCAAAAATGTGATTCAGAGCCTGAAACTTGACATGAGTAATCTCGGGGGTCCATGATGATCCTTGAAATCCATATGAAGCATTGATAGTCCAAAAATCCTTGTGCAAACTCATACCCTAATTTTGGTCATCAGTGCATGAGGAGGTGTATTGAGCTGGTCAAACCCTAATGCAGTCTTGAGTCAAAGAGATCTTGTAAGAAAATTCTTGATAAGTGAGAGGGCAAATTTTGGGGTACAAAAGTTGCCCATGTTCAATCTTCTTAAACCTGAAGAGTTAGACTGGCGAGTTTGCCATTCGTGACTCGAAGGTAGAAGATGATTGGACACTAGAGTGCCCATAAATTTGCACTCGATGATGTAATGATAGAAGGAGTGGGCTTACAGATGCCATTTAGAGAGGTGACAGAAAGTTGTAGGAGATGGGCTTAAAGATACCATCAAAGGTGATTGTTTAATTGTAATTTGTAAGCTGGAAGAATGAGTATCAGAATGGCGTCCGTGTCTGGAGCGTATCTGTACTGTATCTGAAAGTTGAATCTGAATAAATATCATAATGGAATCCGTGTCTGGAGCGTATTTGTACTGTATTTGAGAGTTGAATGAGTTTCAGGATGGCATCCGCGTCTGGAGCGTATCCGAACTGTATCAAAAGGTTGAATCTGAATGAATATCAGGATGGCATCCGTGTCTGGAGCATATCTGAAATGTATCAAAAGGTTGAATCTGGAATTAATATCATGATGGCATCCGTGTCTGGAGCGTATCTGAACTGTATCTGAGAGTTGACTTTGAATGAGTATCAGGATGGCATCCGTATCTGGAGCGTATCTGAACTGTATCAAAAGGTTGAATCTGAATGAATATCAGGATGGCATCCGTGTCTGGAACATATCTGAATTGTATCAAAAGGTTGAATCTGAAATGAGTATCAGGATGGCATCCATGTCTAGAGCGTATCTGAACTATATCAAAAGGTTGAATCTGAAATGAGTATCAGGATGGCATTCGTGTCTGGAGTGTATCTGAACTGTATCTGAGAGTTGACTTTGAATGAGTATCAGGATGGCATCCGTATCTGGTGCGTATCTGAACTATATCTGAAAATTCTGGACATTGTTAATGATAGTTGTTAATCTTATCCTGAAAAGGGTAAAATGTTAGCTTAAAATGCCCAGTCATGATACGTGCAATGTATACATAATGAGATTATGTTGTATGCATTAGTGTTTATCAATGTTTATGATATATGAATGCGATGTATACGTATGTGAGTTGATTTGCTTCACTGCTGTTTGATTTAGGGAAAATAAATCCCTGACTGCTGTTGGGGATATGTAAGTCTTCACGTCTTGAAGTTGAAGTATTGGTGAGTTTCTTCTGAGAGAAATAAACTTTGTCGTAAGGGCAATGCCATGTACTGCTTGTAAAATCCTATTGGGGAATCCTGAGAAATTTGGCGACTTCTACTGGGGATTAATAATGTGAAACTTTGTTCCGCTGGGGATTTAAATGGCGTACTGTAGGGGATTACTTATGGAATAGCCTAGAGACATTTTCCTATTCTTTTAACCTATCATTAATTGTCTCTTTTAATTTTGTTTATTTGTAAACAGTAATTATGTTCAAATGCATATGTTCAACAATGAATCATTGGACATTTTCGTAAACAAAACACGAGCGTAAAGAAAAGACAAATAACTTTTGCACTTTCAAAGGGACATTTTGTATTGACTTTGAGCAAATGTTTTGTACAAGGGGACGAAAATTCTAGTAAGAAAATGCTGTCATAAAAGAGAGAAAATTTGATACAAAGAAAAATAGCTATGTGTAATAATCCCATGGGGTTTCCATTCTGCTATAGCCTTCGTATCTCTGAGCATCTTGTCTATTTATTTCCTCGTCCGAAAATGACTGAATTGATCAGAACCTCTGAGTTTATCAGTGGAAGCCAAAGGTTGTTTGTAAAGTGATCCAACAGGACATAATCACACGCTTTAATCCCCTAACTTTTTCCTGGACTTCCCTTTTAGGTTTTCAGTCCAACGGGAAACCCTTTTTTGCCCAAGTCGCCCTTTCGGGTTTTCAACTTGCCGGGTATATAGATTTTTTTTGTTTTATCCCTAATTTTTGCCCGAACCTTTTTTGGTTCGTCGGGATGCCCTTGTTTTGCCTAGGTATGTCAACCTAGCGGGTCTCTTATGCGTAGTATCTTTTGACTATGTCCGTGTTTGCAGGGTGTGGCAGGTCGTCGCCATCCATGGTGGTCAAGATCATTGCCCCACCGGAGAAAATGATTTTGATTACAAATGGTCCTTCATAGGTAGGAGTCCATTTGCCCCTGGGATCACCTTGTGGCAATATGATGCGTTTGATCACTAGATCCCCAACTTGATACACTTGGCGTCTGACCTTCTTGTTGAAAGCTTTGATCATCCATTTTTGATACATTTGACCATGGCAAATAGTAGTAAGTCTCATTTCATCAATCAAATTCAGTTGATCAAGTCGAGTCTGGATTCAATCATTTTCGTTCAACCCTGCATCCTTCATAATCCTTAGAGAGGGGATCTGGAACTCGATAGGCAAGACAACTTCCATGCTATAAACCAAAGAATAGGGTGTTGCCCCGGTTGATGTGCGAGTCGTGGTGCGGTACCCTTGGAGAGCGAATGGTAACATCTCATGCCAGTCTTTGTATGTGACTGTCATTTTCTGTATGATCTTTTTAATGTTCTTATTCGCAGCTTCGACAAAACCATTCATCTTTGGCCGATAGGGAGAAGAATTATGATGCTGAATCTTGAATTGCTCGCACAATGCGATGATTATAGTGTTGTTGAGATTTGTACCATTATCAGTGATGATCCTTTCCTGGATACCATATCGGCAAATGAGATTTTGCTTGATGAAGCGGGCCACAACGTTCTTGGTGACAGAAGCAAAGGAAGTTGCCTCTACCCACTTTGTAAAATAATCAATGGCCACTAGGATGAATCGGTGTCCATTGGAGGTTGTCGGCTTAATTTCCCCAATCATATCTATTCCCCACATAGCGAAGGGCCAAGGAGCTGTCAAGACATTCAGAGGAACCGGAGGTACAAGCACCTTGTCAGCATAAATTTGGCACTTATGGCAGGTTCGAGAGTGTTGATAGCAATCTGCTTCCATGGTAGACCAATAATAGCCTGCCCGTAAGATTTTCTTTGCCATCGTATACCCGCTGGAGTGGGTACCAAAAGTGCCTTCATGCAATTCAGCCATGATTCTTTCAGCTTCAACCTTATCTATGCACCGAAGTAACACAAAGTCATGATTGCGTTTGTACAAGATGCCATTACTAAGGAAGAATTTAGCAGAGAATCTCCTTAAGAACTTTTTATCATTGATTGAAGCTCCTTCTGGATATTCTTGAGCCTCGAGAGACCTCTTGACTTCGTGAAACCCAGGCTGGTCCACTACTTCTTCAGTATTAATCTCGTGACAATGTGCTGGTTCATCCATTCGTTCGATGGTGATCTAGGGAGCCTCGTTATCCCAATTAAGTTTAAACATAGATGACGTTGTGGCTAGAGCGTCTGCTAGCTGATTTTCTTCTCGCGGGAAGTGCTCGGAGGTAATCTCCTCAAAATGTGGTAGCAATGTCAAAACATGTTCTTTATAAGGGATAATGTTTGGGTGTTTGGTGTCCCATTCCCCTTTGATCTGACTGATGACCAAGGCTGAGTCTCCGAATACATCCAATGATTTGATCCCCAAGTCTATGGCAGCTCTGAGACCAAAGATGCATGCTTCGTATTCCGCCATGTTGTTCGTACAATTGAAGAAAAGTCTGGAAGTAAAGGGAGTATGACACCCTTCCAGAGATATGAGTCAGCACCGATACCATTACCAAGTGCATTGGATGCTCCATCAAAGAACAGGGTCCATCGGGATCCTTGTTCAGGCTCGTCATATGGCCTGAATTCTTCGCAGTTGTCTAGTGTCATGATGTCTTCATCCAGGAATTCAAACTTCATGGACTGATAGTCTTCTACAGCTTGGTGAGCAAGGTGATCAGCTAGCATACTTCCCTTTATACCTTTCTGGGTAGTATACTGTATGTCGTACTCTGTCAGGATCATCTGCCATCTATCTATTCTCCCAGAAAGAGCAGGCTTCTCGAAGATGTATTTTATCGGACCCATTTTAGATATCAACAAGGTAGTATGAGTCAGCATATACTATCTTAGCCGGCGAGCAACCCATGCCAGAGCGCAGCAAGTTTTCTCGAGCAGTGAATATCTGATTTCACAGTCGATAAACTTTTTTCTCAAGTAGTAAATAGCGTGCTCTTTTCGGCCAGACTCGTCATGCTGCCCCAATACACACCCCATTGAGTTTTCTAAAACAGTCAGATACATAATCAATGGTCTTCCCTCGACTGGTGGCATCAACACAGGAGGCTCTTGCAAGTATTCTTTGATTTTGTCAAAAGCAACTTGGCATTCGTTGATCCATTTGACTACTTGATCTTTCTTCAATAGTTTGAAGATTGGCTCACAAGTAGCTGTCAGGTGAGAGATGAATCTGGCAATATAGTTCAAATGCCCCAAGAATCCTCTGGCTTCCTTCTCAGTACGAGGAGCAGGCATCTCTTGTATTGCTTTAACTTTGGCAGGATCGACCTCAATACCTTTGTTGCTGACAATAAAGCCTAGGAGCTTACCAGACCGTACCTCGAATGTGAACTTGTTTGGATTCAACCTTAGCTTGTACTTCTTCAGTCTCTCAAACAGTTTTTGTAAGTGATCAAGGTGCTCTTCTTCTGTTTGTGATCTGGCTATCATATTGTCCATGTAGACTTCTATTTCATGATGTATCATGTCGTTAAATAAAGCTACCATGGCGCGCTGATAGGTTACCCCAGCATTCTTCAGTCCGAATGGCATCACCTTGTAGCAGAATGTGCCCCACTGTGTGATAAATGTTATTTTCTCCATGTCCTCAGGTGCCATTTTGATTTGGTTGTAACCTGAGAATCCGTCCATGAAAGAAAACACTTTGTGTTGTGCCGTATTGTCAACTAGGATATCAATGTAAGGGAGTGGAAAATCATCTTTAGGGCTCTCCCTATTCAGATCTCGATAATCCACACACATTCGCACTTTGTCGTCCTTTTTGGGCACGAGAACAACATTGACAACCCATTGGGGGTAAGAGGTGTCAGCCAAGAATCCAGCGTTAAATTGCTTCATGACCTCTGCTTTAATCTTTTTTGACATATCAGGCCTTATTCGACGTACCTTTTGCTTTACTGGCGGACAATCTTCTCTTGTAGGCAGACGATGTACCATAATATCTTCATCAAGTCCTGGCATGTCTTCATATGACCAGGCAAAGACTTCGACATAATCGCGCAACAACTGAATCATACACTTCTTGATACTGGGTTCCAGATTGGCACCCACTTTGACCTCTTTTTTTATCTTCTTCGGTACCTAGGTTGATCGTATCCACGGGTTCCTCGTGAGGCTGAATGGTTCTTTCTTCTTGTTGTAGTAGTCTGGCAAGTTCCCCTGGTACTTCACAATCTTCCTCACCTTCGTCTTCGGCTTGGTAGATTAGATTCTCAGAGTCACGAAAGGCCATGGCAGTATCGTTACCCATGGGATCCAGAATGGATGGATACCTGCATTGTGAGTGTGGGTGTGTGTAAGGGTATATCTATCTTTGAAAGGAAATAAAATGTAAAATAAAAAATAATGAGCATAAAAGTTTGAATGCAAAAACGTCCATGATTCATTGATGTCATATGAAGATGAAATAATAACCCTTACAAATGGACCATAATGCCTCGGGTAAGACACAAGGTTTTAAGAGTGCGAAGTGTTTTTAAATATTAAAGATCCAACAAAATGTAAAGATAAATTACTGAGGGATGAAGTGATTGGGATGAAATCTCTGGTCTTCCAATTGCTGAGCCCTCCATTGACAGTCGGAAAGAACCAATCCTCCAGGTTGCAATAATCTTCACCATCTTCTACCGTGTTGACCTCACGGTTACTAATCTTTAAGGGTGGCCCTCCAGCACGGGCACGACGTACAACCTTTTGAGCATTTAAAGTGAAACCTAGGCCAAACATGTCAGACTTATACGGGATATCCGGAAGTTGCCCCTAGATGGTGCATCCACCTTCATCTACTACTGCTTTGGCATCTGTGATACAGTGGGAGAAATGACTTGATGTTTTGCATTTTGTTCGCACTTGTACGGTTAGCAAGAGTCGCCACCGACTTTTCTTTTATCCAAAAGGAAAGGTAAAAAAGCACAGGAAATACCATTCAAGAATTTTCTCGGGTTTGGGGGGTAGATTATGAAAAGGGAAGGTATTAGCACCCTTTTCATCCATGGTTTTCCATGGGCTCTTAGTTACTCGTTTAGATCACTTGCTTTTGTTTGATTGTGTGCTAGTGGTGTGGGTTTTGAAAGTATTTTAGAAAATTTCTTTGTAATGGTTCTCGTCTCTATAAGAACGTCTACAAAGTTTTGTTTCAAAAAATGGTTCAAAGATGTGTTTTTGAATCGTGTTTCAAAAAGTGTTTTGAAAAGAGGTTTTGCAATGGTTCTCGTCTCTATAAGAACGTATACAAAATGTTTTGTTTTTTTGAAAGTGTTTTGAAATAGAGGTGTAGGTGTAAAAGTTTTGTCGTGAGCAAGCGAGTAACTAAGAGCGAATCTATTTACTCGAAAGGTCTTAAGTTGTTCTTTTCTTCTTCCTTTTAATGGTGCTATCTTACCATTGATTTAGTAAGAAGCCCCACCATTGGATGTGAAGGGACAGACGCGGGTCAATTTTACAATCATTGAAGGCAACTTGTGAGACGCTCTAGCAATTTTCGTAAGGGATGAGATCATTTTAATCGAAGGCAACATCGAGGGTCATTGAGGGACTACGATCTTTTTTTATCGAAGGGTCATTGCTAGAGTGTCTCATATTCGAGGGACATGATTGTATTTCCGAGGCAACGAGCGAGGTTACCCTAGAGGTGCGCGTGTGAAAAGTGTGTTGGTTTCAAGTTATTTATTCTTTGATTAGGTCATCTAGCGATTGATTTTTGAATCTTGCCATACATGCCTAGTTACTATACAGTATATGGAAAACAGTAAATTGCGGGAATTGAAATTCTACGCTATTACAAAGTATTCGGGAGTGGGGGTACAATTGTTACAAATGGGGATGAATCAAATGAAATAGCAATGTCCAAATATCAATCAACACAACCAAATCGAATTTTTTATGCGATTTAATATAAAGCTATGACAATTTATGAAAATAAAATCAACAAAGTATGAAATGAAATGTATTTACTTGAAAAGAGAAAAATAAAACCTATTCTAAAAAGAAATTGATTTAAATTAAAAAAACATTATTATTTTGTGTTTTATTAATTATGTAAGTAAATTCAAAGAAAGAAGACCAACTAAGTTAATTTTTTTGATGTTTTTATTAAGTGTAAAAAATTAATAAAAATAAGTTATATGAAAAAAGAAAATGGTAAAAGTTAATTTTTAAGACTTAAATAAAATGTATAAAATGGGTATTCTAAGTTTTAATTAGTAATTTTATTAAAAAAAGGAAACAAATTAACTAAACAAGTGACAAATGGGCTTAAGGGAATTAAAGGTTGAGGCCCAAAAGAGGAATGTTGAAACAAAACAAGGCCAGATGGGGGTGAACTAGCAAACGTGCATGGGCTTTAGGGGTGAATGTAAACACAACAAGGCCCAATGTTCTAACTTTGCATTAGCTGTTTGATTAGGGGGGAAAACGAGAATTAGGGTTTGTGGACCCTTTCGCTCACAGCGGCGCCGCTCTGTCTCTTTCGTTCTCCTTGTTCATCTTCCTATTTTGTTCATCTCTGATCTCTGTTACTATCTCACCATGATTTGCGCCTTTTTGAAAACCCTAAGTTTTAAAATGAATTTGTCTAAGGGGTTCACAATTGGTTTATCTGATCCTCCCTCTACCCTCTGTTGCTGGAGCATCGTCTCTCACGCTTCCTAACCAAGCTCTAAAGATTTTGTTCTTGAAAGGTATGGTTCTGTGGTTATTTAAGCTTTGAACGATTTTGTTATTTGTTTTGTCTTGTTACGTTTTTCTGTGTTAATCGAACTTGTTTATCCATTAAGATGTAGGAAATAGGTTATAAGGAAGGTTAAGAAGCCATGCCTGTTTGGGATTTTTTATGTGAAATGGATGGGAATGGTGAGACGATGATGATGCTCCTTGGTGGAGAGAACTTGTGAGGGAGGAGATGAAGATTGAAGGCGCGCTTCTGGTAACCTTCTTCTGTATTCTGCGTTTGAATGATGGTGATGCTTTCTTTTTCTGGATTTTGTGATTGGATATGTTGTTCTATCAGTTTGAATGGTTCATTGGTTCTGGAATTTGGTTTTTGTGATGATGGTTTTAGTTTGGTGATGTTTGCTGATGATTATGATCTGATGATGTTGGTTATATACTGTGTTTGAGATTTGGAGATGGTGACTATTAGCTTGATGGTTTTTGGCCTTTGCTTACAATTTTGGTTTGATATGTTTCTTTTTGGATTTTGGTTACAATTTGGCTTTTGACAGGTTTGAAAGTTTTGTGAGTTTTGAAAATGGTTTGGCGTTTTTTTGAAGGTTGTTGTTACATTTTGGTTATGGCAAGTTTGCTAAGTTTTGTTTTTTGCAGGTTGTGTTACAGTTTGGTTTGGTATGTCTTGTTGATGGGTTGCAGGTGTGGTTGACTATGTTTTTCTGGCTTTGGACTTGTTGGTTATCAACAGGTTTTTGTTATTGAAAGTTTGACAGGTCTGAGCATTTTTGGCTTATGTTGGTTTTTGAGGTTTCAGATTTTGATAGTTTTTTTGATGGTGGTTGTGACTTGGTTGATTTGAGACTGGTTTTTGATGATGGTTTTTGTGGATTTACTGGTTTATGTTCACAGGTTCTTGGCTGCAGGTTTTAGGTTTTTGGGTTATACAGGTTTTGAAGGTTTGTTTGAGGCCTTTTGGTTTTGAACTGTTTGCTACAGGTTTTGTTTGATGTTTCAGCATGTTTTAGATTTGAGGATGGTTTTACAGTTTGGATGCCTTAACAGTTTTTGGACTTTTTGAGTTAGAAAATGGTTTGATGGATGATGGTTTGAAGGTTGGTTTTATAGTTTTAAGGTTTTTTGGAACTGTGTTTGATATTTGGCTTATGAGTTTTTCCGAGTTTGATAGTTTTCTCTTTATCTTCTGCTTGAGAATTGTGTACTGTTATATTAGTTGCTTTGGTTTGACAGCTTATTCAAAAAGAGGGGGGAAAACAAAGAAATTGAATATTTGCTATCTTGTTCCTTTGGCTTTTTGATGCAGTTTTGTTTTCTAGCAGCTTCTATGCAATTGTGACAGCAGGGCAGCAGGGCTGTGCATCCCTAGGTGGCTTCTTTCCTCTCTTCTCTCTCAATGACCCTAAGAGTCAATTGCTCTTTTGCCTTTTTCTGAAAAGTTTGCAATAAAAATGGAAAATGATGAAAATGCTTATTGAACAAGCCTCTTGCTTGTTGACTTAGTTTATCATATTGCTATATTTTCTTTTTGTTGATGTTGTCTGCTCTATGCTGTTTGTTGTTGCCTCGATTGCATTTTGTTTTTGTTGTTGTTTGGCTCAGTTTGCAATATTTGTTTGGGCAGCTTTGTTTGATTTGTGCTGCCTTCTGTTTGGTGATGTGCTGTTGTTTGGGCCTTTGGCTGCTGTTTGGATAGCTTTGCTTGCATTTCTTGTTTGGACAGTTTGCTTGCATTTCCTATTTCTTCTTTTTGTGAACCAAGAAAAATAATTCTCTTGTGATTTGCAAATAGAGAAAATAAAAATGTGATGAATTAAAAATAGCCTTCTGATTCCAAATTGCAAACTTTAATGATGAACACTTTTTTCTTTTTGAAAATTTTTGCTCATGTCCAATTAATTTGTACTAACTTTTCTTTCTTTCATTTTCATGTGAGCACAACTGGATGGTGGAAAAGTAGGGGAAGCAAGAGACTCTGTGGCAAACATGGAAGCAAAGTAAGCTCAGTCAACCTTAGGCATATATTCATTGTCTTTGTAATTTTGAGAGAAACATTCAACAATTGTACTAATTTATTTTTTTAAATACAATAAGTTATAAAACCTAAAGTATTTAAATAATAAATTGTTTTGTAACAACTTTTGAAATAAATGGAGAAAGTCTTATGAGATATTCTGGTGTCCATTGAAACCCTTTACTGTTGATAACTTGTAATTTTCTCTTTGCATCCTATTTGATTTTTTGAATGCCCAATCAAAACAATTGAAACAAAACGCTCCAATCTGATAACTTAAATTCCAATAATCCTGTAATCTTGCAACTGTATTCCAAACAAACACGCACTGTCCATCCCATTTCCTAAACAAGCAAATGTTTTTTTAAAAGACGCAAATCATCTGGTTAACCTTGAGAACAAACACTGTCTTTTCAGTAAACTTGAGAAAGCATGAAAACATGTGAAAGCCAATTGGATCTTTGAGAATTCATTTCTTTTGAGAATCGCAAGAAAAACCCTAATTGTTGGTTTACTACCACAGGAGAAAATCTGTCTGATCGATTCCTAAGCCAATATTGAATATCTGAGAAACCCTAGGTTTGTGTCTTCTATGAAAAATAGGAGGGAAAATTTTGGGGTACAACAGTTGCCCCTGTTCAATCTTCTTGAACCTGAAGAGTTAGATTGGCGAGCTTTGCCGTTTGTGACTCGAAGGTAAAAGATGATTGGACACTAGAGTGCCCATAAATTTGCGCTTGGCAAAGGTGTAACTGAGGGAATGGGCTTAAAGATGCCATTTGTAGAGTATGTTAAAATCTTGTTGGAGATGGGCTTGTAGATGCCATCCAAGAATGTTTGGTTGTAAATCGACATAATAAGCATCAGAATGGTGTCTGTATTTGGAACGTATCTGAACTGTATTTGTCCTTGAATCTGAATAAGTGACAAAATGACTTCCGTGTATGGAGTGTATATGTACTGTATCTGAATGAGAAGTAGAATGGCTTCCGTGTTTGGATCATATCTATACTGTATCTGAATTTGAAATCTGAATGAGTAACATAATGACTTCTGTGTCTTGAGTGTATCTGTAATGTATCTAAATGAGAGATCTGAATGAGTGACAGAATGACTTCCGTGTCTGGATCTGTACTATATCTGAATGAGAGATCTGAATGAGTGACAGAATGACTTCTGTGTCTGGAGTGTATCTGTACGGTATCTGAATGAGAAATAGAATGGCTTCCGTGTTTGGAGCGTATCTAAACTGTATCAAAATTTGAAATCCGAATGAGTAACAGAATGACTTCCGTGTATGGAGTGTATCTGTAATGTATCTGAATGAGAGATCTGAATGAGTGACAGAATGACTTCCGTGTTTGGAGTGTATATGTACTGTATCTAAAATCTTTGAATATTTATTAAAGATAGTTGTTAATCTTATCCTGAAAAGGGTAAAATGTTAGCTGAAACACAAAGTTTTGTTGCATGAAATGTATGATGCAATAAATGTGTTTTATTCATGTTTATGATATATGAATGTAATGTATGCGCATGTAAGCTAATTTGCTGTATTGCTGAGGAAAATAAATCCTTGACTGCTGTCGGGGAAAATAAATTCTGCTGAGGATTCTGTTGTGAGAGTAGTGCCATATACTTCTTGAGGAATCTGCTTGGGGAATCCAGAGAATTTTAATGACTTCTACTGGGGATTGTTGACGGGAGTCTTTGTTCTGTCGAGAAGAAATAAAAACTCTATGGGGAGAAAGTTTATCCTGTAGTGAAAGCTCTGTGGGGAAAAGCTTAATTCCGCTGGGGAGTTCAGGAGTTTGGGTTGTATGCCAATCTACTGCAGAGTTACCCTTGCTTGGGGAGAAACAAAAGTTAACCGTTATCTGGTTGATTTTCAAGCTTCGAGACCACTTGCTGGGGAAACCTAGAGAAACTGGATGATTTCCGCTGTGGGTTGAAAGTTTGAAGTTTCGGCTCCGCTGGGGATTGGTAGTCAGCAGTCTCAGTTTCGCTGGGGATCTGTAGTTCAAAGCTTTGGCTCCACTGGGGATCTTAATGACGTGTTGTAGGGATTGCTCATGGAATAGCCTAAAGACATTTTCCTAATCTTTCTACCTGTTAGTAATTACTCTTTTTTATCATGTTTATTTGTAAACAGTAATTATGTTCAAATGCATATGTTCATTAATGAATCATTGGACGTTTTTACAAATAAAACACAAGTGTAAATAGAAAGGCAAATAGTTTTCTGTATTTTGAAAGAGATATCTTTGTATTTACTTTGAATAAGTATTTTGTACAAAGGAGACAGACATCCTAGTAAGAGGATGGTGTCATAAAAAATGAGAAAATCTTATACAAAGAAAGATAGCTATGTGTGAAAAAATACCATGGGGTTCCCATTCTGCTATAGCCTTCGTAACTCCGAATATCTTGTCCATTCGTTGCTTCGTCCGAAGATGATTGGATTGATCAGAAGCTCCAAGTTTGTCTGTGAAGAGATTGTCCTTAAAGTGATCCGACGAGACATAGTCATACGCTTTAATTCCCTAACTTTTGCCTGGATCGCCCTTTCGGGTTTTCAGTCCACCGGGAAACCCTTTTTTCCCCAAGTCGCCCTTTCGGGTTTTCAACTTGCCGGGTGTACAGATTTTTTTTGTTTTATCCCAAATTTTTGCCTGAACCGCCCTTTCGGGTTTTCGATTCACCGAGATGCCCTTTTTTTTGCCTAGGTGTGTTAACCTAGCGGGTCTCTTATGCGTAGTATCTTTTAACTATGTCTGTGTTCGCAGGGTGCGGAAGATCGTCGCCATCCATAGTGGTTAAAATCATTGCCCCACCAAAAAATATGTTCTTGATCACAAATGGTCCTTCGTATGTAGGAGTGCATTTCCCCCTGGGATCACTTTGTGGCAAGATGATGTGTTTGATCACAAGATCTCCAACTTGATACACTTGGCGTCTGACTTTCTTGTTGAAAACCTTGATCATCCGCTTTTGATACGTCTGACCATGGAAAACAGCAGTAAGTCTCTTCTCGTCAATTAAGTTTAACTGATTAAGCCAGGTTTGGATCCAATCGTCTTCACTCAAACCAGCATCTTTCATGATTCTCAAGGAGGGAATCTGAACCTCGATAGGTAAAACAGCTTCCATGCCATATACCAAGGAATAGGGTGTTTCCCCAGTTGATGTGCGAGCCGTGGTATGGTACCCGTGGAGAGCAAATGGTAGCATCTTATGCCAGTTCTTGTAGGTGACTGTCATCTTTTGTATGATCTTTTTGATATTTTTATTTGCAGCTTCGACTGCACCATTCATATTTAGCCGATAGGGAGATGAATTGCGGTGTTTAATTTTGAACTACTCGCACATGGCGATGATCAAAGTATTGTTAAGGTTTGTACCTTTATCAGTGATGATCCTTTCGGGGATACCGTACCGATAGATAAGGTTCTGCTTGATGAAGCAGGCGACAACATTCTTAGTAACGGATGTGAAGGAAGCTACTTCGACCCACTTTGTGAAGTAATCAATGGACACCAGAATGAAGCGGTGTCCATTGGATGCTGTAGGCTTGATCTCTCCAATCATATCGATTCCCCACATAGAGAAGGGCCAAGGAGTTGTTAAGACATTTAAAGGAACCGGAGGCACGTGCACCTTGTCTGCATAGATCTGACATTTATGACAAGTCCGAGAGTGCTGATAGCAGCCTGCTTCCATGGTAGACTAGTAATAGCCTGCCCGTAGAATCTTCTTTGCCATCGTATGCCCGCTAGAGTGAGTGCCAAAGGTTCCTTCATGCAATTCAGCCATGATCTTTTCAGCTTCAATCTTGTCCACACAACGGAGCAGAATAGAATCATGATTGCGCTTGTACAGGATGCGATTGCTTAGGAAGAACTTAGCTGAGAATCTCCTTAAGAACTTTTTGTCATTGACTGAAGCTCCTTTGGGATATTCTTGAGCCTCGAGATACCTTTTGACTTCATGAAACCAAGGCTGGTCCACTACTTCTTCGGTATTAATCTCGTGACAGTGTACAGGTTCGTCCATCCGTTCAATTGTGATCTGGGGAGCCTCATTGTCCCAATTAAGTTTAAACATGGATGACATTGTAGCTAGAGCATCTGCTAGCTAATTTTCTTCTCGTGGGAAGTGCTCGAAGGTAATCTGCTCGAAATGTGGTAACAATGTCAAGACATGTTCTTTGTAAGGGATGAGGTTTGGATGCTTAGTGTCCCACTCTCCTTTGATTTGACTGATAACCAAAGCTGAATCCCCAAACACAACTAAAGATTTGATTCCCAAGTCTATGGTAGCCTTGAGTCCAAAGATGCACGCTTCATACTCTGCCATGTTGTTCGTACAGTTGAAGCAAAGTCTGGCAGTGAAAGGAGTATGGCAACCTTCTGGGGATATGAGTACCGCGCCGATACCGTTGCCAAGTCCATTGGAGGCACCATCAAAGTACAGGGTCCATCGGGATCCTTGTTCAAGTTCGTCATATGGTCTGATATCTTCAACGTTGTCTAAGGTCATGATGTCTTTGTCAGGGAAGTCAAACTTCATGGATTGGTAATCTTCAACAACTTGATGAGCCAGATGATCATCTAGTACACTGCCTTTTATAGCTTTTTGGGTCGTGTATTGTATATCATATTCGGTCAGGATCATCTGCCATCTAGCTATTCTTCCAGACAAAGCAGGCTTCTCAAAGATGTATTTGATCGGATCCATCTTAGATATCAGCAAAGTGGTATGAGTCAACATATACTGCCTTAGCCGGCGAGCAGCCCATACCAAAGGATAACAAGTTTTCTCGAGCAGTGAATATCTTGTTTCACAGTCGGTAAACTTTTTGCTAAGGTAATAAATGGCATGCTCTTTTCGTCCAGACTCATCATGCTGCCCCAGTATGCACCCCATTGAATTCTCTAGGACGATCAGATACATGATTAGCGGTCTTCCCTCGACGTGTGGCATCAGGATAGGAGGTTCTAGCAAATACTCCTTGATTTTATCGAAAGCAACTTGACATTCATCATTCCATCTAACTACCTGATCTTTCTTCAACAACTTGAAGATTGGCTCACAGGTAGATGTTAAGTGAGAAATGAACCTAGCAATGTAGTTTAGGCGTCCCAAGAAACCTCTGACCTCCTTCTCAGTGCGAGGAGCAGGCATTTCTCGTATAGCTTTGACTTTGGCAGGATCAACCTTGATGCCTTTATTGCTGACAATGAAACCTAAGAGCTTACCGGATCGTACTCCGAATGTGCACTTGTTTGGATTCAATCTTAACTTGTACTCCTTCAACCTGACAAATATCTTTTGCAAGTGATCAAGGTGTTCTTCTTCAGTTTGTGATCGGGCTATCATGTCATCTATGTAGACCTCTATCTCATGATGTATCATATCATGAAACAAAGCTACCATGGCACGTTGATAGGTTTCCCCGACACTCTTTAGTCCGAATGACATCACTTTGTAGCAGAACGTGCCCCACTATGTAACGAAAGTAGTTTTCTCCATGTCTTCAGGTGCCATTTTGATCTGGTTTTAACCTGAAAATCCGTCCATGAAAGAAAATACCTTGTGCTGAGCCGTATTGTCAACCAGGATGTCGATGTGCGAAAGTGGAAAGTCGTCTTTAGGACTGGCCCTGTTTAAATCTCTATAATCCACACACATTCTTACTTTGCCGTCCTTCTTCGGCACGGGCACAATGTTAGCAACCCATTGTGGATAGGAAGTAACAACCAGAAATCCAGCATTGAACTGCTTCATAACTTCTACTTTGATCTTCTCTGACATGTCAGGTCTCATGCGGCGGACCTTTTGTTTCACTGGTGGACAGTCTCATGCGGCGGACCTTTTGTTTCACTGGTGGACAGTCTTCTCTTGTAGGTAGATGATGTACCACGATGTCTGTATCAAGTCCCGACATGTCTTCGTATGACCAGGCAAAGATCTCAACATAATCATGCAACAGCTGAATTAAGCGTTCCTTGACACTCGACTCTAGATTGGCACCCACTCTGATTTCCTATTTGTCTTCCTCAGTACCCAAGTTTATTGTATCCAACTGCTCCTCGTGAGGCAGAATAGCCCTTTCCTCTTGTTGTAGAAGTCTAGCCAATTCCCCTGGCACCTCACAATCTTCCTCACCTTCGTATTCGGCTTGGTAGACCAGATCTTCAGAGTCACTGAAGGTTATAGCAGTATCGTTACCCATGGGATTCAGAATGGAAGAGTACCTGCATTTGTGAGTGTGGGTGTGTGTAAGGGCATAGCCATCTTAAAACAAATAAAATGCAAAAAGAAAGACAATGAACACAAAAGTTTGTATGAAAAACGTCCATGATTCATTAAATGGCATATGAAGATGAAAAATAAGAACCCTTACAAATGGACCTTTGTGCCTCGGGTAAAAGACAAGGCTAGAAAGTACGAATTGTTTGAGAATTATTACAGATCTAACAGAAATGGAAAAGATAAATTACTGCGGTATGAAAGTAATCGGAACAAAGTCTTTTGCTTCCCAGTTGCACAGTCCTCCATCAATAGTTGGAAAAATCCAGTCTTCCAGGCTGCCCTCTTCTTCACTGTCCTCTATTGCATTAACCCCTTGGTGACTGATCTTCACATATGGGCCTCCGGAACAGGCGCGGCGCACGGCCTTCTAAGCAGTCGAGGTGAATCCCAAGCCGAATTTGTCTGATTTGAAAGGAAAGTCTGGAAGCTGCCCCCATATTGTGCTTCCTCCCTCTTCAACCACTGCCTTTATATCCTTGAGAGATGACATCCGAGGCGGAGGTCTGATGATCGTGGGTATAGAGGACACTGTCTTGCTCGCCGCTATCTCCTGAGCTACCTCCTCAAAATGCTGGAAAGGAGTTTCGATGAATTATCCATCCAATTCTACATAACAGAAAGAATTCAGATGACTGATCATGTATTCCTCTTCGCCATGAACAGTTATGATTTTCCCTTGGATAGGGTACTTGAGCATTTGATGCAGAGTAGAAGTGACAGCTCCAGCATGGTGGATCCAAGGTCTTCCCAACAGGCAAGAGTAAGAAGAACAGATGTCCATCACATAGAATATGGAGTTGAAGGTTTCAGTTCCCACCTTAATCGGGATGTCCACCTCCCCGTGGACCATCCTTTTAGAACTATCAAAGGCTCTGACAATGATATTGCTGGGTTTCAGGGTTAAGCCTTCACAATCCAGTCTATCCAAGGCTTTCTTCGGCAAGACGTTTAGAGACGAACCAGTGTCTACCAGTACGTGTGCTAGGGTTGTCCCTCTGCATTCCACCGAGACATGCAAAGCATCATTATATTTTCTCCCTTTCGAAGTTAAATCTGCATCGGAGAATCCTAGACCATTGTCAGTTGTTAAACTAGCCACACATTCCTGGAACTGATCTGCGGAGGTTTCTTGTGGCACATGGGCCGTCTTAAAAAATATTATCAGAGCCTTAGCATGAGCTTCTAAATATAGTAACAGGGCCAACATGGAGATCTTTGAGGGGGTTTGCCCCAACTGTTCCACCACATCATAATCGCTTTTCTTGATTATTTTCAAAATTTCCTCCATTTCTTTTTGAGAGGTTTCAGGGTTGATCAACGGCTGAACCCTCGTCCTGACGGGCTCTTCTTGGATCCCTTTCCCTCGAACATCAGTAACAGTAGAGGGGATAACCACGGGGGTTGTTACCTCTTCTATGATTGGTGTACTGGCAGATATGTTTACTGGTGTAGAGATAACCTTAGGAGTAGCTGAGGGTCCAAGATTTGCCTTTAGAGCGACAATCTTTGGAGAAAAGATTCTTCCACTACGGGTAACTTTGCTTGTTCCGGCAATATTACTGATATCGGAATTGTCTTCTTCAGAACTCTCTTCCTCGGCAGTCTGTTCAATCTGTTTAACACAATGGTAGTAGATTTCTCCACCATAGTTCCATGGTATTGATTTGTCGGACTTGTACGGGACTGTCTCGGGCATGGTTATCTTCAAAGGTGCAGCCTTCAGAGCGGGTGTAATCCTAACAGGTCTTTTAGGGACCTTGGAAGAATTGGAGGATATGGTTATTATTAAAACATCGTTAACATGAGTTGATAAAACAGAAGACTTCTCAAATAGGATTTCTTGGTTATCAATTAGGCGTTGGATGCCTATCTTCAGCAATGGACAGTGGGTTAATGAGGATGAACAAAGGTGACAATCTTCTTCACAACCTGGGAAAATCCCAGCCTTCAACAAATTTAACTTGATTATAGGAAGCGGAGTTATCAAATAATCTACAGTAGCAACAAACAGATCCTCCTCAACAGCATGGGAGTTGTGGTCGTGCCTTGGCATTGGAGCAGAGATAACACTGGGTTTTTCAGGTGCGTCAAATTCAACTTCTTTAGAATATATCAAATCCTGAATTTTATTCTTCAGGGCCCAACAATTGTCAGTGTCATGCCCTGGGCTCTCCGAATGGTAAGCACACCTGGCGTTCGGATGGTAGTATGGAGAAGCAGTGTTAGGGTTTTTAGGGGCCACTTTCAGCATGGCCAAATTCAACTTCAGAAGATGTGGTAGGACTTGAGCAGGAGTCATATTTATCTTGGTGAATTGCCGTACAGGCCTTTCCACCCTTTGCTAATTGTTTATAGGCTGATCATTCCTCGACTAATTGTTTCGTGGCTGGTCTGATGCAGACTTCTGAATCAAAACGGCCCCCACCGCTGGCCGGCGCTGAACTCTTCCTTGACCCCTCTGAGAGTAGACAGTTGACACTTCCTTCTTTCCCGTGAAGTGCTTTTTGATGGCAGCAAAAGTAGATGCATCTTTTTGAATTTTCCCGCTTTTTATACCGGCCTCCACTCTTTCTCCGGTTAGAATCAAATCAGTGAACCCAGTGGACGAACTTCCAATCAGGTGATTGAAGAAAGGACCTGACAGGGTACCCAGGAACATGTCTACTAGCTCTCTTTCTGGCAATGGTGGTTGCACCCTTCCAGCTAAGTCCCTCCACTTTTTGGCGTAGTCTTTGAAGCCCTCATTGGTAGCCATAGCCATACTCTGTAGCTGAGTACGGGTTGGCGCCAAGTCAGCGTTGTATTGATACTGTTTATAGAAGGCGGCTGCCAAGTCTTCCTAATTATGTACATCAGATCTCTCCAACTGGTAGAACCAATCAAGCTGCGTTCCTGATAAACTGTCCTGGAAAAAGTGGACCCACAAATCTTTGTCAGCAGAATGCGGTTGAATTTTCCTGACATAAGATCGTAGGTGCATCTTGGGACAAGACACCCAATCGTACTTGGAAAAAAGAGGTACTTTAAACTTATGAGGAATTACTATTCCAGACACCAAACCTAACTCCTCAAAGTCTAACCCCGGTACTCTCTGCACTTCCATAGCAGCTAGACGTTCTTCCAAGTTTTTGTGTTTGTCATCGGCCGGAGGGTACTGTTGTTCAGAGTAGTCCTCTTCCTCCTCTTCTTCTTCTTCAGAATCAGAAGGCACTGCAGTCTCTTTACCTTTTCCTTCCCCTTCCTCAGAGGTTGATGGAAATTCCAAGGCCCTTATGGCTTGTCGTTCAAACCTTCTGCCCATGGTAGCCACACCAACTCGCTTCTTCTTCTTTTTCTCTTTTCCTTTCTCTAGAAGAGTCTTGAGCCCCTCCTGCCCCTTGGCCAAGGTCAAGAGTAACTTCTGAAATTGTGAATTCTGAGCTTGCAAGTCTTTAACCGTTTGTTCAATATCCATCTTGCTGAAATAAACAGCAGAGAGATGAGGAAACTTGGTGTGAAGACCTGTTTATGCATATGATGAATGATATGTATTCATGTAATGCTTTCAAGGATTCAGAAATTCAAATTTGTTTTAAACAAAAAAGAAACATACGTCATATTAATAAGATATAATTTGTTAGTACATCAATGCCCCTTGGGCAAAATAATACAAAATTCTAAGGTAAAAAGACGTTGCACATCCTCTTTGGCGCAATTTAGGTGTTGAGAGTCTGCTCTTCATGAAGTAACTGAGTGAGTTCTACAACCTTATTCTCACTTGCGTAGAATTAGGTTTCAAACGCATCGCGTTCTCCTTTGAGCTGTATCCAACTCCTTTGTAGATCTTCGAGTGATGTTGGCATGTCAGGATGTAGGAGGGTGTATGGAACCTCTCCTTCCTTAACAGGCTCTATAATCACTGGGAGAATGGAGGGGTAAGGCATCATAAGACTTTGGGCGCGGGTTCGTACCCACTTGAGGTAAGGCTCAACAGGGATGGAATTCTTGTGTCCCAAGTTCTTACTGTCTACCTTGTTAGGCATCCTCCAAGCTCGGATGAACCTTTGTCGGAGTCCTTGATTGTCGTTGTCAAAGTCTAAAACCAAGCCTTGAATCAGCATGTCATGTGGGTCATCCCTCCGAGCATAGCCAAACTGTCTCAGAGCCAAGTAGGGGTTGTAGGTGATGCCTCCCCTAATGCCAAGTAGAGGGACGTTAGGGAATTCCCTACAACGGTCGACGATGATAACATTCTCTTTGGTTCGAGAACACCAATGAATATCTGAATGTGTAAGAGTCATCAATCATTGTGGCATCCTCAAACCTTGTTCATTCTTCAAGACTGACTGGGGAAGATGAGAAATAAACCATCTTGCCAGAAGAGGAGTGCAGCATATGAGAACACCTATTTTCCTCATTGTTCGAGTGTGAAAAGAGTGTAAGATATCCCCAAGTAATGTAGGCACCGGGTTCCGAGACATGAAAATCTTGACAGCACTTACGTCTATAAGCTGGTCAGGGTTTGGGAACAAGACTATCCCATAGATGAGAAGAGCTACAATCTCCTCAAAAGCTTGTAAGTCCAAGGAATTCCAGCAGCTTTGGGCCTTCTCAAACAGGAACTTTTCCAAGAAGCCTTTGACACCACTTCTAGTTTCCCAATGACCTGTGATATCTGATGGTTGCAAGTATAGGGCTTGAGCAACATCTTTAGGCTTTGGATCTCTTTCCGTATCATTGATGGGTAGTTGATTGAGAATAGGAATCCTCAAGAGTTAAGAAAATTCCTCCAAAGTAGGCACCAGCTGGTAGTCAGGGAATGTGAAGCAGTGATGTAGGGGGTCAAAGAACTGGAAGAGAACTTTCACCATATCTTCTTCTATGTTGGAGTTGACCAAGTTGAGAAGACGACCATGCCTCTCGGTAAATGGAGAGTTATCAGGAATCCTTGAAGCTAGCTCCTTGAGTTGTGGAGGAATTCTTACAAGGTTGACTTGGATAGTTTTCCTGCAAAGTGAATCCATAGCCTACAAAACAAGAACAAAGATGAACTTCCAAAAATCCTTAAAATGGTTAGTGGATGCACATGATGCTTCATGATGTCCATGATGTTATGCACAAGTATGTATGTACAAGCAAATCACACAAGTTCCTAGTTTAGGCTTGCATGGGGATTCATAGGTAAGTACCCTCTTGAAGTTTAGTTGGCTCAACCTATCCTAGAAATAGTAATCGGGTTCTAAGGAGCTCAATATTACTGGATTGTTTCCTCGTTCACTGTTTCAATTCAGCCTCTTACTGGCGACCGAAATATTCCAAGGAACCAACCCTCAATGAGTGTAGTATCGAGTATCTACCAACTTCGGACTGCACCGAAGCCGGTCATCTCACTACATCCTAAAAGGCCAAGTTGGTCAAGTAAAGGTTCTAAAAGTTCGTTAGTGCTTCATGACATCACTCAGTGGCCCCGTATTCTCTTTGATTGACTCAAAGGCTACCGATACCCATAAATATGTCACACTAACATAGCTATTGCAGAGACCGTGTCAGTATACCCCACACAGTTTCCATAATGTATTGCTATTTACCTATGAATGTTTCCCAAATCCGGGTAGAGGATTCAAACCCAAACAATAGAACCAAAGTGTAAAGCAAACAAGTCAAGCAAGATAAGCATGTAAAGGTGATCTAAAACCCTAAGGTAACCCCACTTTTATATAACTCCCCAGCAGAGTCGCTAGTTTTGTGATACGGTGGGAGAACTGACTTGATGTTTTACATTTCGTTCGCACTTGTACGGTTAGCAAGAGTCGCCACCGACTTTCCTTTTATCCAAAAGGAAAGATAAAAAAGCACAGGAAAGACCTTTCGAGAATTTTCTCGGGTTCGGGGGGTAGATTATGAAAAGGGAAGGTATTAGCACCCTTTTCATCCATGGTTTTCCATGGGCTCTTAGTTACTCGTTTAGATCACTTGCTTTTGTTTGATTGTGTGCTTGTGGTGTGGGTTTTGAAAGTATTTTGGAAAATTTCTTTGTAATGGTTCTCGTCTCTATAAGAACGTATACAAAGTTTTGTTTCGAAAAATGGTTCAAAGATGTGTTTTTGAATCGTGTTTCAAAAAGTGTTTTGAAAAGAGGTTTTGCAATGGTTCTCGTCTCTATAAGAATGTATACAAAACGTTTTGTCTTTTTGAAAGTGTTTTGAAATGGAGGTGTAGGTGTAAAAGTTTTGTCGTGAGCAAGCGAGTAACTAAGAGTGAATCTATCTACTCGAAAGGTCTTAAGTTTTTCTTTTCTTCTTCCTTTTAATGGTGCTATCTTACCTTTGATTTGGTAAGAAGCCCCACCATTGGATGTGAAGGGACAGACGCGGGTCAATTTTACAATCATTGAAGGCAACTTGTGAGACGCTCTAGCAATTTTTATAAGGGACGAGATCGTTTTAATCGAAGGCAACATCAAGGATCATTGAGGGACTACGATCTTTTTTTTATCGAAGGGTCATTGCTAGAGTGTCTCATATTCGAGGGACATGATTGTATTTCCAAGGCAACGAGTGAGGTTACCCTAGAGGTTCGCGTGTGAAAAGTATGTTGGTTTCAAGTTATTTATTCTTTGATTAGGTCATCTAGCGATTGATTTTTGAATCCTACCATACATGCCTAGTTACTATACAGTATATGGAAAACAGTAAATTGCGGGAATTAAAATTCTACGCTATTATAAAGTATTCGGGAGTGGGGGTACAATTGTTACAAATGGGTATGAATCAAATGAAATAGCAATGTCCAAATATCAATCAATACAAGCAAATCGAATTTTTTGTGCGATTTTATATAAAGCTATGACAATTTACGAAAATAAAATCAACAAAGTATGAAATGAAATGTATTTACTTGAAAAGAGAAAAATAAAACCTATTCTAAAAAGAAATTGATTTAAATTTAAAAAACTTTATTATTTTGTGTTTTATTAATTATGTAAGTAAATTCAAAGAAAGAAGACCAACTAAGTTAATTTTTTTGATGTTTTTATTAAGTGTAAAAAATTAATAAAAATAAATTATATGAAAAAAGAAAATGGTAAAAATTAATTTTTAAGACTTAAATAAAATGTATAAAATGGGTATTCTAAGTTTTAATTAGTAATTTTATTAAAAAAAGGAAACAAATTAACTAAACAAGTGACAAATGGGCTTAAGGGAATTCAAGGTTGAGGCCCAAAAGAGGAATGCTGAAACAAAACAAGGCCAGATGGGGGTGAACTAGCAAACGTGTATGGGCTTTAGGGGTGAGTATAAACACAACAAGGCCCAATGTTCTAACTTTGCATTAGATGTTTGATTAGGGGGGCAAACAAAAATTAGGGTTTGTGGACCCTTTCGCTCACAGCGGCGCCGCTCTGTCTCTTTCGTTCTTCTTGTTCATCTTCCTATTTTGTTCATCTCTGATCTCTGTTACTATCTCACCATGATTTGCGCCTTTTTGAAAACCCTAAGTTTTGAAATGAATTTGTCTAAGGGGTTCACAATTGGTTTATCTGACCTCCCTCTACCCTCTGTTGTCGGAGCGTCGTCTCTCACGCTTCCTAACCAAGCTCTAAAGATTTTGTTCTTGAAAGGTATGGTTCTGTGGTTATTTAAGCTTTGAACGATTTTGTTATTTGTTTTGTCTTGTTACGTTTTTCTGTGTTAATCGAACTTGTTTATCCGTTGAGATGTAGGAAATAGGTTATAAGGAAGGTTAAGAAGCCATACCTGTTTGGGATTTTTTATGTGAAATGGATGGGAATGGTGAGACGATGATGATGCTCCTTGGTGGCGAGAGCTTGTGAGGGAGGAGATGAAGATTGAAGGCGCGCTTCTGGTAACCTTCTTCTGTATTTTGCGTTTGAATGATGGTGATGCTTTCTTTTTCTGGATTTTGTGATTGGATATTGTGATCGGTGGAAATAGAACTGACTGTTTTTTAAGCTGGTTCGCGAAATGTCGCGGTAAGCAAGAGTCGCCACCATCTTTTATATTCTCCAACAAGGAAAGGACAAAAGCACAGCAAAATTCCTTTTCGAGATATTTCTCGGTTCGGGAGGTAGATTTATAGAAAGGGAAGGTGTTAGGACCCTTTCTATCCGTGGTTATCCACGGGCTCTTAGGTACTTGCTCTATGTTTTCAAAAATTGTTTGCTTTTCAAGTGTGTGTGGGTTTTGAAAAAGTTTCGTTTGAAAAATTTCTAGGTAACTCTTGTATCTGTCCTCAAGAGTGTATGAAATATTTGTTTGAAAACTTTTTGAAAGTGTAGGTGCGAAAAGTGGTTTTGTTTGTTTGGAAGAGCAAGTACCCAGGAGAATCTACCTACTCTAAGGAATTAGGTTGTGTAAGAGTCCTTTAGATAGTGATATCCCACCATTGAGAGGTAGGTAGCACCATCGTTGGAGTTTCGGGTCAATTCGATTATAAGGGACATGTGGTCACCGAAGCAATGGTAGGACACCTTAGTGGTAACCCTAATGTCCTAGATCCTTTTTTATCTGAGGCAACCGTTTCGAGGCAACTGGATCTTAGACAGGAGGGCGACCTCTAAGACACCCTATACTTGATGACCACGTCGAGCGAACCAGTGAGGCGTACCCTAGGAGTGGCATGTGCATGTGTGTTGAATTCAGTTAAATTGTCTTTGCATGTTATTTGTGAGCTACGGATTGGTTTTATTTTCATACAAGTCTTTCATGCATTTTTAACAGTTAAGAGTGCGGAAAATAAATTGCGGAAAGGTAAATCTAGCTATTACAAGGCGCGGGTATATACATCGCCAAAAACAAACCCATTTGGAAAAAATAAACTGGGAGAAAATAAACAAAGCGATAAAGGAGGTCCTAATTAACTATTACATTTCTGAGCAGATACATAATCAAAATAATGAATTAAAATAAATATGCGCGCGAAAGATTGAATCGGGACGTCCTGAGGGTTTTGACCCCTTTTTTGAGAAAGAATTGAATTTGTCCTTTTTGCAATTAATGAAATTAAGCCTAATTACTAATTAATTAATTTATTAAAATAAAAAAAATGTTTTTGTGTTTTTTATGTTTTTAATGAAATAAAAAAAAAAGAAATTAAAAGTGTCAAAAAAACCTACGTCTAAATTTGATTTTATTTAATGAAAAAGATTAAAATTATTCTAATTAAACTAAGTTAAATATATTTAGAATTTATTTACAAAAAAAAGTAATTGAAATTAATAAAAAAATGTTTTTTTGGTTTTTCTGAATTTTATTGTGAAAATGTTAATTAATTAGTTTTAGTGATAATAATAATAATTATAAGAAAAAGGTTAATAAATAAAATGGAAAATATAAAATAAAAGAAAAAAAGGATGAACCAAATGGGGGTTCTGGGCCCAGAATGGGGGTGAATTCTGGAATTGTGAGGCCCATTATCTCAAGACTTGTTGACTTTTTTGCAATTGGCTGCGTGTGCTTTGACCAAGGTGTATGGTGGTCATCATCTTTGGCCACAGGATCCACACTTAAGGCCACATGGCGCTTTGTGAACTGGAGGTGTATGGTGAAATTTCTTTTGAGCAGTGCACACAATTATGTGAAGAAAAACAAGAAATAATAATTTTGGGGGGACCTGGGGTTCGAACCCAGGTCCCAAGGGATTATGCTTGCATGCCTTGACCATCTGAGCTACACGTTTCAATTGAAATAATAATAAGCAATGGTTAATATATTAGTGAATCAACACATATGCTTAAAAAACAAAAAAAAACGCACGTTTGTTTGAAACCAGCCAATCACACAGTGATGCATCATCATCTTTTTCATCAAAATCCCTGGTTATTTACCTGCGGATTTTTATCCGCAGGTAATTTCGTAGGCTATGCTTAGAATCGTCCCTAGGCCTCAAAAAAACATTCCAATACCATGGTTGGTCTCGTCCATGTCTCCTGAGTTCATCCCTGCTCCTTATTTGTTCTGATTTCACCTGAAAATAAAATCCCTAAAAAACATACAAGTAAACCCTAGACACGGGAATTGTCACATAAGGCCTAAAAATGAAATTGAATGATGCCATTAGGTTAGAAATCAAACCAGGAGTATGAATATGCAAATATTTTTGAGAAATCATGCAAGAATAGAGAAACACGATTCCATGTTCAGAGGTGATTTCATGAGTACTTACAACGCTGTGTAGAGAGTCTTAAGCCTTGGCAAGGGTCGTGTTGGCTTCAGGGGATGGCAAGGAAGAGGGCCACGTGCTTAGTTTGATCTGGAAATGTCTGCAACTATGTTTTTGATCTCACACTTTTTTGACAATTTTCAGTTTTGCTTTTAGCCGTTTCAGTGATGCTTGGGTCGTGAATTAGGTCTGGCACGCTTGCTTATGTATGTATCAATGAATTTAGGTCAGCAACTGAGCCTTAACCTTGTGCAATTAAGTTTGGAGATTTTGTTTTACCACCATTAAAGGACTTTCCAAACTTGGTTCAAATTCAAGATTTTGTGCACAAAAAGGCTTGGCACGAAATTGTTAGCTGGCACATGGTATATGAAAGTTGTCCAAATCAAAAAGATGCCCTTCCATTAATTTTTAGATTTTATTTGAATTATTATGGATTTAAAATGAATTAAATCAATAAAAATTAATAAAATGGAAAAATAAATGTTTGGTCTTGAAATTAATCATGGGACACGTGTATGGCATGGCAAGGCTGAATCAAGTGGAAGAAAGTGGGCCCTTTTGTCAAAAATTGAAGTTTTAAGGATAGTTGACTTTTGCCTTTTCACAAAAATGTCCCAACTTCTCCAATGCATATCTTACTCAATTTTGATCATATGGACATGTTCTTGTACATTTTGGAAAGGTCTTGAAGTCCTCTAACCAATGCCTTTGGTCCCATGTCATTTTGATTTACCAATCTCAAGTTATGGTCTTTGACTTAAAGTGCCTTTTTGTTGACTTTTGAAAATGACCTATAATGTAGAAATTGATAACTTTTTGTGAGAGCGTTTCTTGGACTTGGAATGTGAAGATGAGTTGTAGGAAATGTCATCCCCTTCAAAATGAGCATTGGATGGGATTTTTCTGATGAACCATGAAAGAGTTATGCCTTGGTCAAGTTACAGTTAACTTTTCAACTGTCCAAAAATGGAAACTTTTGCATCTTGATGATTTTTGAGCCATTCTTGTGGAATCATGATCAAGACTTGATCAAATGATGATTGTGGATTCAAAATAAGATGTTGACCAAAATTTTTGACTTTTGACTGTAAAATGACCATTTTACCCCTACAGTTGATTGTGAAGCAATTAGGGCTTTTGACTGTGCAACTTGATGCTGTGAGCCTTGAAACTTGGCATGTAGATGCTTGACAATGTATATAGGACTATGAGACTTGATTGAGCCCTTGAAAACCTCAACTTCCTTGCAAGAACCAAAACCCTAATTTTAACTGCCTTAAGAGGCATTTGACTGTGCAACCCTTGAGAGATTTTGAACCAATTGAAGATTGACTTTGACAAATCTTGAAGAATATGGGAGGGCAAATTTTGGGGTACAACATTTGCCCCTGTTCAATCTTCTTAAACCTGAGGATGTAGATTGGCTTGCGTGCCTTACGTGATCCGAAGGTGGAAGATGATTGAACACTAAAGTGCCCAGAAATTTGCACTCACATAGTGGAGTATCAGCAATGTGATGTCGGGAATGGGCTTACAGATTCCATTTGGAGAGATGGTGGATAGGAGGATGGGCTTATAGATGCCATTTGGAGATGTGACAGAACCTTGTCGGGAATGGGCTTATATATGCCATTTGGAAAGATGGTATGGGAGGATGGGCTTATAGATGCCATCTGGAGAGGTGACAGAACCTTGTCGGGAATGGGCTTATAGATGCCATTTGGAGATATGATGGATAGGAGGATGGGCTTATAGATGCCATCTGGAGATGTGACAGAACCTTGTCGGGAATGGGCTTATAGATGCCATTTGGAAAGATGGTATGGGGGGATGGCCTTATAGATGCCATCTGGAGATGTGACAGAACCTTGTCGGGAATGGGCTTATAGATGCCATTTGGAGATATGATGGATAGGAGGATGGGCTTATAGATGCCATATGGAGATGTGACAGAACCTTGTCGGGAATGGGCTTATATATGCCATTTGGAAATATGGATAGTTGTGGAGATGGGCTCATAGATGCCATCGGGGTGTTGATCGCGTAAGAGATTCCTTAGCGAGAACTTGCGTACCTGAGAAAGAAAGATAATTTCCTGGCCTGTTACAGGTGTTGATCTTCAATCTCTTCATGTAGATATGCCCTGGCTAGATACAGGTATCGAATCTACAATCAATTGCTCACAGATGTGCCCTGGCTAGATACAAGAATCGAATCCGGAACTAGTCGTCTACAAATATGCCCTGGCTGGATACATGTATCGAATCTCAAAACTCTTCATGCAGACATGCCCTGGCTGGATACAGGAATCGAATCTACAATCAGTTACTCACAGATATGCCCTGGCTAGATACAGGAATCGAATTTGGAATTGGTCGTCTACAGATATGCCCTGGCTGGATACATGTATCGAATCTCTAAACTCTTCATGCAGATATGCCCTGGCTAGATACAGGTATCGAATCTACAATCAGTCACTCAAAGATATGCCTTGGATAGATACAGGAATCGAATCTCTAAACTCTTCATGCAGACATGCCATGGCTAGATACAGGTATCGAATCTACAATCAGTTACTCACAGATATGCCCTGGCTAGATACAGGAATCGAATCCGGAATTGGTCGTCTACATATATGCCCTGGCTGGATACAGGAATCGAATCTCTAAACTCTTCATGCAGACATGCCCTGGCTAGATACAGGTATCGAATCTACAATCAGTTACTCACAGATATGCCCTGGCTAGATACAGGAATCGAATCTGGAATTGGTCGTCTACATATATGCCCTGGCTGGATACAGGAATCGAATCTCTAAACTCTTCATGCAGACATGCCCTGGCTGGATACAGGTATCGAATCTACAATCAATTACTCACAGATATACCCTGGCTAGATACATGAATCGAATATGGAATTAGTCGTCTACAGATATGCCCTGGCTGGATACAGGAATCGAATCTCTAAACTCTTGATGCAGATATGCCCTGGCTAGATACAGGTGTCGAATCTATAATCAGTTACTCACAGATATGCCCTGGCTAGATACAGGAATCGAATCTGGAATTAGTTGTCTACAGATATGCCCTGGCTGGATACAGGAATCGAATCTCTAAACTTTTCATCCAGACATGCCCTGGCTAGATACAGGTATCGAATCTACAATCAGTTACTCACAGATATGCCCTGGCTAGATACAGGAATCAAATATGGAATTGGTCGTCTACAAATATGCCCTGGCTGGATACAGGAATCGAATCTCTAAACTCTTCATACAGACATGCCCTGGCTGGATACAGGCGTCGAATCTACAATCAGTTACTCACAGATATGCCCTGGCTAGATACAGGAATCGAATATGGAATTAGTCGTCTACAGACATGCCCATGCTGGATACAGGTATCGAATCTCTAAACTATTCATGCAGATATGCCCTGGCTGGATACAGGCGTCGAATATAAAATGAGTTACTCACAGATATGCCATGTCTAGATACAGGAATCGAATCTGGAATTGGTCGTCTACAGATATGCCCTGGCTGGATACAGGAATCGAATCTCTAAACTCTTCATGCAGATATGCCAGATATGCCCTGGCTAGATATAGGAATCGAATCTGGAATTAGTCATCTACAGATATTCCCTGGCTGGATACAGGTATCGAATCTACAATCAGTTACTCACAAATATGCCCTGGCTAGATACAGGAATCGAATCTGGAATTGGTCGTCTATAGATATGCCCTGGCTAGATATAGGAATCGAATCTCTAAACTCTTCATGCAGACATGACCTGGCTGGATACAGGTATCGAATCTACAATCAGTTACTCACAGATATGCCCTAGCTAGATACAGGAATCGAATCTGGAGTTAGTCGTCTACAGATATGCCCTGGCTGGATACAGGAATCGAATCTCTAAACTCTTCATGCAGACATGCCCTGGCTAGATACAGGTGTCGAATCTACAATCAGTTACTCACAGATATACCCTGGCTAGATACAGGAATCGAATCTGGAATTAGACGTCTACAGATATGCCCTGGCTGGATACATGAATCAAATCTCAAAACTCTTCATGCAGACATGCACTGGCTAAATACGGGTGTCGAATCTACAATCAGTTACTCATAGATATACCCTGGCTAGATACAGGAATCGAATCTGGAATTAGTCGTCTACAGATATGCCCTGGCAAGATACAGGAATCGAATTTGGAATTGGTCGTCTAAAGATATGCGCTGGCTGGATACAGGAATCAGATCTCTAAACTCTTAATGCAAACATGCCCGGGCTAGATACAGGTGTCGAATCTACAATCAGTTACTCACAGATATGCACTGGCTAGATACAGGAATCGAATATGGAATTAGTCGTCTACAGATATGCCCTGGCTGGATACAGGAATCGAATCTCTAAACTCTTGATGTAGACATGCCCTGGCTAGATACATGTGTCGAATCTACAATCAGTTACTCACAGATATACCCTGGCTAGATATAGGAATCGAATCTGGAATTAGTCGTCTACAGATATGCCCTGGCTGGATACAGGAATCGAATCTCTAAACTCTTCATGCAGACATGCCCTGGCTGGATACAGGTATCGAATCTACAATCAGTTACTCACAGATATGCCATGGCTAGATACAGGAATCAAATCTGGAATTGGTCGTCTACAGATATGCCCTGACTGGATACAGGAATCGAATCTCTAAACTCTTCATGCAGACATGCCCTGGCTGGATACAGGTATCGAATCTACAATCAGTTACTCATAGATATGCCCTGGCTAGATACAGGAATCGAATCTGGAATTGGTCGGCTACAGATATGCCCTGGCTGGATACAGGAATCGAATCTCTAAACTCTTCATGCAGACATGCCCTGGCTGGATACAGGTATCGAATCTACAATCAGTTACTCACAGATATGCCCTAGCTAGATACATGAATCGAATCTTGAATTGGTCGTCTACAGATATGACCTGGCTGGATACAGGAATCGAATCTCTAAACTCTTCATGCAGACATGCCCTGGCTGGATACAGGTATCGAATCTACAATCAGTTACTGACAGATATGCCCTGGCTAGATACAGGTATCGAATCTGGAACTGCGAAAGTTGGTAGTAATCATCTTTGTATTGGCCTTTTTCCTGAAAAGGCAAAACATCAGTTGTATGCAATGTCATGATGCATGAACTGCATGATTTTAAGATGTTCTCAAAAATAAATGAGATTTGTGTTGTATGATGCGTATGCATGCTATAATGTATGAAGATGTGATGTTTATGAATGTATTTTCGTCTAGGAAAATAAATCCTTGACGGATGCCGGGAAGTTTGTTGAATCCTGGGCTGATGTTTGAAGAGGAGAGTTCTTCATTTCCGCTGGGGATGATGATTGCAAGAATAAACCGGTAGGAGAAGATGACTCCGTTGGGGAATAAACTTGGTGAAGAGATTACTCTGCGGGGAATTACTCTGTGGGAAGAGATACATCGCTGAGGTTTGATGATAACTACACTGGGGATTCCTGTTGATAAGTTTTGTTGAGGGATTTTGATGAACTCCGCTGGGGGATAGGAAGAACTTCGCCGAGGACGATCTTTTCGTTTGCAAGATGCTAAGGATAACCCAGTTATAGGCTCTGCTGGGGAATAACCTCTGAACATGGTTGGGGAGAGATACGTTGGTACTCTGCAGGTGATAAGCTTCCAGAATCTACTGGGGATAAGCTTCCAGAATCTACTGGGGAGGATTGATTCAACTCTCCTGGGGAAACTTTTGGACTGTACTGGGGAAGTGGCTCCACTGGGATGTCTGGTATTCCGCCGGGGAACAATCTTATATTAAGACTGCCGGGGATGCTTGCTTGAGGAATATTTGTATACTCTGCTGGAGAATATTGAGATCTTCTGGGGGTATCCAACTTCCTTAGGGCTGACAGTAGCCTAACTCTGCTTGGGGAGAGTGTTGCTGACTTGCTGGAGATACTGTGCCTTTTCGGGCTGATTGGAGACCAACTCTGCTTGAGGAGAGTATTGCTGAATCTTGTCTTACTCTGCGGGGAGTGAAGGTATCTTGGTTACGTTCTTCGACTGAACCTAACTTGGTACCTGGAGGGCCGAGCAGCTGTACAGTTTGGACAATTCTATTGCCCCAGCTTCTGTGGGAGAAGGTACTTGTGGAGGTGCTTGATGACTGCCGATTGACACATCTTCTTCTGGTAGGCAAGTGACGAGATGCCGGGACATAGTCGTACGCTTTTGATCCCTAATTTTTTCCTGGACCGCCCTTTCGGGTTTTCAGTCCACCGGGATACCCATTTTTGCCCAAGCCGCCTTTTCAGGTTTTCGACTTGCCGGGTGTACAGATTTTTTCATTTTCATCCCTTATTTTTGCCCAAACCTTTTTGGTTTGCCGGGAAGCCCTTATTTTTTCCTAGGTCAGTCGACCTAGCGGGTCTTTGATTATGCGTAGTATTTTTTGACTATGTCCATGTTCTCAGGAGGTAAGGAGTTGTCACTGTCAGTAATGTTGCGTTGCCAGACTACCAGAAGATGTCTGATCATGCAAGAATCATTGTCGGAATTCGTGTCCGATGCCCCAAGTGATCCAGATGGAGATTTGCCCCAAGCGGGTTGGCCTTTGAGAGATTCTCTGAATCTTGATTGGACTGCCCCAGATGACGGACAATGATCATGCCGTGCCCCTTGATTGGAAGTGCTTTTGTTCACTAGATATTCTTCATGCGAATTTCTCTGCTGTTCGAACAAATAATCATATGAAAACAATATCATATCAAGAATGCAAAGCCTATGTCTGTTTTGAAGTTTTTGAAAATGCATTTTTCAATAAAACAAGCAAATTTTGAAAAAATGTGATGTCAACTCGTTATTTTACAGCGAGCCTTAAGGAGTCAGGATACCTTTCGTAACAGTATGCTTTCGAACTAACCCATGCTTCAGCTAGGACTTTTAAGGGTTGTAGCGTGGCCCGGTTCACGGTTTAAGAAACAAAGGATAAAGGCTCAAATTTTATTTGTACCCACCCGTTCTTCGTGATGTTCTTCAAACCTAAACTCAGCTGATCGTGCATTAGACCTTGTTTGAGTCTTTGCTTTGATATTCCGGTGATGGTTCAGATATTGAAAGTTTATTTTGAATAGGCAGTCATTTCTTTTTTTATTTAGGGTTTGTATGACCTCTTTCTTTTTGATTTCGTTATCCCTGTTTTTTGCCTGAACTGTTTCCTCTTTTGGAATTACAGTCAGCGGGATGCCCCAGTTTTGTAAGTCTCCTTCATAGGTTTTGACTTATTGGGTTTTTATTTCTGAGAGATAATGACTGCCTGTCTTTATGATTATTCGGAACCATCACTGTTTTTGGTTTTGGGAGGACTCCTTTGATGTCATTCGTTGTGCACCTGGATCAACTGAGAAGACTACCCTGCCCCAGGTTATGATTAAGGGTTTTAATTTTTTTTTTTTTTGTGAAAAGAAAAAAAAACTCCAACTTCTTTGGCTCGAAGGGGTTGACGAGGGATTATCTTCCTTATAACTCCAGTGTTTAGGAATTGAAACAATGCCTGTACCTCATCAACGGGGTCTGTTCAAAAGCATACTGTAAAGATCGTGGTATCGTTTTCGTCATCCTACCTCAAAAGGTTTAGAATTATTTCGAGAGTTAAACATCAAAAAATGAAAGCAGTTTGAATATAGCGAATGCGAATATATTGATTCAAAATAGACATATGCGATGCATTGATAAAGTAATAAAGTTTTTGTTGTACCCCAAAATTTGCCCTCCCATATTCTTCAAGAAATTGCCAAGTCAAGCTTCAAAATTCCCCAAGGGTCGCACAGTTCAAGGGCCTCCTAACAGTCAAAATTAGGGTTTTGGTTCTGATCAAGAAAATGAAGTTTCCAAGGGTCCAATCAAGTCTCATATGCCTATAAATATGGTCAAGCATCCTCATACCAAGTTTTAAGACTTTCAGCACAAAATTGCACAGTCAAAACCCTAATTGCACTACAGGTAACTGTAGGGGCAAAATGGTCATTTGACAGTCAAAAGTTCAAATTTTTGGTCAACATCTCATTTTGAGGCCACAAACATCATTTGATCAATGCTTGATCATGATTCTCAAAGCTTGGCTCAAAAATCATCAAGATGCAAAAGTTTCCTTATTTGGATAGCTGAAAAAGTCAACTGTAAATTGACCAGGGCATAACTTTCACATGGATTATCAGAAAAATTCCATCCAAAGCTCATTTTGAAGATAAAGAGATTTCCTACAACTCCTCTTCATACTTCAAGTCCAAGAAATGCTCTCACAAAAAGTTATCAATTTCAACATTATAGGTCATTTTCAAAAGTCAACAAAAAGGGACTTTAAGTCAAAGGCCATAACTTGAGATTGGTAAATCAAAATGACATGGGACCAAAGACATTGGTTAGAGGACTCAAAGACCTTTCGAAAATGTCCAAGAACATGAGCAAAGCTTAAAAATTGAGCAAGTTATTCCTTGTGGAAGTTGGGAAATTTTTGGATATTTTGAAAAGTCAACATTGATTCAAATGACCTAAAATTGCTAATGGGCCTCTTTTTCTTCCACAATTCATCATCCAAGACATGAACACGACCATTTGGCCCAAAGGGAAGTTTTTTATTATTTTTATTTATTTATTTGAATTTTTTATTACAATTAATTCATTTAAACTAAATAAAATATGAAAAAAATACTAAACTAATGAAATCAAATCTTTTTGTGCAGAAAATACTCTCATTGGGTACTCAAGATTCGTGCATAATCATTTTTGGAAGGTTTTGTCATGATTTGATATCAATTTGCATGAAAAGATTAGAAAAGATCATGGCTTAAAAATCAAATATCATATTCATCAATTCATGGATTTTGGACCAATTTTCTTTGACCTAATCATTCCATACATAAGCTTGATCAAAACCCTCGTGCTCACTAACCAAAAAGCTGCGCAGAAAAAGCATATGAAAACTTGGAATTTTTCAAGAAAACTCCAAATCTGAAAACCTAGTTCTAGGACGATTCAAGGCCAAGTGATTGTTCCATTAGCTTCCTGAGGCGTCCAGGGAAGTTTTCCAATCAAAATCAATCATCCCACCACCCAGAATCGGTGAATAAGAACTCAAGTTTTTCACTTTTTTTGCATATATCGTGTTTTATCATCCATGGCGTGATTTCGAATTCTAATGCATGTTTTGTGTTGCTCTCATAATTCTGAAGCTTACTCTATATTTTAATTGAATTTTTATACACTGTATGCAAAGATGCCATTGGTATATTTTAGGGTTTCAGGCTTGGCAAATTGGGGCTTTCCATCCAAAGAAAAATTGAGACTCGAGACCTGGACCACTAAAACGAGTGTGCCTGGACGAAAAGAATCCACATGTTGCGCCTAATTTCTAATGCAAGACTAGCTAATCGCTATTTTCCAAAAGGGCACATTTTAGAACGTTTGTAAAACCGTTGCCAATGTTTTATGTTTCAGAAAAAATAACCACGAAGAAGACGACCCCTGTGGCATCAGCTGATTGGCTAATTTGAATTCTCGCGCTAAAAAGTTCACTAATACGTGTTTTCTTTTATATTGTTTCTTAGTTATCTTATAATCAAAATGCGTTGGATGGTTCAGTGGTAAGCATAGGCGTTGGTAACGTTCAGGACCTGGGTTCGAGCCCCAGGTCCCACCCCCTTTCATATTATTTTTCATCCAATGCTTGTGTGCAGTTTCAGTGTGAAGACGCATCATACATCCTCAACATCAGTCCGTCCACGTGCCTATTGAGATGGATCATAGGGTTCTAATTGGAAGAGCATGATGGATGTTGGTCAACGCATGTGCATACTTCCTGGAAAGTCAATCAGGCCAGGCTTATTTGGGCTCAAAATTGATGGGCTTCACCCTCCAAATTAGGGGCAGACCCCCTTAGGTTTGCAAACTCTTTTACATTCTTTATTTTTTTTCTTTCAATTATTGTTTTTTTTTATTAATTTAATATTTTTATGATATATAAAAAACACCAAAAAATCAGAAAAGAGAAAAAATGATAAATATTTTATTTTAGTATTTTTGTAAATAAATTGCATTAATTCACTTAGTTTTAATTTAGGGTTAAATTTTAATATTTTTCTCAATCAATTTAAAATTTGGTAGAATTAGGGTTTAATTTCTTTTTTTCTTTTCTTTCATAATAATTAAATATTTCCTATTATTTATTTTTATAATTAAATTGCATGTAAAATAATTAGGTTTAATTTTAGGTTAAAATTTAATCTTTTCTTAATAAACTAAAAGCGACTAGAATTAGGGTTAGCATTTTATTTAAATTAATTCTTTTTTCCATTAAAATCTTAAAATACCAAAAATTAATTTCTTTTTAATTTTATTAATTTAATAGTAATTTAATTTAATTCCATTAAAAGGGTCCAACGCCCTCGTTTCAATTTTAATTCCAATTCGCATATTTATTCTTTATTCTTTATAATATTTATGTATCTCTCCCAAGGCCATGTAACATTTTAATTTTCTCGCACTTTATTCTTCTTTAAGTCTTTATTTTTCTGTCAAATCGGGTTCTGGAAATTTTGGCGATGTGGACCCGCGCCTTTTGTAATAGCTTTAGAACTTTACTTTTCTCGCACTTTTAACTATTAATCAAGGCATGCAAGAATGAATGGACAAAAATAAAAACAAACGCTAGATCACCCATAACATGACAAGATAAGATAAATGAATCTGACACACAAATCACACACCACCCCTAGGGTACGCCTCACTGTTGCCTCGCCTCGAAAGGTGATCGTCGAGTAGAGGATGTCTTAGTAAGTCCTCATGATCCGGGAACCTGGCATGAGGGTAGCTTCTAAGGTATCTTCCCATTGCTCTGGTGATCACCATGTCCCGAACCTCGAATTGACCCGAACACCTCCAACGGTGGTGCTACCTACCTCTCAATGGTGGGATGAGACTACTTTAAGGACACTTACACAGACGAATTCCTTAGGGTAGGTAGGTTCTCGTGGATACTTGCTCTAATTCAAAACAAAACAAATCAAAAATACTTTTCACACCAACACATTTTCAAAAAGCTTTCGAAAGCAATTTTTCAAACACTCTTGAGGACCGATACAAGAGTCGAACTGAAATTTTCAAAGAAACTTTTTTAAAAACCCACAATTGAAAAGCAAACAAACCATTTTTGAAAACACAAATGAGCAAGTATCTAAGAGCCCATGGATAACCATGGATAGAAAGGGTGCTAACACCTTCCCTTTCTATAACCTACCTCCCGAACCGAGAGCAATCTCTTTAAGGAATTTTTCTGTGCTTTTGTCCTTTCCATTTGGAGAAAATAAAAGACGGTGGCGACTCTTGCTTCCGCGACATTTCGCGAACCAGCGTTAAACAGTCAGTTCCAGATCCACCGATCATAGAACTGGCGACTCTGCTGGGGATAATAGTTTAAAGTGAGGTGTACCTTTAGGGTTAGTTCATAACTGTGTTTTCAATTGCTTTCCTTGTTTGCTTTAAATTGTGGGACTGTCTTGGGAGTTCTATAGATCCTAACCCGGATCTGGGGGATACCTTCTTAGAAAGTAGCAACAAGGCTGTGAGGGAACTGTGCGGGGTATACCGACATGGTTGAAACAGTCTGCTACGTTGATGTGACACTTTGGTGTGTACCGGTAACCCTTGAGTTCAGTCAAGGAGAGTACGGGGCCTCCGCGTGGTGTCGTGAAGCATCAACAGACCTTAGGAACCTTAATTGAACTATCTTGGCCTTTTTAGGGTAGTGAGATAACTGACTTTGGTGCAGTCCGAGGTTGGTTGATACTCGATACTACACTCAATTGAGGGTTGCTTTCCTGGAATATTTCGGTCGCCAGTTCAGTGGCTAAATCGAAACGATGAACAATGAAAGCAATCTCGTGACATTGGGACCCTTAGAACCCGGTTACTTCTAATAGGACAGGTTGAACCCACCAACTTCAAGAGGGTAATACCCAGACCCCATGCTGGCCTTAAACCCTAAGGGCTTGTCTTGTGTGCCTTGTGTGCCTTACATGTTTGTCTTTGTAAATATTTGTAGTGTGTTTAATCATAGCATCATGACATCATCCAGCATCATATGCATTGACTAACCATTTCAGGGGTTCGAATCTTCATCTTTGTTCTTTGTTTTGTAGGACATGGAAACTGTTCGTAGAAAGACAATTCAAATCAGTCTTGTAAGGATCCCTCCTCAGCTTAAGGAACTTATATCCAGGATTCCCGAGAACTCTTCATTCAGTGAAAGACATGGAAGTCTCATCAGCTTGGTCAATACCAACATTGAGGAAGATATGATCAAGGTCCTGTTCCAATTCTTTGACCCTCTGCATCACTGTTTCACCTTCTTGGATTATCAATTGGTACCTACATTGGAGGAGTTCTCCCGGCTCCTGAAGATCCCTATCTTTGATCAACTACCCTACAACGGTATGGAAAAGGAACCTAAGCTTGAAGAGATTGCTAAAGCCTTGCACCTACAGCCATCTGACCTCAAGGGACATTGGGAAGTTAGAAGGGGTATCAAAGGGTTCTTAGCCAGGTTTCTGTTTGAAAAAGCCCATGAATGTTGGAACTCCCTTGATTTGCAAGCTTTTGAAGAAGTTGTGGCCCTCCTTGTCTATGGTTTGGTGTTGTTCCCTAACCCAGATCAGCTTATTGATATCAGTGTTGTCCAGATCTTTATGTCAAGGAATCCTGTACCTACGTTGCTGGGAGACATCCTTCACTCATGTTACACTCGAACCATGAGAAAAAGAGGTGTCCTTATGTGTTGCACTCCTCTCCTGGGAAGGTGGTTTATTTCGCACCTTCCACAATCAGTCTTGAAGAATGAGCAGGGTTTGAGATGGTCACAACGGTTGATGACTCTTACACATGCAGATATACATTGGTGCCCTCGGTCCCGAAAAGATGTCACTATCATTGATCGTTGCGGTGAGTACCCTAATGTTCCTTTACTTGGAATCAGAGGAGGTATTACTTACAGCCCATGCCTGGCTTGGAGACAGTTTGGTTATGCTCGGAGGGATGGTCCTCATGACATGTTGATTCCTGACATAGTTTTTGACTTCGACAATGATACTCAAGGACTTCGCCAGAGATTTATCAGAGCCTGGAGGATGCCAAGTAGGATAGACAGCAAGACACTGGGGCACAAGAATTCCATCCCGTTGGAACCTTATCTCAAGTGGGTACGAGCCCGCTCCCAGAAGTTAGTGATGCCTTACCCTCATATGCTCCCAGTGATCAAAGAGCCAGTCTTGGAAGGAGAAGTGTCCTACACTATTCAGCACCCTGATATGCCCACATCATGGGAAGAGATGCAGAAGAGTTGGATCCAGCTTAAGGAAGAACGAAATTCTCTTGAGACCAGTCTACATGCTAGTGAAAAGAAGGTCTTGGAGCTCACCCGCCTGTTGCATGAAGAGAGGAATCTCAACACTTACATAGCTCCAAAGAGGATGCGCAGTGTATTTTGGGATTGATTTGCTTTTGTATTATTTTGCCCATGAGGCTTTGATGTACTGAACAATTGTTTCCTTAATAATAACGTGTGTTCCTTTTTGTCTACAACAAATTTGAACTTTCGAACCCTTGAATGCATTGCATAAACACATATCATTCATCATATGCATAGCAGGTTTTTCCTCTTTTCAGGTTGCTTACAGTTCTTCGCTGTTTATTTCAGCATCATGAATCCTGACTCGTCATCAACTGAGACATCCATCAAAGCTCTTCATGCGCAGAATGTGCAATTTCAGGAATTAATCAAGGGTTTGGCTCAAGGCCAAGAAGAGCTGAAGGCTCTTCTCCTGAAGAAGGAGAAGAAGAAGAGGAGGAGAACTGTTCTGTTCAACTCGGGCCGAAGGTTTGGCAACACTCTGCAAAATGAAGAGGATGGTTCTTCTGTTGGCAAGAGTACTCCTCAAGCAGAAAAAGGTCCTAGTCCGGTAGTCTCTGACAACGAGACTGATTTTGATGAAGAGCAGTATCCTCCGGCAGAAGACCGTTACAAGCAGTTGGAGGACAGGTTGAATGCTATGGAGATACAACAGGTACCTGGGCTGGATTTTGGAGATTTGGGTTTGTCTACTGGTGTGATTATTCCTCATAAGTTCAAAGCACCATCTTTCACTAAGTACGACGGGGCGTCTTGCCCCAAGCTACATCTCCGGTCCTATGTTCGGAAGATTCAACCGTACTCAGCGGATAAGAATTTGTGGATCCACTTCTTCCAGGAGAGTCTTTCAGGGACTCATCTCGAATGGTTCTATCAGCTGGATGGGACCAAGGTTTGTAACTGGGAGGAGTTGGCTACTGCTTTCTATAAGCAGTATCAATATAATGCCGACCATGCCCCTACACGTACCCAACTCCAGGGTATGTCGTTAGGTTCAAGTGAAGGTTTTAAAGAGTACGCTCAGAAGTGGAGGGATCTGGCTGGCAGGGTGCAGCCTCCGTTGACTGATCGGGAGTTGGTAGACATGTTCTTGGGGACCCTATCTGGGCCATTTTTCAACCATCTTATCGGGAATTCGTCTGAAGGGTTCACCGATCTGATTCTGACTGGAGAGAGAATTGAGGCTGGGTTGAAGTCTGGTAAGATTCCAAAGGGTGCATCTACAGGTTCAGAGAAGAAACCCTTCAAAAAAGAGGCCAGTGTGGTGTATGGTCCTAAAAGGCAAGACAAACATGAGCGCCGCCAATCTGTCAACGCATTGGTGATTGCGAAGCCTGCAGCCGCTCCTCGGAAAGCTAACCAACCAAGGGCTGAGAGACCCAGAAGGGAATTCACCCGTTTGAGTATGACCTTGTCGCATATCTTACCACAGTTGCTCTCAACCAACTTAGTAACCATCAGAGAGGCTCCGAAGTTTTCAAATACTACATCTCCTAAGTACAATCCAAATGCCCGCTGTGCTTACCACTCCGATGGCCCGGGGCATTCCACTGATGACTGTTGGGCATTAAGGAATAAGCTGCAGGACCTTATTGACGCCAAAGAGGTACAGTTTGAGGCATCTGAGAAGCCTAATGTAGTGACAGCTCCCCTGCCTGCTCATGGAGTGAATGCTATTGGGGACGAAGATGAAGTGGACGAAGCTGAGTTTGATAGCTGGATTTACCCGGCAACCGACAGTGGACCTAACAATTGGAGTGCAAAGGACAATCTACCTGTTTCTCTTGTTACTAAGTAATGAATTCCTATGTTTTTGGTATCTGTAATAAACAATAAGTGAACTTTATGGCCCGGTGTCTTACCCGAGGCACCGTGGTTTTATTTGTGAGGGCATATAAATTGTCATTTCATATATCATAAATGAAAATCTTGGACGTTTTTTCGCATTACAAATCTTATGCTCCTTTTCTGTCTTTCTTTCCTTTACATATATTTCAAAACAGCTGTATTTACACACACACTCACTCATACAGGTTTCAATCCACTCTGGATCTCACTGATAACGACTCTGCTACTGCCAGTTATGACTTCGAAAATCCGATCAACTTAGCCGAAGACGAAGGTGAAGATGATTGCGAAGTGCTTGGCGAGCTTGCAAGACTGTTGCTTCAGGAAGAGAGGGCAATTCAACCCCATGAAGAGCCAGTGGAAACAATAAACCTAGGTACTGAGGCAGACAGGAAAGAGGTAAAGATTGGTGCCAACCTAGAGCTCAGCGTGAAGCAACGGTTGACTCAGATGCTGCATGATTATATGGAGATATTTGCCTGGTCCTACGAAGACATGCCCGGGTTGGATACCGATATTGTGGTCCATCACTTGCCAACTAAGGAAGACTGCCCTCCGGTTAAGCAAAAGGTCCGCCGTATGCGTCCAGAGATGTCTGAGAAGATCAAAGCCGAGGTTATGAAACAGTTTGATGCCGGGTTTCTTGCAGTGACTTCTTACCCTCAGTGGGTTGCTAATGTGGTGCCGGTACCAAAGAAAGACGGTAAGGTTAGAATGTGTGTTGACTACAGAGATCTGAACAGGGCCAGCCCCAAAGACGACTTCCCCTACCTCACATTGATGTCCTCGTTGATAATACAGCTCAACACAAGGTGTTCTCTTTCATGGATGGCTTTTCAGGTTACAATCAGATCAAGATGGCTCCTGAAGACATGGAAAAGACTACATTTGTTACTCAGTGGGGCACCTTCTGCTACAAGGTCATGCCTTTTGGACTGAAGAACGTTGGGGCAACCTACCAGCGTGCCATGGTTGCTTTATTTCATGACATGATCCATCATGAGATAGAAGTGTATGTGGACGACATGATCGCAAGGTCCCAGACTGAGGAAGAGCACCTAGATCATCTGCAAAAATTGTTTGACCGGTTGAAATTGTACAAGCTAAGGTTGAACCCGAACAAGTGCACCTTCGGGGTAAGATCTGGGAAGTTGCTAGGCTTCGTGGTAAGTGATAAGGGCATTCAAGTGGACCCTGCCAAGGTTAAAGCTATTCAAGAGATGCCAGTTCCTAGGACAGAGAAGGAAGTCAGAGGCTTTTTAGGACGTCTGAATTACATCGCTCGGTTCATCTCGCATCTGACTGCTACCTGTGAGCCAATCTTCAAGCTGCTGAAGAAAGATCAGGTAGTACGTTGGAACAATGAATGTCAGGCTGCTTTTGACAGAATCAAAGAGTATCTCCAAGAACCACCTATCCTTATGCCACCGGTTGAAGGGAGACCTCTGATACTATACCTAACAGTACTTGACAACTCAATGGGGTGCGTGCTGGGGCAGCATGACGAGTCTGGCCGAAAAGAGCATGCCATTTATTACCTTAGCAAAAAGTTTACCGACTGTGAGACTCGATACTCACTGCTTGAGAAAACTTGCTGCGCTTTGGTATGGGCTGCTCGCCGGCTGAGACAGTATATGCTGACTCACACTACCTTGTTGATCTCAAAGATGGATCCTATAAAGTATATATTCGAAAAGCCTGCTCTGTCTGGGAGAATAGGAAGATGGCAAATGATCTTGACGGAATACGACATTCAGTACACGACCCAGGAAGCCATCAAGGGAAGTGTATTGGCAGACCACTTGGCACATCAGGCCGTAGATGACTATCAATCAATGAACTTCGAGTTTCCGGACGAAAGCATCATGATAGTAACTGATTGTGAAGTACCTGGACCGGATGAAGGACCTGAGGAAGGATCCCGATGGTCTATGCACTTTGACGGAGCCTCCAACGCTTTGGGAAACGGCATTGGCGCTGTAATCATATCTCCTCAAGGCACTCATACTCCACTCACTGCCCGTCTATGTTTCAATTGTACCAACAACATGGCGGAGTATGAGGCGTGCATCATGGGTCTTCAAGCTGCGATCGACTTAAGGATCAAGTTTCTGAGTGTCTTCGGAGATTCCGCTCTCGTGATCAATCAGATCAAAGGAGAGTGGGATACGAAACATCCAAATCTTATTCCTTACAGAGAATGTGTGTTGACTTTGATCCCCCACTTCACAGAAATAACCTTTGAACACTTTCCGAGAGAAGAGAATCAGCTGGCGGACGCGTTAGCTACAATGTCTTCTATGTTCAAAGTCAAATGGGACAATGAGGCTCCCCAGATCATCATCTGGAAACTGGATGAACCGGCATACTGTTGCGATCTCGAGACTGAATTGGTGACTGAGAAGCCTTGGTACCATGAGGTGAAGAGATATTTGGAAACTCAGGAGTACCCTGAAGGTTCCTCAATCAATGATAAGAAGTTTCTGAGAAGGTTCGCGGCCAAGTTCTTCCTTAGCAACGGCATCTTGTACAAGCGAAACCATGATTCAACCTTACTATGTTGTGTGGATAAGACTGAAGCAGAAAGGATCATGGAAGAGCTACATGAAGGGACCTTTGGTACACATTCCAGTGGACATACTATGGCTAAAAAGATCCTACGGGCAGGATATTACTGGTCCACAATGGAAGCTGACTGCTACCAACATTCCAGGACATGCCATAAGTGCCAGATTTATGCAGACAAGGTGCATGTTCCTCCAGTTCCTCTGAATGTTCTGACTGCGCCTTGGCCGTTTGCAATGTGGGGCATAGACATGATCGGTGAGATTAAACCTACGACATCCAATGGGCATCGCTTCATCCTAGTGGCGATTGATTATTTTACGAAGTGGGTCGAAGCAGCGTCCTATGCTACGGTAACCAAGACTGTTGTGGCACGGTTCATTCGGCATAACCTGATCTGTCGGTACGGCGTCCCTGAGAGAATTATTACAGATAACGGTACCAATCTCAATAACAAGATGATCACTGAGCTCTGCGAGCAGTTTAAGATACAGCACCACAATTCTTCTCCTTACAGACCGAAGATGAATGGGGCTGTAGAAGCAGCAAATAAAAATATCAAGAAGATCGTGCAGAAGATGACAGTGACTTATAAAAATTGGCACGAGATGTTACCGTTCGCTCTACATGGGTACCGTACCTCAGCTAGGACGTCAACTGGGGCAACTCCTTTCTCCTTGGTCTACGGCATGGAGGCAGTCTTACCGATCGAAGTGCAAATACCCTCTCTCCGGATAATGAAGGATGCAAATCTGAACGAGGATGATTGGATCCAGACACGACTTGATCAGTTAAACCTTATTGATGAAAAAAGACTTGCTGCTATCTGTCATGGTCAGACGTATCAGAAACGGATGATCAGGGCATTTAACAAAAAGGTCAGACCACAGGAATATCAAGTTGGGGATCTGGTAATCAAGCGAATCATCCTTCCTCAGAGTGATCCAAGGGGAAAATGGACCCCTACATACGAAGGGCCATTTGTGGTTAAACATGTGTTCTCAGGAGGAGCCATGATTCTAACCAATATGGATGGTGACGACCTTCCTCACCCCGCCAATGCAGACATAGTAAAAAGATACTACGCATGAAAAAGACCCGCTAGGCTGACATGCCTAGGCAAAAATTAGGGCTTCCCGGTGAACCAAAAGGGTTCGGGCAAAATGAAGGGATGAAATGAAAAAAATCTGTACACCCGGCAAGTCGAAAACCTGAAAAGGCGGCTTGGGCAAAAATGGGTATCCCGGTGGACCGAAAACCCAAAAGGGCGGTCCAGGCAAAAGTTAGGGATAAAAGCGTAATACTATGTCTCATTGATCACTTTGCATCCAGAATCCGATATCTATATCAAGTTCAGACGGCATCGATCAATCAGCTTCACCTTCAACCAAGGTCATCAAGTGATGAGACGCTCGGAGATATAATGGAAATAGCAGAGTTGAAACCCAGTGGGATCATTCATTTCACACAGCTGTTTTATTTTCTTTTGTACAAAATTTGTATAAACTCTTTTGTTCGGCGGTGTTCTCTTACTAGGACGTCAGCCTCTTGTACACAAAACGCCTATTTACAGGCCATTCAAAATCAATACAAATATATTTTTCAGTTAAAAATGCCAACTGTTTTTCCTTTTCTGTTTTGTTTTGCGAAGAATGTCCAAGGTTCAATTTGTGATATATGCATTGACAATAATTTGCTAACTCATAAATATTTGCATACGAAACAAAGGATTAATTGCAGGTAACATTAGAAACAGGGGCAATAAAGAGTTGTCTAAGCAATCTAAATGTTCTATCCTCCAAGGTACCAAGGTAGGTTCAGCTAAAGAACATAACCAGCATATCTTAATTCCCCAGAGAGTGAGCCAGCAAGTCAGTGCACTCTCCCCAAACTATATTATCAAACCTTAAGGAAATTGGGCATCCTCCGGCAGAATTCAAACATTCCCCCAGCAGCATATATACATGTATTTATAACAAGCATCCCCGGCAGTCTGGACCTAAAGATTGTTCCCCGGCGGTATACCAAACATTCAAAGGAATCACTTCCCCCACAGTTCAAAACTTCCCCAAGAGAGTCCAATCCAGTTTCCCCAAGAAAGTTGGAATCCATCTCTCCAAGCAGTAAGCTTATCCCCAGTAGATTCTGGAAGCTTATCCTCGCAGAGCACGAACGCGTCTCCCGGCTTTATTCAAAGAGTTATTTCCCTACCAGGATATAACTGGGTTATCCTCAGCCAAAAGCCACGGAAAGAGCGTCCTCGACGAAGTCTTCTTATCCCTAGCGAAGTCTATTCACACTTCCAATACAACAAGGGTATCCCCAGCAAGTTATTATCGACACTCAACAAAGTCTCTCTCCCCCACAGAGTATTGCTTCCCAGCAAGATTGCTAGAGTACTTTGCTCCCCGCAGAGTAATCTATTCGCCAAGTTTATTCCCCAACGGAGTTATCTTCTCCTACCTGTATTCTTGCAATTATCATCCCCAGCGGAAACAAAGATCTATTCAGCATCAGCCCAGGATTTAACTTCCCGGCACCCGTCAAGGATTCATTTTCCTAGACAAAACATACATTCATAAACATCACATCTTCATATATTATAGCATGCACATACGCATCATGAACATACAATCTCACTTATTACATCTTGCATGTCATACATCATGACATCACATGCCACTAACGTTTTGTCTTTTCAGGACAAAGGTTAATACAAAGATAATCACTATCAACGGTCGCAACTAAAGATCCGATTCCTGTATCTTGCCAGGGTGTATCTGTTGACGACTGATTCCAGATCCGATTCCTGTATCTTGCCAGGGTGTGTCTGAAGAGTTCGAGGATCCGATACCTGAATCTTGCCAGGGTGTATCCGTTGAAGACTAACATTACCAGATCTGATTCCTGTATCTTGCCAGGGTGTGTCTGAAGAGTTCGAGGATCCGATACCGAAATCTTGCCAGGGTGTATCCGTTGAAGACTAACATTACCAGATCCGATTCCTGTATCTTGCCAGGGTGTGTCTGAAGAGTTCGAGGATCCGATGCCTGAATCTTGCCAGGGTGTATCCGTTGAAGACTAACATTGCCAGATCCGATTCCTGTATCTTGCCAGGGTGTGTCTGAAGAGTTCGAGGATCCGATACCTGAATCTTGCCAGGGTGTATCCGTTGAAGACTAACAATACCAGATCCGATTCCTGTATCTTGCCAGGGTGTGTCTGAAGAGTTCGAGGGTCCGATACCTGAATCTTGCCAGGGTGTATCCGTTGAAGACTAGCATTACCAGATCCGATTCCTGTATCTTGCCAGGGTGTGTCTGAAGAGTTCAAGGGTCCGATACCTGAATCTTGCCAGGGTGTATCCGTTGAAGACTAGCATTACCAGATCCGATTCCTGTATCTTGCCAGGGGGTGTCATAAGAGTTCGAGGATCCGATACCTGAATCTTGCCAGGGTGTATCCGTTGAAGACTAACATTACCAGATCCGATTCCTGTATCTTGCCAGGGTGTGTCTGAAGAGTTCGAGGATCCGATACCTGAATCTTGCCAGGGTGTATCCGTTGAAGAATAACATTACCAGACTCGATTCCTGTATCTCGCCAGGGCACGTCTGAAGAATTCAAAGATTCAGCTCCTGTAACGAGTCAGGACACATCTATACAAAGCATCTGAAGACCAACTCCTGCAACATGTCAGGTACTCATTTTTCTTTTGCAGGTACGCAAGTTCTCGCTAAGGAATCTCTTACGCGATCAACATCCAAATGAAATCTATAAGCCCATTATCCTAGTCATCAATCTCTAAATGGCATCTATAAGCCCATTTCCACCATCACTGCTACTATGTGAGCACAAATTTCTGGGCACTCTAGTGTTCAATCATCTTCCACCCTCGGATTACGAAAGGCACGTTAGCCAATCTGCATCCTCAGGTCTAAGAAGATTGAACAGGGGCAACTGTTGTACCCCAAAATTTGCCCTCCCATATTCTTCAAGAAATTTCCAAGTCAAGCTTCAAAATTCCCCAAGGGTCGCACAGTTCAAGGGCCTCCTAACAGTCAAAATTAGGGTTTTGGTTCTGATCAAGAAAATGAAGTTTCCAAGGGTCCAATCAAGTCTCATATGCCTATAAATATGGTCAAGCATCCTCATACCAAGTTTTAAGACTTTCAGCACAAAATTGCACAGTCAAAACCCTAATTGCACTACAGTCAACTGTAGGGGCAAAATGGTCATTTGACAGTCAAAAGTTCAAATTTTTGGTAAACATCTCATTTTGAGGCCACAAACATCATTTGATCAATGCTTGATCATGATTCTCAAAGCTTGGCTCAAAAATCATCAAGATGCAAAAGTTTCCTTATTTGGATAGGTGAAAAAGTCAACTGTAAATTGACCAGGGCATAACTTTCACATGGATTATCAGAAAAATTCCATCCAAAGCTCATTTTGAAGAGAAAGACATTTCCTACAACTCCTCTTCATACTTCAAGTCCAAGAAATGCTCTCACAAAAAGTTATCAATTTCAACATTATATGTCATTTTCAAAAGTCAACAAAAAGGGACTTTAAGTCAAAGGCCATAACTTGAGATTGGTAAATCAAAATGACATGGGACCAAAGACATTGGTTATAGGACTCAAAGACCTTTCCAAAATGTCCAAGAACATGAGCAAAGCTTAAAAATTGAGCAAGTTATTCCTTGTGGAAGTTGGGAAATTTTTGGATATTTTGAAAAGTCAACATTGATTCAAATGACCTAAAATTGCTAATGGGCCTCTTTTTCTTCCACAATTCATCATCCAAGACATGCACACGACCATTTGGCCCAAAGGGAAGTTTTTTATTATTTTTATTTATTTATTTGAATTTTTTATTACAATTAATTCATTTAAACTAAATAAAATATGAAAAAAATACTAAACTAATGAAATCAAATCTTTTTGTGCAGAAAATACTCTCATTGGGTACTCAAGATTCGTGCATAATCATTTTTGGAAGGTTTTGTCATGATTTGATATCAATTTGCATGAAAAGATTAGAAAAGATCATGGCTTAAAAATCAAATATCATATTCATCAATTCATGGATTTTGGACCAATTTTCTTTGACCTAATCATTCCATACATAAGCTTGATCAAAACCCTCGTGCTCACTAACCAAAAAGCTGCGCAGAAAAAGCATATGAAAACTTGGAATTTTTCAAGAAAACTCCAAATCTGAAAACCTAGTTCTAGGACGATTCAAGGCCAAGTGATTGTTCCATTAGCTTCCTGAGGCGTCCAGGGAAGTTTTCCAATCAAAATCAATCATCCCACCACCCAGAATCGGTGAATAAGAACTCAAGTTTTTCACTTTTTTTGCATATATCGTGTTTTATCATCCATGGCGTGATTTCGAATTCTAATGCATGTTTTGTGTTGCTCTCATGATTCTGAAGCTTACTCTATATTTTAATTGAATTTTTATACACTGTATGCAAAGATGCCATTGGTATATTTTAGGGTTTCAGGCTTGGCAAATTGGGGCTTTCCATCCAAAGAAAAATTGAGACTCGAGACCTGGACCACTAAAACGAGCGTGCCTGGACGAAAAGAATCCACATGTTGCGCCTAATTTCTAATGCAAGACTAGCTAATCGCTATTTTCCAAAAGGGCACATTTTAGAACGTTTGTAAAACCGTTGCCAATGTTTTGTGTTTCAGAAAAAATAACCACAAAGAAGACGACCCCTGTGGCATCAGCTGATTGGCTAATTTGAATTCTCGCGCTAAAAAGTTAACTAATACGTGTTTTCTTTTATATTGTTTCTTAGTTATCTTATAATCAAAATGCGTTGGATGGTTCAGTGGTAAGCATAGGCGTTGGTAACGTTCAGGACCTGGGTTCGAGCCCCAGGTCCCACCCCCTTTCATATTATTTTTCATCCAATGCTTGTGTGCAGTTTCAGTGTGAAGACGCATCATACATCCTTAACATCAGTCCGTCCACGTGCCTATTGAGATGGATCATAGGGTTCTAATTGGAAGAGCATGATGGATGTTGGTCAACGCATGTGCATACTTCCTGGAAAGTCAATCAGGCCAGGCTTATTTGGGCTCAAAATTGATGGGCTTCACCCTCCAAATTAGGGGCAGACCCCCTTAGGTTTGCAAACTCTTTTACATTCTTTATTTTCTTTCTTTCAATTATTGTTTTTTTTAATTAATTTAATATTTTTATGATATATAAAAAACACCAAAAAATCAGAAAAGAGAAAAAATGATAAATATTTTATTTTAGTATTTTTGTAAATAAATTGCATTAATTCACTTAGTTTTAATTTAGGGTTAAATTTTAATATTTTTCTCAATCAATTTAAAATTTGGTAGAATTAGGGTTTAATTTCTTTTTTTCTTTTCTTTCATAGTAATTAAATATTTCCTATTATTTGTTTTTATAATTAAATTGCATGTAAAATAATTAGGTTTAATTTTAGGTTAAAATTTAATCTTTTCTTAATAAACTAAAAGCGACTAGAATTTGGGTTAGCATTTTATTTTAATTAATTCTTTTTTCCATTAAAATCTTAAAATACCAAAAATTAATTTCTTTTTAATTTTATTAATTTAATAGTAATTTAATTTAATTCCATTAAAAGGGTCCAACGCCCTCGTTTCAATTTTAATTCCAATTCGCATATTTATTCTTTATTCTTTATAATATTTATGTATCTCTCCCAAGGCCATGTAACATTTTAATTTTCTCGCACTTTATTCTTCTTTAAGTCTTTATTTTTCTGTCAAATCGGGTTCTGGAAATTTTGGCGATGTGGACCCGCGCCTTTTGTAATAGCTTTAGAACTTTACTTTTCTCGCACTTTTAACTATTAATCAAGGCATGCAAGAATGAATGGACAAAAATAAAAACAAACGCTAGATCACCCATAACATGACAAGATAAGATAAATGAATCTGACACACAAATCACACACCACCCCTAGGGTACGCCTCACTGTTGCCTCGCCTCGAAAGGTGATCGTCGAGTAGAGGATGTCTTAGTAAGTCCTCATGATCCGGGAACCTGGCATGAGGGTAGCTTCTAAGGTATCTTCCCATTGCTCTGGTGATCACCATGTCCCGAACCTCGAATTGACCCGAACACCTCCAACGGTGGTGCTACCTACCTCTCAATGGTGGGATGTCACTACTTTAAGGACACTTACACAGACGAATTCCTTAGGGTAGGTAGGTTCTCGTGGATACTTGCTCTAATTCAAAACAAAACAAATCAAAAATACTTTTCACACCAACATATTTTCAAAAAGCTTTCGAAAGCAATTTTTCAAACACTCTTGAGGACCGATACAAGAGTCGAACTGAAATTTTCAAAGAAACTTTTTAAAAAACCCATAATTGAAAAGCAAACAAACCATTTTTGAAAACACAAATGAGCAAGTATCTAAGAGCCCATGGATAACCATGGATAGAAAGGGTGCTAACACCTTCCCTTTCTATAACCTCCCTCCCGAACCGAGAGCAATCTCTTTAAGGAATTTTTCTGTGCTTTTGTCCTTTCCATTTGGAGAAAATAAAAGACGGTGGCGACTCTTGCTTCCGCGACATTTCGCGAAACAACGTTAAACAGTCAGTTCCAGACCCACCGATCACAGTTTTCTATGACAATAATCGTTTGAACAATCAAAAAATACAACTTGAACATTCGAATGAACAAAAGTTTTTTTCAATCCTAGGACTTGTCACTTCAAATGGTGAATCTTGAAGTGATAGTAGAAGAACTCAGCCTGGCCATCTTGGGTGAATTCCACTGCCCCTTCATCAATAAGATCCCGGATCTTGTTCTTCAGAGACCAGCAGTCGTTTGTGGCATGCCCCGAGCTGTCTGAATGATAAGCGTAGCGGGCGTTGGGGTTATACCTTGAAGGTGTCTTGTTGGGATTTTTAGGAGGGTCCCTTAGAGTTACCAAATTCAACCTCAATAGGTGTTGTAAAACTTGAGACAGTAACGTGTTGAGCTTGGTGAATTGCCTCCTGGGCTTGTCTGGCTTGCTCTGATCAACCCATTGTTCTTGGTGAGGTCGTTGTGAGACCTGTGAAGTAGCAGCAGCTTGGAGATGTCTATTCATCAAACCAAACCTTTGACTTCTTGGAGGCTGATTACAGGTTTGGTCCCCAACCCTGACTACTTGCTTCATACCTTCTTGTTGAAGCTGGTGAGGTTGATGCTGAATTTGTGACCCTGCAGCAAGTTGAGGAGCTTTTCCCTTGTCTTCTTGTCTCAAAGGGAATTTAATGATGATTGGCTCTTCAACCTTAGATGTTTGCCCCAGTTGGTTATCCCGAAGCAGTTGGTTGACGAGAACCCTGAGCTCTTCTTGTCTTTGAGCTAAGTCTTGGATAAGGGCCATCTTCCCCAGCATCTGGGTTCTCATTGCATCCACCTCAGCTTGCAGATGTTTCAGCCGTTCGTCCTTATCGTCTTCAGGACTCTTCCTGACCAAATTCCCCATGAGGAGTGTCCTCAACTCTTCCTGCCCCTTGGATAGGTTCAGGAGGATTTCCCTGAACCGAGTCTCTTGAGCATGAAGATCCTGGTTATCTTGTTGGGAAGCCATTGCTGAAATAAACAGCGAAGGGGGTAAGTGGCCTGTAACAAGGGTACCTGTTATGCAATGATGTGTATGTATGCATGCGATGTTTTCAAGGATCTCGCAGGGTAAACAAGAAAATTGTTAGAATTTGAATTTTGTAGCTTGATGGAAGGAACTTCATGTTGTTGAGAGTCCTTCTTCAAGAGTCAAAGCTCACCATATCGAGTGGGTCATAGCCCCTGACTCAAGTCATCAACCTTGGCTAGAGGAAAATAAATCCCCTTTGCCCCTTGCTAGACATTTGATTCATCATGACCTGCATCACAAACCCTTGAGATCCTTGAAATGGATTAGTCCTTATGTAGGATGTATGCAATGGTATGATGGTATGATGTTATGCTATGTGTGATCGGTGGATCTGGAAATGACTGTTTTAACGCTGGTTCGCGAAATGTCGCGGAAGCAAGAGTCGCCACCGTCTTTTATTTTCTCCAAATGGAAAGGACAAAAGCACAGAAAAATTCCTTATAGAGATTGCTCTCGGTTTGGGAGGTAGATTATAGAAAGGGAAGGTGTTAGCACCCTTTCTATCCATGGGCTCTTAGATACTTGCTCATTCGTGTTTTCAGAATTGTTTGTTTGCTTTTCAACTGTGGGTTTAAAAAAAGTTTCTTTGAAAATTTCAGTTCGACTCTTGTATCAGTCCTCAAGAGTGTTTGAAAAGTTGCTTTCAAAAGCTTTTTGAAAGGTGTCGGTGTGAAAAGAGTTTTTTGATTTTGTTTTGAAATTAGAGCAAGTATCTAGAGTCATCTACCTACCCTAAGGAATTCGTCTGTGTAAATGTCCTTAAAGTAGTGCCATCCCACCATTGAGAGGTAGGTAGCACCACCATTGGAGGTGTTCGGGTCAATTCGAAGGTTCGGGACATGGTGATCACCAGAGCAATAGGAAGATACCTTAGAATCTACCCTCATGCCAGGTTCCCGGATCATGAGGACTTACTAAGACATCCTCTACTCGACGATCACCTTTCGAGAGGCAAGGCAACAGTGAGGCGTACCCTAGGGGTGGTGTGTGATTTGTGTGTCGTAAAATAAAGATGCGAAGAGAATTACATTAATATTTAAAAAGGAAGGAAATAAAAATGCGAAGAGAATTAAAATCGAAAGCGAGGGCGTTGGACCCTTTTTAATGAAATTAAACTACGATTTAACAAATTAATTAAATTAAAAAAGAAAAGATTTTTGGAGTTTTTGTATTTATGAATTTTTTAATGAGAACTAAATGAAATTAATTAATTAACCCTAATTCTAGTTATTTTTAATTTATTAAGAAAAGCATTAAAATTTAACCTAAAATTAAACCTAATTAATTAATACAATTTTATTTACAAAAATATATAATTAATTGTTAATATGGTAAAAAAAGAAAGGATAAAAAATAATCAAAACCCTAATTCTACAAATTTTAAGTTTATTAGAAAAATATTAAAATTAATCCTAGAATTTAAGAACTAAATTAATTAACAAGATTTATTTACAAAAACAATTAACTAAAATATATTTTATTTTTGTGACTTCCTGATTTTTGTTATTTTTTGTGTTTTATAAAAATAAATTAATTTAAAGAATTAAAGGGAAATTAATTAAAAACAAATAAAAATAGAAAAATAAAAAAGATGAAAGAGCAAACCATGGGGGGTTCTGTCCCTAAATTGGAGGTCAAGTTGTAGCAATTCTGGCCCAATAGCCCTTGGCCTTGTTGACTTTTCCTGGAAGCGTGCATGTGTGTTGACTGATGCCTATGATGTTCTTCACATCTGGACCTTTGGATTGGGATCATGGGATGCGTGGCAAGCTCAGATTGTGGGCGTATGGTGGATGTTTGGAGGCATGCTGCATAGGAATGTGGTTAGAAGAAAAATATGGAGTAAGAAAGGGGGACCTGGGATTCGAACCCAGGTCCCAGAGATTACCAATCCCACGCCTTGCCACTGGAGCTATTAACGCGCTTTGTATGTAAAATAGAAAATAAACAATATAAGGGAAAAGTGGTCAGTGACATAGAAAAATAAAAAAACGCGCGTTGGATTCAAATCATCCAACCATCGCTCGCCACCTAGTCTTCTTCTTCTTTGTTTGCATTTTTCCTGAATCATAAAAAGAATTAGCGGGGGTTTTAAACCCCCCCAAAATACACCCTTTTCAAAAATAGAGAATAGCTCGTCTTGGATCAGAAATTGGGCGCGATAGGATGGTTAGATTCGTCCAAGCTTCCTGAGTTTAGCCATGGTATTAGGATGTTTTAATTTTACAGTATTCAAAAATGCCCAATTTGAAGCTTGAAGAACCCTAGCGTGCTTTAATGGTGATTCTTCATACGATGCGTGAAAACTCAATTAAAACACACAGTTAGCTTTAGAATGGTCCAATGAACATAAATCAAATATTAAAAATTAACAACAATGCGTGAATCATGATGCAAGAACGTGGAAAAAAGTATGAACAGGATGAGGTGGTTCTACCAATTCTGGACGTTAGAGTTGATGGTTTTGATCTGAAAACCTTCCTTGAAGTCTCAGGAATGTAATGGAATGATTATTTTCCTTTGAATCGCACTGGAATGTAGTTTTCAGTTTTGGAATCTTTTGACAAAAACTCAAACTTTGCTCTTGGTTTCTGGCGCAGCTTTCATGTCCTCAGCACTAGGGTTTGCATCCTGCTTATGTATGGAATGATTAGGGTTGAAAGTTGGATCCAAAAACCCTTTGCATTGATGTAGAGAATATTTGATTTTCATGCATAATCTTTCAAATCTTTTCCATGCCTATTTGATACCAATCATGTCCAATCTTCATTGATTCTTTCCCTATCTGATTTGCACGAAATCTTGGAGATATTTCATGCATAAAAAGATTTAAAAAGTTTGCTTTGGTATTTTTTCCATATTTTAATTAATTAAATGAATTATTAGCAATTAAAAATTCAAATAAATAAATAAAAATGATGAATAACTTCCCTTTGGGCCAAATGGTCGTGCACATGCTTTGGATGATGAATCTTAGAAGAAAATGTGGCCCATTAGCAATTTTAAGACATTTAAAGCAAAGTTGACTTTTCAAAATATCCAAAAATTTCCCAACTTCCACAAGGCATATCTTGCTCAATATTTAAGCTTTGATCATGTTCTTGGACATTTTGGAAAGGTCTTGAAGTCCTCTAACCAATGCCTTTGGTCCCATGTCATTTTGATAATAGCTTTGCTTGGCGAGAGTGCGCTGACTTGCTGGTTCACTCTCTGGGGAATTAAGATATCTGGTTATGTTCTTCAGCTGAACTTACCTTAGTACCTTGGAGGACAGAACAATTAGATTGCTTAGACAACTCTTTATTGCCCCTGTTTCTAATGTTACCTGTAATTAATCCTTTATTTCGTATGCAAATATTCATGAGTTAGCAAATTATTGTCAATGCATATATCACAAATTGAACCTTGGACGTTCTTCGCAAAACAAAACAGAAGAGGAAAAACGATTGGCAATTTTAACTGAAAAGTGATTTTTGTATTGATTTTGAATTTGCCTGTAAATAGGCGTTTATGTACAAGAGGCTGAAGTCCTAGTAAGAGAATGCCGCCGGAAAAGAGTTTATACAATTTTGTACAAGAGAAAATAAAACAGCTGTGTGAAATGAATGATCCCACTGGGTTTCAACTCTGCTATTGATTTTATATCTCCGAGCGTCTCATCACTTGATGACCTTAGTTGAAGATGAAGCTGACTGATCGATGCCGTCTGAACTTGATGTTGATACCAGATTCTGGATGCAAAGTGATCCAATGAGACATAGTATTACGCTTTATCCCTAACTTTTGCCGGACCTCCCTTTCGGGTTTTCAGTCCACCGGGATACCCATTTTTGCCCAAGCCGCCTTTTCAGGTTTTCGACTTGCCGGGTGTACAGATTTTTTTCATTTCATCCCTTCATTTTGCCCGAACCCTTTTGGTTCGCCGGGAAGCCCTAATTTTTGCTTAGGCATGCCAGCCTAGCGGGTCTTTTTTCATGCGTAGTATCTTTTTACTATGTCTGCATTGGCGGGGTGAGGAAGGTCGTCACCATCCATGTTGGTTAGAATCATGGCTCCTCCTGAGAACACATGTTTAACCACAAATGGCCCTTCGTACGTAGGGGTCCATTTGCCCCTTGGATCACTCTGAGGAAGGATGATTCGCTTGATTACCAGATCCCCAACTTGATATTCCTGTGGTCTGACTTTTTTGTTAAATGCCCTGATCATCCGTTTCTGATACGTCTGACCATGACAGATAGCAGCAAGTCTCTTTTCATCAATAAGGTTTAGCTGATCAAGTCGTGTCTGGATCCAATCATCTTCGCTCAGATCTGCATCCTTCATTATCCGGAGAGAGGGTATTTGCACTTCGATCGGTAAGACTGCCTCCATACCGTAGACCAAGGAGAAAGGAGTTGCCCCGGTTGACGTCCTGGCTGAGGTACGGTACCCATGTAGAGCGAACGGTAACATCTCGTGCCAATCTTTATAAGTCACTGTCATCTTCTGCACGATTTTCTTAATGTTCTTATTTGCTGCTTCTACAGCCCCATTCATCTTCGGTCGGTAAGGAGAAGAGTTATGGTGTTGTATCTTAAACTGCTCGCAGAGCTCAGTGATCATCTTGTTATTGAGATTGGTACCGTTGTCTGTAATAATTCTTTCTGGGACGCCGTATCGACAGATCAGATTATGCCGAATGAACCGTGCCACAACAGTCTTGGTTACCGTAGCGTAGGAAGCTGCTTCAACCCACTTCGTGAAGTAATCAATGGCTACCAGGATGAAGCGATGACCGTTAGATTCCGTAGGTTTAATCTCACCGATCATGTCTATGCCCCACATTGTAAACGGCCAAGGCGCAGTCAGAACATTTAGGGGAACTGGAGGAACATGCACCTTGTCTGCATATATCTGGCATTTGTGGCATGTCCGACAATGTTGGTAGCAGTCAGCTTCCATGGTGGACCAGAAATACCCTGCCCGAAGGATCTTCTTTGCCATAGTGTGTCCACTGGAATGTGTTCCGAAGGTCCCTTCATGTAGCTCTTCCATAATCCTTTCTGCTTCTGTCTTGTCCACACAACGTAGTAAAGTCGAATCATGGTTTCGCTTGTACAGGATGCCGTTGCTAAGGAAGAACTTCGCTGCGAACCTTCTCAGAAACTTTTTATCATTGACAGAGGCACCTTCAGGGTATTCCTGAGCTTCCAAATATCTTTTCACTTCATGGTACCAAGGCTTCTCAGTTACCAATTCAGTCTCGAGATCACAACAGTATGCCGGTTCGTCCAGTTTCCAGATGATGATCCGGGGAGCCTCATTGTCCCATTTTACCTTGAACATAGAAGACATCGTAGCTAACGCGTCCACCAGCTGATTCTCCTCTCTCGGGAAGTGTTCAAAGGTTATCTCTGTGAAGTGGGGGATCAAGCTCAACACACGTTCTCTGTAAGGAATAAGATTCAGATGTTTCGTATCCCACTCTCCTTTGATCTGATTGATCACGAGAGCGGAATCTCCGAAGACACTCAGAAACTTGATCCTTAAGTCGATCGCAGCTTGGAGACCCATGATGCACACCTCATACTCCGCCATGTTGTTGATGCAGTTGAAACATAGCCGGGCAGTGAGTGGAGTATGAGTGCCTTGAGGGGATATGATTACAGCGCCGATACCGTTACCCAAAGAATTGGAGGCTCCGTCAAAGTGCATAGACCATCGGGATCCTTCCTCAGGTCCTTCGTCCGGTCCAGGTACTTCACAATCAGTCACTATCATGATGCTCTCGTCTGGAAACTCGAAGTTCATCGACTGATAGTCATCTACTGCCTGATGTGCCAAGTGGTCTGCCAATACACTTCCCTTGATGGCTTTCTGGGTTGTGTACTGGATGTCGTATTCTGTCAAGATCATCTGCCATCTTGCTATTCTCCCAGACAGAGCAGGCTTTTCAAATATGTACTTTATAGGATCCATCTTTGAGATTAACAAGGTAGTGTGAGTCAGCATATACTGTCTCAGTGGGCGAGCAGCCCATACCAAAGCGCAGCAAGTTTTCTCGAGCAGTGAGTATCGGGTCTCACAGTCGGTAAACTTTTTGCTAAGGTAATAAATGGCATGCTCTTTTCGGCCAGACTCGTCATGCTGCCCCAACACACACCCCATTGAGTTGTCAAGTACTGTCAGGTATAGTATCAGAGGTCTCCCTTCAACCGGTGGCATAAGGATGGGTGGTTCTTGGAGATACTCCTTGATTCTGTCAAAAGCAGCCTGACATTCATCATTCCAATGTACTACCTGATCTTTCTTCAGCAGCTTGAAGATTGGCTCACAAGTAGCAGTTAGGTGCGAGATGAATCGAGCAATGTAATTCAGGCGTCCTAAAAAGCCTCTGACTTCCTTCTCTGTCTTAGGAACTGGCATCTCTTGAATAGCTTTAACCTTGGCAGGATCCACTTGAATGCCCTTGTCACTTACAACGAAGCCTAGCAACTTTCCAGATCTTACCCCGAAGGTGCACTTGTTCGGGTTCAACCTCAGCTTGTACAACTTCAGACGGTCAAACAACTTCTGCAGATGATCTAGGTGCTCTTCCTCAGTCTGGGACCTTGCGATCATGTCGTCAACATACACTTCTATCTCATGATGGATCATGTCATGAAATAAAGCAACCATGGCACGTTGGTAGGTTGCCCCAGTGTTCTTCAGTCTAAAAGGCATGACCTTGTAGCATAAGGTGCCCCACTGAGTAACAAAGGTAGTTTTTTCCATGTCTTCAGGAGCCATCTTGATCTGATTGTAACCTGAAAAACCATCCATGAAAGAGAACACCTTATGCTGAGTTGTATTGTCAACAAGGACATCAATGTGAGGTAGGGGGAAGTCATCTTTGGGGTTGGCCCTGTTCAGATCCCTGTAATCGACACACATTCTGACCTTTTCGTCCTTCTTTGGTACCGACACCACATTAGCAACCCACTGAGGGTAAGAAGTCACTGCAAGGAACCCGGCATCAAACTGTTTCATAACCTCAGCTTTGATCTTTTCAGACATCTCTGGATGCATACGGCGGACCTTTTGCTTAACCGGAGGGCAATCTTCCTTAGTAGGTAAGTGATGGACCACAATATCGGTATCCAACCCGGGCATGTCTTCGTAGGACCAAGCAAAGATCTCCATATAATCATGTAGCATGTGAGTCAACCGTTGCTTCACGCTGAGCTCTAGGTTGGCACCAATCTTTACCTCCTTTCTGTCTGCCTCAGTACCCAGATTTATTGTCTCCACTGGCTCTTCGTGTGGTTGAATTGCCCTCTCTTCCTGGAGTAGCAGTCTTGCCAGCTCGCCAGGCACTTCGCAATCATCTTCACCTTCGTCTTCAGCTAAGTTGATCGGATTTTCGAAGTCATAATTGGCAGTAGCAGAGTCGTTACCAGTGAGATCCGGAGTGGATTGAAACCTGTATGAGTGAGTGTGTGTAAATACAGCTGTTTTTGTAGTATATAAAGAAAGGAAAGAAAGAAAAGGAGCATAAAATTTGAAATGCGAGAAAACGTCCAAGATTTTTATTCATGATATATGAAATGACAATTTATATGCCCTCACAAATGAAACCACGGTGCCTCGGGTAAGACACCGGGCCATAGAGTTTTAATTGTTTATTACAAATAACAAAACAAAGAAGTTTATTACTGCGTAACAAAAGTAACAGGAGTATGGTCCTTAGCAATCCAATTGGTCAATCCGCCATCAGTTGTCGGGTAGATCCAGCTATTGAACTCAGCTTCGTCCACTTCATCATTCTCCCACATAGCATTCACTCCTGGATTGGTAATGAGCACATGAGGTCTTCTGGTCTTTGCCTTCCGCGTAGCTTTCTGTCCCTCTGCAGTAAAACCCAGTTCGAACTTGTCAGTTTTCTGTGTAAAATCAGGGAGCCTGCCCCAGTTAGCACATTCACCTTTCTGAATCACAGCCCGGGCATCCTTTAGGGAAGCCATCTTCAAAGGAATATCCTCTTCGACCACTGTTTCTGCTGCTGTTAAAGTTGGAGGTACCTCTTCGAAATGCTGAAAGGGGGTTTCAATAAACTCCCCGTCCATCTCAATATACCTGAAGGAATTCAAATGGCTCACCATATACTCCTCCTCTCCCTGCACAGTGACGATTTTCCCTCTGACGGGGTACTTGAGCTTCTGGTGCAAGGTAGAGGTCACTGCCCCAGCTTTGTGGATCCAAGGTCGACCCAGTAGACAAGAATACGATGGACGGATATCCATCACATAGAAAGTAGAGTCGAATACTTGAGAACCCACACGAATAGGAATGTCAACCTCTCAATGAACCATCCTCTTGGAACCGTCAAAGGCTCTGACGATAATATTGCTAGGTTTCAGCTCCAGGCCCTCACAATCCAAACGGTCTAAGGCCTTCTTAGGTAGCACATTCAGGGAAGAACCAGTGTCCACCAACACATGCGCAAGAGTAGTGCCCCTGCATTCAATAGAGACATGCAAAGCATCATTGTGGTCTCTTCCCTTAGCAGTAAGGTCAGCATCCGAGAAACCCAAACCATTGTCCGCTGTCAGATTTGCTACGCAATCAGTGAACTGGACTGCAGATGTCTCCTGTGGCACATGGGCCGTCTTGAGAAATGAAATTAAGGCCTTAGCATGGGCCTCTGAGCACAGTAGCAAGGAGAGCATGGAGATCTTGGAGGGCGTGTGCCCCAGCTGCTCGACAACATTAAAGTCACTCTTCTTGATTATTTTTAGAATTTCCTCCATCTCTTGTTGGGAGGCCTCAGCATTTACAGGTCTTGGTGCCTCCATTCGGGCAGGCTCATCTTCAATCCCTTTGCCCCGAGCATTAGATGACTCGGCAGTAGGGGAAACAACTTGATCAGGAACAGGAACAGGTACATTTGTAGGTGTTATAATGAGGGGTCTTTGAATAGCGGGTGGTGCAATGTCAGGCGAGAAGAGCCTGCCACTGCGGGTAACCTTTGTTGGACCAGTGATATTGCTGATACTGGTGCCAGTGTTGAACTCTTGTTTGATTCCATTCACAAACACGTCTGCCCCATAGTGCCAGGGGACAGCCTTATCAGATTCGTAGGGGAGAGGCCCCGGAACAGTAATAACAACAGGTGCGACAGTCATGATTTGAACAGGCTTCCTTGGGAGAGCCCTGATTGGATTATTAAAGATTGTAACAACAGAAACTTCTTCTACCGGAACAAACTGAACAGTGGACTTCTTGAACAGAATCTCTTTGCTGTCCATTAGGCTTTGGATGCCCAACTTCAGCAAAGGACAACTAGATAGGGAAACAGCACAGAAAAGGCAACCTTCACTACAACCCGGAAATAAACCGGCCAACAGTAGGTTCCTCTTGACAGTCATTAAGGGAGTAGACACATCATTCACAGAAACAGCGTACACATCTTCATCAACAGCATTTACTCCATGTTGGGGCATAGGAGCAGTCACCATATTTGGCCTCTCAGGCGCTTCAAACTGTATCTCTTTTGCATCAATAAGGTCTTGTACCTTATTTCTTAAGGCCCAATAGTCGTCATTGGAATGTCCCGGGCTATCAGAATGGTAAGCACAACTGGCATTTGGATTGTATATGGGGGAGGCAGTGTTCACAACTTTCGGGGCCTCCCTGACAGTCACTAAGTTGGTGGATAGTAACTGTGGCAAGATTTGCGATAAAGTCATACTCAAACGGGTGAACTCTCTTCTAGGTCTTTCAGCCCTTGGAGGATTGGTTTACCGAGGAGCGGCAGCAGGCTTAGCAATCATCATCGCGTTGACAGATTGGCGGCGCTCAGGCTTCTCTTGTCTTCTAGACCCATATACCGCACTGGCCTCCTTCTTGAAGGGCTTTTTCTCAGAACTTGCAGATGCACCCTTCTGAATTTTGCCAGACTTCATCCCAGCCTCTATTCTCTCTCCAGTCAGAATAAGATCAGTAAACCCTGAAGATGAGTTACCGATAAGATGGTTGAAAAATGGCCCAGATAGGGTCCCCAAGAACATGTCTACCAACTCCCGGTCAGTCAACGGAGGCTGCACCCTGCCAGCCAGATCCCTCCACTTCTGTGCGTACTCTTTAAAACCTTCGCTTGACCCTAACGACATACCCTGGAGTTGGGTACGTGTAGGGGCAAGGTCGGCATTATATTGATACTGCTTATAGAAAGCAGTAGCCAACTCCTCCCAGTTACGAACCTTGGTCCCATCCAGCTGATAGAACCATTCGAGATGAGTCCCTGAAAGACTCTCCTGGATAAAGTGGATCCACAAATTCTTGTCCACTGAGTACGGTTGAATCTTTCGCACGTAGGATCTGAGATGTAGCTTGGGACAAGACGCCCCGTCATACTTGGTAAAAGATGGTGCTTTGAACTTATGAGGAATGATCACACCAGTAGACAAACCCAAGTCTCCAAAATCCAGCCCAGACACTTGTTGGATCTCCATAGCATTCAGTCTGTCCTCCAACTGCTTGTACCGGTCTTCAGCCGGAGGATACTGTTCCTCATCAAAATCAGTCTCGTTGTCGAAGACTACCGGACTAGGACCTTTTCCCCCTTGAGGACTACTCTTGCCTATAGAAGAACCAGCCTCTTCATTTTGCAGAGTGTTGCCAAACCTTCGGCCCGAGTTAAAAAGAACAGTTCTCCTCTTCTTCTTCTTCTTTTCTTTCTTCAGGAGCAGAGCCTTCAGCTCTTCTTGGCCCTGAGCCAAACCCATGATTAGTTCCTGAAATTGCGCGTTCTGCGCCTGAAGAGCCTTGATGGACATCTCGGTTGATGATGAGTCAAGATTCATGATGCTGAAATAAACAACGAAGAACGGTAAGCAACCTGAAAAAGAAGAAAACCTGCTATGCACATGATGAATGGAATGCGTATGATTTATGTTTTCAAAGACAATCGGGAATCAACTTTGTAAACAAAAAGGAACACACTTCATTAGATTCAACTTTGAAACTTAAATTGTTCAACAGATTGCCCTTAGGCGTTACATAAAAAGGGAAAACTGAAAAGGGAAATGAAACTGTAAAAGAACATCCAGAGATCCTTATTGATCCCATGGTCTCCTCTTCTCAGTACGGATGTAGTCATTCAGAGCTCGCTCGTTCTCCAACTGCTTTGTCAGCTTCTGGATCTTCAGTTCCTGCTCATTGAACTTTTCCCGGTAAGAATCCCGCTCTTCTCGCAGTTGCGACCAAGATCTCTTTAATGTCTCATAATCAGTAGGTATCTGAGGAGGAAGGACAGTTGGAGGAACACCATCTTTGTCAGGATACTCAAGACTGATAGGTCTGACGGCTTCGTATGGCATACCTAACTTCTGAGCACGGATGAGAACCCATTTGTAGTAGGCTTCCATAGGTAAAGAAGTCTTTGGCCCCAACTCTTGTGGGTCAGCTTTATGAACTTTGTCCCAAGCCTTGATGAACCTACGACGCAGCTCGTCACTATCCACCTGAAACTCAAAACTGATGTGAGGCACCAACATCTCATGGGGGCCTGCTCTCCTGGCTCTTCCAAACTGACGGAGTGCTAGACATGGATTGTAAGAGATTCCTCCTTGGGTACCAATCAGAGGAACATTAGGGTATTCCCTGCATCGATCAATAATAGCTATCTCATCCAAACCTCTGCAAGTCCAAATGATGTCTTTATCGGTGAGAGACATTAACCTATGAGCCCAACCTCTTCCTTCTTGGTTCTTCAGTACGAACTTAGGGAGGTGCGAAATAAACCACCTCACCAACAAAGGGATACAACACCACAGAGTTCCTCGTCTTCGGGCAGTACGAGCATGAAGTTGTTGCAGGATGTCACCCAAGAGAGTGGGCACAGGATTCTGAGACATAAAGATCCTTATGGCAGTGACATTGATGAAGTTGTCAGGATTAGGAAACAAGACTAACCCATAGATTAAGAGAGCCAAGATGTCTTCATATGCCCTAAAGTCCAGGTCGTTCCAGAAACTGTTAGCTTTACCAATCAGAAACTTGGCCAAGAAACCCTTAACTCCACTTCTAGTTACCCAATTGTCCATTACCTCTTGATGCGTCAAGGGAAGAGCTGCAACAACCTCCTCAAGCCTGAGGGTCTTTTCCCAACCAATAAAGGGAGTCTGATCCAAGATAGGGATACCAAGAAAATCAGAGAACTCTTCCAGGGTAGGGACCAGCTGGAAGTCTTGAAAGGTGAAGCACTGGTACAGAGGGTCATAGAACTGGGTCAGAACACTCATCAACTGTTGATCCCGCTTTGCAGTGACTAAACTGAGAAGAGAACTATGCCTCTGAATGAAGGAAGTGGTATTTGGAATTCTGCTAACCAACTCTTCAAGCAACTCAAGTGAGTGAACAAAGTTGAACCGGATAGTATTCCTTCGAACAGGCATCATGGTGTCCTACAAAACAGAGCAAAGGTGAAACCCTCTTGTCTTTGAAATGGTCAATCCTTATGCAGGATGCATGCAATGATCATGATGTTATGATGTTATGATAAAGCACACCACAAATAGATACAAAGGCAAACATGGTAAGGCACACAAGTCACACAAGACAGACCCTTAAAGTTTAGGCCAACATGAGGTCTAGGTATTACCCTCTTTCAGTTTGTTGGTTCATACCTGTCCTATCAAAGTAACCGGGTTCTTAGAGGATCCCAATATCATTGACTACCCTCAATCGGTCATAACTCCAGCATCGCAATCTTTTCTTGCGGCCAGAACCATCACGAGAGTTTAGCCTCAATGGGCGTAGCATACTGCTACTGTTCTAATGGCCAAGTTGTGTCATTTAAGGTTCTAAGGTTGTTGGTGCTTAATGACTCCTCAGAAGACCCATATTCTCCTCGTTGCAACACAAGGGATATCGGTACAGACCAAGGTGCCACACCAACGTAGCCACTGTTTCACCCGTGTCGGTCTACGCCGGACAGGTCCCTCACAGCTTATGCTACCTAAACAGGGTATCCCCAGATCCGGGTTAGGATCTATGTAAATCCCATGCAACCCACAAATTTAAAGCAGACAAGTCAATACAATTGAAAACACAGTTATGAACTAACCCTAAGGTACACCTCACTTTAAGTTTAAGTCCCCAGCAGAGTCGCCAGTTCTGTGATCGGTGGATCTGGAACTGACTGTTTTAACGCTGGTTCGCGAAATGTCGCGGAAGCAAGAGTCGCCACCGTCTTTTATTTTCTCCAAATGGAAAGGACAAAAGCACAGAAAAATTCCTTATAGAGATTGCTCTCGGTTCGGGAGGTAGATTATAGAAAGGGAAGGTGTTAGCACCCTTTCTATCCATGGTTATCCATGGGCTCTTAGATACTTGCTCATTCGTGTTTTCAGAATTGTTTGTTTGCTTTTCAACTGTGGGTTTAAAAAAAGTTTCTTTGAAAATTTCAGTTCGACTCTTGTATCAGTCCTCAAGAGTGTTTGAAAAGTTGCTTTCGAAAGCTTTTTGAAAGGTGTCGGTGTGAAAAGAGTTTTTTGATTTTGTTATGAAATTAGAGCAAGTATCTAGAGTTATCTACCTACCCTAAGGAATTCGTCTGTGTAAATTTCCTTAAAGTAGTGCCATCCCACCATTGAGAGGTAGGTAGCACCACCATTGGAGGTGTTCGGGTCAATTCGAAGGTTCGGGACATGGTGATCACCAGAGCAATAGGAAGATACCTTAGAAGCTACCCTCATGCCGGGTTCCCGGATCATGAGGACTTACTAAGACATCCTCTACTCGACGATCACCTTTCGAGAGGCAAGGCAACAGTGAGGCGTACCCTAGGGGTGGTGTGTGATTTGTGTGTCGTTTTCATTTGCATTTATCTTGTTCATGTCATGGGTGATCTACGCTTTTGTTTTTATTTTAACATTCATTCTTGCATGCAGTTTATTAGCAGTTAAAAAGTTGTGAGAAATATAAAGTTCCTAAACTATTACAAAGGCGCGGGTCCACATCGCCAAATTAAAATCCAGGACCCAATTTGACATAAAATAAAGTGCGAAAGATAAATATCAAATTTACACGGCTTTGGGAGAATTACATTAATATTTAAAAAGGAAGGAAATAAAAAATGCGAAGAGAATTAAAATCGAAAGCGAGGGCGTTGGACCCTTTTTAATGAAATTAAACTACGATTTAACAAATTAATTAAATTAAAAAAGAAAAGATTTTTGGAGTTTTTGTATTTATGAATTTTTTAATGAGAACTAAATGAAATTAATTAATTAACCCTAATTCTAGTTATTTTTAATTTATTAAGAAAAGCATTAAAATTTAACCTAAAATTAAACCTAATTAATTAATACAATTTTATTTACAAAAATATATAATTAATTGTTAATATGGTAAAAAAAGAAAGGATAAAAAATAATCAAAACCCTAATTCTACAAATTTTAAGTTTATTAGAAAAATATTAAAATTAATCCTAGAATTTAAGAACTAAATTAATTAACAAGATTTATTTACAAAAAACAATTAACTAAAATATATTTTATTTTTGTGACTTCCTGATTTTTGTTATTTTTTGTGTTTTATAAAAATAAATTAATTTAAAGAATTAAAGGGAAATTAATTAAAAACAAATAAAAATAGAAAAATAAAAAAGATGAAAGAGCAAACCATGGGGGGTTCTGTCCCCAAATTGGAGGTCAAGTTGTAGCAATTCTGGCCCAATAGCCCTTGGCCTTGTTTACTTTTCCTGGAAGCGTGCATGTGTGTTGAATGATGCCTATGATGTTCTTCACATCTGGACCTTTGGATTGGGATCATGGGATGCGTGGCAAGCTGAGATTGTGGGCGTATGGTGGATGTTTGGAGGCATGCTGCATAGGAATGTGGTTAGAAGAAAAATATGGAATAAGAAAGGGGGGCCTGGGATTCGAACCCAGGTCCCAGAGATTACCAATCCCACGCCTTGCCGCTGGAGCTATTAACGCGCTTTGTATGTAAAATAGCAAATAAACAATATAAGGGAAAAGTGGTCAGTGACATAGAAAAATAAAAAAACGCGCGTTGGATTCAAATCATCCAACCATCGCTCGCCACCTAGTCTTCTTCTTCTTTGTTTGCATTTTTCCTGAAACATAAAAAGAATTAGCGGGGGTTTTAAACCCCCCCAAAATACACCCTTTTCAAAAATAACGAATAGCTCGTCTTGGATCAGAAATTGGGCGCGATAGGATGGTTAGATTCGTCCAAGCTTCTTGAGTTTAGCCATGGTATTAGGATGTTTTAATTTTACAGTATTCAAAAATGCCCAATTTGAAGCTTGAAGAACCCTAGCGTGCTTTAATGGTGATTCTTCATACGATGCGTGAAAACTCAATTAAAACACACAGTTAGCTTTAGAAACCTTCCTTGAAGTCTCAGGAATGTAATGGAATGATTATTTTCCTTTGAATCGCACTGGAATGTAGTTTTCAGTTTTGGAATCTTTTGACAAAAACTCAAACTTTGCTCTTGGTTTCTGGCGCAGCTTTCATGTCCTCAGCACTAGGGTTTGCATCCTGCTTATGTATGGAATGATTAGGGTTGAAAGTTGGATCCAAAAACCCTTTGCATTGATGTAGAGAATATTTGATTTTCATGCATAATCTTTCAAATCTTTTCCATGCCTATTTGATACCAATCATGTCCAATCTTCATTGATTCTTTCCCTATCTGATTTGCACGAAATCTTGGAGATATTTCATGCATAAAAAGATTTAAAAAGTTTGCTTTGGTATTTTTTCCATATTTTAATTAATTAAATGAATTATTAGCAATTAAAAATTAAAATAAATAAATAAAAATGATGAATAACTTCCCTTTGGGCCAAATGGTCGTGCACATGCTTTGGATGATGAATCTTAGAAGAAAATGTGGCCCATTAGCAATTTTAAGACATTTGAAGCAAAGTTGACTTTTCAAAATATCCAAAAATTTCCCAACTTCCACAAGGCATATCTTGCTCAATGTTTAAGCTTTGATCATGTTCTTTGACATTTTGTAAAGGTCTTGAAGTCCTATAACCAATGCCTTTGGTCCCATGTCATTTTGATTTACCAATATCAAGTTATGGCCTTTGACTTAAAGTACCTTTTTGTTGACTTTTGAAAATGACCTATAATGTTGAAATTGATAACTTTTTGTGAGAGCATTTCTTGGACTTGAAGTGTGAAAAGGAGTTGTAGGAAATGTCATTCTCTTCAAAATGAGCTTTGGATGGAATTTTTATGATAATCCATGTGGAAGTTATGCCTTGGTCAAGTTACAGTTGACTTTTTCAACTGTCCAAATATGGAAACTTTTGCATCTTGAGACTTTTTGAGCCAAGCTTTGAGAATCATGATCAAGCATTGATCAAATGATGTTTGTGGCTTAAAAATGAGATGTTGATAAAAAATTTGAACTTTTGACTGTCAAATGCCCATTTTGCCCCTAAAGTTGAGTGTAGTGCAATTAGGGTTTTGACTGTGCAATTTTGTGCTGTAAGTCTTGAAACTTGGTATGAGGATATTTGACCATATTTGTAGGCATATGGGACTTGATTGGACCCTTGGAAAGTTCATTTTCTTTGTCAGAACCAAAACCCTAGTTCTTGACTGTTAGGAGGCCCTTGAACTGTGCAACCCTTGGGGAGATTTTGAAGCTTTGACTTGGCAAATTTTGAAGAATATGGGAGGGCAAATTTTGGGGTACAACACTATGCATGGAGTGATGTAAGTGAACCCTGTTATGAGTCCAGATTAAGGACTGTAAACAAACCTGCAAGAAACTCAAGTGTCAGATAACAAGCATGCAAGTAGTCAAGTTTGAAGGCACACAAGTCACACAAGACCGCCCTTAGAGTTCAGGCCAGCATGAGGTTTGGGTATTACCCTCTTGAAGTTGGTGGGCTCAAAACCTGTCCTATCAAAAGTAACCGAGTTCTAAGGAGCTCAATATCATTGGGTTGTTTTCTGTGTTCATTGTTTTGATTTAGCCACTGAACTGGCAATCAAAATATTCCAAGAAAACAACCCTCAATGAGTGTAGTATCGAGTATCTACCAACTTCGGACTGCACCAAAGTCGGTCATCTCACTACCCCTAAAGAGGCCAGGATGGTCAAGTAAGGTTCCTAAGGTCAGTTGATGCTTCACGACGCCACGCGACGGCCCCGTACTCTCCTTGACTTGACTCAAGGGTTACCGGTACTCACCAAAGTGCCACATCAACGTAGCAAACTGCTTCAACCGTGTCGGTATACCCCGCACAGTTCCCTCACAGTTTGTTGCTACTTTCTAAAAGGTATCCCACAAATCCGGGTTAGGATCTATGAAACTCCCAAGACAGGCCCAAAATATTAAAGCAAACAAAGCAAGCAATTGAAAACATAAGAGTGGTCTAATCCTAAGGTACACCTCACTTATAAAGTGTCCCCAGCAGAGTCTCCAGTTCTGTGATCAGTGGAAATAGAACTGACTGTTTTTTAAGCTGGTTCGCGAAATGTCGTGGTAAGCAAGAGTCACCATCGTCTTTTATGTTCTCCAACAAGGAAAGGACAAAAGCACATCAAAATTCCTTTTCGAGATATTTCTCGGTTCGGGAGGTAGATTTATAGAAAGGGAAGTTGTTAGCACCCTTTCTATCCGTGGTTATCCACGGGCTCTTAGGTACTTGCTCTATGTTTTCAAAAATTGTTTGCTTTTCAAGTGTGTGTGGGTTTTGAAAAAGTTTTGTTTGAAAAATTTCTAGGTAACTCTTGTATCTGTCCTCAAGAGTGTATGAAATATTTGTTTTAAAACTTTTTGAAAGTGTAGGTGCGAAAAGTGGTTTTGTTTGTTTGGAAGAGCAAGTACCCAGGAGAATCTACCTACTCTAAGGAATTAGGTTGTGTAAGAGTCCTTTAGATAGTGCTATCCCACCATTGAGAGGTAGGTAGCACCATCGTTGGAGTTTCGGGTCAATTCGATTATAAGGGACATGTGGTCACCGAAGCAATGGTAGGACGCCTTAGTGGTAACCCTAATGTCCTAGATCCTTTTTTATCTGAGGCAACCGTTTCGAGGCAACTGGATCTTAGACAGGAGGGCGACCTCTAAGACACCCTATACTTGATGACCACGTCGAGGGAACCAGTGAGGCGTACCCTAGGAGTGGCATGTGCATGTGTGTTGAATTCAGTTAAATTGTCTTTGTATGTTATTTGTGAGCTACGGATTGGTTTTATTTTCATACAAGTCTTTCATGCATTTTTAACAGTTAAGAGTGCGGAAAATAAATTGCGGAAAGGTAAATCTAGCTATTACAAGGCGCTGGTATATACATCGCCAAAAACAAACCCGTTTGGAAAAAATAAACTGCGAGAAAATAAACAAAGCGATAAAGGAGGTCCTAATTAACTATTACATTTATGAGCAGATACATAATCAAAATAATGAATTAAAATAAATATGCGCGCGAAAGATTGAATCGGGACGTCCTGAGGGTTTTGACCCCTTTTTTGAGAAAGAATTGAATTTGTCCTTTTTGCAATTAATGAAATTAAGCCTAATTACTAATTAATTAATTTATTAAAAGAAAAAAAATGTTTTTGTGTTTTTTATGTTTTTAATGAAATAAAAAAAAGAAATTAAAAGTGTCAAAAAAACCTAAGTCTAAATTTGATTTTATTTAATGAAAAAGATTAAAATTATTCTAATTAAACTAAGTTAAATATATTTAGAATTTATTTACAAAAAAAAGTAATTGAAATTAATAAAAAAATGTTTTTTTGGTTTTTCTGAATTTTATTGTGAAAATGTTAATTAATTAGTTTTAGTGATAATAATAATAATTATAAGAAAAAGGTTAATAAATAAAATGGAAAATATAAAATAAAAGAAAAAAAGGATGAACCAAAGGGGGGTTCTGGGCCCAGAATGGGGGTGAATTCTGGAATTGTGAGGCCCATTATCTCAAGCCTTGTTGACTTTTTTGCAATTGGCTGCGTGTGCTTTGACCAAGGTGTATGGTGGTCATCATCTTTGGCCACAGGATCCACACTTGAGGCCACATGGCGCTTTGTGAACTGGAGGTGTATGGTGAAATTTCTTTTGAGCCCTGCACACAATTATGTGAAGAAAAATAAGAAATAATAATTTTGGGGGGACCTGGGGTTCGAACCCAGGTCCCAAGGGATTATGTTTGCACGCCTTGACCATCTGAGCTACACGTTTCAATTGAAATAATAATAAGCAATGGTTAATATATTAGTGAATCAACACATATGCTTAAAAAATAAAAATAAAAATGCGCGTTTGTTTGAAACCAACCAATCACACAGTGACGCATCATCATCTTCTTCATCAAAATCCCTGGTTATTTACTTGCCGATTTTTATCCGCAGGTAGTTTCGTAGGCTATGCTTAGAATCGTCCCTAGGCCTCAAAAAAACATTCCAAGACCATGGTTGGTCTCGTCCATGTCTCCTGAGTTCATCCCTGCTCCTTATTTGTTCTGATTTCACCTGAAAATAAAATCCCTAAAAAACATACAAACAAACCCTAGACACGGGAATTGTCACATAAGGCCTAAAAATGAAATTGAATGATGCCATTAGGTTAGAAATCAAACAAGGAGTATGAATATGCAAATCTTTTTGAGAAATCATGCAAGAATAGAGAAACACGATTCCATGTTCAGAGGCGATTTCATGAGTACTTACAGCGCTGTGTAGAGAGTCTTAAGCCTTGGCAAGGGTCGTGTTGGCTTCAGGGGATGGCAAGGAAGAGGGCCACGTGCTTAGTTTGATCTGGAAATGCCTGCAACTATGTTTTTGATCTCACACTTTTTTGACAATTTTCAATTTTTCTTTTGGCTGTTTTAGTGATGCTTGGGTCGTGAATTAGGTCTGACACGCTTGCTTATGTATGTATCAATGAATTTAGGTCAGCAGCTGAGCCTTAACCTTGTGCAATTAAGTTTGGAGATTTTGTTTTACCACCATTAAAAGACTTTCCAAACTTGGTTCAAATTCAAGATTTTGTGCACAAAAAGGCTTGGCACGAAATTGTTAGCTGGCACATGGTATATGAAAGTTGTCCAAATCAAAAAGATGCCCTTCCATTAATTTTTAGATTTTATTTGAATTATTATGGATTTAAAATGAATTAAATCAATAAAAATTAAATAAAATGGAAAAATAAATGTTTGGTCTTGAAGTTAATCATGGGACACGTGTATGGCATGACAAGGCTGAATCAAGTGGAAGAAAGTGGGCCCTTTTGTCAAAAATTGAAGTTTTAAGGATAGTTGACTTTTGCCATTTCACAAAAATTTCCCAACTTCTCCAATGCATATCTTGCTCAATTTTGATCATATGGACATGTTCTTGGACATTTTGGAAAGGTCTTGAAGTTCTCTAACCAATGCCTTTGGTCCCATGTCATTTTGATTTACCAATCTCAAGTTATGGTCTTTGACTTAAAGTGCCTTTTTGTTGACTTTTGAAAATGACCTATAATGTAGAAATTGATAACTTTTTGTGAGAGCATTTCTTGGACTTGGAATGTGAAGATGAGTTTTAGGAAATGTCATCCCATTCAAAATGAGCATTGGATGGGATTTTTCTGATGAACCATGAAAAAGGTATGCCTTGGTCATGTTACAGTTGACTCTTCAACTATCAAAAAATGGAAACTTTTGCATCTTGATGATTTTTGAGCCATTCTTGTGGAATCATGATCAAGACTTGATCAAATGATGATTGTGGCTTCAAAATAATATGTTTACCAAAAAGTTTGACTTTTGACTGTAAAATGACCATTTTACCCCTATAGTTGATTGTGAAGCAATTAGGGCTTTTGACTGTGCAACTTGATGCTGTGAGCCTTGAAACTTGGCATGTAGATGCTTGACAATGTATATAGGCCTATGAGACTTGATTGAGCCCTTGAAAACCTCAACTTCCTTGCAAGAGCCAAAACCCTAATTTTGAGTGCCTTATGAGGCATTTGACTGTGCAACCCTTGAGAGATTTTGAACCAATTGAAGATTGACTTTGACAAATCTTCAGGAATATGGGAGGGAAAATTTTGGAGTACAACAGATATGTTCTATCAGTTTGAATGGTTTATTTGTTCTGGAATTTGGTTTTTGTGATGATGGTTTTAGTTTGATGATGTTTGCTGATGATTATGATTTGATGATGTTGGTTATCTATTGTGTTTGAGATTTGGAGATGGTGACTATTAGCTTGATGGTTTTTGGCCTTTGCTTATAGTTTTGGTTTGATATGTTTCTTTTTGGATTTTGGTTACAGTTTGGCTTTTGACAGGTTTGAAAGTTTTGTGTGTTTTGAAAATGGTTTGGGGTTTTTTTGAAGGTTGTTGTTACAGTTTGGTTATGGCAAGTTTGTTAAGTTTTGGTTTTTGTAGGTTGTGTTACAGTTTGGTTTGGTATGTCTTGTTGATGGATTGCAGGTGTGGTTGACTATGTTTTTCTGGCTTTGGACTTGTTGGTTATCAACAGGTTTTTGTTATTGAAAGTTTGACAGGTCTGAGCATTTTTGGCTTATGTTGGTTTTTGAGGTTTTCAGATTTTGATAGTTTTTTTGATGGTGGTTGTGACTTGGTTGATTTGAGACTGGTTTTTGATGATGGTTTTTGTGGATTTACTTGTTTATGTTCACAGGTTCTTGGCTGGCAGGTTTTAGGTTTTTGGGTTATACAGATTTTTGAAGGTTTCTTTGAGGCCTTTTGGTTTTGAACTATTTGCTACATGTTTTGTTTGATGTTTCAACAGGTTTTAGATTTGAGGATGGTTTTACAGTTTGGATGCCTTGACAGTTTTTGGACTTTTTGAGTTTGAAAATGATTTGATGGATGATGGTTTGAAGGTCGGTTTGACAGTTTGGAGGTTTTTTGGAACTGTGTTTGATATTTGGCTTATGAGTTTTTCTGAGTTTGATAATTTTCTCTCTATCTTCTGCTTGAGAATTGTGTACTGTTATATTAGTTGCTTTGGTTTGACAGCTTATTCAAAAAGAGGGGGAAAAACAAAGAAATTGAATATTTGCTATGTTGTTCCTTTGGCTTTTTGATGTAGTTTTGTTTTCTAGCATCTTCTATGCAATTGTGACAGCAGGGCAGCAGGGCTGTGCATCCCTAGGTGACTTCTTTCCTGTCTTCTCTCTCAATGACCCTAAGAGTCAATTTCTCTTTTGCCTTTTTCTGAAAAGTTTGCAATAAAAATGAAAAATGATGAAAATGCTTATTGAACAAGCCTCTTGCTTGTTGACTTAGTTTATCATATTGCTATATTTTCTTTTTGTTGATGTTGTCTGCTCTATGCTGTTTGTGTTGTTGCCTCATCTGCATTTTGTTTTTGCTATTGTTTGGCTTGGTTTGCAATATTTGTTTGGGCAACTTTGTTTGATTTGTGTTGCCTTCTGTTTGGCGATGCACTGCTGTTTGGGCCTTTGGCTACTGTTTGGATAGCTTTGCTTGCATTTCTTGTTTGGACAACTTGCTTGCATTTCCTATTTCTTCTTTTTGTGAACCAAGAAAAATAATTCTCTTGTGATTTGCAAATAGAGAAAATAAAAATGTGATGAATTAAAAATAGCCTTCTGATTCCAAATTGCAAACTTTAATGATGAACACTTTTTTCTTTTTGAAATTTTTTGCTCATGTCCAATTAATTTGTACTAACTTTTCTTTCTTTCATTTTCATGTGAGCACAACTGGATGGTGGCAAAGCAGGGGAAGCAAGAGACTCTGTGGCAAGCATGGAAGCAAAGGAAGCCCAGTCAACCTTAGGCATAAATTCATTTTCTTTGTAATTTTGAGAGAAACATTTAACAATTGTACTAATTTATTTTTTTAAATACAATAAGTTGTAAAACCTAAAGTATTTAAATAATAAATATTTTTGTAACAACTTTTGAAATAAATGGAGAAAGTCTTATGAGATATTTTGGTGTCCATTGAAACCCTTTACTGTCAATAACTTGTAATTTTCTCTTTGCATCCTATTTGATTTTTTGAATGCCCAATCAAAACAATTGAAACAAAACGCTCCAATCTGATAACTTAAATTCTAATAATCCTGTAATCTTGCAACTGTATTCCAAACAAACACGCATTGTCCATTCCATTTCCTAAACAAGCAAATGTTTTTTTAAAAGATGCAAATCATCTAGTTAACCTTGAGAACAAATACTGTCTTTTCAGTAAACTTGAGAAAGCATGAAAACATGTGAAAGCCAATTGGATCTTTGAGAATTCATTTCTTTTGAGAATTTCAAGAAAAACCCTAATTGTTGGTTTACTGCCACAGGAGAAAATCTGTCTGATCGATTCCTGAGCCAATCTTGAATATTTGAGAAACCCTAGGGTTGTGTCTTCTATGAAAAATGGGAGGGAAAATTTTGGGGTACAACAACGTCCTTCAACGATGACATCCGGAGTTGAGGCCTTGTAATCTTGGGAACAATCTTGGTCACTGCCACTTCTTGCGAGACCTCTTCGAAGTGTTGAAATGGAGTTTCAATGAATTTGCCGTCCAATCCCACATATCTGAAGGAATTGAGATGGCTGATCATGTATGCTTCCTCTTCATGGACAGTGATAATCTTCCCTTGAACCGAATACTTCAACATCTAGTGCAATGTAGAGGTAACAGCGCCAGCATTATGGATACATGGTCGGTCTAGTAGGCAGGAGTATGAAGGGTAGATGTCCATCACATAAAAGGTTGAATTGAAAGTTTGAGTTCCAACCTTTATGGGAATGTCTACCTCCCCATGTACCATCCTCTTAGAACCGTCAAAATCCCTTACCACTATGTTGCTTGGCTTCAAAGTTAACCCCTCACAGTCAAGTCTGTCAAGAGCTTTTTTGGGTAATACATTCAAAGATGAGCCAATATCCACCAAAACATACGCCAGAGTGGTGCCCCTACATTCCACTGAGACATGCAACGCCTCATTATACTTTCTTCCCCTCGGTGTTAGATCAATATCCGAGAAACCTAAACCATTATCCACAGTTAGGCTGGCTACGCAGTCTTGAATTTGATCAGCAAATGTCTCTTGAGGTACATGGGCGGTTTTAAGAACTTCACCAAGGCTTTTGCATGTGCCTCAGAACATAGTAGTAACGCCGACATGGAGATATTAGAGGGAGTTTTCCCCAATTGTTCAACTACATCGTAGTCGCTCGTCTTTATAATTTTTAGGATCTCCTCCATTTCTTTCTTGGAAGCTTCTGGGATAGTCAGTGATTGAGACTTCGTCCGGACAGGCTCCACTTGAATACTCTTTCCTCGAGTCTCAGCAGCAGGAGTGTTGGTAGGAATGATAACAGGGGTTGTAACGTCTTTGTCGATCGCAGAACTTGCAGAGATGATTATGGGTACAGAAGTAATCTTTGGAGCAGCCACATGGATGATCACGGGTCCAAAAACTGCTTTTGGGGGAGCAATTTCTGGAGAAAAGATCCTACCGCTTCGGGTAATTTTACTAGTTCCAGCAATATTGCTGATGTCGGAATCTTTTTCTCCAGAGTTTATCTCTTCGGTGACCGACCATTCTTATTTGATGCCAAGGTAGTAAATGTCCCATCCGTAATTCCACGGCACAATTTTGTCTGATTCATATGCTACTGGCCCAGGCATTGTGATTATTAAAGGAGTTACTTTCGGAACCGATGTAATTCTAACGGGTCTTTTGGTGAAGACCCTGGAAGAATTGGCGGAAATGGTAATGATTGAAATATCTTCAACAGGAATAGGTGAAACAGGAGTACTTTCAAACAAAATCTCTTTGTTATCTATCAGGTGCTGAATGCCTGCTTTCAACAAAGGGAAATCAGTTGGTAAGGACAAGTAGAGATGGAAAACTTCATTACAGCCCGGGAACACACCGACTTTCAACAAGTTTATCCTAATGGTTGGAAGTGGAGTCATGAGTTCATCAACTGTGGTAACAAACAAATCTTCTTCAATAGCATTGATATTGTGACCATGTATGGGCATAGGAGCAGAAATGACATTTGGCTTCTCAGGCGCATCAAACTCAATTTATTTTGCTTCAATGAGGTCTTGTATTTTGTTCTTCAAGGCCCAACAGTTATTAGTATCGTGACCAGGACTTTCAGAGTGATATGCGCAACGGGAATTGGGGTGATAATGAGGGGATGTTGTATTGGAGTTTTTCGGAGCTTCTTTCAAGGTTGCCAAGTTGGATCTCAGAAGATGCGGTAATACTTGAGACAAAGTCATGTTAATTCTGGTGAATTTCCTGACTGGCCCTTGCATCCTTGGTTGATTACTTCTTTGTTGATCAGATGTAGGCTTGGGAATCATAACATCCCCTACCATTGGTTGGCGTTTGGCCCTATCTTGGTTCCTTTACGGATACACAGCAGCTACCTCTTTCTTCCCGAGGAAAGGCATTCTTACAACTGTAGAAGAAGATGAATCCTTCTAAATCTTTCCACTTTTTATTCCATTTTCCACCCTCTCTCCGGTTAATATTAGTTCAGTAAAGCCTGCAGATGAACTTCCGATTAAATGGTTGAAGAAGGGACCATATAAGGTGCCTAAGAACATGTCTACCAATTCCCTTTCAGATAGAGGGGGTTGAACTCTTCCAGCCAAATCTCTCTATTTTTGTGTGTAATCCTTGAAACCTTCATTGGAAGCCATGGCCATACTTTGGAGTTGAGTACAGGTGGGCGCCAAATCAGCATTGTATTGATATTTCTTGTAGAAAGCTGCGGAGAGATCTTCCCAATTATGGATGTTGGCTCTTTCCAGTTGGTAAAACCAGTCGAGTTATGTTCCAGACAGACTGTCTTGGAAAAAGTGCACCCATAAGTCTTTATCAGCGGTATGGGGTTAGATTTTTCTCACATATGACCGAAGATGCATTTTAGGGCATGACACTCCATCATATTTTGCAAACATAGGCACTTTGAATTTCAGAGGAATCACAATCCCTGACACTAGTCCCAATTCCTCAAAGTCTAAGCCCGACACCTTTTGTATTTCCATCGCGCTCAAACGCTCTTCGAGATGTCTGTACTTGTCATCAGCAGGAAGGTATTGTTCCTCAGAGAGTAGTCTTCCTCTTCTTCCTCCTCTTGTTCCGATTATGACGGGACAACTGTTTCCTTGCCTTTCCCTTCTCCTTCACCGGATGTTGTTGCAAAGTTCAAAGTCCTTCTTGTCTGTCCTTGAAATCTTCTCCCCGTGTTTAAGACTTCAGTTACCTTCCTTGTTTTCTTTTTCCTCTCTTCAGCTAGCAGAGTCTTCAACTCTTCTTGCCCCTTGGCTAGGGTCATGAGCAACTGTTGAAACTTCCTATTCTGAGCTTGAAGATGTTTCACTGTTTGCTCGATATCCATCTTACTGAAATAAACAGTAGAGAGATTAGGAGACTTGTTGCAAAAGACCTGTTTATGTTATGATGAATAATATATACATATGTAATGTTTTCAAGGATTTCAAAGATTCAAGTTTTTTTTAGATAAGAAGAAACACACGTTATATTAATAAGATAAAGTTTGAGTACATCAATGCCCCTTGGACAAAATAATACAAAACTCTAAGATAAAAAGGTAGTGCGCATCCTCTTTGGTGCAATGTAGGCATTTAGAGTCCTCTCCTCATGAAGTAGCCTAGTGAGTTCCAAAACCTTCTTCTCGCTTGCGTAGAATTGGGCTTCGAAAGTATCTCGCTATCCTTTGAGTTTTATCCAATCCCTTTGTAGGTCTTCAATAGATGTGGGCATGTCAGGATATAGGATAGTGTATGGAACATCTCCCTCCTTGACAGGCTCGATGATTACCGGGAGAATGGAGGGATAAAGCATCATAAGACTCTGAGCACGAGTTCGTACCCATTTGAGGTAAGGCTCAAGAGGGATGGAATTCTTGTGCCCCAAAGTCTTGCTATCCACCTTGTTTAGCATCCTCCAAGCTCGGATAAATCTCTGGCGAAGACCTTGATCATCGTTATCGTAGTCGAATACCAAACCTTGAATCAGAATCTCGTGTGGGCCATCCCTTCGGGCATAAACAAACTTCCTTAAGGCCAAGCATGGGTTGTAGGTGATTCCTCCCCTAATGCCAAGTAAAGGGACATTAGGAAATTCTCCATAACGGTCGACAATGATAACATTCTCTTTGGAACGGGAGCATCAATGAATGTCTGAATGTTTGAGCGTCATCAACCTTTGTGACCACCTTGAACCTTGCTCATTCTTTAAGACTGATTGGGGAAGATGAGAAATAAACCATCTTTCCAAGAGAGGAGTGCAACACATGAGGATACCTCTTTTCCTCATTGTGCGAGTGTGAAAAGAGTGTAGGATATCCCCTAGCAATGTAGGCACCGGGTTGCGTGACATGAAGATTTTGACGGTGTTCACATCTATGAGTTGGTCAGGTTTGGAAATAAAACCATCCCATAGATGAGAAGAGCCACAATTTACTCAAAGGCTTGCAAGTCTAAGGAATTCCAACAACTTTGGGATTTCTCAAACAAAAACTTTTCTAGGAAGCCTTTGACACCACTCCTTGTTTACCAATGAGTTGTGATATCAGATGAGTGCAAGTGTAGAGCTTGAGCAATCTCTTCTAGCTTTGGATATCTTTCTTTACCATTAAAAGGTAGTTGATTGAGAATGGGAATCCTCAAGAATTGGGAGAATTCTTCCAAAGTAGGCACAAGTTGATAGTCGGGAAATGTGAAGCAATGGTGCAAAGGATCAAAGAACTGAAAGAGCACCTTCATCATATCCTCATCTGTGTTGGAGGTGACCAAGTTGAGTAGACGACCATGTCTCTCGGTGAATGGAGAATTTTCAGGAATTCTTGAAATTAGCTCCTTTAGTTGTGGAGGAATTCTTACAAGGTTAACTTGAATAGTTTTCCTGCGAAGTGAATCCATATCCTACAAAACAAGAACAAAGATGAATCCCAAAATCCTTGAAATGGTTAGTGGATGCATATAATGTTCATGATGTCCATGATGTTATGTACAAGTATGCATATACAAGCAAAGAAAACAAGTCCTTAGGTTTAGGCTTGCATAGAGTTTTATAGGTAAGTACCCTCTTGAAGTTTAGTTGGCTCAAACCTGTCCTAGTAATAGTAACTGGGTTCTAATGAGCTCAATATCACGGGTTTGTTTCCTTGGTCATTATTTCAGCTCAAGCCTCTTTAATGGCGACCGAAATATCCTAAGAAATCAAACCTCAATGAGTGTAGTATCGAGTATCTACCAACTTCGGACTGCACCAAAGCCGGTCACCTCGCTACATCCTAAAGGCCAAGTTGGTCAAGTAAAGGTTCTAGAAGTTCATTAGTGCTTCATGACATCACTCAGCGGCCCCGTATTCTCTTTGATTAACTCAAAGGCTACCGGTACCTACAAATATGTTGCACTAACATAGCTATTGCTTAGACCATGTCGGTATACTCTGCGCAGTTTCCACAACGTATTGCCACTTACCTATAATGTATCCAAAATCCGGGTAGAGGGTTCAAACCCAAACAAAGAACCATAATGTAAAGCATACAAGTCAAACAAAGAAATTAAGTAACTGTGATCTAACCCTAAGGTAACCCCACTTTTAGAATTTCCCCAGCAGAGTCGCCAGTTCTGTGATACGATGGGAGAACTGACTTGATTGTTTTGTGTTTTATCACAAATGTTGCAGTTAGAAAAAGTCGCCACCGACTTTTCTTTTATCCAAAAGGAAAGGTGAAAAAGCACAAGAAAGACATTTGAGATTGTTTCTTGAGTTCGGGGGGTAGATTATGAAAAGGGAAGGTATTAGCACCCTTTTCATCCATGGTTTTCCATGGGCTCTTAGTTACTTGCTAGATCACTTGCTTTTGTTTGAAAATGTGCTTTGTGTGGTTTTGAAAGTATTTTGAAAAAGAGGCCATTGTTTAGGCAATCTTTGTAATGATTCCCGTTCGTAAGAATGTATACAAAGATGTTTGTCTTTTGAGAATGTTTTCAAGTTTGTAAGATGTTTTGAAATGTGTGTGTTTGTTTTGAAAATAGCAAGGATATTTGTTTGAAATGGAGCAAGTAACCAAAAGTAATCTACCTACTCAAATGTCTTTCTTGTTCATTTTCTTTTCCTTTGACATTGTTGTCTTACCATTAATTTGGTAAGCAACCCTATCTTTGGATGTAAACAGGACGGGCGTGGGTCATCGTATAGCCATGATTAGCAATGTTGCAAACTATCTTAGCATTTTTTGAGGGACTAAGATCATTTTGTAAGGCAACTTTGAATAGCATCATCGAGGGACTATGATCTTGTGTTTGTTTATTTTTGCTAAGACACTTCACATGCGTAATATGGCCATTTTTGTACAAGGCAACTAAGTGGAGTAACCCTAGGGGTGCTTGTGTGAAAGTGTGTCATTTTCATGCTTGACTTTGTCTTAGATTAGGGTTTTCTATTTGGTTGATTTTATCTTGACATACAAACCCTAATTACTAACATGTTATGTAAAGCGATAAATTGCGAAATTTAAAGATTACTACGCTATTACAACATTTTGTGGGAGGGGGTATACAATTGATGAATGGGGATAGCAATAATATAAACCTAATTAATCTATTACAACCAAATTGAATTTATACAAGTATTAGAATAAATAATGTACAAAATAAGTTAAATATGCAAAGATATGTGAATGCAAAAGAAGATTTTTGTTTTGTTCTTTTTATGTAAAAAAAGTTTTAACTTAAACCTAATAAACAAATCAAGATTAAACTTAAATTAATTAAGGAAGAAAATTATTTTTTAGAAAAGATTTTGATTAAACCCTAATTCTAATTTATTAAAAGGAAATAAATTTCTTTAAGTATTTTTGTATTTTGTGTCTTGAAAAATAATGTATGGTATTTATGAAGTATTTTGGTCTTTTGTATCAAAAATAATATGTTTAATAAATATGAAGAAAAATAAATATTTAACCTAATTCTATTTTTAATTTACAAGTTTATTAAAAAAAAGGATAGTATATAACTTAAATAAAAAATAAATATTTTTTATGAGAAAATAAAAATAAAATAAAAACAAAATATAATATTTATCATTTTTATATTTTTATGATTTTTTTATTAAGAAAATATATTTGATAATAATAAAAATAAAACAAATAAATAAAATATTTGGGCCAGGGGTGTTGAAAGCAAATGGGAGGCAGGAAGTTAGCAACAAAACATAGGACCCAATATGCTGAAGCCCAAGCTGCAAGAGGACAAAAATGAAGCAAAATGTGAGAAAAAATGCAAAAAGGCTGCGCCAAGGCTCGAACCCACAACCTAGGGAAATTTTGCGCGCTGCCTTGCCACTGGGGTTGCTGTACATCCGTTAGTCTAAGTGAAAGTAAAAATACATAACATAGAACACTTCCTTACCCTGTACTTCATCTTCAACCTTTGACCAGCCGGACCCCCTATAACTTTTTCATTTCTCAATAAAAATGGAAAGTGATAACATGAACATTATAGCATTTTACCTCACGATTCTAACCATGTACATATAACTAAAACTATAAGTCCAAGATCAGATAGAATTTTGTTGGCCCTAATTCTTAACCTAATTTTTCCAGAAACTTCAAACTAAAAATTCTCTAAACTCAAGCCAAATAAATGCAAGCTATGGATATGTACAACTTCGTAGTAATGATGCCTACATTCTATATTCACAAATGGAAAGCTAACTATGCTTGTATCAAGAGTTAGAAAAACAGAAAACTCACCTTGAAAATGGAAATTGTGTTTTGAAAATGAGCTTTCTTTAGGATGTTGTGATGATCAGGTTAGCTTCCTTGAACCTCTAGGAAGCTAATGCAATGCTTAGCTTATCTTGAGGGTGGCTGGAATGGTCTGGAGAAGTACACCTGTGTTACTCTATTTTTGAACTTCAACAATGGGGAAGATGGAGTTACAGTGATGTTTCAGGGTGTGGGATGGTTTACTTGTATGGTAAGGAAGCTTGGGAAAGCAAAAGGCTTGAAAACACACGAGTGGAATGGAAGATTCAGTTCACAAGTCAGAAATGGCAAGTTTGGAGACTTGTTATGCAATTTCTGATTCTAAGGTATTTCAAGGCTTGGGCATGCATGGTTTTAGTTTCAAAATGATGGCTTTATATAGAGCAAAAGGTTGGAGGACTTGTGCTTGCTCATAAGTACAAGATCACGTGTCTTGCTACATTTCTTATTTTTGAAGCAAGTGTGAGAAGTGACTTCTTAATGCATCAATATGAGCTTATAGGGTGGCTTGAAGCTCTAAACACGTTTTGTTCAGGTTTAGAGACTTCGTTTATGCAGAAAGAACAAGTCCAAGGCTCAAGAAATGAAAAAAATGCAAAAAACATGCTTTTCTAAAATGGTAATGTTGTCTTTCTTCAAAAAATGGCTATTTCCTTGTACAATGCATTGAATGCTTGGATTTAGGGCATGAAACCTTGTGCAATTCATTAATGGTGGAGTGAAAAACGAGTTTTAGGCCAGAAAAGTGAAGATTGTACAGCCAATTTGCAAATTTGAAAACTTGTTCTTCATGGAAATGACCTATAATCAAGTTTGAAAATCTTAACTTCATCTCTTCGATTCTCCCTACTCAAGAATGATCTCAAGAAGTTCTTAGACATTTTGGAAATCTTGTAATGTTCTCTACAACCCATATTTGAAATGCTTTTGAAAATTCCTCTTGAAACTAGGTTAAAAGGGGTCATGAAGTTAGGTCAAAAACCTGCCTAACTAGGGCAAAATTTCACTAAGTTATTTTAGTTCATGAGCATGTATTCACAAAATTATATCTTGAGATCCAAGTATCTTTAGGAGAAATTGTGTGAATAAAAGTTGTAGATTTCATGGATATCTACAAATTTCATGTTGGGAACTTCCTTTGAATCATTTTGTATCATGGTGAAAATTTGGCCTAAAGTTAAGAAAATATAAGAAATTTTCTATACTTAGAAAATTTTCTAAGTTAGAATTTTTCAACTTTTCAAATCCAAATCTTAAATCTTTTGTTTCTTTATGAACAAGTTTCACATTTTGACATGTTTTGATGAATTATGATCCTTGGCACTTGAATTTGACCAGAAAGTCAAAGTTTGACTTTTCAGTATACAATTGACTTCTGATCAGTTGACTGGAAAAAATCATATGTCAATCCAATGGATTTGCAATGTTTTGAACCATGTCATTAGGTCAAGATGATGCAATTGAACTCTTGAGATCATACCTTAAACCAATTGACCATTTGCTAGGTCAAAAATCAAAAATTACCCTTCTCAGTCAAAACCCTAATTTTGACCATTTTGCCCTTTTGATGATTTGATCAAATTTCTTGGGGAATTGTGGTCCAAACTTGATAAAATTATAAATATGAGTCTAAGATGTTGTTGTGGATCAAAAATTATGAATTTTGACTGAAAATTGGCCACAATTGACTTTTTCCCAATACAACTAATTTTTAGGTCAACTGTCTAATTGACTTATCAAAAATGTGATTCAGAGCCTGAAACTTGACATGAGTAATCTTGGGGGGTCCATGATGATCCTTGAAAGCCATATGAAGCATTGATAGTCCAAAAATCCTTGTGCAAACTCAAACCCTAATTCTGGTCATCAGTGAATGAGGAGGTGTCTTGAGCTGGTCAAACCCTAATGCAGTCTTGAGTCAAAGAGATCTTGTGAGAAAATTCTTGATAAGTGAGAGGCAAGTTTTGGGGTATAACAGGGTGGTAGCAAAAACTATTGGATGGATCACATTCATCACGCTCACATGATATTCAATCCACTCAACATCCACATCAAGTGTGTCAGAATTAGGAGGTGGACTTGGTGTGTATTTCCTATAACCAAACCGATGCATACATCTGTCAGGTAAGTATAGTAAAATTGTGCCATACTAATTCAAGCCACCCCTATACAGACATATATCATCAAATGGACGATGCACTCTATGATCTTTTAAAAGGGTACCAAATGACATCAGTAGGTGGAAATGCATCCAACACATGCCTAAGCTCATCAGCATGTTATGCTTCTTATATGTACATACATTTAATTGCCTTGGGAAGTGGACTACTGAATCCAGCAATCCTAGATAATCCTCTCTTGCCAACAATTGGGAAATACTCAGGAATCCAACACTGTTAAGAACATGAATATATAAATTAAAATAATTATATATAAATAAATATGTTAAAATAAAATTAAAATAAAGCATTTGTACTTGTAGCAGAGAGGCATGCCCGCCGAGCTACTTGCACGTATAGTAGGAAGCATCTCTTAAGTTTCTGTAGAGTGTGACAAGTGAAGTTGCCCCTAACTATATCTACCATATCCATCCAAGTTCCTAAATAGTGATAAATACTTTTCCTCTACAAAAGTAAAAGTCTCTTCGGCAAAATGTTACAACCTATCAAGAAAAACATATAGGCTCTAGCAACACATTCAAATCTATTATCAGCTCACTGACGCACAAATATCTCCTTCAACCAATCCAGTTTATAATAAGGACCCCTACAAGTACAAATCTCCTCAGTTGCCTCCTCTAAGGAAACACCCAATATATAAATAGCAAGATTAACAACATCAATATTAGTGAAAGTCTGTGCAGGGTCCCAAAATTCACCCCTACACGGTAAATGAAGAAGACAAGAAACATCATCCAATGGGATGGTCGTCTCGCCAAATGGCATATGAAAGGACAATGTTTATGGATGCCATCTCTCTACAAATTTCAATATTAAATTTTGATATATCCTTGATAAATTGGTTCTCTGGAGAGAGAATAAACCAGAGTTAGATAACCAACTTTCTATCATCGGTGGGATTGTCTGGAACCCATCCTATCAATTTACTACCATGTGCAATAATCTTTAATTCTTTCTTTGAACATCTATCTTGAAAACAATTTATAGTATATGTTATAAAATATAAATAATTAAAATTAAAATTAAAAGTGACACAATATAAAATGATAGAGATTAACTTACCTCACTGTATCATAAATGGCGAGCAACATGATTCTGGTACTTCACCAGAAGAGACGTATCGAACGCCCCCCTAGAAAACTACGGTTATTGCGGACCAGGCTCAGGTGTGACTATCTGAGATTCGTCTTCATCCATTTTTTATCAAGGTTGCCATCCTTCACCTCTTCGTCTTCTAATATCACCGTTTTGGCCTCTCTTGTGCACTATTAAAAAATTGAGAATCAGAAAACCATGTGTAAAGTTATCCGAATTAAACACGTTAAGAACCAGATAAAATGGTTCAATGTTATATGGTTAGAAGTAATGTAAACTAGATAACCCAATCCCAAAGTTATTCGGTGTGTAAAAATTTTCGCATCAAAACTATAAAACTCATTTATGTGTTATCCAGTGTGTTGAAAAAAATAGCCAAATTGTATTACTTCTTGTTCTCTGATTGGTTTTTGAAAAAATGCTCTCGCTTTCTTCAAAATGAAATAAGGAAAAAGTAAATTCTTTTGAAAGGCTAAGTATTTATACAAGGATATTTTGATCCAAACTCATTATTTATAGGGGTATATGAATAAATGATGAGGTATGGGGTATAATTTTTTTGAGGAAGATGTTAAATCATAATTTTATTTTGCTTTGGCCCGATTTGTCAGGCGCACTAAACTAGATAGAAATAGGGAATTTCTTAATCCACCCTTGGACCTTCTTAGAGGCCCCTTGCGAAATTCCCACAATACCCCTAGAATTCGGATATGCATATCCGAACGAACCCAATATTTTATTTTTAGGGGGTTTTCAGATATGCATATCCGAAATAACCCAATATTTCATTTTCAGTGGATTTTCATATATGCATATCCGAATAAACACAATATTTCATTTTAAGGAGATTTTCGGATATGCATATCCGAATTAGACATACCATTTGAAATTAAAACTGAAATTTGTAATTATATTAACTTCTTAAAATAATCATTTATCAAAATAACATCCTAGAAATAAATTATAAAATAAAATAGTAATTTCTATTTAGAATAAATTATTTAGACTTTAAAATTTTTAAGCAATTTTATTCTATTCTTTTAAAACCATTCCAAATTAAAATAGTAATTTATTTAAAACAAAATAAAAGATGTATCTTTTAAATCGAAAGAAGTTAAAGCATACATTAAGAACATTAATATATCAAATGACTCTTTGAAAACTTAGAACAAATAACTCGAACAAGCTTATAATATAACTTTTATTTTTTAAACAAAATGAATACTCATACTTTATTAGACAACTCATTTAAATACTTTTATTACTTTATTTAATAATATTGACGATTTGTATTTAAAAAAAAAACTAGAATATAATTACTTTAATAATAATTAAAGTTGTTTGGTGTCAACTAATTTATTTTATGAAATTTGAAAATAAAAAAGGTGAAAGTCCAAACATTATACTTTTGAATCAAATTTGTTATAGCAATTTTTCTTTTATAATTAGGAAGAATTATATACTTCAATTGTATATACTTCAATTGTATGTAATAAAGTACAATTAGATTTCATTTCATATATTTATGTAATTCTATTTTTCATTTAATAGATTTCATTTAATATATTTAAGTAATTATATTTTTTAACTAAATGATCTCATTTAATATATGTTGATATAAATATTTTTATAAACTGGAGCTAAAACAAAATTAACTTTTATATAGGTAAAAAATATATTGTTGACAAAATAAATCACCATTATTATAAAATTAAACAATATTTATTAATTATTATTATTATTATTATTATTATTATTATTATTATTATTATTATTATTATTATTATTATTATTATTATTATTATTATTTATGTATATTGTCCACACATTTCTTAGGAGTTAAAAACGAAACAAATTTTATTAGTGTGTTTTTGATCATCCTAATAGGAAAAACTAAACAAATATTGTGATACGGTGAGAGAACTGACTTAGTGTTTTGCATTTTATCGTAAGTGTTGCGGATAGCAAGAGTCGCCACTGATTTTTCTTTTATCCAATAAAGGAAAGGGTGAAAAGAACAAGAAAGATCTTTTGAGAATTTTCTTGAGTTCGGGGGTAAGTTATAAAAAGGAAAGGTGTTAGCACCCTCCATAGTTATCTATGGACTCTTAATTGCTAGCTCATTTTGAAACGCTTTGTGTTTTGCGTAAGTTTTGTAGATAGTCGCTCCGTCTTGTTTCGAGAATTGATCTACAATCATTTATTCACAGATAGTTGCCATGTCTGGTTTCAGGAGTTAGTCTGGAACTGTTGAAAATCGTTAATGATATTCGTCTGTTGATCTTTCCTGAAAAGGTAAAGAGTTAATTGTATGCAATGTCATGATGCATAAAATGTATTAGGTAATGATATTTTCGAAATAAATAAGACTGTTCTATATGCATTTTGTATGTATATGCTATGACGTTTATAAAATGATGTATGAATGCAGTATGTGAATGTATCAGTTGTTATTTGCAGTGTCATTGAACTGGCTAAAATAAATCCCTGACTGCTGCTGGGGATGAAGAATGTAGTTCCTCACTATACGATGAAGTTAAATTTGCTGGGATATGGATTTCCGTAACTAGAGAAATAAACTCTATTGGGGAAGGAAAACTTGGTAAACTTGTTTGTGGATTTTATGAAACCCTGCTGGGGAACCCAAGAAAACTTATAGACAATGCTGAGGAATGCTCCAAGATACTGGAGAGATGATTGAAACTCTTGATATGTTTAAGAAATGCCCGAATATCTGAAATCATTAGGCTATACACTAAAGATATGGCGGTGACTTTGCGGGAGGACGTCTCTGCTTCTGTACCTACTAAGGAATGTACCCTCGTTGATGATGAACTTTGTGAAAATGATCCCCTAGGGGTGTTCTGTGGGGATTTACAGATGGCTTTTCGACATTGTCTCGATCCTTAAAACCCTTAGCATCTGTCTTTCTGTTTTTATTCATGTATTTGTAAACAGTAATCACATTTAAATGCATATGTTCAAAAATAATCATTGGACGTTCTTTCAAACAAAACAGAAAAATAAAAACAAGTAGTTTTGTACTTTCAAAGAGATAATTTTGTATTAATTTGAAGAAATCTGCCTATAACAGGCGTCTTTGTACAAGGAGACAAACATCCTAATAAGAGAATGTCGTCGAAAATGAAAGTTATACAAAGTAGTATACAAATAGAAAACAACTATGTGAAATAATCCCATTGGGTTTCAATTCTTCTATTTCCTTTATATCTTTGAGTGTCTCATCACTTTGCTGCTTGGCAGAAGTTGACTGGATTGATCCGTACCATTCAAACTTGTCAATTTGATAATGAAATCTGGTTGTAAGATGATCCACCGAGACATAGTCATACGCTTTTAATCCCTAATTTTTGCCTGGACCGCCCTTTCGGGTTTTCAGTCCACCGGGATACCCTTTTTTATCCAAGCCGCCTTTTCAGGTTTTCGACTTGTCGGGTGTACAAATTTTCATATATATATATATATATATCCCTAATTTTTGCTCGAACCCTTTTGGTTCGCCAGGATGCCCTTATTTTTTCCAAGGCCAGTCAACCTAGCAAGTCTCTTTTCATGCGTAGTATCTTTTAACTATGTCCGTGTTCACAGGATGTGGAAGGTCGTCACCGTCCATGGTGGTTAATATCATGGCTCCACCAGAAAATATACTCTTGATCACAAATGTTACTTTGTACGTAGGAGTCCACTTTCCCATGGGATCACCTTGTGGCAGGATGATGCGCTTGATTACTAGGTCACCAACATGATATACTTGTCGTCTGACCTTCTTGTTAAAAGCTTTGATCATATATTTCTGGTACACTGACCATGACAAACAGTCGCAAGCCTTTTCTCGTCAATCAGGTTCAATTGGTCAACTCGAGTCTTAACCCATTAGTCTTCATTTAAACCTGCATCCTTCATGATTCTCAGGGAAGGGATCTAGACTTCAACGGGTAAGACAACTTCCATACCGTACACAAGAGAAAAGGGGGTTGCCCCTGTTGACATGCGCACTGAGGTACGGTAACCATGAAGAGAAAAAGGTAACATCTCGTGCCAGTCTTTATATGTCACTTTCATCTTATGTATAATCTTTTTGATATTCTTATTGGCAGCCTTCACAACACCATTCATCTTTGGCCGGTAAGGAGAAGAGTTATGATACTGGATCTTGAACTGGTACAGAGCTTGGTGATCATAGTATTATTGAGGTTGGTACCATTATCTGTGTAATTCTTTATGAGATACCGTACCGATAGACAAGATTATATCTGATGAATCGGGTCATAACGTTCTTAGTAAAGAAAGCAAATGAGGCTGCCTCAACCCATTTTGTGAAATAATCAACGACAATAAGGATGAAGCAGTGTCAGTTGGAAGCGGTAGGTCTAATATCTTCAATCATATCAATATCTCACATTACGAATGGGCAAGGAGCATTCAAGACATTTAGCGGAACCGGAGGCACATGTACTTTGTCAACATAGATTTGGCATTTGTGACAAGTTAAAGAGTGATGATGACAATCTGCTTCCATAGTGGAACAATAGTATCCTGCCCGTAGGATCTTTTTAACCATTGTATTCCCGCTAGAATGGGTGCCAAAGGTATCTTCGTGCATGTCCTCCATAATTTTTTTTGCTTCTCTCTTATCCACACACCGCAGTAAGGTAGAATCATGGTTGCGCTCGTAGAGAATTATGTTACTCAGGAAGAACTTGGCAGAGAACCTTTTTAAGAACTTTTTGTCACTGACGAATGCTCCGCCATGGTACTCTTGAGCTTCGAGATACCTCTACACCTCGTGGAACCAAGGATTTTCTTCTACTCTCTCGGCATCAATCTCATAACAGTGGGCCGGTTCATCTAATCTCTCAATAGTGATATGAGGGGCTTCATTATCCCATCTGACCTTAAACATGGATGACATGGTGGCTAGCGCGTCCGCTAACTGATTCTCTTCAAAGTATGGTGTTGTACCCCAAAATTTTCCCTCCCATTTCACATTCAGGATGCTATCCTATAGTTTCTCAAATACCTAATTTGGCTCAGAAGTTGATCATACAGATTCTCTTCCTAGGCAATAAGTCAACAATTAGGGTTTTGCATTTCTCAAAGGAAATTGAGTCGTCAAGGTTTCAAATAGGTCATCATGTCTCCTCAAGGGTGTTTAAGCCAGTTTCCAAATCTCGCATTGCAAGTTTGCCCAATCAATGGCCCAGATAACTAAAAGCGACTACATTGACTTGAAAATCGCCTTTTTGCGAGAACAAATTCAAACGATCGTAACTTCCTTATTATTCAATATTTTTGAGCGGTTTTCCTTGCGTCTGATTCTTATTGATGCCATCTCAAATTTCTCTTCACATGTCAAGAGTTGACTACACGCATAAGATCACCAAAATTTGAATGCGTTAGAAGTCGCATCATGAATTTTGACCTAATTTCAAACAACAATCGTCCGATTTCTAAGAATTGTGATTTCTTCAAATTACAAGACCTTGAGACGATTATTTCTGTATATGGTCATAAGTTATGTCGCTCACGAGTTTATCTTCATAGATCAAAAGAAAATTGTGTTTGGAAGACTTTAAAATTATCAAATCGTCGCAAGTCATTTGTTGATTTTGAATGTTCTTAACCACAATTTGTTGAAAGATTGACAAATGTTCTCAAAGCATGTTTGTTTGGCAATGAAGTTCCATTTTTTCGAGTGTGGCATGTGAGTCCATTTTGAATGCAAGTTTGAATTGGATACGATTTAAAGATTAAGATTTTCATTTAAAAAAAAATTGTGATTGTGGATTCAATTAGTCAAGTGGAATTGAGTTCTTAAGAATTTATTTTGTTTAAGAATTTGATTGGAATACAAGGCACATGATTTATCTGATCATTTTGTGATTGCTTGAAGTACAAGTTACCAAACCAAGATATTTTATCCAAAGTATTTAATTGAGAATGGATAAGTTTAAATAAATTTAAGTTTTATACAATAAATTTTATTACACCAAATTTATTCAAGACTTTATATTTATTATATTACAAATGAAATAAATTACAAGATTTTTTGTTTTTGTCTACAAAGAATCACAAATTTTGTTTACAAAGAAAGAAATCTTGTTTTATTTCTTCAAGTTTTCTTTGCCTCATCTTCAAGCCATCCAATCCTTACTTGCCATCCACGCCTCATGTTCATGAAACAAAGAAAAGAAGTTAGCAAGAATTCGGGCAAAGAGTATTTGATCAAAGAAAAACTTCATCACTAGGGTTTGTAGATAGGAATCCGAATTTTAGTTTGTTTTGTTTTATCATAATCCTTCTCCTCCTTGCAAATCACAAGGTTGGACCTTGGTTCACAAGAAAGAAAAGCAAAACAAGCAAACCGCTACACAAAACAGCAAACCTGCAAACAGATACACAAAAACAGCAAACTACCCAATTGCAGCACAACAAACAACAACCTAGAGAAACAGAACAGCATGCAGCTAGGCACACAAAATAGAGCAGCCAACTGCCTAAAACCAGCAAAGCAAGCTGCCCAACCTGCTATGCAAACAACATATACAGACGAACCAAAACAAGGCAAGGCTACCAAAAAGCATCTAATAAAACAGCAGCCCAAAACAGCAGCAGAAAAGCAGAACAAACATTGCAGAAGCAAAGTCAAACTGCAATAAATAAAGGCTGTAAAAAAGAAGGTAACAACACATGTATAAGGCAGCAATGAGTAAAAAATGGAACAAGGAAAAACAACAAGTTAACTTGCTCATCAAAACAATTTTATCATCATTTTCCTTAAAATCATACAAACCCTTCAGAATTTCAATAAGTAAACAAAATTGTTTATTTTCATTGAAATAGGAAAGAGGAAAGAAATCACCTATGCCACAAACAGCCCCAAAATTGACAAACACTGCTAAAACCCTGCATGAAGCAAGCCAACCTGCATACAAAAACCAATAAGCATGTTGTCCAAACTGCAAAATTGCCCAAAATACACCCTACAAAAACCTGCAATGTTACTATCCCAAAACCTGCTGTAAAGTTGTTAAAAAAAACAGACTTACTGCCTTGCACCAATATGGGCATACACATAACCTACATCTAAAAGCTACAAACCAGTCTGTAAAACTTATCAAGCCAATACAAAAGTTTCTGAAAATGGATACGTCACTCTACTTCAAGGAAAAGTATTAATTCAGTAGATATAGAAACAACCTGACATTCAAAAATAAAGCTGATTTTCCCCCCAAAAAGCTTTGCTCTCATTCAATATAAAACTGATATCATAACATAACAAAGAGGAGGATCACAAATTTCATAGAAATATCAACACAAAAAAAATCTCCAAATCCTACTTACATAAAACACACCATCACCCTCATTTATACTCACCTGCTCAAACCCTAACTCATCTCTGTTTTGCCCAAACTGTACCTACCAATAACCCCTGCAGTATGATAGAAGCACAGGTTCATACAGAAACAACAACAAAAGCATAAAAGAATAACATCGTAATTCACAGAGGGAGATCAAGAAGAGAAACATAAATAGTTTGTACCTATAATCGAAACTGAAACCTTCCTCTTTTCATCACGACGACACCGTATCAGCCCGTGAGGAACAATCTTCGTTCGCGAGCAGCCCTTACCACCCATGATTCCGCCTTGCATCCCATCACCAGAAATCAACAACGACGACAACATCCTCGCCACCAGATCCACCACAACCGCGTCAAATCCATCTTCACTTATAAGTTCTCAATTTCCTTTCTCATTTTTATCTATGACTTAATGAAATCAGTTTTTGCTTGATTAAGAATGATAAGAAGAGTGTGGGTTAAGGGAGATGAAGAAAGAACGGAGAATGTATGTGATTGAGGGAGGAACCGGAGATGTGAAGGATATGGTTGGTGTTTGTGATTATACAGAGACGCTTCCCTTGGTTTCAAATTAGGGTTCTTAAAAACCTCTTTGCTGGCTTAGTGGATCCAGGTTTGGGCTTAAGTTTTTAGCCCAACCCATGACATAAACTTTAGTTCCTATAGTTTTTGATTGATTAAGTAAACGAATGAAGCAGAGTGGCGTAATGGTTAGGGCGTTGGTATGCAAGCTTGTTGTCCCGGGTTCGAGACCTCCAGGGGACGTTTTCATTTTCATTTTTCTTCATTTCTGTTTTTCTTTTGCATTATTGGACCAAACAATCCCTGTTGGGCGATACCCCAAGCCCAATGCTCTTTTTTTCCAGCCTCACCCCCTATTTTTATATTTCACACCTTTTTCTTGTAATTAAATTGATTTACATTTAGTTTAGCTTAAATATAGTTTTAGTAAATTTTAGTTTTTAATTAAGTTTAGGTTTAACTTAATATTTTTATAATATTTTTTAATTATTTACTTAATTTTAGAATTAATCTAAGTACTTAGAATTTTAAGTTAGTTTAGAATTTATTTTAGGTTTAATTCTAATTCGATTAAATAAAAATATACAATTTCAAAATTAATTTATTTTCTCAATTAGCATAGGACTTTGTTAATTATTTTACTAACTAATTTTTGTATATTAAGTTTTATTTGGTTCATTTAATAACAAAACTTTAAAAGACAAAAATACATGTATTTTGATTTAATTCTTTAGTTAATCGATGGAATAGGTTTTCCTATTTTTATTTTCAAACTTTTCCAACAAATAACAAGAATTTTACTTCCTTACTTTGTTAATTAATTTTTATTTCCTAGACTGTTATAACTTTAATTAATCGCTCAAATTCGATTTGGTTGTATTGTTTGCTATTTGGACTTTTTAATCGTATTCGACTCATCCCCATTTGTAAAAATTGTACCCCCATTCCCGAAAACTCTATAATAGCGTAGAATTTCAATTTCCGCAATTTATTGTTTTCCTCATACTGTATAGTAATTAGGCGTGCATGGAAAGATATAAAATCAATCGCTAGAAAACCTAATTTCAAAGACAAAATTAACTTGAATCGAACAAACTTTTCACACGCGCACCTCTAGGGTAACCTCACCCGCTGCCTCGGAAACATAGTCAGGTCCCTCGAATGTGGGACGCTTTAGCAAAGACCCTTCGATAAAAAATATCGTAGCCCCTCGATGTCTCTCGATGTTGCCTTCGATAAAACGATCTAGTCTCTCACGAAAATTGCTAAAGCGTCTCACAAGTTGCTTTCGATGACTGTACGATTGACCCACGCCTGTCCCTTCACATCCAACGATGGAGCTTCTTACCAAATCAATGGTAAGATATAAAAACTTTTTACACCAACACTTTCGTCTTAAAACATTTTAAAAAGACTTAATATTATGTATACGTTATTATAGAGACAAGAACCATTGCAAGAAACATCTTTTCAAAACCACTTTCAAAAACACATTCAACAAACACATATTTGAACTACTTTTCGAAACAAAACTTTGTACGCGTTCTTATAGAAACGAGAACCATTACAAAGACATTTTCAAAATACTTTCAAAGTCCACATCACAAGCACATCGTCAAAGCAAAAGTAAGTGACCTAGGAAGTAACTAAGAGCCCTTAGATAACTACGGATGAAAAGGGTGCTAATACCTTCCCTTTTCATAATCTACTCCCCGAACCCGAGAAATAATCTCAAAAGGTCTTTCCTGTGCTTTTTTACCTTTCCTATTGTATAAAAGAAAAGTCGGTGGCGACTCTTGCTATCCGCACAAATGCGATCAAAACGCAAAACTTCAAGTCAGTTCTCCCACCGTATCACAGAACTGGCGACTCTGCTGGGGAATATTGGAGAAGGCTCGTTCATTCTGGGACAACATGGATTTCTAAGCTTTTGAAGACGTCCTGGCTCTTCTCATTTATGGTTTGGTTTTGTTCCCCAATTCGGACCAATTCATAGATGTTAATACCATTAAAGTCTTTCTCTCTCGCAATCCCGTACCTACCTTACTGGGAGACATCTTGCATTGCCTTCATATCTGCACCATGAAAAAAAGAGGTACTCTCTTGTGTTGCATCCCCCTACTCGCTAAGTGTTTCACTTCACACCTACCTCAATCAACATTGAAGAACGAGCAAAGACTGACATGGTCTCAAAGGATTATGTCCCTCACCCATTTTGACATCCGTTGGTGTTCGAGATCCTTGGAAGATGTCTCTATCATTGACCGTTATGGGGAATTCCCTAACGTCCCTCTACTTGGTATTAGGGGAGGTATCACCTACAATCCCTGCTTAGCTTTTTGACAGTTTGGGTATGCCCGGAGAGACAGCCCTCATGAGATGCTCATTCAAGGTCTGGTGTTCGACTATGACAAAGAAGACCAAGGTCATCGCCAGAGGTTTACACGAGCTTGGAGAATGGTGAACAAGATGGACAGTAGGACTTTGGGACACAAAAACTCTATCCCTCTCGATCCTTACCTTAGGTGGGTACGAGCCCGTGCTCAGAGACTCGTGGTGCCTTATCCTTTCATCCTTCCTGTTATCATAGAGCCTATTGTTTAAGGAGACGTTCCATACACTGTCCTTCATCCCGACATGCCTACCTATCTCGGGGACTTGCAGAAAGCTTGGGTTCAATTGAAGGAAGAGCGAGACACCTTTGAAGCCCAATTTTATGCCAGTGAGAAGAAGGTTCTGGAACTCACCAAGCTTCTTCATGAAGAGAGGAATCTGAACGCCTACATCGCTCCAAAGAGGATGCGTTCAACCTTTTTGTCTTAGGAGTTTTTGTTGTATTTGTAAGCCCAAAGAGGCAGGATGTACTCAGACATGGATTTATTAATATAACGTGTGTTCTTTTTGGTTTGAACAAATTTAAATCTCTAATTTACTTGAAATCATTTGCATATTGCATCTTCATTCATCATAACATCATAACAGGTTTCTTACAAAAGGTCTACTTATCCTTCTACTGTTTATTTCAGTGAGATGGATATCAAACAGGCAGTGAAAGATCTTCACGCGCAGAACGTCCAGTTCCAACAATTGCTCTTGACTCTGACAAAAGGATAAGAGAAGTTGAAGACTTTACTGGACAAAGAGAAGAAAAAGAAAATGAAGAAACCAACCGGTATGGTGATCATGGGAAGAAGGTTCAAAGGAAAAGCCAGACGGACTTTAGACTTTGCAACATCATCAGGTAAAGGAGATAATCAAGAAGATCGGACCAAGGAAGTGAACAACAATCCAGCATCCGAAGAAGAGGAAGAACCTGACTACTCTGAGGAACAGTATCCTCCTGCTGATAATAAATACAAAGAGCTAGAGGATCGTTTGAATTCTATGGAGGTCCAAAGGGTACCCAGATTGGATTTTGAAGAGTTGGGACTTATCTCAGGGGTTATCATCCCACATAAATTTAAGGTCCCCACTTTCGCTAAATATGACGTTGTCTCTTGCCCGAAGCTGCATTTAAGGTCATACGTCAGAAAGATTCAACCCCATACGGCTGATAAGAATCTATGGGTGCATTTTGTCCAAGAGAGCTTGTCAGGGACACAACTGGATTGGTTCTATCAGTTTGAAGGGACAACTATTTGCAATTGGGAAGATTTGGCTGCCGCCTTCTACAAACAATACCAGTATAATGCTGACTTAGCTCTAACTCTGACGCAATTACAAGGCATGTCTATGGGTGCAAGTGAAGGTTTCAAAATCTATGCTAAAAAATGGAGGGATCTCACAGGCAGAGTCCAGTCCCCTCTATCTGACAGAGAATTAGTGGATATGTTCCTAGGCACCTTGTCAGGTCCATTCTTCAACCACCTGATCGGAAGTTCCTCAGCTGGATTTACTGAACTAATCATGACCGGGTGAGCGGGTCGAAGCCGGTATAAAAAGTGGTAAAATTCAAAGAGATGCATCCTCTAGAGTGATGAAGAAACCCTTTGTCGGAAAGAAGGAGGTCAGTGCCGCATATGACCATAGGAATCAAAACAAAACTGAACGTCGCCCGGTGGTAGGGGCTGTTATGATTTCTAATCCTGTGCCAAATCAACAGCAAAATTATCAGCGCAAGCCAGAAGCGCCCATGAGACGATTTACCCGGATCAACATGACCATGTCTCAAGTTTTACCACACCTTTTGAAGACCAATCTGGCAAGTTTAAAAGAAGCTCCCAAAAACCACAATACTGCTTCTCCTCGCTAAAACCCGAACGCTCGATGTGCCTATCATTCTGAAAGCCCGGGGAACGATACGAACGACTGTTGGGCCTTGAAGAATAAGGTACAAGACCTTATTGATGCGAAAGAGATTGAGTTTGATCCCCCAGAAACGCCTAATGTAATAACGGAGCCAATGTCCAGACACGGCCAAGGTATCAACGCAATTGATGATAATCGTTTTGTCTCCTCCGTGAATGACTTAACTACTCCTCTGTTGACCATTAAACAGAATCTGCTGCAAGCCGGTCTGTTCCAGGGCTGCAATAAAAATTGTCACTTATGCAAGTCTCTACCAAACAACTGTTTGTTACTGAAGATAGGAGTTCAGCGCCTGATGACTAGCAAAGAAATCTTATTTGAAAAGATTCCTCTTACCAGAACTTCTTATCAAGATGTCTCGATAATCACCATTTCCAACAATCCTCCCGGGGCCTCCACCAAAAGACCCGTCAAGATTACATCTGCACCAAGGTCTGCACCTCTAATCATCATAGTGCCAAGGCCAATATCATACTCATCAGATAAAGTTGTTCCCTGAAATTATGGGGCTGACGTCTATTACTATAGCGTCAAGCAAGATCAGTTGGCCGCCGAAGATGAAGTTGCGAGAGATATTGATCCTGACATCGGTAATATCACTGGGACCAATAAGATAACAAGAAGTGGAAGAGTCTTCTCGCCCGAGATTTCTCCAAATATCGTTGCTACTCATGTGATCATTCCCACTTCTACTCCTACCGACACTCCCAATGATACTCCTACTATTATCCCTACTACTGAGGCAAGGGGCGAAGAAGTCTTGAATGAGCCTGTCCAAGCAAGAGAGTGTCCCGAGATCATCCTTGAAGCTTCTAGGAAGGAGATAGAAGAAATACTGAAGATAATCAAGAAAAGTGACTACAACATTGTAGAGCAGTTGGGGCAGACCCCCTCAAAGATAACATTGTTGTCCTTGCTTTTATGTTCTGAGGCCCATGCCAAAGCTTTGGTAAAGTTTCTCAAGACCGCCCACGTGCCCCAAGAGACCTCCATCGACCAATTTGAGAATTGTGTGGCCAGCCTAACTGCGGATAACGGGCTGGGCTTTTTTGACGCTGATTTAACTTCTAAGGGAAGGAAGCACAATGATGCCTTGCATGTTTCCATTGAATGCAGGGGTACCACACTTGCCCATGTTCTGGTGGATATCGGCTCATCATTGAATGTCTTTCCCAAAAACACTCTTGACCGACTGGACTGCGAGGGACTCACCTTAAAGCCTAGCAACATCATAGTAAGAGCCTTTGATGGCTCTAAAAGGACAGTACGCGGAGAAGTTAATATCCCCATAAAAGTTAGAACTCAGACTTTTGATTCAGTTTTATATGTAATGGACATCCGCCCGTCTTACTCTTGTTTACTGGGTCGACCCTGGATCCATGGTGCTAGTGCCGTCACTTCTACCCTGCACCAAATGCTAAAATACTCGATCAAAGGGAAAATTGTCACAGTTCACGGGGAAGAGGGGTACATGGTTATCCACCTGAACTCTTTCAGGTATGTTGAAATGGATGGTGAATTCATTGAGACTCCGTGTCAGAACTTTGAGGAGGTTTCAGAAACAGTGCAGCAACCAAGTCTACTCCCAAAGTCCCGAAGATTACCAAACCTCCATTGAAGATGGCCTCTTTGAAAGATGCTCGAGCAGTAATTGAAGAAGGTGGGTGTACCATCTGGGGTCAGCTTCCAGATATTCCCTACAAGTCCGATAAATTTGGTTTGGGATTCAATACAGAAGCCCAAAGAGTTGTTCGACGTTCTTGTGCCAGGGGACCACCTTTACATATCAGTAATCAGGGAGTCAATGCAGTAGAAGACATTGATGGCAGTTGTCATATGGACGAGTGGATTTTTCCAACCATCAGCGGAGGGCTCAACAATTGAGAGGCCAAAAATTTCATTCCTATTACTTTTTGTTGTACCCCAAAATTTTCCCTCCCATATTCTTCAAGATTTGTCAAGAATCATTCTCAAATTGCTCAAGATTGCTCAAGGATTGCAGTCCAAACCACCTCCTAAGACAACTGAAATTAGGGTTTTGGTTCTCTCAAGGAATTTGAGGTTTTCAATGGTTCAATCAAGTCTCAAGGTCCTATATGCATTCTCAAGCATCTACATGCCAAGTTTCAAGACTCACAGGGTCAATTTGCACAGTCAAAAGCTCCATTTGACCCACAGTCAACTACAGGGGCAAAATGGTCATTTTGCAGTCAAAAGTCAGAATTTTTGGTCAACATCTTATTTTGAGTCCACAATCATCATTTGATCAAGTCTTGGCCATGATTCCACAAGGATGGCTCAAAAATCATCAAGATGCAAAAAGTTACTATTTTTGGACAGTAGAAAAGTCAACTGTATCTTGACCAGGGCATAACTTTTTCATGGTTCATCAGAAAAATCCCATCCAATGCTCATTTTGAAGGGGATGACATTTCCTACAATCCATATTCACACTCCAAGACCTAGAAATGCTCTCACAAAAAGTTATCAATTTCTACATTATAGGTCAATTTCAAAAGTCAACAAAATTGCACTTTAAGTCAAAGACCATAACTTGAGATTGGTAAATCCAAATGACATGGGACCAAAGGCATTGGTTAGAGGACTTCAAGAACTTTCCAAAATGTCCAAGAACATGTTCATATGATCAAAATTGAGCAAGATATGCATTGGAGAAGTTGGGAAATTTTCATGAATTTGCAAAAGTCAACTTTACTCAAAACACTTTGTTTTTGCTAATGGGCCTCAAATTTCTTCTTGAAACTTTATCCTTGGCCTATGCACGACCTATCAAGCTTAATTGAATTTATTTTCTTATTTTTATTAATTAATTGGATTTTTAATTGATTTTAATTCATTTAATTAATTTAAATTGTAGGAAAATACAAAGATTTGATTTTTCAATCTTTTTGTGAAGCAAATGTGGTCAAGATATGCTGGAAATTTCGTGTGCAAATCAAAGATATCAAAAACTCCAAATTTGGCAACTTTTTCCAATCATGAAGATTCAAAAATATTTGATTTTTCAATCAAATATTCAATCATCATTCCAAGGGATTTTTGTGCAAGATTCTGACCTAATTCCCTTCTCCTATATATACACAAGCCAACCCTAATCATTCATACGTGAAAACACTGCGGACAAAGCCATAGCAATATTGAAAAAAATTCAAGAAACTTGAAAACTGATTTCCATATTCTAGCACGATTCAAAGGCTTTTGTGGATTCTAACACATTGCAGGGAGTGTGAGGAACGTGTAGCAATCAAAACCAGACCTTAAAGCTACATGAATCATCAAGAACAATTTAACGGTTTGCATTTTGTTTTCAGAATCGTGCAGTTCAATTCATGCATGTTTAACGTGCTTTTGTGTTTGTTTTGCATTGCTAGAACTCATATGAAGCTGATGGTATAGTTTAATTGGATTAAAACGCACAGAATCAAAAGATTCCATTGATGAATTTTAGGGTTCATAAGCTGTCAAATTAGGGCTTTACAGTACAGGAAAAATTAAGCCTTGTGAGACCCATGATTGAATTCAGGAGACCCAGACGAACGTAACTGGACCCTCGCGAAATATTTATATACAACACAGGGCTAATCGCTATTTTTGGTCATTGTAGTTTGTGGGGGTTAAAAACCCCCGCTATCTAAAGTTATATTTGCAGGTACAAGGAAGAAGATGAGTACGTGTGAACGTATGGTTGGTTCGTTTGAAAACGCGCGCGTGTTTCTTATATGAGTTGATTTTGATATATTATATTTACTTGTTATTATATTATCAGATGTGCGTTCTAGTTCAATTGGCAAAGGCGTGGGAGTATTGACCATTGGGACCTGGGTTCGAGTCCCAGGTCCACCCAAACGCTTATGTTATTTTTCTTAGCATATTCTTGTGCAGATTTCTAAAGGAATTCCACCTTATACCTCCAATCATCCAAGCGCCATGTGGCTATGGGCACATATCTAATGGCCACGAGAGAAGGAACACCATGCTCCCAATCAACACGCACCATGGAGAATCTCACAAGTCAAAGCAGGCTAGAGAATAATGGGCTTCAGATTGCCAAACGTACCTCCTTGTTAGGCCCAGCACCCCCTGGTTCATTCATTCTTTCCTTTTTATTTTCTTTTACTAATTATTATTATTAGTTATTATTATTAGTATTTAATTAACATAATTAATTATTTTTATAATAAAAAATCAGAAAACTAAAAAATGTAAATATTTTTATTATTATTATTATTTATTAATTTCACTTTATTTTTTTGTAAATAAATTCTAATGTAATTAATTTAGTTAATTAGGTTAACTTTGACTTTTTTCACAATAAATAAAATCAACATAGAATTAGGGTTTTCTTGACACTTTTAATTTCTTTTTATTTATTTCATTAAAACATAAAAAACTAAAAAATACTTTTTTCTTTTAATTAATTAATCAATTAGTTTTAGGTTTAATATCAATTAAATGCAAAAGGGACCAAAAACTCATTCTTTTTCAAAAAGGGTCAAAACCCTAAAGACTTCTCCGATTTAATTTCTTTGTGCGCATATTAATTTTTGATCATATTTATGTAATTGCTCCGAGAATGTAATAGCGTAATTAGGACTTTTTACCGCTTTATTTTAATTTCCCTCAATTTACTTTTTCAAGGGTTTGTTTTTGGCGATGTAAATACCCGATGCCTTGTAATAGCTTAACTTTATTTTCCGTAACTTTTAACTGTTAGATGTATGTTAAATAGGCTATGCATGACAAGACTTATCTCTGAAATTAAAACCAACCCGTAGCTCACCATAACATGTGCAAAGATAATATAAACTGAATCCTGACACACTCGCACATGCCACTCTTAGGGTACGCCTCACTTGGTTGCCTCGACGTGGTCATTGAGTATAGGGTGTTTTAGAGGTCGCCCTCCTGTCTAAAGATCAAAGTTGCCTCAAAAAGGTTGCCTCGGATAAAAATGATCTAGGACATTAGGGTTACCGCTAAGGCGTCCTACTATTGCTTTGGTGACCACATGTCCCTATAATCGATTTGACCCAAATAACTCTAACGACGGTGCTACCTACTTCTCAATAGTGGGATGGTGCTGTCTAAAGGACATTTACACAGCTTAATTTCTCTTGAGTAGGTAGAGGTTCTCAGGTACTTGCTCTTTCAAAACAAAAATACTTTTCGCACTTACACTTTTCAAACAAAAGTTTTCAAACAACACTTCATATACTCTTGAGGACAGATACAAGAGTTAAATCAAAGTTTTCAAACAAACTTTTTTCAAAACACACAAACACAAGAAAAGCAAACATTTTTGAAAACATAGTGAGCAAGTACCTAAGAGCCCGTGGATAACCACGGACAGAAAGGGTGCTAACACCTTCCCTTTCTATAATCTACCTCCCGAACCGAGAAACATCTCGAAAAGGAATTTTGCTGTGATTTTGTCCTTTCCTTGTTGGAGAAAATAAAAGACGGTGGCGACTCTTGCTTACCGCGACATTTCGCGAACCAGCATTTCAAAACAGTCATTTCTATTTCCACCGATCACACTTTTATTCAAGAGTAATTGTCTTTTAATGTTTTCAGGCTTGTAATATCTAAACAATTCAAACTTTTTAAACCTTGTGTCTTACCCGAGACACAACGGTCCATTTGTGAGGTTTGTCATTTCATTCTCATATGTCATTAATGAATCATGGACGTTTTTTGCATACAAATTGTGTGCTCTCTGTTTTTTCTTTCTTACATTTTATTTCTTTCAAAAGTAGCTATGCTCTTACACACACATATTAAAATGCAGATCTACATCCACTCAGGATCCCATGGGTAAAGGTTCTGCTACGGCCTATTGTGACTTTGAAAATCCGATCTACCAAGCCGATGACAAAAGTGAGAAAGATGGTGAGGTGCTAGGGGAATTGGCCAGGTTGTTGCAACAGGAAGAAAGGACCATTCAGCCTCACGAAGAGCCGGTTGAAACAGTTAACTTAGGTACTGAGGAGGACAAAAAGGAGGTCAAGGTGGGTACCAATCTGGAACCCAGTGTCAAGGAGCGTCTGATTCAGTTGCTGCACGATTATGTTGAGGTCTTTTCCTAGTCGTACAAAGACATGTCGGGACTTGATACAGACATTGTGGTACATCGTATGCCTATAAGAGAATATTGTTCTCCAGTAAAGCAAAAGGTTCGCCGCATGAGGCCTGATATGTCAGAAAAGATTAAAGCAGAGGTCATGAAGCAATTTAATGCTGGATTCTTGGCTGTCATCTCTTATCCCCAATGGGTTTCCAATGTTGTTCCCGTACCCAAGAAAGACGAAAAAGTGCGAATATGTGTGGACTACAGAGATTTGAATAGGGCAAGACCCAAAGATGATTTCCCTCTCCCGCACATTGATATTCTGGTTGACAATACGGCACAACACAAAGTGTTTTCCTTCATGGATGGTTTCTCAGGCTACAACCAAATAAAAATGGCGCCTGAGGATATGGAAAAAACAACCTTTGTTACACAGTGGGGCACATTCTGCTATAAGGTCATGCCATTCGGACTGAAGAATGCTGAGGTAACCTATCAGCGTGCCATGGTATCTCTATTTCATGACATGATACATCACGAAATAGAGGTCTACATGGACGATATGATAGCCAGGTCTCAAATGGAAGAAGAGCATCTCAATCATTTACAGAAGTTGTTTGGAAGGCTGAAGAAATACAAGGTGAGGTTGAACCCAAATAAATGCACGTTCAGGGTACGGTCTGGTAAGCTCCTAGGCTTTGTCGTCAGCAACAAAGGTATCGAGGTTGATCCTGCCAAGGTTAGATCAATACAAGAGATGCCTTCTCCTCGTATTGAGAAGGAATTCAGAGGATTTTTGGGACGTTTTAATTACATTTCCAGATTCATTTCTCACTTGACAGCTACTTGTGAACCGATCTTCAAATTGTTGAAGAAAGATCAGATAGTCGAATGGAATGACGAATGCCAAGCTGCTTTTGACACTATCAAAGAATACTTGCAAGAGCCTTCTGTGTTGTTGCCACCCGTCGAGGGAAGGCCATTGATCTTGTATTTGAATGTTTTAGAAAACTCAATGGGGTGTGTGCTGGGGCAGCATGATGAGTCTGGCCGAAAAGAGCATGCTATTTATTACCTGAGCAAAAAGTTTACCGACTGTGAAACAAGATATTCACTGCTCGAGAAAACTTACTACACTTTGGCATGGGCTACTCGCTGGCTAAGATAGTATATGCTGACCCATACTACCTTGTTGATATCTAAAATGGATCCAATAAAATACATCTTCGAGAAGCCTGCTCTCTCTTGGAGAATAGCAAGATGGAAGATGATCCTGAAGGAATATGACATACAATATACTACCCAGAAAGCAATAAAGGGTAATGCACTAGCAGATCACCTTGCCCATTAAGCTGTAGAAGACTACCAATCCATGAAGTTCGAATTCCCGGATGAGGACATCATGACAGTAGATAATTGTGAAGAGATCAGACCATATGACGGACCTGAACAAGGATCCCGATGGATCATGTTTTTCGACGGGGCATCCAATGCACTTGGCAATGGCATTGGTGCTGTACTCGTATCTCCTGAAGGTTGTCATACTCCCTTTACTGCAAGACTCTGCTTCGACTGTACAAATAACATGGAAGAATATGAAGCATGCATCTTTGGTCTCAGAGCTGCCATAAGTTTGGGGATCAAATCTTTGGTGGTGTTCGGAGATTCTGCTTTGGTCATCAGTCAGATCAAAGGGGAATGGGACACCAAATACCCTAACCTTACTCCTTACAAATAACATGTTTTGACATTGCTTCCATATTTTGAGAAGATTACCTTCGAGCATTTTCCGCGGGAAGAAAATTAGCTAGCAGATGCACTAGCTACAATGTCATCTATGTTTAAACTCAATTGGGATAACGAGGCTCCTCAGATCACCATTGAGCGGATGGATGAACCAGCCTACTGTCATGAGATCGGTACTGAAGAAGTAGTGGACCAACCTTGGTTCCATGAATTTAAGAGGTATCTCGAGTCTCAAGAATATCCGGAAGGAGCTTCAGTTAATGACAAGAAATTCTTAAGAAGATTCTCGGCTAAGTTCTTCCTTAGTAACGACATTTTGTACAAACACAATCACGACTCTGTATTACTTCGGTGCGTAGATAAGATTGAAGCTAAAAGGATCATGGCTGAATTACATGAAGGCACTTTTGGCACCCATTCCAATGGGCATACAATGGCAAAGAAAATCCTGTGGGCAGGCTATTATTGGTCTACCATGGAGGCAAATTGCTATCAACACTCTTGGACTTGCCATAAGTGTCAGATTTATGCTGATAAAGTGCACGTACCTCTGGTTCCTCTGAATGTCTTGACGGCTCCTTGGCCCTTCGCTATGTGGGGAATCGATATGATTGGGGAAATCAAGCCGATGGCCTCCAATGGACACTGTTTCATCTTAGTGGCCATCGACTATTTTACAAAGTGGGTTGAGGCAGCTTCCTTCGCTTCGGTTACTAAGAATTTTGTCGCCCGGTTCATCAAACAGAATCTCATTTGTCGATACGGTATCCCAGAGAGAATCCTCACCGATAATGGTACAAATCTAAACAACACTATAATCACTGCCTTGTGCAAGCAATTCAAGATCCAACATCACAATTCTTCCCCTTACCGGCCAAAGATGAATGGCGCTGTAGAAGTTGCTAACAAAAGAATTAAGAAGATCATACAGAAAATGGCAGTCACCTACAAAGACTGGCACGGGATGCTACCATTCACTCTCCATGGGTATCGTACCATAACTCGCACATAAACTGGGGTAACACCTTATTCTTTGGTATACATAATGGAGGTTGTCTTACCTATTGAGGTCCAGATTCCATCTCTGAGAATCATGAAGGATGCTGGGTTGAGCGAAGAAGATTGGGTCAAGACTCGACTTGACCAATTGAACTTGATCGATGAGAAGAGACTGGCAGCTATCTGTCAGGGTCAGATGTACCAAAAACGCATGATCAAAGCTTTTAACAAAAAGGTCAAACGTCAGGTATATCGGGTTGGTGACTTGGTAATCAAGCGTATCATTTTTCCACAAGGTGATCCCAGGGGAAAATGGACTCCTATATATGAAGAACCGTTTGTAATCAAAAGCATATTCTCTGGCGGAGCAATGATCTTGACCACTATGGATGGTGACGACCTCCCACACCCTGTAAATATGGACATAGTTAGAAGATACTACGCATGAACAAGGACCCGCTAGGTGAACCGACCTAGGCAAAAATTAGGGCATCTCGGCGAACCAAAAGGTTCGAGAAAAATTAGGGATAAAATACAAAAAAAAATATGTACACTTGGCAAGCTGAAAACCTGAAAGGGAGGCTTGCGCAAAAAAGGGTATACCGGTGGATCGAAAACCCGAAAGGGAGGTCCAGGAAAAAGTTAGGGAGTTAAGGCGTATGACTATGTCCCGTTGGGTCATCTTGCAGAAAATCTTTAGCATCGACCAATCAGCTCAAACGGTTCTAATCAATCCAATCAGCTTCGCCGAAGCGACTAGTAGACAAGACACTCAGAGACGCAAAGGCTATAGCAAAATAAATACCTCATGGGATTACTTCACATAGTTGTCTTTTCTTATTTTTTAACGACGACATTTTCTTGCTAGAATGCTCGTCCCGTTGTACAAAAAAAACACATTCAAGTTAATACAAAGATATCCCTTTTGAAAGTGCAAAACTATTGGTTTTTTCTTTATTTCTGTTATTTTGTTTACAAAAACGTCCAATGATTTATTTTTGAACATATGCATTTGAATGTGATTACTATTTACAAATAAGCAGAAAATAGAAAGACAATCACTAATGGCTCTAAGGAATAGGATATTATCTTTAGGCTACTCCATAAAATCCCCGCAGGTATTTTTCCCCAGCAAGAACAGAAACAAAGACGTCCTACTACAAGACCACTAACATACTCCCAGCATGCAGCCTAATGGTATCTGGTGCTCTCGCATCCCCGACGGAGTTAAAACTTCTAGTTACCGTTCCCAAGGTTCCCCAGTGAAAGTCGCCTAGCTTCCCAGGATTCCCCCAGCAGGATTTCACGAAGCCCACAAGCAATGCACGACATTCTCCTTTCACAGCAGAGTTTATTTCTCTAAAAGATATGGAAATACATCCACCAACACATCAACTTCAAATATGTAGACTTACACTCCACATTCCCAGCAAAACTCAGGGATTCATTTTCCCCGACTCTAGCAACACTACGACACGAACAATTAATATGTCCATACATTACATTCATACATCATAGCATTGACAATACAAGTACATACAATGAAATCTCATTTATTTTGAGAAAACAACATCATACCATGCATTACATACATCGAAGCATTACATACAATTAACTCTTCACCTTTTCAGGAAAGAATCAATCGACAGGGAATTATCATCAACAAATTCCTGACAGACAAATATTTTTAACAAGTCAAATACATATCAGTTTACGAGAAAAGGTTGTTTCTTACTGGTTCAGATAAATCTCTCAACGATTTATTCTGATTCATTTCTAGATTCTTACTGGTTCAAATAAATCTCTCAATAATTTATTCTGATTCTACTCCAGATGCTTACTGGTTCAGATAAACCTCTCAACGATTTATTCTGATTTGTTTCCAGATTCTTACTAGTTCAGATAAATCACTCAATGATTTATTCTGATTCTTCTCCAGTTGCTTACTGGTTCAGATAAATTTCTCAATCATTTATTCTGATTTGTTTCCAGATTCTTACTGGTTCAGATAAATCTCTCAATGATTTATTCTGATTCATCTCCAGATGCTTACTGGTTCAGATAAATCTCTCAACGATTTATTCTGATTCATTTCCAGATTCTTATTGGTTCAGATAAATCTCTCAACGATTTATTTTGATTCGTTTCCAGATTCTTACTAGTTCAGATAAATATCTCAACGATTTATTCTGATTCTTCTCCAGATGCTTATTGGTTCAGATAAATCTCTCAACGATTTTTTCTAATTCGTTTCCAGATGCTTACTGGTTCAGATAAATCTCTCAACGATTTATTCTGATTCGTTTCCAGAATCTTACTGGTTCAGATATATCTCTCAATGATTTATTCTGATTCGTTTCCAGATTCTTACTAGTTCAGATAAATCTCTCAACGATTTGTTCTGATTCATTTCCAGATTCTTACTGGTTCAGATAAATCTCTCAACGATTTATTCTGATTCGTTTCCAGATTCTTACTGGTTCAGATAAATCTCTCAATGATTTATTCTGATTCTTCTCCAGATGCTTATTGTTTCAGATAAATCTCTCAACGATTTATTCGGATTCTTCTCCAGATGCTTACTAGTTCAGACAAATCTCTCAATGATTTGTTCTGATTCGTTTCCAGATGCTTACTGGTTTAGATAAATCTCTCAACGATTTATTCTGATTCGTTTCTAGATTTTTACTAGTTCAGATAAATCTCTCAACAATTTATTCTGATTCATTTCCTGATTCTTAATGGTTCAGATAAATCTCTCAATGATTTGTTCTGATTCGTTTCCAGATTCTTACTGGTTCAGATAAATCTCTCAACGATTTATTCTGATTCATTTCCAGATTTTTACTGGTTCAGATAAATCTCTCAATGATTTATTCTAATTCTTATCCAGCTTTTTGCTGGTTCAGATAAATCTCTCAACAATTTGTTCTGATTCTTCTCCGGACTTCCGTTGTTTCAGTCTAAACCTCTCAACAGTTTATTATGATCCTTCCCCACCGACATTTTTTTCTGGTTCAGATAAACTGAACCCAGATTTATTCTGATGCTTCCCCGTCAAAGTTAATCCAAGACCTCTATCGATTCAGTTTAAATCGCCCCAAGATTTATTATGATTTCTTTCCAATCAAACAACATTCAAGATTCCTACTAGTTCCAGTTTAAATCGACCAAAGGTTTATTCTGATTTCTTTTCTGTTGAAATCAAGTTCAGACTTCGTTCACTTCTGCCAACAATCACCTTTGGATGGCATCTATAATCCCATATCCGACAACTCTCCATCATCTCTCCAAATGGCATCTTTAAGCCCATTCCCTACACAATCAACCAGTACATCCTCAAGCGCAAATTTCTGGGCACTCTAGTGTTCAATCATCTTCCACTTTCAAGCTACGAACGACGAACATGTCGATCTTACTTTTCAAGTTTAAGAAGATTGAACAGGGGCAGCTGTTGTACCCCAAAATTTTCCCTCCCATTTCTCATTCAGGATGGTATCCTAGGGTTTCTCAAATACCTAATTTGGCTCAGAAGTTGATCAAATAGATTCTCTTCCTAGGCAATAAGTCAGCAATTAGGGTTTTGCATTTCTCAAAGGAAATTGAGTCGTCAAGGTTTCAAATAGGTCATCATGTCTCCTCAAGGGTGTTTAAGTCAGTTTCCAAATCTCGCATTGCAAGTTTGCCCAATCAATGGCCCAGATAACTGAAAGCGACTACATTGACTTGAAAATTGCATTTTTGCGAGAACAAATTCAAACGATCGTAACTTCCTTATTATTCAATATTTTTGAGCAGTTTTCCTTGCGTCTGGTTATTCTTGATGCCATCTCAAATTTCTCTTCACATGTCAAGAGATGACTACGCGTGGAAGATCACCAAAATTCGAATGCGTTAGAAGTTACATCATGAATTTTGACCTAATTTCAAACAACAATCTTCCGATTTCTAAGAATTGTGATTTCTTCAAATTACAAGACCTCGAGACGATTATTTATGTATATGGTCATAAGTGATTTCACTCACGAGTTTATCTTCAGAGATCAAAAGAAAATTGTGTTTGGAAGACTTTAAAATTATCAAATCGTCGCAAGTCATTTGTTGATTTTGAATGTTCTTAACCACTGTTTGTTGAAAGATTGACATATGTTCTCAAAGCATGTTTGTTTGGAAATGAAGTTCCATTTTTTCGAGTGTGGCATGTGAGTTCATTTTTAATGCAAGTTTGAATTGGATACGATTTAAAGATTAAGATTTTCATTTAAAAAAACAATCGTGATTGTGGATTCAATTAGTCAAGTGGAATTGAGTTCTTAAGCATTTATTTTGTTTAAGAATTTGATTGGAATACAAGGCACATGATTTATCTGATCATTTTGTGATTGCTTGAAGTACAAGTTACGAAACCAAGATATTTTATCCAAAGTATTCAATTGAGAATGGCAAAGTTTAAATAAATTTAAGTTTTGTACAATAAATTTCATTACACAAAATTTATTCAAGACTTTATATTTATCATATTACAAATGAAATAAATTACAAGATTCTTTGTTTTTGTCTACAAAGAATAAAAAATTTTGTTTACAAAGAAAGAAATCTTGTTTTATTTCTTCAAGTCTTCTTTGCCTCATCTTCAAGCCATCCAATCCTCACTTGCCATCCACGCCTCATATTCATGAAACAAAGAAAAGAAGTTAGCAAGAATTCGGGCAAAGAGTATTTGATCAAAGAAAAACTTCATCACTAGGGTTTATAGATAGGAATCAGAATTTTAGTTTGTTTTGTTTTATCATAATCCCTCTCCTCCTTGTGAATCACAAGGTTGGACCTTGGTTCATAAGAAAGAAAAGCAAAATAAGCAAACTGGATAATTAGGAAGAGGACGACAAGAAGACAAAAGAAGAAGATAACAGCCCAGGGACTGATGAAGAGGAAGTAGACTATGCTGAAGAACAATATCCTCCTACTGATGACAAGTATAAATAACTAGAGGATCGTCTCAATGCTATGGAGATTTAGAGGGTACCTGGTCTGGATTTTGAAGAGTTAGGAATGGTCTTGGGAGTGGTCATCCCTCGGAAATTCAAAGTTCCCACATTTGCAAAGTATGACGATGTTTTGTGTCCCAAGTTGCATTTAAGGTCTTATGTCAGGAAGATCCAACCCCACACTTCTGACAGGAATTTATGGATTCATTTCTTCCAGAAGAGTTTATCAGGGACGCAGTTAGAATGGTTCTACCAACTAGAAGGAACCAACATTCAAAATTAGGAAGATCTGGCTGCTGCTTTTTACAAGCATTACCAATACAATACTGACCTCACTCTGACCCGTGCGCAACTTCAAAGCATGTTTGTAGGTCTAGTGAGGGTTTCAAAGATTATGCCCAAAAGTGGAGAGATCTTGCAGGAAGAGTCCAACCTCCTATGTCTGATAGAGAGCTAGTAGATATGTTCTTGGGTACTTTGTCAGGCCCATTTTTCAACCATCGAATCGGAAGCTCTTCAGCTGGATTCGTCGAGCTGATATTGACGGGAGAACAAGTAGAAGCTGGCATCAATAGTGGAAAAATTCAGGGGGTTGCATCTTCAAGTGATGTGAAGAAGCCTTTAAGTGGGAAGAAGGAAGTTAATGCTACTTATGGCCATAGAAATCAGGGTAAAGCTGAACACCGTCCGACAGTAGAAGCTGTAATGATCTCCAACCCTACATCAACTCAACGACAAAACAATCAGCGTAGGCAGGATGTGCCTAGAATACAGTTAACCAGACTCAACATTCCTTTATCTCAGGTATTGCAGCATCTAATGAAGGCTAGCTTGGTCACTCTGAGGGACCCTCCTCAAAATCCAAACACTACATCTCCCTGTTATAATCCAAATGTTCGGTGTGCCTATCACTCCAACAGCCCAGGGCATGATACCAATGATTGTTGGGCTCTGAAAAATAAAGTTCAGGACCTTATTGATACAAAGGAGATTGAATTTAACCCTCCTGAGACCCCCAATGTGATAACTGCACCCATGCCCAAGCACGACCAAGGTATCAATGATGTTGATGGTGACCTGTTTGTTTCTTCTGTTGATGAACTGGCTACTCCTCTTCCAATGGTTAAGAAGAATCTCTTACAAGCCGATTTATTTCCAGGCTGTGGTGAAGATTGCTACCATTGTGCGTCTCTGCCTAATGGTTGTTTATTACTGAAAATAGGCGTTCAGTTTCTGATTAATGACTGGGAGATCCTCTTTGAGAAGATTCCCTCTACAAGAAGTTTGTGTAAATATGTGCCAATTATTACCATTTCCAACAATCCTCCCAGGGTCTCCTCTAAAGGTCCTGTCAGGATTACATCCACTCCTAAGGTTGCTCCTTTAATTATCACCTCTCCTAGGCCAATACCATATTCCTCCGACAAGGTTGTTCCTTGGAACTATGGAGTTGACGTCTACTACCATGGCGTCAAGCAAGACCTATTGGTTATAAAAAATGAAGTTACTGAAGATACTGATCCTAACATCGAAAATATTGTTGGGACCAGTAAGATTACCAAAAGTGGAAGAAATTTATCTCCTGAAATCTCTCAAAAGACTGTTTCCACTCCTTTTGTTATTCCTGCTAATACTCTTATTGCTACTCCTATTGTTATTCCTGCTACTAAGTCAGCTGAGACTCGGGGCAAAGAAGTATCGGTTGAGCCTTCCCTAACGGAGGCACCTAAAGAAGCCATTCCTGAGGCCTTCAAATAAGAAATGGAGGAAATTTTAAAAATCATATGGAAAAGTGACTACGATGTTGTGGAACAATTGGGGAAGACCCCCTCAAATATTTCAATGTTGGCCTTATTGTTATGCTCTGAAGCCCATGCTAAAGCTTTAGTGAATTTCCTGGAGTCTGCTCGTGTGCTACAAGATACTTCTGCCGACCAATTTGAGAACTATGTTGCTAGTCTGACTGCCGGTAATGGCCTAGGTTTCTCTGATACTGATCTGACTCCTAAGGGAAGAAAACATAATGATGCCCTGCATGTCTCTATTGAATGCAGGGGCACAACTCTAGCTCATGTGTTGGTGGACACTGGTTGATCTCTGAATGTTCTACCCAAGGGTGCCTTAGATAGATTGGATTGCGAAAGACTTACATTGAAACCTAGTAACATTGTCGTGAGGGCTTTTGATGGTTCCAAAAGGATGGTACATGAGGAGGTGGACATCCCGATTAAAGTTGGTTCACAAACTTTTAACTCCACTTTCTATGTGATGGACATTCGCCCCTCTTACTCTTGCTTATTGGGACACCCTTGGATTCACGGGGTCGGTGTTGTCACTTCCACTTTGCATCAGATGATGAAATATATGGTTAATGGAAAGATTGTTACAGTCCATGGTGAAGAAGAGTATATGGTGAGCCATTTGAACTCTCCCAGATATGTCGAGATAGACGGCGAGTTCATTGAGACCCCATGTCAGAATTTTGAAGAGATTCCTCAAACGATCGTTGTTACCAAGGTTGTTGTTGTTGTTCCAAAGATTACCAGACCTCCACTGAAGATGGATTCTCTAAAAGATGCTAAGGTTGTAATTGAAGAAGGTGGGTGTACTATTTGGGGCCAACTTCCTGACATCCCCTACAAGTCTGACAAATTTGGTTTGGGTTTCACTACAGGAGCTCAAAAATATGTTCGCCGTGCTCGCGCCGGAGGACCACCACTACGCATCAGCAACCATGGAGTCAATGTTATGGAAGACTTTGACAGTGACAGTGACCTGGACAACTGGATCTTCTCTAATACCAGTAGTGGACTCAATAATTGGAAGGCTAGACACTTTGCACCTATTTCTTTTATCCAGGAGTAATTGTTTTTCTGTTTTTAAGGATGTTTAATTTTTAAATAATTTAAACTCTAAAAGCCTTATGTCTTACCCGAGGCACAACGGTCTATTTGTGAGGGTTATCACTTCATTTTCATACACCATTAATAAATCATTGGACGTTTTGTATACAAATTTTACGCTCTATGTCTTTCTTTTTAATTTATTATTGTCAAAATAGCTATGCTCTCTTACACACACCCACATATCAAATTGCAGATCCACGTCCACCCTGAATCTCATTGATAACAGTTCTGCTATTTTCAGTTATGACTTTGAAAATCCAATCTACCAAGCCGAGGACGAAGGTGAAGAATATTGTGAAGTACCAGGAGATCTTGCTAGACTGTTACAACAAGAGGAAAGAGCAATACAGCCTCATCAAGAGCCGGTCGAGACAGTAAACTTGGGTACTGAGGAGAATAAAAAGGAAGTCAAGATAGGTTCTAGCTTGGAAAATGGTGTTAAAGAACGATTAACTCATATGTTACGTGACTATGTTGAGATATTTTCCTGGTCATACGAAGACATGTCGGGGCTAGACACTGATATTATGGTTCATCGTCTGCCAACGAAAGAAGACTGCCCTCCAATGAAGCAAAAGGTTCGTCGTATACGTCCTGAGATGTCAGAAAAGTTCAACGTTGAGGTCATGAAACAGTTTAATATTGGATTCTTAGTTGTTACTTCTTATCCACAATGGGTTGTAAACGTGGTTCTGATACCTAAAAAGGACAGTAAAGTGTGTATGTGTGTGGATTACAAATATTTGAATAGGGCAAGCCCCAAGGATGACTTTCCGCTTCCCCATATTAATGTTCTGGTTGACAACACCGCACATTATAAGATTTTCTCTTTCATAGACGGTTTCTCCGGTTATAATCAGATTAAAATGGCACTTGAAGACATGGAGAAAACAACTTTCGTCACACAGTGGGGCACCTTCTATTACAAAGTTATGCCATTTGGGTTGAAGAACACCGGGGCAACCTATCAGCATGCTATGGTAGCATTGTTCCATGATATGATCCATCACGAGATAGAGATCTATGTTGATGACATAATAACCAGATCTCAGACTGAAGAAGAATATCTTGATCACTTGCAAAAAATGTTTGAAAGGCTGGAGAAATACAAGCTAAGACTAAACCCGAACAAATGCACCTTTGGAGTAAGGTCTGTTAAACTCCTGGGTTTCTTCGTAAGTGGAAAAGGTATTGAGGCAGATCCTACGAAGGTTAAAGCTATTCAAGAGATGCCAACTCCATGCACCGAGAAGGAGGTTAGAGGTTTCTTGGGACATCTAAACTATATTACCAGATTCATTTCCCACCTAACCGCTAGTTGTGAACCAATCTTCAAATTACTGAAGAAAAATCAAGTAGTGAAGTGGAATGACAACTTCCAGACTTCCTTTGACAGAATCAAGGAGTATCTTCAAGAACCTCCATTTTTTATGCTTCCAGTTGAAGGAATACCTCTGATCATCTACTTAACATTATTAGAGAATTCAATAGGGTGTGTGTTGGGGCAGCATGACGAGTTTGGTCGAAAAGAGCACGCAATATACTACCTTGGCAAAAAGTTTACCGACTGTGAAACAAAATACTCATTGCTCGAGAAAACTTGTTGCGGTTTGGCATGGGTTGCTCGCCGACTAAGACAGTATATGTTGACTCACACTACCTTATTGATATCTAAAATGGATCCTATCAAATACATATTTGAGAAGCACACTCTCTCCGGAAGAATAGAAAGATGGCAAATGGTCCTGACCGAATACGACATTCAGTACACTACCCAAAAAGCAATCAAAGGGAGTGTACTAGCTGATCATTTGGCTCACCGAGCTGTAGACGACTACCAGTCAATGAATTTTGAGTTCCCGAATGAGAATATTATGCTAGTAACTGATTATGAAAAACCTGGACCAGATAAAGGACCTGAAAAAAGATCCTGATGGACTATGGTCTTTGATGGAGCTTCCAACGCACTCGAAAATGGAATTGGTGCTGTGATTATCTCCCCAGAAGGCTGCCATACACCTTTCACTGCCATACTATGTTTTAATTACACTAATAATATGGCTGAATATGAAGCAAGCATGCATTATGGGTATTAAGGCTTCTATTGACATGACAATCAAGTTCTTACAGGTATACGGAGACTCGGCTTGGTGATCAGTCAAGTTAAAGGGGAGTAGGATACAAAGCATCCTAATCTCATCCTTTACCAAGAGCATGTGTTGACATTGATTCCATATGTGATACGGTGGGAGAACTGACTTGAAGTTTTGCGTTTTGATTGCATTTGTGCGGATAGCAAGAGTCGCCACCGACTTTTCTTTTATCCAATAGGAAAGGTAAAAAAGCACAGGAAAGACCTTTTGAGATTATTTCGCGAATTCAGGGGTTAGATTATGAAAAGGGAAGGTATTAGCACCCTTTTCATCTATAGTTATCTACGGGCTCTTAGTTACTTGCCAGGTCACTTACTTTTGTTTTGACAATGTGCTTGTGATGTGGGCTTTGAAAGTATTTTGAAAATGTCTTTGTAATGGTTCTCGTTTCTATAAGAACGCGTACAAAGTTTTGTTTCGAAAAGTAGTTCAAAGATGTGTTTGTTGAATGTGTTTTTGGAAGTGGTTTTGAAAATATGTTTCTTGCAATGGTTCTCGTCTCTATAAGAACGTATACAGAATATTATGTCTTTTGAAAATGTTTTAAGACGAAAGTGTTGGTGTAAAAAGTTTTTTTATTGTCGTGAGCAAGCGAGTAACTAGGAGCGAATCTATCTACTCGAAAGGCCTTAAATGTTCTTTTCTTCCTCCTTTAGATGTTGTTATCTTACCATTGATTTGGTAAGAAGCTCCATCGTTGAATGTGAAGGGACAGGCGCGGGTCAATCATACAGTCATCCAAAGCAACTTGTGAGACGCTTTAGCAATTTTCGTGAGAGACTAGATCATTTTATCGAAGGCAACATCGAGGGACATCGAGGGGCTACGATCTTTTTTATCTAAGGGTCTTTGCTAAAGAGTCCCACATTCGAGGGACGTGACTATGTTTCCGAGGCAGCGAGCGAGGTTACCCTAGAGGTGCACGTGTGAAAAGTGTGTTCGATTCAAGTTAATTTTGTCTTTGAAATTAGGTTATCTAGCGGTTGATTTTATGTCTTGCCATGCACGCCTAATTACTATACAGTATAAGGAAAACAATAAATTGCGGAAATTGAAATTCTACGCTATTACAGAGTTTTCGGGAATGGGGGTACGGTTTTTACAAATGGGGATGAGTCAAATGCGATTAAAAAGTCCAAATAGCAAACAATACAACCAAATCGAATTTGAGCGATTAATTAAAGTTATAACAGTCTAGGAAATAAAAATTAATTAACAAAGTAAGGAAGTAAAATTCTTGTTATTTGTTGGAAAAGTTTGAAAAGAAAAATAGGAAAACCTATTCCATCAATTAACTAAAGAATTAAATCAAAATACACGTATTTTTGTCTTTTAAAGTTTTGTTATTAAATGAACCAAATAAAACTTAATATACAAAAATTAGTTAGTAAAATAATTTACAAAGTCCTAAACTAATTGAAAAAATAAATTAATTTTGAAATTGTATATTTTTATTTAATCGAATTAGAATTAAACCTAAAATAAATTCTAAACTAACTTAAAATTCTAAGTACTTAGATTAATTCTAAAATTAAGTAAATAATAATTAAGTAAATAATTTATAAAAAAAAAGAAATTCTAAAAATATTAAGTTAAACCAAAACTTAATTAAAAACTAAAATTTACTAAAACTATGTTTAAGCTAAACTAAATGTAAATAAATTTAATTACAAGAAAAGGGTGTGAAATAGAAAAATAAGGGGTGAGGCTGGAAAAAAAGAGCATTGGGCTTGGGGTATAGCCTAACAGGGATTGTTTGGTCCAATAATGCAAAAAAAAATAGAAATGAAGAAAAATGAAAATGAAAACGTCCCCTGGGGGTCTCGAACCCGGGACAACAAGCTTGCATACAAACGTCCTAACCATTACGCCACTCTGCTTCATTCGTTTACTTAATCAATCAAAAACTATAGGAACTAAAACTTATAACATGGATTGGGCTAAAAACTTAAGCCCAAACCCGGATCCACTAAGCCAACAAAGGGGTTTTTACGAACCCTAATTTGAAACCAAGGGAAGCGTCTCTGTATAATCACAAACACCAACCCTATCCTTCACATCTCTGGTTCCTCCCTCAATTGCATACATTCTCTGTTCTTTCTTCATCTCCCTTAACCCACACTCTTCTTCTCATTCTTAATCAAGCAACAACCGATTTTATTAAGTCATATATAAAAATGAGAAAGGAAATTGAGAACTTACAAGTGAAGATGGATTTGACGCGGTTGTGGTGGATCTGGTGGCGAGGATGTTGTTGTCGTTGTTGATTTCTGGTGATGGGATGCAAGGCGGAATCGTGGGTGGTAAGGGCTGGTCGCGGATGAAGATTGTTCCTCACGGGCTGACACAATGTCGTCATGATGAAAAGAGGAAGGTTTCAGTGTCTATTATAGCTATAAACTATTTATGTTTCTCTTCTTGATCTCCCTCTGTGAATTACAATGTTATTCTTTTATGCTTTTGTTGTTGTTTCTGTATGAACTTGTGCTTCTATCATACTGCAGGGGTTATTAGTAGGTACAGTTTGGGCAAAACAAAGGTGAGTTAGGGTTTGAGCAGGTGAGTATAAATGAGGGTGATGGTGTGTTTTCTGTAAGCATGATTTGGAGATGTTTCTTGTGTTGATATTTCTGTGAAATTTGTGATCCTCCTCTTTGTTGTGTTATGATATCAGTTTTATATTGAATAAGAACAAAGCTTTTTTGGGGGGAAAATCAGCTTTATTTTTGAATGTCAGGTTGTTTCTATATCTACTGAATTAATACTTTTCCTTGCAGTAGAGTGACCTATCCATTTTGGGAAACTTTTGTATTGGCTTGATAGGTTTTATAGACTGGTTTGTAGGTTTTGTGTATGCCCATATTGGTGCAAGGCAGTAAGTCTATTTTTTTTACAACTTTACAGCAGGTTTTGGGATAGTAACATTACAGGTTTTTGTAGGGTGTATTTTGGGAAATTTTGCAGTTTGGACAACATGCTTATGGGCTGTTGTATGCAGGTTGGCTTGCTTCATGCAGGGCTGTAATAGTGTTTGACAATTTTGGGGCTGTTTGTGGCCTAGGTGATTTCATTCCTCTTTCCTCTTTCAATGAAAATAAACAATTTTGTTTACTTATTGAAATTCTGAAGGGTTTGTATGATTTTAAGGAAAATGATGATAAAATTGTTTTGATGAGCAAGTTAACTTGCTGTTTTTCCTTGTTCCATTTTTTACTCATTGTTGCCTTATACATGTGTTGTTGCCTGCTTGTTTACAGCCTTTGTTTATTGCAGTTTGACTTTGCTTTTGCAATGTTTGTTCTGCTTTTCTGCTGCGGTTTTGGGCTGCTGTTTTATTAGATGCTTTTTGGCAGCCTTGCCTTGTTTTGGTTCGTCTGTATATGTTGTTGCTTTATGTTGTTTTCATAGCAGGTTGGGCAACTTGCTTTGCTGGTTTTAGGCAGTTGGCTACTCTATTTTGTGTGCCTAGCTGCCTGCTATTTTGTTGCTCTAGGTTGTTGTTTGTTGTGCTGCATTTGGGTAGTTTGCTGGCTCGCTTGGCTGGTCCTCTAAATCTTCTTCCTTTATTCAGGACTCCAGCTGGTTTCTTTGCCTTCTTTTTCTTATCTTTGGTGATGAGAGCTTTCAGATCTTCTTATCCCTTAGCCAGAGTCAGGAACATTTGTTGGAATTGAGTGTTTTGTGCTTGAAGATCCTTAATGTTTTGTTCAAGAGCCATCTCTTTTTGCTGAAATAAACAACGAAAAGACAAGAAACCTGTCTTGAAATACCTACTTATGTAATGATAAGCATCACATGTTTATGCGATGTTTTCAAGGACTTCGGGAAATTTAAATTTGTGAACCAAAATGAAACAAAGATTTTATTAGTAAAATTCAAATTACAACTGCCTTTTAGGCTTACAATTGACAATTAAAAACTCTTAAACTCTAAGAATTAAGTCTCCCATGGGGGCTTCCTCTTCGTGCTGAGGTAGACATTAAGACTTTTTTCTTCGTGAAGTTGCTTCGTGAGCTCTAACACTTTCTTCTCACTAGTGTAGAATTGGTCTCTGAAGGTATCCCGTTCTTTCTTCAGTTGAATCCAGGACCTCTGCAACTCTTCAAGATCAGTGGGCATGTTAGGATGGAGAACTGTATAAGGAACATCTCCTTCGGTGATAGGCTTCACAATCATTGGCAAGATGGCTGTATACGGCATCATAAGTTTTTGGGTGTGAGCTCGTACCCATTTGAGATAAGGCTCCATAGGAATTGAATTCTTATGCCCCAAAGTCCTACTATAAACCTTGCTTACCATGCCCCAAGCTCGTATGAACCTTTGACGATACCCTTGAACATCATCCACGTAGTTGAACATAATGCCTTGGATAAGCATATCATGGGGACCATCCCTTCGAGCATAACCAAATTATTGTAGAGTTAGAGAAGGATTATAAGTGATACCTCCCCAAATGCCAAGGAGTTGGACATTAGGGAATTCCCCACAGCGGTCGATGATAAAGACATCTCCCATAGACCGGGAGTACCAAAGAATATCCGAGTGAGAAAGTGACATTATCCTTTACGACCAACCCAAACCTTCATCGTTCTTCAATACTAATTGAGGAAGGTGAAAAATAAACTACCTAGACAATAATAGTATACAACACATAAGAACTCATCTTCTCTTCATGGTACGAGTGTGAAGGGAATGCAAGATATCTCCGAGCAAAGTAGGCACAGGGTTACGAGAGAGGAAAACCTTGACAGCATTCACATCGATGAGTATGTCCGAATTAGGGAACAATACTAACCCATAGATTAGAAGAGCCAAGACTTCTTCGAAAGCTTGGAAATCCAAATCATCCCAAAGAAATTGAGTCTTTTTTAATAGGAACTTGACTAGGAAACCCTTGACTTCGCTTCTTATTTCCTAGTTGGATATAACGTCAGACCATTTCAGATGCAAGGCTGCTGCAATGACCTCTGGCTTTGGAGCTTCCTCTAAACCGGTGAAAGGCGTCTGATCAAGAATAAGTACACCTAATAATTGAGAGAGCTCTTCCATGGTGGGTACCAACTGATAATCGGGAAATGTGAAGCAATGGTGTTTGGGGTCAAAGAACTGAAAAGTACACCCATCATCTTCTCATCAAAGCCTGAGGTAACCAGGTTGAGAAGTCGGCCATATTTCTTGGTGAACGAGGAAGTCTCAGGAACCCTTGATATTAGTTCTTTGAGTTGGAGAGGTATTTTCAAAAACTGACTTGGACGGTATTTCTACGAACGGAAGCCATGATCTGCAAAATAGAACAAAGATAAATTCCCTTGGTCCTTGAAATGGTTAGTGAAATGAAAATGGATGTTATGATGCATGATGTTATGTTTGAACAATTTAATCACACACAAGAAAAACACATGATACCTTAGGTTTAGGCTTGCATGGGGTTTATAGGTAAATACACTCTTGAAGTTTAGTTGGTACAACCTGTCCTAGAAAAGTAATCAGGTTCTAAGGAGTCTCAATATCACTGATCTTTCTTTATCAGACATTATTTCAGCTCAAGCGATCTTTTCTCGCGGTCGAAATATCCTGAAAGTCCAATCTCAATGAGTGTAGTATCGAGTATCAACCAATCCTCAACTTTATACCGAGGCCGACTATCTCACTACTTTTCTAATGGCCAAGTTTGTTCAACTAAAGGTTCTAAGGTCAGTTAGTGCTTTATGACACCACACAGCGGCCCCGTATTCTCCTTGATTCAACACAAAGGATACCGATACCAACAAATGTGTCACACTAACGCAAACATCGCTTCAACCATATCGGTCTACGTCGTACAGTCTCTACAATCTATTGTTGTTTGCCTAAAAGTTTCCCAAATCCAGGTATATGATCTATAAAAGAATACCCAAACATAAACCCAGAAGGTAAAGCCTACAAATCAAACAAGGAATGCATTTTAAATATGACGTAGCTCTAAGGTAACCCCACTTTTAAGCAATGTTCCCCAACATAGTAACCAGTTCTATAATGAGGTGGGAGAATCGACTGTTATACTGATTTTGCATTTTTTGTTTGCAAATTTGCAGTAAGCAAGAGTCGCCACCGACATTTCTTTTATCCAACAAAGGAAAGGGTGAAAAGAACCAAAAAAATACCTTTCGAGATTATTTCTGAGTAAGGGGGTAGATTATGGAAAGGGAAGGTGTTATCACCCTTTCCATCTGTAGTTATCTACAGGCTCTTAGATGGTAGCTCATTTGAAAATACCTTGTGTTTGGAAAAAAAGTATTTTGGAAAGACGCCTTAGTACGACAAACTTTGTAATGTTTCTCGTATTGTTGAGAACATATACAAAGTGTCTTTGAAAATATTTTTAGAAAGGAGTGTATGTGTTGAAAATTGTTTTTCTTGAGCAAGCATCTAAGAACTATCTATCTACTCGAAAAGGTTTGTTCTTTTCCTCTTTTCCTTTAGGCAGTGCTATCCTACTATTAGTGAGTAGGTAGTTCCACCGTCAGATGTTTGAGGAATAATCGAAGGGGCATCGTACAGTCACAAAGGCATCTGGGCAAGATACTTTAGTAACTATCCCAGGGTTTTAAGATCATACAGAAGCAACATCGAGAGGGTCATTTTTGTGATCTTTACACTGGAGGGTAGCCACTAAAATCTCTCACGTTTTGAGAGTTTTAATTTTTTATTCCGAAGACAACCGAAGTGGGGGTACCCTAGAGGTGTGCATGTGCAAGTGCGTTTCCTTTCATTTATTTATCTTTACGTTAGGTTTGCTAACGTTTTGTTTTTAATTCTTATCATGCAATCCTATAAGGCATACATCTAACAATTAATATATATACAAGAATTTAAAACCTAACTATTACATGGCTTCAGGGAGGGGGAATTTACAAGTCCAAAAACTGGGGATAAAAATAGCAAATGAAATCCTAGTTTTTAACTATTACAAACCGGGAAGATACAATAATAAGAAAGGGTAATAATGCGGAAAGTAAATGAACGCGCGAGAATAAAAAATAAAGTTTAAAATCCTAAAAAGTTCTAAGTTAATAAGAAAAAAAAACTTTTTTTGATTGTTTTGTTTATTTTAAGAAAAAATGTTTAAGTAAAAATTAATTAACTAACTAGATCTAATCTTAAGAAAAAGATTAACTATTAATGAAAATGAAAATGAAAATTAATATAAAGGAAACTAATTCTATTTATATTTTTTATTTATGAAAAAATAATTGAAATAAATTAAATCCTAAGTCTATTGATTTTAAAAAAGAGTTAAGATAATTATAAATTAACAAAAAAATTTGATTTAATTAAAAAAAACCTAATATTTTTTATGATTTAGTGATTTTTTGATTAAATGATAACAAAGGGATTTAAAAGAAAAAATTAATTTTAAAAAAATAATAAAAAGAAAGAGAGAATGGACCTGATGTAAGCAATGGGGGGGGGGGGGGGGGGGTGATCTGGAAATCAGTTAGGCCCAAACAAAGAGAGCCTAGGAGCTGTACTGGATCTGGTGAGAGAAGCCCCTTGGAGGTGCTGTGTGAAACACGCGTCTGAAGCGCTAGATCTGTTTACTCTGGCATATAATGGTGTGGACTTGCTGACACATGGTGCACGCGTATGTCTTAGTCACGCTGGATATGCAATGGATAAACAGAAAAATAATATGCAAGAGGCAGGGATCAGACCCCTATCCTTACACACACGCAACGCCTTAACACATACACACTCAACCGTTGGGACAACTTTACATCCGGGAATATAATCCAACAAAAATAATATAATGCAAAAACAAGTTAGATGGCTGAGTTGTCAAACACGCGCGCTGAGTGAGCCCTGATTATTTGAATGAACGAATCACGCGTTTGGATCATGACATGATGGCTCCAGGAAGGTCAAACCACCATCCATGGTGGTTGACCACCTTCTTCTCCGGCGACCCAAATTTCCAAACCTGCGAAACAATGTGATTAAAATCAAAACGTTAAACCTACCCCCCTAAGTTAGGGTCTACAAACTCAGTCGTGGTGGCTGTTTTGCCTAAAATGGCCCAGAAGTACCGATACACATGGTACATGTACGTTTTGCCCTGGCCATGGAAACTCACTATCCCTGCGTCAAAGCTTGCAAATAATGGATCAAGATAAGTCTAAACATGATTATGAACATGTATGTATGCATCAAATCATTCAAAAAGGCATGGATTAAAAGCTTTGAAAATAAAAAATGTTACCAAACCGGAGCAACTTGTATGCTCGATCCAGGCGTGCTTCAGGCTAAGGTAAATACTTGGATGCACTCATGAGACCTTCAAGAAGCTAGTGGGACGCTTGGAATTGACTGAAGATGGCTGGAGATGGGAGTTCCCTCGTGCTCTAGTTCTTTGAAATTTTGGAGAATTTAGGGTTTGTTCTTGAGGAGGCTATGCGTGTGTTTTGGATCTGAATAGTTTGTACATATATATGGGACCAAATTAGGGTAACAAATATGTACCATATCATATGTAATCAAGTATAATATTTGATTTGGAATTACATGCCTTCTTTCCATTTTAATCCAATATTTGATTCAAAAATATTCCACACGGTTTCTTGAGCTGATTGTACAATCTTTGGGCTTCAATGATGATCCAAAATCCAATCCATGCACCTTTTACCAATTACTTGATATTTTATTTTATTTATTTTGTATTTAATTGAATAAAAATCAAAATAAATAAAAGTAAAAGTAATGGCAATGTGAGAATATATTTAGAGGTCCTTCATAAGGTCATGAATATGTTTGAAGCTCAAAAAGTTAGGCCATTAACCTAAATTTCAAATTTGCATGCTTTGCATTTCATGAATTTGACCAAAATTTTCAAACTTGTGCAAATAATAACTTTCTCAATTTTTATATTTTGGAGATGATCTTGGACTTTTTAGAAAGATCAAGATGTCCCCTACAATCTCTATGTTTACCATTTTTGCATTTGGAGAAATTATCTTGATGTAACTTTCCTTGACAAAAAATGCCTTTTTGTTGACTTTCAAAAAGACCTGTAATGTATTGGCTCATATCTTTTCAATGATGCATTTCTTGGACTTGAGGGAAAAAGAAAAGTTGTAGGGAATTTAATTTTGTTAAAAATGAGCTTTGGTTGGGGCAAGATGGATGAATCATGTGAAAGTTATGCCTGGTCAAAGTTCAGTTGACTTTCTCTAAGAAACCCTAATTTGGCAAGTTTTGATTCTTGATGATTTGAGAACATTTCTTGAGGAATCATGATCAACCGTTGATCAAATGATGGATATCACTTAAAAATGTTTATGTTGACAAAAAATATTGAAGTTTGACTGTATATTAGCCACAGTCGACTTTTGACCTAGTATAGTTGATTTTCAAACATTTGAGCAATTGACTAAGCAAACTTATGATGCAACGCATGAAACTTGGCATGGACATCCTTGAGGATATATTATGGACCATAGAAATAACTTGAAGCCTTTTAAAACCAACACTTCTTGGTGGAAAGTGAAACCCTAGATGGAAATCCATTGCTTATGAGGAGAATTTATCTGATCAATTCTTGGTTAACCTTGAGCAATTGAGGACCTTTATGAGCTTGTCTTGAATAAAATGAGAGAGAAAATTTTGGGGTACAACAGGGTTCATCTAATGTTGAAACCTGATTATCCATTGGCTCCCGTCACTGATTGTTGGAGATATAATTGTAATGATGATGCAAAAATATGAGAATAAGCATATGCATGTCGCTTTAGGCACTGGGAAGACCTGTGTAGAAAGTCGTTGTAGTTTTTTTTATTCATATATGTATAACAGTTATTATATATATATATATATATAACAATAAAATATTGTGTATATACAATTTCTTTATCATAACTTATGTTTCTTATTAATTGTCATTTTTTTTAACTTATTAGATATTATTTCTTAACATAATTTTTTTTATTTCTTTACTTAAATCAATTTTTGTTTCATCAAAATAATTGAAAAACCAAAAATGAGTGGCAAGTTCAATTACTAGTTAAAACAATAGGCCGATACTGAAACAAAAAGGGAATTTCTTAATACACCTCCATGTCTTCTTAGAGGTCTTTGGTGAAAATTCAAAAATACCCCAAGCATTCTGATATGCATATATAAACTCACCATAGTACATATTTGCAGGGGGTATTCAAATATGCATGTACGAAACAACCTTTTTATCAAGATCAGGGGGTTTCACATGTGCATCTCCGAATCAACCCCATAATTTAAGTTCAAGGGGTTTTCCGAGTTGCATATTTGAATCGTTTTAAATATATATTTTGAAAAAATCCCTCAGTATCTCTTTTTTTCATTCGGAGTTGCATTCCCTCATTGTATTCACCCAAATCTCTCTTTTTTTAACTTTGAGCAATTTACTAAAGCATCTGAGAAAATTTCAACTCATTTCAACAGCTCTTCAAAGCTCCAAATTTGAGTAAGTTTCTTTGAATTCATTGTTCTACTTCCATGCGTAAAGTAGGTTATTTAGAATCATTTAAATTCAATAGTTTGAAATATAAATTGTAAAATGTGGCTCTTTGGGTGTGAAAATAATGTTTTTGGGTGATTTAAGGCAAGAAACCTTAATTGTTTGAAAATGGAAATCGCAAGTATTTTCGGATGTGCTTATCTGAAAACTCGTATGAGTAGTTTAAGATGAAAATATCTGAAATTATGCCTGAGTTGTTTTCTTTCTTTTTTTAAAACTTGTTCCTTTCCATTGAATAATGATTATTTTTTCCAGGAAAATGGTTGAGAATCCAAACAACAGATTAAGACTTGGCAGGAAAAGCCAGACTGCCTTCGCTCGATGTGAGAGAGTTGAGCCGTCTACTTGGGCTCGAGGACAGGGTCGGGTACCACAGGAGGAAGTGGCGGGAGCATCCACTTCTGCTTCGAGGAATCATTTGTCTCACGTATCCTCGTCTCGAGATAATGAGCAGGAACCCGAGGATGTTGATGCTCAGGCACAAGCTGCCCATGATACATAGGATGCACAGGCAAACCCGAAGTATCCAGGAGAATCATCTGACACCTCTCTCTTGATCTATTACAATGATCATGCCGCTCGGCATGTTTGAGATGAAGATGTATATTTTTTATTACACTTTTTCATTTAAATGATTTACCCACAATTTATCGATGTCATCATTTTATATTCCGTACTTTCTGAATAACTTATGTATTATTTTTCGGTATTTCTTAACAATTCATTGATATGACAGTATCATTTTCCTTTTGCGTGTTTATTAATGTTTTAACCGAATTACGTATTAAATTTTTGTGTTTATTACGTACCGACATTGATATTTTTTTAAAAATGGCACAAACAAATCTCTGTTTTGGTAACCATTATGTCAAGTGTTTCGAATATGCATATCTGAAACACCTATGATCACATCTTTAAAGTGCTTTCAGAGATACATCTCTAAAATAATTTTTATATTATATATATTTCGTTTTGTTTAAATTAACAGATGTATGGCCACCTTCGTGGTAAAAGCGTGCGCATTAAAACATTACTCTATTAAGGTGTGGGTTCGATCCCTGCCTTTTGCTTCTTTTTTCTTCATAATTTCTTATATTTTGCAAGATTGAGTACAAAACGCATTGGATTATGTCCTTTGACACAGGCATGCGCCTGGCCTGGTGGTGAAGGTTCTGATTGAAAGGGTAGAGGGCGTGGGATCAACACCCAACCCTGGTAACTTTTTTTAAACCCTTATTTTCTTACTATTTTCACTTATAAAACCCTAAATTCATCAAACTAAACCATTTTTTATCAATTAATTTTTTCACAAACCCTAATCAACATTAGGGTTTAATTTTTTGTTAATTAATAAGCTTTCTTCTTTTTTTAAAAAAATTAAAATTAATTAGGGTTTTTAGGTTTTTAATTAATTAAAAAAAATTTAGGGTTTGATTAACTTAATTGATCGATTTCTTATTTAATTAATTAAAATTAATTAGGTTATTAGATCAATTACAAATATTTCCTTTTTTCATAAAAAACAACAAAAGAACATTTCCTTTCCCGACGATTCCAATTTTTCTTTTGATGTTGCGTTTGCGAATTTTTATATCATTATGTAACTGCTTACTGTTTGTAATAGATAATTGGGTTTCATTTCTTTCCCCTGAATGTTATTACTTGTACCCCCTATTCCCGAAGCCTTGTAATAACGTAGGAATCTTTAATTTCTTTCTTTACTTTCTGCATTTATCGCTTTCCTTATAATTGTTTAACTAATAGGATTGTAAGGCAAGATTAAAAGCAAACGATAGAAAAACCCTAAAGCAAGATAAATAAACTGAATTGAAGACACTCACACACTTACACCTCTAGGGTAACCCCCTTGTTACATTCAGAATGAAACACAGTCATATCCCACGAACGTGGGGATGCTTTAGCACTGTCCCTCGAAAACAAAGATCATAGTCCCTCAATGACCCTCTCGAATGTTGCCTTCAGTAAATGATCTAGTCCCTTAGTGATAAATGATAAAGCTCCCCTAAGAGTTGCCTTCTATGACTGTACGATGATCCTCGCATGTCCCTTCACATCCATCGATATGGCTTCCTACTAACTAATGGTAGGATAGAACTATCTAAAGGAGGAGGAAAATGACAAGTCAGACCTTGAGTAGGTAAATAGTTCTTGATCGCTTCCTCAGAAGAAAAAAAACATATCTCATAATCAAACACTTTCAAAATATTTTTCAAACAAACACTTTGTATGCATTCTCAAGGAAAGATATGAGAATCATTACAAAGTCTTGCCTTACTATTGGCATTTTCAAAATATTTTCAAACATGCACAACACAAAGCAGTTTTCAAAACTAAGTGAGCTAGCGATTAAGAGCCCGTAGATAGCCATAAATGAAAAGGGTGCTAACACCTTCCCTTTTCATAAAAAAAACCCCGAACTCAAAATCTTAAAGGTCTTTTCTGTTCTTTTCACCCTTTCCTTATTGGATAAAAGAAAAGTCGACGATGGCTCTTGCTATCCGCAACAATTGCGAGGAAATGCAAAACAAGTCATTTCTCCCACCGTATTACAAATTCGTCATTATGGATTTCTTTCTCCTCAATATACAAGGAAATCTTGCATTAAGGTTTATTTCCCTATTCTTAATCATGAGATTAGGTTTTAGTTTCAAAGAGCATTATCCTTCTATGCTTCAAGCCTCATTTATCTTTTTATAAGGATATCCTTTTAAGGTTTTGTTTTGGGGACTTCATCAAAGTAAAGGCCTGTGGTTTAAGTTACAAAGTTTGAGTCATTATACATGTGATGACGATTGTAGATTCATGTTATGATCAAGGAATTATCATTATCTCTATTCTTTGATTCTTGTCACGCAAGTTAATTCGAATATGTATTAAGAAGTAAAGCGGAACTCGTTTATTTAATTTGGGTGATGTTTTGGGGATTGGATCAAGGTTCTTTAAGTATGCAAAGATGAAGGATTCATTCATGCGTGTTTTGTTTGGTATTTGAGTTACCAGGTTAAAACATTCATTATGGAATTCATTCAAGAGATGATGTTGCCGATTCCCATTGTGATCAAGGCATAGTCCCAATTCAAATCACAAGGAATATTCATTCATTAAAAAATTTCAAGGTTCATTCAATTTCCATTCGCTATCATCAATACAAATCCATTCGAGGTTCTGTTACTTTAAGTTGCATTCAAATATCAATGTTCCATCAAGGTTCAAAATCACAAAGTCATCAAGTTCAAATGTCATCACTTCATTACAAAGAGAATTACATGAGAAATCCTAAGTTCTAAAGCCATGAAAATCAAGGTCATAATCTAATCTTCAACATACTTCAATACCTAATGCTAAAATTGCTCAAGTTTCATACATAAGTTTCCTTCAAACTCCATCATGTCATGTTCCTTCCAAACCTTGCCTTGCTGCCCCATGCTTCTCCACTTGCTAAATGTAACGCCCCGATATTTAATTATTTATTTAATTAAATATTTTTGAATATTTTATATTAATTCAAATTTTTATCGTCGAAGTCAAAATTATTTTATTTAGTGGCATGATAAATAATCAGATTTAATTTGGTGGAATTAAGTTGAGGTATTATTTTTATTATTAAGCTTAAATATGATATTGGGCTTAGTTTGTAATGTTGTGAAGTAATAGGGGGTATGTCACTTAGGCCCATTTATATTTATTAAGTAATATAATAATATTATTGTATTAGGAATAGAATTAGAGGAGAAAGAGAGGATAGTGCATTAGGAAAAGAAAGAGAAGAGAAAGAGGAAAAGGATTTTGAGAGGAGAAGAAGAACAAGAGGAAATTGCTGCTAGTGCCTAATTCCTAGAAATTCCATTGAAATTTATTAGAGCTGCACTCAATCCAAGGTAAGGGTGGAGTTCTTGCTAAATAAATGGGAGTATGATGAATTTTAATTTGGGTTTAGGGTATTAGTTTCACTACTATGATGTGCTAAGATTTTTTTTGTGTTGCTATTAAAATTAATAATTAATTTTAGTTGTGTTGTTATTTGTTGTATTTGAACTGTGTTTGGTTAATCCTAAGCTAGGATAAATGGGTGAATTGTAACAAGAATGAACAAGAACAAGGCATGTGTGTAAAGGGAGGCAAAAACTGGTTTTTTAAGCTTCAGGCCTTCTGACACGGGTCATGTCAGCTGACACGGACACCTGTGTCAGCCCCTGCACTCCACGCCATTCCCTTTTCCTTCTTCTGACACAGCCGTGTCAGGTAACACAACCACCCGTGTCAGCTACTGTGTCAAATTTTCTGAAAATTAGACTTATGCAATTTTTCTGACCCGATTCGTCCAATTTGATTCTTATGCAAACCAAAGCACAAAATATGGTGATAGGGAATAAAATATCAATTATTTGAACGAAGAAATGATTAAGTAACTATTAATTTCTTGTGTTTAACCATTGTTCATTAGCCGAATTAGGCGGTATAATTAGTTGTCCGAAATTTAACGAAATTTGACCGGGTAACTAAGTATAATTAGTAGGTAATTGTGGATATGTCCTTTTGTTGAAATTATGTTGATTACACCGAATTTCCGGTACAACAGTTTAAGTTGTTCCGTCCGATTATGGACATTGTTGATTATAGGTCTTATGACTAATGTTGTGTTATTTTGTGCTGATCGACGAATGTGCTGCTGTTGCAAGATATCATTGTGTATATGTAGAATTCTCTATTAATAATGTGATTATGAATTATTTCTGTGAGTAGCCTTATGGTGTGAATCCTAGTAAATATATAATGAATATGTTGTTGCCATGAAAAGTTGTTGATTTCGTTGATATGTTGTATTGTAGGCCTTTGGACAATGTTGAACGGTGTGATTTGTTGTTATGTCGACCGCTATTATGTTGTTGTTGTTGTTGTTGTTGCGTTGTCGAGTTATGGTTGTTTATATCGTCGCATAACATAACATCAAAGTTGGCCTGGATTGGCATGTTTTAAGTTGGAGCGAATGCTCACCTATGTTGGCCTGGATTGGCATGTTCTAAGTTAAAGGCTTTTCCTTATGCCTCGGAATTACTGGAACATTTTTATGTTGGGAGTTTTACTCCAATGGTACCATATGAATTCGTATAGTTTCGAGTTGCATATTCGAGTCACATATGTTGAACTATGGTGTTGATGATTTGTGAAGTGTTGAGTTATCGTTGTATGAAGTGGTGACTCTCTTTATTCTTTACCTAATATATTGTTTACCTATTTATGTAGTTTAATATCTCACCCCTTCTGTTTGAATGTTGCCCTTCGTTGGTAACGTGCAGGTAACCAAGATGAGTAGCCGATAGCATTGTTAGTTTGAGTTCTGTGTCATTTTCTCTGATACGTAGCACTCGGGGGGAAATGAACGCTTGTCCTATTTTGTTGTTTATTTATTGAAACTTATGTTGTTATTTGAGGAGTTATTGTATTGATGTTGTTTCATGATTCAAAAGATGCTATATCTTATTTAAAGAATTATTATGAATCCGCTGCGTGATTAATCAAATTTTGGTTTATGTTATGAAGATTATATTCATGAGTTGTGTTCATTATGCTTCTTTAAGTGTTATGTATCTATTCTAAAAGCATGACAGGTTTATGTGTTTTTGTTGAATATGTGACATCCTGATTACATTGAAAAAATTTATACTCTGATTTTCCGATAATTGCTTGGGGTAGAATTGAGGTGTTACACTAAACACCTTGAACAAAGAAACAAAAAAACTGCTATATAACAAAAAAACAAACCTGCAACTCTTGTACTACCTGTTGTCACAAATCCATAAACCAGTTATCCACAAGAAACCTAAAAACCTGTCAAAAATCCAGTTTCAGCTGTTGCCCACAACGCTCTAAAACCAGTCCAAATGCTGCTTTCCAACCTGCTACAACATTACACAAATTCAGAAAAACATAACCTACATCCAAAAGCTAGAAATCAGCATATCACAAGTGTTCAAATTCACCAAACTTTCCCCCAAAAAACACCCACTATTACACCTATATAACAACTTCATATTACACAGAAAAGGGAGAGAAAAAATGATATGAATATCCACCAAAAAAACTCCGCACACTCCCTCTATCTGTAACCTCTCTTTAAGCCATTCAATTTCACCACTTCCTTAAAAAACCCTATTCTCAAACCACTACAGAACCCTCGGCACAACTCATAGAGAAACAATTCACAAAAAATACACAAAAAATCAAACTGAACACTTTACCAAACTCAATCTGCAAATTTACATGAAACACTACTCACAAACCTTCATACTAACTTCTGCTAAACTGTATTCCCTGCATAATCTCTTCCCAACTCCGTCCAACCATATGCTAAGAAACATGTAACATACCTGCTTATACTTATCTAGTTTCAGTTTCCTTACCTCGCCCTCAAATAGTTGCATCCTTCATATTCAATATCATGATCTTGTGACCTGCTTCATCATCAACATAAGATCACAACACCACAACTTCACGAATCAAACACAACTCAACATTTCCAACTGCACCTTAAAACAACATCACAAAGTATTAAATTGCAACTTACGATAGAACTGCAACAAAAACTGAACCTACAACTTCTGCTACCTCAAAGCAATCATCCTTTCCAAACTGCAATTCAAAAAAAATCTGAAGTGGTTACACAACGAACAACACCACAACGCACAACAAAAATCTGCAATGAAAGCAAAATCATAATAGAAGAATAAAGTAAGAAGCATAAGGTAACATAAGCATATCCGTAACAAATTTTTTATTTCGATTGTTCATCTTTTTGTGCTTCTTATTGTTCCTGATTTCACCATTACCCTTTCGTAACCTTGTAAATCCGAAATTCATGAATAAATTTAGGAATAGAGCTTGTTGTGGGATGAGGGTACATGTTGAATTGCATTGATTATTGATTTCTGTGTATCTACCATGTCCGTCGCGAGAGTTTTTCTATTAGGGGATATTTTTACAATTTGATTTACAAAGAAGAAGCGTTGAGTACCTCTTAGGGTTAATTAACCTATTTGTTTTTTATAAGGGAAACCGGGTCTGGACCTTCACCCGGTCTGGCCCGAGTTTAGTTATAATGGGCCTTTGTACCACCCATCCTGGTTCACAAACCCCATAAGCCTAGTCACCATGTTTTTTTTGAGCTGAAAACTTTTTTTTTATTTGGGCTTGGCCTTGCTCAGAATACTTTTTCACAACCCTGCTTTTGTTGAAACACTTCCAGGGCGCATTTCAATTCAATTTTTTTATTTTCATGATAAACTGCTTTATTTTTAAATACTTTCTTCTAATGTTCAATACATGCTAAAATGATAAAAAAATATTAGATTAAGATTTTACTTCCATTTGGATTTTAACATTTTTTCTTCATTTGATTTAAGTTCGTAAATATTAGTATTATTTTCATTTCGTTGATTGTGTGGTTAATTTCTTGACATGCTTCTTTAGGAATTCCATGAATCGATTAAATTCATGTTGATCGTTTTGTGTTGAATTATACTTTAAGATCAACCTATGCATGATAACTAATCAGGTTAGAAATTTCTCTTTCAATCACTCAACTTTAGGTCTACTTTGCATGACAACATTAGGGTAGACTTTCCCCTTAGACTTTTATTTTGCATTGCATATTTCCTAATTAAACTAAATTTTCTGTCCTTATTCAAAAATCCCAAAAAAAAACACTTAATCATTATCCAAACTCATTCCACTGTTAACAAAAACACTCAACAAATCAAAGGTTTCTTCAAAAGGGCATGTTATCTCGGTTCTACTACGATACAGGTCGTGCCTATTGCTAGAATGCACGCGCTAACATCACCCACTAAAAAACACCAACAAACCAAAATTTTCTAGAAGAACTACGGTGTTCTGATTCTTTCACGGTATACGTAGGCAAAGGGTTGCGAGACCCTCATGAATGCACTAATAAAAACCATTTCATTTCCCTTAGTAAGTATAGTTTTAGATAGACACACCCTTAGAAACAAACAATCGAAATTGATCCCGTTGAGTACAACGGACGTGCAGGGTGCTAATATATTCCCCTTGCATAATCTATTTCCGTACCCTCTCTTTTGGTTTCAATACCATATTATCCATCTTCTTGGGGTTTTCTTGACATTTCCCCTTCCTTCGGGATAAATAAAGTTCGGTGGAGGCTCTGTGTTTTTTGTCGGTTGCTTCAACTGGAGACTCTGTCGGGGAGCCAATGCAAGTCAATCCTAGTTTATTTTTGCTTATTTCTTTGGGTGTTTATTTATTTACATTATTTGATTTACCTCTTTATTTCTTTATTTCTTTCTTTTGTATATATTGCATTGTACTTTTGCTACTCACATATTCTAGATATGTTGTATCTTCTGTGATGTTGGGGTGGGTGATTTCATTTAATAAGTCCTATACCCATACTTGGGGTTACACTTAGGATTAGGATGGGCGGTATAGTCATGTTAACTTTGAGGGAGAAATCCAAAAGAAGGAAACATGAGATCCCCCACTTAGTGTAGTCCCCTTGAATGTAACATTGTTTACAAAGTAATTGGGAAGACATGTTGCTTTCGACCTGGGAGCCAGAGAAGCTGAGAGTCGTAGAACCATTAACCCATCCTAGCCTTTTTAGGTGTAGTGCGGAGACTATGACAGAGTAACCCGAAAGTAGTTATCATGCGATGCTGCACTCAGACGAGTTTTTTTTGCGAATATTACTAATTACCAAGTAATTGGGACGTTGGTAATATCCAAAGGAATATCATAGACTCTCAGATTTCCCTAGAACCTTGTTTGGAAGGTGATAAACCCTTAGTACATAACTTATGCATGGTTACCTTGACTTCATGCTCGTGACGTCAGACCTTTGATCCTGTTACTTTGAGTTTATGCAAAGGACTATACAGTGGCTATCCAGAATATGTGGAGCTAAGATCCAATGCCATAGCATACCATGACATCATACCATAATTTATATGTATCTCATATCTAAGGAATTCCCAAGACAAGTCTTGTTGGTTGAGCTCTTCAAAAATAAAAATTGTTAAAAGATACTTTAGGTAGACAAGTCTTTGGATTTCCTCAAAAATGAAGGTGAAACATGCATTCATTTATCATGTATTCATTATTCACAACAAGAACTTATTGGGGTCCCTTTTCAATTAGACTTCAATGAACAACAAAGACGACTTCCCTACATCCCTACCGTACAAGAAGCAACCAACAAAGATTTATGGATCTCTTCAAAGAAAATCAGAATGCTCTTCGTCAAGATATGGACACCATGGGCACCCGAATGGATCAGCTTATGGAAACCCTTCATGTTGTCATCAAGGTTCTAAAAGAGCTACATCAAAGTGTTACCAAGCTTTCCACTGTTTCCCCCTCCACTTCTACAAATGGAGGGAATAATAACATGAATGTTAAGACCCCTACGGGAATTCCTCGGAATGATGTTGATCATCATCACGACGTCATTGATCTTGATGATCCCCACGCGAATCTCGCTGTTGGAGTTGCTGAAACTGCAAAGATGTATCATGCTCTTGATGAGCGTATCAAAGCTATAGAAGGTATTAAGACTTCGGTATTTAATAATGTTGTAATGTGCCTCGTGCCTGGGATATTTATTCCTCATAAGTTCAAGGTTCTTGATTTTTACAAATATAAAGGCACCTCCTGCCCAGAGACTCATCTTCGTTCATACTGTCTCAAGATGGCAACTTATACTGAAAATGAACCGTTGCTCATGCATTTCTTCAAAGACAGTCTGACAGGGGCACTGTTGAACTGGTATATGCAATTAGAAAGAACTCATGTCAGTACTTAGGGAGAGCTTGCTGATGCCTTTTTAAGACATTACCATTATAATACGGCCATGGATCCTAGCCGCACTCAACTTCAAGGAATGACACAAAAATCCGAAGAGTCTTTTAAAGAGTACGCTCAAAGGTGGCGTGAACTGGATGCAAGGGTCCAATCCCCTCTCTTGGATCGTGAAATGATTGATTTGTTCATGGGTACTCTACGAGGTCCTTATCTCCAACACATGCTCAGTAGTAACTCTACTTCTTTCTCTGATATGGTTATTATTGGAGAACATGTTGAAACTTGTATCAAGGTTGGAACGATCCAAGGTATCCCTAACACTACCAACAATAATACTGGCAATGGTAGGAATCCGTTTTCTGGTTTTGTTAAGAAGAAAGAGGGTGAGACTAGTGTTGTCACCATCGAAAAAGGAAAAGCTCCTGCATATCCCCAAGTTCGATTTCCTTATTTTACAACACCTGTTACCGTGCCTAATCAATATGTTCCTCAAGTGTATTCTACTACAACTCCAGGCCCTGGATGGCCCAATAATTGCCTTTCATTCCTCAACCACAGTATCTTCCACAACAACAATTTGCACCACCTCTGAATTATCAACAATAGAATCAACGACCTCAAGGTATGAGAGTTCAACAGAGCCAAAGAGGGCCTGAGAGGATATTTGATCCTATTCATATGTCCTACGCTCAGCTTCTCCCTCAATTTCTTTCCAATCAGTGTGTTCAACTGCATGAACTTGGTCCACCACCAAATCCTTTTCCAAGGGGGTATGATATTAATGCTCATTGTGAATTTCATTCTGGAGCCCCGAGCCACACAATTGAGAATTATAGAGCATTTAAATGTAAAGTTCAAGACCTCCTTGATGAAAAGACCATAAATTTCAACCATGTTGGTCCCAATATTCATAATAATCCCATGCCTCCTCACCCAGGGGCGGCGGTCAATGCTATTGAAGAAGGTATTGAACAGGTTATGGCAACCAAGGTTGACAAGATCAAGATATCACTGGGCACTGTTAGAGAGCATTTGTTGAAGCATGAGGTGTTACAAGAACTCCATGATTTTTGCTTACTATGTTCCTCTAAACCTGAAGAGTGTACTAGTTTGAAGATGATTATCCAACATCTAATGGATGAAGGTGTCCTACAGGTAGAGAAGATATTTCTAGAGGAAGAGATTGATGTCTTGGAAATTATTTATCATCCAAGGAACATCTCAGTAACACAAGGCACCCTGTTGATGATTCAGGATCCCACTACCCCATTAATGATTCAAGCTCTAGTTACCCCAGTGACAACTCAAATTCCTATTCCTCCTCTGTGTGACAACTCAAAGGAAGTTCCTTGGGAGTATAACGTGGTCTATATTCTTGGGGAGAAATATGAGTGTCCCCTAGTGGGTGACAAAAATATTACCAACATTACAGGAACTAGTAACATGACTCGTAGTGGCAGGGTCTTTTCTCCCCCACCACTGCCTTCCGAGGAAACCAACAGTGATGCTCTAATGAAGGCTAAGGCAAGCAAGTGATTGGTGATCATCATGAACTTTCTTTAGGTCAAGAAGCGGGGAAGATTTTGAGGATTCTCAAGCGAAGTGATTACAAAGTGGTTGATCAACTCAACCAGATTCCGTCTAAGATCTCCATCTTGTCCCTTCTCTTGTGTTCAGAGACTCACCGCAATGCCTTATTAAAGATTTTGTGTTTTGCACATGTTACACAAGACATTTTTGTGGCTCAATTTGAAGGGATTGTAACCAATATTGTTGTAGGAAATTGTTTGGGTTTCTGTAATGATGATTTCCCATTTGAAGGTAGAGCACACAATAAAGCGCTGCACATTTCCATAAGGTGTTTGGATAAGATTTTATCTCGAGTTTTAGTAGATACAGGTTCTTCTCTCAATGTGATGCCCAAGGCTACTCTATTTAAGCTAAATATGGATGGGGTAATGATGAGGCCTTGCACCCTAATTGTTCGAGCATATCATGGCTCAAGGAGGTTTGTGGAGGGAGAGGTAGACTTGCCTGTCAAGATTGGTCCCCACACCTTCTATCTTTCGTTCTATGTTATGGACATTTGTCTATCCTATACTTGCCTTTTGGGTCTCCCATGGATCCATGTAGAAGGAGCTGTGACATCTAATCTTCCACAACGCCTGGAATTCATTGTAAACGACATAATTATTATCGTTTATGAAGAAGAAGATGTAATGATTAACAATCTGATAATCTACCGTTATGTGGAAGTGGAAGGCGAGGTGTAGGAGTTGCCCTTTCAAGATCTGCAGATTGTTTCTGTTGACAGGTTTGCTGTCATGGAAGGTAAGAAGTCTGAAGCACCCATTGCCTCTTTGAATGATGCTAAAGCCATCATAGTACCTAGATCTCCCAATGATGGTTGGGGAAAAGTGATTGAGGTACCTGAGAAGAAATATCGTTGTGGTTCTAGATATCAGCCACCCTCCTCCATGCAAGCTAGTTTGGTTTCTCTCAAAGGAAAGCAAGTTCTCCCAATTTTTGAAGTGTTCATCAGTACTGGTACAAGCAAAGAAGGACAAGTTCTTGCAGTAGATGATGAAGTTGATGATGAATGTGTTTCAGGATTTATCTATTAGATTGCACCGAACCAGGAGCTTAGCAATTGGACTGCCGTGGACATCCCTGAAGTTGTTTTCCTTGATGTATAATTTTCTATTTCCATTAAGTCATATGCCCTTCCCAAGGCATAAAGAAAGCTTGTAGAAGGGGCTCTTATGTTTCAATCTCCGTTTAAAATTAAATAAAAGTCGCACTTTCGCATTCAATTTTTGTTCCCTCTCTTTTCTTTTTACTTTTTTACTTTTCAAAATAAAATGGAAATGATTTTATTTTCATATTCTAAATATTTTCTTGCACTTTCTAAAATAAAACATAAAATCATCAATCATACAGATCCGCCTCGGATTCCATAAAAAATAATAGTGATATGGAGAGATTGTGAAGTCCCTTAAGAACTGACGAGACTCTTGAGATATGAAGAGAAGGTCATCCAGCTATATCAAGAAGATATAGAAGTTATCAATCTCAGTAATGAAGAGGTAAAGAGAGAAGAAAAAGATAGGTTCCGCCTTGCAAAATGAAGAAAATGAGGGGTTAATTGAGTTGCTTCGAGAGCATGCTGACATCTTCGCCTGGTCGTATGAAGATATGCCTAGTTTATACATTGATATATTGGTGCGCCGGTTGCCACTAAAGCCAGAATGTCCTCCTGTAAAGCAGAAGCCGCGAAGAACTAGACCCGACATGGCTTTGAAGATCAAAGAAGAAGTTCAAAAATAGCTTGATGCAAGCTTCATATCTGTGATAAATTATCCACCATGGATTGCTAACATTTTTCCTATACCTAAGAATGATGGTAAGGTACATATGTATGTTAACTACCGAGATTTAAATAGAGCAAGCCCGAAGGATGATTTCTCGTTGCATCATATTAATGTGTTGGTCGACAATACTGCTCAGTCTTCAGTGTTCTCTCTCATGGATGGATTCTCAGGTTACAATCAAATAAAAATGGCTCCTGAAGATATGGACAAAACAACTTTCACAACTCATTGGGATACCTTTTGCTATAAGGTCATGCCTTTTGGTCTCAAAAATGCTGGTGCAACTTATCAGTGTGTTATGGTGACTCTCTTTCATGATATAATTCATAAAGAGATCGAAGTGTATGTGGATGATATGATTGCAAAATCACAAACTGAGGAAGAACATTTGGTCCATTTGCATAAGTTTTTTAATCTTCTATGAAAGTTTAGGTTAATGCTTAATCCCAACAAGTTCACCTTTGGGGTTCGATCGGGCAAGTTACTAGGTTTCATCGTAAGTTAGCGAGGAATTGAAGTAGATCCCGACAAGGTAAGAGCAATACAGGATATGTCGGCACCGAAAAATGAAAAATAAGTCTGTGGGTTCCATGGGAGGTTGAATTACATAGCCAGGTTCATTTCTCATCTTACAGCTACCTGTGAACCCATCTTTAGATTGTTGCGTAAGAATCAAGACGTCCATTAGGATGATAGTTGTCAAGAAGCCTTCGAGAAGATTAAACAATACCTTAAGGAGCCACCAATAATCATTCCTCCCGTTCCATGGAGACCACTCATTATGTATCTGAATATGCTTGAAGGATCTATGGGTTGTGTGCTCGAACGACATGATGGTAATGGACGAAAAGAACACGCCATTTATTACCTGAGCAAAAATTTTACTGATTGTGAATCAAGGTATTCATTACTTGTTGCACTCTTACATGGGAAACTCGACATTTTAGGCAGTACATGTTGACACACTCTACACTTCTGATATCTAAGATGGATCCGATAAAGTACATCTTCGAGAAACCAACACTTACAGGCAGATTGGCTTGATGGCAAATGCTTTTATTTGAGTACGACATCCAGTACATCACACGAAAGTCTATGAAAGGTAGAATTCTTTCATATAATCTTGTTCACCAGCCATTGGAAGAGTATCAGTCAATGAAGTTCGATTTTCCAGACGAGGATGTTATGAGACTAGATGATGAGGAAGGACCTGAACCAGGGGAGCGATGGACTCTCATGTTTGACGGTGCATCAAATGTTATAGGCCATGGTATTGGGGCAGTTCTGACTTCTCCACACAATACTCATATACCTTTCATGGCCAGTTTATGCTTTGATTGTATGAATAATGTCGTAGAATATGAAGCTTGTGTAATGGGCCTTGAAGCAGCCATTGATTTGAAGATCAAGATTCTTGATGTTTATGGGGATTCTAGTAATATACCAGGTACGAGGTGATTGGGATACACAACACCCCAATTTAGTTCCATATAGGGATTACATATTAGAGTTTTTTCCAGCTTTTGATGAGATCACCTTTGAGAATATTCCTAGAGAAGTAAATCATTTGGTAGATGCTCTAGCTACTTTAGCAACAATATTCAAAGTTAGTTATCTGAATCATGCGCCCAATATAAGAATCCTTCATTACAAGGAGCCAAAACATGTTTTCCCTGCTCATTGTCTCACAATCGAAGACATGTCAAATGAAAAGCTGTGGTATTTCGACATCAAAAGATATCTTGAGAAGCAAGAGTATCCCGAGGGTGCTACAATTTGTGATAAGCGGACTCGTAGAAGATTAGCATCCAAGTTCTTATTGTCAGGAGACATTCTGTACAAAAGAAACTATGATTCGGTTTTGCTCAGATGCGTGTGTTAAACCCTAAAATTTTCCCTCCCATTTCCTTCATAACATTCTTTTAAGGTTCTCAAATGTTCAAGGATACTCAAGGGTTGACCAGTCAAACCTCCTCCTAAGCAATAGGTCTACAACTAGGGTTTTCAGTTTCTCAAGGAAGATTGGGTTGAAAAGGTCTTAAGTGGTTTCCATGGTTCTCCATAGGTCTTCAACAATGTTCATGTCAATTTTCAAGTCTTGCATCACAGGTTTGCTCAGTCAATGACTCAAATGATTGAAAATCAACGGTATTGGATAAAAAGTCAACTATGGTCAACATATAGTCAAACTTCAAGATTTTTGGTCAACATCAACATTTTGAAGTGATATTAATCATTTGATCAAGAGTTGATCATGATTCCTCAAGGAAAGCCCTCAAATAATCAAAAGTCAAAATTTGCCAAATTAGGGTTTCATTAGGAGAAGTCAACTGAACATTGACCAAGCATAACTTTCACATGCTTCATCAACTTTTCCCCAACAAAAGCCCATTTTGAAGGAAATTCAATTCTCTACAACTTTGTATATGTATTCTCAAGTCCAAAAAATGCTTCATTTGAAAGACATGAGCCCATACATTATAGGTCATTTCAAAAGTCAACAACAAGACACTTTTTGTCAAGGAAACTTACATCAAGATAAATCTCTAAAAGAAAAAATGATCAAAATAGAAATTGAATAGAAAATCTTGAGCTTTCCAAAAAGTCCAAGATCACCTTCAAAAGATGAAAATTGAAAGAATTGTGACCATTGCAAGTTGGGAAATTTTGGTAAAATGGATGAAATGCAAAGTGAGCAAACTTGAAATTTTGAACTAGTGGGCCTAACTTTTGATAATCAAACATGTTACCAATTTTTTAGAAGACCTATAAATCCATTCATATATTTTTAATGATTTTTATTTCTTTTATTTGAATTTTTATTCATTTAAATGCAAGTAAATCCAATAAAATATAAAATCATTGGGCCAAGGCACATGGGATTTTGATTTCAATCACATGGAGGCCCAAGAACACATGACAAACATGCCAAAATCGTGAAAACCTGTTGTGAACAAGAATCTTCATGTTTGAAATGTTTTTTAACAATTTTGGAAAGATTTCAATGTGTTTTTTTGCAATGAATTGTGACATAATGGTACAAGATTCTTGTCTTGTTCTTGTTCCATTTCATTCCTCTATAAATACATGAAATACTTAATTGCAAAGGACATAAAAGGATGCTCCCAAAAACACACTCCAAAATTTCACAAATTCTCAAAACTAGGGCAAGTTGTAAACTCTAGTTGCAGCCATGATCAAAATAAATCAGCCTTTCCATTCACTTCCAGGAGCATTATAGGGTAAGTTTGGATCATTTATAATGATCCAAAGAGCATGAAATGAGGATACATGCTACGCCATTTTTCTTAATTTCTTGCAAATTCATTTTTCTGTTTTCATTTTGTTTTATTTCATACTACCACCACTAATAATCTTTTGAGGTATAACAATGTAAGATATATTTTTACTATTATTTTCCAATCTTTGCAGGTTTATCATATAATGATCAAATCCCATTTTTCAAACACCAAGAGTGCATGATTCAGATGGCAAAGGATGAAGACTGTAAATAGAAGGATATGGGTTCAAACCCCACCACCCGCACCTTTCTTTTCTTCTTTTCAATACTTTTTAACCCTTTTTTATTTTTATTTTTCATTTTGTCTAATTAATTTAGTTTTTATTTTTAATCATTTTCTTTAGTCAATAAAATCACAAAAAAAATAGTAAAATCAGAACTAGACTTTTAATAGGTTAATTTAATTTATAGACAATATTTTTCTTAATTAATTAATTAGGCATATGTTTCTTTTATAATTAATTAAATATTTAATTTAGGTTTAAAGTCTATTTATTTTATAATTCAAATCAAACCAAAAATGCACAAAAAATTTAATTTCTAATCTTTTAGATGTTAAGACTTTTAAAAATAAATTTGAAAATATTTTGTATTTACTTTTGCTATTTATTTTCTATAAATAAATGTATATGTCGCACGGGTATTTTTGTAATATCTTAGCTTATTTTCCCGTATTTTTCCTATCATGTAACTGTTTATAGGATGTAATAGCTTAGGTTTAAATTCCGCATTTTTCATTCCACACTTTTTCTTATGTAATTTCCCCAAGGCCTTGTAATAGCGTAGGACTTTATTTTTCTGCACTTATAATTATTTTCCTGTATGTATATAATTGTATAGTAACTAGGCATGTATGGAAAGATATAAAATCAACCGCTAGATAACCCTAATCAAGACAAATTAACTGAAAACAATCACTTCTCGCACACGCACCTCTAGGGTAACCTCACTTGTTGCCTTCAGATAAAATAATCATGTCCCTCGAATGTAGGGATACCATTAGCAAAGATCCTCGGTTAAAAATCATCATAAAGATCATAGTCCCTCGATGACCCTTCGATGATGCCTTTGGTAAATGATCTTTTCCCTCAATGTTTCCTATGAATACATGATGATAGTCCTTTCGAATTGCTAAAGGTATCCATATATGTTTCCTTTATTACTATACGATGACCCGTGCATGTCCCTCAAACATCCAACGGTAGGGCTTCCTACTAACTAATGGTAGGATAACACTATCTAAAGAGAGAGGAAAATAACAAAATACTTTTGAGTAGGTAGATAGTTCTTAGTCGCTTGCTCGCGAACATTTCAAAACATTTTTTTCACACAAACACTTTTCAGAAATATTTTCAAAACAAATACATTGTATGCGTTCTCAACGATACGAGAATCATTAAAAAGTTGTCGAACTTAGGCATTTTAAAAATATTTTCAAACTTACACATTCACAAAGCATTTTTAAAAGTGAGCTAGCAATTAAGAGCCCGTAGATAACTACGGTTGAAAAGGGAGCTAACACCTTCCCTTTTCATAATCTGCCCCCCTTACTCAGAAAATTCTCGAAGGTCTTTCCTGTTCTTTTCACTCTTTCCTTTATTGGATAAAAGAAAATTAGGTGGCGACTCTTTCTATCCACAACATTTGCGATAAAACACAAAATCAAAAGTTAGTTCTCCCACCGTATTACAAAACTGGTGACTCTGTTGGGAAGAACTAAAAGTGGGGTTACCTTATAGTTAGATCACATTTAAAATTCTTTACTTGATTTGTATGCTTTACATTTTGGGGTTTTTACTCAGGTTTATTTTTGTAAAGATCCTAGACCCGGATCTGGGGGTATTTTAGATAAGTAGCAACAAATCATGGAAACTATATGGTGTATACCGATATGGTTGAAGTGATGACTATGTTAGTGCGATACATTGGTGTGTACTGGTATCCCTCGAGTCAGTCGGGGAGAATACTAGGCTGTCGCATGGTGTCATAAGCACTAACTGATCATAGAACCTTAGTTGACATAAATTAGCCATTAGAAAGTAGTGAGATAGTCGGCTTTGGTGCAGACTAAAGTTGGTTGATACTCGATCCTACACTTATTGAGATCGGGCTCTCGGGATATTTCGGTCGCAAATCAGATGCTTGTGCTGAAACATTGTCTGGAAGAAAGATCAATGATATTGAGGCTCCTAGAACCCGATTACTTTTCTTAGGACAGGTTAATCCAACTAAAACTCAAGAGGGTACTTACCTACAAAATCCATGCAAGCCTTTAAACCTAAGTCTACTTGTGTGACTTGTTTGCATTCATTATCTAATAACTTAAACTCCTTGCAGGGCTTGTTTGTATTCATCATCTAAATGACATGAATTCCTTGTAGGACTTGTTTATATTTATTATCCAATAACTTGGACTTCTTGCAAGACATACTTGTTTTCATCACCTTAAGCTTTTGCTTAGTGCATATCATACACATCATGACATCATTCCATAGCATTACCGTTAACCATTTCAAGGACCTTAAGGGTCTGTGATGCAGGCTCATTATGAACGAGACGTCTAGCAAGGGGAAGGAGGATTTATTTCCCTCTAACCGAATATCGTTGAATTATCATGAACTAGACATCTAGCAAGGGACAGGAGGATTTATTTTCCTCTAACTGAATGTCGTTGAAGTAGCATGAACTAGACATCTAGCAAGGGGCGAGATGATTTATTTTCCTCTAACCAAATTCCGTCAAAGAACGAAGTACATTATCTTGAGTAAAAGGCTAGGATCCACTCGACATGGTGAGCTTGTTTCTCGTAGAAGGAAATTCAATGATACAAAGTTCTTCAATTAAAGCTGCAGTTGGATTCTAACATTTTCATCTATTTATCCCGCGATATCCTTGAAAACATTGCATTTACATATCATGCATGTCATTATATAACAGGTAGTTCTCAAGACAAGTTTCTCATCTCCTTGCTGTTTATTTCAGCAAAAATGGCACTCAAATAGACCGTCAGAGATCTCCAAGCTCAAAATGCACAATTCCATGAGATGTTCCTAAGCCTATCCAAGGGGCAAGAAGAATTGAAATCACTCCTCACTGAGAACATGACCAAGAAAAATCCTGAAGACAACAAGGATGATCAGTTGGAACAATTTCTAGATGAGATAGCAAATATGAGAATCCAGATGATGGGTCATAAGGCTCTTATCCAAAACTTAGCTCGGGGACAAGAAGAGTTGACAATTCTCATCAGAAAACTTCATCAGGACGAATACAACCTTATGGGATGAATGGTTAGAATTGGGGACCAAATTATTAATCAACCTCCGATGAGACAGGAAGTTGGCTTGGTTGAAAGTAGGCCTTTCCGGATTGCTACTACATCGCAAGTCCAATAACAACCCCGCCAACAACAACAGGGTAGTCAGCATAAGCAGGATACATCCAAAAGGTAATATACCAAATTCAACATGCCGATGACACAAGCCTTGAAACACATGTTAAAGATGAATTTGGTCACATTGAAGGATCCTCCTTGGAATCCCAATACTTCTGCTCCTAGCTAAAATCCTAATGCATGGTGTATATCACTCCAACAGTTCGAGGCATGATACTGATAACTGTTGGATGTTGAAATATAAGATTCAAGACTTGATTGATGAAGGAGTGTTGGAATTCACACAAGAGGGTCAGATTGAGTTTTTGTGTTGCTGTACCCCAATTTTTGACCCTAAGATCCCTTCATCGTACCATATTGATTCAATCACAACAAGATCACATTAGGGCATTTGGTTATCCTCCCTATCTTTAGCTTTGCTCTTTGAGGAATCACCAAGCACCTTGACTTGCTTTTCTTTTGTGATCATGCATGTTTTGTTTTGACTTTCCATTTAATCAATAAAATCCAATGTTGGTTTGTCTTACTTGTTAATAATGTAGGTAAACGCAATGTGGCTTAGCAAGTTGATCCATGGGTTCATGAGTTTATTTCCATGCCCTACTCAATAAAGCTTGAGAAATTAAAACCTCACCATTGAAGTTGTTTTGGAAGAAATGGCATGGCAAGGTTTATTTTGGTTCACCACATTTCAAAGTTATCAAGATTGATTCAAAAGTACAAGGGGGTTGATTGAAGAAGTTTTCATGGTTTGACAATGCCTTGTTCCCATTGGTCACAAGGGCATATTTCTCTCAATTCTCAATATATGGAAGTGGTTTTGGTTGCTATGAGTTCTCATTATCATCCTTAACAACTTCTATCTACAAAGCAAAAGTGTTGGTATAAGAAGGTTGTTTAAAATTATCAAAGTTCCTCAAAGCATTTTCTTGATCTATGAGCTAGGGTTTTAACTTGAAAGAAGTATATCTTGCTCATATTTTGGTATTTTTGAGTGATTTCAAAAACATCCTTCTCTTCAAAGGTTATTAGTTCAAGGGATTTTCATGTGGAAGAAACTTGATGATGAAGAAAGATTACAAGTCCTCCAGATGAACCCCCAACTTCCCATGTGTGACTTTAAATGATCATAACTTGATCCATTTTTATCACCTTGATCCGACTATTTTTCCATAATGATATTGAGGATGTGAAATTTATTCCTTCTTTTATGTGAAAAGTGAGAAAATTGATGGAGGATGCCTTAAGGATGCAAAAGATTATAGGTCATTTCGTGATTTTTTGCCAACTTCAACAATTCATAACTCCATTTTTTGAGATTTTGAATGGTTCAAGTTTCAAAATGTCATTCAAGAGGTCTATTACATGCCATCTTTTTTGTTCAAGAGAAAATTCCAAGAGGAAGGTCATGTTTGGATGCAAAACATTATAGGTCACTTTTGAAGAAAAACTTGAAATATTTCTAAGTATGGAAAGTCAACCTCTTTTTCCCAACTTTGACTCATTGCAACTTTCAGCTCAAACATCCATTTTACTCTATTCTTTTTCCATTGCAAATCTTGTAATCTCATATTTCTAAAGCATCAAGAACCATGCCCTAAGACCCCTTGAGCTGAGAATGCCATTGTTTCAAAAGTGGTAACTTGGAGTTGAGGTTTCTCCAAAAGTCAGAATTTGAAATCCTTAATTTGGCTTCTAAACACAAAATTGATGCGCGTTTTTGCTTCTAAACATGTTTAGTGAACTTCCAGAAGTGATTAGCATAGATAAATGCAAGGTTTGAATGAGTTTTGATTAAAATAGAAGTCACACTTTTCTTGTTTGCAACTTCACACGATTTCCCTCCAAACTTCATCATTTAACACGCTTGGACGTTCCATCAGCTTCCCTATAAATAGAGGGTCATTCCCCATTCATTTACTTAAGCTTTGAGATCCAAAAACTCCCTTCCAAAACCTCACACGAACCTATCTTTTTTGAAATCAGTTTCTGAGATTTAAACTTCTTTCTCCAAAATTCTTTGCACATTCATCATCCTTAAGCATCATACAAACTCTCCAGCACTTAAACCAAGCAAAACGAGCCATAATTCAAACTACAGAAGTCCAATTTCAGAGCTTCTTTCTTGAACTTCGAAAAGGTAGAATTCTCCACCATTTGGATCCAAATAAAGCACCAACCTATTCTACTCATTCTCCTGATTCTTGTGCTTCTTACAATTTTTAAATCCATTGAGAATTGAGAGAGAAATATCAAATTGAAGGTGATCACTATTTTTTGGGTTTTTGATTCATATCTCTTTGCATACCTTATATAAATTTGGCGCGATGGTGATGTTAGGATCATCTTGAAGAGACGAATCCAATGATACTAGTATGGGATCTGTGATACAGTGGAAGAACCGACTGTTTAATACTGGTTTACGTTTTGTGTTCACAAAATGTCGCGGTAAGCAAGAGTCGCCAGCAACTTTTTTTTCATCCAACTGGAAAGGAAAAAAGTACAGAAAAAATCATTTTTCGAGATATTCTGATTTTGGGGGTAGATTATAGAAAGGGAAGGTGTTAGCACCCTTTTTATCCATGGTTTTCCATGGAATCTTAGGTACTTTTTCATTTTTAAAATTGCTTGTGTTTGTGTGCTTGTTTTTTGAAAATGTTTTACTTCGTGATAACCCTTGTATCAGTCCTCAAGAGTGTGACGAAGTTGTTTTGAAAATTTGTTTGAAAAGTGTAAGTGTGAAAAGTTTTGATTTGAGCAAGTACCTACTAGCATCTACTTATTCAAAAAAATATTGTTTCTATTCTTGTTTCCTTTAGACAGCGCTTTCCTACTATTGAGAAATAGGTAGCACCGTCGTTGGAGTTCGTAAGGGTCAATTCGAAAGGGACGTACAGTCACTAAAGCAACATTAGGACATCTTAGTAGTAACACTAGAGTCTTAAGATCTTTTCGAGGCAAAATTTCCAAGGCAACATTTCCGAGGCAACATTCGAATGGGACATTTGATCTTTTTAGACAGGAGGGCAACCACTAAGACACCCTATGCTCAATGATCATTTACCGAAGGCAACCAAAGTGAGAGTATACCCTAAGAGTGAATATGTGCGAGTGATTTGTTTCAGTTATTTATCTTTGCACATTAGGGTCTTCTAACCATTTTAGTTTTGTCATGCATTCTTGCCATATAATTCTATTAGCATACATCTAGCAGTTAAGTATTTGCGGGAATTAAAAATGTGAGAAAATAAACCTAGCTATTACAAGGCTTCGGGGAGGGGGATTAATTATATAACCAAAAAATCGGGGATTTAAACAGTAAATAAAAATCCTAAGTTAACTATTACAAACCCTGGACAGTTACAAAATAATGGCAAAATAATCAACAAGCGCGTGGCGAATTAAATGCGAAGCGATTAGGGTTTTGACCCTTTGACTAATCCTACTTGCGATTGATTAAAGGAAAAAAATGTTTTTTGTCATGTTTTGTTAATTGAGAAAATAAGAAATATTAAATTAAAAAAAGAACCTAATTACTAATTAATTTTAATTAAGAAAAATAAATTAAGTTAACCTATTTTTTGTATTTTTATTTTATTTGCAAAAGGAAAACAATTAAATCAAGAATTAAACCTAATTTTCCTAGTTGATTTTAATTGTAAAAATAGGTCAAAGTTACCCTAAATTAAATTAAATTAATTAGATTAAACTTGATAAAAAAACCTAATTCTAATTTTTGTGAATTCTTGATTTTGTGATTTTATAAAAAAAATTGATTTTAAAATAAAATAAATAAAGAAATAAGAATAAAGCCAAAATAAAATAGTAAGAAAAAAAAGAGGAATGTCCGTGTGTTGTTGTTAGAAAATATGGGGGTTTGAAGTTGAATTTCTAGGCCCAAATTCTCCAAGGCCTGGTTGACCACGCTTGATCTGATGCAATGTTGAATTTATGGCACACCATGGACCTTCATTGTTGGCATGTTGGATCTGGGTAAGAACAAATCAGATGGCTGGATGTTGAGGTTGTATGGAATGCGCTTGAGGATGTAGTGCACTGGATCAACTGACTGAAAATAATATAAAGGAAAACGCTAGGACCTGGGGATCAAACCCAGGTCCTTATGCTTAAATCCAATGCCACGCTGCCAGCTGAGCTATGATGGTTAGTTGTAATTATAATAATAATACAATATAATATAAGAAAAGTAAAATATCTGGTTCCAAGGAACGAAATTTCAAATGCCTCAATGGTTGCTTGACACGCCAGCGTCTTCCTCCTTTCTCCGTCGTTTTAGACTCTCGCACTTTTACCTACGGACGTCTTGCTGTAACTAAAAACCTGTAACATTCAAAAATACTGTACAAGCAATATAAATGAAAGTTAAGGGTACTAATCAACTCGTCTCATCCTCACGAGCGTCGTGGTACCTAATTTAAGGTCTAATTTTGCTTGTACTGAAAACCCCTAAAATGAACATAGAAACCCTAGCCATGGCAACATCATGTACATGCATAAAAAACACAATTAAATGGCATGGTTAGCTTGCAAACATGATGACAAACACAAATACAACAATCAAAAGTGATAATGATGCAATAATCGTGATAATCAAATTGAAAAAAATGCCAAACTGTGTAAGCTACAGTTGGTGATTCTGAGTGCTTCAAGCCTTGCAATTGATCCAATTAGCTTCTGGGAAGGTCCAGCAATGGATTAGCAATGTTGGAATGGTCTGAATTAATCTCTAGATGCAAAAACCAAGAAACACTTTTTGTCACTTTTTTGAGTTTTGTTCTATGCCTCTCACGACCTCTAACCCTTCTTTTTTGATCTGAAATCCTTCATTATATAACCTAGAGTGAATTAGGTTAACAAACTTGGATTGAATCTTTGTATTTATCCAATATTTGATTTGATTTTCAAGTTGTATGATATGTTTCTATTTTGAGATAAATCATTCCTTTCTTGTACCATTTGGCCTTGATTCGAATTGATCTTGTAAACTCAGCATTTCTTGATTGCTAACCTGTCAAAAAAACAAATCAAATCATATCTTTGTTAATTTTCATCATTTATTTGATTTAATTCACTTTTTAATTAATGAAAAATAAAAATAAATTGAAAAATGAAGCACATAATGGGTGAGTGAACATTTGAGTCGTGGACCACATTATAATTGAGGTGCAAGCATAAAAAGTTAGGCCCATTTAGCAAAAAATGCAAATTTGAACACACTTGACTTTTGGCAATTTTGCAAAAATGGTCAACTTGGCCAATGCATAACTCTCTCAATTTTTACCCTAGAGAGGTGTTCTTCGACTTTTTAGAAATCTTAGGATGTCTTTTAAACAACCCTTTTTGTATCATCTCAATTGAGTCTTCCATGTTCATGTATGAAGCTTTGACCCAAAAGGTGTTTTTGTTTACTTTTCAAAAGGACCTATAATGTTAAAATTCATATCTTTTTGTGAGTGCAAAATTTAGACTTCAGAGATGAAGATGAATTGTGGGAAATTGCATCCTCTTCAAAATGAGATTTGGATGGGTCATTTCTAATAAAGTATGAGAAAGTTATGCTTGGTCAAAGTTAAGTTGACTTTTCCTATAAACCCCTAATTTAGCAACTTTTGGGTTTTGATGAATTGTGAGAAATCCTTGAGGAATCATGATCAACCCTTGATCAAATGATGAATAATACTTCAAAATGAGGATGTTGACCAAAAATCTTGAAGTTTGATTGTATGTGGGCCACTGTTGACTTTTGACCTAGTACAATCGATTTTTAGGCATTTGAGCAATTGACTGAGCAAATCTCTTCTGCAAGGCTTGAAACTTGACATGGATGATCTTGAGAACATATTAGGACAATGGTGAGCATTTGAGTCCTTTTTGGTTCACACATATTGATGAAGATGGAAACCCTAATTTGAGGTATGCTGCCTTAGGAGAGAGTTTGTCTGGTCAACTCTTGAACTTCCTTGAGAAATTTGGGAACCTCACATGCCATGTGTTGAGAAATATGGGAGGGAAAATTTTGGGGTACAACAACTTCCCCTGTTCAATCTTCTTAAACCTGAAGATGTAGATTGGCTCGTCTGCCTTTCGTGATCTGAAGGTGAAAGATGATTGAACACTAGAGTGCCCAGAAATTTGTACTCGCATGAAGTGACACTTGATTTGTGATATCGGGAATGGGCTTACAGATGCCATTCGGAGGTCGATGATGGAAGATTGTCGGGGATGGGCTTAAAGATGCCATCCGAAGAGGTTTCAATCGCAGAAGAGATTCCTTTGTGAGAACCCGTATACCTGTTGTTGAGGAGGACTTTGTTGGGGAATGCTGGTCTATGTCTTGGGCGAAATAGAGTTTTAGGAGCTTCAGGTGTCTGTTACTCTACTGGGGAATAATTCTGGTTTGAGGAAGCGAAAGTGAACTGCGTGTCTGATCGGGGTATATGTTGCACCGCGACTTACTAGAGAGATATGAAACCAATTGTGTTTGATCGGGTACCGGTCTTAAAGTTTTGTGGACTATTGTATAGGGATAAGAGAGGAAGAACCCGGATAGTAAGGTTATGAGAAGGAACCTGGACAGCAGGGTTATTTTGAGATGAACGCCTGGATAGTAGGGCTGTGAGAAGGAACCTGGATAGTAGGGTTACTTCGATATGAAAGCCAAGATAGTTGGGATTTGAGAAGGAACCTGGATAGTAGGGTTACTTTGATATGAAAGTCGGGATAATAGGGATGTAAGAAGGAACCTGGATAGTAGGGTTACTTCGATATGAAAGTCGGGATAGTAGGGCCGCAAGAAGGAACCTGGATAGTAGGGTTACTTCGATATGAAAGTCGGGATAGTAGGGCTATGAGAAGGAACTTGGATAATAGGGTTACTTCGATATGAAAGTCGAGATAGTAGGGATGTGAGAAAGAACCTGGATAGTAGGGTTACTTCGATATGAAGGCCTGGATAGTAGGGCTTGTGAGAAGGAACCTGAATAGTAGGGTTACTTAGATATGAAAGCCTGGATAGTAGGGCTTGTGAGAAGGAACCTGGATAATAGGGTTACTTCGATATGAAAGCCTGGATAGTAGGGCTGTGAGAAGGAACCTGAATAGTAGGGCTTCAGAAGGAACTTGGATAGTAGGGTTATTTCGAGATGAAAGCCTGGATAGTAGGGCTGCGAGAAGGAACCTAGATAGTAGGGTTACTTCGATATGAAAGCCTGGATAGTAGGGCTTGAGAAGGAACCTGGATAGTAGGGTTACTTCGATATGAAAGCATGGATAGTGGGGATTGAGAAGGAACCTGGATAGTAGGGTTGCTTCGATATGAAAGCCTGGATAGTAGGGCTGTGAGAAGGAACCTGGATGGTAGGGTTCAATTGATATGAAAGCCTGGATAGTGTGGCTGTGAGAAGGAACCTGGATAGTAGGGTTACTTCGATATGAAAGCCTGAATAGTAGGGCTTGAGAAGGAACCTGGATAGTAGGGTTACTTCGATATGAAAGCCTGGATAGTAGGGTTACTTCGACATGAAAGCCTGGATAGTAGGGCTTGAGAAGGAACCTGGGTTGTAGGGTTACTTCGACATGAAAGCCTGGATATTAGGGCTATGAGAAGGAACCTGGGTAGTAGGGTTACTTCGAAGTGAGTTTGGGTAAAACTGTAGAGGGAATCTGGGTAAGGTTGCTTTTATTGCACCGATGATTACTCTGTTTAGCTTCGAGTGTTGATCATGGACGTGCTGGAAATTGTTGATAATAATTGTCTTTCCTGAAAGAAATACATGGTTAGTTATGTGCGATGCATGACATGCATTATGATGAGGTTCTCAAAAAAACTCAGATTTTGTTATATGTAATGTATGCACATGTAATGATGTATGAACATGAAATGCTGACGTAATAATTTGAGTCCGGGAAAATAAATCCCTGACTGCTATTTGGAGAGCATGAGAAATGGGATTCTTGACTGTTGTAAAAAAACCATAGTTCTTCTACTTCTGTTGGGGATGGTGAACATAGATGACTAGTTGAGGATTCACATCCATTCAGCTGGTGAATATTCTGCCAGAAGAGACCCTGTCTGAGGACAACTCTACGGGGAATAACTCTGTTAGAGAGAAGATACTTTGTTGATAGATCTGCTAATCTGGAGAAATAAACTCAGCTGGAGATGAATTTTCGTTGCTGGTGATAATGAATTCTATTGGGGTTTGAATTTCTGCTTGTGAAAGAAATAAACCCTGCTTGGGGAAAAATTTACTGACTCACTTGCGATTGTGAACTTCAGCTGGGGAGAGTTATGTCCTACTCGGGAAAGATAACATCACTGTCTTTGGATACTTTTTACTCTGTGGGGAGTTGATGTACCACTACTCATGTTCTCAAGCTGGCTCTATCCCAGTACCTGATGGGCAGAGTAACTGTAAGTTTTGGGCACTTCTTCTTTTCCCTATTTTTAGCAGTACGAGTAATCGTATTTTGTCTCTTGTGTAAATATTATGAGCAACCATTATTTTCAAATGCATATATCAAAAATAAATCATTGGACGTTTTTGCAAAACAAAACAGAAAAAGCTAAACAAATTGAAATTTCTTGTGAAAATGACTTGTATTGATTTTTTGAAGTTGGCCTGTAATAGGCATTTTTGTACAAGGAGGCTGACGTCCTAGTAAGAGAAGGCCGCCGAAAGAAATTACAATTTGTGTGAAATAAATAAAAACAGCTATGTGAACCAACCCCATTGGGTTCCAACTCCGCTACCGCCTTTATATCTTCAAGCGTCTCATCACCTTGCTACTTGGCCGAAGGTGGATCAGATTGATTGGCGTCGTTTGAGCTTGATAGTTGATACCGAATTCTAGTTGTGAGATGATCTAATGAGACATAGTGTTACGCTTCAATCCCTAATTTTTGCCTGGACCGCCCTTTCGGGTTTTCGGTCCACTGGGATACCCTTTTTTGCCCAAGTCGCCTTTTCAAGTTTTCGACTTACCGGGTGTACAGTTTTTTTCATTTTCATCCCTTACTTTTTCTTGAACCCTTTTGGTTCGCCAGGAAGCCCTTATTTTTGCCTAGGCCAATCAACCCAGCGGGTCTTTGATTATGTGTAGTATCTTTTCACTATGTCTGCATTGACGGGGTGAGGAAGGTCGTCACCATCCATGGTGGTTAGAATCATAGCTCCTCCCGAGAAAATGTTCTTAACCACAAATGGCCCTTCGTATGTGGGGGTCCATTTGCCCCTGGGATCACCTTGCAGTAGTATGATACGTTTGATCACTAGATCCCTGACTTGATATTCTTGACGTCTGATTTTCTTGTTAAAACCTTGATCATTCGCTTCTGGTACATCTGACCATGACATATATCAATAAGTATCTTTTCATCGATTAGATTCAGCTGATCAAGTCAGGATTGGATCCAGTCGTCTTTGTTCAAGCCCGCATCCTTCATAATCCTGAGAAAGGGTATCTGGACTTCGATGGGTAGGACTGCCTCCATGCCATACACCAAAGAGTAGGGTGTTGCCCATGTCGACATCTGTGCAGAGGTACAATACCCATGAAGAGAGAATGGTAACATCTCGTGCCGGTCTTTGTATGTCATCGTCATTTTCTGCACAATCTTTTTGATGTTCTTGTTAGCTGCTTCAACAACGCCATTCATCTTCGGCCGGTAGGGAGAAGAGTTATGATGCTGTATCTTGAACTGTTTACAGAGCTCGGTGATCATTGTGTTATTGAGATTTATACCATTGTTAGTAATAATTCTCTCTAGGACACCATATCGACATATCAAATTATGTCGGATGAACCGCGGCACGACGTTCTTGGTTACTGTAGCAAAGGAAGCTGCCTCAACCCACTTTGTGAAGTAATCAATGGCTACCAGAATGAAGTGGTTCCCGTTAGACGCAATAGGTATGATCTCGTCGATCATATCGATGCCCCACATCGTAAAGGGCCAAGGAGTCGTCAAGACGTTTAGAGGAACCAGAGGTACATGCACCTTATCAACATAGACTTGGCAGTTATGACAAGTTCGAGAGTGCTGATAACAATCGGCTTGCATAGTGGACCAGTAGTAACCTTCCCGTAGGATTTTCTTTGCCATGGTATGCCCACTGGAATAAGTTCCGAAGGTACCTTCATGTAATTCTGCCATGATCCTTTCTGCCTCGCTCTTGTCCACACATCGTAGTAAGATTGAATCATGGTTATGCTTATAGAGGATTCCATTAATGATTAAGAACTTCGCAGTGAACCTTCTCAGAAACTTCTTATCATTAATAGATGCCCCCTCGGGTTATTCTTGAGCCTCAAGATACCTTTTTACCTCGTGAAACCAAGGTTTATCTGCTACCTCTTCAGTCTCAATGTCACGGTAATGTGCTGGTTCGTCCAACCTCTCAATGGTAATCTGGGGAGCTTCATTGTCCCACCTGACTTTGAACCTAGAAGACATGGTAGCTAGCATGTTCACCAACTAGTTCTCTTCTCGTGGGAAATGTTCAAAGGTTATCTCCTCAAAGTGTGGGAGCAATGTCAATACATACTCTTTGTAAGGAATAAGATTCGGGTGCTTCGTATCCCACTCGCCTTTGATCTGACTTATTACCAGAGCGGTATCTCCGAATACACTTAAGAACTTAATCCTCAGGTCAATAGCAGCTCGAAGACCCATGATACATGCTTCATACTCTGCCATGTTGTTGGTGCAGTTAAAACATAATCGGGCGGTGAACGGAGTATGACAGCCCTCAGGAGATATGATTACAGCGCCAATGTCGTTACCTAATGCGTTCGAGGCTCCATCAAAATACATAAACCTTCGTGATCCCTCCTCAGGTCTTTCATCTGGTCCAGGTTCTTCGAAGTCGATTACCAACATGATACTCTCATCCGGGAACTCGAAATTCATGGACTGGTAGTCATCCACGGCCTGACGAGCCAAATGATCCGCCAATACACTCCCCTTGATTACTTTTTGTGTTGTGTATTGGATGTCGTACTCGGTTAAGATTATCTTCCATCTTGCTATTCTTCCGGATAAGGCAGGATTCTCGAAAATATACTTGATCGGATCCATCTTTGATATCAACAAGGTAGTGTGAGTCATCATATACTGTCTCAGTCAGCGAGCAGCCCATGCCAAAGCGCAGCAAGTTTTCTTGAACAATGAGTATCGGGTTTCACAGTCGATAAACTTTTTGCTAAGGTAGTAAATTGCATGCTCTTTTCGACCATATTCGTCATGTTGCCCCAACACACACCCTATTGAATTGTCTAGCACTGTCAAGTATAATATCAAAGGTCTTACTTCAACTAAAGGCATCAAAATTGGTGGTTCTTGAAGGTATTCTTTGATTCTTTCAAAAGCAGTCTGGCATTCATCATTCCACTTTACCACTTGATCTTTCGTCAGCAGCTTGAAGATTGGCTCACAAGTAGCAGTCAGATGTGAAATGAACCTGGCGATGTAATTCAGACGTCCCAAGAAACCTCTAACTTCTTTCTCTGTGCGGGGAGTCGGCATCTCTTGTATGGCTTTTACCTTTGCAGGGTCTACCTGAATACCTTTGTAACTGACAACAAAACCCAGAAGCTTACCAGACCTTACCCGGAAGGTACACTTGTTCGGATTCAACCTCTGCTTTTACGTCTTCAACCTGTCAAACCGTTTTTGGAGATGGTCAAGGTGCTCTTCTTTAGTCGGGGACCTGGATATCATGTCATCAACATAAACCTCGATCTCGTGGTGAATCATATCATGGAATAAAGCGACAATGGTGCTCTGATAAGTTGCCTCAGCGTTCTTTAACCCAAAAGGCATTACCTTGTAACAGAAGGTGCCCCACTGTGTAACGAAGGTTGTCTTCTCCATGTCCCCAGGAGCCATCTTGATCTAGTTGTAGCCAGAAAAAACATCCATGAAGGAGAAGATCTTGTGTTGTGCGGTGTTGTCGACTAGAACATCAATGTGAGGAAGTGGGAAGTCATCCTTGGGGATTTCCCTGTTCAGATCTCTATAGTCCACACACATCCATACCTTACCATCCTTCTTAGGTACCGGAACGACGTTGGCAATCCACTGCGGATAAGAAGTGACAGCTAAAAATCCTGCGTTGAACTGTTTCATGACCTCTGCCGTGATTTTCTCTGACATTTTAGGGCGCATACGACGGACCTTCTACTTTACCGGAGGGAAGTCTTCTTTAGTCGACATTCGATGTACCACAATATCAGTGTCCAAACCAGGCATGTCTTCATAGGACCAGGCGAAGATCTCAACATAGTCGTGTAGCATCTGTATTAACCATTGTTTAACACTAGGCTCTAGATTTGTACCTATTTTAACCTCTTTCATGTCTTCCTCTGTACCCAAATTCACTAACTCAACAAGCTCTTCATGAGGTTGTATCGCCCTTTCTTCCTGCTGTAACAGTCTAGCAAGTTCTCCAGGAACCTCACAATCATCCTCACCTTCGTCCTAGGCTTTGTTGATCAGATTTTTGAAGTCATAACTGGCAGTAGCAGAGTTGTTATCAATGGGATCCAGAGTGGATATGGATCTGCAGTATGATACGTAAGTGTGTGTAAGAGAATAGTTGTTTTGATAAAGTGAGAGACAGAAAAGAAAAACAAGGAGCGCAAAATTTGTATGCAAGACGTCCAATGCTTTATTAATGATATATGAAATGACAAATAATAGCCCTCACAAGCAAAGCCAAGCTGTCTCAGGCAAGGCACCAGGCCGTAAAGTTTCAAATTGTTTATTATAAATCTTAAAACAAATAAGTCAATTACTGCGGAATAAAAGAAACAGGTATGAAGTCCCTAGTCGTCCACTTATTCGGTCCACCATTGGTTGTTGGGTAGATCCAGCTGTTAATGTCTGAGTTCTCATCATCAACATCTTCTGTGGCGGAGATAACCTCAATAACATTGATTCCTGATCCATGCTTGGGCATGGGTGCAGTTATGACGTTGGGCTTCTCTGGAGCATCAAACTCTATCTCCTTGGCTTCAAGCAAGTCTTGTACTTTGTTTCTCAGAGCCCAGCAATTGTTTGTATCGTGTCCAGGACTCTCAGAATGGTAGGCGCACCACGCGTTGGGATTGTATCTGGGAGAGGTAGTGTTTGGATTCTTGGGAGCCTCTCTCAAGGTTGCCAAGTTGGATTTTAATGAATGAGGTAGAACTTTATCCAAAGTCATGTTGATGCGGGTAAACTACCGTTGTGGTATTGCCACCCTTTATTGATTGTTGCATTGTGGAGCAACTGCGGGTCTTGGTATCACTACAGCATTTACCGTTTGACGGTGTTCAGATCTGCTTTGGCCCCTTGGGCTGTAGACCGCACTGGCTTGCTTCTTACCAGTGAAAGGCTTCTTTATTGAACTCGAGGAGGCATCCTTCTGTATTTTTCCACTCCGAATTCTAACTTCTACTCTTTTTCCAGTTAAAATCAGCTCGGTGAAACCAGATGACGAGCTGCCGATTAAATGATTGAATAATGGACCAGACAACATACCAAGAAACATATCAACCAACTCCCTATAAGACATTGGGGGTTGGAATCTTCCAGCCAAGTCTCTCCATTTTTTAGCATAATCTTTAAAACCTTCACCTGCACCCATGGACATACTCTAGAGTTGAGTACGAGTGGGAGCAAGCTCGGCATTGTATTGATATTGCTTGTAGAAATAAGCAACAAGATCTTCCAGTTTCGGACACTGGCTCCCTCCAACTGGTAGAACCATTCAAGCTGAGTCCCTGACAGACTATCTTGAAAGAAGTGCACCCACAAATTTCTATTAGCAATGTGCGGTTGAATCTTCCTGACATAAGAACGAAGATGGAGTTTTGGGCAAGACACCCCATCATACTTAGAAAAAACTGGAGCTTTGAACTTCTGCAGGATGACTCCCGAAACCAATCCCAATTCTTTGAAATCCAAACCAGGTATCTTCTGTACTCCCGTAGCACTCAGACGGTCTTCTAACTGCTTGTATCTATCCCTAGCAGGAGGATATTTCTCATTATCATAATCAGTATCATTGTCAGAGACTGCAGGACTAGTGTCTTTTTCCCCTTCTTGGTTCTCCCCTTCCTTGGATGAAGAGGTCAGATCAGTTTGATGCTTCAACCTTTCTCCAAACCTTCTACCCATATTCAGAATACTAGTCTTCTTCTTCTTCTTCTTCTTCTCTTTCAGAATGAGGGCTTTCAGATCCTCATGCCCCTTTGCCAGACTGATGAACATCTGCTGGAACTGGGCGTTTTGTGCCTGAAGATCTTTGATGGCTTGATCAGAAGACATTTCTGCTGAAATAAATAGCACAGAAGATGAGAAACCTGTAGTGGCACCTGTAATGATGTGTATGATAATGGGATGCACATGTATTGATTTCAAAGACTTCGGGAAATTTAAATTTGCAAACCAAAATAAACAAAAACTTTATTATCTTAAATTTGAAAGTTCAACAAGCCTTTAAGGCGTTACAAATAAGTAAATAAAACAAATCTAAAACTAGAAAAGAAAAATCAAAAGTCCCATGGACGCTTTCTCTTTGTGCTGATATAATCATTGAGCAATCTTTCTTCTTGGAGCTGCCTGGTGAGCTTTAAAACCTCCCTCTCTTGATCATGGAATTGTTCCCTGTAAGTATCCCGCTCATTCTTCAGCTGAATCCAAGACCTCTGTAACTCCCCAAGATCAGTGGGCATGTAAGGATAGAGAACTGTGTAAGGAATGCCTTCTTCAGTAGTGGGCTCCACAATCACTGGTAATACGGCCATATAAGGCATCATAAGCTTCTGGGCACGAGCTCGTACCCATTGGAGGTAAGGCTCCATAGGATTGGAAGTCTTTGGTCCTAAATCTTTGGTGTCAGATCTGTTTACCATGCCCCAAGCTCGTATGAACCTCCAGCGATACTCCTTAACATCATCCTCATAGTTGAATACAATGCTCTCAATAAGAAACTCATGGGGACCATCCCTTCGAGCATGACCAAATTGTCGCAAAGCTAGACAAGGATTATAAGTTATACCCCCTCTGATACCAAGTAATGGGACATTAGGGCACTCCCCACAACGGTGAATAATAGCAATGTCTTCCATAGTTCGGGAACACAAAAGAATATCCATATGAGCGAGTGACATTATCCTATGCGACCAACCTAAACCTTCTTCGTTCTTCAGTACAGACTTAGGGAGGTGAGAAATAAATCACCTCGATAGCAACGACATGCAACACATAAGAGTCCCTCTTCTCTTTGTGGTACGAGTATGGAGAGTGTGCAAAATATCTCCAAGCAAGGTAGGCACGAGGTTGCAAGAAAGGAAAATCTTGATAGCATTCACATCTACAAAGGAGTATGGATTAGGGAAGATAACTAAACCATATATAAGAAGAGCCAAGACATCCTCAAAAGCCTGAAAATGCATATCATCCAAAAATAGTTGAGCCTGGTCTATCAGAAATTTGGCTAGAAAACCCTTGACTCCGCTTCGAGTTTCCCAATTGGATACCACATCGGCCCGTTTCAAACGCAAAGCTAAGGCAATGACTTCTGGCTTAGGAATTCTTCCATACCTGTGAAGGGTACCTGTTCAAGAATGGATATGCCCAATAGCTGAGAGAATTCTTCTAAGGTGGGTACCAACTGATAATCTGGAAAGGTGAAACAGTGATGCTTGGGATCGAAGAACTGAAAAAGTACGCTCATCATCTGTTTATCAAGGTTTGAAGTAACCAGGCTGAGAAGTTGACTGTGTCTCTTAATGAAAGTAGAAGTTTCAGAAACTCTTGTGCTAGATCTTTATGTTGGGAAGGTATCTGCACAAAGCTGATTCAGATAGTATTTCTATGCACGGAAGCCATGATCTGCAAAACAGAACAAAGATAAATTCTCTTGGTCTTTGAAATGGTTAGTGTAATGAAGCATGAATTCCATGTTATGATGCATGATGTCATGATAAACCACATGTATAGCAAACACAGGTATTGCAAACACAGTCAAATCCCATAAAGCCCTTAGGTTTAAGGCTTGCATGGGGTCAAAGGTAATACCCTCTTGAAGTTAAGTTGGTTTCAAACCTGTCCTAGAAAAAGTAATCGGGTTCTATAGGATCTCAATATCACTGACCATCCTTTATCGGTCATGGTTTCAGCTCACACAATCTTTTCTTGCGACCAAAATATTCCGAAAGTATGATCTCAATGAGTGTAGCGTCGAGTATCAACCAGTTCTCAGCTCTACACCGAGGCCGGCTATCTCACTACTTTCTAATGGCAAGTTGGGAAATTAAAGGTTCTAAGGTCAGTTGATGCTTCACGACACCATGCAGCGGCCCCGTATTCTCCTCGTTTCACCATAAGGGATACCGGTACCAACCAAAGTGCCACACCAATGTAGCTACTGCTTCAACCGTATCGGTCTACGCCGTACAGTTCCCTCACAGTCTATTGCTACTTACCTAAAAGGTGTTCCCCAGATCCGGGTGTAGGATCTATAGTAACCCCAAACAAAAGCCTCAAAAATAAAGCAAACATAGAAAACAAGAGAAGAAATTTAAATGACCTAGATCCTAAGGTACACCCCACTTATAATTCCCCAGCATAGTCGGCAGTTATGTGATACGGTGGCAGAACCGACTATTTAATACTAGTTTGCGTTTTGTTATTTGTTTGAAAAATGCCGCGGTAAGCAAGAGTCGCCACTGAATTTTATTTCATCCAACCGGAAAGGAAAATAGTACAGAAAAAAATCCTTTTTCGAGATATTCTGAGTACAGGGGGTAGATTCTAGAAAGGGAAGGTGTTAGCACCCTTTCTATCCACAGTTTTTCATGGGCTCTTAGGTAATTGCTCATTTTTAAAATTGCTTGTGTTTGTGTGCTTGTTTTTTGAAAATGTTTTACTTCGTGATAACCCTTGTATCAGTCCTCAAGAGTGTGATGAAGTTGTTTTGAAAATTTGTTTGAAAAGTGTAAGTGTGAAAAGTTTTGAATTGAGCAAGTACCTACTAGCATCTACTTACTCAAAAAAAAAGATTGTTTCTATTCTTGTTTCCTTTAGACAGCGTTATCCTACTATTGAGAAATAGGTAGCACCGTTGTTGGAGTTTGTAAGGGTCAATTCAAAAGGGACGTACAGTCACTAAAGAAACATTAGGACATCTTAGTAGTAACCCTAGAGTCTTAAGATCTTTTCGAGACAACATTTCCAAGGCAACATTTCCGAGGCAACATTCAAATGGGACATTTGATCATTTTAGGCAGGAGGGCAACCACTAAGACTCCCTATGCTCAATGATCGTTTAGAAAAGGAAACCAAAGTGAGAGTATACCCTAAGAGTGAATATGTGTGAGTGATTTGTTTCAGTTATTTATCTTTGCACATTAGGGTTTTCTAACCATTTTAACTTTGTCATGCATTCTTGCCATACAATCCTATTAGCATACATCTAGCAGTTAAGTATTTGCAGGAATTAAAAATGCGAGAAAATAAACCTAGCTATTACAAGGCTTCGGGGTGGGGGATTAATTACATAACCAAAAAATCGGGGATTTAAACAGTAAATAAAAACCCTAAGTTAACTATTACAAAACTTGAACAGTTATAAAATAATGGCAAAATAACCAACAAGCACGCGCCGAATTAAATGTGAAGCTATTAGGGTTTTGACCTTTTGACTAATCCTACTTGTGATTGATTAAAGGAAAAAAATATTTTTTGTCATGTTTTGTTATTTGAGAAAATAAGAAATATTAAATTAAAAAAAAAGAACCTAATCACTAATTAATTTTAATTAAGAAAAAAAAATTAAGTTAACCTATTTTTTGTATTTTTATTTTATTTGCAAAAGGAAAACAATTAAATCAAGAATTAAACCTAATTTTCCTAGTTGATTTTAATTGTAAAAATAGGTCAAAGTTACCCTAAATTAAATTAAATTAATTAGATTAGACTTGATAAAAAAAACCTAATTCTAATTTTTGTGAATTCTTGATTTTGTGATTTTATAAAAAAAAAATTGATTTTAAAATAAAATAAATAAAGAAATAAGAATAAAGCCAAAATAAAATAGTAAGAAAAAAAAGAGGAATGGGCCTGTGTTGTTGTTAGCAAATCTGGGGGTTGCCCAAATGCTCCAAGGCCTGGTTTACCACGCTTGATCTAATGCAATGTTGACTTTGTGGCATACCATGGACCTTCATTGTTGGCACGTTGGATCTGGGTAAGAACAGATCAGATGGCTGGATGTTGAGGTTATATGGAATGTGCTTGAGGATGTAGTGCACTGGATTAACTGACTGGAAATAATATAAAGGAAAACGCTGGGACCTGGGGATCGAACCCAGGTCCTTATGCTTAAATCCAATGCCACGCTGCCAGCTGAGCTATCCAATGCGCGAAATTTTAAATGCCCCAATGGTTGCTTGAAACGCCAGCGTCTTCCTCCTTTCTCCGTCGTTTTAGACTCGGGCACTTTTACCTACGGACGTCTTGCTGTAACTACAAACCTGTAACATTCAAAAATCTTGTACAAGTAATATAAATGAAAGGTAAGGGAACCAATCAACTCGTCTCATCCTCACGAGCGTCATGGTACCGGATTCAAGGCCTAATTTTGCTTGTATTGAAAACCCCTAAAACAAACACAAAACCCTAGCCATGGCAACATCATGTACATGCATCAAAAACACAATTAAATGGCATTGTTAGCTTGCAAACATGATGACAAACACGAATACAACAATCAAAAGTGATAATGATGCAAGAATCATGATAATCGAATTGAAAAAAAATGCCAAACCGTGTAAGCTACAGTTGGTGATTCTGAGTGCTTCAAGCCTTGCAATTGATCCAATTAGCTTCTGGGAAGGTCCAACAATGGATTAGCAACATTGGAATGGTCTGAATTAATCTCTAGATGCAAAATCCAACCAACACTTTTTGTCACTTTTTTTAGTTTTGTTCTATGCCTCTCACGACCTCTAACCCTTCTTTTTTGATATGAAATCCTTCATTATATAACCTAGAGTGAATTAGGTTAACAAGCTTGGATTGAATCTTTGCATTTATCCAAGACTTGATTTGATTTTCAAGTTGTATGATATGTTGTTATTTTGAGCCAAATCATGCCTTTCTTGTACCAATTGGCCTTGATTCGAATTGATCTTGTAAACTCAGCATACGTTGATTGATAATCTGTCAAAAAAACAAATCAAATCATATATTTTTTAATTTTCATCATTTATTTGATTTAATTCACTTTTTAATTAATGAAAAATCAAAATAAATTGAAAAATGAAGCACATAATGGGTGAGTGAACATTTGACTCGTGGACCACATTATAATTTAGGTGCAAGCATAAAAAGTTGGTCCCACTTAGCAAAAAATGAAATTTGAGCACATTTGACTTTTGGCAATTTTGCAAAAATGGTCAACTTGGCCAATGCATAACTCTCTCAATTTTGACCCTAGAGAGGTGTTCTTGGACTTTTTAGAAATCTTAGGATGTCCTCTAAACAAGCCTTTTGTTTTCATCTCAATTGAGTCTTCCATGTTCATCTATGAAGCTTTGACCCAAAAGGTGTTTTTGTTTACTTTTCAAAAGGACCTATAATGTCAAAATTCATATCATTTTGTGAGTGCAAAATTTGGACTTGGCAGATGAAGATGAATTGTAGGTAATTGCATCCTATTCAAAATGATCTTTTGGTGGGTAATTTCTGATAAAGTATGAGAAAGTTATGCTTGGTCAAAGTTGAGTTGACTTTTCCTATAAAACCCTAATTTAGCAACTTTTGGGTTTTGATGAATTGTGAGCAATCCTTGAGTAATCATGATCAACCCTTGATCAAATTATGGATAATACTTCAAAATGAGGATGTTGAACAAAGATCTTGAAGTTTGACTGTATGTGGGCCACGGTTGACTTTTGACCTAGTACAGTCGATTTTCAGGCATTTGAGCAATTGACTGAGCAAACTTCTTCTGCAAGGTTTGAAACTTGACATGGATGATATTGGGAACATATTAGGAAAATGGTGATCATTTGAGTCCTTTGTGGTTCACACATCTTGATGAAGATGGAAACCCTAATTTGAGGTATGCTGCCTTAGGAGAGAGTTTGTCTGGTCAACTCTTGAACTTCCTTGAGCAATTTGGGAACCTCACTTGCCATGTGTTAAGAAATATGGGAGGGAAAAATTTGGGGTACAACAGGATCCTAATTTTTCCATTTGAAGGATCTCACAAGATCTCCGTTGCAGGGCGTATGGAGGTTGAAGACGATGACATGTCTTGTCACAGCAAATGATAGCGTGTCAAACGTTTTAATTTTATTGGTTGCCTTTTTTCTAATCCTATGCGTATCTCACTAAGGTCCATATCAAGCATAGCGCGTCTGGTCCATTGGATCAGCTTACTAACGCGTTTTGACTATGATCTGATGGCCCACATCTTTTTGGTTTTATTTTATTTTCTGATTTTATATTTTAATTGATTTAATTTTCAAAAATTCATAATTCTTTTATTTTTCATCCGAAAATTATGAAAAAAATTCACAAGAAATACTTTGAATTATTTCTGATCTCATGACTATTTTTTCACATTTCTATTTTGACATTTGATATTTTTTATATTTTTTTGCATTATTTGCTTTCTTTTAATTACTTTAAAAATACTTTCTGACATTTTTTTAATTCTAAAAAAATTCATAAATATCATTTTACATATTTATGAATTTTTTAAAATTTTATGGAATTTTATATTGATGTTTACTATTTTTTGATCTATTTTCTATTTGTGTGAGTAATTTTAATTAGTTTAAAAATAGTTTCTGACTTAAAAAAAATTACCAAAAATTTTTATAAAAATATTTGAGTCTATTTTTGATTTTTCTATGAGCTTATTTCTTTTTTATGAATCAATTTGAATATAGTTGATGTTTTTTTCCTTTATTTTCATTTTTATTCATTTTTAAACCTTTTTCAATATATATATATATATATATATATATATATATATATATATATATATATATATATATATATATATATATATATATATATATATATATATATATATATATATATATATATATATATATATATATTAAATGTAATATTATTTTGTGATTATTTACTAACTGATCTTGGGTTAAATTTTTGATCATGAACTTTGTTAACATCATTGGATCCATATTGTTGAGTCTAACTCTATAAAAATGGATGAATGATTTTAATAATAGTTTGATTAAATTTTAATTCAAATGTGGTTTATATATTCTTTCCCACCCTTCTTCATCTCATCCCTTTCTTATTGCACTAAGTGTTATTGGAGCATGATGTCTATATCATGTCTCAAAACAAATGGTGCATAGATTGCTATTGAACAGCCTCAAAATAGGTGCGACTTCTATATAAATCAACTTACGATTACTTAACATAGCGCTAAATTATGTCCCGATTCGAATAAATGATCATTCGTGGCCTAAACCTATGTTTGCAAGCCCAAGTATGTTAATTTGACCTCTTTGATCTAATAACCTTGAGATTCATTGTGTGGAGGCTTTGGTTCTACCAATCCTCTAATGGATCTACATCACTTTTGGTCAACGCGGATCACTTAAACATCGTTGATCATTAAATTTTACTTTTTGAGGATTCCAAAATGGATGATATACTTGACAAAAAGTAAATGCAACTTGTCGTGTGGAGGCTTTGGTTCTACCAATCCTCTAACGAGTTTCAAATGCAAGTTTCAAGATGGTCATCCAACTAACCACTAATTTATGACAATTGAATTTATTTTATGCTTTGTTTTATGCTCTTTACTTTATGCACCATTTACTTTGTGTTTACATTTCATGCTATTTTTCATCTTTGCTCACTTGAGCCCCTTTATATTCTTGTCATTTTTATTTTGTCACTTGAGCTTTTCTTTTCTTTTTTAAGATACTCAATAATCAACATGAACCATAAAAACTTTAATGATACTTAGACTATTTGGTTACTATCTTTGGCATTATGGAGTATTGGACTTCTTGGACTTAGGATAGAAACCTTGGCCTATGTTGGAGACCTTGTGACCATAATTGATATTTTGTCCGGAGTTCTTGAGGTTTACTTCAAGACAATGGGTTGTTTGTTTGTTTTGTGTGCAGGTTATTGTGATTACATACTTTGTTTGTAATATGGAATTCACCCATATATAACTGTTACTCTTCCCAATTTTTGCGAAGACTTAATAATACACTTGAAGTTTGATTCCCTCAAGAGGTCTAGTATCTTTGCTTGCTTGGTTTCAATCCAAAGAACGAGAATTCTATCTTGACTCATAATGTCAAGCATTGTCTTCTTTTTGGTTAGATGGTTCTTCTCCCTAGCTTTTACCTCATGCTTTAGGATAGTCTCTTCTTCTCCTCCCATCTTCTTTAATTTAAAAAATATTCTCTCTCCTTTTGAAAACTCTTCTTCTTTTTAAACTTGAACTACTTTCATAATAAACTTGGACCTAGGTCCATGCATTTTCAAAACATTTTCATAAATAAACTTCAATCAACTTAAATAATACCTTGACATTTTTTGTGAGAAGACTAAAAGTCAATCAATCTCATTTCAAACCATTTTTTCACTTTGGCTATTTATTTTAAAAACTTTTCTCAAAATATTGGACTCTTGTCAATCCTTGTAGTGATGCAAACAATTATACTTCTACAATATGTAGCGAAGTGAGATATTTTCCACTTGGGTGTTGAGTGAGGCATTGTTGATTTTAAAATCCAAGCAATATTCTCCAGTTTGAGATGATGCAAATTCCCGTTTCTCATTATTGTGGTTAGTAACTATGTTTTCCACATGGACAATGACGATGATGTCTTATCTCATAAAATTAACCAACACACTTGTGTTTTAAATTTTTTTAAAGAGGAACTACATGTACCCTGATCCCCTATTGCATGAAAGGTGGTACGTAGGCACTAAAGGTTCGCAACCGCGGTAGGTGCAAAAATCATAAAAAAATACTTCTTTTCTCACCTCCACCATCTATTTTTTATACAACATTTTATAGCCTAAATATACAGATTTTTTAAAGAGGTTCCTGCGGAGTACCGTAGATATTTAGGGTGCTAATACCTTCCCTTTGCATAACCAACCCCCTTACCTAGAATTTTTCGCCCTCTTTTTGGGTTACTCACTCTTTTCCCATTCCTTTTGAAATAATAAAGCGCTGTGGCGATTTTTATTTTCATCTGTGTAAGTCTAGTCAATCCAATGGCTTAGTCTTAAACATTTCTACCGCCACAGAAAAAAATGGCGACTTCACTGGGGACAGATTGACCTCTTGCTGGTCCATCCCTAAGTGGGTTAAACCTATCTTTGTTTATATCTATATATGTGCTATTGTTTGTTATATATTATATGATGTATATCAGTTTGTCTAGATTTTCCTGGTTTTCAGGGTGCTTGGTGATTACTTATAAGTCCTATACCCGGACTTGGGCAAAATTTAAGATAGGACGGGCGATATAGTCATGCTAACTTTGATGGAGTAATCCCAAAAAAGGAGGCATGAGATCCCCCACTCAGTGGAGGCCCCTTTGACTGTAATGTCGTTTACCGAGTAATCAGGAAGACGTACTACTTTCGACTTGGGAGCCTGCTGAAGCTGAGGACCGTAGAATACCTAACCCATTTTGGTCTTTTAGGTGTAATGTAGAAGCTATAAAGGAGTAATTCGGAAATAGCTATCACGCGATACTACGCTCAAACGAGTTTTCTTGAGAATATTACTAATTACCGAGTTAATCAGGAAGTTGGTAATATCTGAAGGAAGGATGTAGTCTCTGGGAACCTCTAGAACCTTGTTCGGCATGTGATAACTTTTAGACCATACCTTATGGGTAGTACCTTCGACCTCATGCTCGTGACATTGAACCTATGAACCCTATTTTTGTGAACTTGTGTGTGATTGTTGCATCATGCTTCCATGCATTCATAAGCATATTTTGAAGAAATTTCATTTCAAGGGACTTGAAAGTTGACCATTTGTGAATATCTCAGGTACCTTTTGACCATGGATTCTGGAAAAAGAAATACCAGAAAATACAGTTTCATAGATCCCAAGATAGATGAGTTGATCAGTCTAATTCCCGAGATTGAGTGTTCTGTAGATTTTTGAAAGAAGTATGGATCCATCATTCCTCTCATGAAGCTTGGGATGAAGGAGGGTATTCTCTCGACCTTGGTCCAGTTCTATGATCCGATGTATCATTTATTTACATTCCATGACTATGAGTTGATGCCTACACTAGAGGAGTATTCTTAACTGTTGGATTTACATATTACTGATTGTGTTCCTTTTATTGGTTTGGAGGGTGAGCCAAAACCACACGAGATTGCTGCTTTGATCATCCTGGGGAAGTATGAGGTTGAAGCCCATATGACTACTAAAGGAGGGATTAGAGGATTACCAACTCAGTTCTTATTGGAGAAAGCTCGTTACTTTTCCAGGATAAAGAGTACAGTCGATTTTGAGGCCATCTTTGCTCTACTTGCTTACGGGTTGTTTTTATTTCCTAATGTGGATAAGTTTGTTGACATTAATGCTATCAGGATCTTCATGATTGGAAACCCAGTTCCTACATAGTTGGCTGATGCTTATTACTCTATTCATCTTTGGAATTCTTATCATGGGGGGATGATTATCTGTTGCACGCCTCTGTTGTATCGGTGGTTTATTTCTCATATGCCTCAGTCTAATGATTTTTGGAATGTCAGAAAGGAACCCTGTTGGGATCCTAAGATCATGGCACTTACTCACCCAGATATTGATTGGTATTATCGGGCTTACCATGATGTATATATTATCGACAATTGTGGTTGTTTCCCCAATGTACCTCTTCTTGGTACAAAGGGAGGAATTAACTATAACCTTGTTCTTGCACGACGATAACTTGGTTATCCGATGAGGGATAAACCAAATAATATTCATTTGAGTAGTTTCTTCCTGAAGGAGGGATAAGACCATAAGCAAGCTAGGGAGAAGATTGCGAAGGCCTGGTGTCACATTCATAGGAAGAGTAGGAAAGACTTGGGACCTAGGGGGGCTGTTTCTTTGGAGCCTTATCTTCAGTGGGTCCAAACGAGAACTATTCAATTGAAGATGTCATATTCCCAGGAAGCACCTATGCCTGATTTTTTTGTGAAGACCACTCCTCCCTTATTGGATGATGTGGAAGAGCTACATCTTGTTTGGTCAGGATGCAGCAGGAAAAGGATGCTTGGAAGAATAAGTGTAAAACTTTAGAGATTTCCTATGGCGCAGACTTGAAGGAGACGGACGACTTGATTGAGATTCTTGAAAGTCGGGCTGTAGAAATGATGGAGAGGCAAGGGTATTTATTTTCTCCTAAGCCTCAGTCAGATGCTAGTTGCTCACTTCATGATTCAGGTGATTGGAAGGAGGTTGCCACCAGATATGCGAAAGAAAACCGGAGGTTGAAGGCTCAGATTGCTAGGCTTACAGGGAAGCGCCAGCGTATAGAGTGATCTCCATCAGCTTTACTTCTTAGGGTTTTAGACTTTATTTTCATCTTGTACTTGGGATTATTGAAACTTGTAATCCATTTTGAAGTTATTATAATAAATTTTTTCAGTATTTCAAATGTGTTTTTACTTTGATATTTGCAATGTGTCTATAAATCTTTAAGTCCCTTGAAATATTAATAAAATAAATCACGTGCATTGCATATTTTTGTACCCAAAAATTTTCCCTCCCATATTCTTCAAGATTTGGCAAGATCAAGCTTCAAAATCTCTTAAGGGTTGCACAGTCCAATTGCCTCCTAACACAGTCAAAATTAGGGTTTTGGTTCTTGCAAAGAAATTGAGGTTTTCAAGGGTCCAATCAAGTCCCATATGTCTATATACATTGTCAAGCATCCATATGTCAAGTTGCAAGACTCACAGCATCAAATTGCACAGTCAAAAGCCATAATTGCTCCACAGTCAACTGCAGGGGTAAAATGGTCATTTGACAGTCAAAAGTAAAAAAATTTGGTCAACATCTTATTTTGAAACCACAATCATCATTTGATCAATTCTTGATCATGATTCCACAAGCATGGCTCAAAAATCATCAAGGTGCCAAAAGTTTCTATTTTAGAACAGTTGAAAAGTCAACTGCAATTTGACCAAGGCATAACTTTTTCATGGTTCATCAGAAAAATCCCATCTAATGCTCATTTTGAAGGGGATGACATTTCCTACAACTCATCTTCACACTCCAAGTCCAAGAAATGCTCTCACAAAAATTTATCAATTTCAACATTATAGGTCATTTTCAAAAGTCAACAAAAAGGCACTTTAAGTCAAAGACCATAACTTGAGATTGGTAAATCAAAATGACATGGGACCAAAGTAATTGGTTAGAAGACTTCAAGACCTTTCCAAAATGTCCAAGAACATGTTCATAGCTTCAAAATTGAGCAAGATATGCATTGGAGAAGTTGGGAAATTTTTGGGAACTTTCAAAAGTCAACTTTGCCTAAAACACTTCAATTTTGCTAATGGGCCTCAAATTCTTTCTTGAATCTTTACCCAAAGCCTATGCACGACCCATTAATCTTAATTTGACTTATTTTCTTATTTTTAATTAATTAATTGAATTTATATTAATATTAATTCATTTAATTGGTTTTAATTATAAGAAAATTCAAAAGATGTGCTTTTTAGATCTTTTTGTGTAGCAAATATGACTAGGGCAAGCTGGCAACTCGTTTCTCAATCAAAAAGGCAAAATATCCATGATTGGCAAGGTTTCATGAAAGAAAGGATTGAAAAAAGATTTGATTGCCAATCATATATTCAAACATGAATGCAATGGATTTAGGGGCTTAATTCTAACCTAAATTCCATTCACATATATGTGCTGAAGAAAACCCTACTCAAGGACACGAAAAACTGCTGCTGAAAACACCATTGCAAAATTGAAAAAAAGTCAAGAATTTTGGAAACTGAATTCCCATTTGCAGGCCAATTCGAGCCTCTTTCTTGTTTCCAATATATTGTTGGACCTTTCAAGAAGCTGTTTCCATTGAGAGCAAGCCTTAACACTCAAGAAATTGCCCAGAACAGATTTACGGTTCATCCTTATTTTTCATAATCGAAATTTGCATTTCATGAGCATTTAACATGTTTGATTGTTTGTTTTGCAATGTTTGAACACACATGAACCTTTTGGTATAGTTGAATTGTGCTGAAACTTCCTAAATTGAAATCCACCATTGAAGAATATTAGGGTTTCAGAGCTTTCAAATTGGGGTTTTCTATATACTGTAAAATTAGACCTCAAGACCTATATGACTGGATTTGTTGCAACAAGACGAACAAGAAGGACATGTCGCGCTCTTTTTATATGATCCATAACACTAATCGCTATTATTGACGCTTTTGCTTTGTGGGGGTTTAAAACCCCCGCTACTTGTTCTTTGTTTTTCAGGAAAAGGTGAAGAAGACAATACGTGGCTCCGTGTGGTTGGGACGTTCAAACCTGCGCGCGTTTTTCTGAATTCCAACATAGTCATTATTATTAACATATGTTTGTTGGTTAATATTATTACAAACATACGCAAGTGGTGGAGTGGTTAATGACGTGTTGGTTCACTACTGGGACCTGGGTTCGATTCCCAAGTCCCCCAAACTCTTGTTTCAATTTTTCATAATGGGTTCCAATACAGCATACGCCCAGTATTCCACCATAGGCCTCATGATTCCAGCATGCCAAGTGGCCTTGATCAACCATCTGAAGGCCAAGAGATGAGGTATATCATACGCCCAGTCAACCAGCACGCACACAATCATGAAAGTCAACAAGGCTTGGATTTCTCTTGGGCCTGAATTGCTTCAATCTCACCTCCACTTTGGGCCAGACACCCCTTTGGTTTGCTTTGTTTTCTTATTTCTATTTTCTTTTATCTTATTTCTTTTAATTTGTTTTAATTATTATTAATTCACTAAATTAATTTTTTCCATAATAAAAACAGAAAATCAAAAGTGTAAATATATTTAATTATTTATTAACTTCATCACTAATTTATTTTTTTTAATAAATAAAATTGCATAGAATTAGGTTTTGATTTCTTTTTTTTTAATCATATTTTATTAATCATCATTATTACTATTTATTATTATTATTTTGTACATAAACATGTAAATTAATTAATTAGTAAATTAGGTCAACTTTGACATTTTCTTTAATAATTAAAATAATCTAGAATTAGGGTTGTTTACTAACTTTTAAATTCTTTTCTTTATTTCCATAATAAATACAAAAAAACATAAAAAACACGTTCTTTTCTTTAATTCAATAATTAATTAGGTTTTAATTTAATTTAATTTCAAGCAAAGGGTCCAAAACCCTCGGACGTTCCCAGTTTTATTCTTTCGCACGTTATTCTTATTTTTTTTCTTATTGATTATTATGTAACTGTTCAAGGATGTAATAGTAATTAGGTTTATCGCTTTTCTTTACTTTTCGCATCTTTATCAAAAACGGGTCTTTGTATTTTGGCGATGTATAGACCTGCGCCTTGTAATAGCATAGCTTTTATCTTTCCGTCTTTTAATTTTCCGCACTCCTAACTGCTAAACTCGCATGAAAGAATGTATGGTAATTAAAAACAATGCGTAGCTCACAATGTCATGATCAAAGATAAAACATAACATGAAAACAACACACAATACACACACCACTTCTAGGGTACGCCTCACCCGTTACCTTCGAAACGTGGTCGTCAAGTATAGGACGTTTTAGCGGTCGCTCTTATGTCCAAGATCCAGTTGCCTCGAAACAGTTGCCTCGAAACGGTTTCCTCGGATTAAAAAGGATCTAGGACATTAGGGTTACTTCTAATGTGTCCTAACTGTTGCTTCGGTGACCACACTGTCCCTCAATCGAATTGACCCGAACAACTCCAACGACGGTGCTACCTACTTCTCAATAGTGGGATAGTACTGTCTAAAGGACTCTTACACAGCTTAATTCCTTAGAGTAGGTAGATTTCTCCTGGGTACTTGCTCTTTCAAAACAAACAAAAACAACTTTCGCACTCACACTTTCAAAAAGTTTTCAAACAAATACTCCATACACTCTTGAGGACAGATACAAGAGTTACCTAGAAATTTGTCAAACGAAACTTTTTCAAAACCCACATACACTTGAAAATCAAACAATTTTTGAAAACATAAGAGCAAGTACCTAAGAGCCCGTGGATAACCACGGATAGAAAGGGTGCTAATACCTTCCCTTTCTATAAATGTACCTCCCGAACCGAGAAACATTCTCGAAAAGGAATTTTGTTGTGCTTTTGTCCTTTCCATGTTGGAGAACATAAAAGACGGTCGCGAACCATCTTTAAAACAGTCAGTTTTATTTCCACCGATCACAGAACTGGAGACTCTGCTGGGGAGACTTAATAAGTGAGGTGTACCTTAGGATTAGACCACTCTTATGTTTTCAATTGAATGTTTGTTTGCTTTATATTTTTGGGCATTGCATCAGAGTTTCACAGATCCTAACCCGGATCTGGGGATACCCTTTTAGGTAGCATAAGCTGTGAGGGACCTGTCCGGCGTAGACCGACACGGGTGAAGCAGTGGCTACATTGGTGTGACACCTTGGTCTGTACCGATATCTCTTGTGTTGAAACGAGGAGAATATGGGTCTTCTGAGGAGTCATTAAGCACCAACCGACCTTAGAACCCTAAATTGACCCAACTTGGCCATAGAACAGTAGCAGTATGCTACACCCTTTGAGGCTAAACTCTCGCGATGGTTCTGGCCGCAAGAAAAGATTGCGACGCTAGAGTTATGACTGATTGAGGGTAGTCAGTGATATTGGGATCCTCTAGAACCCGGTTACTATTTTCTAGGACAGGTCTTAACCAACGAAACTGAAAGAGGGTAGTACCTAAACTTCATGCTGGCCTGAAATCTAAGGGCTCCTATGTGTGACTTGTGTGACTTCAAACTTGACTACTTGCATGCTTGTTATCTGACACATGAGTTCTTTGCAGGTTTTGGTTTACAGTCCTTAATTGGGACTCATTACAAGGCCTACTTATATCACTCCATGCATAGCATACCATCATACCATTGCATACATCCTACATAAGGACTAACCCATTTCAATGATCTCAAGGGTTTGTGATGCAGGTCAGGATGAATCAAAATATCTAGCAAGGGGCAAAAGGGATTTATTTTCCTCTAGCCAAGGTTGATAACTTGAGTTAGGGGCTATGACCCACTTGATATGGTGGGCTTTGACTCTTGAAGAAGGACTCTCAACAACATGAAGTTCCTTCAATCAAGCTACTGTATTCCAATTCTAACAAGCTTCTCTGTTTACCCCGCGAGATCCTTGAAAACATTGCATGCATATCATACATATCATTGCATTACAGGTACCCTCGTTACAGGTCACTTACCTTCTTCGCTGTTTATTTCACCAATCATCATGAATCCTGAATCATCCAACGAACAAGCTATCAAGGCCCTCCAGGCCCAGAATGCCCAGTTCCAAGAGTTGGTTAAGAGTCTAGCCCAGGGTCAACAGGATTTGAAGACTCTGCTCTTGAAGAAGAAGAAGAAGAAGAGGACAGTGTTGTTCAACCCTAGATGCAAATCTGGGAATGGATCACGAAACGAGGTTGAGCTGACTACCCCATCTGGTGAAAAAGACAGTCCCCATGAGAGAGAGGTTCCTAGTCCAGTGGTCTCCGACAACGAGACGGATTTCAATGATGAACAGTACCCTCCTGCTGAGGACAGGTACAAACAGCTCGAAGACCAGCTAAGCGCTATGGAGATACAAAAAGTGCCCGGCCTGGACTTCGAAGATCTAGGTCTGTCTTCTGGGGTAGTGATCCTGCACAGGTTCAAGGCTCCTGCCTTTGCAAAATACGATGGGGCCTCCTGTCCTAAGCTGCATCTCAGGTCATACACAAGGAGGATCCAGCCCTACACGGCTGACAAGAATTTGTGGATTCACTTCTTCCAGGATAGTGTATCAGGAACTCAACTCGAGTGGTTCTATCAACTGGATGGAGCCAACATCCGCAGCTGGGAGGACTTGGCCACTGCGTTCTACAAGAAGTACCAGTACAATGCCGATCTTGCTCATACGTGCACTCAGCTTCAGGGGATGTCTATGGGTGCAGGCGAAGGCTTTAAAGAATATGCTCAAAAATGGAGGGACCTTGCTGGAAGGGTACAACCTCCTCTAACTGACCGTGAGCTCGTCGACATGTTCTTGGGGACCCTGTCTGGACCTTTCTTCAACCATCTGATTGGGAATTCTTCTGTTGGGTTTACAGATTTGATCTTGTCCGGGGAAAGAGTTGAAGCTGGCATCAAGGCTGGGAAGATTCAAGAGGCCACACCTTCCGATACTCACAAAAAGCCTTACACTGGGAAGAAAGAGTCTAATGCTGCATACAGTCAAAAGAGTCGTCGTGACCAACATGCAGGGGCAGTCATGATCTCTGGTTCTGCACCACACTGACAACCACAAAAGGGAAATCAGCGAAGGCCGGACGAGCCTAAAAGACAATTCACCAACATCAACATGCCATTGTCACAAGCATTGCAGCACATGTTGAAAATGAATCTGATTGCGGTGATCAACCCTCCTGCAAATCCCAAGACCTCCTCTCTAGACTACAACCCAGAAACGAGGTATGCTTATCATTCTGATAGCCCGGGGCACGATACTGAGGATTGTTGGGCGCTGAAATACAAGATCCAGAATATGATCGACGCTAAGGAGATCGAATTCGAGCCTGCTGAGACTCCCAATGTGATCACTGCTCCCTTGCCAAAACATGGCTAGGATTGAAAAACTTTTGTCCATTCGAATGTTCAAATTGTAATTTTCTTTGATTGTTCAAACATTTTATTTCATGTCAAACTTGGTTATTTCATTAATGCATTACACGTGTCTGTTTTGAAGTAATTGTGTTCTCTATATTCAAAATTGTTTTTATTTTTTCTTGATGATCAACGCTCGATTAATAATTCTAAGCCTCTTGAGGGAGGATGACGAAAATAATACCACATTTACAGTATGCTTTTGAACGAACCCCGCTGATGAGGTACATGCATTGTTTCAATTCCTAAACACTGGAGTTATAAGGAAGATAATCCCTCGTAAACCCCTTCGAGCCAAAGAAGTAGGAGTTTTGCTTTTCACAAAAAAATTAAAACCCTTAATCATAACCTGGGGCAGGGTAGTTCTCTCAGCTGATCCAGGTGCACAACGAATAGCATCAAAAGAAGTCCTTCTGAAACAAAAGACAGTGATGGTTCCAAATAATTATAAAAGATAGGCAGTCATTATTTCAAAATAAAAACCCAATAAGTCAAAACCTATGAAGGAGACTTACAAAACTGGGGCATCCCGCTGACTGTGGTCACAAAAAGAAACAGTTCAGGCAAAAAGACAGGGATAATGAAATCAAAAAGAAAGAGGTCCTACGAACCCTCAACCAAAAAGAAATGACTGCCTATCCACAATAAATTGTCAATATCCGAACCATTACCGGAATATCAGGACAAAGACTCAAACAAGGTCTAACGCACGATCAACTGAGTTTAGGATCGAAGAACATCACGAAGAACGGGTGGTACAAATAAATTTTGAGCCTTTATCCTTTGTTTCTTAAACCGTGAACCAGGCCACGTTATAACCCTTAAAAGTCCTAGCTGAAGCACGGGTTAGTTCGAAAGCATACTGTTACAAAAGGTATCCTGACTCCTTAAGGCTTGCGGTAAAATAACGAGTTGACATCACAGTTTACAAAAAAAAAAAAATTCACTTGTTTTTATGAAAAAAAAAACTGCATTTTCAAAAAAATTCAAGACAGACATAAGCTTTGCATTTTTAATATAACTTTGTTTGCATATGACTATTTGTTCGAATAGCAGAGAAATTCGCACAAAGAATATCTAGTGAACAGAAGCACTTTCAATCAAGGGGCACGACATGACCATGGTCTATCATCTGGGGCAGTCCAGTCAAGATTCAAGGAATCTCTCAAGATGCCAAATAGCCAGGGGCAAATCTCCGCGTGAATCACTTGGGGCATTGGGCATGAATTCCAGCGACGAATCTTGCACGATCAAACATCTTCTGGTGGTATGGCAACACAACATTACTGACAGTGACAACTCTCTACATCCTGAGGGAATGGACATAGTCAAAAAAAAAATACTACGCACAAGCAAAGACCCGCTAGGTTGACACACCTAGGCGAAAATACGGGCTTCCCGACGAACCAAAAGAGTTCGGGCAAAAATAAGGGATGAAAATGAAAAAATCTATACACCCGGCAAGTCGAAAACCTAAAAAGGCGGCTTGGGCAAAAATGGGTATCCCGATGGACTGAAAACCCGAAAGGGCGGTCCAGGCAAAAGTTAGGGATCAAAATCATACGAATATGTTCCGACATCTCGTCACTTTCCTACCAGAAGAAGATTTGTCAATCGGCAGTTATCAGCGCCTCCACGGGTACCTTCTCCCACAGAAACTGGGGCAATAAGAATTGTCTAAGCAATCTGGTTGTTCTGTCCACCGAGGTACCAAGGTAAGTTCAGCTGAAGAACACGACCAAGATACCTTCACTCCCTACAGAGTACGAACGCATCTCCCCGGCTTTATTCAAAGATTATTCCTCACCAGAACTTATAATTGGGTTATCCTCAGCTAATTACCACGAAAAGATCGTCCTCGGCGAAGCTCTTCCTATCCCCAGCGGAGTTCATCAAATCTTCCAGTAGAGCTTATCAACGGAATCCCCAGCAGAGTTATCATCAAAACCTCAGCAAGGTATCTCTTCCCACAGAGTAATTCCCCGCAGAGTAATCTCCTCAACAAGTTTATTCCCCAACGGAGTCATCTTCTCCTACCGGTTTATTCTTACAACCATCATCCCTAGCGGAAACGAAGAACTCTACTCTTCAACATCAGCCCAGGATTCAACAAACTCCCAGCATTCGTCAAGGATTTATTTTCCCAGACGAGAATACATTCATAAACATCACATCTTCATACATTATAGCATGCATACGCATCATACAACACAAATCTCATTTATTTTTGAGAACATCTTAAAATCATGCAGTTCATGTATCATGACATTGCATATGACTAATACTTTGCCTTTTCAGAAAAAAAAAGTCAATCAAAGGATGATTACCATCTACCTTTACAATTCCAGATCAACACCGGTAACAAGCCAAGAAAATTATGTGGACGACTGATCATGGGTTAATATCTGAAACCAAACAGGACAATTATCTACTTGATCATCCATCAGGAAACCCTACACCGGTTCCTTCTACGTCAGAGGCAGTCTTACGCAGACTCATCAACAGGCAACCCTACACCGGTTCCTTCTCAACTTCAGATGTAATTTTACACGAACTCATCAACAGGAAACCCTACACCGGTTCCTTCTCAAGTTTCAGACGAAGTCTTACACGGACTCACCCTCCACAAGTAACCCTACACCGGTCCGTTTTCTTTCAGAAGAAGTTTTACACGGACTTATCATCAAAGTAAACCTACACCGGTTCCTTTTCTTTCAGAAAAAGTTTTACACGAACTTACCCTGCAGTAACCTTACCCCGGTTCCTCCAGAAGTCTTACACGGACTTATCTCAAGATGACCTTACCCCGGTTCATCAAGAAGTTTTACACGAACTTACCCTGCAGTAACCCTACACCGGTTCCGCCCAAAGTATTACACGGACTTATCTCAAGATGACCTTACCCCGGTTCATCAAGAAGTTTTACATGAACTTACCCTGTAGTAACCTTACCCCGGTTCCTCCAGAAGTCTTACACGGACTTATCTCAAGGTAACCCTACACCGGTTCCGCCCAAAGTCTTACACGGATTTATCCCAAGGTAACCTTACCCCTGTTCCTCAAGAAGTTTTACACGAACTTATCCCAAAGGAGCCCTACACAGGTTCTCTCTCCCCAGACGTAGTTTTACACGGACTCGTCATCAAGAAACCCTACACAGGTTCTCTCTTTCCAAAGATGCAGTTTTACACAGACTCGTCATCAGAAACCCTACCCAGGTTTTACTTCTTCCAGGATGCAGTTTTACACAGGCTCATCATCAAAGTAACCCCACACAGGTTCCCTTCTCAAACTCCAGACGTAGTTTTACACAGACTCGTCATCAGTAAACCCTACACAGGTTTCCTTCTCAGTTCTAGATGCGGTTTTACACTGATTCGTCGTCAAAGAAACCCTACACAGGTTCTCTCTTCCCAAAGATGCAGTTTTACACGAGCTCATCATCAGTCAACCCTACACAGGTGTCCTTCTTTCCAAGATTCAGCTTTACATGAGCTCATCATCAGGCAACCCTACATAGGTTCCCTCTTTCAAACTTACAAAAATTACACCTCCCGATGGCATCTATAAGCCCATCCACATACCAGCAGTCTCTAGATGGCATCTATAAGCCAATCCTCCCATCCATTATCCTCTAAATGGCATCTGTAAGCCCATTCCCTACATCACCCTGCTAGTATTCTACTATGTGAGTGCAAATTTCTTGGCACTTTAGTGTTCAATCATCCTCCACCTTCGGATTACGAAAGGCACGCCAGCCAATCTACATCCTCAGGTCTAAGAAGATTGAATAGGGGCAACTGTTGTACCCCAAAATTTGCCCTCCCATATTCTTCAAGATTTGGCAAGATCAAGCTTCAAAATCTCTCAAGGGTTGCACAGTCCAATTGCCTCCTAACACAGTCAAAATTAGGGTTTTGGTTCTTGCAAAGAAATTGAGGTTTTCAAGGGTCCAATCAAGTCCCATATGTCTATATACATTGTCAAGAATCCATATGTCAAGTTGCAAGACTCACAGCATCAAATTGCACAGTCAAAAGCCCTAATTGCTCCATAGTCAACTGCAGGGGTAAAATGGTCATTTGACAGTTAAAAGTCAAAATTTTTGGTCAACATCTTATTTTGAAGCCACAATCATCACTTGATCAATTCTTGATCATGATTCCACAAGCATGGCTCAAAAATCATCAAGGTGCCAAAAGTTTCTATTTTGGAACAGCTGAAAAGTCAACTGCAATTTGACCAAGGCATAACTTTTTCATGGTTCATCAGAAAAATCCCATCCAATGGTCATTTTGAAGGGGATGACATTTCCTACAACTCATCTCCACACTCCAAGTCCAAGAAATGCTCTCACAAAAAGTTATCAATTTCAACATTATAGGTCATTTTCAAAAGTCAACAAAAAGGCACTTTAAGTCAAAGACCATAACTTGAGATTGGTAAATCAAAATGACATGGGACAAAAGGAATTGGTTAGAGGACTTCAAGAACTTTCCAAAATGTCCAAGAACATGTTCATAGCTTCAAAACTGATCAAGATATGCATTGGAAAAGTTGGGAAATTTTTGGGAACTTTCAAAAGTCAACTTTGCCTAAAACACTTCAATTTTACTAATGGGCCTCAAATTCTTTCTTGAATCTTTACCCAAAGCCTATGCACGACCCATTAAGCTTAATTTGACTTATTTTCTTATTTTTAATTAATTAATTGAATTTATATTAATATTAATTCATTTAATTGGTTTTAATTATAAGAAAATTCAAAAGATGTGCTTTTTAGATCTTTTTGTGTAGCAAATATGACTAGGGCAAGCTGGCAACTCGTTTCTCAATCAACAAGGCAAAATATCCATGATTGGCAAGGTTTCATGAAAGAAAAGATTGAAAAAAGATTTGATTGCCAATCATATATTCAAACATGAATGCAATGGATTTATGGGCTTAATTCTAACCTAAATTCCATTCACATATATGTGCTGAAGAAAACCTACTCAAGGACACAAAAAACTGCTGCTGAAAACACCATTGCAAAATTGAAAAAAAGTCAAGAATTTTGGAAACTGAATTCCCATTTGCAGGCCAATTCGAGCCTCTTTCTTGTTTCCAATATATTGCTGGACCTTCCAGGAAGCTGTTGCCATTGAGAGCAAGCCTTAACACTCAAGAAATTGCCCATAACAGATTTACGGTTCATCCTTATTTTTCATAATCGAAATTTGCATTTCATGAGCATTTAACATGTTTGATTGTTTGTTTTGCAATGTTTGAACACACAGGAACCTTTTGGTATAGTTGAATTGTGCTGAAACTTCCTAAATCGAAATCCACCATTGAAGAATATTAGGGTTTCAGAGCTTTCAAATTGGGGTTTTCTATACACTGTAAAATTAGACCTCAAGACCTATATGACTGGATTCCTTGCAACAAGACGAACAAGAAGGACATGTCGCACTCTTTTTATATGATCCATAGCGCTAATCGCTATTATTGACGCTTTTGCTTTGTGGGGGTTTAAAACCCCCGCTACTTGTTCTTTGTTTTTCAGGAAAAGGTGAAGAAGACAATACGTGGCTCCGTGTGGTTGGGACGTTCAAACCTGCGCGTGTTTTTCTGAATTCCAACATAGTCATTATTATTAACATATATTGTTTGTTGGTTAATATTATTACAAACATACGTAGGTGGTGGAGTGGTTAATGACGTGTTGGTTCACTACTGGGACCTGGGTTCGATTCCCAGGTCCCCCAAACTCTTGTTTCTATTTTTCATAATGGGTTCCAATACAGCATACGCCCAGTATTCCACCATAGGCCTCATGTTTCCAGCATGCCAAGTGGCCTTGATCAACCATCTGAACGCCAAGAGATGAGGTCTATCATACGCCCAGTCAACCAGCACGCACACAATCATGAAAGTCAACATGGCTTGGATTTCTCTTGGGCCTGAATTGCTTCAATCTCACCTCCACTTTGGGCCAGACACCCCTTTGGTTTGCTTTGTTTTCTTATTTCTATTTTCTTTTATCTTATTTCTTTTAATTTGTTTTAATTATTATTAATTCACTAAATTAATTTTTTCCATAATAAAAACAGAAAATCAAAAGTGTAAATATATTTAATTATTTATTAACTTCATCACTAATTTATTTTTGTAAATAAACTCTAATAATTAATCTAGGTTAATTTAGGTTTAAAATTCAATTTTTTTTAATAAATAAAATTGCATAGAATTAGGTTTTGATTTCTTTTTTTTTAATCATATTTTATTAATCATCATTATTACTATTTATTATTATTATTTTGTACATAAACATGTAAATTAATTAATTAGTAAATTAGGTCAACTTTGACATTTTCTTTAATAATTAAAATAATCTAGAATTAGGGTTGTTTACTAACTTTTAAATTCTTTTCTTTATTTCCATAATAAATACAAAAAAACATAAAAAACACTTTCTTTTCTTTAATTCAATAATTAATTAGGTTTTAATTTAATTTAATTTCAAGCAAAGGGTCCAAAACCCTCGGACGTTCTCGGTTTTATTCTTTCGCACGTTATTCTTATTTTTTTCTTATTGATTATTATGTAACTGTTCAAGGATGTAATAGTAATTAGGTTTATCGCTTTTCTTTACTTTCAGCATCTTTATCAAAAATGGGTCTTTGTATTTTGGCGATGTATAGACCCGCGCCTTGTAATAGCGTAGCTTTTATCTTTCCGTCTTTTAATTTTCCGCACTCCTAACTGCTAAACTCGCATGAAAGAATGTATGGTAATTAAAAACAACGCGTAGCTCATAATGCCATGATCAAAGATAAAACATAACATAAAAACAACACATAATACACACACCACTTCTAGGGTACGCCTCACCCGTTACCTTCGAAACGTGGTCGTTAAGTATAGGACGTTTTAGAGGTCGCTCTTATGTCCAAGATCCAGTTGCCTCGAAATAGTTGCCTCGAAACGGTTGCCTCGGATTAAAAAGGATCTAGGACATTAGGGTTACTTCTAAGGTGTCCTAACTATTGCTTCGGTGACCACACTGTCCCTCAATCGAATTGACCCGAACAACTCCAACAACGGTGCTACCTACTTCTCAATAGTGGGATAGTACTGTCTAAAGGACTCTTACACAGCTTAATTCCTTAGAGTAGGTAGATTTCTCCTGGGTACTTGCTCTTTCAAAACAAACAAAAACAACTTTCGCACTCACACTTTCAAAAAGTTTTCAAACAAATACTTCATACACTCTTGAGGACAGATACAAGAGTTACCTAGAAATTTTTCAAACGAAACTTTTTCAAAACCCACATACACTTGAAAAGCAAACAATTTTTGAAAACATAAGAGCAAGTACCTAAGAGCCCGTGGATAAACACGGATAGAAAGGGTGCTAATACCTTCCCTTTCTATAAATCTACCTCCCGAACCGAGAAACATTCTCGAAAAGGAATTTTGTTGTGCTTTTGTCCTTTCCATGTTGGAGAACATAAAAGACGGTGGCGACTCTTGCTTACCGCGACATTTCGCGAACCAGCTTTAAAACAGTCAGTTCTATTTCCACCGATCACACATATCATACATCATATTGCACATATTTCTTGCATTTATTATGCATACCCAGGTGTCTTACCAAGCATCTGAACTTTGAAAAGCAAGTTGTCTCACCACTACAATACTCGAGCTAATTTCAAAAGGAAGATGGACAACTTAGAACAAGAAAATCACAAACTGTACAATGAAGTTTCTACTCTGAAGGTCGGCATGGCCAATCTCACTACTCTGATGGAATCTCTGGTGGCTGCTCAGAATCAGCCACCGGGTGTTCAACCTCAACAGACAAAGGTTACTACTAAAGCTCTGACTGTTCCTATGTCTTCCATTCCAACTGTTGTTCAAAATCCCATGCCTCAAGGTTGCCCATGGGGAATGCCAGAGAACTTTGCGCCTGAAGGTTTCAATCTTGGTCCTCAATTTACTCCAGTTGTTCAGACTACTATTACTCCTGCACCTCCTGTGGTGCATGCTACTCTTGTTGCACCTCCTTCGGTGAATATGGTCCCAATTGCTAATGATGATATGTATCGTCCTATTCCTCCACCAAGTTAAGGCTTGGGTCTCTATGATCGAATGGATGATTTTCAAGATCAGTTTGACAAGATGAAGAGGGAGAAGAAGGCCCGCAGGGGAAAGAAATTGTTCGGGCAGAATGTGAATGATTTATGCTTGGTCCCGAATGTCAAGATACATGCGAAGTTTAAAGTCCAGGAATTCGAGAAGTACAAGGGAAACACTTGTCCTCGTGCTCATCTTGTGATGTATATAAGAATAATGTCTACCCACACTGATGATCAACGTCTATTGATTCAATTTTTTCAAGATAGTTTAACTGGTGCTACATTGAAGTGGTATATGAGTTTTGACAGTGTCGATATCCATACTTTCAACGACTTGGGAGAAGCATTTATCATACAATACAAATACAACGTGGACATGGCGCCTGACCGTGATCAACTAGGGGCCATGGTCCAGAAGGACATGGAATCATTCAAAGAATATGCACAGAGATGGCGTGAGGTAGCCACCCAAGTGATTCGTCCCATGGAAGAAAAGGAGATGACTAAGATTTTCCCGAAGACTATGGGTGCTTTCTACTATGAGAGGATGGTAGCGAGTGCGCCAAGTTACTTTACTGAAGTGGTGGTCATGGGTATCCGTTTGGAAGAGGCTGTAAGAGAGGGTCGTTTAACAAAAAGTGAAAGTTCCGGAAGTACGAAGAAGTCATCCTATTGGTTTGCCAAAAAGAAGGAAGGGGATACAAATGTTGTTTTGTAAGAAAGGAAGGTTAATCCTCCTCGAAGAAATTATCAGCGTCATCAACAAGTCGCCTCAGTAACTCTAGTTGTTGGTGTAGCTCCAACTACCGTTGCTTATCAGAGACCATCCCATCAGGGGAATCAAGGGTATAATTAGAGAAGGGAGAGTTATGACCCTATCCCTATGAGCTATACAAAATTACTCTCGGCGTTATTCAAAAGAAGTTGGTTTAGACCAGACCACCTCCCGTTATACCATCACCATTGCCTTGGTATTACAAGAAAAATCAAACATGTGCTTTTCATCAGGGAGCACCAGGGCCCAATGTTGAGAACTGCTATCCTTTGAAAACTGAAGTACAAAAATTAGTGAGGTCTGGTATCTTATCCTTCAAAGATGTTGGCCCTAATGTGAAAGATAATCCTTTGCCAAAGCATGGAGGAGAAAATGTTGTGAACATGGTGACTGGTTGTCCAGGCGACTTCCAGATTTTTGATATTAAATTGGTTAGAGGAGATTTGGTAAAAATGCATGCAGACCTCTGTGAACTTAGCTATTATACGCATGACCATGCCGGTTATGCTATTTTCAGTACAAATATACAGGGTTGTGACAAGATAAAGGTTGATTTGCAGGAGATGATGGATGAGGGCCTCATCCATATAATCAGGCCTAGGTCAGAGTATGAAGAGGAAGTAAACATGGTTTCTGGATGTCCTAGAGAGTTCAGAATGATTGATGTGGAATATATGAATGAGGATCTTGTACAATTCCATGCTACTTTCTGCCACATGACTGATCAGGTAGAACATCAGTATGGATCTTGCCGAATTTGCTATAGGGACTCCCGAGGATGTTCAATTATAAGGAAAGGTATTCATTTTTTATTGGATAATGGAACTATAAAGGTTACAGGCTAAAGGGATGATTACCACGAGGTTGATGAGATTGAGGTTTGTTTGGCTGAAGAAGAGTCAGATGATGAGTATGCCTCTGTGGATGAGTTCTTCTCCTTAGATGAAGACATGTTTTCCAGAGATGACTCTGTAATGACTGAATGTGTTGAAGAGGGAGTAAATGTTATTGTGCCTTATTTTGGTGCACTCACCCATTTTGAAGTTGAATATCATGGCAAGCCAGCTATTACTCCATTGGTGATTAGTTTGCTGGATCTTGTCCCCTAAAAGTCAGACAAGGCTGTACCCTACAAATATAATGCTACAATTTTAGAGGATGGTGTTGAAGTTCTCATCCAGCCAATGCCTAAGTTGGAAATATTGCTGAGACTAGCAGAGTGACCTGCAGCGGTCGTGTATTTGCACCAGTTGTTCATGGAGATATTAGTACTGGAAACAAAGTTGTGGAAAGTGTTAAGGAAAGGAAGGCTACGGGTGAATCTAGTGGAGCTACGCTAGAAAAAGAGGTGGATGATATTTTAAAGATAATCAAGATGAGCGACTACAGAATTGTAGATCAGCTACTGCAGACTCCTTCAAAAATATCTATCTTGACTTTATTAATGAACTCCTCTGCTCACAGAGAATCTCTGATGAGGGTATTGGACCAAGATTTCATGGAAAGTGATATGCCTGTAGACCAATTCAGCAATGTGGTAGGGACCATTACATCATGTAACAACCTGAGTTTCTGCGACGATGAACTGCCCAATGAAGGAAGGAATCACAATCTGGCCCTCCACATATCTATGAACTACAAGAATGATTCATTATCCAATGTGCAGATTGATAATGGATCCGCATTGAACATTATACCAAGGAGCACAATTATGAAGTTGAAATATCAAGGAACGCCCATGCGCCCAAGTGGCATTATTGTGAAAGCGTTTGATGGATCAAGGAAATCTGTTATTGGTGAAGTGGACTTGCCTATTCATATAGGCCCACATTTGTTTCAGATTACTTTCCAAGTCATGGATATTATACCCGCTTACAGCTGTTTGTTGGGACGTTCGTGGATAGATGAGGCAGGGGCTGTCACTTCGACTTTACAACAGAAGTTGAAGTTTGTGCATGAAGGAAAAGTGGTAATTATAAATGGAGAATAGGCATTATTGATATCTCATTTGCCCTCTTTCAGCATTGTGGAGGCGGATGAAGCTGCTGCTCGAACCCAGTTCCAAGCTTTATCCATTGATAATATAAGAGTAAATGAGAATGTTATGGCTTCGTTTAAGGATGCTCAGTAGGTTATGCGTAATGGCCACAGTGAAGTATGGGGACAGATTTTTGATCCATCTGTAAACAAGAATAGAGTTGGCTTGGGAATATTTGTGAAGAATGATAAAGGTAAGAGCATGAAGCTGAAGTCAGCTGCAGGCAAGTATCAAGACAACTTTCTTAGCGGGGGTTATCTTCATCCAACTGTTTCTGAGATTAATACCATTGTGGAAGATGAAGCAGAGCCAGAAATGCCAAATTATGTGACACACAGAGTTAGGGTTCAGAACTGGATCACCATTATTGTTCCCTCTTGCATACATGTTTCGAAGTAATTTTTTTTTGTTAATCTTTTTGAAAAGCTTTCACTCTGCCCAAGGTGAAAGTATTAATATTGTATGGGCTTATCGGTTTTCTTTGATTTTTAAAATCAATAATAAAAGTTGTCTTTGTTTACCAAATTATGTCTTTATTTATTGCTTTTTCTTGGAAAATGGTAATCAGAAAAATCCTTTCAAAATAAATAATAACTGAAATTTAATATGCATGATCACTTGTTATATGTGTCAGTTTCTAAAAGCAATCATAAATTATATGTGCAGATTAATTAAAAAACCCGTTGAATACAATGACCCTACACCCTCTTCCAACTTTGAATGTTCTGTGTATGGGGCCGAAGAAGAAGACTATGATGACATTCCAGAAGAAGTCTCACGGTTGCATGAGTGCAAGGAGAATACCATTCAGCCACATAAAGAGCCATTGGAAGTAATCAATTTGGGTTCAGAAGAAGATCCGAAGGAAGTCATGATTGGAGCATTACTGCATCCTGATGTGAAGAGCATGTTAATTGAGATGTTGAAAGAGTATGTGGATACTTTTGCTTGGTCTTACTAAAATATTCCTGATTTAGATACATATATTATAGAGCACCATTTTCCGCTGAAGCCAGAGTGCCCGCCAATCAAACAGAAGTTGCGAAGAACTCACCCAGATATGGCAATAAAGATCAAAGAAGAAGTTCTAAAGCAGATTAATGCTGGTTTTCTTGTGAAATCAGTGTACCCCTCAGTGGATTGCCAATATTGTCCTAGTACCAAAGAAAGACGGAAACGTTTGCATGTGCGTAGATTACAGAGATCTAAATAAAGCTAGTCCAAAAGATTATTTTCCATTGCCACACATTGATATGTTAGTGGATAGCACAACAAAATTCAAAGTTTTCTCGTTCATGGACGGATTTTCCGGGTATAATCAAATAAGGATGGCTCCTGAGGACATGGAAAAAACAACGTTTATCACACCCTGGGGAACATTCTGTTACATAGTGATGCCCTTCGGGTTGAAGAGTGCTGGTGAACGTACCAGAGGGCTATGACAACCTTATTTAATGATCTGATTCACAAGGAAATTGAGGTATATGTTGATGATACGATTTCTAAATCCCAGACTGAAGAAGGGCATGTAGAAGATTTGTTGAAGTTGTTCCAGCATTTGAGGAAGTATTGTCTCCGCTTGAATCCAAATAAATCTACCTTAGATGTTCGGTCAGGGAAATTGTTAGGTTTCATTGTTAGCCATAGAGGGGTTGAAGTTGACCCTGATAAAGTCAAAGCAATTCAAGAAATGCCAGCGTCGAGACCTGAAAAGCAAGCTAGAGGGTTCCTCGGGCGTTTTAATTATATTTCCAGATTCATTTTCCACATGACTGCAATGTGTGAACCGATCTTTAAGTTGTTAAAGAAAGATCAAGGTTGTGTATGGACAGATGACTGCCAAAGGGAATTTTAAAGTATTAAAGAATATTTGCTTGAACCTCCTATCTTGTTCCCTCCTGTTGAAGGAAGACTGTTGATTATGTATCTGACAGTGTTAGATAATTCCATGGGCTATATTCTGGGACAATAAGATGAAACAGGGAATAAAGAGTACGCCATTTATCATCTTAGTAAAAAGTTTAATGATTGTGAGTCACAGTATTCCATGTTGGAAAAGACATGTTGTGCTTTGGCCTGGGCGGTAAAACGTTTGCGGTAGTATATGTTGAATCACACTACTTGGTTGATCTCCATAATGGATCCAATCAAGTACATTTTTGAAAAGCCTGCTCTTACTGGGAGAAATGCCCGCTGGCAGATGTTGTTATCTAGATATGACATCGAATACCACACCCAAAAAGTTATTAAAAGCAGCGCGTTGGTAGATTATCTTGCTCACCAACTAGTTGATGATTATCAGTCTGTGATGTATGATTTCCCCAATGAGGATCTGATGTTTCTGAAAGTGAAAGATTGTGATGAACCATTTCCCGAGGAAGGTCCTGATCCTGAATCTCACGGGAGCATGATATTTGATGGAGCTATGAATGCTTATGGTAAATGAATTGGTGTTGTGACTGTCACTCCACATGGATCACACATTCCTTTTACTGCAAGGTTGACATTTGATTGTACTAATAATATGGAAGAATATGAGGCTTGTATCATGGGTCTCGAGGAAGCTATTGATCTCAGAATTAAAATTCTAGATGTGTATGGTGATTCAGCTTTGGTAATAAATCATATTAAAGGAGAGTGGGATCCTCGTCACCCCAGCTTGATCCCTTACAAAGATTATGCTAGAAGATTGTTACCCTTCTTTAACAAAGTTGAATTCCATCACATCCCCAAAGACAAAAATCAAATGGCAGATGCTCTGGAAACTCTGGCTTCTATATATCAAGTGAATACTTTGAATGATATACCTCAAATTATAGTTCAGCGACTGGATAGGCCCGCTCATGTGTTTACAACAGAAGAGGTAGTAGATGAGAAACCTTGGTATTACGATATCAAGCATTTCATCCAGACTCAGGAATACCCGATTGGTGCTTCAAATAAAGATAAAAAGACATTGAAAAGATTGACTGGCAGCTTCTTCCTCAGTGAAAATGTGTTGTACAGAGAAATTATGACATGGTCTTGTTTAGATGCGTGGATAGACACGAAGAAAACATGTTATTGCATGAGATTCATGAAGGTTCATTTGGCACTCATGCCAATGGACATTCGATGGCTAAACAAATGCTAAGGGCAGGTGACTATTGGCTGACAATGGAATCTGACTGTTACAGATTTGCAAAGAAGTGCCATAAATTCCAGATTTATGCGGACAAAATTCACGTGCCTCTAACACTTCTCAATGTTATTTCTTCCCCGTGGCCTTTCTCTATATGGGGTATTGACATGATTGGAATGATAGAACCCAAAGCTTCGAATGGACACCGTTTTATCTTGGTAGCAATTGATTACTTCACCAAATGGGTGGAAGCTACTTCATATGCTAATGTTACTAAGCAGGTGGTAGTGCGCTTCATTAAGAATAATCTTATATGTCGGTATGGTGTGCCGAGCAGAATCATCACAGACAATGGCTCGAATCTGAACAACAAGATGATGACAGAACTTTGTGAAGAATTCAAGATTGTCCATCACAATTCATCTCCGTACAGGCGGAAGATGAATGGGGTTGTTGAAGCTGCTAATAAGAATATCAAGAAGATCATCCAGAAGATGGTTGTTACTTATAAAGATTGGCATGAAATGCTCCCTTTTGCTTTACATGGATATCGGACATCTGTCCGCACTTCAATAGGAGCAACCCCGTTCTCCCTTGTGTATGGAATGAAAGCGGTGCTCCCAATCGAGTTTGAGATTCCCTCTTTGCGTAGGATAATGGAAACCGAGTTGTCAGAGGCTGAATTGGTCCAAAACAGGTTTGACCAATTGAATTTGATCGAAGAGAAGAAAATGACAACTTTGTGTCATGGGCAGTTATATCAGAAGAGAATGAAGAAAGCTTTTGATAAGAAGGTCAGGAAGATCATGTCTTTTAACACTGATTATAGGGGGAAGTGGACTCCCAATTTTGAAGGCCCATATGTTGTCAAAAAAGCCTTCTCTGGCGGTGCATTAATTATTGAAACTATGGAGTGCGAGGAGTTCCCATGTCCCATGAATGCTGATGGAGTCAAGAAATAATTCGCCTGAAGAAATAAAAGAACAGCTCACTAAGTTGAAAACCCGAAAGGGCGGCTTAGGCTAAAAGGAGCGTCTCGATAGGCCTAAAACCTGAAAGGGCGGTCTAGGCAAAAATTAGAGACATAAACAGAATAAAATTTCTGGCTAAGTTGAAAACCCGCAAGGGCATCTTAGGCAAAAGTTAGGGACTTTCTTGGCAAATAACTACATCAGACAAGACTTGATCACTGAAGGAACAATCTTCTTGGATCCTCACCATACTTCAACGGAAGTTGCTGCTCAGAATTTCAAAGTTGTTAGAGGGAATAGTGATCATTGTATCTCAATGTATCTTTTCCATTATATATTACCATTTTCCGAACTTTGTAATCATTCGTGGAGTCTCGCCATTCGCAAACTACCATTCTATCAATAAAATTTGAGCTTTTACCCAATTTTTTGTATTTCTTATTTTTATTCAGCTTACAAAGGCTCTATTTATTATTGATAATAATTTTCAAAGCAAAAAGATTAAATAACAAAAGTATTTTTCAAAAAGAATTTACAACTTACTTTTACTTTAGATTTTGTGATTCAAGAGGAAAACAAAAGTTGTGATCCCAGGAATGGATGAACTCCAATAATTTTGGGAAGTTTTGTTTCCCCCGGGAAGGTTTTCTCAGATCGTTTTCGTCGGTATACATGTGATTTTTGTATATTGAAGACGATACCAATTGGCATAAGGTGCAATATTGGGTTTGTGATCCCAGTGTCCCCAGTCAAGTCTTGGTTCATTTTTATTTTATTTTTGGGTTTGCATGGCCTGAGTCCTCTATCCCAGATTCCCCAGCAAAGTCTTCCTTCATATGATGAAAGGTATTTTTCCCTTGGTGTGCTGAGATGGAACTATTTGCAAAACGTCACTCTTTCTGTAGTATTGGCATTATTGTTGGTATTTATTTCCAGGAAACTAGACCATGTCAATATATTTTATAAGAAGTGTTAAGAAAGTTGTCAACCCTTTGGATTTTCACCCTCCAAATGTTGGGTTTGATTTAAAATCCCTGTGAGTTTGACCTTTTTCTATAATGTTAACTTCTTGATTCCCCAGGAAGGCTATCCCACGTCATCCTTTGTTGGAATAAGTTTGTATGATATGAAGACTCAATCCAAGATTCCCCAGTGAAGGCTTCGTTATTTGATAAAAGTCTTTTCTCCTCGTGCATGCTGAGATTTGACTCATTTATGAAGCATCTCCCTTTTTGCAGTACTTGCATTTTGTTTGATTTCCTGATAATCAGGCAAGGGCAATGTTTTATTTAAGAAGTGTTGAGGCATTTGTCAGTTTTTTGGGTTTTTACCCGCCAAGTGCTGGATTTGATTTAAAATCCCCATAAGATTGATTTCTTGCTGTAATGTTTGACTTCTTAACTCCCCAAGTTGTTATCCCCATGAGGTTTCATACTTTTTCCCCATAGAAGTTGGTGCAATACTTACTCTCAATATTGAAGAACGTATATTGGTTTCCCCTCTTCTATATGGTGTTGGCATCCCCAATAAAGTCAGCATAAGGTCCCCAGTTGATGTATCGATGATGAGGCGTTATCTCCTCTAGTGAAGTTTATATGATGTTCCCCCAATAAAGTCAACTTGAAATCCTCAATTGATGTTTTGCCGATATGGTTTCCATCTGCCTTATTTGAAATCAGTATTGCAATCCCCAGTTGAAGTGCGGACTATGAAAACATTTGTTTCCCCATTGAAGTCTGAGTGCTATTCCCCGGTGAAGCCTGGAGAAGGATGTTATGTCCGTGTATCTGCACTATTTTGTCGCTATGATTTGTTTACTTCCGGATTATGTTCCTTCCCAATGAAGTTAAGCCGCGAAACAGGATTCTGTTTCCTCTTTTGGTGCTTATTTTTTATGGAATGTTCATTTTGGATGTGATTTAGCCGAGTGTTGATTATGCCCGAGTTGGTTTTTCCTGGTTACTCCTAGTGTTATATGTCTGTTATGTCAGCATATACATGATAACACTCATACATTCATACATCATGCATAGTTAAATTTAGCAAATCATTGCTCATTCACATTCATTAATATTTTGTTGACATATTACCCTGTTTTGTAGAGTTGTGTTATCCTCTCTCCAATAGAGTGTCGGCCTTAAGCAGAAAGTGTATATTATTTCAATTTCCCCACTGAATTATCCCTCGTGGAAGATTTTTGCTTTATCCCTCCTGTACAGCTCTTTTTCTGGATAAATTAGGTTTCCATCTTGAGTTTATTTCTCAAAGGATGTATTTTGGTTGACTGTTTCACTCCAGTTTATTTCTGCTTTGAATCTTTGTTTCCCAACAATATTATTACTTTGGATTTCTGCAAGCTTCGAGCATTGGTTTGAGAATGTGCATTTATTTTGGCACAAGAAAACTTTTATATCCTCTGCAGGAATATGTTGGCATTTCCCCAGGACGCTGTATTGCTTTACCCAGGAAGTCATATTTCTTTCTCCAGGAAGCCATATTGCTTTCCCCAGAAAGTCAGTTTTACAATCCTTCCTATAACAGCAAGTGGTAGTCTCTTTATTTGAGACAACTTATATATTACCCTTTCCAGACAGAATGCCTTGGTTAAAGAATAAGTTGAGACCCGTTCTAGGTGAAACGCCAGAATTTTGGAGAAACTTCTTATTCTTTTTGCTACCTTCAGTGAACGTTGGTAGTTCACCATCAGTGAACATCGGCGCTATGGTATTTCTTTTATCTCTTTTGTACCCCAATTTTTGCCCCGAAGATTCCTTCATCATACCATGTTGATTCAATCACAATAATATCACATTAGGTCTCTTGGTTCTTCTCCCTATCTTTAGTTTTGCTCTTTGAGGAATCACCAAGCACCTTGACTTGTTTTCTTTTATGATCATTGATATTTTGACTTGATTTTATTTCTAATTAATAAAATGCAATGTTGGATGGTCTTACTTGTTAGTAATGTAGGTAAAGGCAACGTGGCTTAGCAATTTGATCCATAGGTTCATGGTTTATTTCCATGCCCTAGTCAATAAAGCTTGAGAACTACAAACCTCGCCATTGAAGTTGTTTTGGAAAAAGTGGTATGGCAAGGTTTATTTTGGGTTCATCACATTTCAAAGTTATCAAATTGATTCAAATGTACAAGGGGTTGATGGTAGAAGTTGTCATGATTGGACAAGGTCTTGCTCCCATTGATCATAAGTGCATATTTCTCTAAATTCTCAAGATATGGAAGTGGTTTTGATGGCTATAAGTTCTCATTATCATCCTCAATAACTTCTATTTAAAAAGTAAGAGTGTTGCTACAAGAAGGTTGTTCAAAATTGTCAAAGTTCCTCAAAGCTTTTTCTTGGTCTATGAGCTAGGGTTTTGAACTTCAAAGAAGTATATCTTGCTCATATTTTGGTATTTTTGAGTGATTCCAAAAACATCCTTCTCTTTAAAGGGTTATTAACAAATCACTTCAAAAGTTGCAAGGAGTTTTCATGTGGAAGAAACTTGATGATGAATAAAGATTACAAGTCCTCCAGATGAACCCCTAATTTCCCATGTGTGACTTCAAATGATCCTAACTTGGTATATTTTTATCCCCTTGAGCCCACTCTTTTTCCATAATGATCTTGAGGATCTGAAATTTATTCCTTCTTTTATGTGCAAAGTTAGAAAATGGATGGAAGATGCCCTAAGGATGCAAACGTTTATAGGTCATTCTATGATTTTTTTCCAACTTCAACAATTCATAACTCTCTCAATTTTTGGATATTTTGAATGGTTCAAGTTTCAAAATGTTATTCAAGAGGTCTATTTCATGCCATCTTTTTTGGTTAAGAGAAAATTCCAAGTGGAAGGCCATGTTTGTATTCAAGACATTATAGGTCACTTTTGAAGAAAAATTTGAAATATTTCTAAGTATGGAAAGTCAACATTTCCCCCTAACTTTGACTCAATGCAACTTTCAGCTCAAGCATCCATTTAACTTCATTATTTTTCCATTGCAAAGCTTGTAACCTCATCTTTAGAAAGCATCAAGAATCATGCCCTAAGGCTCCTTGAGTTGAAAATGACATTATTTTGAAATTGGTAACTTGGAGCTGAATTTCCCTGCAAGTCAGAATTTTGAAATCCATAATGTGGCCTCTAATCACAAGATTTATGCGTGTTTTTTATTTAAACTGGTTTAACAAACTTTCCAGGAGTGTTTAGCACCTCAAAACACAAAGATTGGATGAGTTTTAGTGAAAATAAGATCACACTTCACTCGTGCATCAGGTTTGCAAGAATTCCCTCCAAAATACATTATTCACTCTGCCTTTTGATTCCATTTGCTTCTCCTATAAATACATGAACTATCACATTCATTTTCTCAAGCTTGGATAGCCAGAATCACACTGCCAAACTTGCTCCATAACTCAATTTTCTGTAACTTCGTAATCAGTGTTCAAGCCTTTTTTAATCCAATTTTTCTATCAATTAACCTTCCTTGATCTTCCCTGAAGCTAACCTTAGAATTACCTCCAAGAATCGTGCCCTATATTACTCCATAGAAGTCCAGTTTCAGAGCTCTGTAACTCAACTTCAATAGGTAGATTTCTCCATCAATTCTTCAAAACTTTGATATCATTGTGATGCTCTCATTGCCATGGTTCTAGTCGCAACACTTGCTTTTATCTGGAAACACATTTTGACCATGAAATTTCAAATCCCATTTCAAAACATTCCTTTTAAATTCCTTGAGCTACAGTTTATATAAATTTGTCGCGTAGGTGCGGTTGTCTTTGTCTTGAAGAGACGAAGCGAATGGCATAGGTCTGAGCTTCTAATTTTACAGTTTGAGAGACCTGCAATTCATGTTGGCTGGAGGTTGAAGATGACCAACGTGTCATCTTCCAACCAATGAAGGCACGCCACTTGTTTTTTTGAATTTTTGATTTAATAAGTGATCTAGTGTTTTATTCACTAATGACCATGATATGCACAACGCGCCAGATCCCTTGGATTTGTTTACTAACGCGTTTTGACTCTCATCCATTGGTCCACATCTTTTTAGTTTTTATTTTATTTTCTGTTTTTTATATTTAATTGTTTTAAATTTCAAAAAATCATAGAAAATTCATTTTTAGTCCAAAAAATCTATAAAAATTATGAAAAATATTTTTGATAATTCTCTTTCTGATTTTTATTTTTTCACAATTTTATTTTGTGTTTTGATATTTTTTTATAAATTTTCACTTTATTTGATTTTTTTTAAATGTTTAAAAATACTTTTATACATTTTTAAATTCTGAAAAATTATGGAATGATCCAATGATATTGTGACAAATATTGGTGACCTCATTTTTTTTTATTTCTAACTTTGTTATTTTTTATCATTTTTGGTTTATTCTACTCATTTCTTTTAATTTTAAAAATAGTTTCCGACTTTAAAAAATTACCAAAAATTTTATAAAAATATTTGAGTCTTTTTCTTATTTTTCTATGGTCTTAATATTTATTTCTTGATTAATTTGAACATAGTTGATTTTTTTCTCTTTTATTTCTATTTTAAAACATTTTAAAACATTTTTTAATCTATACATTAAATGCAATATTATTTTGTAATTATTTTATGGCTAATCTTGGGTTGAATTTTTGATTGTGAACTTTGTTAACATCATTGGATCCATGGTGTTGAGTCTAACTCCATAAAAATGGATGAATGATTTTAATAATAGTTTAATTAAAATTTAATTCAAATGTGGTTTATATTCTTTCTCACCCCTCTTCATCTCAACCCTTTCTTATTACACTAAGTGTTATTGGAGCATGATTTCTATATCATGTCTCAAAACAAATGGTGCATAGATTGCTATTGACCGGCCTCAAAATAGGTGCGACCTTTATATAAGTCCACTTACGATTGCTTAACATAGCGCTAAATTTTTTCCCGATTCGAATAAATGATCATTCGTGGCCCAAACTTATGTTTGCAAGCCCAAGTATGTTAATTTGATCTCTTTGATCCAATAACTTTGAGATTCATAATTTTGGAGGCTTTGGTTCTACCAATCCTCTAATGGATCTACAACACTTTTGGTCAACACGGATCACTTAAACATCGTTGATCATTGAATGGTACTTGTGAGGATTCCAAATGGATGATACACTTGACAAAAAGAAAATGCAACTTGTTGTGTGGAGGCTTTGGTTCTACCAATTCTCTAATGAGTACCATATACAAGTTTCAAGATGGTCATCCAACTAACCACTAATTATTAATTTGTTTCACTTTATGCTTTTATTTTTTTTATGCTTTATGTACCATTTACTTTAAGCATTACATTTCATGTTATTTGTATTTTGCTCACTTGAGCATTTATATCCTTGTTATCTTTGTTTTGCTCACTTGAGCCTTACTTTTATTTTTCAAGACACCTAATAATCAACATGAACCCTAAAAAAGGCTTTAATGATACTTGGACTATTTGGTTACTATCCTTGGCATTATGGAGCATTGGACTTCTTAGACTTAGGATTAGAGACCTTGGCCTATGTTGGAGAACTTGTGACCTTAATTGGTATTTTGTCTAGATTTCTTGAGGTTTACCTCAAGATATTGGGTTTTTTGTTTAATTTGTGTGCAGGTTATTGTGATTATATTCTTTGTTTGTAATATGGAATTCATCCATATATGGCCGTTACTCTGCCCAATTTTTTTGAAGACTTAATACACTTGAAGTTTAGTTATCAAGAGGTATAGTATCTTTGCTTGTTTGGTTTCAATCCAAGGAATGAGAATTATATCTTGACTTATAATGTCAAATATTGGCTTCTTGTTGGTTAGATGGTTCTTATCCCTAGCTTTTACCTTATGCTTTAGGATAGTCTCTTCTTCTCCTCCCATCTTCTTTAATTTCAAAAATCTTCTACCTCCTTTTGAAACTCTTCTGATTTTTAAACTTAAACCACTTTCATAATAAACTTGGACTCATGTCCATGCATTTTCAAAATATTTTCATAAATAAACTTCAACCAACTTAATAATACCTTGATATTTTTTGTGAGAAGACTAAAAGTCAATCAATCTCATTTCAAACCATTTTGCCACTTTGGCTTTTTACTTTAAAATTTTTCTCAAAAGATTGGACTCTTGTCAATCCTTGTAGTGATGCAAACAATTATACTTCTACAATGTATAGTGAAGTGAGATATTTTCCACTTGGTTGTTGAGTGAGGCATTGTTGATTTTAAAATCCAAGCCATATCCTCCACTTTGAGATGATGCAAATTATCTTTTCTCATAATTGTGGGTAGTAAGTATGTTTTCCACACGGACAATGACAACGATGTCTTATCTCATAAAATTAACCAACACACTTGTGTTTTAAATTTTTTAAAAAGAGGGACTACGTGTACCCTGATCCCCTATTGCATGAAAGGTGGTACGTAGGCATTAAAGGTTCTCAACCGCAGCGGGTGCAAAAATCATAAAAATATATTTCCTTTCTCACCTCCACCATCTATTTTTCATACAACATTTTATAGCCAAAATATGCAGATTTTCCAAAGAGGTTCCTGTGGAGTACCATAGATGTTTAGGGTGCTAATATCTTCCCTTTGCATAACTAACCCCCTTACTTAGAATATTTCCCCCTCTTTTCGGTTACTCTCTATTTTCCCATTCCTTTGGAAACAATAAAGCGTGGTGGTGATTTTTATTTTGATTTGTATAAGTCTAGTCAATCCAATGGCTTAGTCTTAAACATTTCTACTGTTACCGAGAAAATAGCGACTTCATTGGGGACAAATTGACCTCTTGCTGGTCCATCCCTAAGTGGGTTAAACCTATCTTTGTTTATATTTGTATATGTGCTATTGTTTGTTATATATTATATGTTGTATATCTGTTTTTTTTTGTTTGGATTTTCCTGGTTTTCAGGGTGCTTGGTGATTACTTATAAGTCCTATACCCGGATTTGGGAAAACTTTAAGATAGGACTGACGGTATAGTCATGTTAACTTTGAGGGAGTAATCCCAAAAAAGGAGGTATGAGATCCCCCACTCAGTGGAGGCCCCTTTGACTGTAGTGTCGTTTACCGAGTAATCGGGAAGATGTACTGCTTTCGACTTTGAAGTCTACCGATGTTGAGGACCGTAGAATACCTAACTCATCTTGGCCTTTTAGGTGTAGTGCGAAAGCTATGAAGGAGTAATCCGGAAATAGTTGTCACGCGATACTACGCTCGAATGAGTTTTTCTTGAGAATATTACTAATTACCGAGTCAATTGGGAAGTTGGTAATATCCGAAGGGAGGATGTAGACTCTGGGAACCTCTCGAACCTTGTTCGACAGATGTTAACTTTTAAACCATACCATATGTATAGTACCTTCGACCTCATGCTCGTGACGTTGAACTTATGAACCTTATATGTGTGATCTTGTGTGTGATTGTTGCATCATGCATCCATGCACTCATAAGTATCTTTTGAAGAAATTTTATTCCAAGGGACTTAAAAGTTGACCATTTGTGAATATCTCAGGTACTTTTTGACCATGGATTCTGGAAAAAGAAAGACCGGAAAATACAGTTTCAAGGATCCCAAGATAGATGAGTTGATCAGTCTAATTCTCGAGATTGAGTGTTTTGCAGATTTTTGGAAGAAGTATGGATCCATCATTCCTCTCATGAAGCTTAGGATGAAGGAGGGTATTCTCTCGACCTTGGTCCAATTCTATGATCCAATGTATCATTGCTTTACTTTCCCTGACTATCAGTTGATGCCTACACTAGAGGAGTATTCTTATCTATTTGATTTACCTATTACTGATCGTGTTCCTTTCACCGGTTTGGAGGGTGAGCCAAAATCACATGAGATTGCTGCTTTGATCCATCTAGGGAAGTCTGAGGTTGAAGCCTATATGACTAATAAAGGAGGGATTAGAGGATTACTAGCTCAGTTCTTATTCGAGAAAGCTCGTTACTTTGCCAGGATGAAGAGTACAATCACTTTTGAGGCCATCTTTGGTTTAGTTGCTTACGGGTTGTTCTTATTTCCTAATGTGGACAAGTTTGTTGACGTTAATGCTATCCAGATCTTCATGATTGGAAACCCAGTTCCTACATTGTTGGGAGATGCTTATTTCTCTATTCATCTTTGGAATTCTTATCATGGGGGGATGATTATCTGTTGTACGCCTCTATTGTACATGTGGTTTATCTCTCGCATGCCTCAGTCTGATGCTTTTTGGGATATCAGGAAGGAACCCCGTTGGGCTCCTAAGATCATGGAACTTACTCACTCGGATATTGATTGGTATCATCGAGCTTACCAGGATGTAGAGATTGTTGACAGTTGTGGTAGTTTCCCCAATGTACCTCTTCTTGGTACAAAGGGAGGAATTAATTATAACCCTATTCTTGCACGATGACAGCTTGGTTATCCGATGAGGGATAAACCAAATAGTATTCATTTGAGAAGTTTCTTTATGAAGGAGGGATAATACCATAAGGAAGCTAGGGAGCATATTGCGAAGGCCTGACGTCACATTCATAAGAAGAGTAGGAAAGATTTGGGACCAAGAGGGGTTGTTTCTTTGGAAACTTATCTTCAGTGGGTCCAAACGAGAGCTATTCAGTTGAAGATGTCGTATTCTCGGGAAACACCTATGCCTGATATGTTTGCAAAGACCACTCCTCCATTATTGGATGATATAGAAGAGCTACTGCTTTCTTTGGTCAGGATGCAGCAGGAAAAGGATGCTTGGAAGAATAAGTTCCAGGATTTAGAGATTTCCTATAGAGCAGATTTGAAGGAGAAAGACGACTTGGTTGAGATTCATGAGAGTCGGGCTGTAGAGATGATGGAGAGGCAAGGGGATTTATTTTCTCCTAAGCCTCACTCGGATGCTAGTTGCTCACTTCCTGATTCAGGTGATTGGAAGGAGGTTGCCACCAGATATGCGGAAGATAACCAAAGGTTGAAGACTCAGATTTCCAGACTTTACAGGGAAGCGCCAGCGTATAGAGTGATCTCCATCAGCTTTACTTCTTAGGGTTTTAGAATTTACTTTAATCTTGTACTTAGGATCATTGAAACTTGTAATCCATTTTGAAGTTATTATAATAAATTTTTTCAGTATCTCAAATGTGTTAATATTTTGGTGTTTGCAATGTGTCTATAAATCTTTAAGTCCCTTGAAATATTAAAAATAAATCATGTGCATTGCACATCATGCATCATATTGCACACATTTCTTGCATTTTTTATGCATATCCAAGTGTCTTACCAAGATTCTTTACTTCGTTCAGCAAGCTGTCTCACCACTACAACACTCGAGCCAATTTCAGAAGGAAGATGGACAACTTAGAACAAGAGAACCACGATCTACGCGAGGAGGTTTCTGCTTTGAAGGCCGGCATGGCCAATCTTACTGCTCTGATGGGATCTCTGGTGGCTGCTCAGAATCAGCCACCGAGTGTTCAGCCTCAACCGACAAGGGTTACTACTGATGCTTCGATTGTTCCTGTGTTTGTTACTCTAGTTGTTATTCCAGAGAACTTTGCGCCTGAAAGTTTCAATCTTGGTCCTCAAGATACTCCAGTTGTTCAGCCTACTGTTACTCCCGCACCTCCTGTGGTGCATGTTTCTCCTGCTGCACCTCCTTCGGTGAATATGGTTCCATTTGTTAATGATGATATGTGTCGTCCTTTTCCTCCACCAAGTGAAGACTTGGGTCTTTATGACAGAATGGATGATTTTCAAGAACAGTTTGCCAAGATGCAGAGGGAGATGAAGGCCCTCAGGGGAAAGGAATTATTTAGGCAGAATGTGAATGAATTATGCTTGGTCCCGAATGTTAAGATACCTGCAAAGTTTAAGGTCCTGGAGTTTGAAAAGTACAAGGGAAACACTTGCCCTCGTGCTCATCTGGTGATGTATGTAAGAAGAATGTCTACCCATACTGATGATCAGCGTCTGCTGATTCACTTTTTTCGGGATAGTTTGACGGGTGCTGCGCTGAAGTGGTATATGAGTTAAGACATCATCAACATCTATACTTTCAATGACTTGGGAGAAGCATTTATCAGACAATACAAATACAACATGGACATGGCGCCTGATCGTGATCAACTCAGGGCCATGGTCCAGAAAGACAGGGAATAATTCAAAGAATATGCACAGAGATGGCGTGAGGTAGCCGCCCAAGTGATTCCTCCCATAGAAGAGAAGGAGATGACTAAGATTTTATGGAAGACTTTGGGTGCTTTCTACTATGAGAGGATGGTAGCGAGTGCGCCAAGTGACTTTACTAAAATGGTAGGCATGGGTATCCGGTTAGAAGAGGTTGTAAGAGATGGTTGTTTAATGAAGAGTGAAGGTTCTGGAAATACGAAGAAGCCATCCTATGTGTTTACCAAAAAGAAGTAAGGATATACAAATTCTACTATGCAATATAGGAGAGTTAATCCTCCTAGAAGAAGTTATCAGTGTCATCAGCAAGTTGCCTCAGTTACTCCAGTTGTTGGTGTGGCTCCAACCACCGTTGCTTATCAGAGACCATCCCAGCAGAGGAATCAATGGTCTAATCAGATAAGAGAGAGTTATGACCCTATTCCTATGAGTTATACAGAGTTACTACCGACATTAATTCAGAAGAAGTTGGTTTAGACCCGACCACCTCCCGCTGTACCATCACCATTGCCTTGGTATTACAAGGCGTACCAAACATGTGCTTTTCATCAGGGAGCACCAGGGAATAATGTTGAGAACTGCTATCCTTTGAAGACCGAGGTTCATAAATTGGTGAATTCTGGTATTCTATCTTTCAAAGATGTGGGCCCTAATGTGAAAGACAATCCTCTACCCAAGCATGGAGGAGAAAATGATGTGAACATGGTGGCCGGTTGTCCAAGCGACTTCCAGATTTTTGATATTAATTTGGTTAGAGGAGATTTGGTGAAAATGCATGCAGACCTCTGAATTTATCTACTATACACATGACTATGCCGGTTGTGCTATTTGCAGTACAGACATACAGGGTTGCGACAAGATAAAGGCTGATTTGCAGGAGATGATGGACGAGGGCCTCATCCACATAATCAGGCCTAGGGAAGAGTATGAAGAGGAAGTGAACATGGTTTCTGGATGTCCTGGAGAGTTTAGAATTTTTGATATGGAGTATATGAATGATAACCTTGTGCAATTGCATGCTACTTTCTGCCGCATGGTTGGTCAGGTGGAACATCAGTATGGATCTTGCTGAGTTTGCTGCCAGGACACCCGAGGATGTTCGATTGTGAGGAAAGGTGTTCAGTTGTTGTTTGATAAAGGAACCATCAAGGTTACAGGTCAAATGGATGATTACCATGAAGTTGATATGATTGAGGTTTGTTTGGCTGAAGAAGAGTCGGATGATGAGTATGCCTCTGTAGATGAGAATTTCTCCTCAGATGAGGATTTGTTTTCCAGAGATGACTCAGTAATGATTGATTACGTTGAAGAAGGGGTAAACTTTATTGTACCTTGTTTTGGCGCACCTTCCCATTTTTAAGTTGAGTATCATAGCAAGCCAGCTATTACTCCATTTGTGATTAGTTTTCCATGTCCTGTCCCCTACAAGTCAGATAAGGCGGTACCCTACAAATATAATGCTACAATTTTGGAGGATAGCGTGGAAGTTCCCATTCAGCCAATGTCTGATGTTGGAAATATTGCTGAGACTAGCAGAGTGACCCACACCAGTCGTGTATTTGCACCAGTTGTTCGAGGAGATGTTAGTATAGGAAAGAAAATTGTTGAAAATGTTGAACCCAAGAAGGCAGTGGGTGAATCTAGTGGAGCTACACTAGAAAAAGAGGTGGTTAATATTTTGAAGATAATCAAGATGAGCGACTACAAAATTGTAGATCAGCTATTGTAGACTCCTTTAAAAATATCTATCTTGGCTTTATTGATGAATTCCTCTGCCCACAGAGAATCTTTAATGAGGGTATTGGACCATGCTTTCATGGAGAGTGACATGCCTGTAGACCAATTCAGCAGCGTAGTGGGTAACATTACGTCATGTAATAACATGATTTTCTGCGATGATGAATTGCCAGACGAAGGAAGGAATCATAACTTGGCCCTCCACATCTCTATGAACTGCAAGAATGATTCACTATCCAATATGCTGATTGATAATGGATCCGCTTTTAATGTTATACCAAGGAGTACACTTATGAAGTTGAAATTTCAAGGAACGCCCATGCACCCAAGTGGCATTATTGTGAAATAGTTTGAAGGATCAAGGAAACTTGTTATTGGTAAAGTGGACTTACCTATTCATATAGGCCTACATTTGTTTCAGATTACTTTCCAGGTCATGGATATTGTACCCTCTTATAACTACTTGTTGGGATGGTCGTGGATACATGAGGCAGGGGCTGTCACTTCGACTTTACACCAAAAGTTGAAGTTTGTACATGAAGGAAAAGTGGTGATTATAAATGGACAACATGCACTATTGATATCTCATTTGTCCTCTTTCAGCATTGTGGAGGCGGATGAAGCTGCTGTTGGAACCCAATTCCAAGCTTTATCCATTGACAACATAAGGGGAAATGAGAACTCTATGGTTTCACTTAAGGATGTGAAGTAGGTTGTGCGTAATGGTCATAGTGAAGTATGGGGACAGATTGTGGATCCACCTTTAAACAAGAACAGAGCTGGCTTGGGGTTCTCTTTGAAGAATGATAAAGGTAAGAGCATGAAGCTGAAGTCTTCTGTTGGCAAGTATCAAGACATCTTCCGTAGTGGGGGTTATCTTCATCAAACTGTCTCCGGGATTAATTCCATTGTAGAAGATGAAGCAGAGCCATAAATGCCGAATCATGTGACGCACAGAGTTCGGTTTTAGAACTGGATCACCGTTGATGTTCCCTCTTGCATACATGTTTCAAAGTAATTTGTTTCGTTAATCTTTTTGAAAATCTTTCACTCTGCCCAAGGTGAAAGTATTAATATTGTACGGGCTTATCTGTTTGCTGTGACTTTTAAAATCAATAATAAAGTTGTCTTTGTTTCCCCAAATTGTGTTTTTATTTTTTTGCTTTTTTCTTGGAAAATGGTAATCAGAAAAAACCTTTCAAAATAAATAATAACTGAAATTCAATCTTCATGATCACTTGTTATATGTGTCAGTTTCTAAAAACAATCATAAATCATATGTGCAGATTAATTGAAAAACACATCGAATACAATGACCCTGCACTCTCTCCCAACATTGAATGTCCTGTGTATAGGGCCGAAGAAGAAGACTATGATGATATTCCAGAAGAGGTCTTACGTTTTCTTGAGCGTGAGGAGAATGCCATTCAACCATATAAAGAGCCATTGGAAGTAATCAATTTGGGTTCAAAAGAAGATCCGAAGGAAGTCATGATTAGAGTGTTATTGCATCCTGATGTGAAGAGTAGGTTGATCGAGTTGTTGAAAGAGTATGTGGACATTTTTGCTTGGTTTTACCAAGATATGCCTGGTCTAGATACAGATATTGTAGAGCACCGTTTACCGTTGAAGCCAGAGTGTCCGCCAATCAAATAGAAGATGCGAAGAACTCGCCTAGATATGGCAGCGAAGATCAAATAGGAAGTTTTAAAGCAGATTAATGCTAGTTTTCTTGTGACATCAGTGTACTCTCAATGGATTTCCAATATTTTCCCAGTATCAAAGAAAGACGAAAAAGTTCGCATGTGCATAGATTACAAAGATCTAAATAAAGCTAGCCCAAAAGATGATTTTCCATTGCCACACATTGATATGTTAGTGGATAGCACAGCAAAATTTAAAGTTTTCTCGTTCATGGACGGATTTTCCGGGTATAATCAAATAAGAATGGCTCCTGAGGACATGGAAAAAACAATGTTTATCACACCCTGGGGAACATTCTGTTACACAATGATGCCCTTCGGGTTGAAGAACGCTGCTGCAACGTACCAGGGGACTATGACAACCCTATTCCATGATCTGATGCACAAGGAAATCGAGGTATATGTTGATGATATGATTGCTAAATCCCAGACTGAAGAAGGGCATGTAGAAGATTTGTTGAAGTTGTTTCAGCGTTTGAAGAAGTATCGTCTCCGCTTGAATCCAAATAAATATACCTTCGGTGTTCGGTCAGGGAAATTGTTAGGTTTCATTGTTAGCCAGAAAGGGATTGAAGTTTACCCTGATAAAGTCAAAGGAATTCAAGAAATTTCAGCACTGAGAACTGAAAAGCAAGTCAGAGGGTTCCTCGGGCATTTGAATTATATTTTCAGATTCATTTCTCATATGACTGCAACGTGTGAACCGATCTTCAAGTTGTTAAAGAAAGATCAAGGTTGCATGTGGACAGATGACTTCCAAAGGGAATTTGAAAGTATTAAATAATATTTTTTGAACCTCATATCTTGCTCCCTCCTGTTGAAGGAAGACCATTGATTATGTATCTGACAGTGTTAGATAATTCCATGGGCTGTATTCTGGGACAACAAGATGAAACAGGGAAGAAAGGGTATGCCATTTATTATCTCAGTAAATTTTTTACTTATTGTGAGTCAAGGTATTCCATATTTGGAAAATACATGTTCTCTGGCCTGGGCGAATAAACGTTTGCGGCAGTATATGTTGAATCACATTACTTGGTTGATCTCCAAAATGGATCCAATCAAGTACATTTTTTAAAATCCTGCTCTTACTGGGAGAATTGCCTGCTGGAAGACGCTGTTATCTGAATATGACATCGAATACCGCACTCAAAAAGCTATTAAAAGCAGCGTGTTGGCAGATTATCTTGCTCACCAACCAGTTGATGATTATCAGTATGTGAAGTATGATTTCCCCGATGAGGATGTGATGTTTCTAAAAGTGAAAGATTATGAAGAACCATTGCATGAGGAAGGTCCTGATCCTGAATCTCGTTGGTGTATGATATTTGATGGAGCTGTGAATGCTTATGGTAAAGGAATTTGTGCTGTGATTGTCACTCCACATGGATCGCACATTCCTTTCACTGCAAGGTTGACATTTGATTGTACTAATAATATGGCATAATATGAGGCTTGCATAATGGGTCTCGAGGAAGCTATTGATCTCAGAATTAAAATTCTAGATGTGTATGGCGGTTCAGCTTTGGTAATAAATCATATTAAAGGAGAGTGGGATACTCGTCACCCTGGCTTGATCCCTTACAAAGGTTATGCTAGAAGATTGTTACCCTTCTTTAATAAAGTTGAATTCCATCACATTCCTAGAGATGAAAATCAAATGGTGGATTCTCTGTAAAATTTGGCTTCTATGTATCAAGTAAATACTTGGAATGATATACCTCGAATTATAGTTCGACATCTGGATAGACCCGCTCATGTGTTTACAATAGAGGAGGTAGCGGATGAGAAACCTTGGTATTATGATATCAAGCATTTTCTTTACACTCAGGAATACCCGATTGATGCATCAAATAAAGATAAAAAGACATTGAGAAGATTGGCTGGAAGTTTCTTCCCCAGTAAAAATGTGTTGTACAAGAGAAATTATGACATGGTCCAGCTCAGATGCATGGATAGACACGAAGTAGACATGTTGATGCATGAGGTTCATGAATGATCATTTGGCACACACGCCAATGGATATTCGATGGCTAAAATGATGCTAAGGGAAGATTAGTATTGGCTTACAATGGAATCTGACTGTTACAAATTTGCAAAGAAGTGTCATAAATGCCAGATTTATGTGGACAAGATTCATGTGCCTCAGACACTTCTCAATGTGATCTCTTCCCCATGGCCTTTCTCTATGAGAGGTATTGACATGATTGGGATGATAGAACCCAAAGCTTCGAATGGACACTATTTTATCTTGGTAGCAATTGATTACTTCACCAAATGGGTGGAAGCAACTTCATATGCTAATATTACTAAGCAGGTGATAGTGGGATTCATTAAGAATAATCTTATATGTTGGTATGGTGTGCCGAGAAGAACTATCACCGACAATGGCTCAAATATGAATAACAAGGTGATGATAGAACTTTGTGAGGAATTCAAGATTGTGCATCACAACTCATCTCTGTACAGGCCAAAGATGAATGGGGTTGTTGAAGCTGCTAATAATAATATCAAGAAAATTATCCAGAAGATGGTTGTTACTTATAAAGATTGGCATGAAATGCTCCCTTTTGCTTTGCATGGCTATCTGACATATGTCTGCACTTCAACAGGATAAACCCCGTTCTCCCTTGTATATGGAATAGAAGTGGTACTCCCAATTGAGGTTGAGATTCCCTCTTTGTGCGTGATAATGGAAACCCAGTTGTCATAGGATGAATGGGTCTAGAATAGGTTTGACCAATTGAATTTGATCGAAGAGAAGAGAATGACGGCTTTGTGTCATGGGAAGTTATATCAGAAGAGAATGAATAAAGCTTTTGATAAGAAGGTCAAACCTCGTTAAATCAGAGAAGGCGACCTCGTGCTCAGGAAGATCGTGTCTTTTAACGTGGATTTTAGGGGCAAGTGGACTCCCAATTTTGAAGGCCCATATGTTGTCTAGAAAGCCTTCTTTGGAGGCGCATTAATTCTTGAAACTATGGATGACGAGGAGTTCCCACGTCCCATGAATTCTAATGCAGTCAAGAAATACTACGCCTGAAGAAATAAAAGAACAACTTGCTAAGTTGAAAACCCGGTAGGGCAGCTTAAGCAAAAAGGAGCGTCTCGGTAGATTGAAAACCCGAAAGGGCGGTCTAGGCAAAAATCAGAGACATAAACAGAATAAATTTCCCGCTAAGTTAAAAACCCGCAAGGGCAGCTTAGGCAAAAGTTAGGGATTTTCTTGGCAAGTAACTACATCAGACAAGACTTGATCATTGGAGCAACAATCTTCTTGGATCCTTACCACACTTCAACGAAAGCCGCTGCTCAAGATTTAAAAAGTTGTTAGATGGGATAGTGATCATTGTATCACAATGTAACTTTTCCATTATATATTACCATTTTCTGAACTTTTTAATCATCCATAGAGTCTCCCCATTCGCAGAGTACCATTCTATCAATGAAATTTGAGCTTTTACCCAATTCTTTGTATTTCTTGTTTTATTTAGCTTGCAAAGACTCCATTTATTATTGATAATAATTTTCAAAGCGAAACGATTAAATAACAAAATTGTATTTCAAAAAGAATTTACAATTTACTTTTACTTTAGATTTTGTGATTCAAGAGGAAAACAAAAGTCGTGATCCCAAGAACGAACAAACTCCAGTAGTTTTGAGAAGTTTTATTTCCCGGGGAAGGTTTTATGAGGATGTTTTTGCTGTATTGGGTTTGTGACTCCAGTGTCCCCAGTCAAGTCTTGGTTCATTGTTCTTCTTTTCTGAGTTTGCATGATATGAAGACTCAATCCAAGATTACTCCATTGAAGGTTTCGCTTATTTGTCCCTTCTTCCCAGAGAAGTTGGTACAATAATTACTCTCGAAGAAAACATATCTTCGGTTTCTCCATTGAAGAACGTATATTGGTTTCCCCTCGATGATGTGGTGTTGACCTCCTCAATGGAGTCAACACGAAGTCCCCAATAGATGTCTCGATGATGAAGCGTTATCTCCCTTAGTGAAGTCTGTATGTTTCTCCTCCTTCAAAATGGGCCTGAGTTTCCCTGTGAATGTTTTGACGATTTGGTGTCCATCTGCTTTATTTGAAATTAGTTTTGCAATCCCCAGTAGAAGTTTTACATTTGAAAATATTTATTTCCCCATTGAAGTCTGAGTGCTACTTCCTGGTGAAGCCTGGAGAAGGATGTTATATCCCTGTATCTGTATTGTTTCGTCGCTATATTATGTTTCTCCCCAGTAAAGTTAAGCCATGCAGTGGGACTTTGTTTCCTCAGTTGGTGCTTATTTTTCTTTTGGGATGATCGTCTTGGATGTGATTTGGCTGAGTGTTGTGTGCACTCGAGTTGGTTTTGTTTGTTTATTCCCAGTATTATATGTCTGTTTTGTCAGCATATACATAATAACTCTCATACATTCATACATACATCATACATATTTAAATTTAGCAAATCATTGCTCATTCACATTCTTTAATTTTTTGTTGACATATTGCCCTGTTTTGCAGAGTTGTGTTGTCCTCTCTCCAGTAGAGTGTCAGTCATAAGAAGAAAGTGTATATTCTTTCAATTTCCCCACTGAGTTATCCCTCATGGAAGATTTTTTCTTTAGCCTTCCTACACAGCTCCTTGATTGGATGATTTGGGTTTCCCTCTTGAGTTTATTTATCAAAGAATGTATTTTGGTAGACCGTTTTACTCTAGTTTATTTCTGGATTGAATCTTTGTTTCCCAGCAATATTATTACTTTGGATTTTTGAAATCTTCGAGTTTTGGTTTGAGAATGTGCATTTATTTTGCACGAGAAGACTTTATCTTCCCAACAGGAATATTTCGGCATTTCCCCAGGAAGTCATATCTCTTTCCCCAGGAAGCCATATTGTTTTCCCCAGGAAGTCATTTTTACAAATCTCCATAACAGCAAATAGCAGGTCTCTTTATTTGAGCAACTTGTATTTCCCCATAAAAGTCGACGTTACTTTTTTTGCTATCTTCTCTATGAGCGGATAGTTTGCAGTTCGTTGTCAAGTTACTCCAGTGGATAGTTAGTCGTTCAATATAACAAGGAAAGTTTGTTAAGAAATCTTTGTAAGTTGTAGTCTCTTTATTTGAGATATCTTATACATTACCTTTTCCAGGCAGAATGCCTTGGTTAAAGAAGAAGTTGAGACCCGTTCTAGGTGAAACGCCAGAATTTTGGAGAAAACTTGTTATCTTTTTGCTACCCTCAGTGAATGTTGGTAGTTCATCATCAGTGAACGGCGATGCTATGATATATTCTCTTTCTACCTTCAGTAAAAGTTGGTAGGTCACCTTCAGTGAAAGTTGGTGTTTGTTATCTTTTTGCTATCTTCAGTGAATGTTGATAATTCATCGTCAGTGAACAGTGATGCTATGATATATTCTATTTCTACCTTCAATGAAAGTTGGTAGGTCACCTTCAGTGAAAGTTGGTGTTTGTTATCTTTTTGCTACCTTCGGTGAACGTTGGTAGTTTATCGTAAGTAAAAGGCGATGCTATGATATATTCTCTTTCTACATTCAGTGAAAGTTGGTAGGTCACCTTCAGTGAAAGTTAGTGTTTGTTATCTTTTTGCTACCTTCAGTGAATGTTGGTAGTTCATCATCAATGAACGGTGATGCTATGATATATTCTCTTTCTACCTTCAGTGAAAGTTGGTAGGCCATCGGCAGTGACCGTCAATGATTGTTATCTTTCTGTTACCCTCAGTGAACGTTGGTAGTTCATCGTCAGTGAACGGTGATGCTATGATATATTCTCTTTCTACCTTCAGTGAAAGTTGGTAGGTCACCGTTAGTAAACATTGGTGTTGTTATTTCCTTTCCTTCTACCATTAGTGAACGTTGGTAGCCCACCATCAATAAACGTCGGCGTTGTTATTTCTTTCCTCTTTCTACCGTCAGTGAATGTTGGTAGTTTCACCTTCAATAAAAGTTGGTGTATCCTTTGACTTTTTATCATCCTCTATAAGTCGGGTCTTTCGATCCACCAGTGATTTATTTTCCTGGTTGGGTTTCTCTTTTGTTTCTTTATTTTGTTACATCCTCAGTGGTGTTTTGCGTCCCTTTAGAGTTGTCCATGTGCATTAATATTCATAAGTATTTCATGGCATATTAGGGTCAAAAAAAGGGTTTGTTTTATATTTAAGTATCTTCGATCGCGTTGGCACGAAGATTTCTAACCTTCGTATCTCTGGATAGAAGAAACTTAAATAAGGCCAGTTTTTGTACCCCAATTTTTGCCCCTAAGAATCCTTCATCATACCATGTGATTCAATCACAACAAGATCACATTACGGCTCTTGGTTCTTCTCCCTATCTTTAGTTTTGCTCTTTGAGGAATCACCAAGAACCTTGACTTGTTTTCTTTTGTGATCATGGATATTTTGACTTGATTTTCTTTATAACTAATAAAATGCAATGTTGGATGGTCTTACTTGTTAACAATGTAGGTAAAGGAAATGTGGCTTAGCAATTTGATCCATGGGTTCATGAGTTTATTTCCATGCCCTAGTCAATAAATCTTGAGAACTACAAACCTCACCATTGAAGTTGTTTCGGAAAAAATTGCATGGCAAGGTTTATTTTTGGTTCATCACATTTCAAAGTTATCAAATTGATTCAAAGGTACAAGGGGTTGATGGAAGAAGTTGTAGTGATTGGACAAGGTCTTGTTCCCATTGATCACAAGTGCATATTTCTCTAAATTCTCAATATATGGAAGTGGTTTTGATGGATATAAGTTATCATTATCATGCTCAATAACTTATATTTACAAAGCAAGAGTGTTGGTACAAGAAGGTTGTTCAAAATTGTCGAAGTTCCTCAAAGCTTTTTCTTGGTCTAGGAGATAGGGTTTTGAACTTCAAAGAAGTATATCTTGCTCATATTTTGGTATTTTTGAGTGATTCCAAAAACATCGTTCTCTTCAAAGGGTTATTAACAAATCACTTCAAAAGTTGCAAGGCGTTTTCATGTGGAAGAAACTTGATGATGAAGAAATATTACAAGTCCTCTAGATGAACCTCCAATTTACCATGTGAAATTTATTCCTTCTTTTATGTGCAAAGTGAGAAAGTGGATGGAATATGCCCTAAGGATACAAAAGTTTATAGGTCATTCCATGATTTTTTTTTCAACTTCAACAATTCATAAATCTCTCAATTTTTGGATATTTTGAATGGTTCAAGTTTCAAAATTTCATTCAAGAGGTCTATTTCATTCCATCTTTTTTGGTCAAGAGCAAATTCCAAGTGTAAGGTCATGTTTGGATGCAAGACATTATAGGTCACTTTTGAAGAAAAATATGAAATATTTCTAAGTATGGAAAGTAAACCTTTTTCCCCCAACTTTGACTCAGTGCAACTTTCAGCTCAAGCATCCGTTTAACTCCATTATATTTCCATTGCAAAGCTTGTAACCTCATATTTCTAAAGCATCAAGAATCATGCCCTAAGACCCCTTGAGTTGAAAATGCCATTGTTTTGAAATTGGTAACTAGGAGCTGAATTTCTCACCAAGTCAGAATATTGAAATCCATATATAATCACAAGATTTATTTGCGTTTTTGATTTAAACTTGATTAAAAAACTTTCCAGGAGTGTTTAGCACCTCAAAACGCAAAGATTGGATGAGTTTTGGTGAAAATAAGATCACACTTCACTCGTGCATCAGGTTTGCACGAATTCCCTCCAAAAAGCATCATTAACTCTCCCTTTTGATACCATTTTATTCTCCTATAAATACATGAACTATCCCATTCATTTTCTCAAGCTTGGATAGCCAGAATCGCCCTGCCAAACTTGCTCCATAACTCAATTTTCTATAATTCGTAATCAGTGTTTAAGCCTTTTTTTAATCCAATTTTTCTATCAATTCACCTTCCTTGATCTTCCCTAAAGCTAACCATACAATTAACTTCAAGAATCGTGCCCTATATTGCTCCATAGAAGTCCAGTTTCAGATCTCTGCAACTCAACTTCAATAGGTAGATTTCTCCATCAATTCTTCAAAACTTTGATATCATTGTGATGCTCTTATTGCCATGGTTCTAGTTGCAACACCTTCTTTTATCTGGAAACACGTTTTGACCATGAAATTTCAAATCCCTTTTCAAAACTTTCCTTCCAAATTGCTTGAGCTACAGTTTATATAAATTTGTCGCGAAGGTGTAGTTGTCTTCGTCTTGAAGAGACAAAGCGAATGGTATAGGTCTGAGCTTCTGATTTTACAGTTTGAGATACCTGTAATTCATGTTGGCTGAAGGTTGAAGATGACCAATGTGTCATCTTCCAACCAATGAAGGTGCGCCACTTATTTTTTTGAATTTCTGATTTAATAAGTGATCTAGTGTTTTATTCACTAATGACCATGATATGCACAACGCGCCAAATCCATTGGATTTGATTACTAACGCGTTTTGACTCTCATCCATTGGTACACATATTTTTGGTTTTTATTTTATTTTCTGATTTTTATATTTAATTGTTTTAAATTTCAAAAAATCATAGAAAATTCATTTTTAGTCCAAAAAATTTGAAAAAATTATGAAAATGTTTTTTTGATTAATCTCTTTCTGATGTTTATTTTTTCACAATTTTATTGTGTTTTGATATTTTTTATAAATTTTCACTTTATTTGATTTGTTTTAAATGTTTAAAAATACTTTTATACATTTTTAAATTCTGAAAAAATTATGGAATGATCCAATGATATTGTGACAAATATTGGTGACCTCGTTTATTTTTTATTTCTGACTTTGTTATTTTTTATCATTTGTGGTTTATCCTACTCACTACTTTTAATTTTAAAAATAGTTTCTGACTTTAAAAAATAACCAAAAATTTTATAAAAATATTTGAGTCCTTTTTTGATTTTTCTATGGTCTTACTTTTTATTTCTTGATTATTTTGAACATAGTTGATTTTTTTCTCTTTTATTTCTATTTTAAAACTTTTTTTAATGTATATATTAAATGCAATATTATTTTGTGATTATTTTCTGGCTGATCTTGGTTTGAATTTTTTATTATGAACTTTGTTAACATCATTGGATCTATGGTGTTGTGTCTAACTCCATAAAATGGATGAATTATTTTAATAATAGTTTAATTAAAATTTAATTTAAATGTGGTTTGTATTCTTTCCTACCCCCTCTTCATCTCATCCCTTTCTTATTGCACTAAGTGTTATTGGAGCATAATCTCTATATCATGTCTCAAAAAAAATGGTGCATAGATTGCTATTGACCGGCCTTAAAATAGGTGCGACTTCTATATAAGTTCACTTACGATTGTTTAACATAGCGTTAGATTTTATCCTGATTAGAATAAATGATCATTCGTGGCCCAAACCTATGTTTGCAAGCCCAAGTATGTTAATTTGATCCCTTTGATCCAATAACTTTGAGATTCATTGTGTGGAGGCTTCGGTTCTACCAATCCTCTAATGGATCTACATCACTTTTGGTAAACGCGGATTACTTAAACATCGTTGATCATTAAATTTTACTTTTTGAGGATTCCAAAATGGATGATATACTTTTTGAGGATTCCAAAATGGATGATATACTTTCAAGATGGTCATCCAACTAACCACTAATTATTAATTTGTTTCACTTTATGCTTTTATTTTTTTTTATGCTTTATGTACCATTTACTTTAAGCATTACATTTCATGTTATTTGTATTTTGCTCACTTGAGCATTTATATCCTTGTTATCTTTGTTTTGCTCACTTGATCCTTTCTTTTCTTTTTCAAGACACCTAATAATCAACATGAACCCTAAAAAAGGCTTTAATGATACTTCGACTATTTGGTTATTATCCTTGGTATTATGGAGCATTGGACTTCTTAGACTTAGGATTAGAGACTTTGGCCTATGTTGGAGACCTTGTGACCTTAATTGGTATTTTGTCTAGATTTCTTGAGGTTTACCTCAAGACATTGGGTTGTTTGTTTGTTTTGTGTGCAGGTTATTGTGATCACATTCTTTGTTTGTATCTGGAATTCATTCGTATACGGCTGTTACTCTGCCCAATTTTTTTGAAGACTTAATACACTTGAAGTTTGGTTCTCAAGAGGACTAGTATCTTTGCTTGTTTGGTTTCAATCTAAGGAATGATAATTCTATCTTGACTCATAATGTCAAATATTGGCTTCTTGTTGGTTAGATGGTTCTTATACCTAGCTTTTACCATATGCTTTAGGATAGTCTCTTCTTCTCCTCCCATCTTCTTTAATTTCAAAAACCTTCTCCCCCCTTTTGAAACTCTTCTTGTTTTTAAACTTGAACCACTTTCATAATAAACTTGGACTCATGTCCCTGCATTTTCAAAAAAATTTCATAAATTAACTTCAACCAACTTAATAATACCTTGACATTTTTTTTGAGAAGACTAAAAGTCAATCAATCTCATTTCAAACCATTTTGCCACTTTGGCTTTTTACTTTAAATTTTTTCTCAAAAGGTTGGACTCTTATCAATCCTTGTAGTGATGCAAACAATTATACTTCTATAATATGTAGTGAAGTGAGATATTTTCCACTTGGGTATTGAGTGAGGCATTGTTGATTTTAAAATCCAAGCCATATCATCCACTTTGAGATGATGCAAATTCTCCTTTCTCATAATTGTGGGTAGTAAGTATGTTTTCCACACGGACAATGACGATGATGTCTTATCTCATAAAATTAACCAACACATTTGTGTTTTAAAATTTTTAAAAATAGGAACTACGTGTACCCTGATCCCCTATTACACGAAAGGTGGTACGTAGGCACTAAAGGTTTGCAACAACGGCGGGTGCAAAAATCATAAAAATATATTTCTTTTCTCACCTCCACCATCTGTTTTTCATTAAAATTTTTATAGCCAAAATATGCAGATTTTTCAAAGAGGTTCCTGCGGAGTACCTTAGTTGTTTAGGGGGCTAATATCTTCCCTTTGCATAACCAACCCCCTTACTTAGAATATTTCCCCCTCTTTTGGGTTACTCGCTCTTTTCCCATTCCTTTGGAAAAAATAAAGCGCGATGGCGATTTTTATTTTTATTTGTATAAGTATAGTCAATCCAATGGTTTAGTCTTAAACATTTCTACCTCTACACTCTCTACCTTCAGTGAAAGTTGGTAGTTCACCATCAGTGAATGTTGGTGATTGTTATCTTTTTGCTACCTTCAGTGAACGTTGGTAGTACACTATCAGTGAACGTGAGTGCTATGATATTTCTTTTCTCTCTACCTTCAGTGAAAGTTTGTAGTTCACCATCAGTGAACGTTGGTGATTGTTATATTTTTTCTACCTTCAGGGGACGTTGGTAGTTCACCGCCAGTGAACGTCGGTGCTATGATATTTCTTTTCTCTCTACCTTTAGTGAAAGTTGGTAGTTCACCATCAGTGAACGTTGGTGATTGTTATCTTTTTGCTACCTTCAGTGAACGTTGGTAGTTAACCGTTAGTGAACTTCAGTGCTATGAAATTTCTTTTCTCTCCACCTTCAGTGAAAGTTGGTAGTTCACCATCAGTGAATGTTGGTGATTGTTATCTTTTTGCTACCTTTAGTGAACGTTGGTAGTTCACCGTCAGTGAACGTCGGTGCTATGATATTTCTTTTCCCTCTACCTTCAGTGAAAGTTAGTAGTTCACCATCAATGAACGTTGGTGATTGTTATCTTTTTGCTACCTCCAGTGAAATTTGGTAGTTCATCGTTAGTGGACGTAGATGTTTGTCTCTCTACCTTTAATGGATGTTGGTAGTTCACCGTCATTGAAGGTCGGTGTTATTATTCTTTTCTCTTTCTATCTTCAGTGAATGTTGGTAGTTTTGCCTTCAGTAAAACTTAGTGTATCCTTTGATCTTTTACCATCCTCTATGAGTCGGTATCCTTTTGATCTTCTACCTTCAACTATGAGTTGGTAGTTTACTGTCATCTATGAGTCATTATATTTTTTATCTTCTACCTTCAACTATGAGGTGGTAGTTTATTGTCATCTATGAGTCATTATCTTTTTGATCTTCTACCTCTGACTATTGAGTGTCGTAGTTCACAGTTGGTTGTCAATCACTTTTATCCTGTACTATCTCCTCTTTTGCTAAGTTGATGCTACCTTATCTCTTCTTTGGGTGTTACACCAATAAAGTCGGGTCTTTTTGATTCATCAGTGATTTATTTTCCTGGTCGGGTTTCTCTTTTGATCCTTATTTCCTTTGCTACATCCCCAGTGGTGTTTTGCGTCCCTTTAAAGTTGTTCATATGAAGTAATACTCATAAGAATTGCATGGCATCTTAGGGCCAAAAATAAGGGTTGTTTTATATTTAATTATCTTCGATTACGTCGACACGAAGATTTTTAACCTTCGTATCTCCAGATAAAAGAAACTTAAATAAGGGCAGTTGTTGTACCCCAGTTTTTTCCCCTAAGATCCCTTCGTCATACCATATTGATTCAATCACAACAAGATCACATTAAGGCTTTTGGTTCTCCTCCCTATCATTAGCTTTTCTCTTTGAGGAATCACCAAACACCTTGACTTGTTTTTATTTTGTGACCATGCATGTTTTGTTTTGACTTTCCTTTTAATTAATAAAATGCAATGTTGGTTTGTCTTACTTGTTAATAATGTAGCTAAAGGCAATGTGGCTTAGCAAGTTGATCCATGGGTTCATGAGTTTATTTCCATGCCCTAGTCAATAAAGCATAAGAAATTCAAACCTCACCATTGAAGTTGTTTTGGAAGAAATGGCATGGCAAGGTTTATTTTGGTTAACCACATTTCAAAGCTATCAAGATTGATTCAAAAGTACAAGGGGTTGATTGAATAAGTTGTCATGGTTGAAAAAGGCCTTGTTCCCATTGGTCACAAGTGCATATTTCTCTCAATTCTCAAGATATGGAAGTGGTTTTGGTTGCTATGTGTTCTCATTATTATCCTTAACAACTTCTATTTACAAATCAAAAGTGTTGGTTCAAGAAGGTTGTTTAAAATTGTTAAAGTTCCTCAAAGCATTTTCTTGATCTAGGATCTAGGGTTCTGAACATCAAAGAAGTATGTCTTGCTCATATTTTGGTATTTTTTAGTGATTCCTAAAACATACTTCTCTTCAAAGGGTTATTAACAAATCACTTCAAAAGTTTCAAGGAGTTTTCATGTGGAAGAAACTTGATGATGAAGAAAGATTACAAGTCCTCCAGATGAACCCTCAACTTCCCATGTGTGACTTCAAATGATCATAACTTGATCAATTTTTATCACCTTGAGACCACTATTTTTCCATAATGATCTTGAGGATGTGAACTTTATTCCTTATTTTATGTGCAAAGTGAGAAAATGGATGGGGGATGCCTTAAGGATGCAAAATATTATAGGTCATTTCATGATTTTTTGCCAACTTCCACAATTCATAACTCTCTCAATTTTTTGAGATTTTGAATGGTTCAAGTTTCAAAATGTCATTTAAAAGGTCTATTTAATTCCATCTTTTTTGGTCAAGAGAAAATTCCAAGAGAAAGGCCATGTTTGGATGCACAAAATTATAGGTCACTTTTGAAGAAAAACTTGAAATATTTATAAGTATGGAAAGTCAACCTCTTTTTCCCAACTTTGACTCATTTCAACTTTCAGCTCAAACATCCATTTGATTCTATTCGTTTTACATTGCAAAGCTTGTAATCTCATCTTTCTAAAGCATCAAGAACCATGCCCTAAGACCCCTTGAGCTGAAAATGCCATTATTTCAAAAGTGGTAACTTGGAGTTGAGGTTTCTCCAAAAGTCAGAATTTGAAATCCTTAATTTGGCTTCTAAACACAAAATTGTTGTGCATTTTTGCTTCTAAAGACGTTTAGTGAACTTCTAGAAGTGATTAGCATAGAAAAACACAAGGTTTGAATGAGTTTTGATTAAAATAGAAGTCACACTTTTCTTGTTTGCAACTTCACACGATTTCCCTCCAAACTTTATTTTTTCACACCCTTGGACGTTCCATCAGCTTCCCTATAAATAGAGGGTCATTCCCCATTCATTTCCTTAAGCTTTGAGAGCCAAAAACACCCTGCCAAAACCTCACACGAACCCATCTTTTTTGAAATTAGTTTTTGAGATTTAAGCTTCTTTCTCCAAAATTCTTTGCACATTCATAATCCTTAAGCATCATACAAACTCTCCAGCAGTTAAACCAAGAAAAACGAGCCATAATTCAAGCTATAGAAGTCCAGTTTCAAAGCTTCTTTCTTGAAATTCGAAAAGGTAGAATTCTCCACCATTTGGATCCAAATAAAGCACCAACCTATTCTACTCCTTCTCCTGATTCTTGTGCTTCTTACAATTTTTAAATCCATTAAGAATTGAGAGAGAAATCTCAAATTGAAGGTGCTCGCTATTTTCTGGTTTTTTAATTCATATCTCTTTGCATACCTTATATAAATTTGGCGCGATGGTGATGTTAGGATCGTCTTGAAGAGACGAATCCAATGATACTAGTCTGGGATCCTAATTTTTCCATTTGAAGGATCTCACAAGATCTCCATTGCAGGGCGTCTGGAGGTTGAAGACGATGACATGTCTCGTCTCAGCCAATGATAGCGTGCCAAACATTTTAATTTCATTGGTTGCCTTTTTTCTGATCCTATGTGTATCTCAATAAGGTCCATATCAAGCACAGCGCGCCTGGTCCATTGGATCAACTTACTAACGCGTTTTCACTATGATCTGATGGCCCACATATTTTTGGTTTTATTTTATTTTCTGATTTTATATTCTAATTGATTTAATTTTCAAAAATTCATAACTCTTTTATTTTTTATCCAAAAATTATGAAAAAAAAATCACAAAAATACTTTGAATTATTTCTCATCTCATGACTATTTTTTCACATTTTTATTTTGACATTTGATAATTTTTATATTTTTTTCATTACTTTCTTTCTTTTAATTACTTTAAAAATACTTTCTGATATTTTTTTAATTCTAAAAAAATTCATAAATATCATTTTACATATTTCTGACTTTTTGAAAATATTATGGAATTTTATATTGATGTTTACTATTTTTTGATCTATTTTCTATTTGTTTGAGCAATTTTAATTAGTTTAAAAATAATTTCTGATTTTAAAAAAATTACCAAAAATTTTATAAAAATATTTGAGTCTATTTTTGATTTTTTATGACCTTATTTCTTTTTTATGAATCAATTTGAATATAGTTGATATTTTTTTCCTTTATTTTCATTTTTATTCATTTTTAAACCCTTTTCAACACACACACACACACACACACACACACACACACACACACACATATATATATATATATATATATATATATATATATATATATATATATATATATATATATATATATATATATATATATATATATATATATATATTAAATGTAATATTATATTGTGTTTATTTTCTGGCTGATATTGGGTTGAATTTTTTATCATGAACTTTGTTAACATCATTGAATCCATGGTGTTGAGTCTAACTCTATAAAAATGGATGAATGATTTTAATAATAGTTTGATTAAATTTTAATTCAAATGTGGTTTATATATTCTTTCCCACCCTTCTTCATCTCATCCCTTTCTTATCGCACTAAGTCTTATTGGAGCATGATCTCTATATCATGTCTCAAAACAAATGGTGCATAGATTGCTATTGACCGACCTTAAAATAGGTGCGACTTCTATATAAGTCCACCTACGATTGCTTAACATAGCGCTAAATTTTGTCCTGATTCAAATAAATGATCATTCGTGGCCCAAACCTGTGTTTGCATGCCCAAATATGTTAATTTGACCTCTTTGATACAATAACCTTGAGATTCATTGTGTGGAGGCTTTGGTTCTACCAATCCTCTAATGGTTCTACATCACTTTTGGTCAACGTGGATCACTTAAACATCGTTGATCATTAAATTTTACTTTTTGAGGATTCCAAAATGGATGATATACTGGACAAAAAGCAAATGCAACTTGTTGTGTGGAGGCTTTGGTTCTACCAATCCTCTAATGAGTTCTAAATGCAAATTTTAAGATGGTTGTTGTACCCCAAAATTTTCCCTCTCATTTATCAAGATTTTCCTCACAAGACTTCTTGGACTCAAGACAAGATTAGGGTTTGGTTAGCTCAAGACCTCATCTTGCACTAATAACCTAAAATTAGGGTTTGAGTTTTCACAAGGATTTGTGGACCATCAATGATTCATGTGACTTTCATACACCATTTGAACCCCTAAGATTGCTCATGTTAAGTTTCAAGCCTTGAATCACATTTTTGCTAAGTCAATTGGACAGTTGACCTAAAAATCAGTTGTATTGGGGAAAAAGTCAACCATGGCCAATTTACAGTCAAACTTCATAATTTTTTATCCAAAACAACGTTTTAGACTCATATGTACCATTTGATCAAGTTTGGATCACAACTCCTCAAAAAATTTGATCAAATCATCAAAAGGGCAAAATGGTCAAAATTAGGGTTTTGACTGAGAAAGGGCAATTTCTGATTTTTAACCTAGCCAATGGCCAATTGAGTTCAAACATGATTTCAAGGACTCAATAGCATCATCTTAAGCTAATCACATGGTTCAAAAGATCTCAAGTTCATTGGATTGACAGATGAATTTTCCAGTCAACTGATCAAAAGTCAATTGTATACTGAAAAGTCAAACTTTGACTTTTTGGACAAAATCAAGTGCCAAGGGTCATAATTCATCAAGATATGTCAAAAAATGAAAATTTTTGACCAAGAAAACCAATTTTTCAAATAAGGGTTTTGAATTTGAAAAATTTCATAACTTAGAATTTTTCTAAGTATGGAAATTTTCTTATTTTTTCCCAATTTTCCACCATTTTTTCACCATGATGAAATTTGATTCAAAGAAAACTTCCAACATGGAAGTTGTAGCCCTCCATGAAATATACAACTTTGATTCACAAAGTTTTCCCAAAAGATGCTTGGATCACAAGTTATGATTTTGTGAATAGAGGTCCATGAACTAAATGACTTAGTGAAAATTTGCCCTAATTTAGGCACGTTTTTGACCCAACTTCATGGACATTTTTCACCTAGTTCGAAGAGGTATCTCAAAATTCATTTCAAAGATGGATTGTAGAGCATGTTGCATGATTTTCAAAATGTCCAAGAACTCTCCAAGATCATTTGTGGTTAGGGAAAATCGAAGAAGAGAAATTGACATTTTGTCACTTTTGATCAAGCCATTTTTACAAAGTGTCAAGTTGCAAATCTGATCAAGGATGTTTGTACCTTGCATTACAGGTCCTAAACTTATTCCGCACTCCATAATTAAATTCAAACTCAGAGGATAAGGGCTTTATCTTTGCTTTTGGAGCATTGTACAATGGATTTTTCCATTTTAGGCATAAAGGGCACATTGCCATTTTCATAAAGGCAAGCTTTTCCAACTTTATCAACCTTGAGCCTTGGACCTGTTTCTTTGAGGCAAGCAACTTCCACAGATATCAAGCATTATTTACCAACTCTCTGCAGCCCACAAGCAAGCAAGGACAAGCATGTTGTATTTGTCTTGTCACTTTTCTTCAAATGCAAGAAAAGGTGCAAAAGAAGTCAGAACTTGTACAACAAGGGAAGGGTGGACTTTGTATCATTCTATACAAATATACCAAGTCATTACAAGCCAAGACACGAATGCATAACCTCTGAAACTCTCCAAAACACAAAAACCCCATTTTTCTGCCAAAAACATACAATTCTGCAAAATCATAACAAGCTCATTATTTGCTCGTGCATTTTGCCTCTTAACACTTGAAACATCTTTTCCACATCATATCCAAACTATCCAAGCCTTTACATTGTTGTTGCAACCCCTGTTTCAGCCATTGCCATTTTCACTTTGGAAGCTTGCAACTTGACTTCTACAAAGAGTTTCAGCCATCCACAAAGCCAGCTAAGCATTGGAATAACTTGAAGGAATTTCAAGGAAGCTCACACGATCCTCAGGCCTCACTAAAATTCCCCACATTGCCATATCCAAATCCAGCTGAAGGAGGTATTTTTCAAATCTCTATCTCTCTATTTAGGCATCCTCAAGCCATGATTTGTGAAGCAAAACTGTATCCCTTATCATGGTGAAGCTGTACATATGCATACTTGTCATTTATATTAACTGAGCTAAGAGAATTTGAACCATGAAGTTGTTGAAATATTTAGGTCACGATTTAGGGGCATTAAAATTCTCCCTGATCTTTTAGAGTTAGGTTACAAATTTTATATCATTGGAATCGTGAGATTACAAGCTACATGTTTTATGTTATGGGTTTTTATTTTTATGCAAGCTATAGCAAGATACATGTTTGTACATGATGCGCGCGTAGAGCTGAAGGACAGGGATGAAGATGAGTTGGCTTGGGCTTTTTGGCATTTCTGGCCTTTTTGTTTTTGTTTTCCACACCCCATGTATTGCTTTTGCACCCCCTTGATTTATTTCTTATATTTTTACATTTTTCTTGCATATTTTTATTTTATTACTTGCATTTATTTTTTCTAATGATAAAAAATACCCAAAAATGATTTATTTATTTTCACACTTTTATTTTATTTATTATTTATTTTTTGCATAAAAATAGTTTATTAGAACAAATAGATTCTATTTTTCATAAATAACTTGTAAATAATAAAAAAATACTTAATATTTTATTACATTATTTTATACACATTAAATATTTATTTTTCATACATATTTAATTTTTAATATTTGTACATAATATTATTTATTATTTTCTTGTACAAAAAATGGACAAAATAATAATATAGAACATATATTTCTTTTAATAAAAAATTAGGGTTTCACCCCTTTCCAAAAATAATAATATTATTTTTCCTTTTTCTAGGGTTTACATGAATCATTTTCTCATACAAAAAATCAAACATAAAACATTTTTGCATAAATACATAACATTGCATATTTAAATATTTGTATATTTATTTATTTCGCACAATATTCAATTGGGTTGTAATAAGTGTTTTAGGGTTTATTTTGTGTAATATCCCCATTCAAAAACTTGTATCCCCCCTCCCATAATAATTGTTGTAATAGCTTAGTTTACATTTCCGCAATTTATCGAATTTATACCATGTGTAGTAAATTAGGTTTTTGCATGATAAGACCAAAAACAAACAAATAGAAATGACCTAATACAAGACAAATATTGCACACAAGCACCCTTAGGGTTTCACCCACTTAGTTGCCTTACAAAATGGCCATGGTATGCATGCAAAGTATCTTGGTAAAACAATACAAAAAATAAGATCATAGTCCCTCGATGACGCTATCAAAAGGTTGCCTAAAACAAAATGATCTTGGTCCCTCCAAAAATGATAAGATACTTGGAAACAATGTTATCATGGTCATACGATGAACCACGCCCGTCCCATTTACATCCAAAGATAGGGTTGTTTACCAAATCAATGGTAAATCAACAATGTCAAAGGAATAAAAATGCATAGGAAAGACATTTGAGTAGGGTAGATAGCTCTAAGTTACTTGCTCCACTTCCAAATAATCCTTGCTATTTTCAAAAACAAACACACACACTTTGAAAACATTTTCAAACATCTTACAAAACATTGAAACATTTTTCAAAAGACAAACATCTTTGTATACATTCTTACAAACGAGAATCATTACAAAGATTGCCTAAACAAATGGCCTATTTTCAAAATACTTTCAAAACCACACCAAACACAAATCACCATTTCAAACAATTTCAAAATCAAAGCAAGTGATCCTAAGCAAGTATCTAAGAGCCCATGGAAAACCATGAATGAAAAGGGTGCTAATACCTTCCCTTTTCATAATCTACCCCACGAACTCAAGAAAAAATCTCAAAGGTCTTTCCTGTGCTTTTTCACCTTTCCTTTTGGATAAAATAAAAATCGGTGGCGACTCTTGCTAAACCGCGACATTTACGACGAAACGCAAAACCTCAAGTCAGTTCTCCCACCGTATCACAATGGTCATCCAACTAACCACTAATTATTAATTTGTTTCACTTTATGCTTTTATTTTTTGTATGCTTTATGTACCATTTACCACTTGAGTGTTGAGTGAGGCATTGTTGATTTTAAAATCCAATCCATATTTTCCACTTTGAGATGATGCAAATTCTCCTTTCTCATGATTGTGGGTAGTAAGTATGTTTTCCATACGGACAATGACAATGATGTCTTATCTCATAAAATTAACCAACACACTTGTGTTTTAAATTTTTTTAAATAGGAACTACGTGTACCCTGGTCCCCTATTGCACTAAAGGTGGTACGTAGGTACTAAAGGTTTGCAACCACGGCGGGTGCAAAAATCATAAAAAAATACTTCTTTTCTCACCTCCACCGTCTATTTTTATACAACATTTTATATCCAAAATATACAGATTTTTCAAAGAGGTTCCTGCAAAGTACCATAGATGTTTAGGGTGCTAATACCTTCCTTTTGTATAACCAACCCCCTTACCTAGAATCTTTCCCCCTCTTTTTGGGTTACTCACTCTTTTCCCATTCCTTTGGAAACAATAAAGTGTGGTGGCGATTTTTATTTTGATCTGTGTAAGTCTAGTCAATCCAATGGCTCAGTCTTAAACATTTCTACCGCCACATGTGTCATCCCTTAAAGGCACATCATCTGAAGTGACAAATTCAGGCAGAGAAGCTTTTTGTTCATTCGAATTTTCATTTGTAATTTCTTTATTTGTTCAAACACTTATCTTTATGTCAGACTTTGGTTGTCCCCATTAATGCATTATATATGTTTGTCTTGAATTAATCCATTCATTTTTACTATACTTAAACTATGCTTTTACTTTATTTTTGTGATATTCAACTCTCAATTAAAAGCTATAAGCCTTTAGAGGGAGGATGATGAAAACAATACCATAATATCTACAGTATGCTTTTGAACAGACCTTGTTGACGATGTACAAGCGTTGTTTCAAATCTTAAACAATGGAGTTATAAGAAATATAATCCCTAGTCAATCCCTTTGAACCTAAGAAGTAGGAGTTTTCTTTTCACACAAATTGAAACCTTTAATCATAACATGGGGCAGGGTAGTTTCTCAGTTAATTCAAATGCACATGATATCACAAGTTTTTACTTCGTACACAAAAAATAGTATCAGAGACATCCTTCCAAATAAAAATATGGTAATGGTTCCCCGTAAAACAGGAAGTCATAATCTCTCAAAAGAAAAGTCCGCTAAGTCAAAAACTATGAAGGAGACTTAATAAAAAAACTGGGGCATCCCGCTGACGGTAATCATAGAAGAAACAGTTCAGGCAAAAGGTAGGGATGATAAAATTAAAAAGAGGTCGCTAAAAATACTCGACAATAGAAAAATGTTAAAAATATGTTTCCATTTCTCAAATAAACTTCCAGTATCCAAACCATCACCAAAATGTCAATCCAGACTCAATTGGAATCTAAACACACAATTAAGTGAGTATAGGGCTGAAGAACATCACGGAGAACGGGTTGGGTAAAAATAAAGTTTGAGCGTTTATCCTTTGTTTCTTAAGTCGTGAACCAGACCATGTTACAAACCTTAAAAGTCCTAACTGAAGCATAGGTTAGTTCAAAAGCATGCTATTACAAAAAGTATCCTGACTCTTGTAAGGCTTACTATAAATCCTGAGTTGAATTCATATTCTTACAAAATTTTGTTTGTTTACTAAAAATGCATTTTCAAAACTTCAAGACAAACATAAGTTTGCATTTTTAATACCACTGTTTGCATATAACTAATTTTTCGACAGCAGAGAAATTCACACGAAGAATATTCAATGAACGAAAATCCTCTCTGTAATACGGTGGGAGAACTGACTTGGATGTTTTAAGTTTTATCGCAATTGTTACGGATAGAAAGAGTCACCATCGACTTTTCTTTTATCCAATAAAGGAAAGAGTGAAAAGAATAGGAAAGACCTTTCGATAATTTTCTTTAGTTTGGGGGGTAGGTTATGAAAAGGGAAGGTGTTAGCACCCTTTTCATCTGTAGTTATCTACGGGCTCTTAGTTGCTTGATCACTTTTAAAATGCTTTGTTTGAAATGTGTTTGTGATTGGTGCAAGTTTGAAAGTATTTTGAAAACACCTTTGTTTCGGTAAACTTTCTAATGATTCTCGTCTCTATAAGAATGTATATAAAGTGTTGGTTTTGAAAAATAGTTCAAAGAGATGTTTGTTTTTGAAGATGTTTTGAAAGTGTGAGTGCGGAGATGGTTTTATTTTGTGAGAAAGCAACTACGAGCGTCCTACCTACTTAAAAGGTCTTTTTTCTTTTCCCCCTCCATTAGATATTGCTACCTTACTATTGATTGATAAGAAGCCCTATCTGGATGTGAAGGGACGGGCGTGGGTCGTCGTATAGTCATAGAAGGCAACTTATGAGACACTTTAGCAATTTTCGTAGGGACTAAGATCGTTTTACCGAAGGAAACATCGAAGGGTCATCGAGGGACAATGATCTCTTTATCGAGGGTCTTTGCTAAAACGTCCCATATTCGAGGGACATGACTATTTATTTGTAGGCAACAAGCAAGATTACCTTAAAGGTGCGCGTGTATGAAATGTGTTTGATTGCATGCATTTTTGTCTTTAAGATTAGGTTTTTCTAGCAGTTGATTTTATCTTGCCATACACACCCTAATTAATAACAATTATATTAAAGCGATAAATTGCGGAAATTAAAATCCTACATTATTACATCACTTGGGGGATGTGGGTACAATTTACAAATGGGGATGAAATAAGCTTAATTATTACAACCATATTGAATAACAATGAAGAAAATATATAGAAAATATAAAAAAAAATAGTGTAAAAGAAAGGAAAAAAAATATTTTTTTACCATTAGGTGTTGACACATGCATCTTTGCTTCGACACATAACCTTTCTTGTTCCTGTAAAACCAAAATCAACTCAGTATGAGTCGATACATAATGGTATGTGTCGACTCATTTCTTGTTTGTGTCAACACATTCATTTTTTGTATCGACTCATGCACCTTTTGCCTTTCTGTTTTTGGGTATGGGTAGCAGTATGTATCGACTCATAATGACTTATGTCGACTCATACTCTGTTCTGTCACTAAAATGTGTCGACTCATGTGAGTATGTGTCAACTCATGCTGCAGTTTTTTGCCTTACAATGTTATATTGTGTGTACAGGTCTGTTCACAACATATGATTGATAAAAATGAACAGTGAGTAAATGAAATGATTACTACATTTATCTTCAACAATGAATCACTAATGATGTTTTGAAATGAAGAGCTCAAAGTGAAGAAGACTTACCTTGAGATTGCAATTTGTTTTGAGTCTGAACCTCTTTAAAGATGTTGTGATGGCTTATGTGAACCTCCGGGAAGCTGCTCCAAGCCTTCCTTTGTATTTAAAGCTGCTGAACCAAACTCCAACCCAGTCAAGTTATACAATATTGTCTTTTGTTTATGTTTGGAAGGTGATGATAATGGCACTACAGAAACTGTTCTTGTGTTTGAACAATCTCTATGTGATATGAAGTGTTTGAATGGATGGTTTATGGGAGAGTTTGCAAGGTGGAATAATGGGTTGAGGTTTTGTTTTTGTGAATGAAGATAGAGCTGAAGATGAGCAGAAGTTACAAGAAACGTTATGTTAGATGTTTTCAAATCCTCTCTCTAAAAGCCCACCTTTGTGTGTTGTGAAAACAATTTATTTGTAGATGATGTTTGGCTGAGGCTTGGGGGGGGGGGGGAGGGGGGAACAAATTTGTTTTTAAACTTTTTGGGTATTTTGTTTCATAGCCTTTGATATGTGTTGTACCCCAAAGTTTTCCCTCCCATTTTTTATTCAAGATACTAGCCTAGGGTTTCTCGAATACTCAATTTGGCTCAAAAGTTTATCAGACAGATTCTCTTCCTAGGAAGTAAGTCAACAATTAGGGTTTGTTATTTCCCAAATAAAATTGAGTCTCCAAGGTTTCAAATGGTCTTCATAGATCTTCATGTTTCCTCAAGGATGTTCGTGCCAAGTTTCAAACCTCGCATTGCAAGTTTTCTCAGTCAATGGTTCAGATGACTGAAAACGACTCCATTGACCCAAAAGTCGACCTTTGCGATATCAAGTTCAAACGATTGTAACTTCTTCATTAATTGATATTTTTGAGTGGTTTGGTTTGCATATGACTCTCCTTGACGTCATCTCCAATTTCTCTTCACAAGTCAAGAGTTGATTATGTGCGAAAGATCATCGGAAATTCGAATATTTGAGAGGTCACTTTTGGTTCTGACCTAATTTCAGATAATTATGGCTTTCCTTCCAAGAGTCGTAATGTCCTCAATTTTCAAGATCTCGAGACGATTATTTTTGCACATTGTCATGAGCGATGTCATCAACAAGTCCTTTTTAAGAATCAAAGGAAATTATGTTTAAAAGACCTTGGAGATTATCAATTTGTCATAGGTCATTTTCTTGATTTAGAATGTTTTCAACTTCTAATTGTTTTCTCAAAGTCTATGATTCTCATGTTGAGACTGTCCATGGAACGAGATGTTGAATTCAGAGATTCATATTGAGTTCGAACAAGATGTTGCTTATAATACAAGTTGCCATGTTGAAAATCGATTTATGATCTTGGTGAAAATGATTTGAGGATTCATTTGAATAGTGTTCTTGATTAACGAAGAATTACACGATATCACAAGTTTCATCCAAATCTTCTACAGTTCATTCGTGTGAGTTGTTTTGAATTCAAGGTATCAAAAAACAAGTTCGATCAAGTTTGCTCAAATTCATTCAAACTTTGGAATGAAAACATGATTAAAGTTATGCTTTGATTCATGGTTTATCTAAGTCACAATTCTCATGAACCAAATCAAATTGTCGAACATGATTCAAAGATCATGGCTATTCATATATTCTCAAGCGCGTCATTATTCAAATGCAAGAAATTTTCTTAAGTCACTTTGGAATTCAAAATTATTCAAGTTTATTCAAGAATTCAAGATTTACAACAAGGCATCATTTTTATTTGAATATATTTTACAAGTCTCCAAGTCTTAAAATTCAAATTACAAATGGAAACCACAATGTTACAAAAGTCGCAATAATACAAAATTCCTAAAGAATTGATTTTTCATCATCTTCAAGTCTTCATCAAGCACGGTAGGCCGCTTGCTTGTACATGTAACAAAAGAAAGAAAAGTTGGATAACATGTGAAAATTCAAGAACAAATTGTTAAGAGTTGTTATCTCATCATTAGAGTTTGCATTTTGGAATCAGAAATTAAAAGGGTTTTTTAATCATGGTTTATCTTCTCCTACTTTTGCAAATAAAAAAAAGTGCAAATTTTTTTGGGTTCACAAACAGGGAAAAGAAATAGCAAAGGCAAAACTAAAAACAACACAAAACAGCAAGCAGTGCAAAAACGTTTAACAGTAGCGCAACAACTCAAGACAGCAGGGAAAAATGCAAAGCTACAAACCAAACAACAAAACAGCAACGCAGGCAGCCCCAAGACAGTAAAAAAAGAGAGGGCAAACTACTAAGCAAAACCAAACAGCAACATTAAAGCAAGTAGCAACTAAAGAGCGCAGTAGAACAGCAAGCAAAAACAAATGGTATCACATGTAAGATAGCATTATTCATAAAAACAGCAAGCTACCAATAGCCAAAACCCCATGTCATCATTTTCCTAATCTATGCAAACTCTTCATAATTTTTGACAAAGCAAAATTGCTTTGTATCATAGAAAGATGAAGAGGGAAAGAGAAAGAGACAGAAAGATATTACCTAAGCATATAACAGCCAAAAACATGTAAAGAAAATCAGTTTGCTACAAATTAGCAAAACAGTCCAACCTTGCTGCAAAACAACAACTTTGTTGCTGTCCCAAATCCTGCAAAACCAACCTACAAATAGTCCAAAATCATGTCAAGGCCAAATTGCTTCCTAGCCCTGCTATCCTGCTATAAACCAAAAATACCAGTTCAAAACCTGCACAAATTTGCACCAAAATAGACATGCCCTAACATGTACTCAAAAGGCCACAAAACAGTTAACTAAAAATGTTCAAAAACTCTCAACCATCAGTTCAACCTATTGACAATACATAAACTCATTCACACTACTAAAAAAACCATTTGAACCCCTCTTTAACATCCATGCGTAAGTCAAAACCACAACCCTCAGCATACTTCATTCAACTTGCAAAAACATACTTCACCTTCAATATCCACTTGAACCCTCACAATAATCTACCCACAAATCAAAACTAAAAATCATCTAATTGGCAGCTTATACCCGCCTCTGCTCAACTATAATCCCTGCCAAAACCCAGAAAACCATAATGTACAGAAACAACATATAAATTGTGCCTCCTCTTCAACCTTCCTACCCAAAAAATCTCAAGATAGCATCATAATCATACAATTTCAACACAAGTGTTCAACAAAGAATCGCAGGTTTTCACAAAAAGAAGAAAAGGAGTATTAAAAGCTTACCTGAGAAGACCCGTCGGAGGAGTTTAGATCCGGTAATTCCCTATTTCCCTCTCGTTTTATGCTACAATTTCTATTGTATTATACATCGCCATATTTGTTGTTGTTTCTTTGTTAAAACAAAAACCGAAGGGGTTGAGTTTGTTGTGGTGGCCGAAACTACACTGGCAGCGAGAATAGAAGAAGCAGTCCAAGAAGTACCATGGAGCAGAAATTGGTGAGCGGAACCACGAGTGAAGAAGTTGGTTCTTACTATTGTTCGATTTAGGCAAGATGAGAAGAGCAGAGATCATGAGTGAGCAATGAGAATCAGAGATCGCCAAGAGTGTTTGAATTGGAGATTGTTGCAGAAAGATGAGGAAAGACGCAGAGAAAGGTGAGGATAAAGTTGTGTTAGGGTTATTAGTAGAGAGATTTAGAGGAAAAGATGGTGATGTTACGGTTGGAAGAGAGAGAGAGAGAGAGATTAATACCTTTTTCTTAGTTTTAATTATTGTTTAGTTGGGAATAAAAAACCATTAATAAAAATAGCAAAAAAAAACAAAAGAAAATTAATTTTCCTTCTTCCCAATTTGAATGCCAGCGGCACCTCCTGTCTCTTTAGGGTTTCAAAACCCTTTCCCTTTCCTTTCCAGAACCGGGTTTGGGCTTGTTCTATTTGGCCCAACCCAATTTTTAAGCTTTAATTCATATATTAGCAAAAGTAAATAAATAAACAAATGAGTGAATGGTACAATTAGTTAAGACGTGATGCTTTGGAGGAGAAGTCTCGGGTACAAGACCCCCTATGACGTTTTCCTTTTCTTTTCTGAGTTTAGTGTTTTCTTTTTGACAAATAAAAAAAAACTACTGGGCTTTACAATTCTTTTCTAGCCCATCCAGATTTCTACCTCACACACCCATATCCAGTTTAACACACATTTCTACTTTGTTTTGTTAATTTTGATTTTATTTGTTTTATTTTAATAACTCATGAAGTTTTGTTAGATATTTTTTATAACTTAGTTCTAAATTTTAATTTAAGAAAAATTGTAATTAATTTTATTAATTAACTTTTTTTCTTTAGTCTTAATTTGTTTGTTTAATTTCTTCATAATAAAAAATACTAAAAGATAAAAAAAATATACATTTTATTTAATTTCTTTAGTTAATTATTTTATTTAATAGAATAGAATTTTATTTTTATTTCCAAACTTTTCAAACAAAATACCAAGAATTTTATTTCCATATTTTTACTTTGTTAATTAATTTTTACTTCATAGATTTGTTGTAGTTTCAATTAATTGCTCGATTCGATTTGGTTGTATTAATTGCCTATTTGGAATTTTAATCGCATTGATTCATCCCCATTTGTGAATTTGTACCCCCATTCCCGAAAGCTCTGTAATAGCGTAGAATTTTAATTTCCGCAATTTACTATTTTCCTTATACTGTATAGTAATTAGGCGTACATGGCAATATATAAAATCAACCGCTAGATAACCCTAATCAAAGGAAAAAATTAACTTGAATCGAGCACACTTTTCACACGTGCACCTCTAGGGTAACCTCGCTTGTTTCCTCGAAAAAACAGTCATGTCCCTCGAATGTGGGACGCTTTAGCAAAGACCCTTCGATAAAAAAGATCATAGTCCCTCGATGTCCCTTGATGTTGCCTTCGGTAAAACGATCTAGTCCCTTGCAAAAATTGCTAAAGCGTATCACAAGTTGCTTTCTATGATTGTACGATTGACCCGTGCCTGCCCCTTTACATCCAACAATGGGGCTTCTTACCAAATTAATGGTAAGATAGCAACATCTAAAGGAGGAGGAAAAGAACATTAGACCTTTTTGAGTAGGTAGGATGCTCCTAGTTGCTCGCTTGCTCATAACAAAAACATTTTATACACCAACAATTTCACTTGTAACATTTTCAAAAGACAACATTTTGTACGCGTTCTTATAGAAACGAGAACCATTACAAAGACGTTTTCAAAATACTTTCAAAACCCACATCACAAACAAATTTTCAAACAAAAGCAAGTGATCTAGCAAGCAACTAAGAGCCCGTAGATAACTATGGATGAAAAGGGTGCTAACATCTTCCCTTTTCATAACCTATCCCCCGAACTTAAGAAATAATCTCAAAGGTCTTTCCTGTTATTTTCAACCTTTCCTTTTGGATAAAAGAAAAGTCGGTGGCGACTCTTGCTATCCGCAACAATTGCGATAAAACGCAAAACACCAAGTTAGTTCTCCCACCGTGTTAGTGAACTCGAGACTCTGCTGGGGAAGAATCTTAAAAGTGGGGTTACCTTAGGGCTAGATCACCTTTACTTGCTTTCCTTTGTTTTGTTTGCTTTACATTATGGTTCCTTGTTTGGGCTTGTTTTGATCCTCTACCCGGATTTGGGATACCTTATAGGTAAGTAGCAATACGTTGTGGAAACTGTGTGGGGTATACCGACATGGTCTAAGCAATAGCTACGGTAGTGTGACACATTTGTTGGTACCGGTATCCCTTGAGTAGTCAAGGAGAATACGGGGCCGTTGTGTGGTGTCATGAAGCACTAACTGAATTTAGAACCTTACTTGACCAACTTTTCCATTAGGAAGTAGTGAGATAGCCGGCTTTGGTGCAGTCCAAAATTGGTTGATACTCGATACTACACTCATTGATATCAGAATTTCGGGATATTTCAGACGTCTGCGCTGAAACAATGCCCGATAAAGAAAGATCAGTGATATTGAAATCCCTTAGAACCCGATTACTATTACTAGGATAGGTTGAGCCAACCAAACTTCAAGAGGGTACTTACCTATAAAACCTCATGCAAGCCTAAACCTAAGGATTTGTTTGATTTAACTTGTGCATATGCTTGTACATAACATCATGACATCATACCATAGAATTTTTGACTAACCATTTCAAGGATTTTGAGATTAATATTTGTTCTATTTTGTAGGATATGACTCCCACTCGCAGGAACACAATCCAAGTCAACTTTGTACGAGTACCTTTTCAGCTCAAAAAGTTAGCATCAAGGATTCCTGAGAATTCTTCGTTCACCAAAAGACATGGACGACTTCTCAACTTGGTTACCTCAAGCTTTGATGAAGATATAATGAAAGTGCTTTTCCAGTTCTTTGACCCTTTGCACCATTGTTTTACCTTCCCCGATTACCAGCTTGTACCAACTATGGAAGAGTTCTCTCAGCTCTTAGGAATTCCTATCCTCGATAAACTACCTTTCAAAGGTACCAAAAGAAACCCAAGCCCTGAAGAGGTTTCCCGAGCTTTACACTTTCAACAATCTGACAACACGGCTAATTGGGAAACAAGAAGTGGCGTCAAAGGGTTCTTAGCCATGTTCTTACTGGAAAAAGCTCAAGACTGTTGGAACAACCTGGATTTACAAGCTTTCGAATAAATTTTGGCTCTTCTCATCTATGGGTTGGTACTATTTCCAAAGCCTGACCAACTTATAGATGTGAATGCTGTCAAAATCTTTTTAAATCACAATCCAATGCCTACTTTGTTGGGAGATATCTTGCACTCTCTCCACGCTCTCACCATGAAGAGAAGAGTAACCCTCATGTGTATTACTCCTCTGTTGGCTAAATGGTTTGTTTCGCATCTTCCCCGATCCGTTGTGAAGAATGAGAAAGGTTTGAGGTGGTCCAATAGGCTGATGTCACTCAGGCATTTGGATATCCGCTGGTGTTCTCGATCCTTGGAGAACATTACTATCATCGACCGTTGTGGGGAATTCCCTAATGTTCCTCTGCTTGGCATTAGGGGAGGCATCACTTATAACCCTTTCTTAGCTCTGCGACAGTTCGGGTACGCACGAAGAGATGGTCCACATGACACGCTCATCCAAAGTTTGGTGTTCAACTACGAAAGCGACAATCAAGACTACCGTCGGAGGTTTATACGAGCCTGGAGGATGGTAAGCAAGGTGGACAGTAGGACATTGGGACACAAGAATTCCATTCCCCTTGAGCCTTACCTTAGGTGGGTACAGGCTCACGCTCAGAGTCTCGCAATGCCTTACCCCTCCATTCTCCCAGTTATCATAGATCCTGTTGTTGAAGGAGATGTCCCGTACACTGTCCTTCATCCTAACATGCATACCTCTCTTGAAGACTTGCAAAGGGATTGGATTCAACTTAAGGAAGAACGAGACACTTTCGAAGCCCAATTTTACGCCAGTGAGAAGAAAGTTTTGGAACTCACCAAGCAGCTTTATGAAGAGTGGAGTTTGAATGCCTACATCGCACAAAAGAGGACGCGTTCAACTTTTTTATCTTAGGAGTTTTTGTATTTTATCTCTTCCATTGTAAGCCCAAAGAGGCATGATGTACTCGAACTTGGATTTATTAATATAACGTGTGTTTCATTTTTGTCTAAACAAATTTAAATCTCTAATTTCCTTTAAATCATTCGCATATGAATTTTCATTCATCATAACACAAACAAGTTTCTTACAGCAGGTCTCCTTATCTTTCTATTGTTTATTTCAGTGAGATGGATATCAAACATACAGTAAAGGATCTCCAAGTGCAGAAAGCTCAATTCCAACAGATGTTCTTGACCCTGGAAAAAGGACAAGAGGAGTTAAAAACTCTGCTGATCAAAGAAAAGAAGAACAAAGCAAAGAGAACAACCAGTGTTTTAAATCTGGGAAGAAGGTTCAAAGGACCAGCCAGACGAACTCTAGACTTCACAACATCATCGGGTGAAGGGGATAATTAAGAAGGGAAGAACAAGGAAGGAAATGACCACCCAACATCCTAAGAAGAGGAAGAAGCTGACTACTCTAAGGAGCAGTATCCTCCTGCTGATAATAAATAAAAACAGCTAGAGGATCGTCTAAATGCTATGGAGATCCATAGGGTACTTGGATTGGAATTTGAAGAGTTAGAACTTGTCTCAGGGGTTGTCATCCCGCATAAATTCAAGGTCCCTACATTCGCTAAATATGACGGTGTCTCTTGTCAGTAGCTGCATTAAAGGTCATACGTCAGAATAATTCAACCCCATACTGCTGATAGGAACCTATGGGTGCATTTCTTCCAAGAAAGATTGTTAGGGACACAGTTGGGTTGGTTCTATTAGCTGGAAGGGACTAATATTCCCAATTGGGAAGATTCGGCTGCCGCTTTTTACAAGCAATATCAGTATAATGCTGACTTAGCTCCAACTCGGACACAGTTGTAAGGCACATCTATGGGTGCATGTGAAGGTTTCAAAACCTATGCTAAAAAATAGAGAGATCTCGCGGGAAGAGTCCACCCCCTCTATTTGATAGAAAATTGGTGGATATGTTCTTAGGCACGTTATCGGGTCCGTTCTTCAACCACCTGATCGGAAGTTCCTCGGCTAGATTTATTGAATTAATCATAACTGAGGAACGGGTAGAAGCTGGTATAAAAAGTGACAAAATTCAAAGATATGTATCCTCGAGCAGGATGAAGAAACCCTTTACGGGAAAGAAGGAGGTCAGTGTTGCATATAACCATAGGAATCAAAACAAAATCGAACGTCACCCGACGGTAGGGGCTGTTATGATTTATAATCCTATACCAAATCAACAACGAAATTATTAGCACAGACCAGAAGCGTCCATGAGACAATTCACCCGAATCAACATGACCATGTCCCGAGTTTTGCCACATCTTTTGAAGTCCAATCTGGTAACCCTAAAGGAAGCTCCCAAGAATCCCAATACTGCTTCTCCTCGCTACAACCTGAATTCCCAATGTGCCTATCATTCTGAAAGCCCGGGGCATGATACAAACGATTGTTGGGCCTTGAAGAATAAGGTACAAGACCTTATCAAGGCGAAAGAGATCGAGTTTGATCCCCCAGAAACACCTAATGTAATAACGGCGCCAATGCCCAAACATGGTCAAGGTGTCAACGCTGTTGATGATGACTATTTTTTTCCTCCGTGAATGGCTTAACTACTTCTCTTTTGACCATTAAACAAAATCTTTTGCAAGCCGGTCTGTTTCCAGGCTTTAGTGAAAGTTGTCAATCATGCATGACTCTACCAAATGGTTGTTTGTTACTGAAGATAGGCGTCCAGCGCCTGATGGCTAACAAAGAAATCATATTTGAAAAAGTTCCTCTCACCAGAAATTCCTATGAAGATGTCTTAATAATCACCATTTCCAACAATCCTCCCAGGGTCTCCACCAAAAGACCCATCAGGATTACATCTGTTACAAAGTCTGCTCCCCTAATCATCACCATGCCAGGGTCAATACCATATTCTTCGGATAAATTTGTTCCCTGGAACTATGGGGTTGACGTCTATTATTATGGTGTCAAGCAAGATCAGTTGGCTATCAAAGAAGAAGTTGCAAAAGACATTGATCCTAACATCGGCAATATCGTTGGGACCAGTAAGATAACAAGAAGTGGAAGAGTCTTCTCACCCGAGATCTCTCCAACGACCATTACTACTCCTGTGATTATTTCCACTGCCGCTCCTACCAGCATTCCTAGTGATACCCCCGTTTATAGTCCTACTGTTACCCCTGCTACCGAGACAAGGGGAAAAGACGTATTGTGTGAGCCTGTCCAGACGAAGGCACATCCAGAGGTTATTCCTGGAGCTTCTAGAAAGGAGATAAAAGAGATACTAAAAATAATCAAGAAAGGTGACTACAACATCGTGGAGCAGTTGGGGCAGGCCCCCTCGAAAATATCAATGTTGGCCTTACTTTTGTGTTCTGAGGCCCATGCCAAAGCCTTGGTAAAGTTTCTCAAGAACGCCCACGTGCCCCAAGAGACCTCCATTGATCAATTTGAGAACTGTGTGGCCAGTCTAACTACTGATAACAGATTGGGCTTTTCTGATGCTGATTTAACTCCCAAAGGAAGGAAACACAACGATGCCCTGCATTTTTCCATTGAGTGCAGGGGCACTACACTAGCCCATGTTCTGGTGGATACCGACTCATCATTGAATGTCTTGCCCAAAAATGCTCTTGACCGGTTAGACTGCAAGGGACTCACTTTAAAGCCAAGCACCATTATAGTGAGGGCCTTTGATGGTTCTAAGAGGAAAATGAACGGAGAGGTTGACATCCCTATAAAAATTGAAACTCATACTTTTGATTCAACTTTCCACGTGATGGATATCCGCCCTTCCTATTCTTGTCTATTGGGCCGACCTTGGATCCATGGTGCGGGTGCCGTCACTTCCACCCTACATCAGATGCTGAAGTACCCGATATAGGGAAAGATCATCACAGTCCATGGGGAAGAGGAATACATGGTTAGCCACCTGAATTCTTTCAGGTACGTGGAAATGGATGGTGAGTTCATTGAGACCCCGTGCCAGAATTTTGAAGAGGTCCCACAAACACTTGTGGCAACCAAGAATGCTTCTAAAGTCCCAAAGATTACCAGACCTCCACTGAAGATGGCTTCTCTAAAGGATGCCAAGGCAGTAGTCAAAGAAGGTGGGTGTACCATTTGGGGACAACTTCCGGATATTCCTTACAAATCTGAAAAATTTGGTTTGGGTTTTACTTTAGGAGCCCAGAAAGCTGTTTGTCATGCTCGCATCGGGGGACCACCTTTGCGGATCAGTAACCATGGAGTCAATGCTCTAGAAGACAGTGATAGTGATTATGACATGGACAAGTGGATCTTCCCAACCATTAGCGGTGGACTCAGCAATTGGGAGGCTAAAGAATTTGTCCCTATTACTTTTATTCAAGAGTAATTGTCTTTTAAATTTTTTGAACTTGTAATATTTAAACAATTTAGACTTTAAAACCTTGTGTCTTACCCGAGGCACAATGGTCTATTTGTGAGGGTTGTTACTTCATCTTCATATGTCATCAATAAATCATGGACATTTTTGCATGCAAATTTTATGCTCTTTGTTCTTCTTTTTCTACATTTTTATTTTTCAAAGATAGCAATGCTCTTACACACACTCACATTTCGAAATGCAGATCCACATCCACTCAGGATCCCGTGGGTAACGATTCTGCTATGGCCTATTGTGACTTTGAAAATATGATCTACCAAGCTGAAGACGAAGGTGAGGAAGATTGTGAGGTACCATGGGAACTGGCCAGGTTACTATAGCAGGAAGAAACGACCACACAGCCCCACGAAGAGCCGGTTGACATAGTTAACTTAGGTACTGAATAGGACAAGAAAGAAGTTAAGGTAGGTGCCCCCTTGGAGCTTAGTGTCAAGAAGAGCTTAACTCAGTTACTACATGACTATGTTGAGGTCTCTTCCTGGTCATATGAAGACATGCCAGGACTCGACACTGATATCGTGGTCCATCGTCTTCCGACAAAAGAAAATTGCCCTCCGGTAAAATAAAAAGTCTGTCGCATGCAGTCAGAAATGTCAGAGAAGTACAAGACTGAAGTCATGAAGAAGTTCAATGTTGGATTCTTAGTCGCCACCTCCTATCCACAATGGGTTTCCAATGTTGTTCCAGTGCCTAAAAAGGACGGTACGGTACGTATGCATGTGGATTACAGGGACTTGAATAGGGAAAGCCCTAAGGATGATTTCCCGCTTCCCCACATCGATATTCTGGTTGACAACACCGCACAACATAAAGTATTCTCCTTCATGGATGGTTTCTCCGGGTACAATCAAATTAAAATGGCACCTAAGGACATGGAGAAAACGACCTTCGTCACATAGTGGGGTACGTTCTGTTACAAAGTTATGCCATTCGGGTTGAAGAACGCTGGTGTAACTTATCAGCGCGCCATGGTAGCTTTGTTTCACGATATGATCCATCACGAGATAGAAGTCTACGTGGATGACATGATAGCTAGATCTCAAACTGAAGAGGAACACCTTGACCATTTGCAGAAACTATTTGAAAGACTGAAGAAATACAAACTAAGGTTGAACCCGTATAAATGCACTTTTGGAGTGAGGTCCGGTGAACTCCTAGGCTTCATTGTCAGCGGTAAAGGTATCAAAGTGGACCCTGAAAAGGTAAAAGCAATACAAGAAATTCCTGCTCATCGCACCGAGAAGGAAGTCAGAGGATTCTTAGGACAAATAAACTACATCGCCAGATTCATTTCTCACCTAACCGCTACTTGTGAACCAATATTCAAATTACTGAAGAAAGATCAAGTGTTGGAATGGAACGACAACTGCCAGGCTCCCTTCGACAGGATCAAAGAGTACCTTCAAGAGCCTCCCATTTTGGTGCCGCCAGTCGAGGGAAAACCTTTTATCATGTATCTAACTGTCTTAGAAAATTCAATGGGGTGTATGCTGGGGCAGTATGACGAGTCTGGCCGAAAAGAGCATGCAATATACTACCTGAGAAAAAAGTTTACCGACTGTGAAACCAGATATTCACTGCTCGAGAAAACTTGATGCGCTCTGGCATGGGCTGCTCGCCGGCTAAGACAATATATATTGACTCATACTACCTTATTGATATCCAAGATGGATCCAATTAAATACATATTCGATAAGCCCGCCCTCTCTGGAAGAATAGCAAGATGCCAGATGATCTTAATTAAATACGACATTCAATACACTATCCAAAAAGCAATAAAGGACAGTGTGTTAGCTGATCACCTTGCTCATCAGGTTGTGGATGACTATAAGTCCATGAAATTCGAGTTCCCAGATGTGTGACACCCCTTCTAATAAACCCCGAATTAAATGATATAAATAAACTAGGAGAAAATAAAATTTGCACGGAAGGAGTGTCACAACATCAATTCACATATTCAAGGAAAAACGGACATGACATATTCGTCACTTTAATCATTTAATCACATAATACAATCATGACAAATACTTTCTTTTTCGTGCAAACGCAACGTAATCGTAATAATATTATCTTCTCCAAAGGAGGAATCAAAATATAATATGCAAGGCATTAAGCCATATGGTTCATACACCAATCATGTGATCAAGTCATAATATACATACATCATCATATAATCAAAACAATGGATTATATACAAGTATAATCCATATACAAAAATATGAGTTCGAATGCGGACACTAAACCCCCAGTGTTACGATCAGAGCATCGACTCAAAATCAAAAAGTAAAAGACTACAATCCAAATGCATCCGCTAAGCTAGTGACTCGCACTATCGTCTTCGTTACCTGAACAATATCATAGCAAGAATTTTCCAACATAAGGGTAAGGATTCCAATAAATATAAAGTATGTAATTAAAGCAATGCATAAAATATAAATATTAGGAATCCTTCACCTTACATAAACATATATGAATATTAGTAACATATTTTTTTCATCTAATCACACACTTGGTAATTATTTAAGAATCAATTCGAAAACAATTCCGACACATAAACCACACGATTAATCTAATTCACATAAACTCATAATATAACGATTATGCATGTGACTCATGACACGACGTAAAGAATGTGAATGCGGTACCGACTGGTGGACCCAAGGTTCCGCCGCCTATATTTCCCATTTAGGATCAACGTCTATAATTGTGAACCCAAAGTTTCACCACTTATATTTCCACATAGGATCAAAGCCTCTACGCCTATTTCCAATTAAGGGTCAACGTCTATAAAATTTGAAACCACCGTTTCACCGTCTATGTTTCAAGAGCAACCATGCCATGCAATGTACAATTGACCACTTGTATGCAATTAAGACCACTCCCGACCTTAACATACACATACCATATATTCCAACACAATGAAGTACCAACAATTGTACATACATTACAAGTATATTTACACATCAAGTAACATAAACGTTTAAACAAGTTACTTCATAAATATATTCAAAACAAACACAATTCCGACCGGTCTCCGAAAACGTCGAAATGTCGAAAAAATAACTCAACCATAATTACCTATGCGTTTAACTTTGTTACCCCGCCAAATTTCATTAATTTCCGGATAACTAATTTTACCGCCTAAACCGGCTAATTCGAAACAAACACAATTCCGATCGGTCTCCAAAAACGTCGAAATCTCGAAAATATAACTCAACCATAATTACCTACGCGTTTAACTTAGTTACCCCGTCAAATTTCATTAATTTCCGGATAACTAATTTCACCGCCTAAACCGGCTAATTCGAAACAAACACAATTCCGATCGGTCTCCTAAAACGTCGCATACTCAAAAAAAAAAACTCAACCATAATTACCTACGAGTTTAACTTAGTTACCCTGTCAAATTTCATTAATTTCCGGATAACTAATTTTACCGCCTAAACCGGAAAAAAAAGAAATCAAATGCAATAAAAACATACTAGATGTTTAGAGGAAGTCTAACCCTTACCGATTAGTCTCCGGAACGAACTTTTTTCGGTTGATTTTCCAGAACTTTTCCCCTTCACCTTAACCCTAGATTTTCACTCTTTTCCTCTCTTCTGCTATTTCCTTCTGTTTCTAAACTTTTGTTTCTCACTTTACTCACTTTATTTTCTTAACATAATATATATATATATATATATATATATATATATATATATATATATATATATATATATATATATATATATATATATATATATATATATATATATATATATATATATATATATATATATATATATATATATATATATATATATATATATATATTATAAACTTAATAGTACATACATATATAGTTACTTAATATATATATTATATAACTTAACGGTACATACATATATAGTTACTTAATATATATATATATTATATAATTTAACATACTGTGATACGTTAACATATATATAATCAAAACTAATATTTTATTAAAATAATTTAATATAATTAAATAAATACTATAATAATTTAATTATCATAAATTAAATAATTAACACACACAAAATATATATACACACTAAAATACAATATTATAATATAAAATATTTATTTTTCGGTAAATCAAACAAACTAAATTAATCAATTACTTGACCGAATAACCGACTAAATAATTATTATTTTACCAAAATAAATATCAACCTGTAATTTTTAGGAAATAATAATATAAATACTATTAATTAAATCGTTGTGTTACAACTCTCCCCCACTTAAAAGATTTTCGGCCTCGAAAATTACACGAACAATTCGGGATAGGAATCCCGCATCCGGCTTTCAAGTTCCCAAGTTATGTTTCCATTAGCCGAACCACCCCACACCACCTTTACCAAAACGATTTCTTTTCCTCTAAGTTGTTTCACTTTCCGATCTTCGATCCTAGTCGGCAAAGTGTCAACGGTTAAGTCTTCTCTAACCTCCACATCATCCGCTTGCACTACATGAGACGGATCTGCAATATACTTTCGCAATTACGACTCATGAAACACATCATGTAAATTTGAAAGTGATGGTGGTAATGGAATCCTATACGCCACATTATCAATCCTTTCCGAAATTTGATACGGACCAATAAACCGAGGTGTCAACTTTCGCGATTTAAGTGCCCGACCAACACCCGTCGTAGGATTCACTATAAAAAACACATGATCATCCTTCTTGAATTCAAGAGGCTTCCTCCTCTTGTCATGGTAACTCTTTTGGCGACTTTGTGAAATTTGCATCTTCTCTCTAATCAACTTAGTGTTATCCGTAGTTTGTTGCACAATCTTCGGTCCAACCACCGCACTTTCTCCCGACTCGTACCAACATAAAGGTGTTGGACAACGCCTTTCATACAACGCTTCAAAAGGAGCCATACCTATGCTAGAATGAAAACTGTTATTATAGGTAAACTCAATCAAAGGCAAGTAACTTTCCCATGAACCTCCTTGTTCCAACACACAAGCACGCAAAAGATCTTCGAGCGATTGAATCGTTCTCTCCGTTTGACCATCCATCCGTGGATGATAAGCAGAACTCAAATGTAGCTTAGTACCCAAAGCTCTTTGCAAACCTTCCCAAAATTTAGATGTGAACCGCAGGTCTCTATCTGAAACAATGCACGTCAGAATACCATGCAAGCACACAATCCTCTCAACATACAACTTCGCAAGTCTCTCCATAGGATAATCCATTCTAATTGGAATAAAGTGAGAATAATTCGTCAATCTATCCACGATAACCCAAATAGCCTCATAGTTACTCGGAGTCCTCGGCAAACTCGAAACAAAATCCATAGAGATACTGTCCCACTTCCATTCCAGAATAGACAAAGGTTGCAATAATCCAGATGGCTTCTGATGCTCTATCTTGGATTTCTGACAAACCAAACACGAATACACAAACTCCGCGATTTCCTTCTTCATACAAGGCCACCAAAACAACTTTCTCAAATCTTGATACATCTTTGTGGCACCAGGATGAATGCTCAATCCACTTCGGTGTCCTTCCTCAAGGATCCTCTTTTTCACATCACCAACATCAGGAACACAAACTCAATCACGACATCTCAGAACGCCGTTCTCATCAATTCTAAACTCTCCACCTTGACCTTGGTTAACTAAAGTCAACTTGTTAACCAAAACCATGTCCAATTTGTGTCCTTCTCTTATCTCATCCAAGATCCCACTAGTAAGCTTAAACATACCAAGCTTTATACCAAAGTAAGTTTCTTCACAAACCAAACTCAAGTCACGAAACTGTTCAAGTAATTCCCACTCTTTAACCTTTAGTATAGACATATGCAATGATTTTCTACTCAACGCATCGGCAACCACGTTCGCCTTTCCAGGATGGTATTCAAGCTAAAATCATAATATTTCAAGAACTCTAACCATCTCCTCTGCCTCATATTCAACTCTTTCTGATCAAACAAATATTTCAAGCTCTTATGATCACTGAAAACGTCGAATCTTGATCCAAACAAGTAATGTCTCTAAATTTTCAACACAAAAACAACAGCTTCCAACTCTAAGTCATGAGTCGGATAATTCATCTCGTATACCTTAAGTTTCCTCGAAGCATATGCCACTACTTGTCCACTTTTCATTAACACGCCACCTAACCCCATCAATGAAGCATCACAATACACTGTAAACGGTTCGGATGGATTAGGTAAAACCAACACAGGAGCAGTAGTCAACCTTCGCTTAAGCTCTTGAAAGCTATCCTCACACTGAGTAGTCCATACAAACGCTTGCCCCTTTCTCGTCAATTGTGTCAATGGTAAATCCAACTTCAAAAAACCCTCAATGAACTTACAATAGTATCCGGCTAAACCAAGGAAATTTCGCATCTCAAACACAGACTTAGGAGATTCCCATTCTGACACAGTTTCAATCTTAGATGGATCCATGGAAATACCTCCACGAGATATTACATGACCAAGAAAACTCACTTGCTCCAACCAGAACTCACACTCAGAAAGTTTAGCAAACAACTAATTCTCTTTCAGAATCGACAACACCAATCCTAAGTACTCGGCATGCTCCACTTCATTCTTCGAATAGATAAGAATGTCATCAATAAATACTACCATAAACTTATCAAGATATTCATGAAAAATTTTGTTCATATACTCCATGAACACACCAGGTGCATTCGTAACACCGAAAGGCATCACCAAATACTCATAGTGTCCATACCTCATTCTAAACGCCGTCTTATGAATATCACCAGCTTTCACACAAATTTGGTGATAACCAGATCTCAAGTAAATCTTACTGAACACACAAGCTCCTACCAACTGGTCCATCAAATCATCAATTCTAGGTAACAGATACTTCTTCTTGATAGTAACCTTGTTCAACTGCCTATAATACACACAAAGCCTCATCGTACCTTCTTTCTTCTTTACTAACAACACTGGTGCACCCCATGGAGAAACACTCGGACGAATAAACTTATTATCAAGTAACTCTTCAAGTTGGCTCTTTAGTTCAACCAATTCCGATGGTGACATCCGATATGGAGCCATCGAAACAAGACTAGTACCAGGAACCAAATCAATAGAAAACTCCACTTCACGTTCTGGAGGTAAATCTGTAATCTCCTCCGGAAACACCTCTGGAAAATCACAAACAACAGGAACATCCTATCTCACTCCCCTTTCACCAAGATTCATGCTCGCCATCAACACAAACAATTCAGCTCCATCTTTGACACACCTCTTCACTTGTTGAGTAGACAAAAATGAAACACCTTCTTTCTCAGACTCGAGAAAAAGAACCTCTTTAGAAAAACAATTGATATAGACATGGTTGGCTCTCAACCAGTTCATACCCAGAATGAAATCAAGCTGACTCAATGGAAGACATACTAGATTCACCTCAAAATCTCTACCACACATACGCAAAGGACACTTTAAGCAAACAGCTGAAGTAGAAACCGAACCCATAGCAGTTGTATCTACCACCATACTCCTACTCATATTAGATAACACAAGACCCAATCTCGTAGCACATTCCAAAGAAATAAAAGAATGTGTCGCACCCGTATCAACAATAGAAATCAAAGGTACGTTATGAATAAAGCAAGTACCTCTGATCAATCTCTCATCTGCTGAAGTCTCAGCACCGACAAGGCAGACACTTTCCCAGTTTCCTTCTTTGGCTTCGTGCATTTGGTACTAATATGACCTTGCTCACCACAGTTGTAGCAAGTTATAACATAACCAACCCGATAATCCACAGCCTTGTGACCTACTTTGTCACACTTGAAACCCTTCACAATCACATGGCGACATTCTAAAGCACGATGTCCCTCTTTACCACATCTAAAACTCTTCACCGGAGTAATAACTACCCCACTTGGACTCTTGCCCACATTCATCGGTTGCTTCCCTTTCCCATCATAAGGCTTATGACGCATTTGCCCCTTGCCTCTCTTGTCACTTAAGCTCTTGTAGTAAGAACTACTATCATGAATATCCTCATCATAGATACGACTTTTGTTCACCAATTCAGAAAAGCGGGTAATTTGTTGGTACCCGATAGCTTTCTTCACATTCGGCCTTAAGCCGTTCACAAACTTCAAGCATTTGGATCTCTCGGCATTTACAGTGCTGTAGTGAGGACAATACTTAATCAATTCTTGAAACTTGGCGGCATATTCAACAACAGAACCATTTCCTTGTTTCAATTCAAGAAACTCCACCTCTTTCTTCCCACGGACATCCTCAGGAAAGTAGTTCTCCAAGAATGCATCTCGGAAAATGGCCCAAGTCACCACGGTGTTATCCTCATCATACCTCTAACTAGCGTTAATCCACCAGTCCTCAGCTTCCTTCACCAGCATGTGAGTTCCGAATTGCACCTTCTGAGCATCGGTACAATTCATCACTCAAAATCTTTTCTATGGCCTTCAACCATTCTTGAGCTTCTTCAGGCGCATGCTCTCCTTTGAAAGTATGCGGATTGCTTTTCAGAAACTTTCCAAGAGCATGGAATCCATCATTACCTCCACCTTGCTGAACAGGATTAGCTTGCGGCATCTGATTCAAGGATCCCGCGAGTAATCGCAAAGCCTCAGCAAGTGCATTATCATTCCTTCCAGCAACCATCTTCTTCTGAACAACACAAAAGTATCAATCACGTCAGACACACAATCAAATACAATGGGATTAGTAAAGTTAAGACCTGACAACTGACCGACAATGCTCTGATACCACTATTGTAACACCCCTTATAATAAACCCCGAATTAAACGATATAAATAAAATCAGAGAAAATAAAATTTGCATGGAAGGAGTGTCACAACATCAATTCACATATTCAAGGAAAAACGAACATGACATATTCGTCACTTTAATCATTTAATCACATAATACAATCATGACATATACTTTCTTTTTCATGCAAACTCAACGGAATCGTAATAATATTATCTTCTCCAAAGGAGGAATCAAAATATAATATGCAAGGCATTAAGCCATATGGTTCATACACCATTCATGTGATCAAGTCATAATATACATACATCATCATATAATCAAAACAATGGATTATATACAAGTATAATCCATATACAAAAATATGAGTTCGAATGCGGACACTAAACCCCCAGTGTTACAATCAGAGCATCGACTCAAAATAAAAAAGTAACAGACTACAATCCAAATGCATCCGCTAAGCTAGTGCCTCGCACTACCGTCTTCGGTACCTAAACAATGCCGTAGCAAGCATTTTCCAATAGAAGGGTAAGAATTCCAATAAATATAAAGTATGTAATTAAAGCAATGCATAAAATATAAATATTAGGAATCCTTCACCTTACATAAACATATATGAATATTAGTAACATATTTATTTCACCTAATCACACACTTAGTAATTATTTAAGAATCAATCCGAAAACAATTCCGACACATAAACCACACGATTAATCCAATTCACATAAACTAATAATATACCAATTATGCATGTGACTCATGACACGACGCAAAGAATGCGAATGCGGTACCGACTGGTGGACCCAAGGTTCCACCGCCTATATTTCCATATAGGATCAAGGCCTCTACGTCTATTTCTCATCTAGGATCAACGTCTATAATTGTGAATCCAAAGTTTCACCGCTTATATTTCCACATAGGATCAAAGCCTCTACGCCTATTTCCAATTAAGGATCAACGTCTATAAAATGTGAACCCACCATTTCACCGTCTATGTTTCAAGACCAACCATGCCATGCAATGTACAATTGACCACTTGTATGCAATTAAGACCACTCCCGACCTTAACATACACATACCACATATTCCAATACAATGAAATACCAACAATTGTACATGCATTACAATTATATTTACACATCAAGTAACATAAAAGTTTAAACAAGTTACTTCATAAATATATTCAAAACAAACACAATTCTGATCGGTCTCCGAAAACGTCGAAATCTCGAAAAAATAACTCAACCATAATTACCTACACGTTTAACTTAGTTACCCCGTCAAATTTTCATTAATTTCCGGATAACTAATTTTACTACATAAACCAGCTAATTCGAAACAAACACAATTCCGATCGGTCTCCGAAAACGTTGAAATCTCAAAAAAATAACTCAACCATAATTACCTTCGCGTTTAACTTAGTTACCCCGTCAAATTTCATTAATTTCCGGATAACTAATTTTACCGCCTAAACTGGTTAATTCGAACAAACACAATTCCGATCGGTCTCCAAAAATGTCGCAATCTCAACAAAATAACTTAACCATAATTACCTACGGGTTTAACTTAGTTACCAGGTCAAATTTCATTAATTTCCGGATAACTAATTTTACTGCCTAAACCGAAAAAAACAAAATCAAATGCAATAAAAACATACTAGATGTTTAGAGGAAGTCTAACCCTTACCGATTAGTCTCCAGAATGAGCTTTTTCGGTTGATTTTCCAGAACTTTTCCTCTTCACCTTAACCCTAGGTTTTCACTCTTTTCCTCTCTTCTGCCATTTCCTTATGTTTCTAAACTTTTGTTTCTCACTTTACTGACTTTATTTTCTTAACATAACATATATTATATATATATATATATATATATATATATATATATATATATATATATATATATATATATATATATATATATATATATATATATATATATATATATATATATATATATATATATATATATATATATATATATATATATATATATATATATATATATATATTTATATATATATAAATATAAATATATATATATATATATATATATATATATATATATATATATATATATATATATATATATATATATATTTATATATATATTTATATATATAAATATATATATATATATAGTTACTTAATATATATATATATTACATAACATATATAGTTACTTAATATATATATATTACATAACTTAATATAACTTAACATACTGTGATACGTTAACATATATATAAAAAAACTAATATTTTATTAAACTAATTTAATATAATTAAATGAATACTATAATAATTTAATTATCATAAATTAATTAATTAACACACCCAAAATATATATACACACCAAAATACAATATTATCATATAAAATAATCATTTTTCGGTAAACTAAACAAACAAAATTAATCAATTACTGGACCGAATAACCGACTAAATAATTATTATTTTACCAAAATAAACATCAACAGGTAATTTTTAGGAAATAATAATATAAATACTATTAATTAAATTATTGTGTTACAAGATGAAGACATCATGTTGATAAACAATTGTGAAGAACTCAGACCATATGACGGACCTGAACAAGGATCCCAATGGACCTTGGTTTAAGACGGAGCTTCCAACGCACGCGGCAACAACATAGGCGTTGTGATCATATCCCATGAAGGATGTCATACTCCCTTTACTTCTAGGTTGTGTTTCAACTGTACCAATAATATGGCGGAATATGAAGCTTGTATTATGGGTCTCAAAGCTGCCATAGATTTGGGAATCAAGTCCTTAAGTGTATTTGGAGATTCAGCCTTATTCATTAGTCATATCAAAGGAGAATGAGACATGAAGCATCCTAATCTCATCCCTTACAAAGAACATGTGTTGACATTAATTTCACATTTTGAGGAGATTACCTTTGAGCATTTTCCACGAGAGGAAAATCAACTAGCGGACGCGCTAGCCACTATGTCATCCATGTTCAAAATCAGGTGGGATAATGAGGCTCCTCAGATCACCATTGAGAGGATGGACGAACCAGCTCACTGTCACGAGATTGATATTGAAGAAGTAGTGGACAAGCCTTAATTCCATGAAATTAAGAGATATCTCGAGGCCCAAGAGTATCCGGAGGGAGCTTCAGTCAATGATAAGAAGTTCCTGAGAAGGTTTTCTGCTAAATTCTTCCTCAGTAACGGAATCCTCTATAAACGCAATCACGACTCTACTTTGCTTCGTTGCATAGACCAGAGTGAGGCAGAAAAGATCATGGTTGATTTACATGAAGGTACCTTTGGCACTCATTTTAGTGGACACACGGTGGCTAAAAAGATCCCACAGGAAGGATACTACTGGTCCACCATTGAAGAGGATTGTTATCAACATTCACGAACTTGTCACAAGTGCAAGATCTATGCTGACAAAGTACATGTGCCTCTGGTTCCCCTAAACATCCTGACTACTCCTTGGCCCTTCTCAATGTGGGGCATTGACATGATTGGAGAGATCAAACCCACAACTTCTAATGGACACCACTTCAACTTGGTTGCCATTGATTATTTCACGAAGTGGGTCGAGGCAGCTTCATTCGCTTCTGTTACCAAGAACGTTGTGGACCAATTCATCAAACAAAATTTTATCTGTAGGTACGGTATCACGGAGTGAATCATCACAGATAATGGTACCAATCTCAACAATACTATGATTACCGCATTATGCGCGCACTTCAAGATACATCATCATAACTCTTCTCCTTACCGTCCGAAGATGAATGGCGCTGTAGAAGCCGCTAATAAAAACATCAAGAAGATCATACAAAAATGATAGTGACCTATAAGGACTGGCATGAGATGTTACCATTTACTCTTCACGGTTACCGTACCACGGCCCGTACATCAACATGGGCAACTCCTTTCTCTTTGCTATACGGCATGGACGCTGTCCTACCAATTGAAGTCCAAATACCTTCTCTGAGAATCATAAAAGATGCAGGGTTGAATGAATATGAATGGATTCAAACTCGACTTGACAAGTTGAACTTGATTGATGAGAAGAGGCTTACAGCTGTCTGTCATGGTCAGATGTACCAAAAATGTATGATTAAGGCTTTTAATAAGAAGGTCAGACGTCAGGTATATCGGGTTGGTGACTTGGTAATCAAGCGTATCATATAGCCACAAGGTGATCCCAGGGGAAAATGGACTCCTACATACGAAGTACCATTTATGATTAAAAACCTATTCTCTGGTGGAGCAATGATCTTAACCACTATGGATGGCGGCGACCTTTCGCACCCTGTAAACGTGGACATAGTTAAAAGATACTACGCATGAATAAAGACCCTCTAGGTCGACTTACCTAGGAAAAAATTAGGGCATCACGGCGAACCAAAAGGGTTCGGGCAAAAATTAGGGATAAAATACAAAACAATCTGTACACCCGGCAAGCTGAAAACCTGAAAGGGAAGCTTGGGAAAAAAAGGGTATCCCGGTGGACTGAAAACCCGAAAGGGCGGTCCAGGAAAAAATTAGGGATTTAAGGTGTATGACTATGTCCCATTGGATTACCTTATAGATAACCTTCAGTATCACCTGACAAACTCAAACGGTTCTAATCAATCCAATCAGCTACGGACAAAGCAGCAAGTGGATGAGATTTTCAGATACATGAAGGCTATGGCAGAGTGGGAACCCCATGGGATTATTTAACATAGCTATCTTTTCTTTGTATCAGTTTTCATTTTCTACGATGACATTCTCTTACTAGGATGCTCGTCTCTTTGTACAAAAATTATTATTCAAGTTAATACAAAGATATTCCTTTAAAGGTGCAAAACTATTTGTTTTTCTTTTATTTTCCTGATTTGTTTGCAAAAACATCCAATGATTATTTTTGAACATATGCATTTAAACGTGATTAGTGTTTACATATGAGCGCAAAAAAGAGGGGAACAGAAAATAGAAAGACAATTACTAATGGCTTTAAGAAATAGGATAATATCTATAGGCCATTCCATAAAACCCCCGCAGGTACTTTCTCCAACAGGAGCGGAAGCAAGGACATCCTGCTACAGGATCACTAGCGTATCTCCAGTATGCAGCCTAGTGGTATCAGGTGCTCTCACATCCCCGACGGAGCAAAACTTCCAGTTACCACTCCAAAGATTCCCCAATGAAAGTCACTCAGTTTCCCAGGATTCCCCAGCAGGATTTCACGAAGTCTACAAGCAATGCACGTCGTTTCCCTTCCCCAAAAAAGTTTATTTCTCAAATAATGGAAACTCATCCATCAACGCTTCAACTTCAAAATATGAAGACTTGCACTCCTCATTCCCAACAGTACTCATGGATTTATTTTCCCCGAGTCCAACAACACTACAGCAGAACAATTAATATGTTCATATATTGCATTCACACGTCATAACATTGACAACAAAAATGTATATAGCTCAATCTCATGCCATGCATTTCATACATCATGGCATCGCATACAACTAACTCTTCACCTTTTTAGAAAAGATCAATCAACAGAAAATTATCATCAAAAAATTTCCGACAGGACCACTATTTATGGACAAATCAATTACAGATCAATTCCCGAGAAAGGACTGGTTGACCATCTACATAACAAATATTTCCTCCAAACCTCTGCCGGTTCATTTTAAATCTCTCAACAATTTATTCTGATTCTTTCCCGCAGACATCTTCTCTAGTTCAGATAAGTCGCTTCAAGATTTGTTCTGATTCTTTTCTAGACCTCTGATGGTTCAGTTTAAATCTCTCAACGGTTTATTCTGATTCTTTACCGCGGACATCTTCTCTGGTTCAGATAAGTCGCTTCAAGATTTATTCTGATTCTTTTCCAGACCTTTGCCGGTTCAGTTTAAATCTCACAATGATTTATTTTGATTCTTTTCCAGACATCTATCGGTTCAGTTTAAATCTCTCAACAGTTTATTCTGATTCTTTCTCGCAGACATCTTCTCTGGTTCAGATAAGTCGCTTCAAGATTTATTCTGATTCTTTTCCAGGTCTCTTCCTATTCAGTTTAAATCTCTCAACAGTTTATTCTTATTCTTTCCCGCAGACATCTTCTTTGGTTCAGATAAGTCGCTTCAAGATTTATTCTGATTCTTTTTCAGACCTCTGCCGGTTTAGTTTAAATCTCTCAACGGTTTATTCTGATTCTTTCCCGCAGACATATTCTCTGGTTCAGATAAGTCGCTTTAAGATTTATTCTGATTCTTCTCCAGACCCCTGTTGGTTCAGTTTGAATCTCTCAACAGTTTATCCTGATTCTTTCCTAGTAGACACTTTCTCTGGTTCAGATAAATTGCTCAAAGATCTATTCTGATTCTCTCCAATTAAAAAATACCCAAGACCTCTGTTGGTTCAGTTTAAACCTCTCAACGGTTTATCTTGATACTTTCCAAATAGACATTTTCTCTGGTTCAGATAAATCACTCCAAGATTTACTCTGATTCTTTCCAGTCAAACAACATTCAAGACTTCTGCTAGTTTCATTTTAAATCGACCAAAGGTTTATTCTGATTCTTTTATAGTTGAAGTCAAGTTCAGACTTAATCCAATTTCTGTCAACAATCACCTTTGGATGGCATCTATAAGCCCATCTCTGACAACTCTCCATCATTTCTCCAAATGGCATCTTTAAGCCCATTCCCTACATAATCAACCAACACATCACCGAGTGCAAATTTCTGGGCACTCTAGTATTCAATCATCTTCCACTTTCAAGTTACGAATGACAAACATGCTTATCTCACTATTCAAGTTTAAGAAGATTGAACAAGGGCAGCTGTTGTACCCCAAATTTTGCCCTCCCATTTTTTATTCAAGATACTAGCCTAGGGTTTCTCGAATACTCAATTTGGATCAAAAGTTTATCAGACAGATTCTCTTCCTAGGAAGTAAGTCAACAATTAGGATTTTTTATTTCCCAAAGAAAATTGAGTCTCCAAGGTTTCAAATGGTCTTCATAGATCTTCATGTCTCCTCAAGGATGTTTGTGCCAAGTTTCAATAGTTCAGATGACTGAAAACGACTCCATTGACCCAAAAGTCGACCTTTGTGAGATTAAGCTCAAACGATTGTAACTTCTTCATTAATCGATATTTTTGAGTGGTTCTATTTGCCTATGACTCTCCTTGACGTCATCCACAATTTCTCTTTGCAAGTCAAGAGCTGATTATGTGCGAAATATCATCGTAAATTCGAATATTTTAGAGGTCACTTTCTGGTTCTGACCTAATTTCAGATAATTGTGGCTTGCCTTCCAAGAGTCGTAATGTCCTCAATTTTCAAGATCTCGAGACGATTATTTTTGCACATTGTCATGAGCGATGTCATCAACAAGTCCTCTATAAGAATCGAAGGAAATTGTGTTTAAAAGTACTTGGAGATTATCAATTTGTCATAGGTCATTTTCTTGATTTAGAATGTTTTCAACTTCTAATTGTTTTCTCAAAGGCTATGATTCTCATGTTGAGACTGTCCATGGAACGATATGTTGAATTCGGAGATTCATATTGAGTTCGAACAAGATGTTGCTTATAATACAAGTTGCCATGTTGAAAATCGATTTATGATCTTGGTGAAAATGATTTGACGATTCATTTGAATATTGTTCTTGATGAACTAAGAATTACACGATATCACAAGTTTCGTCCAAATCTTCTACAGTTCATTCGCGTGAGTTTTTTTGAATTCAAGGTATCAAAGAATGAATTCCCTCAAGTTTGCTCAAATTCATTCGAACTTTGGAATGTAAACACGATTAAAGTTACGCTTTGATTCATGGTTTATCTAAGTCACAATTCTCATGAATCAAATCAAATTGTCGAACCTAATTCAAAGTTCATGGCTATTCATATATTCTCAAGCGTGTCATTATTCAAATGCAAGACTTTTTCTTAAGTCACTTTGAAATTCAAGATTATTCAAGTTTATTCAAGAATTCAAGATTTACAACAAGGCGTAATTTTTATTTAAATATATTTTACAAGTCTCCAAGTCTTAAAATTCAAATTACAAATGGAAACCGCAATGTTACAAAAGTCGCAATAATACAAAATTCCTAAAGAATTGATTTTTCGTCATCTTCAAGTCTTCGTCAAGCACGACAGGCCACTCTTCATCATTTTTCTCCATTGTTCAAATTGCTTGTACATGTAACAAAAGAAAGAAAAGTTATCTAACATGTGAAAATTCAAGAACTAATTGTTAAGAGTTTTTATCTTATCATTAGAGTTTTCATTTTGGAATCAGAAATTAAAAGGGCTTTTTAATCATGGTTTAACTCCTTCTACTTTTGCAAATCACAAAAAAAGTGTGGATTTTTTTAATTCACAAACAGGGAAAAGAAATAACAAAGGCAAAACTCAAAACAACACAAAACAGCAAGCAGTGCAAAAACGTGTAACAACAGCGCAACAACTCAAGACAGCGGGGAAAAATGCAAATCTACAAGCCAAACAACAAAATAGCAACGCAGGCAGCCCCAAGAGAGCAAAAAAAAAGAGGGCAAACTACTAAGAAAAACCGAACAACAACATTAAAGCAGGCTGCAATTAAAGTGCGCAGCAGAATAACAAGTAAGCTACCAATATCCAAAACTCCATGTCATCATTTTCCTAATCTATGCAAACTCTTCAGAATTTTTGACAAAGCAAAATTGCTTTGTATCATAGAAAGATGAAGAGGGAAAGAGAAAGAGACATAAAGATATCACCTAAGCATATAACAGCCCAAAACATGTAAAGAAAAGAAGCCTGCTACAAACCAGCAAAACAGTCCAACATTGCTGCAAAACAACAGCTTTGTTATTGTCCCAAATCCTGCAAAAAACCAGCTGCAAAACCAGCCTACAAATAGTCCAAAATCATGTCAAGGAAACCTTGCTGCCCAGCCCTGCTATCCTGCTATAAACCCAAATACCAGTCCAAAACCTGCACAAATTTGCACCAAAATAGACATGCCCTAACCTGTACTCAAAAGGCCACAAAACAGTTAACTAAAAATGTTCAAAAACTCTCAACCATCTGTTCAATCTATTGACAATACATAAACTCATTCACACTACTAAAAAAACCATCGGAACCCCTCTTTAACATCCTTGCATAAGTCAAAACCAAAACCCTCAGCATACTTCATTAAACCTACAAAAACCATACTTCACCTTCAATATCCCCTTGAACCCTCACAATAATCTACCCATAAATCAAAACTAAAAATCATCTAATTGGCAGCTTATACCCGCCTCTACTCAACTATAATCCCTGCCAAAACCTAGAAAACCATAATGTACAGAAACAACATATAAACTGTGTGTCCTCTTCAACCTTCCCACCCAAAAACTCTCAAGATAGCATCATAATCATATAATTTCAACACAAGCGTTCAACAAAGAATCGCAGATTTTCACAAAAAGAAGAAAAGGAGTATTAAAAGCTTACCTGAGAAGACCTGTCGGAGGATTTTAGATCCGGTAATTCCCTCTTTCCCTCTCGTTTTATGCTACAATTGCTATTGTATTGTACATCGCCATATTTGTTGTTGTTTCTTTGTTAAAACAAAAACCGAAGGAGTTGAGTTTGTTGTGGTGGTCGAAACTACACTGGCAGCGAGAGTAGAAAAAGCGGTTCGAGAAGTTCCATGGAACGGAAATCGGTGAGCGGAACCGCGAGTGAAGAAGTCGGTTCTTGTTGTTGTTCAATTTAGGCAAGATGAGAAGAGCAGAGATTGTGAGTGAGCGATGAGAATCAAAGATCGCCAAGAGTGTTTGAATTGGAGATTGTTGCAGAAAGATGAGGAAAGACGCAGAGAGATTTAGAGGAAAAAATGGTGATGTTACGGTTGGAAGATAGAGAGATTAATACTTTTTTCCTGGTTTTAATTATTGTTTAGTGGGAATAAAAAACCATTAATAAAAATAGCAAAAAAACAAAAGAAAATTAACTTTCCTTCTTCCCAATGTGCATGCCAATGGCGCCTCTTGTCTATTTAGGGTTTCAAAACCCTTTCCCTTTCCTTTCCAGAACAGGGTTTGGGCATGTTCTAATTGGTCCAACCCAATTTTTAAGCTTTAATTCATATATTAGCAAAGGTAAATAAATAAACGAATGAGTGAATGGTGCAGTTGGTTAAGACGTGATGCTTTGAAGGAGAAGTCTCGGGTTCGAGACCCCCCTAAGAAGTTTTCCTTTTCTTTTCTGAGTTTAGTGTTTTCTTTTTGGAAAAAAAAAACTAATGGACTTTACAATTCTTTTCTAGCCCATCCATATTTCTACCTTACACACCCATATCCAGTTTAACACCACCCTTCTACTTTTTTTTGTTAACTCATGAAGTTTTGGTAGATATTTTTAATAAGTTAGTTCTAAATTTTAATTTAAGAAAAATTGTAAATAAATTTTATTAATTAACTTTTTTTATTTAGTCTTAATTTGTTTGTTTAATTTCTTCATAATAAAAAATACTAAAAGATAAAAAAAAATATACATTTGATTTAATTTCTTTAGTTAATTATTTTCTTTAATAGAATAGAATTTTATTTTTCTTTCCAAAGTTTTCAAACAAAATACCAAGAATTTTATTTCTATATTTTTACTTTGTTAATTAATTTTTACTTCATAGATTTGTTGTAGTTTCAATTAATTGCTTGATTCGATTTGGTTGTATTGATTGCCTATTTGGACTTTTAATCGCATTGATCCATCCCCGTTTGTGAATTTGTACCCCCATTCCCGAAAGCTCTATAATAGCGTTGAATTTTAATTTCCGCAATTTACTGTTTTCCTTATACTGTATAGTAATTAGGCGTGCATGGCAAGATATAAAATCAACAGCTAGATAACCCTAATCAAAGGACAAAATTAACTTGAATCAAACATACTTTTCATACGCGCACCTCTAGGATAACCTCGCTTGTTGCCTCGGAAAAACAGTCATGTCCCTCGAATGTGGGACGCCTTAGCAAAGACCCTTCGATAAAAAAGATCGTAGTCTCTCGATGTCCCTCGATGTTGCCTTCGGTAAAACGATCTAGTCCCTTGTGAAAATTGCTAAAGCGTCTCAAAAGTTGCCTTCTATGACTGTACGATTGACTCGCGCCTGTCCCTTCACATCCAACGATGGGGCTTCTTACCAAATCAATGGTAAGATAGCAACATCTAAAGGAGGAGGAAAAGAAAATTAGACCTTTAGGGTAGGTAGGATGCTCCTAGTTGCTTGCTTGCTCACAACAAAAACTTTTTATACACTAACACTTTCACTTGAAACATTTTCAAAAGACAACACTTTGTACGCGTTCTTATAGAAACGAGAACCATTACAAAGACGTTTTCAAAATACTTTCAAAACCCACATCACAAACACATTTTCAAACAAAAACAAGTGATCTAGAAAGCAAGTAAGATCCCGTAGATAACTACGGATGAAAAGGGTGCTAACACCTTCCCTTTTCAGAACCTACCCCCTGAACTCAAGAAATAATCTCAAAGGTCTTTCCTGTTCTTTTCAACCTTTCCATTTGGATAAAAGAAAAGTCGATGGAGACTCTTGCTATCCCCAACAATTGCGATCAAACGCAAAACACCAAGCCAGTTCTCCCACCACGTTACAATATGCAGCTCTTATATGCTAATTTGGTGTAAATATGGGGACTGATATAGTGCATGCTTGAACAACATAACAACTTTTGGGAGCAGGCTATTGCAGTGTTTAGAGGCATCATAATAAGACTGGTTTTGCACAGACTATTTTGTGTAGGAATAATAGGTTTTGGACTGATATGCTTGGACTGGTTGGTCCAAACTTTGGGCTTTATTCAGTAGTAAATTGTACAACATTGTTTGTAGCATGATACAAATTTAGTTTTGTGGACAGCATAATGGAAAGGTTTGAGTCAAAGGAAAAGTTCAACCAAGAAAAAGTTTAGGATTTGTAATTTTAACTTAAAAGTACAGCTTTGTTGTTTATTTGAAAATTTGAATCATCTTGAATTCTGGTGAAGAAAAATGTCATGAGGTAATGAAATTAATCATGTATAGAAAAATTTTCCAAGTCTTGCAAAGTTTGATTTTTGACTTTTTTGATTTTTGATGATCAAATTTCATATTTTGAATCATCTTGATGAAATGTGATTTTTGAAACTCAAATTTGACCTAAAAGTCAAAGTTTGACTTTTCAGTGTACAATTGACTTTTTCATCAGCTGACCAAATTTCATCTGTCCATCGGGGGATGAATTGAAATATGAAATTAGGTCAACATGATGTACTTGAATCCTTGAGATCATGTTTCGAACCAATAAGTCATGTACTAAGTCAAAAGTCAAAGATTGGTCGTTCTCAGTCAAAACCCTACTTTTGACCATTTTGCCCTTTTGACAATTTGAACGATTTTCTTGGAGAATTATGATCTGATCTTGATCAAGTGATACATATGACTTCAGAATGTTAATATTGGTCCAAAATCTTGAAGTTTGATTGTAGGTTGACCATAATGGACCTTTTTTAATACAACTGATTTTAGGTCATCTGATCAATTGACTGAGCAACTTTGGTAATTCAAGACTTGAAACTTAACAGGAGCAATATTGAGGGCCCATAATGATTCATAGAAGTCATTTGAAACATTAGAAGTCCAACTATCCTTGTGCAAACTCAAACACTAATTTGAGGCATCAACATTAAGGAGATGTCTTGACCTAGTCAATACCTGTGGAAACCTGAATCATTGAAGATCTTTGTGAGAAGCATCTTGAGAAAAGAGAAGGAAAATTTTGGGGTACAATAGCTGCCCCTGTTCAATCTTCTTAAACCTAAAGAGTTAGATTGGCGGGTCCGCCATTTGTGACTTGAAGGTGGAAGATAATTGAACACTAGAGTGCCTAGAAATTTGCACTCGATGATGTGTTTGTTAATTATGTCGGGAATTGGCTTAAAGATGCCATTTGGAGAGGTGATAAAGAATTCGTCGGAGATGGGCTCACAGGTTCCATCCAGGGTGATAGAAAAGGTTTGTTGTTTAGCGACTTCACCTGGGACATAATCTTAACCATAAGAGGTCTGGTGATTGCCTGTCATTAACTGGTGGAAATGAATTCTAACCAGAAGAGGTATTTATCTTGTTGATTTACTTTTCCTGCAAGGAAAAGGGTTAGTTTTATGCATATGTATGCATGTCACAATGATGTTCTCAAAATAAATGAGATTGTGTCGTATGCATTTGTCATGTATGTAATATGATGTATGAATGTGAAATATTGTTGAAGTGTATCTTTGTATTGGAAAATAAATCCTCGATAAATGTTGGGGAGCTATGGGAGGTTAAATCCTAGACTGATGTTGTAGAATATGAAGAGTACACACATCTTCAATCTTTTTTTAGAATGTTTCCACCAGGGATTCCTGTTTTATTGAGGAGATCTCTGCTGGGAATACTGACTTTGGCTTGAGAAAACTATGTGGAGAGTGTTGATTTCTGCTTGAGAACTAGAATTCAGGAGTTTTAGTTGTCCATTGCTTTATCGGGGAGCTATCTCTTGATTGGACAGGAAGAAAGTTTAGTTGTTATCTGGTCGAATTCCAGGCTTCACAATAACTTGTTGTGGATAAAAAAGTTAATTGTTATCTGGTCGGATTTCAGGGTATGCAGCAACTCACTAGGGATAGTGGCAAACTCTACTGGGGAAGAGGAGTTTTGTTAGTGATTTGAAGAAGTTAAAGTATTATCTGGTCGGGTCCAGGTTTCGTAGTAACTCGAATAGTTATCTGGCCAGGTCCAGGTTTCAACAACTCTTGAGGTTAACTGGTATCTGGTCGGGTCCAAGTTTCAGCAACTCGAATTGTTATCAGGTCGGGTCCAGGTTTTGCAGTAACTGAAGAAGTTAAACTATTATTCGGTTAGGTCCAAGCTTTAGTAACTTAAAATTGAGATTTACTATTATCTGGTCGGGTCCAGATTTCAACAATTCAAAATGTTTTCTGGTTAGGTCCAGGCTTTGTTGTAACTGAAGAAGTTCAACTATTATCCGTTCGGGTCCAGGCTTTAGTAACTTAAAATTGAGATTCACTGTTATCTGGTCGGGTCTAGGTTTCAGCACCTCAAACTGTTATCTGGTCGCATCCAGGCTTTACAATAACTGAAAAAGTTAAACTATTATGAGGTCGGGTCCAAGCTTTAGTAACTTAAAATGGAGATTTATCATTATCTGGTCGGGTCCAGGTTTCAGCAACTCAAACAGTTTTCTGGTCGAGTCCAGGATAGTGACGACTCTGTTGAGGATTGTAATAATTTTCCCGGGGATTAGGGGTTTTGGTCCCTTGATATTAGTCTGAGAGGTAAACTCAAGCTAGGGAGTTTATAATTTGTTAGGGAAATAAACCCTGTTAAAGATAAATTTTGACAACCTGCTGGGGAGGTGACTTCTTTAAGTAGAGTTCCACATGGCTTCTTCTTTTAAGACCAACTCGGCTAGGGAGAGGGTTTTTGAGAGATTGGAACTCTGATTGGGGATTTCATGGATCCGTCTCTGTGGGGATAATTTCATTAAGGCAACTCTGTGGGGATTATCATAAATCCTTAAGGAGATGCTTGTTCATTTGTTAATAGTTTAATCATGTTCATGTGCATATGTTCATTCAATTTTAGTAATTGGACATTTTTGCACTCAAAACAGAAAAACAAAAAGTTTGTACTTCAAAATATATTTGTATTGATGTTTGCCTATAAACAGGCGTTTTTGTACAAGGAGACAAAGATCCTAGTAAGAGGAAATTGTCGAAAGAAATGAAAAGAGTACAAAGTGAAAACAAAAATAATAGCCATGTGGAAGTGATCTATTGTGTTCCAACTCCGCTATTACCCCTATGTATTCGACCATCATCCCTTGCTGTTGAAAAAAGTTGATTGGATTGATCTTTCACCATTGAATTTGGACCTTGGTATTAAAGCTGGCTTTAACAGTTCCACGGGACATAGTCGTACGCTTTTAATCTCTAACTTTTTCCTGGACCGCCCTTTCAGGTTTCCAGTCCACTAGGATACCCATTTTTTCCCAAGCCGCCCTTTCGGCTTTTCAACTTGTCGGGTGTACAATCTTTTGTATATATCCCTAACTTTTTCACAAACCTCTTTAGTTCACCGAGATGCCTTTATTTTTTGCCTAGGTATGTCATCCCAGCGAGTCATTTTTTATGCGTAGTATTTTTTGACTATGTCCGTGTTCACAAGATATGGGAAATCTTCACCGTCCCTCTTAGTTAGCATCATATCACCTCCAGAAAACATTCTTGACAACAAATAGCCCTTCGTAAGTGGGAGTCCATTTGCCCCTAGGATCGCCTTGTCGAAGAATGATGTGCTTGATTACCAAGTCGCCAGTCTGATACACTCGAGGCTTGATATTTTTGTTGAAAGCCTTGATCATGGTTTTTTTATACATTTGACCATGACAAGAAGCATCCAGTCGCTTCTCGTTAATCAAATTCAACTGATCCAACCTGGTTTGTACCCATTCTTCTTCACCCAGGTCTGCTTATTTCGTAATCCTTAGAGAAGGAATCTGAACTTCGACAGGCAGGAGGCCTCCATGCCATAGACTAAAGAGAACAAAGTTTCCCCAGTTGACATTCGTGCCAAGGTACGATAGCCATGAAGAGAGAACGGTAGCATCTCATGCCAATATTTGTAAGTTACTACCATCTTTTGCACAATCTTCTTAATGTTTTTATTGGCAGTTTCCACTGTGCCATTCATCTTAGGTCTGTACGGAGAAGAGTTGTGATGCTTGATTTTGAACTGCGTGCAGAGTTCGGTAATTATAACATTATTGAGATTAGTTCCATTATCAGTGATGATCCTTTCGGGGATACTATAACGGCATATGAGGTTGTGTTTGTTAAACCGGGCGACAATGTCCTTCGTGACAGAGGCATATAAAGTAGCTTCGACCCATTTGGTGAAGTAGTCAATAACAACAAGGACAAAACGATGTCCTTTGGAAGAAGTGTGCTTGATTTCTCCAATCATTTCAATGCCCCACATTGCAAATTGCCATGGAGAGGTCCTGACATTTATAGGAATTGGAGGCACATGGACCTTGTCAGCATAGATCTGACACTTATGGCAAGTCCTCGAGTGATGGTGGCAATCTGTTTCCATTATCGACCAATAGTAACTAGCCCTTAGAATCTTCTTGGTCATATTGTGTCTACTAGAGTGAGTCCCAAAGATACCATCATGCATGTCTTCCATGATCTTCTCTGCCTCCTTCTTGTCCACACATCGGAGTAAAGTTGAATCATAGTTGCGCTTGTATAGGATTCCATTATTTAGGAAGAATTTGGTTGAAAATCTTCACAAGAATTTCTTATCATTGATGGAAGCTCCTTTAGGATACTCTTGTGCTTCAAGATATCTCTTCACCTCATGATACCATGGCATCTCTTCGTCAGTGTCAAGCTCATAACAATGCGCAGGTTCGTCAAATCTTTCGATTGTAATTATGGGAGCTTCATTGTCCCAATTAACCTTGAACATATATGACATTGTTTCTAGGGCATCTGCCATTTGGTTTTCTTCTCTTGGGAAGTGTTAAAAAGTAACCTCCTCAAAGTAGGGGATCAAATTTAGCACAAGCTCTTTGTAAGGAATCAAATTAGGATGTTTTGTATCCCACTCTCCCTTAACTTGACTGATTACTAGAGCAGAATCTCTGAATACGTCTAAGAACTTGATCCTTAGGTCAATGGCAGCCTTTAGACCCCATATGCCTGCCTCGTACTCAGCCATGTTGTTCGTACAATTGAAGCACAATCTAGCGATTAAGAGCGCATGGAAACCCTCAGGAGAAATAATCACAACACCTATTCCATTTCCCAAGGCATTGGAAGCCCCATCAAAAACCATAGTCCATCGGGATCTTTGTTCAGGTCTGTCATACGGTCCAGGCTTTTCACAATCAGTTATCAACATGATACTCTCATCCAGAAATTCAAAGTTCATGGATTGGTAGTCATCAATAACTTGATGGGCCAAATGACATGCCATCACACTTCCCTTAATCGCCTTTTGTATAGTGTATTAGATGTCATTCGGTCATAATCATTTGCCGTCTAGCTATTCGTCCGGAGAGAGCTGGCTTCTCAAAGATATATTTGATAGGATCCATCTTAGAAATCTACAAAGTGGTGTGAGTCAACATATACTATCTTATCCTGCTTTCAAATAACTCATGTAAGTGATCAAGGTGTTCTTCTTCAGTTTGCGACCTTGAAATCATATCATCCACATAGACCTCTATTTCATGGTGGATCATATTATAAAATAAGGCTACCATAGCTCGTTGATATGTTGCCCCTGCATTCTTTAAACTGAATGGCATGACTTTGTAACAAAAGGTGCCCCATTGTGTGACAAAGGTGGTCTTCTCCATATCGCTGGGAGCCATCTTGATTTGATTATAGCCGGAGAAACCATCCATGAAGGAGAAAACTTAATGTTGAGATATGTTGTCAACCAAGACGTCAATATGCAGTAATGGGAAATCGTCTTTGGAGATTGCCCTATTCAAATCCCTGTAGTCTACACACATACATACTTTTTCATCTTTCTTCGGCACGGGGACCACGTTCGCAACCCAATGAGGATACAATGTCACAGCCAGGAAACCTGCATTGAATTACTTCATTACCTCAACTTTTATCTTTTCATACATGTATGGCCGTATACGAAGCACTTTTTTCTGGACTGGAGGACAATCTTCCTTTGTTGGTAGACAATGAACCATAATGTCAGCATCCAACCCTGGCATATCTTCATACGACCAAGCAAACACTTCAACATAGTCATGTAACATCTGTACCAATCTTCCTTTGACATTGTCTTCTAAGTTAGCACTGATCTTGACCTCTTTCTTGTCTTCCTTATTACCTAGGTAGATCACTTCAACTGGCTCTTCATGAGGTTGAATGGCCTTCTCCTCTTGCATCAACCGTTTTTCTAGTTCCCCTGGTATTTCATAATCTTCTTCGCCTTCGTCTTTGGCTCGGTAGATTGGATGTTCAAAGTCATAGATGGCAATAGTAGAGTTGTTGGCAATGAGATCCAGAGTGGATGAGGATTTGCAAGTGTGTGTGTGTGTGTGTGTGTGTGTGTGTGTGTGTGCATGTAAGATACATGGCTATTTTGAAAATGCAAATAAGAAAAAGAAAGACTATGAGCACAAAATTTGAATACAAAAGGTCCAATGTTTTTCATTAAATGATCATATTGCATATGCAAATGAACAAACCCTTAACAAATGGACCATGGTGCCCCGGGTAAGGCACGTGGCTACAAGTCATTGTTTGGAATTAAAAATTACAGATAAAAGTTTTGGAATTGACAAAAAAGTAAATAGTAATTACTCCTCGTTGAAAGAGGTGGGAATGAAATCCTTTGCATGTCATTTGTTGAGTCCTTCATCGGTAGTTGGGTAGATCCAGTCATCAAAGTCGCATTCGTCCTCCGAGTCTTCAATAGCATTCACTCCATGATTATCGATGCGAATAGGAGGTTTTCCTATGCGAGCGCGTTTGACCTCCTTTTGAGCTTTGGCAATGAAACCCAACCCAAACTTGTCTGCTCTGAATGGAATGTCAGGGAGTTATCCCCAAATTGTACTGCTCCCGTCTTCGATCATAGCGCGAGTGTGATATGGTGGGAGAACTGACTTGAGGTTTTGCGTTTGTTTTCGCAAATGTTTCGGTTGAGCAAGAGTCGCCACCGACTTTTTATTTTATCCTAAGGAAAGGTTAAAAAGCACAGCAAAAACCTTTGAGATGTTTTCTTGGGATCGGGGAGTAGATTATAGAAAGGGAAGGTATTAGCACCCTTTCTATCCATGGTTATCCATGGGCTCTTAGTTACTTGCTGAGATCAACTTGCCTTGATTTTCAATTGTTTGAAATGGTGCTTTCAATTGTTTGAAATGGTGCTTTGTGTGTGGGTTTGAAAATGTTTTGAAAAGAGGCCAATGTGGTGGCAACCTTTGTAATGATCCATGTTGGGATATATATAAAGATGTATGTCTTTTGAAAAGTTTTCAATGTTTTTGAAAGTTGTTTTGAAAGTGTTGTGGAGTGTGGTTTTGAAAAATAGGCAAGTGTTTTTGTTTTGCAAGTTGGCAAGTAACCAAGAGCTATCTACCCTAAATTTCTCAAAGATCTTTGCTATGTTTTAACCCTTTTAACAATTTTGTTCCACCATTGTATTTGGTGGACAATCTTGTGTTAGGATGTGAACGGGACGGGCGCGGGTCATCGTTTAGACCATGATTGCAATAGTGCCAAGTGTCTTTGGGCAATTTTTCCTTTAAGGGACTTGATCATTTTTAGGCAACTTTTGAAAGCGTCATCGAGGGACTATGATCATTTGAATTGTTTTGTTTTGCCAAAGACACCTAACATGCAACATGGCCCATTATTGAAGGCAACAAGTGGAGTAACCCTAGGGGTGCAAGTGTGATTGGTGTTGTTCATTTTCATGCTTTTTGTCTTTGAATTAGGTCAAGCTATTTGTTTGGTTGATTTTTGCATACAAAACCCTAAGTCTATCATGGCATATTTAGAAAGCTTTTAAAATGCGGAATTTAAAGGTCCTAAATTACTACAAAACAAATATGGGATGGGGGGTACAAATGTTCAAATGGGGATATTTAGCAAAAAAAATTAAATCTAAACTATTACTTCCAAATTGAATATTCAAATTATTTAATTGCACAATAATTAAATAAAATAAAATAAATATGCAAGATGCAAAAATGATTTTCATATGTATGTAAAAGGTATTTTTCATGTGACAAATAAACAAAAATAAAAATGAATAATTTTGGATATTTTTTACATTTTAGGGCAAAACCCTAATTTTCTAAGTAAGAAGTATTTATTATTTATTATATGCAATATTTATTAATTATGTACAAAAAAATAAATAAAAAGAAAGTATATTGTAAAAAAAAGTATTTTTGAGGTTAAATATTAATAAAAATAAAAATGTATTATTTTGATATTTTCCCTAAATATTCTAACAAATATATAAGTATTTTTAATATTTACTAAATATATTAAATATGTACAAAAATAACAATATTTATTATTTACAAAAAAAAGTATATTTTTTATAAAATGTTTTCAAAATATGAAATAAAATAAAATTAGAAAGCAAAATGTATTTGTATTATTTCTAGTATTTTAAATAAAAAGTATTTATATATTTATTTACATATACAAATGTAAACAAAAGCAAATAAATTCAAAATAAATGCAAAAATGTATGGAAAAATATTTTTTATATTTTTTATGTTTTGTCAAAAAATACAAGTCAGAATAAAAAAGAAAAAGTCAAAAAATGATAAAAATAAACACAATGGGCCAAGGGGGTGTATGTGAAAAAATGGGGTGCAAACAGAAAAAAGGACCAGGCCCAGCCCAAAGGTGGTTGTCTTCAATCTCTAGCACCTTCAAACACAAAAATGCGCGCGTTTTGCCTTGTCCCTGCTAACTTCTGATTCCTTGATTTTTAACAAAAACTTAAAACATGAAACCTGTAGAGCTTGAAGCCACGATTCTAAACATATAAAAAAATTAATCTAACTCTCAGAAATGAGAGAGAATTTCTTCTCCCCCAATTCCTAACCTAGTTTTTTTTAGATGTTCAGATTCAAAATACTCTTAGCACACATAATATAAATGAAAAGTAACTATATGGATGGCTTCAGGGCTATGATTAGAACATGTTTTCTTCACAAACATAAACCTAACTATGCCTGGATAGAGAGATAGAAGTTCAAAAACTTACCTGTTTAGCTTGATTCGTGTATGACAATGGAGGTACTTTTAGTGCAATGTGAGGACTTGTACAGCTTGCTTGAGGTCCAGGGATGCTTCCTCTATGCTTAGCTTGCTTTGAATCTTGCTGAATCAAGCTACAGAAGTCAACCTGCAAGAGAGAAAAGTGAAAATGGCAAATGATGTAAGGGATGTTACAGTTCGTGTCCAATGCTTGGGATAGTTTGTACAGGTGGTAGGGAGTGTGTATGAAGTGGTTTGGATGAAAATGCACGATGAAAATGAGCTGGCCAAGTCAAAGTGCAGAATGCCCTATTTTTTTGCAGCAAGATGGTGTTTCTGTGTTTAAGGAGGTATTGGAGGTGGTTGGCTCGGGTTTTAGCTCAGTTATGATGTTTGGAATGTGTTCAACAAGTTTGTCTTGGTTTGTTTTTGCAGGAATGTGAGATGATGTTCAATATGCCAAGTTTCTTCTATCTTAAGCTAAAAATGCCAAGTTGAGTTACAAGCTTATGCAGGCCCCCTAAACATGCTGCAAAGCTTTGTCTTGATCAGTGGGATATGTCTAATAACTTGTGCCTCAGAGATTTGCATTGTACCTCTTGGATTGTAAACTTGACATAAAGTGTAACTTTACAAAAATGGATAACTTGCTTTTTATAATTAAGGCTTAATTCCTCATGCAATGACCAAATGCACAAAATAAAGCCTTGGCACAATGGATTGGAATTTAATTATTGAGTGTAAATGAGATTAGAGGCCTGTGACTAGCTTGAACCATGCTGAGTTCAAAAATTCAAAGTTATGAACATGTATTTGGCCATGAATCAAAGTGACTTTTGCCCATATTGCCAAATTCGATTCTCCCTAACCACAAGGGTGCTTGAGAAGTTCTTGGACAATTTGGAAAGCTTGGAATGTGTAATACAATCCATCTTCGTAATTAAATTTGAAATTCCAAGTGGAAGCATGTGAAAAGTGGCCATGAAGTTAGGTAAAAATCCTGCCTAAAATAGGTCAAAATTTTTCTAAGTTAAGAATGTTTTGCACCCCTATTCCAAAAATTGTAACTTGAGCTACAAGCTTCTTTTGAGGAAACTTTGTGAATCAAAGTTGTAGATTTTGCAATGGACTACAACTTTCATGTTTTGAGTTTTCCTTAAATCCAAATGTATCTTGATGAAAATATGGGACAAAGTTAGGAAAAAATTAGGGATTTTCATAACTTAGAAAAATTCTAAGTTATGAAATTTCTTCATTTCAAACCCTAATTTCCAATTTTTGATTTCTTGATTTACAAGTTTCATAATTTTACATGTTTTGATGAAAAATGAATCTTGACACTTGATTTTGACCAAAAAGTCAAAGTTTGACTTTTCAGTATACAGTCAAATTTGGCTCAGTTGACTGGAAAATTCATCTGTCAATCTTGTGCATTTGGGATCTTTTGAACTTGTTGACCATGTCAAGACAATGCCATGGGGTCCTTGAGTCCATATGTGAGCTTGGTTTGCCATTTTCTATGTCAAACAGTCAAAAATTTCCTTTGTGCAGTCAAAACCCTAAAAATAACCATTTTTCCCTTTTGGTGATCTGATCAAATTTCTTGTGGATTTGTGATCCAAACTTGATCAAATGGTTCATATGAGTTCATAATGTTGATGTGGGTCAAAAATCATGAGGTTTGACTATCAATTGACCACAGTTGACTTTTTTCCCCAATACAGCTGATTTTTAGGTCAACTGTCCAATTGACTGGGCAAAGATTGGAATCAAGGCTTGAAACTTGGTATGGATAAACTTGTGAGTCCCACATGAAGCATGAAAGTCATATTGGGAATTTTAGGTCAAAACATCTTTGTGCAAACTCAAACCCTAATTTGGATCAACAGTGCAAGGAGGAGTCTTGAGCAGAGCAAACCCTAATTTGATCTTGAGCTTCAAGGGTCTTGTGATGAGAAAATGTTGAGGAAATGGGAGGGCAAATTTTGGGGTACAACAGTTGCCCCTGTTCAATCTTCTTAAACTTGAAGAGTTAGTTTGGCAAGTTTTACTTTCGCGACTCGAGGGTAAAGGGAGATTGGACACTAGAGTGCCCTGAAATTTGCACTCGCATGGTAGAGTATCAGCAGTGTGATGGCGGGAATGGGCTTATAGATGCCATTTGGAGAGATGGTGGATAGGAGGATGGGCTTATAGATGCCATCTGGAGGTGTGACAGACCCTTGTCGGGAATGGGCTTATAGATGCCATTTGGAGGTGTCGATTGCGTAAGATATTCCTTAGCGAGAACTTACGTACTTTGAGAAAGGAAGATGGTTTCCTGGCCTGTTACAGGTGTTGATCTTCAGTTTCTTCATAAAGATATGCCCTGGCTAGGTACAGGTATCGAATCTACAGTTAGTTGCTCACAGATGTGCCCTGGCTAGATACAGGAATCGAATCCGGAACTTCAAAAGGTTGCTTACAGACGTGCCCTGGCTGGATACAGGTATCGAATCTCTAAACTGTTTATGGAGATATGCCCTGGCTGGATACAGGTATCAAATCTACAGTTAGTTGCTCACATATGTGCCCTGGCTAGATACAGGAATTGAATCCGGAGCTTCAAAAGGTTGCTTACAGACGTGCCCTGGCTTCATACAGGTATCGGATCTCTAAACTGTTTATGCAGATATGCCCTGGCTGGATACAGGTATCGAATCTACAATCAAATCACTCACAGATATGCCCTGGATAGATACAGGAGTCGAATATGGAATTGGTCGTCTAAAGATATGCCCTGGCTGGATACAGGAATCGAATATGGATTTGCAAAAGGTTGGTAGAGATAGCTTTCCTGGCTGGATACAGGTGTAAACCTCTGACCTAAGAATGAAAGATAATTTCCTGGCCTGTTACAGGGGTTGGTCTTCAAACTCTTCATGCAGATATGCCCTGGCTAGATACAGGTATCGAATCTACAATCAATCACTCACAGATGTGCCCTGCTAGATACAGGAATCGAATCTGGAGTTGCGATAGTTGATAGTAATCATCTTTGGATTGACCTTTTCCTGAAAAGGCAAAACATTAGTCGTATGCAATGTCATGATGTATGAGATGCATGATGTCATGATGCTCAAAATGAGATAGTGTTGTATGCACTTTATCATGTATGTAAGTGAAATGTCTATGAATGTATTTTCGTCTAGGAAAATAAATCCTTGACGACTGCCGAGAGTTTGTTGAATCCTGGGCTGATGTTTTGAAGAGTAGAGTTCTTCGTTTCCGCTGGGGATGATAGTTGCAAGAATAAACCGGTAGGAGAAGATGACTCCGTTGGGGAATAAACTTGTTGGAGAGATTACTCTGAGGGGAATAAAATAGGTGAAGAGATTACTCTGCGGGGTATTACTCTGTGGGAAGAGATACTTCACTGAGGTTTCGATGAGATCTCCGCTGGGGATTCCACTGATAAGTTATGTTGGGGAATTTGATGAACTCCGCTGGGGAATAGGAAGAACTTTGCCGAGGACGATCTTTCCGTTGGTAGTTAGCTGAGGATAACCCAGTTATACCCTGGTGGGGAAATAACCTTTGAATGAAACCGGGGAGACGCGTTCGTACTCTGCAGGGGATAAGCTTCCAGAATCTACTGGGGATAAGCTTCAGAATCTGTTGGGGATATGGATTCCACTTTCCTGGGGAAACTTTTGAGGTTGTACTGGGGAATGGTTCCACTGGGGTGTCTGTATTCCGCCGGGGAACAAATCTTATATTAAGACTACCAAGGATGCCTGCTGAGGAATGTCCATACTCCGCTGGGGAATGTTGAGATCTTCTTGGGATACCCAATTTCCTTAAGGATGACAGTAGACTAACTCTGCTTGGGGAGAGTATTGCTGACTTGCTAGGGGAATATTGTGCCTTTTCAGGGCTGATGGGGGACCAACTCTTCCTGGGGAGAGTATTGCTGAATCTTGTCTTACTCTATGGGGTGTTGAGGTAACTTGGTTACGTTCTTCAGCCGAACCTACCTTGGTACCTTGGTGGACAGAGCAACTAGGTCGCTTAGACAATTCTAAATTGCCCCTGTTTCTGATGTCACCTGTAATTAGTCCTTTGTTTCGCATGCAGATATTTATGATTAGCAATTAATGTCAAATGCATATACCAAAAATGAACATTGGACGTTATTTGCAAAACAAAAACAGAAAAAGGAAAAACAATTGGCAGTTTGTCTGAAAGATTGAACTTGTATTGATTTTGAAATTTGCCTTTAAATAGGCGTTTTATGTACAGGAGGCTGACGTCCTAGTAAGAGAACGCCGCCGAGAAAAATAGAGTTTATACAATTTTGTGAAAAGGAAACAAAACAGCTATGTGAAAAATAATCCCACTGGGTTCCAACTCTGCTATCGCCTTTATGTCTTCAAGTGTCTCATCACTTTGCTGCTTAGTTGAGGATGAAGCTGATTGATTACCGTCTGAGCCTGATAGTTGATGCCGAATTCCGGATGCGAGGTGATCCAATGAGACATAGTATTACGCTTTATCCCTAACTTTTTCCTGGACCGCCCTTTCGGGTTTTCAGTCCACCGGGATACCCATTTTTGCCCAAGCCGCCTTTTCAGGTTTTCGACTTGCCGGGTGTACAGATTTTTTCATTTCGTCCCTTATTTTTGCCCGAACCCTTTTGGTTCGCCGGGAAGCCCTTATTTTTGCCTAGGTGTGTCAACCTAGCGGGTCTTTAGTTCATGCGTAGTATCTTTTTACTATGTCTGCATTGGCAGGGTGAGGAAGGTCGTCACCATCCATGGTGGTTAGAATCATGGCTCCTCCTGAGAAGATATGTTTAACCACAAATGGCCCTTCGTACGTAGGGGTCCATTTGCCCCTGGGATCACTTTGAGGAAGAATGATGCGCTTGATTACCAGGTCTCTGACTTGATACTCTTGTCGTCTGACCTTCTTGTTAAATGCCCTGATCATCCGTTTTTGGTACGTCTGACCATGACAAATAGCAGTGAGTCTTTTTTCGTCAATTAAGTTTAATTGATCAAGCCGAGTCTGGATCCAGTCATCTTCGTTCAAACCTGCATCTTTCATTATCCAAAGAGAGGGTATCTGGACTTCAATAGGCAAGACTGCCTTCATGCCATAGACCAAGGAAAAGGGAGTTGCCCCTGTTGACGTCCGTGTTGAGGTACGGTGCCCATGAAGAGCAAACGGTAACATTTCGTGCCAATATTTGTAGGTCACTGTCATTTTCTGCACAATCTTCTTGATGTTCTTATTCGCTGCTTCTACAGCCCCATTCTTCTTCGGCCGGTAGGGAGAAGAGTTGTGGTGTTGTATCTTGAATTACTCGCAGAGCTCAGTGATCATCTTGTTGTTAAGATTGGTACCATTATCCGTAATGATCCTCTCAGGTACACCGTATCGACATATCAAGTTGTGCCGAATGAACCGTGCCACGACGTTCTTGGTTACGGTTGCGTAGGAAGCTGCTTCAACCCACTTTGTGAAGTAATCAATTGCTACTAGGATGAAGCGGTGCCCGTTGGATGCCGTAGGTCGGATCTCGCTGATCATATCAATGCCCCACATTGCAAAAGGCCAAGGTGCTGTCAAGACGTTCAGAGGAACCGGAGGAATATGCACCTTATCAGCATAAATCTGGCATTTATGACAAGTTCGAGAGTTTTGGTAACAGTCGACTTCCATTGTGGACCTGAAATATCCTGCCCGAAGGATTTTCTTTGCCATGGTATGTCCACTGGAATGCGTTCCGAAGGTACCTTCATGTAGTTATGCCATGATCTTTTCTGCTTCAGTCTTATCCACACAACGCAGCAGGGTTGAATCATGGTTTCGCTTGTAGAGAATGCCGTTGTTGAGGAAGAACTTTGCCGCAAACCTTCTCAGGAACTTTTTGTCATTAACAGATGCGCCTTCGGGGTATTCTTGAGCTTCCAAGTACCTCTTCACTTCATGATACCAAGGTTTTTCAGTTACCTCTTCGGTCTCGAGATCGCAGCAATGTGCAGGTTCATCCAACTTCCAGATAATGATCCGGGGCGCCTCGTTGTCCCATTTGACTTTGAACATAGAAGACATCGTAGCCAACGCGTCTGCTAACTGATTCTCCTCTCTTGGGAAGTGTTCAAAAGTTATCTCCTCGAAATGGGGAATCAATGTAAACACATACTCTTTGTAAGGAATAAGATTCGGGTGTTTCGTATCCCACTCGCCTTTGAACTGATTGATCACGAGAGAGGAATCTCCGAAGACACTCAGAAACTTGATCCTTAAGTCAATTGCAGCTTGAAGACCCATGATACATGCCTCATACTCTGCCATGTTGTTGGTGCAGTTGAAACATAGTCGGGCGGTGAGTGGAGTATGAGTGCCTTTAGGGGATATGATCACAGCGCCGATACCATTACCCAAAGCGTTCGAGGCTCCGTCAAAGTGCATAGACCATCGGGATCCTTCCTCAGGTCCTTCATCCGGTCCAGGTACTTCACAATCAATCACTACCATGATGTCCTCGTCTGGAAATTCAAAGTTCATCGACTGGTAGTCGTCCACTGCCTGGTGTGCCAAATGGTCTGCCAATACACTTCCCTTGATTGCTTTTTGAGTCGTGTATTGGATGTCATATTCTGTCAAGATCATTTGCCATCTTTCTATTCTTCCAGACAGAGCAGGCTTTTCGAATATGTACTTGATTGGATCCATTTTTGAAATCAACAGAGTAGTGTGAGTCAACATATACTGTCTCAGCCGGCGAGCAGCCCATACCAAAGCGCAACAAGTTTTCTCGAGCAGTGAGTACCGGGTCTCACAGTCGGTAAACTTTTTGCTAAGGTAATAAATGGCGTGTTCTTTTCGGCCAAACTCGTCATGCTGCCCCAGCACACACTCCATTGAGTTGTCAAGTACTGTCAAGTATAGTATTAGAGGTCTCCCTTCAACCGGTGGAATAAGAATGGGTGGTTCTTGGAGATACTCTTTGATCTTTTCGAAAGCGGCCTGACATTCATCATTCCAACGTACTACTTGATCTTTCCTCAGCAGCTTGAAGATTGGTTCACAGGTAGCAGTTAGATGTGAGATGAATCGGGCAATGTAATTCAGCCGTCCTAGAAAGCCTCTGACTTCTTTCTCTGTCTTGGTAGTTGGCATCTCTTGTATGGATTTCACCTTGGCAGGGTCCACTTGAATACCTTTGTCGCTTACGACGAAGCCTAGCAGTTTTCCAGATCTCACCCCAAAGGTGCACTTGTTTGGGTTCAACCTCAGCTTGTACAACTTCAGACGGTCAAACAGCTTCCGTAGATGATCAAGGTGTTCCTCCTCAGTTTGGGACCTTGCAATCATATCGTCGACGTATAATTCTATCTCATGATGGATCATGTCATGAAATAAAGCAACCATGGCACGTTGGTAGGTTGCCCCAGCATTTTTCAACCCAAAAGGCATGACCTTGTAGCAAAAGGTGCCCCACTAGGTAACAAAAGTGGTCTTCTCCATGTCTTCAGGAGCCATCTTGATTTGATTATAACCGGAGAAACCGTCCATGAAGGAGAATACTTTATGCTGAGCAGTGTTGTCAACCAGAACGTCGATATGAGGCAGAGGGAAATCATCCTTAGGGCTCGCCCTGTTCAAATCCCTGTAATCAACACACATTCAGACCTTACCATCTTTCTTCGGCACTGGAACTATGTTGGCAATCCACTGAGGGTAAGAAGTCACTGCTAGAAACCCGACATCAAATTGTTTCATAACCTCAGCTTTGATTTTCTCGGACATTTCTGGACGCATACGGCAGACCTTTTGTTTAACCGGAGGGCAGTCTTCCTTGGTAGGCAGGTGATGAACCACAATGTCGGTATCCAACCCGGGCATGTCTTCGTAAGACCAAGCAAAGATCTCCACATAGTCATGCAGCATCTAAATCAACCATTGTTTCACACTGAGCTATAGATTGGCACCAATCTTGACTTCCTTTCTGTCTGTCTCAGTACCCAGATTTACCATTTCCACCGGCTCTTCATGTGGCTGAATGACCCTCTCTTCCTGGAGTAGCAGTCTCGCGAGTTCACCAGGCACTTCGCAATCATCTTCACCTTCGTCTTCGGCTAAGTTGATCGGATTCATAACTGGCAGTAGCAGAGTCGTTACCAGTGAGATCTAGAGTGGATTGGAACCTGTATAAGTGAGTGTGTGTAAATATAGTTGTTTTGCAATATATAATAAAGAAAGAAAAGGAGCGCAAGATTTTGAAATGCAACAAACATCCAATGTTTTTATTGATGATATATGAAAATGACACACAAAAGCCCTCACAAATGAAGCCGCGGTGCCCCGGGTAGGACACCGAGCCATAAAAGTTTCAACATATTGTTTGTTACAAATTGAAAACAAAAGAGTTCATTACTGAGTGACAAAAGTAATAGGTGTGAAGTCTTTAGCAGTCCAGTTGCTTGGTCCACCGTCGGTTGTTGGGTAGATCCAGCTGTCGAATTCAGATTCCTCCACATCGTCTTCAATAGCATTCACTCCCGGGTTGGTGATGAACACAGGAGGTTTTCTAATCCTTGATTTGCGAACAGCCCTCTGAGCCTCTGCAGTGAAACCCAGACCAAACTTGTCAGTCTTTGGAGTGAAGTCAGGAAGTCGGCCCCAGTTTGCGCACTCACCCTTCTCAATCACAGCCGGACATCCTTTAAGGAATCCATCTTCAAAGGAGGGTCTTCAATCACAGTTTCAGCTGATGCCAGTGTCTGAGGAACTTCTTCAAAGTGTTGAAAGGGGGTCTTAATGAATTGCCCATCCATCTCTATGTACTGGAACGAGTTGAGGTGGCTGACCATATACTCTTCTTCCCCCTGAACTGTCACAATTTTCCCTCTGACCGGGTACTTAAGCTTCTGATGTAGCATGGAGGTCACCGCTCCAGCCTTGTGGATCCATGGACGACCCAGCAAACAAGAATAGGATGGTCGGATATCCATCACATAGAACATTGAATCAAAAACTTGAGAACCAACCCTGATTGGAATGTCAACTTCGCCATGTACCATCCTTTTCGAACCGTCAAAGGCTCGGACAAAAATGTTACTAGGCTTGAGCTCTAAACCCTCAGAATCCAACCTATCCAGGGCCTTTTTGGGCAATACGTTCAAATAAGAACCGGTGTCTACCAACACATGGGTAAGAGTAGTGCCCCTGCATTCAATGGAGACATGCAAGGCGTCATTATGGTTCTTTCCTTTGGCAGTCAGATCAGCGTCGGAGAAGCCCAAACCATTATCGGCAGTCAAGTTGGCCACACAATCAGTAAATTGATCAGCAGATGTTTCTTGTGGCACATGGGCTGTTTTTAGGAAGGAAATCAGGGCCTTGGCATGGGCCTCTGAACACAACAACAGTGATAGAATAGAAATCTTTGATGGGGTATGCCCCAACTACTCAACTACATTGAAATCACTCTTCTTGATAATCTTGAGAATCTCTTCCATCTCTTGCTGGGAAGCTTCAACAGTGGTTGTCTTTGGTGCCTCCGTTAGGGCAGGAAAATCAGTAGCAATCCCTTTGCCCCGAGCGTTAGATGACTCGGCAGCAGGGGTAGAAACAGGAACTTGATTAGGAAGGGGAACAGGCACACTTGCAGGTGTGATGATAAGAGGTTTCTGAATAGCTGGTGGCGCAACCACTGCGAGTAATCTTGGCAGGCCCGATGATGTTACTAACGCCGGTACTAGTATAAAACTCTTGTTTTATTCCAAGCACATAAACATCTGCCACATAGTGCCATGGGACAGCTTTGTCAGATGTATAAGGGAGAGGCCCCGGAACAGTGATGATGATAGGAGCAATCTTCTGAGTAGACATGATTTTGACAGGCTTCTTTGAGGGAGCCTTAGGAGGTTTGTTGAAAATAGTGACAATAGAAACTTCTTCGGCAGGGACAGCAGGAACAACAATCTTCTCGAACAAGATTTCTTTGCTATCCATCAAGCTTTGGATACCTGATTTCAGCAACGGACAACCAGCAGGTGAAACAGCACACAAAAGGCAACCTTTACCACATCCCGGAAATAAACCGGCTAGCAACAGGTTCCTTTTGACGGTCAATAACGGAGTAACAATATCTTCCACGGAGGCTACATACCGGTCTTCTTCCACAGCATTCACTCCATGCTGGGGCATGGGAGCAGTCACAACATTTGGTCTTTCGGGCGCCTTGAACTGTATTTCTTTAGCATCAATAAGGTCTTGAACCTTATTCCTCAGAGCCCAGCAATCATCCGTATTATGCCTCGGGCTATCAGAGTGATAAGCGCAACGGGCGTTGGGGTTGTACTTCGGAGAAGCTGTGTTCACTACCTTCGAAGCTTCTTTGACAGTTACCAAATTGGTTGATAGAAGTTGCGGCAATATCTGAGACAGGGTCATACTGAGCCGAGTGTACTGCCTTTTGGGCCTCTCACCCCTTGGTTGGTTGAACTTTTGAGGAGCAGCAACAGGCTTTGAAATTACCAACGCATTGACAACTTGGCGGCGTTACGGCTTAATTTGTCTTCTAGGACCATAAACAGCACTGGCTTCCTTCTTGAAGGGCTTCTTTTCAGTACTCGCAGAGGCACCTTTCTGTATCTTCCCCGATTTGATACCAGCTTCTATTCTCTCACCAGTCAGAATGAGGTCTGTAAACCCAGCAGAAGAATTACCAATCAGGTGATTGAAGAACGGACCAGACAGGGTCCCTAGGAACATGTCAACAAGTTCACGGTCAGTCAAAGGTGGCTGCACCCTGCCAGCCAGGTCTCTCCACTTTTGCGCATACTCCTTGAATCCTTCGCCCGTCCCCAGTGACATACCCTGGAGTTGGGTACGCGTGGGAGCGAGGTCAGAATTGTACTGATACTGCTTATAAAATACAGTAGCCAAGTCCTCCCAGTTTCGGATACTGGCTCCATCCAGCTGATAGAACCACTCGAGTTGAGCCCCTGAAAGGCTATCCTGAAAGAAATGGATCCATAGGTTCTTGTCTGCAGTGTAAGGTTGGATCTTCCTTACATATGATCTGAGATGCATCTTAGGGCAGGACAGCCCGTCATATCTTGCAAAAACTGGTACTTTGAACTTCGGGGGATCATAATTCCGGCGACTAAACCCAAATCTTCGAAATCTAAGCCGGGAACTCTCTGTAACTCCATAGCTTCCAACCTGTCTTCCAAGCCTTTGTACTTATCATCAGCGGGCGGGTATTGTTGCTCAGAGTAGTCTTCGTCTTCTTCAGCCTCTCCTTCTTCAGTTTCGGATTCGGAAGGTACTGCAGCCGCATTCCCTTTACTGGTTCCCTCTTCAGAAGTAGGGGGAAATTCAAGGACTCTCCTGGCTTCACCCTCAAACCTTCTTCCTAGGGTAGCCACCCCGATTCTCTTCTTCTTCTTTTGCAATTTCTCTTTGTTCCCAAGCAGGGCCTTTAGATCCTCCTGACCCTTTGCCAAGGTCATCAGGAGATGTTGAAACTGTGAGTTCTGAGACTGCAAGTCCTTGACCGTCTGTTCGAGATCCATCTTACTGAAATAAACAGCAGAAAGATAAGGAAACCTGGTGTGGAGACCTGCTTATGCGTATGATGAATGATATGCTTATGTATGCAATGCATTCAAGGATTTAGCAAATTCAAAATTGTTGCAAACAAAAAGAACGCACGTCATATTAATAAGAAGAAATTTGTCAGTACATAAATGCCCCATGGGCCAAATATTACAAAAACTTCTCAAGGTAAAAAGACGTTGCGCATCCTCTTTGGTGCGATGTAGGTGTTGAGGGTCTCTTCCTCATGGAGTCGACGGGTAAGCTCCAAAACCTTTTTCTCACTGGCGTAGAAGCTGGCTTCAAAAGTGTTTCGTTCCTCCTTGAGTTGGATCTAACTCTTCTACATCTCCTCCCACGATGTAGGCATTTCAGGATATAGGATGGTGTAGGGAACCTCTCCTTCCTTAACGGGATCTTTAATCACAGGGAGAACATGAGGATAAGGCATCATTAGACTCTGGGCTCGGGTTCGTACCCACTTGAAGTAAGGCTCAAGAAGGATGGAGTTCTTGTGCCCCAGTGTCTTGCTGTCTACCTTGTTAGGCATCCTCCAAGCTCCGATGAATCTTTGGCGAAGTCCTTGCGCATCATTGTCGAAGTCAAAAACTAGGTTAGGAATCAGCATGTCGTGAGGGCCATCCCTCCGTGCATATCCAAATTGTCTCAAAGCTAGAAAAAGGTTGTAGGTAATGCCTCCTCTAATGCCAAGCAATTGAACATTAGGAAACTCTCCACAATGATTGACGATGATGACATTTTCTCTGGACCGAGAACACCAATGTACATCAGAGTGAGTGAGGGTCATCAACCGTTGTGACCACCTTAAGCCTTGGTCATTCTTCAAAACAGATTGTGGAAGGTGCGAAATAAACCACCTTGCAAGGAGAGGAGTACAGCGCATGAGAACACCCCTCTTTCTCATTCTTCGTGTGTAAAATGAGTGAAGAATGTCCCCAAGCAATGTTGGTATCGGATTCCTGGATAAGAAGATCTTGACGGTGTTGACATCTATAAGTTGGTCAGGATTTGGGAACAAGACCAACCCATAAATTAGGAGTGCCACAATTTCTTCAAAGGCTTGTAGATCCAATGAATTCCAACACTCTTGTGCCTTCTCAAACAAGAATTTTGCTAAGAAGCCTTTGACACCTCTTATAGTTTCCCAATGCCCCTTGATGTCAGATGGTTGCAAGTGCAGTGCTTGAGCAACATCTTCAGGCTTTGGTTCCTTTTCCGTACTGTTGTAGGGTAGTTGATTAATGATAGGAATTCTCAAGAGTTGAGAAAATTCCTCCAAAGTGGGTACCAATTGGTAGTCGGGGAAAGTGAAACAGTGGTGAAGGGGGTCAAAGAACTGGAACAACACCTTTACCATGTCCTCTTCAATGTTGGTGTTGACTAGGCTGAGCAGTCTACCATGTCTTTCACTGAAGGGAGAGCTTTCCGGAATTCTGGATGTGAGCTCTTTGAGTTGAGGAGGGTTTCTCACAAGGTTGACTTGGATAGTTTTCCTGCGAAGAATTTCCATGACCTACAAAACAAGAACAAAGATGAAGATCTAAACCCTTGAAATGGTTAGTGAATGCATATGATGTTTTATGATGTTCATGATGTATGCACAAACATATGTACAAGCAATTCACACAAAACCCTAGTTTCAGGCTTGCATGGGGTTTCATAGGTAAGTACCCTCTTGAGTGTAGTTGGCTTAAAAACCTGTCCTATAAATAGTAACCGAGTTATAAGGAGCTCAATATCACTGGATTGTTTTCCATGTTCATTGTTTTGGTTTAGCCACTTAACTAGCGACCAAAATATTCCAAGAAAACAACCCTCAATGAGTGTAGTATCGAGTATCTACCAACTTCGGAATGCACCAAAGCCGGTCATCTCACTACCCCTAATGAAAGGCCAAGATGGTCAAGTAAGGTTCTAGGTCATTAGTGCTTAGTGACATCACTCAGCGGCCCCTTACTCTCCTTGATTGAACTCAAGGGTTACCGGTACTCACAAATATGTCGCACTAATATAGCTATTGCTTCAACCGTGTCGGTATACCCCGCACAGTTTCCACAATGTATTGCTATCTATGAATGTTTCCCCAAATCCGGGTGTAGGATTGCAAACCCAAACAAGAGGGCCAAGATATAAAGCAATCAAAGCAAACAATTAGTCATGCAAGAGGGTGATCTAAGCCCTAAGGTTACTCCACTTTAAAATTCTCCCCAGCGGAGTCGCCAGTTCTGTGATACGGTGGGAGAACTGACTTGAGGTTTTGCGTTTGTTTTCGCAAATGTTTCGGTTGAGCAAGAGTCGCCACCGACTTTTTATTTTATCCTAAGGAAAGGTTAAAAATCACAGCAAAAACCTTTGAGATGTTTTCTTGGGTTCGGGGAGTAGATTATAGAAAGGGAAGGTATTAACACCCTTTCTATCCATGGTTATCCATGGGCTCTTAGTTACTTGCTTAGATCAACTTGCCTTGATTTTCAATTGTTTGAAATGGTGCTTTCAATTGTTTGAAATGGTGCTTTCAATTGTTTGAAATGGTGCTTTGTGTGTGGGTTTGAAAATGTTTTGAAAAGAGGCCAATGTGGTGGCAACCTTTGTAATGATCCATGTTGGGATGTATACAAAGATGTATGTCTTTTGAAAAGTTTTCAATGTTTTTGAAAGTTGTTTTGAAAGTGTTATGGAGTGTGGTTTTGAAAAATAGGCAAGTGTTTTTGTTTTGCAAGTTGGCAAGTAACCAAGAGCTATCTACCCTAAATTTCTCAAAGATCTTTGCTATGTTTTAACCCTTTTAACAATTTTGTTCCACCATTGTATTTGGTGGACAATCTTGTGTTAGGATGTGAACGGGACGGGCGCGGGTCATCGTTTAGACCATGATTGCAATAGTGCCAAGTGTCTTTGGGCAATTTTTCCTTTAAGGGACTTGATCATTTTTAGGCAACTTTTGAAAGCGTCATCGAGGGACTATGATCATTTGAATTGTTTTGTTTTGCCAAAGACACCTAACATGCAACATGGCCCATTATTGAAGGAAACAAGTGGAGTAACCCTAGGGGTGCAAGTGTGATTGGTTTTGTTCATTTTCATGCTTTTTGTCTTTGAATTAGGTCAAGCTATTTGTTTGGTTGATTTTTGCATACAAAACCCTAAGTCTATCATGGCATATTTAGAAAGCTTTTAAAATGTGGAATTTAAAGGTCCTAAATTATTACAACACAAATATGGGATGGGGGGTACAAATGTTCAAATGGGGATATTTAGCAAAAAAAATTAAATCTAATCTATTACATCCAAATTGAATATTCAAATTATTTAATTGCACAATAATAAAATAAAATAAAATAAATATGCAAGATGCAAAAATGATTTTCATATGTATGTAAAAGGTATTTTTCATGTGACAAATAAACAAAAATAAAAATGAATAATTTTGGATATTTTTTACATTTTAGGGCAAAACCCTAATTTTCTAAGTAAGAAGTATTTATTATTTATTATATGCAATATTTATTAATTATGTACAAAAAATAAATAAAAAGAAAGTATATTGTAAAAAAAAGTATTTTTGAGGTTAAATATTAATTAAAATAAAAATGTATTATTTTGATATTTTCCCTAAATATTCTAACAAATATATAAGTATTTATAATATTTACTAAATATATTAAATATGTACAAAAATAACAATATTTATTATTTACAAAAAAAAGTATATTTTTTATAAAATGTTTTCAAAATATGAAATAAAATAAAATTAGAAAACAAAATGTATTTGTATTATTTCTAGTATTTTAAATAAAAAGTATTTATATATTTATTTACATATACAAATGTAAACAAAAGCAAATAAATTCAAAATAAATGCAAAAATGTATGGAAAAATATTTTTTATATTTTTTATGTTTTGTCAAAAAATAACAAGTCAGAATAAAAAAGAAAAAGTCAAAAAATGATAAAAATAAACACAATGGGCCAAGGGGGTGTATGTGAAAAAATGGGGTGCAAACAGAAAAAAGGACCAGGCCCAGCCCAAAGGTGGTTGTCTTCAACCTCCAGCACCTTCAAACACAAAAATGCGCGCGTTTTGCCTTGGCCCTGCTAACTTCTGATTCCTTGATTTTTAACAAAAACTTAAAACATGAAACCTGTAGAGCTTGAAGCCACGATTCTAAACATATAAAAAAATTAATCTAACTCTCAGAAATGAGAGAGAATTTCTTCTCCCCCAATTCCTGACCTAGTTTTTTTTAGATGTTCAGATTCAAAATACTCTTAGCACACATAATATAAATGAAAAGTTACTATATGGATGGCTTCAGGGTTATGATTAGAACATGTTTTCTTCACAAACTTAAACCTAACTATGCCTGGATAGAGAGATAGAAGTTCAAAAACTTACCTGTTCAGCTTGATTCGTGTATGACAATGGAGGTACTTTCAGTGCAATGTGAGGACTTGTACAGCTTGCTTGAGGTCCAGGGATGCTTCCTCTATGCTTAGCTTGCTTTGAATCTTGCTGAATCAAGCTACAGAAGTCAACCTGCAAGAGAGAAAAGTGAAAATGGCAAATGATGTTAGGGATGCTACATTTCGTGACCAATGCTTGGGATAGTTTGTACAGGTGGTAGGGAGTGTGTATGAAGTGGTTTGGATGAAAATGCACGATGAAAATGAGCTGGCCAAGTCAAAGTGCAGAATGCCCTATTTTTTTGCAGCAAGATGGTGTTTCTGTGTTTAAGGAGGTATTGGAGGTGGTTGGCTCGTGTTTTAGCTCAGTTATGATGTTTGGAATGTGTTCAACAAGTTTGTCTTGGTTTGTTTTTGCAGGAATGTGAGATGATGTTCAATATGCCAAGTTTCTTCTATCTTAAGCTAAAAATGCCAAGTTGAGTTACAAGCTTATGCAGGCCCCCTAAACATGCTGCAAAGCTTTGCCTTGATCAGTGGGATATGTCTAATAACTTGTGCCTCAGAGATTTGCATTGTACCTCTTGGATTGTAAACTTGACATAAAGTGTAACTTTACAAAAATGGATAACTTGCTTTTTATAATTAAGGCTTAATTCCTCATGCAATGACCAAATGCACAAAATAAAGCCTTGGCACAATGGATTGGAATTTAATTATTGAGTGTAAATGAGATTAGAGGCCTGTGACTAGCTTGAACCAAGCTGAGTTCAAAAATGCAAAGTTATGAACATGTATTTGGCCATGAATCAAAGTGACTTTTGCCCATATTGCCAAATTCGATTCTCCCTAACCACAAGGGTGCTTGAGAAGTTCTTGGACAATTTCGAAAGCTTGGAATGTGTAATACAATCCATCTTCGTAATTCAATTTGAAATTCCAAGTGGAAGCATGTGAAAAGTGGCCATGAAGTTAGGTAAAAATCCTGCCTAAAATAGGTCAAAATTTTTCTAAGTTAAGAATGTTTTGCACCCCTATTCCAAAAATTGTAACTTGAGCTACAAGCTTCTTTTGAGGAAACTTTGTGAATCAAAATTGTAGATTTTGCAATGGACTACAACTTTCATGTTTTGAGTTTTCCTTAAATCCAAATGTATCTTGATGAAAATATGGGACAAAGTTAGGAAAAAATTAGGGATTTTCATAACTTAGAAAAATTCTAAGTTATGAAATTTCTTCATTTCAAACCCTAATTTCCAATTTTTGATTTCTTGATTTACAAGTTTCATAATTTGACATGTTTTGATGAAAAATGAATCTTGACACTTGATTTTGACCAAAAAGTCAAAGTTTGACTTTTCAGTATACAGTCAAATTTGGCTCAGTTGACTGGAAAATTCATCTGTCAATCTTGTGCATTTGGGATCTTTTGAACTTGTTGACCATGTCAAGACAATGCCATGGGGTCCTTGAGTCCATATGTGAGCTTGGTTTGCCATTTTCTATGTCAAACAGTCAAAAATTTCCTTTGTGCAGTCAAAACCCTAAAAATAACCATTTTTCCCTTTTGGTGATCTGATCAAATTTCTTGTGGATTTGTGATCCAAACTTGATCAAATGGTTCATATGAGTTCATAATGTTGATGTGGGTCAAAAATCATGAGGTTTGACTATCAATTGACCACAGTTGACTTTTTTCCCCAATACAGCTGATTTCTAGGTCAACTGTCCAATTGACTGGGCAAAGATTGGAATCAAGGCTTGAAACTTGGTATGGATAAACTTGTGAGTCCCACATGAAGCATGAAAGTCATATTGGGAATTTTAGGTCAAAACATCTTTGTGCAAACTCAAACCCTAATTTGGATCAACAGTGCAAGGAGGAGTCTTGAGCAGAGCAAACCCTAATTTGATCTTGAGCTTCAAGGGTCTTGTGATGAGAAAATGTTGAGGAAATGGGAGGGCAAATTTTGGGGTACAACAGCGAGCATCTTTTAGTGAAGCCATCCTTGGCACAACTTCCTCAGATTTTGGAATGTCACAAGATATTTTGGCAACAACAACCATATGAGAGACTACTTTAAAGGCTTGACATGGAGTTTCTATGAACTCACCATCCATTTCCACATATTTGAACGAATTCAGGTGACTAACCATAAATTCTTCTTCACCACAAACAGTAACAATATTTCCCTTGACTGGATACTTCAATTTCTAGTGGAGGGTGGACGTCACTGCTCCTTCCCCATGTATCCAGGTGCGTCTAAGTAAACAAGAATAGGCGGGACATATATCCATCACGTAAAAGGTAGAGTTGAAAACATGCGAACCAACTTTAATGGGGAGACAGACTTCTCCAAGTACCATCCTCTTGGATCCATCAAAAGCCCTAACAACTATATCACTTGGTTTTAACACAAGACCTTCGTAATCCAACATGTCCGAGGCACCTTTGGGTAAAACATTTAGAGAGGAACCAGTATCAACCAGGACATGGGCCAGGTTAGTTCCTCTGCACTCAATAGAGGCATGCAAAGCCTTGTTATGATTCCTTCCAATTGATGTCAAGTGCGCATCAGAGAACCCTAATCCATTATTGGCAATCAGACTCGCTACACAGTTTTCAAATTGATCGATTGTGGTTTCTTGGGGAACATGCGCTTTCTTCAAAAATTTGATTAAGGCTTGGGCATGAGCATCAGAATAAAGCAGCAAAGACATCATAGAGATTTTGGAGGGGGTTTGCCCTAGTTGTTCTACTATCTTGAAATAACTCTTTTTTATAATCTTCAAGATTTCTTCCATCCCTTGGGTGTAAGGTTCCTCAGTGGTAACATCTTTGGCTGGAGCCCCTGTCCTGGAAGGCTCAACTACTTTCTCTTTACCCCTAGTGTCAGTACTAGACTTATCAATGGTAATGCGGACAAGTGTCACTGTAGTGGTTAGCAGTGAAATTTTAGGGGAGAAGATTCTCCACGTCCTTGTCACCTTACTAGAACTAGAAATATTTGTAACATCATCAGCTTTGTCTTCATTGATCCAGGAATGCTGCCTAATTTCATGATAGTAAACTTTGACACAATAATTCCAAGGGACTGCTTTGTCGGATGAGTAAGGAATCGGACCAGGAGCAGTAATTGTCATGGGAGCAATTGTCGGTTCGTTGGAAATCCTAATAGGAACCTTTGAAGAGATCCTAAGAGGCTTGTTGGAAATTGTGATGATGGAAAAGTCTTCAGTTTTATCGGTTAAACTTTTGATGGTCGAAGTTCCTTCGAACAAGATTTCATGACTGTTGACCAGGCTTTGAACACCTTCTTTCAGCCATTTATATTCATTAACTAGTTTGGCACAGCAAATACAGTCTTTCAAACAACCAGGGAAAACCCCAGCTCTTAGCAGATTCTCTTTAACAACGGTCAGGGGAGTGGTCAAATCTTCAACAGAGGAGACAAAAATAGTGTCTTCAATTGTATTGACACCTTTTCCATAATTTGGCATAGGTGCAGTTATAACATTTGGAGTTGTAGGTGGATCTAATTCAATAGTCTTGTTGTTGATAAGGTCTTGAATTTTGTTTTTTAGAGCCCAACATTGATCAGTTTCATGCCCAGGGCTGTTGGAATAATATGCGCATTTGGCATTAGGATTGTACTTCGGGGATGAAACATTGGGATTTGATGGTGGATCGCGCAATGTTACCAAGTTGGCCTTCAACAGGTGTTGCAAGGTTTGGGACAATGACATGTTAATTCTCGTGAATTGTCTTCTTGGAACCTCATACCTTTGATGGTTGGCTTGTTGTGGTTGTCTTTGAGCAGATGGAGGGTTGGAGATTAAAACAACAATAACAGATGGACGGTGATCCTTCTTGGCATGGGCCCTTGACCCATATACAACATTGGCTTCTTTCTTGCCAGTAAAGGGCTTCTTTGCAGTGTTTGATGTAGAAGCAGATGTCATGGGAATTTTTCTACTCTTGATACCACTCTCGACCCTTTCACCTGTCAGAATTAACTCAGTGAAACCGGATGATGAGTTTCCAATTAACAAATTGAAAAATGGGTCAGTTAATGTTTCCATGAACATGTCCACCAGCTCCCTATCAGTCAGTGGTGGTTGAACTCTACCAGCAAGGTACCTCCATTTTTGCGTTTACTCTTTAAACCCTTAATTAGTACCGATTATCATTCCTTGAAGTTGAACTCTAGTCGGTGCAAAATCAGTGTTGTACTGATATTGACGGTAGAAAGTTGTGTCCAGATCTTGCCAAGTATGAATGTTGGAACCCTCCAACTGGTTAAACCATTCTAACTGAGTTCCAGACAGATTCTCTTGAAAGAAGTGTACCCACAACTTCTTGTCAGTGGTATGTGGCTGTATCTTGTGGGCGTAAGACCTCAAATGAAGTTGTGGGCATGAAACTTCATCATACTTAGCAAATATTGGAATTTTGAACTTGTGGGGGATGACTACCCTAGGAACTAAGCCCAAATAACCAAAATCCAAGCCAAGTACAACTTGAATTTCCACAGCTTTCAACCTCTCTTCCAGTTGCTTGTACTTATCCTCGGCCAGTGGATATTGTTCATCAAAGTAATCTCCGTCCTCAGAAGCTTGATCAGTTGCACCCCAACACGGGTGCTCCTTGGATCTTCATTCTGATTTTCATCCACCTCGGATGACTCTTCAACCACTTGTACTTGACAAACGAGACCTTTAAACCTTTTACCCATGTTGATCAGTGCTTTCTTCTTGGTCTTCTTTTTTTCCACCAGAAGTGACATCGGCTCTTGTTGTCCTTTGGCTAAGGTTACCCAAGTTTCTTGAAATTGAGAATTTTGCTTCTGCAAGTCTTTCACGGTATGCTCGATATCCATCTTACTGAAATAAACAGTAGAAAGATGAGGAAACCTGTGTCGAAAACCTGCTTATGTCATGATGCATGTAATGCCTATGCAAATGATTTCAAGGACTTTAAAGACTTCAATTTGTTTAGACAAAGAGGGAACAAACATTAATTGCATTAATAAGTTCAAGAGGTTACAAGATTCCTCTTGGGCTTACAATGGAAGAAACAAAGATAATACAAAATAAACTCCTAAAACAAAAAAAAAATACTCAAGCTTCCCATGAGCGCATTCTCTTCGGTGCAATATAGGCACTCAAACTTTGCTCTTTATTAAGCTGTCTTGTAAGCTCCGAAACCTTCTTCTTACTTGCATAGAACTAGGTTTTAAAGGTGTCTCGCTCCCCTTTGAGTTGAATCCATGATCTTTACAGCTCCTCGAGAGTAGTCGGCATGTCAGGATGAAGAATAGTTTAGGGAACATCTCCTTTGGCAATAGGTTCCATGATGATAGGTAGGATGGTCTCATAAGGCATCATGAGACTTTGAGCGCGAGCTCGCACCCACTTGAGATAGGGCTCCAAAGGAATGAAGTTCTTATGCCCCAATGTCTTGCTATTAACTCTGTTCACCATGCCCCAAGCTCGTACTAATCTTTGATGGTAACCTTGGACATCATTCTCTTAGTCAAATGCAATTCGTTGGACAAGTGTATCATGAAGACCATCCCTCCTAGCATACCCAAACTGTCATAAATCCAAACAAGGATTATCAGTGATACTTCCCCTAACGCCATGGAGATGGGCATTAGGTAATTCCCCATAGTGATTGATAATGGTGACATCCTCCAAAGATCGAGAACACCAATGAATATCTGGGTGCGTGAGTGACATCAACCTATTAGACCATCTCATGCCTTGCTCATTCTTCAAAACAAATCGAGGTAGGTGCGAAATAAACTACCTAGCCAACAAAGGAGTGCAACACATAAGAGTTCCTCTTCTCTTCATGGTGCGAGATTGAAGAGAGTGCAAAATGTCTCTAAGCAAGGTAGGCACCAGGTTACGAGATAGAAAAACTTTGACCGCATTCACATATATGAGTTGGTCCGGGTTAGGAAACAGTACCATCCCATAGATTAGAAGGGCCAAAAACTATTCAAAAGCTAGCAAATCTATAGCATCCCAAAAGAGTTGACCCTTCTCAAACAGAAAATTGGCTAGAAAACCCTTATTACCACTTCTTGTTTCCCAATTTTCCACAACATCATACTATTGCAAATGTAAAGCTTGAGCAATATCCTTAGGTCTTGGGTCTTTCTTAATACCGGTGAAAGGTAATTGATCAAGAATAGCTATTCTCAAGAGTTGAGAAAACTCCTCCATGGTTGGAACTAATTGGTAATAAGGAAATGTGAAGCAATGGTGTAAAGGGTCAAAGAATTGAAAGAGCACTTTCATCATGTCTTCATCATGGCTTTAGGTAAACAAATTGAGGAGTTGACCATGTCTTTTGGTAAATGAAGAATGTTCAGGAATTCTCGACGCTAACACTTTGAGTTGAGGAGGCACTCTTATTAGGTTGACTTGGATAGTATTTCGACGAGTGGAAGCCATGTCCTATAAAACAGCACAAAGATAAATCCCAAAACTCCTTGAAATGGTTAATGGAAAATGCCATGGTATGATGTCATGACGTTATGTGAAAGTAAACATATACATGCAAAGCAAACAAGTCCTTAGGTTTGGGCTTGCATGAGGTTAATAGGTAAGTACCCTCTTGAAGTTTAGTTGGTTCAACCTGTCCTAGAAAGTAACTGGGTTCTAGGGAATCTCAATATCACTGATCTTTCTTCATCGGGCATTGTTTTAACACAAGCCTCTTTATTGGTGACTGAAATATCCCAAAAGCCCAATGTCAATGAGTGTTGTATCGAGTATCAACCAACATTGTACTGCACCAAAGACGACTATCTCATTACTTCCTAATGGCCAAGTTGTTAAATTAAAGGTTCTAAGGTCAGTTAGTGCTTCGTGACACCACACAGCGGCCCCGTATTCTCCTTGACTGGACACAAGGGCTATCGGTACCAAAAAAATGTGTGACACTGACGTGGCTATTGCTTCAACCATGTCGATATACCCCACATAGTCCCCACGATTTATTTCTACTTACCTAATAATGTTCCCCGATCTGGGTGGAGGATCAATAAAAACCCAAACAAGGACCCATAAATGTAAAGAAAACAAATCAAATAATGAAGCGTTTAAAGGTGATCTAGCTTTATGGTAACCCCACTTTTAAGCATCCCCAGCAGAGTCGCGAGTTCTGTAATACAGTGGGATAACTGACTTACGTGTTTTCCGTTTTATCGCAATTGTTGCGGATAGCAAGAGTCGCCACTTACTTTTCTTTTATCCAATAAAAGAAAGGGTGAAAAGAACAAGAAATACCTTTCAATAATTTTCTTGAGTAAGGGGGGTAGGTTATGAAAAGGGAAGGTGTTAGCACCCTTTTCATCCGTAGTTATCTACGGGCTCTTAGTTGCTTGATCACTTTTAAAATGCTTTGTTTGAAATGTGTTTGTGATTGGTGTGAGTTTGAAAATATTTTGAAAACTCCTTTGTTTCGGAAAACTTTGTAATGAGTATCGTTTCTATAAGAATGTATAAAAAGTGTTGGTTTTGAAAAATAGTTCAAAGAGATGTTTGTTTTTGAAGATGTTTTGAAACTGTGAGTGCATAGATGGTTTTAGTTTGTGAGCAAGCAAATACGAGCTTCCTACCTACTCAAAAGGTCTTTGTTCTTTTCCTCCTCCTTTAGATATTGCTACCTTACCATTGATTGATAAGAAGCCCTATCTTTGGATGTGAAGGGACGGGTGTGGGTCATTGTACAGTCATAGAAGGCAACTTATGATACGCTTTAGCAATTTTTGTAGGGACTAAGATCGTTTTACCGATGGCAACATCAAAGGTTCATCGAGGGACTACGACCTTTTTATCGAGGGTCTTTGCTAAAATGTCCCATATTCGAGGGATATGACTATTTATTCATAGGCAACAAGTGGAATTACCTTAAAAGTGCGCGTGTGTGAAGTGTGTTTGATTGCATGCATTTTTTTCTTTGAGATTAGGGTTTTCTAGCGGTTGATTTTATCTTGCCATACACACCCTAATTACTAACAATTATATTAAAGCGATAAAGTGCAGAAATTAAAATCCTACACTATTACATCACTTGGGGGATGGGGGTGCAATTTACAAATGGGGATGAAATAAGCTTAATTATTACAACCATATTGAATAGAAATGAATAAAATATATAAAAAATATAAAAACTTAGTGTAAAAGAAAGGAAAAAACTATTTTTTAACCATTATGTGTCGACACATGCATCTTTGCATCAACACAAAACCTTTATTGTTCCTATAAAACCAAAATCAACTCAGTATTAGTCATTACATAATGGTATGTGTCGACTCATTTCTTGTTTGTGTCGACACATTCGTGTTTTATGTCGACTCGTGCACCTTTTGTCTTTCTGTTTTTGGGTCTGGATAGTAGTATGTATCGACTCATAATGCCTTGTGTCGAATCATACTCTATTCTGTCACTAAAACGTATCGACTCATGTGAGTATGTGTCGACTCATGCTGCAGTTTTTTTCCTTAAACATTGTTCTATTGTGTGTACAGGTCAGTTCACAACATATGATTGATAAAAATGAACAACAAGTAAATGGTTAGCTTCAAAAGGCAATGATTACTACATTTATCTTCAACAATGAATCACTAATTATGTTTTGAAATGAAGAACTCAAAGTGAAGAAGACTTACCTTCAGATTGCAATTTGTTTTGAGTCTGAACCTCTTTAAAGATGTTGTGATGGCTCCAGTGAACCTCCAGGAAGCTTCTCCAAGCCTTCCTTTATATGGAAAGATGCCGAACCAAACTTCAACCTAGTCAAGTTATACAATATTGTCTTTTGTTTATGTTTGGAAGGTGATGATAATGGCACTACATATATTATTCTTGTGTTTGAACAATCTCTATGTGATATGAAGTGTTTGGATGGCTGGTTTATAGGAGAGTTTGCAAGGTGGAATAATGGGTTGAGGTTTTGTTTTTTTCAATGAAGATAGAGCTGAAGATGAGCAGAAGTTACAAGAAAAGTTATGTTATATTTTATTGAAACTCTTTATCCTCTCTCTAAAAACCCACCTTTGTGTGTTTTGAAAACAATTTATTTGTAGATGAAGTTTGGCTGAGGTTTGGGGGGGGGGGGGGGGGAACAAATAATTTTTTGAACTTTTTGGGTATGTTATTTCATATCCTTTGATATGCAGCTCTTATATGCTAATTTAGTGTAAATATGGGGACTGATATAGTGCAGGCTTGGACAACATAACAGGGTTTGGTAGCAGGATGTGATAATGTTTATAGGTAGCATAGCAAGACTGGTTTTGCATAGATTGTTTTGCATATTATACAAAGAATACGATAAAATATATTTTGTGAAAATAGTATTTATAAATGAATAATATTTTATTTTTTTATGATTTGTAAATTAAAATGAATATAATACAAAGTATGATAAAATATACACATAATACATGTTTATTTCTCTAAAGAATTAAAGAAATATATATTGGTTAGTAAGATTTTATAACATAATGCGGTTTTGTTTGGTTTGGTTCGGTTTGTAAAATACAAACCGCAAACCAAACCGAACCGTGCGGTTCTGCGAGAAAATGACCCAAACACATCCGAACCAAATTCGGTTTTTTGCGGTTTCGGTTTGGTTCAGTTCGGTTTTGCTATTTTCTATTGGGCCGGTTTGGTTTTGAACACCCCTAGTCTGAGCACAAGCAAGGCCAGAAGCATAAGTCACATCTTCTGCACCCCAACTTCCAAAAGGCCCCCACTTGTACTTTCACGTTACATATTTTTATTATTTCTTTGCAAAGCTGGCTACTACAACATGTCCATTTTTTCTCTATAAATAGAGGAATTTGTTGCAAAGGCAGGGAGGATTTTTTTACTAGAGGAACGAAACCTCTAAAATCTTCTCAAACACAACAAAACTCTCAAGTCCCTTTAACACTTAAAATCAAAAAACCCAGAATCCCATTTTCACCTCTTTCGATTCTGAAGAACAACTCCACACTTCAGTCTCCTTCAAATCCAGTGGAAAGAAGCATCACACTTGCTTTTTTTCCTCCTTCTAATCCAGTCTCCAAGGCCTAGCTTCAGGCCCCTCCCTTCGAATCCAGGAGAACCCAGAGCCATCACTCAAGGCCCAGTTCATATTCAAGGTTGAAGAAAGGTAAGTCACTCTTATCCTTGAACCTTTCATTTCATGGCATAGCATGTGAGTAACTTTCCCTTTCGTTAGAAACATGTACATAATACTTTGTTCTTTTCGTTTCCACCCTCTTAATATATTTTTAGAACTAACCTTTTCATTTGCTTCTAGTTTACCTAAACATGCTTTAAGTATTAAACTGTTTGCAAGACAAATACTAGCATGGCCTTAGGCCATGTTTCCATTTAATATCTCAAACCAAAGAAACAGGAGGGAAGAAACATGAAACGAAGCCTTGGGCTTCCATGCTAACTTCCAGGCCCAGCCAGATACATGCTCGTGCTGATTTCAGTTCTAGCTGAAGGGGGTTGAGAAGAAAGAATCGAAGGCTATGACTTATTGATTCCAGGTCCAATCGAAGAAGGTAACAAGGCAACAAGGCAGAACCAGAAGGCATGCCCAACTGCTGACAAGCCCAATCGAAGGCCATGACCAGCTGCTTCCAAGGCCCAATCGAAGGCCATGACTTGATGGATGCTAGACCCCAATCGAAGGAGGCCAACAGAAGCAGAATCGAAGGCTGCTTCCCCCCAATTGAAGGAGCTCATTTTTCTTCTTTTTATCTTATTTTTGCCTTTATATTTCAATGCACTTCAATATGATTGTAATAGTGTAGGATTTATTTTTTTCATTTTTTATTACTTTTGTACAAATGCTAGTAATTAGGTGTGTATGGCAAGATAAAACAAACAAGTAGACAATCCAAAAATCAAAGACAAAATGGATGCAAATTAAATACACTATTCACACACATGCACCCTTAGGGTAATCTCACTTGTTGCCTCGGAAAATAGTCATGTCCCTCGAATATGGGTGTTTTAGTAAATACCCTCGATAAAAGATTGTAGTCCCTCGATGACCCTCGATGTTGCCTTCAGTAAACGATCTAGTCCCTAAACTACATTGCTAAAATGTCCCATAGGTTACCTTCTATGACTATACAAGCGTCCCACGCCCGTCCCTTCACATCCAACGATGGGGCTTTTTTACCAAAACAATGGTAAGATAGCAAAATCTAAAGGAGGAGGAAAAGAACATCTAAATACTTTTTAGTAGGTAGATTGCTCCTAGTTGCTCGCTTGCTCACAACAAAAACATTTTATACACCAACACTTTCATTTGAAACATTTTCAAAAGCTCAACACTTTGTATACGTTCTTACGAACGAGAACTATTACAAAGTTTGCCTAAACGATGGCGCCTTTTCAAAAACACTTTCAAAAACCACATAAAGCATATTTTCAAACAAAATCAAGTCATATAGCAAGCAACTAAGAGCCCATAAATAACTATGGATGAAAAGGGTGCTAAAACCTTCCCTTTTCATAATCTACCCCCAAACTCAAATAATCTCAAAGGTCTTTCTTGTTCTTTTCAGCCTTTCCTTTTGGATAAAAGAAAAGTTGATGGCGACTCTTGCTAACCGCAACATTGGAAATAAAACGCAAAACACCCAAGTCAGTTCTCCCATCATATCATAGAATTGGCGACTCTGCTGGGGACAATCTTAAAAGTGGGGTTACCTTAGGGCTAGATCACCTTTACTTGCTTTCATTGTTTGACTTGTATGCTTTACATTTTGGTTCTTTGTTTGGGCTTAAATTGTCTACCCGGATCTGGGACACCTTTTAGTTAAGTAGCAATAGATTGTAGAAACTGTATGGCATAGACCGACACAGTTGATGCAATGGTTACGTTAGTGTGACGCATTTGTTGGTACCAGTATCCCTTGTGTTGAATCGAGGAGAATACAGGGCCGCTGAGTCGTGTCATGAAGCACTAACTGACTTTGGAACCTTAATTGAACAAACTTGGTCATTAGGACGTAGTGAGATAACCGATTTCGGTGGAAAGCTGAAAATTGGTTGATACTCGATACTACACTCATTGAGACTAGACTTTTGGGATATCTCGGCCGCAAGAAAAGATTAATTATGCTGAGACAGTGCCTAAAAGAAAGGTCAGTGATATTGAGATCCCTTAGATCTCGGTTACTATTAACTAGGACAGGTTAAGCCAACTAAACTTCAAGAGGTTACTTACCTACAAACCCCATGCAAGCCTAAACCTAAGGACTTGTCTGCTTTGTGTGTGTATGGTTATTTGTGCATAACAACTTGCTTTCTTTGCATGCTTGTACATAACATCATAACATGATACCATAGCATTTTTCAATAACCATTTCAAGGATCTCAAGGGTCTATAATGCAGGTTCACGTTGAACAAGACGTCTATCAAGGGGCAAGAGGATCTATTCTCCTCTAACCAAAACGCCGTCAAAAATCAAGTACAACAACTTGAGTCAAGGGTTATGACCCACTTGACATGGTGAGCTTAATTCTCGTGGAAGGACATCCACCGATACGAAGTTCTCCAATCAAAGTTGTAAGTGACTACTAACGTTTACCCCGCGAGATCCTTGAAAACATGCATCCATATATCATGTATCATATCATGACAGGTTTCTCCCATACAGGTCTCCTTATCTTCCGACTGTTTATTTCGGTAAGATGGATATGGAACAAGCAGTGAAGGATATCCAAGCACAAAGTGTCCAGTTCCAACAAATGTTCCTGGCTATGGCTAAGGGGCAAGAGGACCTGAAGACTCTTCTCAAAGACAAGAAGAAAAAGTCCAAGAAGGCAGTAGGCGTCCCGAACTTGGGAAAAAGACTTAGAGGACCAGTCAAAAGAGCTCTAGATCTCTCAACTTCATCCAACATGGGTAATAGTCATGAAGAAGACAATAGTCCGGAGATTGATGAAGTTGAAGCTGACTACTCTGAGGAACAATATCCTCCCGCTGATGATAAATGAAAACAGTTGGAGGATCGCCTAAATGCTATGGAGATTTAGTAGATACCTGGCTTGGATTTAGGAGACATGGGTTTGGTTTCTAGAGTGGTCATCCCGCCAAAGTTCAAAATCCCTACCTTTACCCTGTACGATGGAGTCTCCTGCCCTAAGATGCACTTAAAGTATTACGTCCACAAGATTCAACCATACACAATTGATTCGATGCTTTGGATCCACTTCTACCAAGAGAGCCTATTAGGGACTCAACTTGAATGGTTCTATCAATTGCAGGGTTCTCGCATCCATACCTGGGAGGATCTAGCTGCTGCTTTCTACAAGCAGCACCAATACAACGCTGATCTTGCACCAACTCATGTGCAATTGCAGAACATGACCATGGGTTCCAACGAGAGCTTCAAAGGATACGCCCAAAAGTGGAGAGATTTGGCTGGTAGGGTGCATCCCCCTCTAACTGACAGGGAGCTGATTGACATCTTCATGGGAACCTTAACAAGACCTTTCTTCAATCACCTAATCAGAAGCTCCTCAGTCAGGTTCACCGAGATAATACTAACGGGCGAAAGGGTCGAAGCTGGCATCAAAAGTGGAAAAATCCAAGGAGCTACACCATCTGACGCTCAGAAAAATCCATACAATGGGAAGAAAGAGTCCAATGTTGGGTATGGTCAAAAGAGTCATCATGACCAACAAGTAGGAGAAATCTTGATCTCTAATCTTATGCATGTTCAACAAAGACAGTGGCATCAACGTAAGGAGGTCGCTCCTAAAAGACAATTCACTAAGATCAATATGTCACTGGCTCAAGCGCTACAACACATGTTGAAGGAAAGGCTGATTACGTTAAAGGCTCCTCTCCGGAACCCCAGCGCTTCCGCTCCTACCTATCATCCCAATGAAAGGTGTGCATACCACTCTGATAGTACGGGACACGACACGAATAGCTGTTGGGCTCTGAAGAACAAGGTCCAAGACATGATTGATGCCAAGGGGGTTAAGTTCGACCCTCCAGGGGCTCCTAACGTGATCACTGCTCCTATGCCGAATCATTGAGAGCGTCTTGTTCATTTTGAATTTTCAATTGTAATTTGTTTTGTTATTCAAACAATTATCTATTAATGTCAAACTTTGTTTCATTAATGCATTGCATATGTTTGTCTTGAATTCATCCATTTGTTTTCACTATATTTTAAACTATGCTTTTTACTCTCTCTATGATATTCCACTCTTGCTAAAAGTTACAAGCCTTTAGAGGGAGGATGATGAAAACAATGCCATAATCTCATACAGTATGCTTTTGGACAGACCTTGTTGACGATATACAGGCGTTCTTTCAAATCCTAAACACTGGAGTTATAAGGAAGATAATCCCTAGTCAACCCCTTCGAGCCAAAGAAGTAGAAGTTTTATTTTTTTACACAAATTAAAACCTTTAATCAAAACCCGGGGCAGGGTAGTCTCTCAGTTAATTCAAATGTGCATTCAGTCGCAAACTCTCATCTCATAATACAATGAATAACACCAAAAGCATTCCTCTGGAATTAAAAGACAATGATGGTTCCCTACCAAATTGGCAGTCATTATCTCTCAAAAAGAAAAGCCCACTAAGTCAAAACCTACAAAGGAGACGTAAGAAAACGGGGGCATCCCGCTGACCGTAATCTCAAAACAAGAACAGTCAGGAAAAAACCAGGGATAATAAATATAAAAAAAGAGGTCACTACAAATCCTCAACAACATGAAAAATGTTGCAAGAAATGACTGCCTTCTAATAAACTTAACTTGTCTGAACCATCACCAAAACATCATTCCAGACTCAATTGGAGTTCAAACGCACAATTAATTGAGTTTAGGACTAAAGAACATCAAGAAGTACGTATGGGTACAAATACACTTTGAGCCTTATCCTTTGTTTCTTAAACTGTGAACCAAGCCACGTTACAACCCTTAAAAAGTCCTAATTGAAGCATGGGTTAGTTCGAAAGCATACTGTTACAAAAGGTATCCTGACTCCTGTAAGGCTTTACTCTAAATCCTGAGTTGAATTTTCTTACAAAATTTCTTGCTAAAAACGCATTTTCAAAATTTCAAGACAAGCATAAACTTTGCATTATTTGAATATCGTTGTTTGCATTTGGCTATTTGTTTGACAATGGAGAAATTCACACAACGAATATCCAGTGAACGAAAGCTATCTCAGTGAACAAAGTCACTTCAAGTGGGATGACACTTCCAATGACAAATCTCCTATCAACAAGGGGGCATGACATTTCACTATCCAGCACATATGGGGCAGTCCAATCAAGATTCTAAGAAATCTCTCAAGAAGTGTAGAACAACTAGGGGAGGTCTCCATCTAAATCACTTGGGGAATTAAACGTAAATCCCAACAAAGGGTTACGTACAGTCAATTAGTTCCTGGTAGTGCCACAAACACTTCCTACTAGGGGAAGTGACAAATCTCCCCAAAATCCTTCTCATAGGATGACTTCCAGCTAGAGTTTAATCTCTGAAGACGTTTTCCCCAACTGAGTCGACCTCAAGAATCCTCGAGGATTTTCCCTAGTGAAGTCGCCACCTCTCCAACAGACTGGCAACAACGTTTATTTCCCCAACCAAAAACATGATTCCCCAGCTTGAGTTTGCCTCTCCGACTACTACAAATCAGAGAACTACAACTCCTCTTCCCCAGTAGACTACTCTACAATCCCCAACAAGCTACTGTGAAGCCTGGACCCGACAAATATCAGTTCAACTTCGTCCATCAAGAGATGACTCCCCAGCAGAGCAACGGACAACGGAGACTCCTGAACTCTTTTCCCTAAGCAGGAATCAACACTCTCCACAGAGTTTTCAACATTCCCCAGCGGAATTCTCCTCAAATAACAAAACAGGAATCCCCGGTGGAAACACTCTAATAAAAGTTTGAAGACACACCTACTCTTCAACAGCAGTCCGGGATTTAATGACTCCCCGGTATTTGTCAAGGATTTATTTTCCAAGACAAAATAACATTTCACATTTCATACATCCTATTTCCATACATGATAAATTCATACGGCATAATCTCATTTATTTTGAGGACACCATGCATTTCATACATCATGACATTGCATACAACTAACGTTTTAACTTTTCAGGAAAAGGTCAATCAACAAATGGCTATCGTCAATAATCTTCAAAAGGTTAGAGATTAATACTTGTAACAAGCCAGGAAAACTATCTACACAGACAGATTGAAGATTAATACTTGTAACAAGCCAGGAAAACTACCTTTCTTTTTGGGTCAAAGATTAATACTTGTAACAAGCCCAGGGCAATTATCTACATGACCAAATGAAGCAATCCTACACGGGCTCCTTCTCATACACTCTTCTAGAAACAATTCAGATGCGATCCAGATATGGATGACATTCTGATACTTATTCCGGATTCCTTCTAGAAACCGTTCAGATGCGATCCAGATATGGCTGACATTCTGATACTTACTCCAGATTCTCTTCTAGAAACAGTTCAGATGCGATCCAGATATGGCTGACATTCTAATACTTATTCCAGATTCCTTCTAGAAACGGTTCATCCAGATATGGTTGACATTTTGATACTTATTCCAGATTCCTTCTAGAAATAGTCAAGATGAGATCCAGATATGGCTAACATTCTAATACTTACTCCAGATTCTCTTCTAGAAACAATTTAGATGCAATCCAGATATGGCTGACATTCTGATACTTATTCCATATTCCTTCAAATACAGTCCAGATACAATCCAAATTCGGATGTCATTCTGTCACTCATTCAAATACAGTCCAGATACGATCCAGATTTGGATGTCATTCTGTCACTCATTCAAATACAGTCCAGATACGATCCAAATTCGGATGTCATTCTGTCACTCATTCAAATACAGTCCAGATACAATCCAGATTCGAATATCATTATGTCACTCATTCAAATACAGTCCAAATACGATCCAGATTCAGATGTCATTTTGTCACTGATTCAAATACAATCCAGATACGATCCAGATTCAGATGTCATTATATCAGTCATTTAAATACAGTCCAGATACAATCCAGATTTAGATGTCATTCTGTCACTCATTCAAATACAATCCAAATACGATCCAGATTCAGATGTCATTCTGTCACTCATTCAAATACAATCCAGATATGATCCAGATTCAGATGTCATTCTATCACTCATTCAAATACAGTCCAGATACGATCCAGATACGGATGTCATTCTGACGCTCATTTAGTACATCTCTCAAATACGATTCAAATACAATTCATTTATGAATATTATTCTGATACTCATCCAAGACCTCTGTTGGTTCAACTTAAATCTCTCAATGGTTTATCCTGATTCTTTCTAGTAGACATTTCCTCTGGTTCAGATAAATCGCTCCAAAGATTTATTCTGATTTCCTCTCCAGTTGAAGTCAGAAATTAGACTTAGTCTAATTTCTGTCAACAATCACCTTTGGATGGCATCTATAAGCCCATCTCCAGCAACTATCCATTATTTCTCCAAATGGAATCTTTAAGCCCATTCCCTACACAATCGACCACAACATCATCAAGTGCGAATTTCTGGGCACTCTAGTGTTCAATCATCTTCCACCTTCAAGTCACGAATGGCAGATTTGCCCATCTAACTCTTCATGTGTAAGAATATTAAATAGGGGCAACTGTTGTACCTCAAAATTTTCCATCTCAATTCTCACGGCTTTTCTCACAAAGATTCTCAGGATTTAAGCTTGTACAAGTGCATTGGGATTTTCTAGTACCAAAATTAAAAGGAAACTGTCAAAAAGGGAGAAAACAGATAAAAATAACATATTTGACAAACTTGGAGAAAAATAGGCCTCATTTGATTCAACACCCTTCAATTGAACTTTGCACCTCCTTTGATTGCTAAAAAAAATTGTTGCTAGCGTGCCTCTTTCGTCTGGGCATGTGACTTCTTGTTGCAGGCTTCATTTGTGTCTTTTACTGCCTACATGCTTGCTTTGAATACCAAATTTTGCTGCCACATGTGCCCCCTGGAAGGAAAGCCTTTTGATTGGACAAGTATGTTGCCTGCATGCTTGCAATCGAAGGCCATGACATGGTGGCTACACGTGCCCCCTGGAAGGCAAGCCTTTCGATTGGATAAATAGCTACCTGCAAGCCTGCTTCGATTTGGACAATTTTACTGCGTACAAGCCTGCTTCAATTGGACAAGTTTGTTGCCTATATGCTTGCTTCGTTTGGACAAGTTTCGATGGGACAAAGTAACCATCTCTATGCATCCTTCAAATCCACTTGCACCAATGCCCTCTTGCAGACTTTTCTTCATAAAAGATTTGTTTGAGCCAAGAGGTATCTTCATACAAGATTTGACTAAGTTCAGAAGCCAGGAACATCCCTCATGCTAAACAGACACAAGGCAATGACTCCCTTTATGTTTGTTTCAACCTACATGCTTTGATTGGGCAATATGCTTCCTTCAAAAACGAGCTTTCGTTTGGGCAGTGTGTTTGCTTCGATCCAAGCTTCCACTTGGCATTAGCTTCCTTTAAGTAAGCTTGTTTCAACCACAAGCTTCGACTGAGGCAAAGGCTTCCTTTGAACAAGTGTGCTTCAATCTCATTCTTGCATTCGACTCAAGACCAAATCTTATTTTCCAGACTATGTTGCTTCCAAATCTTTACATAATCAGAGGCTTACACAAATTTGTGATACATTACACAAAGATTCGAAGGTTTATCCACTGGATAATACCATTTCTGGATGAAATGGCAAAGGACTGTGTACCCTTTCTTCATAAAAGGTACTTTAGTCACAAAATCAACTTTCAACCTGATTTTGGTCTGAGCACAAGTGTGATACGGTGGGAAGAACTAACTATTTTTTGGAATGTTGGTTTGCGTTTTGCATTTGTTTTCGCAAAATGTCGCGGTAAGCAAGAGTCGCCACTGACTTTTATTTTATCCAAGAAGGAAAGGAAAATAGCACAGAAAAATTCCTTTTTGGAAGTACGTCTGAGTACGGGGGGTAGATTATAGAAAGGGAAGGTATTAGCACCCTTTCTATCCGTAGTTATCTATGGGCTCTTAGGTACTTTCTCATTGTTTTCAAAATAGTTTTCTTTGTGTTTGGGGGTTTTGAAAAAGTTTTTGTTTTAACTTCGATTTAACTCTTGCTTCTGTCCTCAAGAGTGTAATGAAGTGTTTTTGAAAACTTTGTTTGAAAAGGAGTGTAAGTGCGAAAAAAGTTTTGTTTTAAATGAGCAAGTATCTAAGAACTAATCTACCTACTCGAAAAAGTAAACGTTCTATGCTAATTTCCTTTAGACAATGCTATCCCACTATTAGTGAGTAGGTAGCACCGTCGTTGGAGTTTGAGGGTCAATTTGAAAGAGGGACATACGGTTACTAAAGCAATGTTAGGACGCTTTAGCGGTAACCCTAATGTCTTAAATCATTTTTTCGAGGTAACAATATCCGAGCCAACCATTTCGAGGAAACTATGATCTTTTAGACAGGAGGGCGACCTCTAAAACAACCTATACTCAATGACCGTGTACAAAGGCAACCAAGTGGGGTGTACCCTAGGAGTGCGCATGTGCGAGTGTGTTGATTTCAGTTATTCTTATCTTTGCACATGTTAAGGGTGATCTAAACATTTTAAGATTTAAGCATTCATTCTTGTCATGCAAGCCCTATTATCAAACATCTAGCAGTTGTATAATTTGCGGAATAAAAATGCAGAATTTAAACTAAATTATTACAGGCGTCGGGTATTTACATCGCCAAAAACAACCCTTTGAAATTTAAATGCGGAAAAATAAATAAATGTCCTATTAAAACTATTACAAGCTGGGAGCAGATACATCAATAATTGAATAAGGAAAAATAAATCGCGCCAGTGAATTGGATCGAATGTGAAATTAGGGTTTTGACCTTTTTAACTAAAGAAAATGTTTTTGTTGTTTTTATTTTTAAGAAAAGAAATTAAATCCTAAAATTAAATACTAAATTAATTATTAAATAAATTAATTAATGAAAATAAATTAATGACATATTTTGGAGTTTTTGTTAATTTAGGAAAGAAAATAAAATAAATAAATTAGGGTTAAAACCTATTAAATTCTAATTGATTTTAAATATTTACAAAATTAATTAAAGTTATCTAGAATTAATAACCTAATTAATTAATTAATATTTATTAAATAAAAATAAAATTCTGAGATTTAATTGGATAAAAAGTATTTTTGTGATTTTTTGATAAAAAGAAAATTAATTTATTGGTTAGTAATTAAATTAAAACAAAATAAAATATTAAATGAAAATAAACAAAATAAAAAAAGAGTGAGAATGGGCCTGTTTTTGGAGGTGTAGAAAGAATTTTTTCTGGCCCAATTGTGCTGTCCACATTGACTTTTTGTAATCCAGTGCATGTGCGTTTGACTGGCCTATGTTGCTCCTTTGATGCTGATCATCAGATCTGGCCATCTGGCCATCTGGCACATTGATGAGGAAGGCATATTGTAGACCTCAAGCTCCTGCGTGCATGTGATTACCTGAAGGAAAATACTATAGAGAAAAACATGGGGACCTGGGATTCGAACCCAGGTTCATAAGGGATATCCACGCTATGCTTGCCACCATGCCACTTGACTTGCTTTGTTATTAGAATACAAATTAAATATAATATAAAAAAATGAGCGTTAGTGGAAAATAAAAATAAAAAGGCGCGCCCGTTCAAACAAGCAAATGGATGGACGACAACTCATCGTCCCCTTCCTCCATCCGTTGCTAAAAGTCTGCAACACCTATACCTACGGACGCTGGCCGTCACAATAGGTCATGTCTATTCCAAAACCTCGTACAGGCCATGTAAATGGATTCTAAGACCATGGTTGAGGTCGTCTCATCCTCCTGATTACAACCATGGCCATTATTAGGACCAATTTTCCCTGAAACAAAAAGCCCTAAAAACAAACACAAAACCCTAGCAATGGTGATCCATGATATAGGTCAGATAAATGAAATTGGTTATTGTGAAAAGCTTGCAAATGATGTGGTGAATCAGAATATGCAATTATTTTACGCAATGGATGCAAGAATAAAGATTTTCGATTTCAAGAGTATAGTGAATCCGTGGATGACTTACAGTGCACTGGGAGGCTTGAAAACGCGTGGTTTTGCTTGCTTTCGCTTGTGGAGGTTGCCAGGAAACGATTGAGACACGTACCACGCCTTGAGGATGCCTCTAAGCCCTGTTTCGATCTCACACTTTTTTATGGTTTTTGCAAATTTGGTTCTCACTCTTTGCTTGATCTCTAACCCTTATTTTGATATGCACACGACCCTTATGTATTGCACAATGTATTAGGTTTGAATACCCTGTCCAAATCTCTCTCTTTCAATGCTTTGATATTTGATTTGATTTCCTTTTACAACCTTCCAAATTTGGCTTGATTTGCAATCTTTTTGTACCCAATTGCTTTTATACGAGTTTGATATGGTGCAAGCTGTCCAATGAATCCTGAAATCATCAAAATATCTTTGGTTTTCAATATTTTTGATTTTATTTAATTTAATTTGATTTAAATCAAATTAATTCAAATAAATATCAAAATAATTAATAAAAGTATGATATGGACACATGGCCAAGTTTGGAGCACGTGGGCTACAATGCCAACTCAAAACAAGTGAAAAAGAATGGGCCCATTTGGCAAAAGTTGAAGTTTTGAGGATAGTTGACTTTTGGAAATTTTACAAAAAAGTCCAACTTCAACAATGCATAACTTACTTAATTTTGACTCTTTGGAGGTGTTCTTTGACTTTTTAGAAAGCTTGGGATGTCCTATAATCAACCCTTTTGGTCTCATCTCATTTTGATATTCCATTATCAAGTTAGAAGCCTTGAAAAAAAAGGTATTTTTGTTGACTTTCAAAAATGACCTATAATGTCCAAATCCATAACTTCTTGTAAGTGTATATTTTGATCTTGGGATATGAAGAAGGATTGTAGGAAATTGTATCCTCTTCCAAATGAGCTTTTGATGGGTCATTTCTCATAAAGTATGAGAAAGTTATGCTTGGTCAAAGTTGAGTTGACTTTTCCTACAAAACCCTAATTTAGCAACTTTTGAATCTTGATGAATTGTGAGCAATCCTTGATGAATCATGATCAAACCTTGATCAAATGATGAAATATACTTCAAAATGAGAATGTTGACAAAAAAAATTGAAGTTTGACTGTATGTAGGTCACAGTTGACTTTTGCCCTAGCACAGTCGATTTTTGGACCTTTGAGCAATTGACTGAGCAAACTTCCTATGCAGGGCTTGAAACTTGACATGGATGATCTTGAGAACATATTAAGACATTGGTGAGCACTTGGGGTCCCTTGGACTCAAGGATCTTGATGCAACATGAAACCCTAATTTGGGGTAGACTGCCTTAGGAGTGAACTTGAAGATCTTTCTTAAAATATATTGAGAAATATGGGAGGGAAAATTTTGGGGTACAACAGCTGCCCCTGTTCAATCTTCTTAAACCTGATAATGTAGATTGTCTTTCGTGCCTTTCTTGATCCAAAGGTGGAAGATGATTGAACACTAGAGTGCCCAGAAATTTCCACTCGCATGAAGTGGTAATTGTCTTGTGATATCGGGAATGGGCATACAGATGACATTTGGAAATTGCTGGCGAGGGGATGGGCTTAAGGGATGCCATCTGAAGGAGTGTCGATCGCATAAGAGATTCCTTAGCGAGAGCTTGTATACCTGTTGTTGTGGAATATTCCGCTGGGGAAGTCTAATCTTTGTTGAGGGAAAGGAACTCGTCCGTAATTCGACTGCGGAAGCATATCTACTGAGATTTAGGAATCCGTCCGTAATTCAACTGAGGTGTCGAGATTTAGGAACTTGCATGTACTTCAACTGAGGTGTCAAGATTTAGGAACTTGCCCGTAATTCAACTAGGGAAACATCTTCGTCGAGATTTAAGAACTCGCCCGTAATTCAACTGAGAAAAACTTCTCTGCTGAGATTTAGGAACTTGTCTATAATTCAACGGAGGAACACTTTTGTCGAGATTTAGGAACTCCCCTGTACTTCAACTGAGAAAACATCTCTGCTGAGATTTAAGAACTCGTTCGAAATTCAACTGGGGAAACATCTTCGTCGATATTTAAGAACTCGCCCGTAATTCAACTGAGAAAATTTCTCTGCTGAGATTTAGGAACTTTCCCTTAATTCAATGGAGGAACATCTTTGTCGAGATTTAGGAACTTGCTTGTACTTCAACTGAGAAAAAAATCTCTTCCGAGATTTAGAAACTCGTCCGTAATTCAACTGGGGGGAAACATCTTCGTCGAGATTTAAGAACTCGCCCGTAATTCAACTGAGAAAACTTATCTGCTGAGATTTAGGAACTTGTCTGTAATTCAACGGAGGAACATCTTTGTCAAGATTTAGGAACTTGCCCGTACTTCAACTGAGAAAAACATCTCTGCTAAGATTTAGGAACTCGTCTGTAATTCAACTGGGGGGAAACATCTTTGTCGAGATTTAAGAACTCGCCCGTAATTCAACTGAGAAAACTTCTCTGCTGACATTTAGGAACCTGTCTGTAATTCAACGAAGGAACACTTTTGTAGAGATTTAGGAACTCGCCTGTACTTCAACTGAGAAAACATCTCTGCTGAGATTTAAGAACTCGTCTGTAATTTAACTGGGGAAACATCTTCGTCGAGATTTAAGAACTCGCCCGTAATTCAACTGAGAAAAACTTCTCTGCTGAGATTTAGGAACTTGTCTGTAATTCAACGGAGGAACACTTTTATCGAGATTTAGGAACTTGCCCGTACTTCAACTGAGAAAAACATCTCTGCTGAGATTTAGGAACTCGTCCGTAAATCAACTGAGGTATAAGTTTCATAGCTTGAACTTTGTGATAATTTAACCGTATCTTTCCTGAAAGGTAAAGGTTAGTTGTATGTAATGTATGATATGCATTAGGCAATGATGTTCTCAAAATAAATGATATTGTGTTGTATGATGCATATATGCATGTGTTATGAAGTGTGAAAATGTGACGTTTTCAGTTGGGAAAATAAATCCCGGAAGGCTGCTGGAGAAAAGAGTTGAATTCTTCGTTTCCATTGGGGATGGCGAACAAAGATGACTGTGAGAATAAACCTGCAGGAGAGGATAACTCCGCTGGGGAATAAACTGATGAGGAAATGGCTGTGTGGGGAAGAGATGCTCTGTAGAGGATTCCGCTGATAAATTCAGCTGGGGATGAATTACCGTTGCTGGTGATATTGAATCCTGTTGGGGATTTGAGTTTCTGTTTGTGAAAGGAATGAACTCCGCTGGGGATGATCTTTCAGCTGCGGCTTCACTGGGGATAACCTTTTAGGCTCTACTGGGGATAACCTTTTAGGCTCTACTGGGGACAATCTTCCAGTGTCTACTGGGGATGATCCTCTAAACTCCACTGGGAAAGCTTTTTCAGACTGCGCTAGGGAAAATTTCAAACTCCATTGGGGATATTTTATACTTCACCGGGGATGATAAGACTTTTTAGTGCTGATGGTAGATAAACTCTGCTTGGGGAGAATATTACCTATTCCTTCACAGTTGCGAGTCTCAGCTGAGGAGAGTTGACATTATTGTCCTTCTCTTGCTCTGCAGGGAGTGAATGTACTTTAACCATATTCTTCAGCCGAATCTACCTTTGTACCTAGTGGATAGAGCAACTGTAAAGCTTAGACAAATCTTATTTGCCCCTGTTTCTGATATTACAAGTAATCGTCTTTTGTTTCGCATGTAAATATTCATGAGCAGCCATTAATGTCAAATGCATATATCAAAAATGAACATTGGACGTTCTTTGCAACACAAAATAGATAAAGGAAAAACAGTTTGAAATTTCTCTAAAAATGAATTGTATTGATTTTGAAGTTTGGCCTGTAGATATGCGCTTTTGTACAAGAGGCTGACGTCCTAGTAAGAGAACGCCGCCGAACAATAGAGTTTATACAATTTGTGAAAAACAAAGAAAAACAGTTATGTGAACAATCCCACTGGGTTCCAACTCTGCTATTGCCTTTATATCCTCGAGCATCTCATCACTTTTCCACTTGGTTGAAGGTAGATCAGTTTGATTAGTGTTGTCCGAGCTTGATAGTCGATACCAAAGTCTGGTTGCAAGGTGATCCAATGAGACATAGTGTTACGTTTTGATCCCTAATTTTTGCCTGGACTGCCTTTTCGGGTTTTCAGTCCACCGGGATACCCTTTTTTGCCCAAGCCGCCTTTTCAGGTTTTCGACTTGTCGGGTGTACAGTTTTTCATTTTCATCCCTTATTTTTTCCCGAACCCTTTTGGTTCACCGAGAAGCCCTTATTTTTGCCTAGGCCAGTCGACCTAACGGGTCATTGATTATGCGTAGTATTTTTTCACTATGTCTGCATTGACGGGGTGAGGAAGGTCGTCACCATCCATGGTGGTTAGAATCATAGCTCCTCCTGAGAAAATGTTCTTAACCACAAATGGCCCTTCGTAGGTAGGGGTCCATTTTCCCCTGGGATCACCTTGAGGTAAGATAATGCGCTTGATTAACAGATCCCCAGCTTGATACCCTTGTCGTCTAACTTTCTTGTTAAATGCCTTGATCATCCGTTTTTGATACGTATGACCATGAAAAATAGCCGTAAGTCTTTTTTCATCGATTAAGTTCAGCTGATCAAGCCGGGTCTGGATCCAGTCATCTTTGCTGAAACCTGCATCCTTCATAATCCGAAGAGAGGGTATCTGAACTTCAATGGGCAATACGGCCTCCATGCCATAAACCAAGGAATAGGGTGTTGCCCTTGTTGATGTCCGCACTGAGGTACGGTACCCATGAAGAGCGAATGGTGACATCTCATGCCAGTCTTTGTATGTCACCGTCATCTTCTGCACAATCTTCTTGATATTCTTATTAGCCGCCTCAACAGCCCCATTCATCTTCGGCCGGTAGGGAGAAGAGTTGTGATGCTGTATCTTGAACTGCTTGCAGAGCTCAGTGATCATCTTATTGTTGAGATTTGTACCATTGTCCGTAATAATACTCTCTGGTACACCATATTGACAGATCAGATTGTGCCGAATGAACCGTGCCACGACGTTCGTGGTCACAGTAGCAAAGGAAGCTGCTTCAACCTACTTCATAAAGTAATCAATCGCTACCAGGATGAAACGATTCCCTTTGGATGCTGTAGGTCTGATCTCGCCGATCATATCAATGCCTCACATTGCAAAAGGCCACGGAGCTGTCAAGACGTTCAGAGGAACTGGAGGCATGTGCACCTTATCAACATAGAATTGGCACTTGTGACAGGTCCGAGAATGCTGATAACAGTCGGCTTCCATGGTGGACCAATAATATCCTTCCCGAAGGATATTCTTTGCCATGGTGTGTCCACTGGAATGAGTTCCGAAAGTACCTTCATATAACTCCGCCATGATCCTTTCTGCCTTGTTCTTATCCACACATCACAGTAAGGTTGAATCATGGTTACACTTGTAAAGAATGTCGTTACTGATGAAGAACTTCGCCGCGAACCTCCTCAGAAACTTCTTGTCATTAACAGATGCACCCTCAGGGTATTCCTGAGCCTTAAGATACCTCTTCACCTCATGATACTAGGATTTATCTGCTACCTCTTCAGTCTCAATGTCACAGCAATGTGCAGGTTCGTCCAACCTTTCAATGATAATCCGGGGAGCTTTGTTGTCCCAATTGACTTTGAACATAGAAGACATCGTAGCTAGCGCATCCTCTAACTGATTCTCCTCTCTAGGGACGTGTTCAAAGGTTATCTCCTCGAAGTGTGGGAGCAACATCAATACATAGTCCTTGTAAGGAATAATATTTGGGTGTTTTGTATCCCACTCGCCTTTAATCTGACTGATCACGAGAGCGGAATCTCCTAACACACTCAAGAACTTAATCCTTAGGTCAATTGCTCCTCGAAGACCCATGATGCATGCTTCATACTCCGCCATATTGTTGGTGCAGTTGAAACATAGTCGGGCGGTGAATGAAGTATGAGATCCTTTAGGAGATATGATTATGGTGCCAATGTCATTACCCAAAGCATTTGAAGCTCCATCAAAGTACATAGACCATCGGGATCCTTCCTCAGGTCCTTCATCCGGTCCAGGTTCTTCACAGTCAGTTACTAACATGATATTCTCATCCAGAAATTCAAAGTTCATAGATTGGTAATTATCCACTGCTTGATGTGCCAAATGATCTACCAACACACTTCCTTTGATTTCCTTTTGGGTCGTGTATTAGATGTCGTACTCAGTCAAGATCATTTTCCATCTTGGTATTCTTCCAGACAAGGCAGGCTTTTCGAAGATATACTTGATTGGATCCATCTTTGATATCAATAGAGTAGTGTGAGTCACCATATACTGTCTCAGTCGGCGAGAAACCCATGCCAAAGCGCAGCAAGTTTTCTCGAGCAGTGAGTATCGGGTCTCACAGTCGGTAAACTTTTTGCTAAGGTAATAAATAGCATGCTCTTTTCGGCCAGACTCCTCATGCTGCCCCAACACGCACCCCATTGAATTATCGAGTACTATCAAGTATAAGATCAGAGGTCTCCCTTCAACTGGAGGCATCATAATGGGTGGCTCTTGGAGATATTCTTTGATCCTTTCGAAGTCGGCCTGACATTCATCGTTCCATCTTACCACTTGATCTTTCTTCAGTAGCTTGAAGATTGGCTCATAAGTAGCAGTCAGGTGTGAGATGAATCGGCCAATATAGTTCAAACGTCCCAGAAAACCTCTGACTTCTTTTTCTGTCTGGGGAGCTGGAATTTCCTGTATAGCCTTCACCTTTGCAGGATCCACCTGAATACCTTTATCACTTACGATGAAACCCAGCAGCTTACCAGACCTCACACCGAAGGTGCACTTGTTCGGGTTTAACCTCAGCTTGTACAACCTCAACCTGTCAAATAACTTCTGAAGGTGGTCAAGATGTTCTCCCTCAATCTGCGATCTTGCAATCATGTCGTCGACGTATACCTCAATCTCATGATGGATCATGTCATGGAACAAAGCGACCATAACACGCTGATACGTTGCCCCAACATTCTTCAATCCAAAAGGCATGACCTTGTAGCAAAAGGTACCCCATTGAGTAACAAAGGTTGTCTTCTCCATGTCTTCGATAGCCATCTTAATCTGATTATAACCGGAGAAACCATCCATAAAGGAGAAGACCTTGTGTTGAGGTGTGTTGTCAACCAGCACATCGATATGAGGTAGAGGGAAATCATCCTTGGGGCTCACCCTGTTCAGATCCCTATAGTCAACATACATTCGAACCTTACCATCCTTCTTCGGCACTGGAACCACGTTGGCCACCCACTGCGGGTAAGAAGTAACTGTTAGAAAACCAACATCAAACAGTTTCATAACTTTAGCCTTGATTTTATCAGACATATCCGGGCGCATTCGGCGGGCCTTCTGTTTCACTGGAGGATAATCTTCCTTGGTAGGCAGGCGGTGAACCACAATATCGGTATCCAACGCAGGCATGTCTTCATAAGACCAGGCAAAGATATCAACGTAGTCACGCAGCATATGAATCAACCATTGCTTAACACTAGGCTCCAGATTTGCACCTATCTTGACCTCTTTCTTGTCTATCTCTGTACCCAGATTTACTGTTTCCACTGGCTCTTCATGCAACTGTATGACCCTCTCTTCCTGGAGTAACAATCTAGCAAGCTCACCAGGCACTTCGCAGTCATCCTCGGCTTGGTTGATCGGACTTTCGAAGTCATAATTGGCAGTAGCAGAGTCGTTATCAGTTGGATCCAGAGTGGATGTAGACCTGTATATGTGAGTGTGTGCAAAATAGCTGTTTTGCAATATAGAAAAGAAGAAACAAGGAGCACAAAATTTGAAATGCAAGAAACGTCCAATGCTTTTATTAATGATATATGGTAATGACACATATAAATCCCTCACAAACAAAGCCACGGTGCCTCGGGTAAGACACCGGGCCGTAAAGTTTTAAAAATTGTCTGTTACAAACTTTAAAACCAAAGTCTCATTATTGGGTAATAAAATAAATTGGGACGAAGTCCTTTGCTGTCCAGTTGCTTAATCCGCCGTCGATAGTTGGGTGAATCCAACTGTCAAACTCAGACTCTTCATCATCGTGTTCAATGGAATACACTCCTGAATTGTTGATAAACAGGGGAGGTCCTCCGATCCGCACATGCCGAACATCCCTTTGAGCTTCTTCAGTGAAACCCAAACCAAACTTGTTAGTCTTATGTGCAAAGTCAGGGAGTTGTCCCCAATTTTCACACCCACCTTTCTCAACAACATCCTGGGCATCCTTGAGGGAAGCCATCTTCATTGGAGGATCTTCAGTAATAGTTTCAGTCGACGCCAGTGTTTGGGGGACTTCTTCAAAATGTTGACACGGGGTTTCAATGAACTCCCCGTCCATTTCCACATACCTAAAAGAGTTGAGGTGGCTCACCATGTACTCCTCTTCTCCTCGTACTGTAACAATTTTCCCCTTCACTGGGTATTTCAGCATCTGGTGGAGCGTAGAAGTTACTGCCCCAGCTTTGTGGATCCACGGGCAACCCAGTAAACATGAATAAGATGGACGAATGTCCATCACATAGAATGTAGACGCATAAATCTGAGAACCAACCTTAACAGGAATATCCACATCCCCGTGTACCATCCTCTTGGACCCTTCAAAGGCCCTAACCACAATGTTTCTTGGTTTCAACACCAACCCTTCACAGTCTAACCGGTCTAATGATTTCTTGGGTAAAACATTCAGCAAAGACCCAATATCCATCAACACGTGAGCCAGAGTAGTTCCCCTGCACTCGATTGAAACATGCAGAGCGTCATTGTGGTTCTTCCCCTTGGCAGTCAAGTTGGCGTCGGAGAAACCTAACCCATTATCAGCAGTCAAACTAGCCACGCAGTCTTTGAACTGATCAGCGGATGTTTCTTGCGGCACATGCGCAGTTTTCAGGAAAGAAATCAGAGCCTTGGCATGGGCTTCTGAGCATAGCAACAAAGACAACATAGAGATTTTTGACGGGGTTTTCCCCAGCTGCTCGACTACGTTGTAGTCGCTCTTTTTGATGATCTTAAAAATTTCCTCTATCTCTTGTCTAGAGGCTTCAACAGTAATCTTCTTCGGTGCCTCCGTCTGGGCAGGCCCACCGGTGATCCCTTTGCCCCGAGTGTCGGATGACTCGGCGACAGGGGTAAGGATTGGAACATGAACAGGGACAGTAGCAGATGTACTGGTAGGTGTAATAACAACAGGCTTCCGAACAGTTGGTGGAGAGATCTCAGGGGAGAAAAGCCTTCTGCTTCGGGTGACTTTACTAGATCCAACAATATTACTGATGTCAGTAACAGCCTCTTCAGCATTTAGGTCTTTTTTAACTCCGTGATAATACACGTCAGCCCCGTAGTGCCACGCGATAGCCTTATCCGATGTATAGGGGATAGGCCCAAGAATGGTAATGATCAATGGAGCGATTCTCGAAACAAATGTAATTCTAACAGGCTTTCTCGAGGAAGCCTTGGAAGAATTGGCGGAAATAATGATTATAGAAATGTCTTCAAAAGGAACCAATGGAACAACAGTTTTCTCAAATAGAATTTCTCTGTTATCCATCAGGCGTTGGACACCTGGCTTCAAATAATGGCAACCAATAGGTAGGATGGAACACATATGGCAACCTTCGCCACAGCCCAAAAATAAACCGGCTAACAGAATGTTCTTCTTCACAGTCATCAATGGAGTAGCAATGTCTTTCACAGAAACCACAAACGAGTCTTCATTTACAGCATTCACTCCATGCTTGGGCATATAAATAGTCATAACATTAGGCTTTTCAGGCGCTTCGAACTCAATCTCCTTAGCATCAATCAGATCCTGTACTTTATTCTTCAAGACCCAGCAGTCATTCATATCATGCCCCGGGCTATCGGAGTGAAAAGTATAGCGGGCGTTCGGATTGTACAGCGGTGATGTTGTATTGGGATTCTTCGGGGCTTCCTTCGGAATCACCAAGTTGGTCTTTAACAATTGCGGCATAATCTGAGACAGGGTCATATGGAGCTGAGTGAACTGTCTTCGTGGCCTCTCGACTCTTTGCTGATTGTTGCGTTGTAGGGCAACAACAGGTCTTGATATAACAACCGCATTGACTGTTTGGCGGCGCTCAGGTCTATTATGGCTCTTTGAGCTGTAAACAGCGCTGGATTCCTTCTTAAAAGGCTTCTTTTCGGTACTTGATGAAGCACCCTTCTGTATTTTACCGCTCTTGATACCGGCCTTAACTCTTTCCCCGGTCATAATCAGCTCAGTAAACCCGGACGATGAACTTCCAATCAGATGGTTGAAATACGGACCAGACAAGGTCCCCAGAAACATATCCACTAACTCTTTGTCAGCCAGCGGGGGTTGTACTCTTCTAGCAAGGTCCCTCCATTTCTGAGCATAGTCTTTGAAACCTTCACTCTCACCTATAGACATACCCTGAAGTTGGGTACGCGTGGTAGAAAGGTCGGCATTATATTGGTACTGCTTGTAAAAAACAGCAGTAAGGTCTTCCCAATTACGGATACTAGCTCCTTCCAGCTGGTAAAACCATTCAAGTTGAGTCCCTAGAAGACTATCTTGAAATAAATGGATCCAAAGGTTCTTATCGGCAGTGTATGGTTGAATCTTTCTAACATACGAGCGGAGGTGCAGCTTTGGGTAGGAGACCCCGTCGTATTTAGCAAAGATTTGTGCTTTAAACTTGTGGGAAATCACCACCCCAGATGACAAACCTAAATCTCCGAAGTCCAACCCAGGTACCTTCTAGACCTCCATTGCGCTTAACCGGTCTTTGAGTTGCTTATACCTATCCTCAGCCGGAGGATACTGGTCTTCGTCAAAGTCAGTCTCGTTGTCAGAAACCACAGGGCTAGGAGCCCTCTTTTCTTCTTGGTTTTCTCTCCCTCCAGGTGAGTGAGATAAATCAACATCTTCCCGCAAATTGTTTCCAAATTTGCGACCCATATTCAGTAGGACCGTCTTCTTCTTCTTCTTCTTCTTCTTCTTCTTATCCTTCAAGATAAGAGTCTTCAGATCTTACTGACCCTTGGCCAAGTTCATGAACATTTCCTGGAACTGAGCGTTTTGAGCTTGCAGAGCCTTGATGGCTTGTTCATTGATGTTTCAGAAGACATGATGTGCTGAAATAAACAGCGAAGAAGATTAGAAACCTGTAAGGGTACCTGTAATGAGGTGCATGGGAATGAAATGCGTATGATATGATTTCAAAGACTTTGGAGATTCAAATTCGTAAACCAAAACGAAACACACTTTTATTAGATAAAACTTGAATTCAATGTTCAACAAATGCCTTTAAGGCGTTACAAAAAGAAAAACTGAAAATTAAATCAAAACTAGAAATAACAAAAGACATCAACACTCCCATGTTTGTTTCCCTTTGGTGCTGACATAGTCATTGAGGACCTTCTCGTTCTCCAGTTGCCTTGTCAACTTCAGGATCTTCTTCTCTTGTTCGTGATACTTCTCTCTGTAAGTATCCCGTTCTTCCCTTAGCTGGATCCAAGACCTCTTTAATGCCCCAATGTCAGTAGGCATGTATGGATGGAGGATGGTAGGAGGAACCCCTTCTTCATCAGCATGTTCAACAATTACCGGTAAGACAGCTTCGTAGGGAATCCCTAGCTTCTGAGCACGTGTACGAACCCATCGGAGATATGGTTCCATCAGAAGAGAGGTATTCACACCTAGGTCGTGCGAATCAGACCTATGCACCATGTTCCACGCTCGTATGAACCTGCGGCGATGTCCCTCACTATCCCCTTGGAAGTCAAAGACAATGCTTGGAAGTAGCAACTCGTGAGGTCCGTCCCTCCTAGCTCACCCAAACTGTCGTAAGGCTAAACAAGGGTTATAGGTGATCCCTCCTCTAATTCCCAACAATGGAACATTGGGGTACTCCCCACAGCGATCAATAATAGTTACGTCTTCCATGTCTTTGGTAGTCCAAATGATGTCTGTGTGAGCAAGGGACATAATTCTGTAGGCCTAACCCATGCCTTCCATGTTCTTTAAAACTGATTTGGGGAGGTGAGAAATAAACCACCTCGCCAGCAATGGTGCACAACACATAAGGGTTCCCCTCTTCCGAGCAGTACGGGCATAGAGAGTGTGCAGAATATCACCAAGGAGAGTGGGCACTGGATTACGGGATATGAAAATCTTCACCGCATTCACGTCGACAAAAGAATCTGAGTTGGGGAACAGAACCAGACCGTAAATGAGAAGAGTTAGGATGTCTTCAAACGCCTGAAAGTCTAAACTGTCCCAGAAATGATTAGCCTTATCAACCAAGAACTTAGCTAAGAAGCCTTTTGTCCCACTCCGAGTTTCCCAATTAGACATTACCTCAGCCATTGTCAGATGTAGGGCTGAAGCAATCTCTTCCGGCCTAAGGGCTACCTCCCAACCTGTAAATGGGGTCTGCTCTAGAATAGAGATACCAAGTAGATCAGAGAACTCTTCCAAGGTAGGGACCAACTGGTAGTCCAGAAAAGTGAAGCAGTGGTACAATGGATCAAAAAACTGGAATGAGACACTCATCATCTGTTCATCCAGCTTGGAGGTGACTAGACTGAGGAGGTGACCATGTCTTCTGTCAAAAGAGGAAGTGTCAGGAACCTTGGAAACCAAATCATTAAGCTGAGTAGGAATCTGTATAAAGCTGATCCGAATAATGTTTCTACGCATATATGCCATGATCTGCAAAACAGAATAAAGATGAATCCAATTGGTCTTTAAAATGGTTAGTCCAATGCAATATGCATGCAATGTCATGATGCATGATGTCATGATAGAAACACATCACAGGTATTCACAGATAGAAAACATGGTAAGGGCAAACAAGTCACACAGATAGCCCTTAGATTTCAGGCTGGCAAGGAGTTTAGGTACTACCCTCTTTCAGTTTAGTTGGTTCAACCTGTCCTAGAAATAGTAACTGGGTTCTAGAGGATCTCAATATCATTGGCCACCCTCGATCAGTCATAATTCCAGTTTAGCAACCTTTTCTTGCGGCCAGAATCATCGCGAGAGTTTGGTCTCAATGAGTGTAGCATACTGCTACTTTTCTATGGCCAAGTTGGTCAATTATAGGTTCTAAGGTCAGTTGGTGCTTAATGACCCCTTAGCAGACCCATATTCTCCTCGTTGCGCCACAAGGGATATCGGTACAAACTAAAGTGCCACACCAATGTAGCTACTGCTTCAACCGTATCGATCTACGCCAAACAGTTCCGTCACAGTCTATTGCTACTTACCTAAAAGGTATCCCCCAGATCCGCGTTAGGATCTATAGTAACTCCGATTCATACCCACAAAGATAAAGCATACAAATCAAGAAATTGAAAACATTATGATGAACTAATCCTAAGGTACATCCCACTTAAAGCATCCCCATCAGAGTCGCTAGTTTTGTGATATGGTGGCCAGAACCGACTGTTTTTTGGAATGCTGGTTTGCATTTTGCATTTGTTTTCGCAAAATGTCGCGGTAAGCAAGAGTCGCCACCGACTTTTATTTTATCCAACAAGGAAAGGAAAAAAGCACAGAAAAATTCCTTTTTCGAGGTACTTCTGAGTACGGGGGGTAGATTATAGAAAGGGAAGGTATTAGCACCCTTTCTATCCGTAGTTATCTACGGGCTCTTAGGTACTAGCTCATTGTTTTCAAAATTGTTTTCTTTGTGTTTGTGGGTTTTGAAAAAAAAATTGTTTTAACTTCGATTTAACTCTTGCTTCTGTCCTCAAGAGTGTAATGAAGTGTTTTTGAAAACTTTGTTTGAAAAGGAGTGTAAGTGCGAAAAAAGTTTTATTTTAAATGAGCAAGTATCTAAGAACTAATCTACCTACTCGAAAAAGGAATCGTTCTATGCTAATTTCCTTTAGACAATGCTATCCCACTATTAGTGAGTAGGTAGCACCGTCGTTGGAGTTTGAGGGTCAATTCGAAAGAGGGACATACAGTCACTAAAGCAATGTTAGGACGCTTTAGCGGTAACCCTAATGTCTTAGATCATTTGTTTGAGGCAACAATATCCGAGGCAACCATTTCGAGGCAACTATGATCTTTTAGACAGGAGGGCGACCTCTAAAACAACCTATACTCAATGACCGTGTACGAAGGCAACCAAGTGGGGTGTACCCTAGGAGTGCGCATGTGCGAGTGTGTTGATTTCAGTTATTCTTGTCTTTGACATGTTAAAGGTGATCTAACCATTTTAAGATTTAAGCATTCATTCTTGTCATGCAAGCCCTATTATCAAACATCTAGCAGTTGTATAATTTGCGGAATAAAAATGCGGAATTTAAACTAAATTATTACAAGGCGTCGGGTATTTACATCGCCAAAAACAACCCTTTGAAATTTAAATGCGGAAAAATATATAAATGTCCTATTAAAACTATTACAAGCCGGGAGCAAATACATCAATAATTGAATAAGGAAAAATAAATTGCGCGAGTGAATTGGATCGAATGTGAAATTAGGGTTTTGACCTTTTTAATTAAAGAAAATGTTTTTGTTGTTTTTATTTTTAAGAAAAGAAATGAAATCCTAAAATTAAATACTAAATTAATTATTAAATAAATTAATTAATGAAAAATAATTAATGACATATTTTGGAGTTTTTGTTAATTTAAGAAAGAAAATAAAATAAATAAATTAGGGTTAAAACTTATTAAATTCTAACTGATTTTAAATATTTACAAAATCAATTAAAGTTATCTAGAATTAATAACCTAATTAATTAATTAATATTTATTAAATAAAAATAAAATTCTGAGATTTAATTGGATAAAAAGTATTTTTGTGATTTTTTTATAAAAAGAAAATTAATTTATTGGTTAGTAATTAAATTAAAACAAAATAAAATATTAAATAAAAATAAACAAAAAAAATAGAGTGAGAATGGGCCTGTTTTTTGAGGTGTAGAAAGCAATTTTTCTGGCCCAATTGTGTTGTCCACATTGACTTTTTGTAATCCAGTGCATGTGCGTTTAACTGGCCTATGGTGCTCCTTTGATGCTGATCACCAGATCTGGCTATCTGGCACATTGATGAGGAAGGCATATTGTAGACCTCAAGCTCCTGCGTGCATGTGATTACCTGAAGGAAAATATTATAGAGAAAAACATGGGGACCTGGGATTCGAACCCAGGTCCTGAAGGGATATCCACGTTATGCTTGCCACCACGCCACTTGACTTGCTTTGTTAATAGAATACAAATTAAATAAAATATAAAAAAAAATGAGCGTTATTGGAAAATAAAAAGAAAAAGGAGCGCCCATTCAAACAAGCCAATGGATGGACGAGAACTCATCGTCCCCTTCCTCCATCCGTTGTTAAAAGTCTGCAGCACCTATACCTACGGACGCTAGCCGTCACTATAGGTCATGTCTATTCCAAAACCTCGTACAGGCCATGTAAATGGATTCTAAGACCATGGTTGAGGTCGTCTCATCATCCTGATTACAACCATGGCCATTATTAGGACCAATTATCCCTGAAACAAAAAGCCCTAAAAACAAACACAAAACCCTAGCAATGGTGATCCATGATATAGGTCAGATAAATGAAATTGGTTATTGTGAAAAGCTTACAAATGATGTGGTGAATCAGAATATGCAATTATTTTACGCAATGGATGCAAGAATAAAGCTTTTCGATTTCAAGAATATAGTGAATCCGTAGATGACTTACAGTGCACTGGGAGGCTTGAAAACGCGTGGTTTTGCTTGCTTTCGCTTGTGGTAGTTGCCAGGAAACGGTTGAGACACGTACCACGCCTTGAAGATGCCTCTAAGCCCTGTTTCGATCTCACACTTTTTTCTGGTTTTTGCAAATATGGTTCTCACTCTTTGCTTGATCTCTAACCCTTATTTTGATATGCACACGACCCTTATGTATTGCACAATGTATTAGGTTTGAATACCCTGTCCAAATCTCTCTCTTTCAATGCTTTGATATTTGATTTAATTTCCTTTTACAACCTTCCAAATTTGGCTTGATTTGCAATCTTTTTGTACCCAATTGCTTTGATACGAGTTTGATATGGTGCAAGTTGTCCAATGAATCCTGAAATCATCAAAAGATCTTTGGTTTTCAATATTTTTGATTTTATTTGATTTTATTTGATTTAATTCAAATTAATTTAAATAAAAATCAAAATAATTAATAAAAGTATGATATGGACACATGGCCAAGGCTGGAGCACGTGGGATACAATTCTAACTCAAAACAAGTGAAAAAGAATGGGCCCATTTGGCAAAATTTGAAGTTTTGAGGATAGTTGACTTTTGGCAAGTTTGCAAAAAAGTCCAACTTCAACAATGCATAACTTCCTCAATTTTGACTCTTTGGAGGTGTTCTTGGACTTTTTAGAAAGCTTGAGATGTCCTCTAATCAAACCTTTTGGTCTCATGGCATGTTGATATTCAATTCTCAAGTTAGAAGCTTTGACAAAAAATGTGTTTTTGTTGACTTTCAAAAATGACCTATAATGTCCAAATTCATAACTTCTTGTGAGTGTATATTTTGATCTTGGGAGCTGAAGATGGATTGTAAGAAATTTCATCCTCTTCAAAATGAGATTTTGATGGGTCATTTCTCATAAAGTATGAGAAAGTTATGCTTGGTCAAAGTTAAGTTGACTTTTCCTACAAAACCCTAATTTAGTAACTTTTGAATCTTGATGAATTGTGAGCAATCCTTGATGAATCATGATCAACCCTTGATAAAATGATGAAATATACTTGAAAATGAGAATGTTGAAAAAAAATCTTGAAGTTTGACTGTATGTAGGTCACAGTTGACTTTTGCCCTAGCATAGTCGATTTTTGGACCTTTGAGCAATTGACTGAGCAAACTTCCTCTGTATGGCTTGAAACATGACATGGATGATCTTGAGAACATATTAGAACATTGGTGAGCACTTGGGGTCCCATGGACTCAAGGATCTTGATGCAACATGAAACCCTAATTTGGGGTAGACTGCCTTAGGAGAGAGCTTGTTTGGCCAACCCTTGGACTACCTTGAGCAACTTGAGGATCTTTCTTGAAATATCTTGAGAAATATGGGAGGGAAAATTTTAGAGAGATCTTGTTTGGACAACCCTTGGACTACCTTGAGCACTTTGTATATGTTCTTACGAACGAGAACTATTACAAAGTTTTCCTAAACGATGGCGCCTTTTCAAAATACTTTCAAAAACCACACAAAGCACATTTTCAAACAAAAGCAAGTGATCTAGCAAGCAACTAAGAGCCCATAGATAACTATGGATGAAAAGGGTGTTAATACCTCCCCTTTTCATAATCTACCCCCCGAGCTCAAATAATCTCAAAGGTCTTTCCTATTCTTTTTAGCCTTTCCTTTTGGATAAAAGAAAAGTCAGTGGCGATTCTTGCTAACCGCAACATTTGTGATAAAATGAAAAACACCCAAGTCAGCTCTCCCACTATATCAATAGATGTTTTCTGAGTAAGGGAGGTATATTATGGAAAGGGAAGGTGTTAGCACCCTTTCCGTCCGTAGTTTCTACGGGCTCTTAAATGCTAGCTCATTTGAAAATACCTTGTGCTTTATGTGTTTTTGAAAAAGTATTTGAAATGCCAATAGTAAGGCGATTTGCTTTATGATAACTCTTGTATCAGTCCTCAAGAGTGTTGATAAATCATTTTGAAAATGTTTTTAAAAGTGTTTTGTGTATGTGTAAAAGTTTGTTTTTGAGCAAGCATCTAACAACTATCTACTTTTACTCGAAAGGGTTGTTCTTTTCATCTTTTCATTCAGACAATTATATCCTACTAGTAGTGAGTAGGTATCCCTATCGTTGGATGTTTGAGGTACATTCGAAGGGACGTTTTATAGTCACAAAGGCAACTGGGAAAGAAACCTTAGTAACTACCCTAGGGTTTTAAGATTATTTTTACTGAGGAAACATCGAGAGGGTCATCGAGGGACTTTGATCTTTTAAACCAAAGGATAGCCACTAAAATCTCTCACGTTTCGAGAGTTGTAACTGTTTTCCGAAGGCAACCAAAGTGGGGTACCCTAGAGGTGTGCATGTGTAATTGTGTTGTATTCAGTTATTTTTGTCTTTGCATTTAGGTTTGCTAACGTTTTAATTATTAAGCTCAAGTCATGCAATCCTATTACCATACATCTAAACAGTTAATATATGTATAGGAAATATAAAGTGCAGAAATTAAATCCTACGATATTACATGGCTTTGGGGAGAGGGATTATTACAAGTCCAAAACTTGGGGGGGGGGGGGGGGGGGGGGGGGGGGGGGGAATAAAGAGAGCAAAGAAGTAGAGAGTCCTAATTAATTCTATTACATCCCATACGCAAGTACAATAATATGAAAATAAAATGTGAAAGGGTAATAACGCGCGTGAACTGAAATGAGGTCTAATCCTAAGATCTTTTTGCTTGTTTTTGTTTTAATTTAAAAAATGGTTAAATTAAATTAAGATTAATTGACCTAAATCTAAATTTAAAGGAAAATAGAAATTATTTAAGAAAAATGAAACTAATAAAAGGGAAATAATTCTAATTTTTTTGTATTTTTAATATGAAAAGAAGAAATAAAGATGAATTAAAAACTAGGTGTAATTAATTTCAATTAAGAGAGAAGGTTAAAATACTTAATTAATTAATTTACAAAATTAGTTTAATAAAAAAAACCTAAAAACTATAGTTTGTTGTGACTTTGTCTGATTTTTATATTATTATAAAAAAATGATTAAAAGAAATAAACGATAAAATAAATAAATAAAAGAAAAATGAAAATGCACATGGGCCTGATAGCAAAAGAAATAGGGGGAGTATTGGATTTGAAATTCGCTGGGCCCAAACCAAACCCAGACTTTATGCCTGATCCCATGTGGCTTGCCCTTTGAGGATTCATCATATACATCATGCTTGAGGTATTGGATCTCTATCTGTTAGTATTTGATGGCCCAAATATGAAGTCACGTTGTAGGTGCTTGGTTATGAAACGCATTGGATCTGTAACAATTTTGTTAGAAAAAAAAACAAAATACATCATGTGGGTATCGAACCCAGGTTACCTCCTTGCACACTCAGCTGACTGACCACTCAGCCACTTGTGCATTTGTTTATATAGACAACATCATAACATTATATTAAAAAATGAAACAAATCAATATTTAAAAATAAATAAATAAAACATGCGTTGATGGGCCCCCTACATTTAAATGGACCAATCAGGGAACATTTCCTCGCCACACAGCGCACGCCTGAGTTAAAAGACCGAAGGGACGCCTGAGCCAAACTCCGGTCGTCTTCTCCGGTGCACCAAAACCTGGATCCTGCAAAAATTGTGAGTTTTAAGACCAAACAAAAACCATATCTTACTTAAAATTTCGCCCTGATCACGAATCTGGCCTTAGATTGGCCAGAAAATTCCTGTGTTCTGAGTTACGAATCAAAAACCCTAAAACGGTTTGAACATGGCATCTCACGATCTAGATGTCATGCATTCTATGTAATGATCTTAACCTGCTCTAAGAATTCCCAGAAACTCATACACACATGTTAAAACAATCAACAATTTGTAAAAATAAAGATTGAAATTTGAGATTATACCAAAACAGTGATGACTTTTGTTGTACCCCAAAATTTACCCTCTTTATTTTCATTATAACATACACACATATCATTGGTTTTATGGTTATGGAATCAAGGTATATTTAGCAAGCTTCATCAGGTTACAAGTGACGTTTATTTCACCAATGGATGTTCTCAGAGTATTTTCCGTGCTGAAGATCGGTTCGTCGTTTCGCAACGATTCAGGGTTCAAAGATTCACAAGTCAAACCCAGCGCGTCATATTCAGGTGTTCTTTCACCAAGATATCCCTGATAACATATTCTCAAATTCAGGTTCGGGTCAATAGCCAATTCTTTAAAAAAGGTCTCCGAATGTGCGATTTTTTCTCGAAGAAATGTGGTAAAAAAGTGTGCTGAAAGTGCAGTTTTTACGCACTAAAAAATTCATAACTTGAAGATCGTGGCTCGTTTTGAACCTGTTCCGGTGACCAAAATTTCGTCTTGACGTCATCTACATTTTCATATCTCACGGCTAGAAGCCAATTTCGATCATAAGGTCTTCAAAAATACAGATTTATCAAGTATTTTCGTACAGAAAATTTATGACAGAAGTTTATTTGCGTCATGTTCAAAAAATCATAACTTGGTCGATTTTCATCGTATTGAGCTGGTTCCAGAACCAAAATTTCACAAATTGAGTTGGCTACGTTTTCACAGGAGGTATCAAGTTCGAATGTATACAAAAGGCCTTCATTTTTTCTCATAGTGTGTGTGACGCGCCGAAAATCCTGAATGCTGAATATTATTTCATTTGGGTCGAAACTTCAAAAATTCATAACTCGGTCAATTTTTATCGGATCGGGTCCATCTTTTTACACAAGGTCACTAACTCACAGATCTACATATTTTCTTCCAAATCCGAGACCAGTTTCTGCTTCGATCAATACCATTTTTTATTGAAGAACGTGTCAGAGTTGACACTGGAGCCCAAAATAGGTTTGTCTGAGGCGAAACTTCAAAAATTCATAACTAATTCACCGTTTATCCAATTGAGCCCATTTTCGGGAAAGAGTTTTTTCTCAATGTCATATACATTTTATTTTCACATTTCAACTTCAAAAATTTCACTCAAGTTCCTGCGATTTATCCCAGAACGTGTCAGACTCAAGTGAATAAAAATATGCACTATTGCTTGTGGTTATTGGAGGCCCAATTGGACATTTAAAGCCCATATTTTTGCTCTAATTTCTATTATATAATATCATTCTTTTCACACAAACATGAAAAAAAAACCTTTGCCACAACCTTGTCAAAATATCAAATTATTTCTAGAATCCTAGAAATCTTGGAATCCTTGTTACAAACCCCCATCTCACTACAAACAAGCCATCCTTGTTACAAACCCCCATCTCACTACAAACAAGCCATCTCATTCTCCAGTAACGTTAAGGCTCGTTTGATATTCATGATCAAAATGGTGTAGAAGCATTTGTGGTAAGGTGGGAGAACTGACTTGGGTGTTTTGCGTTTTATCGCAAATGTTGCGGTTAGCAAGAGTCGCCACCGACTTTTCATTTATCCAAAAGGAAAGGTGAAAAAGCACAGGAAAGACCTTTGAGATTATTTCTTGAGTTCGGGGGGTAGATTATGAAAAGGAAAGGTATTAGAACCCTTTTCATCCATGGTTTTCCATGGGGTCTTACTTACTTGCTAGATCACTTGTTTTTGTTTGAAAATGTGCTTTGTGTGGTTTTTGAAAGTATTTTCTAAAGAGGCCATTGTTTAGGCGAACTTTGTAATGATTCTCGTTCGTCAGAATGTATACAAAGATGTTGATCTTTTGAAAATGTTTTCAAGTTTGTAAGATGTTTTGAAAGTGTAGGTGTTTGTTTTGAAAATAGCAACGATGTTTTGTTTTTAAATGGAGCAAGTAATTAGGAGCATTATACCTACTCAAAAGTCTTTCATGTTCATTTCCTTTTTCCTTTGACATTGTTATCTTACCATTGATTTGGTAAGTAACCCTACCTTTGGATGTAAACAGGACGGACGTGGGTCACCGTATAACCATGATTAGCAATATTGCAAGGTATCTTAGCATTCTCTTTAGGGACTAAGATCATTTGAAAGGAAACATCGATAGCATCATCGAGGGACTATGATCTTGTATTTTGCTTGTTTTTGCTAAGATACCTCACATGCGTAATATGACCATTTTTTAAGGCAACCAAATGGAGTTTACCCTAAGGGTGCTTGTGTGCAAGTGTATTATTTTCATGCTTGTTTTTGTCTTTGATTATGGTTTTCTGATTGATTGATTTTAGTCTTTCCATACAAACCCTAATTACTAGTATTTATTTATAAAGTGATAAATTGTTGAATTTAATATTACTACGCTATTAGAATACTTGTGGGAGGGGGTGTACAAATTACAAATGGGGATTGCAAGAAAATAAAGCCTAATTTATCTATTACAACCATATTGAATTTATACAAGGTTTGAAATAAATAATGTATAAAATGAATAAATGTATAAGAATGTAAATGTAAAGTAAATGGATGTTTATTTGGATTTTTAGGGAAAAGGGGTTTTGATTTTAACCTAATTAACTAAAGGAAAAATAATTAATTAAAAGTAAAACCTAAATTCATTAGAAAAAGTAATTAAATAAAACCCTAATCTATTAATTGATTAAAGAGAAATTAAGTTTTATAAGAAAAGTATTTTTTCTGGTATTTTTATCTTAAAAATAATTTATAGTATAATAAAATATTTTTGGTCTTTTTAGGTTTTTTTAAAATAATATATTTAAATGGTGTAAGAGAAAATAACTAAAACCCTAGTTTTTTAATTAAATTTACAAAACAATTAGTAAAATAAATAAAGTATGATTAAATAAAATAATTTTGTGTAAAAAATAAATTAAATTTATCAAAATATAAATCTAATGTTTTTTATATTTTTATTTTATTTTTTAGTATTAGAAAAATATTTAAGAAAACAATTAAATAAAAAAAATAAGAAAAACAAAAACAAAAAGGGGCCAGGGTGTATATACCCAACAGGGGGGGTCAGCAACAAGAGAAAAAAAACATAAAGGCCCAAGAGAAGCCCAACACTGCCAAAAAGAAAGTCAGAATGCAAAGAAATGTGAAAAATCCAAAAGGGTACCAATGGGGCTCGAACCCAGGTCCCTCTAGTCACAAGCGCACGCTTCTACCACTGGGGTGGCTATACATCCGTTTATATAATCAAAACAATAAATATATGATAGTAAACAAGTCCATGGCCTGAACTTCATCTTCAACCTCACGACCAGCCAGAGCCTCTGTATCTTATTCAAATCTCAACAAAAATGAAAACTGTAAACAGGAAACTTGTAGAAAATTTCCTCACGATTTCAAAAATGCAAAGCAATAAAATTATAGATCAAAGATAAGCATAAATTTTAGCGGCCCTAATTTGAACCCTAAAAATCTCAGAAACTTCAATCTTAAAATTCTCTAAGCTCAAGAAAAATTAATGAAAACTATGAACATGATTAGCTTTATGGCAATGATATCTAAATTTTTCATTCACAAATAAACCATTAATGATGCTTGTATGAAAAGTTCCAAAGTCAGAAATCTTACCTTGAAAGAGGGTATCGTGTTTGGAGTTTGAGAAGCTTTCAGTGAGTTCCCATGATTGGACTAACTTCCTCAAGTTCCTAGGAAGCTAATGGAATGCTTAGCTTGAGCTGAAAGTACCTGAGGAGTTCTGGAGAAGTCAAGGTGCAAGGTGCTGTTTTTGAAAATAGTGGATGATGATGGAGGTGTTGTAGTGGTGCTGCAGGTGTTGGGATTTTTCGTGTATGTTGTTTAGAAGCTTTTGAAAGTGAAAGGCCAAAAAATGCACGAGTAAATTTGGAGATTGGATGCAAAACTCAAATGACAAGTTTTTAGTGTTTTTGGTGATTCTGTGTTCTAGGTGTTTTAGGGGCTTAAGCATGCGTGGGATTTGTGGCAAATGGCTTGTATATCTATAAGCAAAGATTCTTGAGTGGTTTTCAAAGTCAGAAGTACAAGTTACAAGCTATTTTCTATGTTACTTGATTTTCAAGAAAAGTGGGAAAACAAGTTTCAAGAGGAAGTACAAGCATGGGCTGGGTGATTGTAAGTGTCTATACAAGTTTCTTATGAGTTATAGGACTTGTATGATTAGAAGGAAGCAATTGCAAGGCTCAAGAACAAGTTTTGTGCAAAAAGTCACTTTATCAAAATGGCATTGTGCACTTTCTTTCCAAAATGGATATAAAGCATGGCCATGCATTGAATGCTTGAAATGAGACCTCTAACAGCCGTGAAAGCAATTAATTATGGAGTGCCTAAAAAGTTTGATGCCTGCAAAGTAGAGGTTATGTAGCACAAGTTTGAATTTTGAATCTTGTTCATCACAAAATGACTTGTAAATCAAGTGATAAAACCCTAACTTCATCTCTTCGATTCTCCCTACTCAAAAATGATCTCAAGGATTTCTTGGACATTTTGGAAAGATTGAAATGTGATCAATAACCAATATTTGAATAAATTTTTAAAATTCACCTTGGAACTATATGAAAAAATGCCATGAAGTTAGGTCAAAATCCTGACCAAATTAGGGCAAAATTTCACTAAGTATTTTTGTTTCATGACCATGTATACTTAAAATTTTAAATTGAGATCCAAGCACTTTTGGAAGGAGTTGTGTGAAGAAAAGATGTATATTTCATGTAGATCTACAACTTTCATGTTGGAAGTTTCTTTTGAATCAGCTTGTATCATGGTGAAAATTTTGCTCAAAGTTATGAAAAAATAAGAAATTTCCAACACTTAGAAAAATTTCTAAGTTTAGAAATTTTAACTTTTCAAAATGGAATTTTGAATTTTTGATTTCTTGATGAATAAGTTTCATTTTTTACATGTTTTGATGAATTGTGATCTTTGACATTTGATTTTGACCAAAAAGTCAAAGTTTAACTTTTCAGTATACAGTTGACTTTTGATGGGTTGACTGAAAATTCATCTGTCAATCCAATGGACTTGAGCAATGTTTTGAGTCGTGTCATTAGGTCAAAATGATGCAATTGGACTCTTGAGATCATGCCTTTCTCAGTCAAAATCCTAATTTTGACCATTTTGCCCTTTTGAAGATTTGATCAAATTTATTGAGGAATTATGGTCCAAACATGATCAAATGATACATATGAGTTTAAAATGTTGATGTGGATCGAAAATTATGGAGTTTGACTGTAAATTGGCCACAATTGACTTTTTGCCCAATTCAGTTGATTTTTAGGTCAACTGCTCAATTTACTGAGCAAAAGTGTGATCCAAAGCTTGAAACTTGACATGAGTAATATTGAGGGTCCATAATGATCCATGAAATTCATATGGGGAATTGGAAGTTCAAATATCCTTGTGCAATCTCAAACCCTAATTTTGATCATTAGTGCTTAAGGAGGTGTCTTGAGCTGATCAACCCTAGTGCAGTCTTGAGCCAAAGGAGATCTTGTGAGAAAATTCTTGATAAGTTAGAGGGAAAATTTTGGGGCACAACAGCTGCCCCTGTTCAAGCTTCTTAAGCCTGAAGAGTTAGATTGACGAGTTTTGCCATTCGTGACTCGAAGGTGGAAGATGATTGGACATTAGAGTGCCTAGAAATTTGCACTCGGTGATGTGAAGGTTGATGGTATAGGGAATGGGCTTAAAGATGCCATTTGTAGGAATGATGAAAAGTTGTTGGAGATGGGCTTGTATATGCCATCCAGAAATGATTGTTGAACCGTATTTGTAAGCTAAAACTGAATGAGTATCAAAATGGCGTCCGTATCTGGAGCGTATCTGAACTGTATTTAAAGGTTGAATCTGAATGAGTATCAGGATGGGCATCCGTGTCTAGAGCGTATATGTATTGTATGTGAAATCTGAATCTGAATGAGTATCAGAATGGCATCCGTATCTGGAGCGTATCTGTACTGTATCTGAAAGTTGAATCTGAATGAGTATCAGAATGGCATCCGTATCTGGAGCGTATTTGAATTGTATCTGAAAACTAAATCTGAATGAGTATCAGGATGGCATCCGTGTCTAGAGCGTATCTGAATTGTATCTGAAGGTTGAATCTGAATGAGTATCAGGATGGCATTTGTATCTGGAGCGTATCTGAACTGTATCTGAAGATTGAATCTGAATGAGTATCAGAATGGCGTCCGTATCTGGAGCGTATCTGTAATGTATCTAGAATCTTTGAACATTGTTAATGGTAGCTGTTGATTAAACTTATCCTGAAAAGGGTAAAATGTTAGCTAATATTCAATGTCATGTTGTATGAAATGCATGGTATGCATTCCTGTTATCAATGTTTATGATATATGGATGCGATGTATGCGTATGTGAGCTAATTTGCTGCACTGCTGTAGGATTGGGGAAAATAAATTCCTGACTGTTGCTGAGGATATGGAGTGTAAGTCTTCATGTTGTGAAGTTGAAGTGTTGATGAATTTCCTGTTAGAGAAATAAACTCTGTTGTAAGGGAAACGTCGTGTACTGCTTGTGAAATCCCGTTGAGGAATCCTGAGAAAATTGGCGACTTCTACCGGGGAGTGATAACTTTTTGTTCCGCTAGGGATTAAACTGCACACTGCGGGGGATTTTATGGAAATAGCTTAGAGATATTTCCCTATTTATTAAAGCCAATAGTGTTTTTCTTTCTATTTTGTTCATTTGTAAATGGTAATTACATTCAAATGCATATGTTCAAAAATAAATCATTAGACATTTTTGTAAACAAATCAAAAGAGTAAAGAAAAACAAATAGTTTTGTACTTTCAAAGGGGTATCTTTGTATTGAATTTGATTAAGTGTTTTTGTACAATGAGACAAACATTCTAGTAAGATAATGTCGTCGAAAAAATGAAAATTTGATACAAAGAAGAGATAGCTATGTGAAACAATCCCATGGGGTTCCCATTCTGCTATAGCCTTCGTGTCTCTGAGCATCTTGTCTATTTGTTGCCTTGTCTGAGGCTGATTGAATTTATCGGAACCGTCGAGTTTGCAGGTTATCCGTAAGGTGACCCAACGGGACATAGTCATACGCTTTAATTCCATAACTTTTGCCTGGACCGCCATTTCGGGTTTTCAGTCCATCGGGATACCCTTTTTTTCCCAAGCCGCCATTTCGGGTTTTCAGCTTGTCGGGTGTACATATTTTTTTTGTTTTATCCCTAATTTTTTCCCGAACCTTTTTGGTTCGTCGGGATGCCCTTGTTTTGCCTAGGTGTGTCAACCTAGCGGGTCTCTTATGTGTAGTATCTTTTGACTATGTCTGCGTTCACAGGGTGCAGAAGGTCTTCGCCATCCATGGTGGTCAAGATCATTGCTCCACCATAGAATATGCTTTTGATCACAAATGGTCCTTCGTATGTAGGAGTTCATTTGCCCCTGGGATCACTTTGCGGTAGTATAATATGTTTGATCACCAAATCCCCGACTTGATACACTTGGCGTCTGACCTTTTTGTTGAAAGCTTTGATCATCCATTTTTGATACATTTGACCATGACAGACAGCAGTAAGTCTTTTCTCATCAATCAAGTTCAGTTGATCAAGTCGAGTCTGGATCCAATCGTCTTCGTTCAACCCTTCATCCTTCATAATTCTCAGAGAGGGGATATGGACCTCAATAGTCAAGACAACCTCCATACCGTATACCAGAGAGTAGGGTGTTGCCCCGGTTTATGTGCGTGTCGTGGTATGATAATCGTGGAGAGCGAATGGTAGCATCTCATGCCAGTCTTTGTATGTGACTGTCATTTTCTGTATGATCTTTTTGATGTTCGTATTTGTGGCTTCGACAACACCATTCATCTTTGGCCGGTAAGGGGAAGAATTGTGATGCTGGATCTTGAATTGTTCGCACAGAGCGGTGATCATAGTATTGTTTAAATTTGTACCATTGTCTGTGATGATCCTCTCTGGGAAACCGTAAAGACAAATGAGATTCTGCTTGATGAACCGGGCGATAAAATTCTTGGTAACGAAAGCGAAAGAGGTCGCCTCAACCCACTTTATAAAATAGTCAATGGCCACTAAGATGAAGCGGTGTCTATTAGAGGCCATTGGTTCGATTTCCCCAATCATATTGATGCCCCACATAGCAAAAGGCCAAGGATCCGTCAAGACATTCAAAGGAACCAGAGGTACGTGCACCTTGTCAGCATAAATTTGACACGTGTGACAGGTTCGAGAGTGTTGATAGCAATCTTCTTCCATGGTAGACAAGTAATAGCCTGCCCGTAGAATCTTCTTTGCCATTGTATGCCCACTGGAATGGATGCCAAAAGTGCCTTCATGTAACTCAACAGTGATCTTTTCCGCTTCTACCTTGTCTATGCACCGAAGTAACACAGAGTCATGGTTGCGTTTGTAGAGAATTCCATTACTAAGGAAGAACTTAGCAGAGAATCTCCTTAAGAACTTCTTATCATTGACTGAAGCTCCTTCTGGATATTCTTGAGCCTCGAGATACCTCTTGACTTTGTGAAACCAAGGCTGGTCCACTAATTCTTCAGTATTAATCTCGTGACAGTGAGCTGGTTCGTCCATTCGTTCAATGTTGATCTGGGGAGCCTCATCATCCCATTTAAGTTTAAACATGGATGACATTGTGGCTAGTGCGTCTTCTAGCTGATTTTCTTCTCGCGGGAAATGCTCGAAGGTAATCTTCTCAAAATGTGGGATCAATGTCAACACATGTTCTTTGTAGGGGATAAGGTTAGGGTGTTTGGTGTCCCATTCCCCTTTGATCTGGCTGATGACCAAAGCTGAATCTCTGAATACACTTAAGGATTTGATCCCCAAATCTATGGCAGCTTTGAGACCAAAAATGCAGCCTCTTATTCCGCCATGTTATTTGTACAGTTGAAGCAGAGTCTTGCCATAAAGGGATTATGACATCCTTTAGTGGATATAAGTACAACACCAATACCATTGTCGAGTGTGTTGGATGCCCCATCAAAAACCAAGGTCCATCGGGATTCTTGTTCAGGTCTGTCATATGGTCTAAGCTCTTCACAATTATTTACCATCATAATGTCTTCATCTGGGAATTCGAACTTCATGGACTGGTAGTCTTCCACATCTTGGTGAGCAAGGTGATCAGCTAGTACACTTACCTTTATTGCTTTCTGGGTAGTATACTGTATGTTATATTCTGTCAGGATCATCTGCCACCTTGCTATTCTCCCAGAGAGGGCAGGTTTCTCGAAGATGTATTTTATTGGATCCATTTTAGATATCAATAAGGTAGTATGGGTCAGCATATACTGTCTTAGCCAGCGAGCATCCCATTCCAGAGCGCGGCAAGTTTTCTCGAGCAGTGAATATCTTGTTTCACAGTCGGTAAACTTTTTGCTCAGGTAATAAATAACATGCTCTTTTCGACCAGAGTCGTCATGCTGCCCCAACACACACCCCATTGAATTTTCCAAAATAGTTAGATACATGATCAATGGTTTTCCCTCGACTGGTGGCATCAAAACAGGAGGCTCTTGCAGGTACTCTTTGATCTTGTCGAAGGCAGTTTGGCACTCATCATTCCATTTGACTACTTGGTCTTTCTTCAGTAATTTGATGATTGGTTCACAAGTAGTTGTTAGGTGAGAAATGAATCTGGCAATGTAGTTTAACCGTCCCAAGAATCCTCTGACTTCCTTCTCAGTACGAGGAGTAGGCATCTCTTGTATCACTTTCACCTTGGCAGGATCTACTTCAATACCTTTATTGTTGACGACAAACCCTAGGAGTTTACCAGACCTTACTCCAAACGTGCATTTATTTGGGTTCAACCTCAGCTTGTATTTCTTTAACCTCTCAAACAGTTTCTGTAAATGCTCAAGATGCTCTTCTTCTGTTTGAGATCTGGTTATCATGTCATCCACATAGACCTCTATTTCGTGATGTATCATGTCGTGAAATAGAGCTACCATGGCACGCTGATAGGTTGCCCCGACGTTCTTCAGCCCGAATGGCATAACCTTGTAGCAGAATGTGCCTCACTTTGTGACAAAGGTTGTTTTCTCCATGTCCTCAGGCGCCATTTTGATTTGGTTGTAGCCATAGAAACCGTCTATGAAGGAAAACACTTTGTGTTGTACCGTATTTTCAACTAGAATATCAATGTGGGGAAGTGGGAAATCATCCTTAGGGCTTGCCCTATTCAAATCTTTGTAGTCCATGCACATTTGTACTTTTCCGTCCTTTTTAGGCACGGGAACAACATTGGCAACCCATTGTGGATAGGAAGTGACGACCAAGAATCCAACGTTGAATTGTTTCATGACTTCAGCTTTGATCTTCTCTGACAGGTCTGGTCGCATGCGACAGACCTTTTGTTTTACCGGTGGGCAATCCTCTTTTGTAGGTAGATGATGTACCATAATATCTGCATCCAGCCCTGGCATATCTTCGTACGACTAGGAAAATACCTCAACATAATCGTGTAGCAACTGAATCAGGCGCTCTTTGACACTGGGTTCCAGATTGGCTCCCTCCTTGACTTCTCTTTTGTCTTCTTCGGTACCTAGGTTAATTGTGTCCACTAGTTCTTCGTGGGGCTGAATGGTCCTCTCTTCTTATTGTAGTAACCTGGCGAGTTCCCCTGGCACTTCACAATCTTCCTCAGCTTCGTCTTTGGTTTGGTAGATTAGATTTTCAGAATCACAGAAGGCCATAGCAGAATCGGTACCCATGGGATCCTGAGTGGATGTAAACCTGCATTGTGAGCGTGAGTGTGTGTAAGGGTATAGCTATCTTTGAAAGAAATGAAAATGTAAAAAAGAAAAACAATGAGCACAAAGTTTGTATGCAAAATACATCCATGATTCATTGATGTCATATGGAAATGAGATAATAACCCTTACAAATGGACCATTGTGCCTCGGGTAAGATACAAGGTTTTAAGACTCTGAATTGTTTTAATATTACAGATCCGACAAAATTTAAAGACAAATTACTATGGGATAAAAGTGATCGGGATAAAATCTCTAGCTTCCCAGTTGATGAGCCCTCCACTGACAGTTGGGAAAATCCAGTCCTCCAGGTTATAGTTGTCTTCATCATCCTCTACTGCGTTTACTTTGCGGATGCTGATCTTCAAGGGTGGTCCTCCCGCACGAGCACGACGTACAACTTCCTGGGCTCCTAAAGTGAAACCCAAATCAAATTTGTCAGATTTGTATGGAATATCTTGGATTTGGCCCCAAATAGTGCACCCACCTTCTTCTATCACTGCCTTGGTGTCCTTCAAAGAAGACATTTTGAGCGGAGGCCTTGTATTCTTGGGGACTTGAGAAACAGCCTTGGTTACTGGCACAGTCTGCGGGACTTCTTCAAAGTGTTGGAATGGAATTTCAATAAATTCACAATCTAATTCCACATATCTGAAGGAATTTGGATGGTTGACCATATACTCTTCTTCTCCATGAACATTGATGATTTTCCCTTGAATTGTATATTTCAACATTTGATGCAACGTAGAGGTAACGACACCAGCATTGTGAATCCACGGTCGGCCTAATAAGCAGGAATATGAAGGGAGAATATCCATTACATAAAAAGTTAAATAAAATGTTTGGGTTCCAACCTTTATGGGGATGTCCACTTCCCCATGCACCAACATTTATAAGCCGCCAAAGGCTCTCATTACTATGTTGCACGGTTTCAATGAGAATCCTTCATAGTCAAGCCTATCAAGAGCCTTTTTAGGCAACACATTCAGAGACGAACCGGTGTCAACCAAGACATGAGCCAACATCGTGCCCCTGCATTCGACTGAGACATGCAATGCCTCGTTATGCTTCCTCCCCCTTGGCGTTAAATCAGCATCTGAAAAACCTAAACCATTATCTGCGATCAAGCTGGATACGCAGCCTTGGAACTGATCGGCAGATGTTTCTTGGGGTACATGGGCAGTTTTAAGGAATTTTACCAAGGCCTTTGCATGAGCCTCAGAACATAACAATAAAGCCAACATGGAAATTTTTGATGGAGTTTTCCCCAGTTGCTCGACTACGTTGTAGTCGCTTCTTTTTATGATCTTTAGAATTTCCTCCATCTCTTTTCGGGAGGTCTCAGGGATAGCTACTGATTGTGCCTTCGTCTGGACAGGCTCAACCAGAGTACCTTTTCCTCGTGTCTTAGTTGACTCAGAAGTAGGAATGTCACTAGGGGTGATAACAGGGACTGTAACAGTTTTAGCAACAGGAGTACTAGTAGAGATGATTGTAGGACTGGGAATAGCCTTTGGAAGAGCAACAACGACAGGAATGATAAGGGTCCAGAAATAGCTTTTGGAGGAGCAATTTCTGGAGAGAATACCCTTCTGCTTAGGGTTATCTTACTAGTCCATGCGATATTACTGATATCAGAGTCAACTTTCTCCGAACTTGAATTCTCAGCAGTTGGCCAATCTTGCTTGATACCTTGATAGTAGACATCACCTCCATAATTCCATGGGACGGTTTTGTCTGACGAATACGGGATTGGTCCAGGCATTGTAATTATCAACGGAGCTACTTTAGGAATTGATGTAATTCTAACGGGTCTTTTGGTGGAGAACCTGGAAGAATTGTCGGAAATGGTCACGATGGAAACATCATTATAAGAAACAGTTGGAATAGAAGTCTTCTCGAACAAAATTTCCTTATCATCTATTAGGCATTGAACGTCTGCTTTTAACAAATGACAACTGGTTGGTGAGGATAAACAGAAATGACAGCTTTCATCACAGCGTGGGAAAACACTGGCATTCAACAAGTTCTTTTTGATAGTCAGGAGTGGGGTCGCAAGTTCATCAACCAAAGTAACAAACATATCTTCCTCATCGGCGTTGGTATTATGGTCGTGCTTGGGCATATAGGGAGTGATGACATTGGGAATTTCTGGCGCATCGAATTCAACCTCTTTGGCTTCAAGAAGGTCTTGTACCATGTTTTTCAGAGCCCAACAGTTGTTAGTGTCATGGCTGGGACTCTCAGAATGGTATGCACAGCGAGCATTAGGATGATAGTGAGGAGAGGCTGTGTTAGGATTCTTTGGAGATTCTTTCAAAGTCACTAGATTGGATCTTAACAAATGTGGCAATACTTGAGATAATGTCATATTAATTCGGGTGAACTGTCCGACTGGTATTGCCGTTCTTGGTTGGTTGCTTCTTTGATGAGCAGGTGCAGGTTTAGGAATCATGACAGCCCCCACCATTGGACGGCGTTCAGCCCTATCTTGATTTCTCTGAGGATATACAACAACAACTTCTTTCTTTCCAATGAATGGTTTCCTTACAGCAGCATAGGATGCATCTTTTTGAATTTTCCCATTCTTTATCCCAGCTTCCACCCTTTCTCTGGTCAATATCAATTCGGTAAAACATGTCGATGAACTCCCAATAAAGTGACTAAAGAAGGGACCAGACAAGGTGCCCAAAAACATGTATACCAACTCTCGTTCAGATAGGGGAGGCTGGACTCTTCCTGCTAAGTCCCTCCATTTTTGTGCATAGTCCTTGAAGCCTTCACTTGAAACCATGGCCATACTCTGGATTTGAGTACGGGTGGGAGCAAGATCAACATTGTATTGGTATTGTTTGTAAAAGGCAGCGACAAGATCTTCCCAATTATGAACATTAGCTCTTTCTAGCTGGTAAAACCAATAAAGTTGAGTTCCAGACAGGCTGTCTTGAAAGAAGTGTACCCATAAATCCTTGTCAGCGGTATGAGTCTGGATTTTCCTCACATAGAACCAAAGATGAATTTTGGGACATGAAACTCCATCGTATTTGGTGAACATTGGTGCCTTGAATTTTGGAGGAATGACAATCCCAGACACTAAACGCAATTCCTCAAAGTCCAATCCAGGCACTTTTTGGATTTCCATTGCACTTAACCATTCTTCTAGATGCTTATACTTATCGTCAGCTGGAGGATATTGTTCTTCAGAATAGTCTTCTACTTCCTTTTCCTCTTCTGAATCTGGCTGGACAACGGTTTCCTTTCCTTTCCCATCTTGATTGTCTTTCTCACCAGATGAAGTTGCAAAGTATAGGTTCCTTCTTGCTTGTCCTTGGAATCTTCTTCCCATGTTTAGAACTCCGGTTATTTTCTTTGTCTTATTTTTCTTCTCTTCAACCAGCAAGGTCTTCAACTTTTCTTGTCCTTTGGCTAGAGTTAAGAACATTTGTTGAAACTGTGCATTTTGTGCTTGGAGGTCCTTCACCATTTGCTCGAGATCCATCTTACTGAAATAAACAGTAGAAAGATGAGGAGACTTGTTGCAAGAAACCTGCTTATGTTATGATGAATGGTAAATGCAAATGCAATGATTTCAAGGATTTTAAAGATTCAAATTTGTTTTAGACAAAAAGGAAACACATGTTATATTAATAAATTAAAGATTGAGTACATCAATGCCTCTTTGGGAAATACAAAAACTCTAAGATAAAAAGGTGGTACACATCCTCTTTGGTGCGATGTAGGCATTCAGAGTCCGCTCCTCATGAAGTTGCGTAGTGAGTTCTAAAACCTTCTTCTCGCTAGCGCAGAAATGGGCTTCGAAAGTGTCCCGCTCCCCCTTGAGTTGTATCCACTCTCTTTGTAAGTCTTCAAGAGAGGTGGGCATGTCAAGATGCAGGATAGTGTATGGAACATCTCCTTCCATAACAGGCTCAATGATTACCGGGAGAATGGAGGGGTAAGGCATCATAAGACTCTGAGCACGAGATTGTACCCATTTGAGGTAAGGCTCAAGAGGGATGGAATTATTGTGCCCCAATGTCTTGCTATCTACCTTGTTCAACAACTTCCAAGCTCGTATAAATCTCTGGCAATGACCTTGATCTTCGTTCTCATAGTCAAATACCAAACCTTGAATGAGCATCTCATGTGGGTCATCCCTCCGGGCGTAACCAAATTGTCTTAAGGCTAATCAAGGGTTGTAGGTGATACCTCCCCTAACGCCAAATAGAGGGACATTAGGGAATTCTCCACAACGGTCGACAATAGTAACATTCTCTATGGATCGGGAACACCAATGAATGTCTGAATGTTTGAGCATCATCAACCTTTGTTACCACCTTGAACCTTGCTCGTTCTTCAATACAGATTGGGGAAGATGCGAAATAAACCATCTTGCCAAAAGAGGAGCACAACACATAAGGATACCTCTTTTCCTCATAGTGCGAGTGTGAAAGGAATGTAGGATGTCTCCTAGTAAAGTAGGCACCGGGTTGCGGGATATGAAGATCTTGACGGCGTTCACATCTATGAGTTGGTCAGGATTTGGAAACAAAACCATCCCATAGATGAGGAGAGCCACGATTTTCTCAAAAGCTTGCAAGTCTAAGGAGTTCCAACAATTTTGGGCTTTCTCAAACAAGAACTTTGCTAGGAAACCTTTGACACAACTCCTTGTTTCCCAATTAGTTGTGATATATCAGATGGTTGCAAGTGTAGAGCTTGAGCAATCTCTTCTAGCTTTGGATCTTTTTCCGTACCGTTGAAAGGTAGTTTATTGAGAATGGTAATCCTCAAGAGTTGGGAGAATTCTTCCAAAGTTGGCACAAATTGATAATCAGGAAATGTGAAGCAATGGTGTAAAGGATCAAAGAACTGAAAGAGCACCTTCATCATGTCTTCATCAATGTTGGAGGTGACCAAGTTTAGTAGGAGACCATGTATTTCGGTGAAAGGAGAATTTTCAGGAATCCTTGATGCTAGCTCTTTAAGTTGAGGAGGGATCCTTACAATATTGACTTGAATAGTTTTCCTGCGAATATAATCCATGTCCTACAAAATAGAACAAAGATAAATCCCAAGATCCTTGAAATGGTTAGTGAATATGAGTATGATGTTATGATGTTCATGATGTTATGTACAAGTAAATATACACAAACAAAGCAAACAAGTCCTTAGGTTTAGGCTTGCATGGAGTCTCATAGGTAAGTACCCTCTAGAAGTTTAGTTGGCTCAAACCTATCCTAGTAATAATAACCGGGTTCTAAGGAGTTCAATATCAGTGGTTTGTTTCCTTGGTCATTGTTTCAGCGCAAGCCTCTTTAATGGAGACCAAAATATCCCAAAAAACCAAACCTCAATGAGTGTAGTATCGAGTATCTACCAACTTCGGACTGCACCAAAGTCGGTCATCTCACTATGTCCTAAAGGCCAAGTTGGTCAAGTAAACATTCTAGAAGTTCATTAGTGCTTCATGACATCACTCAGCGACCCCGTATTCTCCTTGATTAACTCAAGGGCTACCGATACCCACAAATATGTTGCACTAACATAGCTATTGCTTAGACCATGTTTGTATACCCCGCACAGTTTCCACAACGTATTGCTACTTACCTATAAGGTATCCCAAATCCGGGTAGAGGATTCAAACCCAAACAAAGAACCATAATGTAAAGCAAACAAGTCAAACAATGAAAGCAAGTAAATGTGATCTAACCATAAGGTAACCCCACTTTTAGAATTCACCCCAACAGAGTCGCCAGTTCTGTGGCACGGTGGAAGAACTGACTTGGGTGTTTTGGGTTTTATCGCAAATGTTACGGTTAGCAAGAGTCACCACTGACTTTTCTTTTATCCAAAAGGAAAGGTGAAAAAGCACAGGAAAGACCTTTGAGATTATTTCTTGAGTTTGGGGAGTAGATTATGAAAAGGGAAGGTAGTAGTACCCTTTTCATCCATGGTTTTCCATGGGCTCTTAGTTACTTAATAGATCACTTGCTTTTATTTGAAAATATGCTTTGTGTGGTTTTTGAAAGTATTTTGTAAAGAGGCCATTGTTTAGGCGAACTTTGTAATGATTCTCGTTCGTAAGAATGTATACAAAGATGTTGATCTTTTGAAAATATTTTCAAGTTTGTAAGATGTTTTGAAAGTGTAGGTGTTTGTTTTGAAAATAGCAAGGATGTTTTTGTTTTGAAATGGAGCAAGTAATTATGAGCGTTCTACCTACTCAAAAGTCTTTCATGTTCATTTCCTATTTCCTTTGACATTGTTATCTTACCATTGATTTGGTAAGTATCCATATCTTTGGATGTAAATAAGACGGGCGTGGGTCATCGTATAACCATGATTAGCAATGTTGCAAGGTATCTTAGCATTCTCTTTAGGGACTAATATCATTTAAAAGGAAACTTAGATAGCGTCATCGAGGGACTATGATCTTGTATTTTGCTTGTTTTTACTAAGATGCCTCACATGCGTAATATGGCCATTTTATAAGGCAACCAAGTGGAGTTTACCCTAAGTGTGCTTGTGTGCAAGTATACTGTTTTCATGCTTTTTTTTTGTCTTTGATTAGGGTTTTCTAATTGATTGGTTTTAGTCTTTCCATACAAATCTTAATTACTAGTATTTATATATAAAGCGATAAATTGCGGAATTTAAAATTACTACGCTATTACAATACTTGTGGGGGAGGGGTGTACAAAATACAAATGGGGATTGCAAGAAAATAAAGCCTAATTTATCTATTACAACCATATTGAAATAAATAATGTACAAAATGAATAAATGTATAAGAATGTAACTGTAAAGTAAATGGATGTTTATTTGGATTTTTAGGGAAAAGGGGTTTTGATTTTAACCTAATTAACTAAAGGGAAAATAATTAATTAAAAGTAAAACCTAAATTCATTAGGAAAAGAAATTAAATAAAACCCTAATCTATTAATTAATTAAAAAGAAATTAAGTTTTATAAGAAAAATATTTTTTTGGGTATTTTTGTTTTTAAAATAATTTATAGTATTATAAAATATTTTTGGTCTTTTTAGGTTTTTTAAAAACAATATATTTAAATGGTGTAAGAGAAAATAACTAAAACCCTAGTTTTTTAATTAAATTTACTAACAATTAGTAAAATAAATAAAGTATGATTAAATAAAATAATTTTTTTGTGTAAAAAATAAATAAACTTTATCAAAATATAAATCTAATGTTTTATATATATATATATTTTTATCTTTTAGTATTAGAAATATATTTAAGAAAACAATTAAATTAAAAAATAAGAAAAACAAAAACAAAAATGGGCCAGGGTGTAAATAGCCAACAGGGGGGTCAGCAACAAGAAAAAAAACATAAAGGCCCAAGGGAGGCCCAGCGCTGCCAAAAAGAGAAGTCAGAATGCAAAAAAATGTGAAAAATCCAAAAGGGTACCAATGGGGCTCGAACCCAGGTCCCTCTAGTCACAAGCGCACGCTTCTACCACTGGGGTGGCTATACATCCGTTTATATAATCAAAACAATAAATATATGATAGTAAACAAGTCCATGGCCTGAACTTCATCTTCAACCTCACGACCAGCCAGAGCCTCTGTATCTTATTCAAATCTCAACAAAAATGAAAACTGTAAACAGGAAACTTGTAGCAAATTTCCTCACGATTTCAGAAATGTAAAGCAATAAAATTATAGATCAAAGATAAGCATGAATTTTAATGGCCCTAATCTGAACCCTAAAAATCTCAGAAACTTCAATCCTAAAATTCTCTAAGCTCAAGCAAAAATTAATGAAAACTATGAACATGGTTAGCTGTAGGGCAATGATATCTACATTTTTCATTCACAAATAAACCATTAATGATGCATGTATGAAAAGTTCCAAAGTCAGAAAACTTACCTTGCAAGAGGGTATCGTCTTTGGAGTTTGAGAAGCTTTCAGTGAGTTCTAATGATTGGACTAGCTTCCTCAAGTTCCCAAGAAGCTAATGGAATGCTTAGCTTGAGTTGAAAGTACCTGAGGAGTTCTGGAGAAGTCAAGGTGCAAGGTGTTGTTTTTGAAAATGTTGGATGATGATGGAGGTGTTACAGTGGTGTTGCAGGTGTTGGTATTGTTCTTGTTTGTTGTTTAGAAGCTTTTGAAAGTGAAAGGCCAAAAAATGCACCAGTGAATTTGGAGATTGGATGATAAACTCAGAAATGACAAGTTTTGAAGTGTTTTTGGTGATTCCGTGTTCTAGGTGTTTTCATGGTTTAAGCATGCGTGGGATTTGTGGAAAATGGCTTGTATATCTATAAGCAAAGAGTCTTGAGTGGTTTTGAAAGTCATAAGTACAAGTTACAAGCTATTTGCTATGTTACTTGATTTTCAAGAAAAGTGGGAAAACAAGTTTCAAGAGGAAGTACAAGCATGGGTTGGGTGATTGTAAGTCTCTAGACAAGTTTCCTATGAGTTATGGGACTTGTATGATCAGAAGGAAACAATTGCAAGGCTCAAGAACAAGTTTTGTGCAAAAAGTCACTTTATCAAAATAGCATTGTGCACTTTCTTCCCAAAATTGATATAAAGCATGGCCTTGCATTGAATGCTTGAAATGAGACTTCTAAAAGCGGTGAAAGCAATTAATTATGGAGTGCCTAACAAGATTGAGGCCTGCAAAATAGAGGTTATGCAGCACAAGTTTGAATTTTGAATCTTGTTCATCACAAAAAGACTTGTAATTCAAGTGCTAAAACCCTAACTTCATCTCTTCGATTCTCCCTACTCAAAAATGATCTCAAGGAGTTCTTTGACATTTTGGAAATCTTGAAATGTACTCTACAACCCATCTTTGAATCACTTTTGAAAATTATGCTTGGAACTATATGAAAAAATTCCATGAAGTTAGGTCAAAATCCTGACCAAATTAGGGCAAAATTTCACTAAGTGTTTTTGTTTCATGACCATGTATTCTTAAAATTATAACTTGAGATACAAGCCCTTTTGTAAGGAGTTGTGTGAAGAAAAGTTGTATATTTCATGGAGATCTAAAACTTTCATGTTGGAAGTTTCTTTTAAATCAACTTGCATCATGGTGAAAATTTTGCTCAAAGTTATGAAAAAATAAGAAATTTCCAACACTTAGAAAAATTTCTAAGTTTAGAAATTTTAACTTTTCAAAATGGAATTTTGAATTTTTGATTTCTTGATGAATAAGTTTTGATGTTTTGACATGTTTTGATCAATTGTGATCTTTGACATTTGATTTTAACCAAAAAGTCAAAGTTTGACTTTTCAGTATACAGTTGATTTTTGATCAGTTGACTGAAAATTCATCTGTCAATCCAATGGACTTGAGCAATGTTTTGAGCCATGTCATTAGGTAAAAATGATGAAATTGGATTCTTTATATCATACCTTAAACCAATTTATCATTTGCTAGGTCAAAAATCAGAAATTGCCCTTTCCCAATCAAAACCCTAATTTTGACCATTTTGCCCTTTTGAAGATTTGATCAAATTTCCTGAGGAATTTGGTCCACACTTGATCAAATGATACATATGAGTTTAAAATGTTTATGTGGATAAAAAATTATGGAGTTTGACTATAAATTGGCCACAGTTGACTTTTTCCCCAATACAACTGATTTTTAGGTCAACTACTCAATTGACTGAGCAAAAGTGTGATCCAAAGCTTGAAACTTGACATGAGTAATCTTGAGGGTCCATAATGATCCATGAAAGTAATATGGGGAATTGGAAGTTCAAATATCCTTGTGCAATCTCAAACCCTAATTTTGATCATCAGTGCTTAAGGAGGTGTCTTGAGCTGATCAACCCTAGTGCAGTCTTGAGCCAAAGGAGATCTTGTGGGCAAATTCTTGATAAGTTAGATGGAAAATTTTGGGGTACAACAACATTCATACATGCCATATCGGTTTTAACATTACAAAATTTCATATATTTTCTCTCTTTGTATTTCATGATATAGTAATTTATTTAATGTGTTCATGAAATTCAACGCTGCAGACTTAGACATGATCTCATGCAGGGTTATTACAAAACGCTGAGGCCAAAACAGAACAACAACCAATGCATGGCAAGGAAGACATCCTAAGGAGGTTAATGGTGTGGTTCAACACCCACCCCTATTGGTTTTGGATTTCTTCCATTCTATTTATCCTTTTACCTATTTTCCTTCTTTCTGTTTAAAACCTTTTTTCATAAAACCTAACATTTTTCACAAACCTTTGATTTTTCCTAATAAACTCGAATAATTAATTTTAGGTTTTTTAATTTAATTTTAGGTTTTAAATTAATTTTTGGATCAACACTCACCCCTGACATTTGCATTATTTGTATTTTCTAACCCTATTTTCCATTGATGCTTCTTCCCCTATCTATTTTTTGGCAAACTTAATCATTTTTTGTTAATCATAAAACATAAACTTTTTTAAAATCTTTTTTTAATTAAAATTAATTAGGTTTTAGGTTTTTCTTAATTAACCATTTTTTCAAAATTAACCTTTTATTATTATTAATTAAAATTAATTAGGTTTTTTGTATTTTAATTAATTTTTTTCAAAATTAACATTTTTATTAATTAATATTAATTAGGTTTTTTAGGTTTATTTAATTAATTATCATAAATAATTATTTTTTTCATAAAAAATCACCAAAATATTTTCTTTTCTATTTTCATCTTATTTTTATTTTCCTAGATAAAATGTATAGGGCGCGTTCAGCTATATTAGCGTAGCTTTATTTTTCCCGCATTTTTTTAATCATTATCATGTAATTGATTCCGGGATGTAATAGTTTTAGGATTTCTTTTCCGCACTCTTCACTATTATGTAACTGCCCCAAAGCTCTGTAATAGCCTAGGTTTACATTTCCGCCTTTACCTTCAGCTACTATATTTTATGCAATGCTTAGATTAATAAGATTGTATGGAAAGATAAAAATGAACGATACAAAACCCTAATTTCAAGATAAATAATCGAACTGAATCATTTGCGCACTCGCACCTCTAGGGTAACCTCACTTTTTGCCTTCGGAAAAACAATGGTCATGTCCCTCGAACGTAGGGATACCCTTAGCAAAGACCCTCAGTTAAAGTCATCTTAAAGAACATAGTGATCTTGTCCCTCAATGTTGCCTATGAATATATGATGACAGTCCCTTCAAAATTGCTAAAACTATTCGTATATGTTGGCTTCTATGACCATAACGATGACCCGCGCCTGTCCCTCAGACATTCAACGACAGGGCTACCTACTCACTAGTAATAGGATAGCACTATCTAAAGGTTAGGAGGAAAAGAACGACCTTTTTGAGTATAAGTAGATAAGTTCTTAGATGCTTTCTCAAAACAACTTTTTGCACCTACACAAAAATATTTTCAAAAACACTTTCAAAAACATTTGTTTGTCAACACTATTGAGGACTGATACAAGATTTATCACAAAGCGAATTGTCGCACTAAGGCATTTTCAAAACAATTTTCAAAACACACAAAGCACAAGAAATTTTCAAAACATGAGTTAAGCATCTAAGAGCCTGTAGAAAACTACGGATGAAAAGGGTGTTAACACTTTCCCTTTCCATAATCTACCCCCCTTACTCAGTGTGATGCATGGAAAGAACTGACTGTTTTTGGAATGCTGGTTTGCATTTAGCGTTTGTTTTCGCAAAATGTGGCGGTAAGCAAGAGTCGCCACCGACTTTTATTTTATCCAACAAGGAAAGGGAAAAAGCACAGAAAAATTTCTTTTTTGAGATGTTTCTGAGTACGGGGGTAGATTATAGAAAGGGAAGGTGTTAGCACCCTTTCTATCTGTAGTTATCCACGGGCTCTTAGGTACTTGCTCATCATGTTTTCAAAATTGTTTTCTTTGTGCTTGTGGGTTTGAAAAAAGTTTTTGTATTAAAACTTCGATTTAACTCTTGCTTCTGTCCTCAAGAGTGTAATGAAGTGTTTTGAAAACTTTGTTCGAAAAGGAGTGTAAGTGTGAAAAGTTTTGTTTTTGAAAGAGCAAGTACCTAAGAACCATCTACCTACTCGAAAAAGGAATCGTTCTATGCTAATTTCCTTTAGACAATGCTATCCCATTATTGATGAGTAGGTAGCACCGTCGTTGGAGTTTGAGGGTCAATTCGAATTAGGGACATACGGTCACCAAAGCAATGTTAGGACGCCTTAGGGGTAACCCTAATGTCTTAGATCATTTGTTTGAGGCAACAATATCCGAGGCAACCATTTCGAGGCGACTATGATCTTTAAACATGAGGGCGACCTCTAAAACAACCTATACTTAATGATCGTGTACGAAGGCAACCAAGTGGGGTGTACCCTAAGAGTGCGCATGTGCGAGTGTGTTGTTTTCAGTTTATTTTTATCTTTATACATGGTAATGGTGATCTAAGTTGATTTTAGGTTAAAGCATTCAGTCTTGTCATGCCATCCTATTATCAAACATCTAACAGTTATAATTTGCGGAAAATAAATTGCGGAATTTAAATTACAAGGCGTCGGGTATTTACATCGCCAAAGACAAACCCTTTTAAAAATAAATAAAGTGATAAAAAAATAATAAAAGTCCTATTTAACTATTACAAACCAGGAGCAAGTACATTATTGGATAAAATAAATAAATCGCGTGCGGGAAATTAAATCGAGCGTAAATTTAGGGTTTTGACCTTTTTTGTTAAAGAAAATATCTTTTTGTTGTTTTTTATTTTAAGAAAGAAATTAACCTAAATTAATTACTAAACTAAATTAATTAATTAATTAATTAAATGAAAAAAAATATTTTTGTTTTTTTTGTTATTTTAAGAAAGAAAATAAAATTAACTGAATTAGTAAAAACCTAATTAAATCTAATTTAATTTTAATTATTTACAAAAATATGTTAAAGTTATTCTAATTAAAACTTAAGTTAATTTAATTAGTGTTTATTAATAAAATAAAAATAAAAATTTGATTTGATAAAGGAAATATTTTTGTGGTTTTAATTTTATAAAGAAAATAATTTTTTTTGATTGGTTAGAATTTAAACAAAAATAATTAAATAATTAAAATAAACAAAATAAATAAAATAGAAAGAGAGAGGGGTTTGGGCCTGAAATTGGGTGTCTGAATAGCAATGTTGAGGCCCAATTGTGTTGGCCCTTCATTGACTTTGCAGATCTGGTGGGCGTGTGTTGACTTGGCTCCATGTGGACTATCAGCTTGGAACCATCAGATTTCGGCTTTGGCCATCTGGCCATTGGATGCTTGAAGGTGCATGGTACGTTGCAGCAAGGCACATGCACTGAATCACCTGGAAAACAAAATTATGAAGGAAAGTGGGGGACCTGGGATTCGAACCCAGGTCCTGATGAATATTGAACGTGCACGCTTACCACTAGGCCGCTTGGTTTTATTTGTTAGTAATATACAAAGAATATATAATAAAATAAAACAAGTCAATGGCCAGAAAAATTATAAAAAAGCGCGCGCCATTTGAACAGACCAATGGGCAGGGGAAACTTCATCATCCCTGTCCTGAAACCTGTAAAACATTTACCTGCGGATTTGAATCTGCAGCTAAATGCGCAAGCCTATTCTAAAATCTTTCCTAGGCCACATAAATCAATTCCCAGAGCATGGTTGGGTTCGTCTTGGCTCCCTGATCAACACTATGCCCTTCTTGAGTCCTGATTTTACCTGAAATAGGAAACCCCAAAAAACAAACGAAGAACCCTAGCTATGGTGGTTCTTCGTTCAGGCCAGATAAAAGCAATTGGATAATACCAAACGTTTGCAAATGTCACGTAGATTCAAAATATGGTGCTGATTCATGAAAAAGATGCATAAATTTAGAGTTGCAAAATCAAGAACAGGGCTAGGTATCGTGACACTTACAACGCGCTATGGAGTCTGATCGAGCTTGCTTTTGATCCAGGTAGGTTGATTGAACACCCAGGAAGAGATTGGGACCGGTCTCAGCTTCTGAAAACGCCTCTAAGCACGATTTTGATTTCAAGCTTTTTGTAACTTTTTCCAAACTTTGTTCTGCTTATGCTTGCACTTTCCAACCCTTATTTCGATTTCCTTTGCTTCCTTATGTATCATGTTATGCATTAGGGTAGAAATTATGGGATGAATCTCTCTAAATCAATGCATACATATTTGATTTGATCTCCATTATTAACCTTTCCAAATTAGCCAATTTTCAATCTTTTTGCACATGGTTTGATGTGATACGAATTTGATGATGTTAATGATGGTAATCCAATCCTGAAATAGCCAAAAGATCTCATGTAATCAAAGTTTGGGATTTTATATGATTTAATTTGATTTAAAATGAATAAATTCAATAAAAAATCAAATAAAATAATAAAAATAAAATATGGGCTCATGGCTGAAGCTAGGACACGTGGGCAGTGATGTAAGCTCAAATCAAGTGGAAAGGAATGGGCCCATTTGACAAAATTTGATGTTTTGGGGATAGTTGACTTTTGGCAATTTTGCAAAAATGTCCAACTTCAACAATACATAACTTCTTCAATTGTGAACTTTTGGAGGTGTTCTTGGACTTTTTAGAAAGATTGAGATGTCCTCTAACCGACCCTTTTGCTCTCGTCTCATTTTGATATTCCATGCTTAAGTTATAAGCTTTGGAAAAATAGGTGTTTTTGTTGACTTTAAAAAATGACCTATAACGTCCAAATTTATAACTTTTTGTGAGTGCATTTTTGATCTTGGGGTATGAAGATGGATTGTCGGAAATTGCATCCTCTTAAAAATGATCTTTAGATGTGTCATTTCTCATAAAGTATGAGAAAGTTATGCTTGGTCAAAGTTGAGTTGACTTTTTCTACAAAACCCTAATTTAGCAACTTTTGAGTCTTGATGAATTTTGAGCAATCCTTGATGAATCATGATCAACCCTTGATCAAATGAAGAAATATCCTTCAAAAATAGAATGGTGACAAAAAAGCTTAAAGTTTGACTGTTTATAGGCCACAGTTGACCTTTGCCCTAACACAATCGATTTTTGGACCCTTTGAGCAATTGACTGAGCAAACTTTCTCCGCAAGGCTTGAAATTTGACATGAATGACCTTGAGAACATATTAGGACATTGGGGAGCACTTGAGGTCATTTGGATTTAAGGATCTTGATGCAACACAAAACCCTAATTTGGGGTTGACTGCCTTAGGAGATAGCTTGTCTGACCAACTCTTGAGCAACTTGGAGATTTTTCTTGCAATGTCTTGAGAATTATGAGAGGGAAAATTTTGTGGTACAACAGCTGCCCCTGTTAAATCTTCTTAAACCTGAGGATGTAGATTGGCTTTCATGCCTTTCGTGATCCGAAGGTGGAAGATGATTGAACACTAGAGTGCCCAGAAATTTGCACTCGCATGAAGTAACATCAGCCTTGTGATGTCGGGAATGGGCTTACAGATGCCATTTGAAGGTTGTTGGCAGGAGGATGGGCTTAAAGATGCCATCTGAAGGAATGTCGATCGTATAAGAGATTCCTTAGCGAGAACTTGCATAACTGTTGTTGTGGAAGATTCCGCTGGGGAAGCCTGATCTTTGTCGAGATTTAGGAGCTTGCATGTAATTCAACCGAGGATAATTCAGTTAAGGTTTAAGAACTTGTCCATAATTCAACTGGGGGAACTCTTTCGAGATTTAGAACCTAATATGTAATTCAACTGAGACTAATTCAATTGAGATTTAAGAACCGGTCAGTACTTCGACTGAGGGAAACATCTTCATCAAGATCTAGGAACTGTCTGTTACTTCAACGGAGTATAATTCTGTTCAGATTTAAGAACTCGTACACACTTCCACGGAGGAAAAATTGTCGAGATTTAGAACCTTATTTGTAATTCAACCGAGACTAATTCAATTGAGATTTAAGAACCGGTCAGTACTTCGACTGAGGGAAACATCTTCGTCAAGATCTATGAACTGTCTGTTACTTCAACAGAGTGTAATTTTGTTGAGATTTAAGAACTCGTCCACACTTCGACGGAGGAAAAATTGTCGAGATTTAGAACCTTATCTGTAATTCAACCGAGACTAATTCAGTTGAGATTTAATAACCGGTCATTACTTCGACTGGGGGAAACACTTTCATCAAGATCTAGGAACTATTTATTACTTCAACGGAGTATAATTCTGTTGAGATTTAAGAACTCATCCACACTTCGACGGAGGAAAATTGCCAAGATTTAGAACCTTATCTGTAATTCAACCGAGAATAATTCAGTTGAGATTTAAGAACCGGTGAGTACTTTGACTGAGGGAAACATCTTCATCAAGATCTAGGACTGTCAGTTACTTCAACGGAGGATAATTCTGTTGAGATTTAAGAACTCGTCCACACTTCGAGGGAGGAAAATTGTCGAGATTTAGAACCTTATCTGTAATTCAACCGAGAATAATTCAGTTGAGATTTAAGAACCGGTCAGTACTTCGATTGAGGGAAACATCTTCATCAAGATCTAGGATTGTCTGTTACTTCAACGGAGGATAATTCTGTTGAGATTTAAGAACTCATCCACACTTCGACGGAGGAAAATTGTCGAGATTTAGAACCTTATCTGTAATTCAACCGAGACTAATTCAGTTGAGATTTAAGAACCGGTCAGTACTTCGACATAACTGAGAACTTAACTGCATCCTTCCTGAAAGGTAAAGGTCAATCGTATGCAATTCATGATATATATCAGGAAATGATGTTCTCAAAATAAATGAGATTGTGTTGTATGATGCGTATATGCATGTATCATGATGTATGGAAATGTAATGTTTTAGATGGGGAAAATAAATCTCGGAAAGCTGCTGGAGAAAAGAGCTGAATTCTTCGTTTCCGTTGGGGATAGCGAACGAAGATGATTGCGAGAATAAACCTGCAGGAAAGGATAACTCCGTTGGGGAATAAACTGGTGAGGAGATTACTCTGTGGGGAAGAGATGCTCTATTGAGGATTCCACCGATAAATTCCGTTGGGGATGAATTACCGTTGCTGGTGATACTGAATCCTGTTGGGGATTGAATTCTTGTTTGTGAAAGGGAAGAACTCCGCTGGGGATGATCTTCAGTTGCGACTTCATTGGGGATAACCTTTTAGAATCTAATGGGGATAATCCTTTGAGCTTTGCTGGGGACAATCTTCCAGAGTCTACTGGGGAATCTTTTCAAATTCCACTAGGGAAGCTTTTTCAGACTGCGCTGGAAAATTTTTAACTCCATTGGGGATATTTTATATTCTGCCGGGGAATATTCTTATACTCTGTTGGGGAATATAAAGATTGTCGGGGATATTAAGCCTTTTCAGTGTTGATGGTAGATAAACTCTACTTGGGGAGAATATTATCGATTCATTCACAGTCGTGAGTATCGGCTGGGGAGAGCTATCATTACTGTCTTACTCTGCGGGGAGTGAAAGCATTTTAGCCACATTCTTCAGCTGAATCTACCTTTGTACCTGGTGGATAAAGCAACTGTATAGTTTGGACATTCTTATTTTCCCCTGTTTCTGATATTACCATTAATCGGCTTTTGTTTCACATGTAAATATCTATGAGCAACAATTAATGTCAAATGCATATATCAAAAATGAACATTGGACGTTCTTTGCAAAACAAAACAGATAAAGGAAAAATAGTTTGAAATTTATTTGAAAATGAATTGTATTGATTTTGAAGTTTGGCCTGCAAATAGGCATTTTTGTACAAGAGGCTGACGTCCTAGTAGGAGAACGCCGCTGAATAATAGAATTTACACAATTTGTGAAAAACTAAACAAAACAGCTATGTGAATAATCCCACTGGGTTCCAACTCTGCTATTGCCTTTATGTCCTCGAGCATCTCATCACTTTGCTACTTGGTTGAAGGTAGATCAGATTGATTAGTGTCGTCCGAGCTTGATAGTTGATACCGAAGTCTGGTTGCAGGGTGATCCAATGAGACATAGTGTTACGCTTTGATCCTTAATTTTTTCCTGGACCTCCCTTTCGGGTTTTCAGTCCACCGGGATACCCTTTTTTGCCCAAGCGGCCTTTTCAAGTTTTCGACTTGCCGGGTGTACGAATTTTTTCATTTTTCATCCTTTATTTTTGTTCGAACCCTTTTGGTTCGCCGGGAAGCCCTTGTTTTTGCCTAGGCAAGTAGACCTAGCGGGTCTTTGATTATTCTTAGTATCTTTTCACTATGTCTGCATTGACGGGGTGAGGAAGGTCGTCACCATCCATGGTAGTTAGAATCATAGCTCCTCCTGAGAAAATATTCTTAACCACAAATGGCCCTTTGTAAGTACGGGTCCATTTGCCCCAGGGATCACCTTGAGGTAGGATAATGTGTTTGATCACCAGATCCCCAACTTGATACTCTTGTCTTCTAACTTTCTTGTTAAATGCCCTGATCATCCGTTTTTGATACGTTTGACCATGGAAAATAGCAGTAAGTCTCTTTTCGTCGATTAAGTTCAGCTGATCAAGCCAGGTCTGGATCCAGTCATCTTTGCTCAAGCCTGCATCCTTCATAATCCGAAGAGAGGGTATCTGAACTTCAATGGGCAAGACTGCCTCCATGCCATATACCAAGGAGTAGGGTGTTGCCCCTGTTGACATCCGCGCTGAGGTATGGTACCCATGAAGAGCAAATGGTAACATCTTGTGCCAATCTTTGTATGTCACTGTCATCTTCTGCACAATCTTCTTAATGTTCTTATTGGACGCTTCGACAGCTCCATTCATCTTCGGCCGGTAGGGAGAAGAGTTATGATGTTGTATCTTGAACGGCTTGCAGAGTTCAGTGATCATCTTATTGTTGAGACTCGTACCATTGTCCGTAATGATCCTCTCAGGTACACCATATCGACAGATCAGATTATGCCGAATGAACCGTGCCACGACGTTCTTGGTTACTGTAGCAAAGGAAGCTTCTTTAACCCACTTCGTAAAGTAATCAATTGCTACCAAGATGAAACGATGCCCGTTGGACGTTGTAGGTCTGATCTCGCCTATCATATCAATGCCCCACATTGCAAAAGGCCAAGGTGCCGTCAAGACGTTCAGAGGTACTGGAGGTATGTGCACCTTTTCAGCATAGACTTGGCACTTATGACAGGTCCGAGAATGCTGATAACAGTCGGCTTCTATTGTGGACCAATAGTATCCTGCCCGTAGGATCTTCTTTGCCATGGTATGTCCACTGGAATGAGTTCCGAAAGTACCTTCGTGTAAATCTTCCATGATCCTTTCTGCGTCGTTCTTATCCACACATCGCAGTAAGGTCGAATCATGGTTACGCTTGTAAAGGATATCATTGCTGATGAAGAACTTTGCCGCGAACCTCCTCAGAAACTTTTTGTCATTAACAGATGCACCCTCGGGATATTCCTGAGCCTCAAGGTATCTCTTCACCTCATGAAACCAGGGTTTATCTGCTACCTCTTCAGTCTCAATATCACAGCAATGTGCAGGTTCGTCCAACCTTTCAATGATAATTCGGGGAGCTTCATTGTCCCAATTGACTTTGAACATAGAAGACATTGTAGCCAGCGCGTCCTCCAAATGATTCTCCTCTCTAGGGAAATGTTCAAAGGTTATCTCTTCGAAATGTGGAAGAAACGTCAATACATACTCCTTGTAAGGAATAAGATTTGGGTGTTTCGTATCCCACTCGCCTTTGATCTGACTGATCACGAGAGCGGAATATCCGAAGACACTCAGAAACTTAATCCTTAGGTCAATTTCTGCTCGAAGACCCATAATGCATGCTTCATACTCCGCCATGTTGTTGGTGCAATTGAAACATAATCGGGCGGTGAACGGAGTATGAGAACCTTTAGGAGATATGATTACGGCGCCAATGCCATTACCCAAAGCGTTCGAAGCTCCATCAAAGTACATAGACCATCGGGATCCTTCCTCAGGTCCTTCATCTGGTCCAAGTTCTTCACAGTCAGTCACTATCATGATATTCTCATCCGGAAATTCAAAGTTCATAGACTGGTAATCATCCACTGCCTGATATGCCAAATGGTCTGCCAACACACTTCCCTTAATTGCCTTTTGGGTTGTGTACTGGATGTCATACTCAGTCAAGATCATCTGCCATCTTGCTATTCTTCCAGACAAGGCAGGCTTCTCGAAGATATACTTGATTGGATCCATCTTTGATGTCAATAGAGTAGTATGAGTCAGCATATACTGTCTTAGCCAGCGAGCAGCCCATGCCAAAGCGCAGCAAGTTTACTCGAGCAGCGAGTATCGTTTCTCACAGTCGGTAAACTTTTTGCTAAGGTAATAAATAGCATGCTCTTTTCGGCCAGACTCGTCATGCTTACCCAGTACACACCTTATTGAGTTGTCGAGTACTGTCAAGTATAAGATCAAAGGTCTCCCTTCAACTGGAGGCATCAGAATAGGTGGCTCTTGGAGATATTCTTTGATCCTTTCGAAAACAGCATGGAATTCATCGTTCCATCTTACCACTTGGTCTTTCTTCAGTAACTTGAAGATTGGCTCACAAGTAGCAGTCAGGTGTGAGATGAATCGGGTAATGTAGTTCAAACGTCCCAGAAATCCTCTGACTTCCTTTTCTGTTCGGGGAGCTGGCATTTCCTGTATAGCCTTCACCTTTGCAGGATCCACTTGAATACCTTTATCGCTTACGACGAAACCCAGCAGCTTACCAGATCTCACCCCGAAGGTGCACTTGTTCAGGTTTAACCTCAGCTTGTACAACTTCAACCTGTCAAATAACTTCTGAAGGTGGTCCAGATGCTCTTCTTCAGTCTGGGATCTTGTAATCATGTCATCGACGTATACCTAAATCTCATGATGGATTATATCATGGAACAAGGCGACCATGGCACGCTGATATGTTGCCCCGGCATTCTTCAATCCAAAAGGCATGACCTTGTAGAAAAATGTTCCCCATGGAGTAACAAAGGTTGTCTTCTCCATGTCTTCGGGAGCCATTTTAATCTGATTATAACCGGAGAGACAATCCATAAAGGAGAATACCTTATGATGCACGGTGTTGTCAACCAGAACGTCGATATGAGGCAGAGGGAAATCATCCTTGGGGCTTGCCCTATTCAAATCCCTATAGTCAACACACATTCGAACCATACCATCCTTCTTCGGCACTGGAACCACATTGGCCACCCACTGTGGGTAAGAAGTAACTGCTAGAAAACCGGCGTTAAACTGTTTCATAACTTCAGCCTTGATTTTCTCAGACATATCCGGGCGCATTCGGTAGACCTTCTGTTTTACTAGAGGACAGTCTTCCTTGGTAGGCAGGCGGTGAACCACAATATCGATATCCAACCCAGGCATGTCTTCATAAGACCAGGCAAAGATCTCAATGTAGTTACGCAGCATCTGAATCAACCGTTGTTTCACACTATGCTCCAGATTTTCACCGATCTTAACTTCTTTCTTGTCTTTCTCCATACCCAGATTCACTGATTCCACCGGCTCTTCGTGCGGCTGAATGGCCCTCGCTTCCTGAAGTAGCAGTCTAGTAAGTTCACCAGGCACTTCGCAATCATCTTCACCTTCGTCTTCGGCTAAGTTGATCGGACTTTCGAAGTCATAACTGGAAGTAACATAGTCGTTACCAGTGAGATCCAGAGTGGATGTAGACCTGTATATGTGAGTGTGTGTAAAATAGCTGTTTTGCAATATATAATAAAAGAAAAACAAGGAGCACAAAATTTGAAATGAAAAAAAAACGTCCAATGCTTTTATTAATGATATATGTAGATGACACACATAAAGCCCTCACAAATGAAGCCACGGTGCCCCGGGTAAGACATCGGGCCATAAATTTTAAAACATTGTCTTTTACAAATTCAAAACAAAAGTCTCATTACTGGGTAACAAAAGAAATTTGGATGAAGTCCTTTGCTGTCCAGTTGCTTCGTCCACCATCAGTAGTAGGATAGATCCAACTGTTGAACTCAGACTCTTCAACATTGTCTTCAATGGCATTCACTCCTGAATTGCTGATGAACAGGGGAGGTCTTCCGATCCGTGCACTCCGAACATCCCTTTGAGCTTCTGCAGTGAAACCCAAACCAAACTTGCTAGTCTTTTATGCAAAATCAGGGAGTTGGCCCCAATTTGCACATCCACCTTTCTCGACAACAGCCTGGGCATCCTTGAAGGAAGCCATCTTCATTGGAGGATCTTTAACAACAGTTTCAGTTGATGCCAGCGTCTGGGGAACCTCTTCAAAATGTTGAAATGGGGTCTCAATGAACTCCCCATCCATCTCTACATATCGGAAAGAGTTGAGGTGGCTCACCATGTACTCCTCTTCTCCTTGCACTGTCACAATTTTACCTTTCACTGGGTACTTTAGCTTCTGGTGGAGCGTAGACGTCACTTCCCCAGCTTTGTGGATCCATGGGCAACCCAGCAGACAAGAATAAGATGGCCGAATGTCCATCACATAGAATGTAGATGAAAAAACCTAAGAACCAACCTTAATCGGAATATCCACTTCTCCGTGTACCATTCTCTTGGACCCATCAAAAGCCCTAACTACAATGTTGCTTGGTTTCAGCTCCAACCCTTCACAGTCTAACCGGTCTAGAGCTTTCTTAGGTAACATATTCAATGAAGATCCAGTATCTACCAATACGTGAGCAAGAGTAGTGCCCCTGCATTCAATGGACACATGCATGGTGTCATTGTGATTATTCCCTTTAGCAGTCAAGTCGGCGTCAGAGAAACCCAACCCATTATCAGCAGTCAGACTAGCCACACCGTCTTTAAACTGATCAGTTGATGTTTCTTGCGGTACGTGTGCAGTCTTCAGGAAAGCAATCAGAGCCTTGGCATGGTCTTCTGAGCATAGCAACAGTGACAACATAGAAATTTTGGATGGGGTCCGCCCCAGCTGCTCGACTACATTGTAGTCGCTCTTTTTGATGATCTTCAGGATTTCCTCCATCTCTTGTCTAGAGGCTTCAATAGTAATCTTCTTCGGTGCCTCCATCTGGGCAGGCTCACCGGTGGTCCCTTTTCCCCGAGTGTCAGATGACTCGGCAACATGGGTAAGAATTGGAAGTTAAACAGGGACAGTAGCAGGTACACTGGCAGGTGTAATAACAACAGGATTTCATACAGTTGGTGGAGAGATCTCAGGGGAGAAAAGCCTTCCGCTGTGGGTGACTTTGGAAGGTCCAACAATATTGCTGACGTTAGTATCAGCCTCTTCAGTACTCAAATCTTGTTTAACTCCTTGATAATACACATCAGCCCCGTAGTGCCAAGGGACAACTTTATTTGATGTATAGGGGATAGGCCCAGGAATGGTGATGATCAATGGTGCAATTATTGGAACAGATGTAATTCTAACAGGCTTTCTCGTGGAAGCCTTGGAAGAATTGTCGAAAATGGTGATTATAGAAACTTCTTCAGTAGGAACCAAAGGAACAAAAGTATTCTCAAACAGAATTTCTTTATTATCCATCAGGCGTTGGACACCTGACTTCAAAAGATGGCAACTGGTAGGTAGGATATAACACATACGGAAACCTTCGTCACAGCCCAGAAATAAACCGGCTAACAAAAGGTTCTTCTTCACATTCATCAAGGGAGTAACAATGTCTTTCACAGAAACCACAAACGAGTCTTCATCTATAGCATTCACTCCATGCTTGGGAATAGGAGCTGTCACAACATTAGGTCTTTCAGGTGCTTCAAACTCAATCTCCTTCACATCAATCAAGTCCTGTACTTTATTCTTTAAGACCCAACAGTTATCCGTGTCGTGCCCCGGGCTACCAGAGTGAAAAGCACAGCGGGCATTCGGATCGTACATGGGTGATGTAGTGTTGGGAGTCTTCGGGGCTTCCTTCGGAATCACCAAGTTTGTTTTCAATAACTGTGGCAGAATCTGAGATAAAGTCATGTTGAGCTGAGTGAATTGTCTTTGTGGCCTTTCGGCCCTTGACTGATTGTTGCGCTGAGGAGCACCAGCAGGTCTTGATATAACAACCACATTAACAGCTTGGCGGCGTTCAGGTCTATTATGGCTTTTTGAACTGTAAACAACACTTGACTCCTTCTTAAAAGGCTTCTTCTTGGCGCTTGATGAAGCACCCTTCTGTATTTTACCAGATTTGATACCGACCTCAATCCTTTCCCCGGTCATAATCAGCTCTGTAAACCCGGACGAAGAACTTCCAATTAGATGGTTGAAATATGGACCAAACAAGGTCCCAAAAAACATATCCACTAGCTCCCTATCAGCCAAGGGTGGTTGCACTCTTCCAGCAAGGTCGCTCCACTTCTGAGCATAATCTTTGAAACCTTCACCCGCACCCATTGACATACCCTGGAGTTGGGTACGCGTGGGAGCAAGGTCGGCATTGTATTGGTACTGCTTATAGAAAGCAGCGGCCAAATCCTCCCAATTACGGATACTAGCTCCTTCTAGATGGTAAAACCATTCAAGTTGAGTCCCTGAAAGACTGTCTTGAAAGAAGTGGATCCAAAGATTCTTATCAGCGGTGTATGGCTGGATCTTTCTAACATACGACCGGAGGTGCAGTTTCGGTAAAGAAACCCCGTCGTATTTTGAAAAGATTGGTGCTTTAAACTTGTGGGGAATTACCACCCCAGATGACAGACCCAAATCACCAAAGTCCAGACCAGGCACTTTCTGAACTTCCATCGCACTCAACCGGTCTTCCAGTTGCTTGTATCTATCCTCAGCCGGAGGATACTGGTCTTCATCAAAGTCGGTCTCATTGTCTGAAACCACAGGGCTAGGAGCCCTCCTTTCTTCCTGATTATCTTTACCTCCAGATAAGGGGGTCAAATCAACCTCTTCTAGCAAATCATTTCCGAATCTGCGACCCATATTGAATAGGACCATCTTCTTCTTCTTCTTCTTCTCTTTCAGGATAAGGGTCTTTAGATCTTACTGACCCTTAGCCAAACTCATGAACAATTCCTAGAACTGGGCGTTTTGAGCCTGTAGAGCCTTGATTGCTTATTCAGTTGATGGTTTAGAAGACATGATGAGTGCTGAAATAAACAGCGAAGAAGATGAGAAAACCTGTAAGGGTACCTGTTATTAGGTGCATGGGAATGATATGCGTATGATATGATTTCAAAGACGTCGAGAGATTCAAATTCGTAAACAAAATATGGAACACACTTTTATTATAAAAACTTGAAATTTAATTGTTCAATCAGATTCCCTTAAGGCATTACAAGAAAGAAAACTGAGAAGTAAATCAAAACTAGAAATATTCAAAAAAAAATACAATCAGTGCTCCCATGGTCGTTTCTTGTCGGTGCGGACATGGTCATTGAGGATCCGCTCGTTCTCTAGCTGCCTAGTCAACTTCTGAATCTTCTGCTCTTGCTCGTGATACTTTTCTCTATAAGTATCCCGTTCTTCCCTCAGCTACATCTAGGACCTCTTCAATTCCCCAATGTCAGTAGGCATGTAAGGGTGTAGGATGGTAGGAGGAACCCCTTCTTCATCAGCAACTTCAACAATGATAGGAAAGACGGCTTTATGCGGCATTCGCAGCTTTTGGGCACGGATTCGAACCCATCAGAGATATGGCTCCATCGAAAGAGAAGTCTTTTCACCCAACTCATGCGGATCAGACCTGTGTACTCTATCCCAAGCTCTTATGAATCTGCGGCGTTGCTCGTCACTATCCCCTTGGAAATCAAAGACAATGCTCGGCATCAGCAACTTGTGAGGTCCTTCTCTCCTAGCTCTCCCAAACTGACGTAAGGCCAAGCATAGATTATAGGTGATCCCTCCATTGGTTCCTATCAGTGGAACATTGGGGTATTCCCCACAGCGATCAATAATAGCCATGTATTCCATACCCTTAATAGTCCAAATGATATCATTATGAGAGAGAGACATAATCCTATAGGCACATGCCTTCCTTATTCTTTAAAACTAATTTGGGTAGGTGAGAAATAAACTACCTTGCCAATAATGGAGCACAACACATCAGGGTTCCCCGCTTCCGAGCAGTACGGGCATAAAGAGAGTGAAGAATGTCACCCAAGAGAGTGGGTACAAGATTACCGGACATAAAAATCTTCACTACATTCACGTCGACGAACGCATCTGAGTTAGGAAACAACACCAAACCATATATGAGAAGCGCCAGAATGTCTTCAAATGCCTGGAATTCTAGACTTTCCCAGAAATGATTAGCTTTACCAACCAAGAACTTAGTCAAAAAGCCTTTTGTCCCACTTCTAGTCTCCCAATTAGACATTACCTCAGCCTTTGTCAGATGGAGGGCTGAAGCAATCTCTTCCGGTCTAAGAACTTTCTCCCAACCTGTGAACGGGGTCTGCTCCAGAATAGAGATACCAAGCAGATCAGAGAACTCTTCCAAGGTGGGGACCAACTGGTAGTCCTGAAAAGTAAAGCAATGGTACAGGGGATCAAAGAACTGGACTAAGACATTCATCATCTGCTCGTCCAATTTGGAAGTGACCAAACCCAGGAGGTGACCATGTCTTCTGATAAAGGAGGTAGTATCTGAAATCTTTGCAACCAATTCCTTAAGCTTAGTGGGAATCTGGACAAAGTTGACCCGAATGGTGTTCCTACGCATGGGTGTCATGACCTACAAAATAGAACAAAGATGAATCCCTCCTATCTTTGAAATAAGTTAGTCCAATGCAAGATGCATGCAATGTCATGATGTCATGATAGAAAACATACCACAAGCATCCACAAATAGCAAACATGGTAAAGGCACACAAGTCACATAGAGAGCCCTTAGATTTAAGGATGGCAAGGAGTCTAGGTACTACCCTCTTTCAGTTCAGTTGGTTCAAACCTATCCTAAAAATAGTACTCGGGTTCTAGAGGATCTCCATATCACTGACTACCCTCGATCGGTCATAATTCCAGTTTAGCAACCTTTTCTTGCGGCCGGAATCATCGCGAGAGTTTAGTCTCAATGAGTATGGCATATTGCTCATGTTCTATGGCCAAGTTGGTCAATTTAAAGGTTCTATGGTCAGTTGGTGCTTAATGACCCATTAGCAGACCCATATTCTCCTCGTTGCGCCACAAGGGATATCGGTACATACTAAAGTGCCACACCAACGTAGCTACTACTTCAACCGTATTGGTCTACGCCGTACAGTTCCCTCACAGTTTATTGCTACTTACCTAAAGGGTATCCCCCAGATCCGGGTTAGGATTTATAGTAACTCTGATTCAAGCCCACCAAGATAAAGCATACAAGTCAAGCAATTGAAAACATTATGAATTATTCCTAAGGTCCACCCCACTTATTAATATCCCCAGCAGAGTCGCCAGTTCTGTGATCCAGTGGGAAGAACTGACTGTTTTTGGAATGCTGGTTTACGTTTTGTGTTTGTTTTTGCAAAATGTCGCGGTAAGCAAGAGTCGTCACCGACTTTTATTTTATCCAACAAGGAAAGGAAAAAGGCACAGAAAAATCCCTTTTATGAGATGTTTCTGAGTACGGGGGGTAGATTATAGAAAGGGAATATGTTAGCACCCTTTCTATCTGTGGTTATCCACGGGCTCTTAGGTACTTGCTCATCATGTTTTCAAAATTGTTTTCTTTGTGCTTGTGGGTTTGAAAAAAGTTTTTGTTTTAAAACTTTGATTTAACTCTTGCTTTTGTCCTCAAGAGTGTAATGAAGTGTTTTGAAAACTTTGTTCGAAAAGGAGTGTAAGTGTGAAAAGTTTTGTTTTTGAAAGAGCAAGTACCTAAGAACCATCTACCTACTCGAAAAAGGAATCGTTCTATGCTAATTTCCTTTAGACAATGCTATCCCATTATTGATGAGTAGGTAGCACCGTCGTTGGAGTTTGAGGGTCAATTCGAATTAGGGATATACGGTCACCAAAGCAATGTTAGGACGCCTTAGCGGTAACCCTAATGTCTTAGATCATTTGTTTGAGGCAACAATATCTGAGGCAACCATTTCGAGGTGACTATGATCTTTAGACAAGAGGGAGACCTCTAAAACAACCTATACTTAATGACCGTGTACGAAGGCAACCAAGTGGGGTGTACCCTAAGAGTGCGCATGTGCGAGTGTGTCGTTTTCAGTTTATTTTTATCTTTGTACATGTTAATGGTGATCTAAGTTGATTTTAGGTTAAAGAATTCAGTCTTGTCATGCCATCCTATTATCAAACATCTAACAGTTATAATTTGCGAAAAATAAATTGCGGAATTTAAATTACAAGGCGTCGGGTATTTACATCGCCAAAGACAAACCCTTTTAAAAATAAATAAAGCGATAAAAAAAAATAAAAGTCCTATTTAATTATTACAAACCGGGAGCAAGTACATTATTGGATAAAATAAATAAATAGCGTGCGGGAAATTAAATCGAGCGGAAATTTAGGGTTTTGACCTTTTTTGTTAAAGAAAAGATCTTTTTGTTGTTTTTTATTTTAAGAAAGAAATTAACCTAAATTAATTACTAAACTAAATTAATTAATTAATTAATTAAATGAAAATATATATTTTTGTTTTTTTGTTATTTTAAGAAAGAAAATAAAATTAATTGAATTATTAAAAACCTAATTAGATCTAATTTAATTTTAATTATTTACAAAAATATGTTAGAGTTATTTTAATTAAAACCTAAGTTAATTTAATTAGTGTTTATTAATAAAATTAAAATTAAAATTTGATTTGATAAAGGAAATATTTTTGTGGTTTTAATTTTATAAAGAAAAGATTTTTTTTTGATTGGTTAGAATTTAAACAAAAATAATAAAACAATTAAAATAAACAAAATAAATAAAATAGAAAGAGAGAGGGGTTTGGGCCTGAAATTGGGTGTCTGAATAGCAATGCTGAGGCCCAATTGTGTTGGCCCTTCGATGACTTTGCAGATATGGTGGGCGTGTGTTGACTTGGCTCCATGTGGACTATCGGCTTGGAACCATCAGATTTGGCCTTTAGCCATCTGGCCATTGGATGCTTGAAGGTGCATGGTACATTGCAGCAAGGCACATGCACTGAATCACCTGAAAAACAAAATTATGAAGGAAAGTGGGGGACCTGGGATTCGAACCCAGGTCCTGATGGATATTGAACGTGCACGCTTACCACTAGGCCGCTTGGTTTTATTTTTTAGTAATATACAAAGAATATATAATAAAATAAAACAAGTCAATGGCCATAAAAATTATAAAAAAGTGCGCGCCATTTGAACGGACCAATGGGCAGGGGACACTTCATCGTCCCTGTCCTGAAACCTGTAAAACATTTACCTGCGGATTTGAATCCGCAGCTAAATGCGCAAGCCTGTTCTAAAATCTTCCCTAGGTCACATAAATCAATTCCCAGAGAATGGTTGGGTTCGTCTTGGCTCCCTGATCAACATTATGCCCTTCTTGAGTCCTTATTTTACCTGAAATAGGAAACCCCAAAAAACAAATGAAGAACCCTAGCTATGGTGGTTCTTCGTTCAGGCCAGATAAAAGCAATTGGATAATGCCAAACGTTTGCAAATGTCACGTAGATTCAAAATATGGTGCTGATTCATGAAAAAGATGCATAAATTTAGAGTTGCAAAATCAAGAACATGGCTAGGTGTCGTGACACTTACAGCGTGCTATGGAGTCTGATCGAGCTTGCTTTTGATCCAGGTAGGTTAATTGAACACCCAGGAAGAGATTGGGACCGGTCTCAGCTTCTGAAAACGCCTTTAAGCACGATTTTGATTTCAAGCTTTTTGTCACTTTTTCCAAACTTTGTTCTGCCTATACTTGCACATTCCAACCCCTATTTTGATTGCCTTTGCTTCCTTATGTATCATGCTTTGCATTAGGGTAGAAATTATGGGTTGAATCTCTCTAAATCAATGCATACATATTTGATTTGATCTCCATTATTAACCTTTCCAAATTTGCCAATTTTCAATCTTTTTGCACATGGTTTGGTGTGATACGAATTTGATGATGTTAATGATGGTAATCCAATCCTGAAATAGCCAAAAGATCTCATGTAATCAATGTTTTGGATTTTATATGATTTAATTTGATTTAAAATGAATAAATTCAATAAAAAATCAAATAAAATAATAAAAATATAATATGGGCTCATGGCTGAAGCTAGGACACGTGGTCAATGATGTAAGCTCAAATCAAGTGGAAAGGAATGGTCCCATTTTACAAAATTTGAAGTTTTGGGGATAATTGACTTTTGGCAATTTTGCACAAATGTCCAACTTCAACAATGCATAACTTCTTCAATTTTGAACTTTTGGAGGTGTTCTTTGACTTTTTAGAAATCTTGAGATGTACTCTAACCAACCCTTTTGATATCATCTCATTTTGATATTCTATGCTCAAGTTATAAGCGTTTGCAAAATAGGTGTTTTTGTTGACTTTCAAAAATGACCTATAATGTCCAAATTTATAACTTCTTGTGAGTGCATATTTTGATCTTGGGGTATGAAGATGGATTGTATGAAATTGAATCCTCTTCAAAATGAGCTTAAGATGGGTCATTTCTCATAAATTATGAGAAAGTTATGCTTGGTCAAAGTTGACTTGACTTTTCCTACAAAACCCTAATTTAGCAACTTTTGAGTCTTGATGAATTTTGAGCAATACTTGATGAATCATGATCAACCCTTGATCAAATGATGAAATATCCTTCAAAATGATAATGGTGACAAAAATCTTGAAGTTTGACTGTATATGTGCCACAGTCGACCTTTGCCCTAGCACAGTCGATTTTTGGACCCTTTGACCAATTGACTGAGCAAACTTTCTCCGCAAGGCTTGAAAATTGACATGAATGACCTTGAGAACATATTAGGACATTGGGGATAACTTGAGGTCATTTGGATTTAAGGATATTGATGCAACACAAAACCCTAATTTGGGATTGACTGCCTTAGGAGATAGCTTGTCTGACCAACTCTTGAGCAACTTGGAGATTTTTCATGCAATGTCTTGAGAATTATGAGAGGGCAAATTTTGGGGTACAACACTCAATTTCTCGAAAGGCCTTTTTTATATTCTTTTCACCAATTCCTTTGTTGGATAAAAGAAAATTCGGTGGCGACTCTTGCTTACTGCGACATTTGGGAATACAAATGTAAAACCAGTATTAAGAGTCGGTTCTGCCACCGTATCACAGAACTGATGACTCTGCTGGGGATAATTATAAATTGGGGTTTACCTTAGGTTCTATATCATTTTAAAATTGATTTCTTTGTTTGCTTTGACTGCTTTATCTTTGAGGGTTTGTTGGGGTATTCTTGTAAAGATCCTATACCCGAATCTAAGGCATCTTTTTAGGTAAACAACAATAGATCGTAATTACTGTACGGTGTAGACTGATATGGTTGAAGCGATAGCTGTGTTGGTGTGACACTTTGGTTGGTACCAGTATCCCTTATGTTGAATCGAAGAGAATACGGGGCCGTCGCGTGGTGTTCTGAAGCACTAACGAACCTTAAAACCTTAGTTAAACAAACTTGGCCATTAGAAAGTAGTGAGATAGCTTGCCTTGGTGTAAAGCTGGGAATCGGTTGATACTCGATACTACACTCATTAAGATCGGACTTTCAGGATGTTTCGGCCGCAAGAAAAGATTGCTAAGATGAAATAAAGCTCGATAAAGAAAGATCAGTGATATTGAGACTCCTTAGAACTCGATTACTATTTCTAAGACAGGATGAGCCAACTAAACTTTAAGAGGGTACTTACCTATGGAATCCATGCAAGCCTAAACCTAAGGCTAGTTTTGTGACTTGTTTGCTTTCTTTGCCTAATAATTTGAAATCATTGCAGGGCTTTCTTTGTATTCCTTGCAGGACCTTATTTGTATAAATCCAATAAATTGGTTTCTTACCCTGGATTTTTGCTTGATGCATAGCATATACATCATAGCATCATACCATAGCATTTCCTTAACCATTTCAAGGATATCAAGGGCCTATGATGCAGGTTATGATAAAGCAGACGTCTAGCAAGGGGTAAGGGGATTCATTTTCCTCTAGCCAATGTTGTCAAAAGACCAAAGTGACAACTTCAATCAGGGGCTATGACCCACTTGATATGGTGAGCTTGACTCTTGTAGAAGGACCTTCAATGATACGAAGTGCTTCAATCAAAGCTATAAAGTTCAAAGCCTAACATTTTTCTTGTTTATCCCGCGAGATCCTTTAAAACATTTGCATATCATACATGTTATTGCATAACAGGTAGTCTCCAGTACATGTCTCTCATGTTCTCGCTGTTTATTTCAGCAATGGCTCTCAAACAAGACAACAGAGATCTCCAAACTCAAGAGGCTTAGTTCATGGAAATGTTCCTAAAACTATACAAGGGAAGGAAGAATTGAAAGCACTCCTCGCTAGGGAATCTGACCAAGAAACGTCTTGACAACAACAAGGATGACCAAGTTGAACAACTGCAAGCTGAGATGGAAAGGATGAGGACCCAGATGATCTGTCAAATGGCTCTTATCCAAAGCCTATCCTAGGGACAAGAGGAGTTGAGAATCCTCGTCAGCAAACTTCATCAAGACGGTCGCAACCATATGAAACAAACGGTCGAGGCGGAGGATTAAGTAGCCCCTAATGAGACAAGGAGTTGGCTTGGTGGAGAGTGGACCTTTCCAATTTGCTGCTACATCACGAGCCCAACCACAACCTCGCTAACAACCATAGGGTAATCGGCATAAGCGGAATTTATTCACTAGGCAATATACAAAACTCATCATACCAATGTCGCAAATCTTGCAACGCATGTTGAAATTGAATTTGGTCACGTTGATGGATCCTCCTACAAATCCAAATACTGCCTTTCCAATGTACAATCCAAATTCAAGGTGTGCATATCACTCCAACAGTCCAGGGCATGATACTGATAGCTGTCGTACATTAAAATACAAAATTCAAGACCTGATCGATGAGGGAGTATTGGAATTTGCACAAGATGGTCAATTGGAATTCTTCTGTTATCCCTCCAAGGTACACCATCTGAAGTGACAAGATCAGACAAAGAGGCTTTTGTTCATTAGAATTTTCAATTTGTAATTTTCTTTTGATTGTTCGAACATTTATTCATAACAAACCTTGTTATTTCATCAATGTATTGCACATCTTTGTCTTGAATTAATTTGTTTTCACTATGCTTGAACTGCTTTCTTACTTCCCTTTTGTGATATTCAACTCTTGATTAAAAGCTCTAAGCCTTTATAGGGAGCTTCGTCAAGTTACAGGTGACGTTTATTTCGCGAATAGATGTTCTCAGAGTATTTTCCGTGTTAAAGATCGGTTCGCTGTTTCGCAATGATTCGGGGTTCAAAGATTCACAAGTCCAACTGGCGCGTCATATTCAGGTGATCTTTCGCCAAGATAACCCTGATAACATATTCTCAAATTCATGTTCGACTCGAGATCAATTTCTTTAAAGAAGGTCTCCGAATGTGCGATTTTTTCTCGAAGAAATATGGTGAAAAAGTATGTTGAAAGTGCAGTTTTTACGCACTAAAAAATTCATAACTTGAAGATCGTGGCTCGTTTTGAATCCGTTCCGGTGGACAAAATTCCATCTTAACGTTATCTACATTTTCATCTCTCACGTCTGGAAGCCAATTTCAATCAGAAGGTCTTCAAAATGCGGATTTATCAAGTATTTTCGTACAGAAAATTCGTGACAGAAGTTTATTTGCGTCATGTTCAGAAAATCATATCTTGGTCGATTTTCATCGTATTGAGCTGGTTCCTATGCCAAAATTTCATAAATTTAGTTGGCTACGTTTTCACATAAGGTATCGAGTTCGAATGATATCCAAAAGGCCTTCGTTCTTTGCGGAGAGTGCACGTGATGCGCCGAAAATCCTGAATGCTGAATATTATTTCATCTGGGTCGAAACTTCGAAAATTCATAACTCGGTCAATTTTTATCGGATCATGTCCATCTTTTTACACAAGGTCATTGAATCAGAGATCTACAACTTTTCTTCCAAAGTCGAGACTGGGTTCTTCTACGATCAATACCATTTTTTTATTGAAGAATGTGTCACAGTTGACAATGGAGCCCAAAATAAGTCTGTCTTAGGCGAAAATTCAAAAATTCATAACTAATTCATGTTTTATCCGATTGAGCCTATTTTAGGGCAGGAGTTTTTTCTCGATGTTGGCTACATTTTTTTTTCACATCTCAACTTCAAAAATTGCACTTAAATCCCTGTGATTTAGCCTGGAACGTGTCAGACTCAAGTGAATAAAAATATGCATTATTGCTTGTGGTTATTGGAGACCCAATTGCACATTCAAAGCTCATATCTTTGCTCTAATTTCCATTATATAATCTCATTCTTTTCACACAAACACGACGAAAAAACCTTTGCCACAACCTTGTCAAAATATCAAATTCTTTCAAGAACCCTAGAAATCTTAGAATCCTTGTTACAAACCCCCATCTCACTACAAACAAGCCATCCTTGTTACAAACCCCTATCTCACTACAAACAAGTCATTTCATTCTCCAGTAAGGGTAACGTTGGTTTGATCTTCATGATCAAAAGGATGTAGAAGCATTCATACATGCCATATCGGTTTAACATTACAAAATTTCATATATTTGCTTTCTTTGTATTTTAAGATATAGTAATTTATTTAATGTGTTCATGAGATTCAACGCTGCAGATTTAGACATGGTCCCATGCAGAGTTATTACAAAACGCTGAGGTCAAAACAGAATAACAACCAATGCATGGCAAGATAGGAATCTTGAGGAAGTTAAGGGAGTGGTTCAACACCCACCCCTATTGGTTTTGGTTTTCTTCCATTCTATTTATCCTTTTACCTATTTTCCTTCTTTCTGTTTAAAACCTTTTTTCATAAAACTTAATATTTTTCATAAACCTTTGATTTTTCCTAATAAACTCGAATAATTAATTTTAGGTTTTTTATTTTAATTTTAAGTTTTAAATTACTTTTTGGTTCAACACCCACCCCTGACATTTGTAATATTTGTATCTTTTAACCTTATTTTCCAATGATGCTTCTTCCCATATCTATGTTTTGGCAAACTTAATCCTTTTTTGTTAATCATTAAACATAAGTTTTTTTTAAAACCTTTTTTTAATTAAAATTAATTAGGTTTTAGGTTTTTTTAATTAACCTTTTTTTATTATTAATTAAAATTAATTACGTTTTAGGTATTTTAATTAACTTTTTTCAAAATTAACATTTTTTATTAATTAAAATTATTTAGGTTTTTTAGGTTTATTTAATTAATTATAATAAATCATTTTTTTTCATAAAAAATCACCAAAACATTTTTCTTTTCTATTTTCATCTTATTTTTATTTTCCTAGATAAAGTTTATAGGGCGCGTTCAACTGTAATAGCGTAGCTTTATTTTTCCCGCATTTTTTATCATTGTCATGTAATTGCTTACGGGATGTAATAGTTTTAAGATTTCTTTTCCGCACTCTTCACTATTATGTAACTGCCCCAAAGCTCTGTAATAGCCTAAGTTTATATTTCCGCCTTTACCTTCAGCTACTATATTTTATGCAATGCTTACATTAATAGGATTGTATGGAAAGATAAAAATGAACGATAGAAAACCCTAATTTCAAGATAAATAACCGAACTGAATCATTGGCACACTCGCACCTCTAGGGTAACCTCACTTGTTGCCTTCGGAAAAATAATGGTCATGTGCCTCGAACATAGGGATACCCTTAGCAAAGACCCTCAGTTGAAGTCATCTTAAAGAACATAGTGATCTTGTCCCTCGATGTTTCCTATGAATATATGATGACAGTCCCTTCAAAATTGCCAAAGGTATCCGTATATGTTGCCTTATATGACCATAACGATGACCCGCGCCTGTCCCTCAGTCATCCAACAATTGGGCTACCTACTCACTAGTAATAGAATAGCACTGTCTAAAGGTTAGGAGGAAAAGAACGACCTTTTCGAGTATAAGTAGATAAGTTCTTAGATGTTCTTAAATGTGTGTGTCTTTTTTTTGCTTGCGCTTTAGCTCTGTATTTATAGGGGCGCAATGGTGAATGAAAATGGCAAGAATCAGCCATTAACCATGGCTTTGAAGGCTGAATCGAAAGTCTTTAAAAAGTTGCCATTTTTGATGATTTTCAACCATTTTGGGTTTTGAGTGAACCTGGACAGATTTCACATCTTGACTCTTTCGAATGCTATCAAACCTTATTCTTCGACTGGCTCTGAGCTTCATTTTGATTTGCTTACAGTTTCATCCCCATGGCTTCTTCGATTGAGTCCATCTACATTGGTTGTTTGACTTGGAAAATTCTCATTTTCAAACAACCTAGTTAAACTCCATTCTTATTCCTTTCGATTTCATTTTCTTGAGATTTCATTCTGCTCACCTCCTTCGAACATAGTTTTGACTATTGTGACTGTGTTGAAGGTTTGTGCTGCTCACCTCCTTCGAATCACAGTTTTGGTTGTGTTGACCGTGTCGAAGTTTTGTGCTGCTCACCTCCTTCGAATCACAGTTTTGGCTGTGGTGACTGTATCGAAGGTTTGTGCTTCTCACCTCCTTCGAATCACAGTTTTGGTTGTGGTGACTGTGTCGAAGGTTTGTGCTGCTCACCTCTTTCGAATCACAGTTTTGGCTATGGTGATTGTGTCGAAGGTTTGTGTTGCTCACCTCCTTCGAATCACATTTTTGACTCTGCTCTCACCTTCCTGCTTTCGTTCACAAGGCCATCTTTACTGATTATTAGTTCACCCTTGATTAGTGAATACAACTTGTATGCACCAATCGAAGGTTAACCTAAGAGCATCAGAATCTCTCTTCAAACATCAACCCCTGTTCAGGTACATGCAAGAAGTTCTGAGGTTACTTATACTTGGTTGATTCATCTCAAATTATCCTTCGATCATGCCATGCTTGAAGATGGCATGTTCTTTGAATCATGAGCCTTCCACATGTTTTCTTTGGATAAAATAAAAGCCTTTCGATTCCAAAATATTCTTCTTTTCAAAGTTCCCATTTAAACAACGTGCCAATCGAAAGGTCCTTCCTTGTAGTGCTTACAATAGCTTATAGTTCCCTGATGCAAAAACAAAAACCCTTCAATGACTTTACTGGCTCTTCTAATCTAAGAATTTAGAAAAATCCTCCTCACGCTTTGTTTCGAGCTAGCCTTCCTTGGATGTTAGCGCTTCGCTGGGCATCAAAATAGGCTGCATACTATTGTCGAAGCTGCTTCGACCCAACTGCTCTTAGGCGCATTTTCAGCTTTTAACCTACACCTTGTCATGTGTACTTTTTATTTCTTTCATCCATGCCATTATGCTGAGGCATATAGGGGCCATGGGAATCAATTAAAGCCTTTGCAAACCAAAATTCTTTGTGAGAAATGAAACCTTTGATGGAAGTCCATTGCTTATAAGGAGAATTTGTCTAGTCAATTCTTGGTCAACCTTGAGCAATTGAGGACTTTAATAAGCAGGCCTAAAAATGGGAGGGAAAATTTTAGGGTACAATAATAGACTGAGAGAAATATGAAAGAAACAATGAAATGAAATAAATGTTTTACAAAAAGAAAATATATTGTGTCTAGTAATCAGATACATGCTATCCTATGTTCATTACCACGCGCCTTCAATTATCACCGTATGATCACCATTAAATGGCCTAAAACGCGCGCCTACTACATTACCATGCGCCCACCCGCATGGAATCCAAGCGGACTCCCAAACCCTTTGGGCCTGGCCCATTGCTAGCCAAACCCTCTCCCTTTTTTATTTTGCTAACACGTTCAAAGCCACACCCCCTCAACCTAATGGGCTAAGTCCGACATCTGGACTTGGACCCTTACTACCTACACTCTCAATTTAACTATGTAGCTCAATACCTGCACCCCTGTCTTTTGGGCCTGAATTCATTATCTGAATTCAGGGCCCTAATACCTGCACCCCTATTTTTACTAACCCAACTTATTTTACACCCCCATGCGTTTTTCTTATTTTCTTAATATATTTATAAATTCTATTATTATTATTATTAAATCAAATAATATTTTTCTGAACTCTTCTAATATTTATTTATTTATTTACATTAAAATATCTTTTTAGCATGCATTAATAAGATATTTTTATAATTAATACATTAAAAAATATGTAACCAACAATAAATTATTTTTCATAATCAAATTAACATCCACAATAAATTTTTAAAAAGGGTTACAAATATATTTAAATCGATTGCGCGCTTCGTCTAACAAACTCCGTTATTCACACACCTAGACTAAGTACAGGGAAATTCAAATATCTTCGTAATCCATAAAAAGCACTAACCAACTGCGAACTACGAATTGGGACTCTGATTCCTCCTAAGAGGATACATAGGTGTTGAAACCAAAATTTTCCCTCCCATTTTTACTCAAAACATACTCCTAGAGGTCCTTAACTTGCCCAAGAATTAACTAGACAAATGCTCTCCTAAAGGCAATATACCTCAAACTAGGGTTTCAATTTTCATCAAAAATGGTTGAGCTCCAAGGGTCCCAAATGTCTTCCATGGATATAATATGTCTCCAAGGTTATCCATACCAAATTTCATGCCTTGCACAACAAGGTTGCTCAGTCAACTGCTCAAATACCTGAAAATCAACTATAATAGGTCAAAAGTCAATTGTAGCCTATATACAGTCAAACTTCAAGATTTTTGGTCAAAATAATCATTTTGAAGTTATATCCATCATTTTACCAAGGGTTGATCATGATTCCTCAAGAAATGCTCCTAATTCATCAAAAGTCAAAAATTGCAAATTAGGGTTTCTTTAGGAAAAGTCAACCAAACTTTAACGAGGCATAACATTCTAATACTTTATCAAAAAAAATTCCACCAAGGATCATTTTGAATAGAATCCAATTCCCTACAACTTCTCTTCAGCCCTCAAGATCAAGAAATTCCCCAGTCAAAAGATACAAGCTCGGACATTATAGGTCCTTTCAAAAAGTCAACAAAAACAACTTTTGGGTCAAAGCTCCTTACATGAACATGGAAGATCCAATTGAGATGAAACAAAAAGGGTTGTTTAGAGGACATCCTAAGCTCTCTAAAAAGTCCAAGAACACCCTCTTAGGATTAAAAATGAGAGAGTTATGCATTGCTAAAGTTGACCAATTTTTGGAAAAGTGCATGAAGCCAATATTGACAAAACTTGAATCTTTTCCAAATGGGCCCATTTTTTCATGCTTGAAACTTGTTTCCAACATGGCCCACGACCCTTGAGTTCATTCATACATTATTTTACTATTTATATTATTTATTTTTGATATTTTATCCATTAAAATGCAAAATTAAATAAATAAAGGAAATAATGGAAGATTTGATTTGGAATCTTTTTCTCATCAAATAATAAGCAAGATGTGCTGGCATATCAAGGAAACTTCATGGAGAAAGAGGAAGATTAGACTTGTTCTCAAAAAAGCCAAAAATCACATAATTGAAAGAAAATATTTTCTCAATGAAAGCATGGATATTCTTCCAATTTTGTTGACCTAATATGGCCTAATATATATGCACAACAAAGTCAGACCTAAGGGAGAGGCGCAGATGTTACAAAAAACCCTAGTCAAAAAGTTCAAAAATTGGTTCAAGTTGGTGCAACACGAGACCTCTCTATCTTTGTCCACTATCAAAGCATTCCAAGCACTCCATTAGTCTCCTGTTGATCTCAACAATTGAACCATACTTGTACTGAAGGCCAAACGATCCCAGAACTCATCCTCTCACAAGCCACAGTTTGGTAAGATTCTCAAACCTATAACTTTTGATTCAAGAAATATCAATTGATTTTTTGCACTGATACATGTTCGTAATGATGTTCTGAGCCATTTTGAACCATTAGTGTCAAGCATGCACGCAGGATCCTCAGTTTGCCATTGTTAGGGCCAAGTTTCAGGCGAGCATCGTATCTCCCTGTACAGGGACTTTTAGACTAAACCACCACCACCATGGAGTTCGCAGCCTAAGAAATAGGGGGGGTAGCCGGAGCCCGGTGCCTTGATTCCATGTATTTTTGTCGTTTACATTTTTGCAGGGCCGGAGAAGATGACCAGAGTGCAGCTTCGGCGTTGTTGACTCAGGCGAAGACCTTGTGTGGCAATCCCTTACGTTTTGATTGGTTGGTTTGAAATCCAGGGTCCCACTGAAAGGGCGTGCGCTGACAACTCAGCATTCATGTTGTTTATATATTATATTATTATTTTGTCATTAATATAAACGAATAACAGGTTGGCCTGGTGGTAAGGAACAATGCATGTGAGGTGAGAGACCTGGGTTCGATACCCAGGTCTGGAGTTTTTGTATTTTCTAACCATTTGATTTTGGATCCAATGCATCGTCATCCCACACGTATACCTTGCACCCTCAGATCCAGCCATTGGATTATTCATCATACAGATCTAACGCTCCTGATTTGTAGCCCCATGGTGAAATTTCCAAACGTGACAACACCAAATCTCACGCAGATCTTGGGCCAGAACATATGGGCTTAGCAAATTCATCCAGCACCCCCCCCCCCCCAATTTGTGTTTCTTACCCCCCTCAGGCCCATTTATTAATTTTCTTTATTCTTTCTTTGGTTTATATTTATTCTTTTTTATTCTTTTTTTAATCATAAAAAATCATAAAATTAGGATTTAGAGTTTTTTTAGAAAAATAATTTTGCGAATTAATTCAATTTGATCAACTTTAATTTATTTTCTTTAATTTAACATTAGTTAGAGATTAGGTTAAAATTCAAATCATTTTCATAAAAATACCAAAAACATTTTTAATAGGCAATTAGACTTTTAGGGTTTCAAACTTACTCCCGTTTTAATTTTGCATGTTGTTATTTTTCATGCGGTTTTTAATTATGTAACTGTGCCCGGTTTCTAATAGCTTAATTAGGGTTTTTAATTTCCACACTTTACATTTTCAATCATATACAACTGTAACTGCCCCGAAGCCTTGTAATAGCTGTAGGTTTCGCTTTCCGCACTATATTGTATGTTTGTATATAAACTGTTAGCAATTTAGGCGTGCATGTCAAGAATTGATCAATTAATCATTAGATCACTAACATAAGATAAAATATCTGAAAAAAGGCACATTGTTGCACACTTGCACCCTCAGGGAACTTCCTACTCTGGTTGCCTTCAAAACGGTCACAATTCTCGAAACGTGAGAACTTTTAGTGATTGTCCTTGAGTTTAAGAGATCACAAGTCCCTCGATGACCCATTCGGTTGTTGCCTCGGTTAAAAAGTGATCCTAAAACTCTAGGACAGTTACTAGGAGTTCTTTCCCAGATGCCTTAGTGACCGTAACATCCCTTCGATAGTCCCTCAACATCCAACGACTAGGGCTACCTACTCACTAATAGTAGGATAGCACTGTCTAAAGTATAGGAGGAAAAGAACGCCTTTTTTAGAGTAGGTAGATAATTGTTAAGTACTTGCTCAAACCACTTTTTGCACAACATTTTCAAAACTCATTTTCAAAACGCTTTATCACACTCTTGAGGACTGACACAAGAGTCATCATGAAGCAAACAAATTTTCAAAACACACAAACACGAAAGAAATTTTCAACAATGAGCAAGTACCTAAGAGCCTGTGGAAAACCACAGATAGAAAGGGTGCTAATACTTTCCCTTTCTATAACTTACCCCGTACTCAGAAAAATCTCGAAAACGGTTTTTTCTGTTCTTTTTCCTTTTCCTTTGTTGGATGAAATAAAAGTCGGTGGCGACTCTTGCTTACCGCGACATTTGCAAACAAAAAATGCAAACCAGTATAACAGTCGGTTCTGCCACCGTATCACAGAACTAACGACTCTGCTGGGGACAAAATAAAGTGGGGTATACCTTAGTATCTAGGTCATTTTTAAAATTACTTTCTTGTTTGTTTTGTCTGTTTTATCCTTTAGGTTTTTTGTTTGGGTATTGTTGAAGATCCTTCACCCGGACCTGGGGACACTTTTTAGGTAAACAGCAATAGATCGTGGAGATTGTGCGGCATAGACCGATATGGGTTAAGTGATAGCTGTGTTGGTGTGACACTTTGGTTGATGCTGGTATCCTTCGTGTGAAAACGAGGAGAATAAGGGGCCGCCGCGTGGTGTCGTGAAACACTAGAGGAACTTAGAAACTTAGTTGAACAAACTTGGCCATTAAAAAGTAGTGAGATAGCCGGCCTCAGTATAAAGTTGAGGATTGGTTGATACTCGTTGCTACACTCATTGAGATCAGACTTTCAGGATATTTCGACCGCAAGAAAAGATTGTCTGAGCTGAAACAATGCCCGATAAAGGATGATCAGTGATATTGAGAATCCTTAGAACCCGGTTACTTTTCTAAGACAGGTTTGAAACCAACTAAACATGAAGAGGGTACTTACCTTTGACCTCATGCAAGCCTTTGAACCTAAGGCCTATTTGTGTTTTTTGCTTGTGTGTGATTTACTCTGTTTGAACATGACATCATGCATCATAACATAGCATCCATTCTTATTACAATAACCATTTCAAGGACCGAGGGAATTTATCCTTATTCTGTTTTGCAGATCATGGCTTCCGCTCGTAGAAACACTATCCGAATCAGTTTTGTGAGAATACCTCTCCAACTTAAGGAGCTAGTATCAAGGATTCCTGAAACTTCTTTGTTCACTAAGAGACATTGTCGACTTCTCAACCTAGTTACTTCGAGCTTTGATGAAAAGATGATGGGGGTACTCTTTCAGTTCTTTGATCCAAAGCACCACTACTTCACCTTTCCAGACTATCAGTTGGTGCCTACCATGGAAGAGTTCTCTCAGTTATTGGATCTACCTATTCTTGACATGATGCCTTTCACAGGTTTAGAAGAAGTTCCCAAGCCATAGATCATTGCCTCAGCTTTGCATCTGAAACGAGCCGACGTGGTATCCAATTAGGGAAAAACAAGCGCAGTCAAGGGTCTTATGTCCAAGTTCCTAATAGAGAAGGCCCAATTGTTTTGGAATGATTTGGACTTTCAGGCTTTTGAGGAGGTTTTGGCCCTTCTAATTTATGGATTAGTACTGTTCCCTAATCCAGACTTGCTCATTGACGTGAATGCTATCAAGATCTTCCTCTCTCACAACCCTGTGCCTACTTTGCTCAGAGATATCTTGCATGCTCTCGACACTCGTTCTATGAAGAGAAGAGGGGTTCTGATGAGTTGCATGCCATTATTGTTGATGTGGTTTATTTCTCACCTCCCTAAGTCATTACTGAAGAATGAAGAAGGTTTGGATTGGTCGCAAAGGATAATGTCACTTTCACACAAATATTCTCTAGTATTTCTGATCTATGGGAGGCATTTATATTATTGACCGCTGCGAGGAGTTACCTAATGTCCCACTACTTTGCATTAGGGGAGGCATAACTTACAATCCTTGTTTGGCTATGGGACAATTTGTTTACGCTCAAAGGGACGGTCCTCACGAGATACTTATCCAGGGAATTATGTTCAACTATGAGTATGATGTCCAGGGGTATTGCTAGAGGTTCGTACGAGCCAGGGGCATGATAAACAGATATGACGTTGTTGTACCCCAAAATTTGCCCTCCCATATTCATCAAGATTTGTCAAATCAAAGTCACAAAATTCCCCAAGGGTTGTGCAGCTCAACTGTCTCCTAGACAGTCAAAACAAGGGTTTGTGTTCTGGTCAAGCAAATGAACTTTTCAAAGGCCCAACCAAGTCTCATATGCCTACAAATGTGGTCAAGCATCCTCATGTCAAGTTTCAAGGCATTCAGCTCAAAATTGCACAGTCAAAACCCTAGATTGCACTACAGTCAACTGTAGGGGCAAAATGGTCATTTGACAGTCAAAAGTTCAAATTTTTGGTCAACCTATCATTTTGAAGCCACAAACATCATTTGATCAATGCTTGATCATGATTCTCAAAATTTGGCTCAGAAATCATCAAAGATGCAAAAGTTGCTATATTTGGACAGCTGAAAAAGTCAACTGAAATTGACCAGGGCATAACTTTCACATGGATTATCAGAAAAATTCCATCCAAAGCTCATTTTGAAGAGAAAGACATTTCCTACAACTCATCTTCATACTTCAAGCCCAAGAAATGCTCTCACAAAAAGTTATCAATTTCAACATTATAGGTCATTTTCAAAAGTCAACAAAAAGGGACTTTAAGTCAAAGGCCATAACTTGAGATTGGTGAATCAAAATGACATGGGACCAAAGGCATTAGTTAGAGGACTCAAAGACCTTTCCAAAATGTCCAAGAACATGTGAAAAGCTTAAAAATTGACCAAGTTATGCCTTGTGGAAGTTGGGAAATTTTTGGGAATTTTGAAAAGTCAACATTGATGCAAAAGGCCTAAATTTGCTATTGGGCCCATTTTTCTTCCAAGTTTCTTCATGCCAAGCCTATGCACGACCACTAGGCCCAAAGGGAAGTATTTTCATATTTTTTAATTATTTATTTGAATTTATATTAATTTATATTCATTTAAATCATTTTAATACATGAAAAATATAAACCTAACCTAAAAAAATCTTTTTATGCACATTATAGGCTCAATATCTCGTGCTTAATCAATTATGGAAGGTTTTGGGTTGATTGGAACTAATTGACACCAAATTGCATATGGAAAAGATATGGAAAAGATCATTGAAATCAAATCTTCAAAAACCATTATGGCCATGGATTTTGTTCAATTTTTTTGACCTAAATCGTTCCATACAAGTACTAGAACATAACCCTAAGCCAAAGAGACTGGAAACTGCGCCCAAGAAGCCATTACAAACTTGCAAAAATTCTCAAAAAGTTCCAAACTGAAAAGGGCTCTAGAGGTTGATTCAAGCCTCCAAAACTATCTCAACAGCTTGCCAAGGTTGCCCTGGATACATTCCAATCACAAACGTCCATTAACACGCCAAGAATTGGTATAGGGATTCAAAACTGTACAGAAAAAAATTGGGAATCGTACATCATAACTCAAGCATGTTTACAGCATTTTTTTTATAGATTCTTATTCCTTGTTTTGTTCTGATGCTAACCATGCCAATGAATTTCGTTTTTGTGCAAAACATGTGATTTCACCATTAACGAGCATTAGGTTTTTTCAGTTTTGGAATTAGGGGTTTCCAGGTGCGGCAAAATTGGACGTTCTCAACACCATGGTCGTATTCAGGGCATGGAGACGAAGAAGAATGCATCCTCGCGCCTAATTTATATTGAGAATGGAGCTATTCGCTATTTTCTTAAATCACCCCTTTAGCCACGCCCAGAAAACCGTGGCCATACTTTTATGTTTCAGGGAAGAACGAAGACGAAGACCTCGTGGCAAGGCGTGATAGGCGGATTCAAATTTCGCGCGAATTTCCAAAGTCCTTAACGCTTTCTTCTTATAATATTTGTTGATTAATGTATATTAAAAGAATTCAAAGTGCTTCAGTGGTGCAGGTGTCGCTTAGCCAAGTCCAAGACCTGGGTTCGAACCCCAGGTCTGTATAATGCTTCATATTATTTTTCAAACCAAATTCCCATACAGGCATAATTCTGAGACGCACCATGCACACTCCAAGTTCACCATACACGCGCCCATCAGTAGCAATCCAAGGGCCATGATCAAAGGAGTACAATAAACTCCAGTCAACGCGTCATACAGGATTCAAAAAGTCAACAAAGATTGAAGCTCAATGGGCCAATGTTCTTGGGCCTCACCTCCAATTCTGGGGCTACACCCCACCCTGGTTTACCTTCCCTAATCTTTTTATTTATTTTTATTCTTGTTTTAATAATTGCTTTTATTTAATTATGTTTATTTAATTAATTATTTTTAACAAAATATAAAAACACACAAAAATCAGAAAATATAAAAAATATAATATTTATTTTATTATGATTATTTTCAAATAAATTGTATGTAAATTATTTAGTTTGATTAAGGAATAATTTTAATCTTTTTAATAAAAATCCAAAAAATAGAATTTAGGTTTAATGACTTTTATTTTCCTTTTTTTATTTTTCCCTTTTTTCAGAATAATAATATTATTTATTTATTTTCATAAATTAAAAATTGTGCATATATAAATTAGGGTTTAATTTAGATCATATTTTAATTCTTTCTTAATAATTAAAAAAATATTAGAATTAGGGTTTGCCTTTTAATTTAATTTCAATTAACTTCTTTTCCTTATTAAATCTAAAAAATACAAAAATATCAAAAACATTTAATTTTCATTTTTATTTTAATTCCTTATTAATTTTAAATATCTTGCAAAAGGGTCCAACGCCCATTGTTTCAATAATTTTATTTCGCATATTTACTTTATGTCGTTCATTATAATTATGTAAATCTCCCAAAGCCATGTAACTTTATTTTTCGCACTTTTATTTACTTTGCTTTGTTTTAATTTTCTGTCAAATCGGGTCCGGTTAATTTTGGCGATGTGGACCCGCGCCATTTGTAATAGCCTTAGACTTATTTTCCCGCAAACTTTATAACTGTTAAAAAGCATGCAAGAATGAATGGACAAATTAAAATCAAGCGTAGAACACGACAAACATGACAAGACAAATAACTGAAACATGACACACAATTCGCACACACCACCCCTAGGGTACGCCTCGCTGTTGCCTTTCGAAAGGTGGTCGTCGAGTAGAGGACGTCTTAGTAAGTCCTCATGATCCGGGAACCTGGCATGAGGGTAGCTTCTAAGGTGTCTTCCCATTGCTCTGGTGATCACCATGTCCCGAACCTTCGAATTGACCCGAACACCTCCAACGGTGGTGCTACCTACCTCTCAATGGTGGGATGGCACTACTTTAAAGGACTCTTACACAGACGAATTCCTTAGGGTAGGTAGGTTCTCAAGGATACTTGCTCTAATCTCAAAAACAAACTCAAAAAGACTTTTCACACTGACACATTTTCGAAAGCTTTCAAAGCAAACTTTTCAAACACTCTGACGTATGAGTCGATCTGAAATTTTTCAAAAGAAACTTTTTAAACCCACATTGAAAAGCAAACAAACAATTTTGAAAACACATTGAGCAAGTATCTAAGAGCCCATGGATAACCATGGATAGAAAGGGTGCTAACACCTTCCCTTTCTATAACCTACCTCCCGAACCGAGAGCGATCTCTTTAAGGAATTTTTCTGTGCTTTTGTCCTTTCCATTTGGAGAAAATAAAAGACGGTGGCGACTCTTGCTTCCGCGACATTTCGCGAACCAGCGTTAAACAGTCAGTTCCAGATCCACCGATCACAGACGTCAAGACTTTGGGACTGAAGGAGTCCATTCCTATGGAACCTTATCTGCAATGGGTAAGAGCTCGTGCTCAGAAACTGATGATGATATACATAATTATAATACCAATGATTGTGGAGCCCATTACTGAAGGGGATATTCCCTACACGATTCTTCATCTTGATATGCCCACCGATCTTGAAGAACTACAAAGGTCCTGGATTCAGTTGAAGAAGGAGCGGGATACTTATAGGGACCAGTTCTATGCCCAGGAGAAGAAAGTTTTAGAGCTCACAAAGAAGCTTCATGAGGAAATAAGCCCTAATGTTTATCTCGGCACGAAGAGGAAGTATCCATGGGAAACTTTATTTTCTTTTAGTTTTTAGAATTTTCAATTGTAGCGCCTCAAAGGTAGTTGTATTTTGAATTCTACGAATAAAATATTTATTTCATTTTGGTTCGCAAATTTAAATTTCCCAAAGTCCTTGAAATCATTGCATACGCATATCATCTATGACATTGCATAAACAGGTTTTATAACAGGATTCTCATCGTCTTCGCTGTTTATTTCAGCAATAATGAACTATGAACAAAGTATCAAGGATCTCCAGGCATAAAATGCCCAATTTCAGCAAATGTTTGTACCCTTGGCTAAAGGGCAGGGAGATCTGAAGGCCCTTATTCTGAAAGAGAAAAAGAAGAAGAGGAAGACCGCTGGTGTCCTGAATCTGGGCAGAAGATTCAAGGGACCGTTGAAGCAACCGGTTGATCTGACCTCCTCGTCCAAAGAAGGTGAGAACCAAGAGGGTGAAACAAGGGAGGAAAACCCTAGTCCAAGAGTTTCTGAGGATGAATCTGACTACAACGATGAACAATATCCTCCCATCGAATATAGATACAAACATTTAGAGGATCATCTGAGTGCCATGGAGATCCAAAGGGTGCCTGACTTGGATTTCGAAGAGTTGGGTATGGTTCCTGGGGTTGTCATCCCACCAAAGTTCAAGGTCCTCACATTCGCTAAGTACGATGGTGTCTCCTGCCCTAAGTTGCAATTAAGATCCTATGTCAGGAAGATCCAGCCTCACACTGCTGATCGAAAGTTATGGGTCCATTTCTTCCAAGAAAGTTTGGTCGGCACTCAACTAGATTGGTTCTATCAGTTGGAAGGAACAAACATCCATACATGGGAAGACTTGGCTACTGCTTTCTACAAGCAGTACCAATACATTGTTGACCTGGAACTAACTCGAGTGCAACTGCATAATATGTCCATGGGCTCGAAAGAAGGGTTCAAGGAATATGCACAAAAATGGAGAGACCTAGCTGGTAGAGTACAACCTCCTCTGACTGATCATGAAATGGTAGAGATGTTCATGGGCACTCTGACAGGACTATTCTTAAATTTTCTAATTGGGAGTTCCTCATCCGGGTTCACAGAGATGGTTCTGACAGGAGAGAGGATCGGAAGTGGTATCAGGAGGGGGAAGATCCTGATGGCTGCATCTTCTAGTTCCGAGAAGAAGTCATTTGGTGGCAAGAGGGAAGCCAACACTGTGCACGGCCAGAAGGGGCGTAGTAAGGCAACCTACCACCAATCTGTGGGGGCAGTGTTGGTCTCTAATTCGGCACGCGCACAACGACCACAACAACGAAACAATCAGCCAAGGGTAGAAAGACCTCAAAGGAAGTTCACCCAAATCAACATGCCATTGTCACAAGCATTGCAACATATGTTGAAGATGAATCTGATTACAGTGATAGACCCTCATCCAAACCCTAAGACTTCCTCTCCTAACTACAATCTAGATGCAAGGTGTGATTATCATTCTGGAAGCTCGGGGCACGATACTAACGATTGTTGGGTGCTAAAATACAAGATTCAAAATATGATTGACGCCAAGGAGATTGAATTCGACCCTCCTAAGACTCCCAAGGTGATCACTGCTCCCTTGCCAAAACATGGCTAGGATTGAAAGCATTTTTGTTTTTTTAATTCTCAAGTTGTATTTTCTTTGTTTATTCGAACAATTATTGTCATGTCAAAGCTTTGTTATTTCATTAATGCATTACACATGTTTGTCTTGAATTAATATGTTTTCACTATGCTTAAATTGTTTTATACTTCCTTTTCGTGATATTCAACTCTTGATTAAAAGCTTTAAGCCTTAGAGGGAGGATGACGAAAATGATACCACAATCTCTACAATATGCTTTTGAACAGACCCTGCTGACGATGTACATGCATTGTTTCAAATCCTAAATAGTGGAGTTATAAGGAAGATAATACCTAGTCAACCCCTTTGAGCTAAAGAAGCAGGAATTTTTCTTTCACGCAAATTAAAACCCTTAATCATAACCTGGGGCAGGGTAGTTTTCTCAGTTAATTCAGAGGCGTATTCAGTCGCAATTTTCCACTTCTCACACAATGAATGGACTCGAAGATGTCCTTCTGAATCAGAAGATGGTGACGGTTCCACATAATCATCAAATCAAGCAGTCACTATTTTGCAAAAGAAAAGCCCGTTAAGTCAAAACCCATGAAAAGGACTTAAGAAAAAACTGGGGCATCCCACTGACTGTAATCACAAAAAGAAACAGTTCAGGCAAAATAAGGGATAACAAAATAAAAAAAGAAAGAGGTCCTACAAATCCTCAACAGAAATAAGATTACAAAAATGACTGCCTATTCAAAATGAACTTTCAGTGTACGAACCGTCACCAAAACCTCAAGGAAAGTACTCCAGGACCCAACTGGGATTCTAAACGCGCAATTAACTGAGCATAGGACTGAAGGACATCACGAAGAACGGGTGGGTACATATAAATTTTGAGCCTTTATCCTTTGTTTCTTAAACCTTGAACCAGGCCAGGTTATAACCCTTAAAAGTCCTAGCTGAAGCATGGGTTAGTTTGAGATCTTACTGTTACAAAGGTATCCTGACTCCTGTAGGACTTGTTACGAATCTTGAGTTGATATCACATTCTTAAAAATTTTGTTTTACTACACAAAACACATTTTCAAAAAAAAAATTTCAAGACAGACATGAGTTTTACGTTCTTTAAATGTCATTGTTTGCATGTGACTAATTGTTTAACAGCAGAGAAATCCGCACAATGGATATTCAATGAACAGACATCCTCTCAATGGATAGAATCACCTCAGCGGGAAAGACACTTCCAATAACAAGTCTTCTATAAGCAAGGGGCATGACATGGTGTCTAATACACCTGGGGCAGTCTCTCCAAAGTTGCCAAATAACCAGGGGTAGATCTCCATCTGAATCACTTGGGGCATTAATCACGCATTCCAACAATGAATCATGTGCCATCAAGAAAACATTTTTAACTGTACTACATATGATACAGTGGAAGAACCGACTGTTAATACTGGTTTGTGTTTTTTGTTCCCAAATGTTGCAGTAAGCAAGAGTCGCCACCGACTTTTATTTCATCCAACAAAGGAAAAGGAAAAAGAACAGAAAAAACCTTTTTCGAGATGTTTCTGAGTACGGGGGGTAGATTATAGAAAGGGAAGGTGTTAGCACCCTTTCTATCCGTGGTTTTCCACGGGCTCTTAGGTACTTACTCATTTTGAAATTACTTGTGTGTGTTTTGAAAAGTTTTTGTTTTAACTTCGTGGTAACCCCTGTATTTATCCTCAAGAGTATGACGAAGTTGTTTTTGAATACTGTTTTGGAAGTGTTTGTGTGAAAGAGTTTTTTTTATTGTTTTGAGCAAGTACTTCAGATTTTCTACCTACTCGAAAAAGGCTGTTCGTTTTCGCGTTTCCTTTAGACATCGATATCCTACTATTAAGGAGTAGGTAGCCCCATCATTGGATTTTTAAGGGACATTCGAAGGGACAAGTACGGTCACAAAAGCAATGGTTAGGAAACTTTAGTAACTACCCTAAAGTCCTAAAGATCTTTCCGAGGCAACATCTGAACGGGTCATTTTTGATCTTTTGGGACTAGAGGACGACCACTAAAATTCTCTATGCTTCATGACAGTTTGTGGAAGGCAACCGGAGTGGGATAAACCCTAGGAGTGAACATGTGCATGTGTTATTTTTCAGTTTATTTATCTTTGCACAATTAGGGTTATCTACCTTTTAATCATTAATTTATCTTTCGCATACAATCCTATTATCCATACATCTAGGCAGTTTATAGTTGTGGAAATTAAAAGGTGCGAGAAATTAAAGTCCTAACTATTACAAGGCTTTTGGGCAGATACATAAATATTTTACTGAAAATAAAGATGCGGAAATTAAGACCATAATTAAACTATTACAAACTGGGGGCAGTCACATCAATATTGAAAAAGTATCGTACGAAAAAAATAATTTAGCGCGAGAATAAAGCTTGGAAAAAGTTTAAAACACTAAAAAACCTAATTTGATCATTAAACTATTTTTGGATTTTTTGTGAAAAAGATTTGAATTTAACCTAATTTCTAATTGATTTTAATTAAAAATAAATTAAAGTTGAAGAAATTAATTCATTTACAAAAAATTAATTTATTAAAAAAAACTAAATCCTATTTTTTGTAACCTTTTTGATTTTATGATTTTATAAAAAAAAAGATTAATAAAAATAATTAAACTAATATAAACAAAATAAAATAATAGAATTAAAAGAGAAAAAAGAATAAGCTTGAGGGGGTGTAGGCCCAAATGGAGGTTGTATTGCAGAAATTCTGTTCAAGGTCCAGTCTTGTTGGCCCACAATCTTTCAGGGAATCCAGTGTGATTATGCCTGGAGTGTCCACCATATGCTGCATCCTGGAAGCGTTGGATCTGGCGCCCTGAATGATCTAATGATGATGATATGGAGGCGTATGATGTGCCTACTTGGAATGGTAGCATGGAATTTGTAATGAAATATTAAGCAAAATATTATGTATGAGGCAGGGATCGAACCCCTGACCTCCTACACACGCGCCTTGCAAACCCTTTACTTGTACCACTGAGCCATTGTTTCAATCGTTAAATAATACAAACATAATACATTATATTAAATGAAAATTCAGTGTAACAAGAAAATGCGCGCCAAGTTCAAACTGGCCATTCACGTCTTGACACGCCTTCATCTTCTTCAAGGAAAATGTCGCTTTAGGTAAGGACCTTTACCTACGGACACAGGTTATAACTATAACCCTGCAAATCTCAAAAATCAAAACCAAGCAAGATAAATCAAATTCAAACATATAGATCAACTCCTTTTCATCTCGTGAGTATGATGGTATCCATATTTTGCCCTGATTATACTTGTATCAAAAAGCCCTAAAACGCAACCTTAAACCCTAACAATGGCAGTTATCCATACATTCGTCAAAACTCATCATTAATCATACAAATGCATTCTAAATGATGATACAAACATGAAGGTATGCTTAGAAATTGTTTATAATGCGTAAATTTGCAGAACCAAATTCAAGAAAAGTGGAAAACCGTGATACTCGTGTAGAACGTTTCTGGGCGTGTTGAGGCTTGATAATGGTCCCAATAGCTCCCAATTATTGCCAGGAGTTTATTGCTAGCCTTGAAGCACCTCGAATTTCCCTCTAACGCAAAATTTGATTGCCTTTTTCTTTGTCAAAAGTTCAATTTTCTTCTCTCAATCCACACGACAAAACCTCCTTTTCTAGCTCTGGGAATGTTGTGCATATATAGTATGATTAATTAGGTCAATAAAATTGGACTACAACACAACAACACTACAACATAACACTATGGACAGTGGCAACTCCCCACATAGTAGAGGCAACTAAATTTTTGACATCGGCTTCCCCAAATAGGAATTACTTTCCCCAGCAAAGTTTCATCAGAGAGCTGACATCTATATCCCCCAACCGAATTTTATAATCGCAAACGGTCCATAAAGTTGTCTCCCAAGTAGAGTTCATTTCTCTGAATACAGAAGCTCAATCCCCAATAGAGTTTATTCCCCCAACGGAGTTTATTTCTCTGAGTCGGCAAAATCTTCCAGCAAAGCATTTCCTCTCTCAAACAGAGATATTCCCTCGTAGAGTTATTCTCAAGCAGAGTCTCTTCTCGGGAGAATATTCACAAACAGAAAGGAGTAAATCCACGACATAGTCATCTCCCGTCACCATCCCCATCGGAAGTAGAAGAACCAATGTTTTCTATAACAGTCAGGAATTCAATTCCCAATACTCTCCAGCAGCAGTCAGGGATTTATTTTCCCAGACTCGGATATGTCACAAATAGCATTTCATGTTCATACATCATGACGTGCGCACACATATTTCATACAGCATAATCTCATTTATTTTGAGAACATTATCACACAATGCATTTCATGCATCACATATAATTAATCATGTACCTTTTCAGGTGTTTATCATCAACAATTTCCAGCAGGTCCAATATTAGCTCCTGAAACTAAACAGAGTAATTATCTGCGCGACCAAATCCAGCTTTACACGGGTTGTCATGAAGCAATCTTACACGGGTTTCTCCTAAATGCAGCTTAGCACAGGCTTATCTTGAAAAAAATCTCATACATTTCCAAATAAAGTTTCACACGAACTCATCATGAAGTAACCCTACAATCCAGGTTCCTTCCCGTAGCCCTACACGGACTAATCCCGAAGTAACCTTACCCAGGTTCCTTCTGAAGTTTTACACGAACTTATCCCGAAGTAACCCCACCCAGGTTCCTTATGAAGTTTTATACGAACTTATCCCGAACTAACCTTACCCAGGTTCCTTCTGAAGTTTTACACAGACTCAATACAAAGCAACCTTACCCAGGTTCCTCCTGAAGTTTTACACAGACTAGTCACAAAGCAACCTTACCCAGGTTCCTCCTGAAGTTTTACACAGATCCATCATGAAGCAACCTTACCCAGGTTCCTCCTGAAGTTTTACACAGACTTATCCCGAAGAAACCTTACCCAGGTTCCTCCTGAAGTTTTACACAGACTTATCCTGAAGTAACCTTACCCAGGTTCCTCCTGAAGTTTTACACAAACTTATCCTGAAGTAACCTTACCCAGGTTCCATCTGAAGTTTTTACACGGACTTATCTCGAAATAACCTTACCCAGGTTCCTTCTGAAGTTTTACTCAGACTTATCCTAAAGCAACCCTACCCAGGTTCCTTCTTACAATTTCCTGATGTAGTTTTACCCAAAATTATCACGAAGCAACCTTACCCAGGTTCCTTCTCGGTTCAGATGCAATTTTACCCAAACTCCTCACAAAGCAACCTTACCCAGGTTCCTTCTCGGTTCAGATGTAGTTTTACCCAAACTCCTCACGAAGCAACCTTACCCAGGTTCCTTCTCGGTTTAGATGCAGTTTTACCCAAACTCATCACGAAGAAACCTTACCCAGGTTTCCTCTCATAGCCCTACTATCCAGGCTTTCATTTTGAAGTAACCCTACTATCCAGGTTCCTTCTCTTTATCCCCCATACAACAGTTTACAACACTGTTAAAACCTGGACCCGACCAGATACGGTCAATTTCATATTCCCCATTATAGTAATGGACAACTGAAGCTCCTAAACTCTATTTCACAAGATATAAATCAACATTCCCCGGCGAAGCCCTCCTCGATGGCAGGTACATGAATTCTCGCAAAGGAATCTCTTACGCAACCAATATCTTTTTTGGATGGCATCTTTAAGCCCATCTCTTATGAATTTCAGTTTTCTTCTCCAATTGGCATCTTTAAGCCCATCTCCGACGATTCTCCGTCACCTTCCAAATGGCATATGTAAGCCCATTCCCAATATTATCGATAAACCTTCACTTCATGTGAGTTCAAATTTCTGGGCACTCTAGTGTTCAGTCATCTTCCATCCTCAGATCACGAAAGGAAGACAAGCCATTCTACATCCTCAGGTATAAGAAGATTGAACAGGGGCAGCTGTTGCACCCTAAAATTTCCCCTCCCATTTTTACTCAAAACATACTCCTAGAGGTCATCAACTTGCCCAAGAATTAACCAGACAAATGCTCTCCTAAAGGAAATATACGTCAAACTAGGGTTTCAATTTTCATAAAGATGGTTGAGCTACAAGGGTCCAAAATGTTTTCCATGGTTATAATATGTCTTCAAGGTTATCCATGCAAAATTTCATGCCTTGCACAACAAGGTTGCTCAGTCAACTGCTCAAATGCCTGAAAATCAACTATAATAGGTCAAAAGTCAACTGTAGCCTATATACAGTCAAACTTCAAGATTTTTGGTCAACATCATCATTTTGAAGTGATATCCATCATTTGACCAAGGGTTGATCATGATTCCTCAAGAAATGCTCCTAATTCATCAAAAGTCAAAAATTGCAAATTAGGGTTTCTATAGGAAAAGTCAACCAAACTTTGACTAGGCATAACTTTCTCATACTTTATCAGAAATTTTTCCACCAAGGCTCGTTTTGAAGAGAATCCAATTCCATACAACTTCTCTTCAGCCCTTAAGATCAAGAAATGCGCCAGTCAAAAGATACAAGCTCATACATTATAGATCCTTTCAAAAAGTCAACAAAACACCTTTTGGATTAAAAATGAAGGAGATATGCATTGCTAAAGTTGACCAGTTTTTGGAAAAGCGCATGAAGCCAATATTCACCAAACTTGAATTTTTTCTAAATGGGCCCATCTTTTCATGCTTGAAACTTGTTTCCAACATGGCCCACGACCCTTGAGCTCATTCATACATTATTTTACTATTTATATTATTTATTTTGATATTTTATCCATTAAAATGCAAAATTAAATAAATAAAGGAAATAATGGAAGATTTGATTTGGAATATTTTTCTCATCAAATAATAAGCAAGATGTGATGGCATATCAAGGCAACTTCGTGGAGAAAGAGGAAGATTAGATTTGTTCTCAAAAAATCCAAAAATCACATAATTGAAAGAAAATATTTTCTCAATGAAAGCATGGATATTCTTCCAATTTTGTTGACCTAATATGGCCTAATATATATGCACAACAAAGTCAGACTTAAGGGAGAGGCGCAGTTGTTATAAAAAACCCTAGTCAAAAAGTTCAAAATTGGTTCAAGTTGGTGCAACACGAGACCTCTCTCTCCCGCCACTATCAAAGCATTCCAAGCACTCCATTGTCTCCTATTGATCTCAGTAGTCAAAACATACCTATACTGAAGGCCAAACGATCCCATAAATCATCCTCTCATAAGCCACAATTTGGTAAGATTCTCAAAACTCAAACTTTTGATTCATGCAATATCAATTGATTTTTTGCACTGATACATGTTCATAATGATGTTCTGAGTCGTTTTGAACCATTAGTGTCAAACATGCACGTAGGATCCTCAGTTTGCCATTGTTAGGGCCAGGTTTTAGGCGAGCATCGTATCTCCCTGTACATGGACTTTCAGACTAAACCACCACCACCATGGAGTTCGCAGCCTAGGAAATAGGGGGGGGGGGGGGGGGGGGGGGTAGTCGGAGCCTGGTGCCTTGATTCCATGTATTTTTGTCATTTACATTTTTTTAGGGCCGGAGAAGATGACCGGAGTGCAACTCTGGCATCGTTGACTTGGGCAAAGACCCTGCGTGGCAATCCCATACATTTTGATTGGTTGGTTTGAAATCAAGGGTCCCACTGAAAGGGTGCGCGCTGACAACTCAACATTCATGTTGCTTATATATTATATTATTACTTTATCATTAATATAAACGAATAACAGGTTGGCCTGGTGGTAAGGAATAATGCATGTGAGGTGAGAGACCTGGGTTTGATACCTAGGTCTTGAGTTTTTGCATTTTCTAACCATTTGTTTTCAGATCCAATGCATCTTCATCCCACGCGTATACCTTGCACCCTCAGATCCAACCATTGGATTATTATTCATACATATCCAACGCTCCTGATTTGCAGCCCCATGGTGAACTTTCCAAACGTGACAACACCAGATCTTGGGCTAGCACATATGGGCTTACAAAATTCATCCAGCACCCCCCCCCCCCCCAATTTGGGTTTCTTACCCCCATCAGGCCCATTTATTAATTTTCTTTATTCTTTCTTTGGTTTATATTTATTTTTTGTTTATTCTTTTTTTAATCATAAAATCAAAAAAATCATAAAATTAGGATTTAGAGTTTTTTTAGAAAATTAATTTTTGCGAATTAATTCAATTTGATCAACTTTAATTTATTTTCTTTAATTTAATATTAGTTAGGGATTAGGTTAAAATTCAAATCTTTTTCATAAAAATACCAAAAACATTTTTAATAGGCAATTAGACTTTTAGGGTTTCAAACTTACTCCTGTTTTAATTTTGCGCGTTGTTATTTTTCATGCGATTTTTAATTATGTAACTGTGCCCAGTTTCTAATAGCCTAATTAGGGTTTTTAATTTCCGCACTTTACATTTTCAATCATATACAATTGTAACTGCCCCGAAGCCTTGTAATAGCTGTAGGTTTCACTTTCCGCACTAGAATCTCTAACTTTTTTAGGGTTACCCTTTATATTCCCTTCCTTAGGATAAAAATTAAGGGTGGCGACTCTCAAATCTAAACCCAGTTATAACACTAATGCCGAAGAATTTTAAGTCACCTTTCTTGGTTATGTTTGATGGGCGCGTCGAGCCATATTAGCATGTCGCCTCCATTATCACGTGGAAGGAAATTATTGGAGCTTCTAATTCCTTAAAAAGGTTTTTAAGATAATAATTTAAAATTTTAAGTTATTCTTGAAAATCAACTTAGACAATTCAGTGTTTTTTGAATTGCATGCATCTTTTAAATCATAATTCCCTTTTTAGCGTATAGAATTTTATTCAATGTCACAAATTCTTCAAAACAATGTTGATAAATGGGTGCCATTCTAGATCTTTCACACAAAACTTGATGTTTGAAAAATAAAGTAGAAAAGAAGAGGAAATCAAATTTTATGTAAAAGACTCAAACTAGCATCCATTTATCAACATTACTTTGAAGAGTTTGGGATTGAATCAAATACTATAGGCTAAAAGAGAAAATCATGATTTACAGGATGCTTGCAATTAAAAAAAACATTGGATCTTTTAAGTTGTTTTTCAAGAATAACTTAATTTTTCTGATTATTTCCTCAAAAATCTATTTGAATAGTTGTATACGGTTAATGAGGGGCAGGGAAAAACAAGCAATCCCATATTTTATAATAAACTCTTACATATACCACAACGTTCGGAACATTTAACTATAGTGAAATTCTATTTTTATGCGCTTTAATTTTGGTTGTAGCTGGGTGTTGTACCCCAAAATTTTCCCTCTCATTTTACTCAACACATGCCCATCGAGGTCCCCAACTTGCCTAAGGATGACCAAGAATTGACCAGACAAATTCTCCTCCTAAAGGCAATGAACCTCTAACTAGGGTTTCAATTTTCATCAAGATGTGTGAACTCCAATGGTATCAAATATTGTACATGGTCCTAATATGTCCTCAAGGTTATCCATGTCAAATTTCATGCCTTGCATAACAACTTTGCTCAATCAACTGCTCAAATGCTTAAAAATCAACCGTACTAGGTCAAAAGTCAATTGTGGCCTATATACAGTCAAACTTCAAGAGTTTTGGTCAACATCAAAATTTTAAAGTGATATCGATCATTTGATCAAGGGTTGATCATGATTCCTCAAGAAGTTCTCATAACTCATCAAAAGTCAAAAATTGCAAATTACGGTTTCTATAGGAATAGTCAACCAAACTTTGACCATGCATAACTTTCTCATACTTTATCAGAAAGTTTTCCACCAAAGATAATTTTAAATAGAATCCAATCCCCTACAACTTCTCTTCATCCCTCAAGTTCAATAAATGCCCCAGTTAAAAGAAACAAGCTCAGACATTATAGGTCATCTTAAAAGTCAACAAAAGTCATTCTTTTTCCAAAGCTCCTTACATGAACATGGAAAATATGATTGAGATGAAACTAAAAGGGTTGTGTAGAGGACATCCTATGCTCTCTAAAAAGTCGAAGAACACCATCATAGGGTTAAAATTGAGAGAGATATGCATTTCTAAAGTTGACCAATTTTTGAAAGTGCACAAAAGTCAATGTGAGAAAATTGGATCTTTTGAACTAATGGCCGTGGGTTTTGGATCTCAAACATATCCATGGAATTATTCAAGACATTTAAATCCATTATTTTATTTTTATTTATTTGAATTTTCATTCATTTAAATATTAATAAATCAAATAAAATATTAAAATGATGAATTAAATCCAAAATATTTGTTTTATGATCATATCATGAGCCTAAAATCAGAAGATTAAGTGATGAACTCGTGTGAAGGCTGATTGGAGAGAGAGGAGCATGTTTTGGCCAAAATTAGAAACATAAAATTCCAAGATGAAAATCAAATCTTTTTCATCCAATCTTCAAGATTCAATCCATATTTGTTGACCTAATATGATATACTATATATGCATAAACATTCCAGACCTAAAGCATGCGCAGCTGCTGCAAAAAAGACCCTGTTCACAAGCTTGAAATTTCAAAGAAAAGTGGCAATCGGATTTGGAGTTGCAGAGGGATTCAAGAGGTTCTGAGGCTTGCAATCAATTCCTAGAGGCATTCTGAAGCTAACTGCATCATTTCCAAGCATCAAAGCTCCCAAAATCGTAACCAATACAGCCACAGTTTAAGCTTTATTCTTCAAAAACGATTAAGGCCATACATGCGTTATAAATGTGTTTTCATCATGCATTCCTATTTGTATGAATGTTTAGAACGTATTTGAATCGTTAATTGCAAGTTTTGATGAATATATGATGATTTGCCAATATTAGGGTTTGGACCTTTGTTTTAGGGTTTTCAGGTACAGGCAAAATTAGGCCTAAAGATGAGTACCATCATGCTTAGGGGATCAAACCCAATTGATCCATGGCTTTAGGTTTGATATATATTACGTGCTATGGATTTTGGAAATTGCAGATGCTGTAGTGACGGACAACTTCCGTAGGTAAAAGTGCAGGAGCTAACACGACAGAGGAGTGGGGAAGATGACTGTGTGGCGCAGCCCCACTGGCCAGTTCAAATTTGCGCGCCTTTTCTTTAATAATTTAAGGAAATTCACATTTTATTTTTTTTTTTTACTTTGTATAACGAATTGACAATCAACGCAGTTGGCAAAGGCATGGACGTGTGAAGGAATGGACCTGGGTTCGATCCCAAGTCCATCATTTTTCTATTTTCTTGACATTTCCTGTATGTTCCAGTGTGGTACATGGCCAGACGTCCATCCTGCATCCTCATTCACAACCACTAGATTTTCTATTGATTCAGATCCAACGCCCAGCAACGAATCTCCATGGTGGACCCTCAAACACGCTCAACATTGGATCTCACGCAAGGCAATTGGGCCAGTAGATCTGGGCCTAAAAAAAATTCAACAAGCACCCCCCACCCTCTCATTGCTCCTAACAGGCCCTTTTTTCTTTTTTAATTTCTTTGTTTTTTATTTTAATTGTTTTAAAATCAGTTTTTTTTTAAATAAAAAATCACAAAAAATTAGATTTAGATTTTTTTCAATTAAAATTAATTTTTTTAAATAAAATTAATTATTTAATTAACTTGATAATTAGGGTTTATTCACATATTTAATTTAATTCTTTTCATATCAAAAACATAAAAAAAAAAATTAATTAATTTTTCTTGTAAATAAATCATCAATTAATATATTTTTGTAGTTAACATTAATTAGGTTTAGATATTTTTTCCAATTAAAATTAATTAGACTTAGGATAATTTAATCAATTTTTTTTCTTAAATTAACTTAATCAAATCTTTTTTAAATTAATCAATTTTGAATCTTTCGCCATTAATTTTTAAATATTTTTTTTCTACTAACCCTAATCCTCCCAACCTCCATTCTCCTGATTCTGACATTTTCTTGCCTCTTTATTTGTTAAGTTACTTTCTCGTATTTTTTAATTATGTAATTGTTCCCCGGTTTGTAATAATTTTAATTAGGTTTAAATTTCCACATCTAATTATGTAATTGTCCCAAAGCCTTGTAATAGCTTAGAAATTTTATTTTTTGTAATTTATTTTCCACACTATTAACTACATAGATTAATAGGATTGTATGGAAAAATAACGACTAATTGAACATAGCATAACCTAATTCAAAGATAATATATCTGAATCAAGCACACTTGCACATGCTCACCCCTAGGGTATCTCCCACTTTGGTTGCCTTTGAAAACGGTCATAATTCTCGAAACGTGATAATTTTTAGTGACTGTCCTTAAGTTCAAGAGATCACAAGTCCCTCGATGACCCTTTCGACTGTTGCCTCGGTTAAAAAAGTGATCTTAGAGCTTTGGGACAATTACTAAGAGTTCTTGCCCAGATGCCTTAGTGACCGAAAATGTCCCTTCATTAGTCCCTCAACATCCAACGATAGGGTTACCTACTCACTAATAGTAGGATAGCGCTATGTAATGGAAAGGAGGAAAAGAACACCTTTTTCGAGTAGGTATATAGCTATTAAGTACTTGCTCAAAACAATTTTTTTTCACATCACACTTTCAAAACTCTTTTCAAAAACGCTTTATCAACACTCTTGAGGACTGATACAAGAGTTATCATAAAGAAAGCAAACTTTTCAAAACTCACAAACACGAAAACAATTTTCAAAATGAGCAAGTACCTAAGAACCCATGGAAAACCACAGATAGAAAGGGTGCTAACACCTTCCCTTTCCATAATCTACCCCCTTACTCAAAAATTCTCGAAAAAGGTCTTTTTATGTTCTTTTCACCCTTTCCTTTGTTGGATAAAAGAAAATTCGATGGAGACTCTTTCTTACCGCAACATTTGTGAATACAAAATGCAAACCGGTATAATAGTCAGTTCTGCCACCGTATTACAGAACTGGCGACTCTACTGGGGAAAATAATAAAAGTGGGGTTTACCTTAGGGTCTAGTTCATTTCTAATTTGTTTTCTTTGTTTGTTTTGATTGCATTACTTTTAAGGGTATTGTTTGGGTTACTATAGATCCTACACTTGGATATGGGGAACCTTTTAGGTAAGTAGAAATAGATCGTGGAAATTGTGTGGGGTATACCGACACGGTCAAAACGATAGCTACATTAATGTGACACTTTGGTGGATACCGGTAGCCCTTGAGTTAATCAAGGAGAATACAGGGCCGGTGCATGGTGTCATGAAACATCAACTGACCTTAGAACCTGTAATTGAACAACTTGGCTATTAGGACGTAGTGAGATAGTCGTCTTTGGTGTATCCCCAAAGTTGGTTGATACTCGATACTACACTCATTGAGATCTGACTCCCGTGTTTTGTTTGGTGGCAAATCAGTTGTCTATCGGAACAAAACTTGTGGGAAAGACCGGTGATATTGAGATCCCTTAGAACCCGATTACTATTTATAGTACAAGTTGAACCAATCTAACTTCAAGAGGGTATTACCTTAAAACCCATGCAAGCCTTAAACCTAAGGTCTTTGTGTGATTTGCTTGTGCTTGCTATATTTGTGATTTCTTAGCATAAACATGACATCATAACATGGCATATCATACTAACCATTTAATGGATTTTCTAGGGCTTATCTTTGTCTTGTCTTGTAGGACATGGCATCCGCTCGCAGGAACAATATCCAAGTCAACCTTGTGAGGGTACCTCCTCAACTCAAGGAATTAGCATCAAGGATTCCTGAAAGCTCTTCCTTCACTGAAAGACATGGTCAACTTCTCAACTTTGTCACCTCAAACTCTGATGAAGAAATGATAAAGGTGCTCTTTCAGTTCTTTGACCCTTTACATCACTGCTTCACTTTTCCTGATTACCAGTTAGTGCCTACTATGGAGGAGTTTTCTCAGTTATTGGGGGTAACTATCCTTAATTAGATACCATTCAACAATATGGAAAGAGACCCAAAACCTGAAGAGATTGCTCAAGCTATGTCTTTACAACGGTCAGATATAGTGGCAAATTGGGACACCAGAAGAGGCATCCAAGGATTTCTAGCTAAGTTTCTATTTGAGAAAGCTCACCATTTTTGGGGTACCCTGGATTTACAAGCTTTTGAAGTGATGGCCCTTCTAATCTATGGGATGGTACTATCTCCTAATCCGGACCAACTCATAGATGTGAATGCGGTCAAAGTTTTTCTGTCTCATAATCTGGTGCCTACTTTACTTGGGATATTCTATACTCTCTACATACTCACACTCTAAAGAGAAGAGGGACCCTTTTGTGTTGCACTCCTCTGTTGGCTAGGTGGTTTATTTTTTACCTACCTCGGTCTATTTTGAAGAATGAGCAGGGCATGAGATGGTCTCATAGGTTGATGTCTCTCACACATTCGGATATTCATTGGTGTTCTTGATCCTTGGAGAATGTTATCATCATTGATCATTATGGGGAATTCCTTAATGTCCCTCTCTTAGGCATTAGGGGAGAAATAACTTATAATCCATGTTTAGTGTTGCGACAGTTTGGTTATGCTAGAAGGGATGGTCCTCATGATGCACTCGTCCAAGGAATCATCTTTGACTATGAGAATGATGTTCAGGGTTATTGTAAGAGGTTCATTCGAGCTTGGGGCATGGTAAACAGAGTTGATAGGGAGACATTGGGGCACAATAATTCCATCCCTCTTGAGCCTTACCTCAAATGGGTGCGAGCTCGTGCTCAATGTCTTATGATGCCTTACCCTGCCATCTTACTGGTGATTATGGAACCAATTACTGAGGGAGGCACTCCTTATATTGTTCTTCATCCTGACATGCCAACTAATTTGGAGGAGCTACAGAAATCCTAGATCCAACTTAAAGAAGAACGAGATACCTTTGAAACCCAATTTTATGCCAGCGAGAAGAACGTTTTAGAGCTCACCAGGTTACTTCACGAAGAGAAGAGTATAAATGTTTACATTGCCCCAAAGAGGATGCGTCTGTGGGAAGCTTGAGTTTTTATTTGCTTTGGGAGTTTATTTTTGCTTTGTTACTTCCTTTGTAAGCCCAAGAGGCATCATTGTGACTGTTAAAACTTCTTAATGCAATTAATGTTTGTTCTCTTTCGGTTTAAGCAAATTTAAGTCTTAGAAATACTTGAAAACATTGCATACATAAATCATACATATCATTGCATAAACAGGTTTCAAAGCAGGTTTCTCATCTTCTTCGCTGTTTATTTCAGCAATGGCTCTCGAACAAACAGTGAAGGATCTACAAACTCAAAATGCTCAGTTTCAACAAATGATCATGGCTCTGGCCAATGGGCAAGAAGAGCTTAAAGCCCTGATTGTCAAAGAAAAGAACAAGAAGCCAAAGAAGCCAGCTGGTGTGGTGAATTTGGGAAGGAGGTTCAGAGGATCGTTAAGGCAAGTTGTAGAACTAGCATCTTCATGAAAAGAAGGAGACAATCAAGATAGGGAAACAAGAAAGGAATACCCCAGTCCAAAGGAATCTAATAATGAGTCTGACTATAATGAGGAGCAGTATCCTCCAGCCGATGATAAATACAAACAGCTGGAGGATCGTCTGAATGCAATGGAAATCCATAGGGTACTTGGGCTGGATTTTGAAGAGTTGGGTTTAGTTTCTGGGGTTGTCATCCCGCAGAAGTTCAAGGTTCTAGTGTTTGCTAAATATGATGGGGTCTCATGTCCTAAGATGCATCTCCGATCTTATGTGAGGAAGATTCAGCCTCAAACTGCTGACAAGGATTTGTGGGTCCACTTCTTTCAAGAAAGTCTATCTGGGACTTGGCTAGAGTGGTTCTATCAGCTGGAGGGGACCAACATTCATAACTGGGAAGACCTGGATGCTGCTTTCTATAAGCAGTACTGTAGCGATAAAAAATGTAGCGGGGTAAATCGGAGATCGAATTATTGATTAATTCGTCTCACAAAAGCAAGAGTCGCCACCGCGCTTTATTGTTTCCAAAGGAAAAGGGAAAAGAGCGAAATAAAACCCTAAATATGCAATGTAAATAATAATTTTTAAAAGTAATAAAGATACAAGGAGTTTTTGAAAATATCTATGGTTCGGGGGTTGGTTATACAATGGGAAGGTATTAGCACCCAATGCATCTGCGGTACTCCGCAGGAACCTTTTGAAATATCTGTTTTTTGGTTTAAAATTGATTTCTTGATTGAAAAATAGATTGTTTTGGCCGAAAGGGGGGTACAGACGGTTTTTTGAAGATGCGACGACCTAATGTCGAAGTTTTTGCTTAAAAGGTATAAGTCTCGAAAAAGATCGAATATTTGAGGAAAAATTACCCTAAGCTTTTTAATGAATGAGAGTATTCGCTCGACCGTTTTTGAGGACATGAAGTCAACAAAAATTAGACAATTCCCTTTGGATTTAAGCATAAACCGAATAAACAAATAAATACACGGACAAAATATGCGAATAATGATTAAATAACGATAATCTAAATGATGGAATAAATGATGCGAATAATGCGTTTTTTATGATTTTTGGTTTAATGTTAGCGGGAAGGAAGTATTTTAAATTTTTTTACGCGTTTTGATAAGGATAAAACAAAAGAATTATTTAACGAGGATGTAAAGTAGTTTTTTAGTTTTAAGTTATTAAGTTTTTTATATATTTTTTGATATTAATATTAAGACAAGAAAAATGAGTTAATAAAATATTTTTTAGTTTTCTATTTTCATGTGTTTTTAGATTTTTTATTGATAATAATGTAAAAGAGAAATTAATTACTAAAATATCTATAACCTTAAATTCCATATTTTTTATGTATATAATAAAATACTTATTAAAAAAAATAAGGGGTTTCCAAATTAACAATTTTTCCAAATTAAAATTCTTTAAATTAATCCAAAATTAAACTAATGGGTTGATTAATTAATAAAAGAACTATTGGGGATATATCTTTGTTTTTCTTTTTTTTAATATAATATAATTATCAGTTAATTAATATAAATACTTCTAACAAAAAAAAGATTAGAAAAAAACAAAAGGGAATATATTAAAGGCAAACTAGCAAAGGTGGATGGGCCAGGGAGCTTAAGGCCCAACGCAGAAGCTCAAGGAGGGGGGTGCAAAAGGCAGGTCGTGGGCTTAAGCTAGGAAAATAAGGGGTGAGGCCCATTAGCTAATACAGCATTAGGGTTAATTGTGTTAAACAAATTGGGATTTAGGGTTCTGTCTTGGACAGAAACGGCGCCTCTTCTCTGTATCTTCTTCTTCGCATCTCTTCTTCGCATCTCTTCTCTTGAACCTTGCTGTCTCCTTCCTACGGCCACCCGCTTCGGCCCTTCTTCCCTCCACTGAACGAGAGACGAGACGGCTAATGGATTCGGTAAGCACGCGTTTGATTTATTAACACTCGATTCGGTTTTGCATGTTGACTTGATTTCACGATTTCCACTATGTTGATCTTTATTATTAATTCTTATACTTGTTTGTTAATGCTTGATTTGAGGATGTTCAAAGAAAATAAAAGAGAGGAAGGACTGTTACCTAGGTGGAGACGGAGGAGGAGGCTAGGGGTGACGGAGGCTAGGCGGCGAGGAGAGTGGAGGCGAGCCCAACGGTGAACGGTATTTATGATTTTTCTCTTCTTGGTTGTTGGTACTGTACTTCCGTTTTGTCCTTGAGCCTTGGTACTGTACTTTGTTTTCTTTCTTCCTCTTTGAACGAGCTACTGCACTTGGTTTTCTTTCTTCCTCTTTGAACGTGCTACTGTATGATGATTTTATTTTTCTCTCTTTGAATGGATTACTGCACTTGGTTTTCTTTCTGGCTTGAACGTGATACTGCACTTGGTTCTGTTGGTCTGAAAAATGGTTTGCAGGAACGATGTGGGCTTGAGAAAAAATGCTTTGAAAATCCAATGATGTAAATACTGAGGCTTAGTCGGTTGCCTTTAGGAATTTTCAGGTTTTGGATTGAGGAAATTCGAGCTCGAACAACAATTTGACATAGTGATGTGTATAGGGATCTCGTATGGTTTGGACAGGTTGATGGAAATTGGGGGGCCGAAATTTGCTAGGCCATATTGATGGTGGTTTTAACTGGTTTTTCTGTGAGATTATTTTGATATTTTCTGATAATAGGGTGATGATGATGTTGGCTTTAGTGGCTCAATCGATTGTGCAAAGCTTGGCCATATGGTTTGGAAATGGTTTTTGACAGTATTAGTGTGATTATGCAGGTTTGCTAGCTTTGTGTGTTTTTTCTGAGATGACTATCTTTCTAAAATGTTTCTTGAAGGCTTGGATATATGTGATATATGCTATTGGTTTTCTTTTGTTATATGCTATAACAACTTCCCTCTTCTTTTCGCTACAGGCCAGAAATTCAAAAATGCTTTGGGATCTCTTGAGCATTCTGCACTATGTTGTCCCTCCAATTTGTTTCTATTCTTCTTTTGTGTTATTATCTCTACTGGCTATATTTTTTTTTGTCTTGTATACCTTCTTTCTGCCTATGCCAAGCCTGCAAACCCCACACTTCTCCCTCTCTTTTTCTCTCAGTATGGCTTTGATAAAAAAGTGATAAGCTGTACATTTTTTCTGAAACTGTAATGGCCAGAAAATGATGAAAATGGAACTTTTATATTGCATGCAAATGTGGTCAAACTGCATGTTTTCCCTTTAATACAAAAGTTGTTTTGTTTTCTGCTGTGTGGGCGATGGTTCACGTAGCATGCTTGCATATGTAGTCACTGCATGTGTTTTGTATGCTTATGATGTATGCTTTTTTTTGAAATTGCATTTGAAAAATGTAATTAATTTAAACATGCAGTTTTGGAAAACATAAACTTGTGCATATGTTTTAAAATTCCTTTCTTTTTTGTGAACCGGGAGAAATCTCGTGATTTGCAAAAAAGAATAACTGATTCCGGCCATTGCATTTAATGATGAAACTTTAATAATTTCGCTTTTTATTCGTTTATTCGAATTCTAATTTCTTTCTTTTTAATTGTGCAGGTAACATTAAGTGAGCGGACAAAACGCATTGGATCGAAAGTTTTAGAATTAGAATAGATTAGTTTTTTATTTCATTTTAGTTTTTGTCAATTTATTATTGTAATTTATTGTAATAGATACAATGTTACATAATAACTGTACAATTAGAAAAATGAATAAAAAACTATTTGTCAATTAAATTCTTCTTTCCTTTTAATTATTTATTTATCGTTTACAATTCTCCAAGCAAATAATAATTGAAAACACATTTCAATTACCTACATTTAAAATAATAAACAGATAAATAAATAATTATCGTTGATCAACTAATATCTTCAATTATTTAATTCATCATTCATAACTAAATTATAATAATTAAAACAGGGTTTCAATTATTTAACTTAGAATGACAAATGATTAAACAATCGTCATTGACCAATGAACTCTTTCCGAATGCTTATTATATTATTCATAAACCTTTAAATTATGTAATAACTAAGAATAAATTCCAGTTACTTAAATTTAAGATAATGAGTAATAAATAGATATTGTCCGCACAATTAATGCGCCTCTTCTCTGATGTTCATTTTATTATCTATACATCTTTAAACTACATAATAATCGAAAATGAATTTCAATTATTTAAATTTTAGATAATAAATAATAAATAATTAATAAACATCATTTTAGCACGAATCGATTAAATGATTTAATGTTCAGCATAAATAGCTCTTGGCCAGAAAAAGTCATGAATTTTAAAATCGATGGATCAAAACAAATGTAATGTAATAATGCAGGTAGGAGACGATATCTTAGGTCAAAATTTGGGGTACAACAAGTACCAATATAATGCAAATCATGCTCCAACTCGTACACAACTCTAAAGTATGTCTATGGGTTCCAACGAGGGTTTTAAAGACTATGCTAAGAAGTGGAGAGACCTAATAGGAAGAGTCCAACCCCATCTATCTGATAGGGAGTTGGTGGATATGTTTTTGGGTACCCTATCTGGTCCATTTTTCAACCATCTGATTGGAAACTCCTCAACTGGCTTTACTGAGCTAATTTTGACTGGGGAAAGAGTGGAAGCTGGGATTAGAAGTGGCAAGATTCAGAAAGATGCCTCCTCAAGTGCAGGAAAGAGATCTTTCATGGGAAAGAAAGAGGTCAGTGCTATTTACAATAAAAGAATTCAAGGCAGAAATGAACACCATCCAACGGTAGGGGCTGTAATGATATCCAAGCCTGCAGCTCCTCAACAACGAAATAATCAGCCTTGAGCAGAAAGACCTGTAAGATAATTCACCCGGATAAATATGACTTTGTCTCATGTTTTGCCTCACCTACTGAAATCCAATCTGGTTTCCCTGAGGGAAGCTCCCAAGAATCCAAACACCGCATCTCCTCGCTACAACACAAATGCTCGATGTGCTTACCATTCAGAAAGTCCAGGTCATGATACAAACGACTATTGGGCTTTGAAGAATAAGGTGCAAGACCTTATTGAGGCGAAGGAGATTGTATTTGACGCTCTTGAGATTCCCAATGTTATAACTGCTCCCATGCCCAAGCACGGTCGTGGTGTTAATGTTGTTGACGATGATACATTTGTTACTTCTATTGAGGAACTTGTTACTCCTCTCATGATTGTCAAGTGGAATATGTTGCAAGCCGGTTTATTTCTAGGTTGTGGTAAAGATTGCCACTTATGTTTATCTCTACTGACCAGTTGCTATTTGTTGAAAGCAGGTGTTCACCGCCTGATGGATGATAAAGAGATTCTATTTTAGAAGAATCCCGTCACAACTATTTCCTGTAAAGATGTTTTGATTATAACCATTTTCGCCAATCCTCCCAGGATCTCCACCAAAAGACCCGTCAGGATTACATCTGCTCCGAAGTTGGCTCCCCTGATCATCACTATGCTAGGGCCGATACCATACTCCTCGGGCAAAGTTGTTCCCTGGAATTATGGGGCTGACGTCTATTACCATGGCGTCAAGCAAGACCTGTTAGCTGCTGAAGACAAAGTTTCTGGAAACACTGATCCCGATGTTGACAATATTGTTGGGACCCGTGAAATAAAAAGGAGTGGAAGAGTGTTCTCACCCGAGATTTCTCCTCCTAAAGCCATTACTATTCCTGTGATCATTCCTACTGTTGTTCCTGCTGATACCACCACTAAAACTCCAGTGATTACCCCTGTTGTCACCCCTGTCACCGAGTCGGCCAAGACTCGGGGCAAAGACATATTGGTTGAGCCTGTCCAGATGAAGGCGCACTCATAATCCATTCCAGAGGCTTCCAAGAAGGAAATGGAAGAAATCTTGAAGATAATTAAAAAGAGCGACTACAACATGGTCGAACAGCTGGGGAAGACCCCTTCTAAGATTTCAATGTTGGCCCTACTATTATGCTCTGAAGCTCATGCAAAAGCTTTGGTGAAATTCCTCAAAACTGCTCATGTACCACAAGAAACCTCCGCTGACCAATTCGAAGATTGTGTGGCCAGTTTGACAGCTGATAACGGTTTGGGTTTTTCTGATGCTGATCTGACACCCAGAGGAAGAAAACACAATGATGCGCTGCATGTCTCCATCGAATGCAGGGGCGCCACTTTGGCCCATGTTTTAGTGGATACCGGTTCATCGCTGAATGTACTGCCCAAGAAGGCTCTTGACTGATTAGACTGTGAAGGTTTGACCCTGAAGCCCAACAACATTGTAGTGAGGGCTTTCGATGGTTCAAAAAGAATGGTGCATGGGGAGGTGGACATCCCCATCAGAGTTGGTTCTCAAACTTTTGACTCCACTTTCTACGTGATGGATATCAGACCATCTCATTCCTGTTTGTTGGGACGCCCTTGGATCCATGGGGCTGGAGCTGTCACTTCCACTCTACATCAGATGTTGAAGTACCCGGTGAAAGGAAAGATTGTCACGGTGCATGGTGATGAAGAATACATGGTAAGTCACCTGAACTCTTTCAGGTATGTGGAAATGGATGGCGAGTTCACCGAGACTCCTTGTCAGAACTTTAAAGAGGTGCCTCATACCATGGTTGCAAATGAGATTGTTACCAGTGTGCCGAAGATCACCAGACCTCCCTTGAAAATGGCTTCTCTCAAGGACGCCAAAGCAGTAATTGAAGAAGGTGGGTGTACCATTTTGGGCCAACTCCATGACATTCCATATAAATTTGATAAGTTTGGTTTGGGTTTCTCTTCAGGGGCTCAAATGGCTGTTCGTCGTGCTCGCGCTGGAGGACCTCCCCGATGCATCAGTAATCATGGGATCAATGCTTTAGAAGACAATGATGGTGACTATGACATGGAGAGCTGGATCTTCCCTACTACCAATGGTGGACCCAGTAACTGGATGGCTAAAGACTTTATATCGATTACTTTTATTCAGAAGTAATTATATTTCTTGTTTTTGGGTATGTAATAAATAAACAATATAAACTCTATGGTCGTGTGTCTTACTCGGGGCACAATAGTTTATTTGTGAGGGTTATCATGTTTCAATCTCATATGTCATTAATAAAGCATTGGACGTTTTGCATACAAATTTTGCGCTCTCTGTCTTTCTTTTCTGCTTTTTACTTTGTAAATTCAATTATGCTCATACACACACACACGTATCAAACTGCAGATCCTTATCCACTCTGGATCCCATTGATAACGGTTCTGCTATTACCGGTTATGACTTTGAAAATACGATCAACCAAGTCGAGGACGAAGGTGAGGAATATTGTGAGGTACCAGGAGAACTTTCCAGGTTGTTACGATAGGAAGAAAGGGCTATACAGCCTCATGAAGAGCCAGTTGAGACAGTAAACTTGGGCACAGAAGAGGACAGAAAATAAGTCAAGATAGGTGCAAATTTGGAGCTTAGTGTCAAACAGCGGTTGATTCATATGTTGCATGATTATGTGGAGATATTTTCTTGGTCGTACGAAGACATGCCAAGTGTTGTACCCAAAAAATTTCTCTCTCATTTTACTCAACACATATTCCTAGAGGTTCTCAATTGCACTAGGTTGACCAAGAATTGACCAAGATAATTCTCCTCCTAAGGCAATGAACCCCCAACTAGGGTTTCCATTTTCATCAAGATGGTTGCGATACAAGGATACCAAATGTTCTCCATGGTCCTAATATATATTCAAGATCATCCATGCCAAATTTCATGCCTTGCACAATAAGTTTTCTCAGTCAATTGCTCAAATACTGGAAAATCAATTGTGTTAGGTCAAAAGTCAACTGTGGCCCCATGTGCAGTCAACCTTCAAGATTTTTGGTCAAAATCAAGATTTTGAAGTGATATCCATCATTTGATCAAGGGTTGATCATGATTCCTCAAGAAATGCCCCTAACTCATCAAATGTCAAAAATTGCAAATTAGGATTTCTATAGGAAAAGTCAACCAAACTTTGACTAAGCATAAATTTCTCATACTTTATCAGAAATTTTCCAACCAAAGTTCATTTTGAAGAGAATCTAATTCCCTACAACTTCTTTTCAGCCCCCAAGATCAAGAAATGCACCATTAGAAAGATATAGGTTCATACATTACATGTCATTTTTAGAAAGTCAACAAAAGACACTTTTTGTCCAGACCTTTTACATCAAGATAACATCTTCAAATGAAAAAATGATCAAAATAGGGTTGAATTTTACATCTTTAGATTTCCAAAAGGTCCAAGATCATCTCCTTGGGATAAAAATTGAGGAAGTTATGGTTTGCCCAAGTTGGGAAATTTTTGGAAAATTCAAAAATCCTACATCGAGCAAAGTTGAGTTTTCAAGGAATTAACTCATTTATTTGAGTTTTAAACTTCTCCATGGCATATTATAGGACCCATAAGCTCTTCCCCTTGTGATATTACTTTTTATCCATTTATTTTCCATTTCTTTGGATTTATTTTCAATAAAACATGAAATAAGTGGTTTAAATAACAAAGGGAGGTGTATAGCACAAATGGGCTTGGAATTATCTTGCACAAGGGCCCAAGCCACGCAGAAAATGATGTCCAGGTTCATCCCCTTCAAGAAATGGCGCAAAAGTCATTTTGGGCAAGTTTTTAAATTTTGCATTATGGTTCTTTAAAACATCAATTTGGCAAGTTTTTGAATATTATATCAATACTTCATTACAAGGCATTATGGCATGGATTTTGCATTCAATACCATTCAATCCTTCCCTCCTATATATATTGGACCATTTGCAAGCATTATAAAAAAGGAGAAAAAAGACACTTACCATGCTACAGAAGCCCTCTCTCAAACTCTCCATTTTCATAAATTCGTCAAAAATTTGCAACTGCACTTACAAGCTGTTTCGTGGCAGACTAACACTATAGTCATTCTCCCAGTATTCCCAAGAATTGATCCAGGCCATCCCTAGGCCCTTTCACGACCCAGAACACTACATATCTAAACATGTGTATTTGGTAAAAAATTTAATTCGAATTTCATTTATCTGTACATTTTAATGCCTTGGTTTGTTTGAATGTTGCACAGGACCTAACACTATGAGGTTTGGGCGTGAGAATCACAAGGTCTGAGCCTCAAATCCAATTGTTCCATATCTAGGACACGATCTGCATTTCGTGCTCATAGCGCAGGATACATGGCCATTTATTTGTTTTTATTTTTTTGTTCTATTCTTTATGTTTTATTTCTTCTTTTGATTTTATTTTTATTAATTATCTTTAAAACCAAAAAATTACAAAAAATAATAATTAACTTTTTTTTAAATAGATCATTAATTAATTAATATTTTCCTAAAGTAATGATTAAGTAGAACTAGGTTTTATATTTCATAATTCTTATTTTCTTTAATATTCAAAAATCAAAAAATATTAATTAGGTTTATTTTATGTTATTAATTAGAGTTTAATTTAATATTTTCGTAAATTAAAAACCAAAAAAAAACATGCCTTTTCTTTTCTTAAAACTAATTCAAAAAAAACATCAAAAAGTTTCCTTTACGCATTTTCCTATTTCGCGCGCATTTTCTTCTTTCGCACTTTTATATTCCTGTACATATCAATGTAGCCAAACTATAAGGCATTTTTATTGTTTTCCTTTATATTTCTCCCGGTTTTAAATTTGTAATTAAATCCCTCTCCCCGAAGCCATGTAATAGCGTAGGAATTTATGTTTTCACATTGTATATTTTTTGTACATATATTAAGTGTTAGATGTATGGCTAATAGGCGTACATGACAAGATAAAGTCAATTAATCCTTAGATCACTAACATAAGATAAATATCTGAAAATTGAACACATTCCTCACACTTGCACCCTTTGGGTATACCTCACTTGGTTGCCTCGGAAAATAATGGTCATGTCCCTCGAACGTAGGGATATCTTAGCAAAGACCCGGGGTATAAGAGTCATCATAAAAGATCATGGTCCCTAAACGTCCCTCGAGTTGCCTTTCGGTAAATGATCTTGTCCTTCGATGTTGCCTATATGATGACAGTCCATTCAAATGCTAAGATATCCTTACCTGTTGCCTTCAATAACCATAGCATCCCTTTCGATAGTCCCTCAACATCCAACGATGGGTCTACCTAGTCACTAATAGTAGGGTAGCTCTATCTAAAGGAAAGGAGGAAAAAACGTCCTTTTTCGAGTAGGTAGATGACTTTTAAGTACTTTCTCAAAAACAAACTTTCACACTTACACACTTTTACAAATACTTTTCAAAATCGCTTTATCACACTCTTGAGGACTGATACAGGAGTTACCATAAAGCAAACAAAAGACTTTCAAAACACACAAACACAAACAATTTTCAAAAATGAGCAAGTACCTAAGAGCCCATGGAAAACCACAGATGGAAAGGGTGCTAACACCTTCCCTTTCCATAATCTACCCCCCTTACTAAGAAAATCTCGAAAAAGGTCTTTTTATGTTATTTTCACCCTTTCCTTTGTTGGATAAAATAAAAGTCGGTGGCGACTCTTGATTACCGCAACATTTGCGTACAAAACACACAAACCAGTATTAACAGTCGGTTCTGCCACCGTATTATAGAACTGGTGACTCTATTGGGGACATGATTTATAAAGTGGGGTTTACCTTAGATCTAGGTCATTTTAATTGCTTCTTTGGCTTGTCTTGTTTGATTTACTTTTAAGGGTATCTGTTTGGGTTGTTTGGATCCTAAACCAGGATCGAGGAATTCATTTTAGGTAAGTAGCAATAAACTGTGAGGAGTTGTGCGGGGTATACTGATACGGTTGAAATAGTAGTTACGTTGATGCGATACTTATGTGTGTACCTGTAGCCCTTGAGTAATCAAGGAGATTACGGGGCCGCTGCATGGTATCATAAAGCGTCAACTGACCTTAGCACCTTAATTGACCAACTTGAATTTTTAGGACGTAGTGAGATAGCCGTCTTTGGTGTAAACCCAAAGTCGGTTGATACTCGGTGCTACACTCATTGAGGTTTGACTCTTGTGTTTTGTTTGGTGGCAAGTCAATTGTCTATTAGAACAAAATTTGGGGGGTAAAGATCGGTGATATTGAAATCCCTTAGAACCCGGTTAATATTATAGGACAGGTTGAACCAATCCAACTTCAAGAGGGTACTACCTTAAAACCCATGCAAGCCTAAACCTAAGGTTGTTTGTGTGACTTGTTTGCTTTCAACTTGAACTACTTGTAGGGTTTTATCATCTAACAACATGATTTCCTTGCAGGATTTGTTTACAGTCATTATCCAATCACTTTGATTTCTTGCAGGGTTCACTTGTTTTCATCACCTTACACTTTTGCTTAACGTATATCATACACATCATAACTCCATGCCACAATATTTCCTTACCCATTTCAAGGATCTCAAGGGTTTGTGATGCAGGTTATGATAAATCAGACGTCTAGCAAGGGGCAAGGGGATTTATTTTCCTCTAGCCAATGTCGTCAGAAGATCAAAACTCAACAACTTGAGTCAGGGGCTATGACCCACTCGATATGGTGAGCTTGACTCTCATAGAAGGACCTTCAACGATACGAAGTGCTTCAATCAAAGTTGTAAAGTTCAACGCCTAACATATTTCTTGTTTCCCCCGCGAGATCCTTGAAAACATTTTCATATCATACATGTCATCACATAACAGGTAGGCTCCTGTACAGGTCTCTCATGTTCTCGCTGTTTATTACAGCAATGCTCTCCAACAAGACAACAAAGATCTTCAAACTCAAGAGTCTCAGTTCATGGAAATGTTCCTAAATCTATCCAAGGGGAAGGAATAATTGAAAGCACTCTTCGCTGGGAATATGACCAAGAAACGTCCTGATAACAACAAGGATGACCAGGTTGAACAGCTGCAGGTTGAGATGGAAGCAATGAGAATCCAAATGTTGGAGCAGATGGCTCTTATCCAAAGCCTAGCCTGGGGACAAGAAGAGCCGAGGACCATTGTCAACAAGCTTCATCAAGACGGATGCAACTGTATGAAACAAATAGTCGAGGATGGGGTTCAAGTCATTCATTAACCCTTGATGGGACAAAAAGTTGTCTTGAAGAGTAGACCTTTCCAAATTGCTACTACGTCACAAGCCCAACCACAACCTCTCCAACAACAACAGGGCAATCGGCATAAGCGGAATACATCTGAAAGATGCTTTACCGAAATCAACATGTCATTGGCTTAAGCATTGCAACACATGTTGGAGGACAAGCTGGTTACGTTAAAGGACCCTCCTCAGAATCCCAACACAGCCTCCCCAAGGTACAATCCAAATGCAAGATGTGTGTACCACTCCAACAGTCCTGGACATGACACCAATAGTTGTTGAACATTGAGAAATAAAATTCCAGACCTGATTGACGAAGGAGCGCTAGAATTCACACAAGATGGTCAATTGGAATTCTTCGGCCATTCCTCAAAGGCACATCATCTAAAGTGACAAGTTCTGACAAGAAGGCTTTTCGTTCATTAGAATTTTCAAGTTGTAATTGTCTTTTGATTTGTTCGAACACTTATTTATGTCAAACTTTGTTATTTTATCAATGCATTGCATATGTTTGTCTTGAATTATTTCATTCGTTGTCACTATACTTAAATTGTGTTTTACTTCCTTTTTGTGATATTCAACTCTCAATCAAAAGCTCTAAGCCATTAGAGGGAGGATGACGAAAATGATACCACAATTCATACAATGTGCTTTTGAACATACCTTACTGAAGATGTGCAGGCGTTGTTTCAAATCCCAAACAGTGGAGTTATAAGGAAGATAATCCCTAGTCAACCCCTTTGAGCCAAAGAAGTAGGAGTTTTTATTTTCACCTAAATTAAAACCCTTAATCATTACCTGGGGCAGGGTAGTTTCTCAGTCAATTCAAACGCGCATTTAATCGTAATCTTCCGCTTCGTACACAATAAATGGCATCGAAGACATCCTTCCAAATCAAAATACCTATGAAGGAGACTTAAGAAAAAACTGGGGTATCCCGCTGACTGTAATCGCAAAAGAAACAGTTCAGGCAAAAGAAGGGATAACGAAAACAAAAAAAAGGTTACTACAAATCCTCGACAAAAAGAAGATTACAAAAATGACTGCCTCTTCATAATAAACTTTCAGTATCCGAACCATCACCGAAACATCAAGGACAAGATGCCAGACTCAATTGGGATTCAAAATGCACAATTAACTGAGCATAGGACTGAAGAACATCACGAAGAGCGGGCGTGTACAAATAAATTTTGAGCTTTTATCCTTTGTTTCTTAAACCATGAACCATGCCACGTTACAACCCTTAAAAGTCATAGCTGAAGCATGGGTTAGTTCGAGAGCATATTGTTACAAAAGGTATCCTGACTCCTGTAGGACTTGCTATAAATCCTGAGTTGACATCACACTTTTACAAAATTTGTTTGTTTTACTAAAAATGAATTTTCAAACTTCAAGACAGACATAAGCTTTGCATTCTCAAAATACCATTGTTTGCATATGACTATTTATTTAACAGTAGAGAAATTTGCATGATGAATATCTAGTGAATAAAAACCTTCTCAATGAAAAGGATCACCTCAAGTGGAAAAACACTTCCAACCAAGGGGCACAGCATGATCATTGTCCATCACCTGGGGCAGTCAAGTCAAGATTCAAGTAATCTCTCAAAGATGCTGAATATCCAGAGGCAGATTTCCATCTGAATCACTTGGGGCATTGGGCATGAATTCCAGCAACGAATCGTGTACGATCAAACAAACACCTTCTGGAAGTGTGACAACACTTACTATTATGGACAATGATAATTCCTTGTACCCGGTGAACATGGACATAGTCGAAAAATACTATGCATGAACAAAGACCCGCTAGGTTGACTGGCCTAGGCAAAAATTAGGGATAAAAACAAAAAAATTGTACACCCGGCAAGTCGAAAACCTAAAAAGGAGGCTTGGGCAAAAAAGGGTATCCCGGTGGACTGAAAATCTAAATAGATAGTCTAGGCAAAAGTTAGGGATTAAAGCGTACGACTACGTCATGTCATCTTGTCACTTATCTAATCAGTAGAAGGTTTGTTACTCTGATCTGCATTCACCAAGTACTCTAAGTTTTGGGATAACAGTCAAACCATCTAAAAAATCCCCATGTGATATTTTCTACAACAAGTATCGAGACAGGGGCATTCTACTACAAGGTCACTGCCATGTTCTTAGCATGCATCCTATCGATGTCAGGTGTTATCATACCCTCAGCAGAGCAAAATCTCCAAATTACTGCTCCAACGAAAATTCCCCAATGAAGTCGCCAAGCTTCTCGGGATTTCCCAATGGAAACATTCTAAATAAAGCAGATTATCATCTAGAAACGGTTCAGGTACTATCCAAAAACGGATTTCATCCTGACACCTACTTCAGATTCTATCCTAGTACAGTGCATATACGATCCAGAGACGATGTCATTCTGACACTTATTTCAACACATCATCTAGAAACGGTTCAGGTACGATCCAAGGACGAATGTCATCCTGACACTTATTCAAGATTCTCATCTAGAAACAGTTCAGGTACGATCCAAGAATGGATGTCATCCTGACACTTATTTAAGATTCTCATCTAGAAATGATTCAGGTACAATCCAAGAACGGATGTCATCCTAACACTTACTCCAGATTCTCATCTAGAAACGATTCAGGTACGATCCAAAAACGGATGTCATCCTGACACTTACTCCAGATTCTCATCTAGAAATGGTTCAGGTATGATCCAAGGACGCATGTCATCCTGACACTCATCCAACACATGTTTCAAGTATAGTGCAAATACGATCCAGAGACGGATGTCATTCTGACCCTCATTCAACACATGTTTCAAGTACAGTGCAGATACGATTCAAAGACGGATGTCACTCTGACACTCATACAATACATGTTCAATTACAATCACGACATAGATCCATCCATAAAATCTCCAGCAGGCACAGGGGCAGAAGCGTCCTGATGCAAAGTCATCGATGTATCCTCAGCATACGTCCTAGTGACGTTTATGTTCCCCACAGAGTAAAAATAACCAAAGTTTTGGTCTCTTCTTCCCCAAGTAGGAATTACTTTCTCCATCAAAGTTCCTTCAGAGAGCTGAAGACTTTTTTCCCCAGCCCAGTTTTAACGGTTCATAAAACCTCCTCCCGGGTAGAGTTTATTTCGCAAACTGCGGAAGCTCATTCCCCAATAGAGTTTATTTCTCTACATCAGCAGAATCTTCCAACAAGCATCTCCCTCCATGGAGTTATTCTTAAGTAGAATCAATTTTCAAGTAGAGTCAATCCCTGGCAGAACATCCTCAAACAAAAAGAGGAAATCCTCGACAAATCATCTCTACTCATCATCCCTAGAGGAAATAGAAGAACCACTTTTCTACAACGGTCAGGAATTCAATTTCCAATACTCTTCAGCAGCAGTTAGGGATTTATTTTCCCATACTCAGATATGTGACAATAGCATTTCATGTTCATACATCATGACATGCGCATACATATTGCATACAACATAATCTCATTTATTTTGAGAACATCATCACACAATGCATTTCATGCATCGCATATAACTAATCATGTACCTTTTCAGGAAAGATGGTTATCATCAACAATTCCAACAGTTCAAGGTTAAATCAATGAAGCTATACATGTCATATCTGCAGACAACTAATGGAAAATCAGTTCCCAAAACAAAATGGGTCAACTAATCTACGTGATCAAATGAGGCAGCCCTGCTACCCAGGCTTTATTTTGAAGTAACCCTACTACCCAAGTTCCTCCTCACAGCCCTACCACCCAGGCTTTATTTTGAAACAGCCCTACTACCCAGGTTTTATTTCGAGGTAACCCTACTACCCAGGTTCCTTCTCACAGTCCTACCACCCAGGCTTTATTCCGAAACAACCCTACTACCCAGGCTTTATTTCGAAGTAACCCTACTACCCAGGTTCCTTCTCACACCCCTACCACCCAGGCTTTATTCCGAAACAACCCTACTACCCAGGCTTTATTTCGAAGTAACCCTACTACCCAGGTTCCTTCTCACATCCCTACCACCCAGGCTTTATTCCGAAACAACCCTACTACCCAGGTTCCTTCTTACAACCCTACCACCCAGGCTTTATTCCGAAACAGCCCTACTGCCCAGGCTTTATTTCAAAGTAACCCTACTACCTAGGTTCCTTCTCAAAGCCGTACCACCCAGGCTTTATTCTGAAACAACCCTACTACCCAGGCTTTATTTCGAAGTAACCCTACTACCCAGGTTCCTTCTCAAAGCCCTACCACCCAGGCTTTATTCCAAAGCAACCCTACTACCCAGGCTTTAATTCGAAGTAACCCTACTACCCAGGTTCCTTCTCATAGCCCTACCACCCAGGATTTATTCCGAATCAACCCTATTATCCAGGCTTTATTTCGAAGTAACCCTACTACCTAGGTTCCTTCTCACAGCCCTACCAGCCAGGCTTTATTCCGAAGCAGCCATACTACCCAGGCTTTATTTTGAAGTAACCCTACTACCCAGGTTCCTTCTCATAGCCCTACTATCCAGGCTCTTTTTCATGAATTACCTGACGCAGTTTTACATGGACGTGTCCCGAGAAAGCCTTATATAGGTTCCTTCTCTCTAATCTCCCAACAATAGTTTACAACACTGTAAAACCTGGACCCGACCAGATACGGTCGATTTCTTATTCCCTAGTAAGTCGCCGTAAAACCCGGACCCGACCATATAACAACTCACTTTTGTCTCATCAATCAAGAGTTAATTCCCCAGTAGAATAATGGACAACCGAAGCTCCTAGGCTCTATTTCCCAAGACATAAATCAACATTCCCCGACGAAGTCCTCCTCAATGGTAGGTATCAGAATTCTCGCAAAGGAATCTCTTATGCAACCGATATCTTTTCTGGATGGCATCTTTAAGCCAATCTCTGATGATTCTCCTTCGCCTTCCAAATGGCATTTGTAAGCACATTCTTGATATTATTGATCGACATTCACTTCATGCGAGTGCAAATTTCTAGGCACTCTAATGTTCAATCATCTTCCACCTTGAGATCACGAAAGGCAGACAAGCCAATCTACATCCTTATGTTTAAGAAGATTGAACAGGGACAGTTGTTGTAACCCAAAATTTTCCCTCTCATTTTACTAAACACATACTCCTAGAGGTTCTCAATTGCGCAAGGTTGACCAAGAATTGACCAAGATAATTCTCCTCCTAAGGCAATGAACCCCCAACTAGGGTTTCCATTTTTATCAAGATGGTTGATCTCCAAGGATTCTAAATGTTCTCCATGGTCCTAATATGTCTTCAAGATCATCCATGCCGAATTTCATGCCTTGCACAATAAGTTTTCTTAGTCAATTACTCAAGTATAGGAAAATCAACTATGCTAGGTCAAAAGTCAACTATGGCTCATGTGCAGTCAAACTTCAAGATTTTTGGTCAACATCAACATTTTGAAGTTATATACATCATTTGATCAAGGGTTGATCATGATTCCTCAAGAAATGCCCCTAACTCATCAAAAGTCAAAAATGGCAAATTAGGGTTTCTATAGGAAAAGTCAACCAAACTTTGACCAAGCATAAATTTCTCATACTTTATCAGATATTTTCCTACCAAAGCTTATTTTGAAGATAATCATATTTGCTACAACTTATTTTCAGCCCACAAGATCAAGAAATCCACCATTTGAAAGATACAAGTTCATACATTACATGTCATTTTTATAAAGTCAACAAAAGACACTTTTTGTCCAGACCTTTTACATTAAGATAAAATCTTCAAATGTAAAAATGATCAAAAAAGGGTTTAAGTAGACATCTTTAGCTTTCCAAAAAGTCCAAGATCATCTCCTTAAGATAAAAATTGAGCAAGTTATGGTTTGCCCAAGTTGGGAAATTTTTGGAAAATTCAAAAATCCTACATCGAGCAAAGTCTAGTTTTCAAGGAATTAACTCATTTATTTGAGTTTTAAACTTCTCCATGGTATATTATAGGACCCATAATCCCTTCCACTTGTGGTCTTACTTTTTATCCATTTATTTTCCATTTATTTGGATTTATTTTCAATAAAACATGAAATAAGTGGTTTAAATAACAAAGGGAGGTGTATAGCACAAATGGGATTGGAATTATCTTGCACAAGGGCTCAAGCCACGCAGAAAATGATGTCCAGGTTCATCCCCTTCAAGAAATGGCACAAAAGTCATTTTGGGCAAGTTTTCAAATTTTGCATTATGGTTCTTTAAAACATCAATTTGACAAGTTTTTGAATATTATATCAATACTTCATTACAAGGCATATCATGGATTTTTCATTCAAGACCATTCATTCCATCCATCCTATATATATTGGACCATTTGCAAGCATTAGAAAAAAGGAGAAAAAAGACACTTACCACGCTACAGAAGCCCTCTCTCAAACTCTCCATTTTCATAAATTCGTCAAAATTTTGCAACCTCACTTACAAGTTGTTTCGTGGTAGACTAACACTATAGTCATTCTCCCAGCATTCCCAGGAATTGATCCAGGCCATCCCTAGGCCCTTGCACGACCAAGAACACTACATATCTGAACCCGTGTATTTGGTAAAAAATTTAATTCGAATTTCATTTATCTATACATTTTAATGCCTTGGTTTGTTTAAATGTTGCACAGGACCTAAAACTATGAGTTTTGGGCGTGAGAATCACAAGTTTTGAGCCTAAAATCCAATCGTGCCATAGCTAGGACACGATCTGCATTTTGTGCTCATAGCGCAGGATACAGGCCCATTTTTTTTGTTTTTTTTTGTTCTATTCTTAATGATTTGTTTCTTCTTTTGATTTTATTTTTAATAATTAACCTTAAAACCAAAAAATCACAAAAAATAATAATTAACTTTTTTTTAAATAGATCATTAATTAATTAATTAATTAATTAATTAATTAGTTAATATTTTCCTAAAGTAATGATTAAGTAGAACTACGTTTTATATTTCATAATTCTTATTTTCTTTAATCTTCAAAAATCAAAAAATATTAATTAGATTTATTTTATGTTATTAATTAGACTTTAATTTAATATTTTCATAAGTTAAAAACCAAACAAAAAAAAAACATGCCTTTTCTTTTCTTAAAACTAATTCAAAAAAACATCAAAAAGTTTCCTTTATGCATTTTCCTATTTCACGCGCATTTTCTTCTCTCGCACTTTTATATTTTTGTACATATCAATGTAGCCAAACTATAAGGCATTTTTATTGTTTTACTTTATATTTCTCCCGGTTTTGGACTTGTAATTAAATCCCTCTACCCAAAGCCATGTAATAGCGTAGGAATTTATGTTTCCGCACTTTATATTTTTTGTACATATATTAACTGTTAGACGTATGGCTAATAGGCGTGCATGACAAGATTAAGTCAATTAATCCTTAGATCACTAACATAAGATAAATATTTGAAAATTGAACACATTCCTCACACTTTCACCCTTAGGGTATACCTCACTTGGTTGCCTCAGAAAATAATGGTCATGTCCCTCGAATATAGGGATATCTTAGCAAAGACCCGCGGTATAAGAGTCATCATAAAAGATCATGGTCCCTGAACGTCCCTCGAGTTGCCTTTCAGTAAATGATCTTGTCCCTCGATGTTGCCTATATGATGACAGTCCCTTCGAATGCTAAGATATCCTTACCTTTTGCCTTCAATGACCATAGCGTCCCTTTCAATAGTCACTCAACATCCAACGATAGGGCTACCTACTCACTAATAGTAGGGTAGCGCTATCTAAAGGAAAGGAGGAAAAAAACGTCATTTTTCGAGTAGGTAGATGACTTTTAAGTACTTTATCAAAAACAAACTTTCACACTTACACACTTTTCAAAATAATTTTCAAAAACGCTTTATCACACTCTTGAGGACTGATACAAGAGTTACCATAAAGCGAACAGAAGCCTTTTAAAATGCACAAACACAAACGATTTTAAAAAATGAGCAAGTACCTAAGAACCTATGGAAAACCACATATGGAAAGGGTGCTAACACCTTCCCTTTCCATAATCTACCCCCTTACTCAGAAAATCTCGAAAAAGGTCTTTTCTGTTCTTTTCACCCTTTTCCTTTGTTGGATAAAAGAAAAGTTGATGGCGACTCTTGCTTACCGCAACATTTGCAAACAAAAAATACAAACCAATATTAACAGTCGTTTCTGCCACCGTATTACACCAGGGATAGACACTGATATTGTGGTGCATCATCTGTCAACTAAAGAAGACTGTCCCCCAGTAAAGTAGAAGGTCCATCATATGCGTCCTGAAATGTCAGAGAAGATCAAGGCAGAAGTTATGAAGCAGTTCAATGTCGGGTTCTTAGCTGTCACCTCATATCCATAATGGGTTGCTAACGTAGTTCCAGTGCCTAAAAAGGACGGCAAGGTACAGATGTGTGTGGACTACAGATATTTGAATGGGGCAAGCCCCAAGGACGACTTCCCGCTTCCCCACATTGACGTCCTGGTTGACAACACCGCACAACATAAGATCTTTTCCTTCATGGACGGTTTCTCTAGCTACAATCAGATCAAGATGGCACCCGAAGACATGGAGAAGACAACCTTCATCACACAATGGGGCACTTTCTGTTACAAAGTGATGCCATTTGGGTTGAAGAATGTTGGGGAAACCTATCAGGGAGCCATGGTGGCTTTACTCCATGACATGATTCACCATGAGATAGAGGTCTATGTTGATGACATATTAGCCAGGTCCCAAACTGAAGAAGAGCATCTTGATCACCTGCAAAAGCTGTTTGATAGGTTGAAGACGTACAAGTTAAGGCTAAATCCGAACAAGTGCACCTTCGGGGTAAGGTCTGGTGAACTCATAGGCTTCATTGTCAGTGACAAGGGTATTCAGGTAGACCCTGCAAAGGTTAAAGCCATACAGAAGATGTCGGCTTCTCGCACTGAGAAAGAAGTTAGAGGTTTCTTGGGATGCCTAAATTACATTGCCAGGTTCATTTCCCATCTAACTGCTACTTGTGAGCCAATCTTCAAACTCCTGAAGAAAGATCAAGTGGTAAAATGGAATGCCGAATGCCAGACTTCCTTTGATGGAATCAAGCAATACCTTCAAGAGCCTCCAATTTTGATGCCTTCGATTAAAGGAAGACCTTTAATAATGTACTTAAAAGTGTTAGATAATTCAATGGGGTGTGTATTGGGGCAGCATGATGAGTCTGGTCGAAAAGAGCATGCAATATACTACCTTAACAAAAAGTTTACCGACTGTGAAACAAGATATTCACTGCTCGAGAAAACTTGTTGTGCTTTGGCATGGGTTGCTCGCCGACTGAGACATTATATGTTGACCCACACTACTTTACTAATATCTAAGATGGATCTGATCAAGTACATCTTCGAGAAGCCCTCTCTCTCCAGAAGAATAACGAGATGGAAAATGATCCTGACTGAATACGACATTTAATACACAACCCAGAAAGCAATCAATGGAAGTGTATTAGCTAATCATTTAGCTCATCAGGCTGTGGATGACTGCCAATCCATGAACTTTGAATTCCCGGATGAGAATATCATGTTAGTGACTGATTGTGAAGAACCTGGATCGGATAAAGGACCTGAGAAAGGATCCCGATGGACTATGGTTTTTGTTGGAGCTTCCAACGCGTTTGGTAATGGCACCAGTGCTGTAATCATATCTCCCAAGGACTGTCATACTCCCTTCATTGCCATACTATGTTTCAAATGTACCAATAATATGGCTGAGTATGAAGCGTGCATCATGGGTCTCAAACTGTTATTGACCCGAGGGTCAAGTTCTTAAGTGTTTTCAGAGATTCGGCCTTGGTAATAAGTCAAATCAAAGGAGAGTGGGACACGGAGCACCCTAATCTCATCCCTTACAAAGAACATGTGCTGACATTGCTTCCACACTTTGAAGAAGTCACCTTTGAACATTTTCCACGAGAAGAGAATCAGTTAGCGAAAGCGCTAGCTACTATGTCATCTATGTTCCAGGTCAGATGGGACAATGAGGCTCCTCAGATCACTATTGAGAGATTGGATGAACCAGCTTACTGTTATGAGTTTGATACTTAAGGGGTAACAAACAACCCTTGGTTCCATGAAGTGAAAAGGTATCTCGAGGCTCAAGAATATCCTGAGGGGGAATATGTCAATGATAAGAAGTTTCTGAGAAGATTCTCCGTAAAGATTTTCCTCAGTAATGGAATCCTCTACAAGCGTAACCACGACTATACTTTACTTCAGTGTGTAGACAAGAGCGAAGCGGAGAGGATTATGGAATATTTACACGAAGGTACCTTTGGCACCCATTCTAGTGGACTCACCATGGCTAAACAGATCCTACGGGCAAGATACTACTGGTCCACTATAGAAGCAGAATGTTATCAGCATTCCCAAACGTATCACAAATGCCAGATCTACCTTGATAAAGTACATGTGCCTCTGGTCCCCTTGAACATCTTGACTGCTCCCTGGCCCTTTGTAATCAGACCTACAGCTTTAAACGGGCACCACTTTATCCTAGTCGCCATTGATTACTTCACGAAGTGGGTTGAGGCTGCCTCTTTTGCTACTGTAACCAAGAATTTTGTGGTGCGGTTCATCAAGCACAACCTTATATGTCGGTATGGTGTTCCAGAAATAATCATCACAGATAATGGTACAATCTCAACAATATTATGAACACCGAACTCTAAACAATTCAAGATCCAGCATCATAATTCTTCCCCTTACCGGCCGAAAATGAATGGCGTTGTGGAGGCTGCTAACAAGAACATTAAGAAAATCATATAGAAGATGACGGTGACATATAAAGACTGGCATGAGTTGTTACCATTTTCTCTTGATGGTTACCGCACCTCGGCACGTACGTCAACAGGGGCAACACCTTACTCTCTGGTGTATGGTATGGAGGTTGTCCTACCTATTGAGGTCCATATCCCTTCTTTGAGAATCATGAAGGATGCAGGTTTAAATGAAGATGATTGGATTCATACTCGACTTGATCAACTGAATCTGATTGACGAGAAAAGGTTAGCGGCTGTTTGTCATGGTCAGATGTACCAGAAGCGTATGATCAAGGCTTTTAACAAGAAGGTCAGACGATAGGTATATCAAGTGGGTGATCTAGTAATCAAGCGCATCATCCTACCACAAGGTGATCCCAGGGGAAAATGGACCCCCACATATGAAGGGAAATTTGTAACCAAAAGCATATTTTTTGGTGGATCCATGATTATAACCACCATGGATGGTGACGACCTTCCTCACCCTGTGAATGTGGACATAGTTAAAAGATACTATGCATGAATAAAGACCCGCTAGGTTGACTGGCCTAGGAAACAATAAGGGCATCCCGGCGAGCCAAAAGGGTTCGGGTAAAAATTAGGGATGAATACAAAATATTTGTACACCCGGTAAGTTGAAAACCTGAAAAGCCGGCTTGGGCAAAAAAGGGTATCCTGGTTGACTGAAAACCCGAAAGGGAGGTCCAGGCAAACGTTAGGGATTTAAAGCGTATAACTATGTCCCATTAGATTACCCTGCAACCAGACTTCAGTATCAACTATCAAGCTCAAACGGTACCAATCAATCCAGTCAACTTCGGACAAGTAGCAAAGTGATGAAACGCTCAAGGACATAAGGGAAATGGCATAATTGAAACTCAATGGGATTATTGGACATGGTCGTTTTCTCTCTGTACACTATTTTGTATAGTTTTCGTTTTCACGACAGAGTTCTCCTACTAGAGCGTCAGTCTCTTTGTACAAAAAGTGCCTGTTATAGGAAAACTTCAAATTCAATGCAAATCATTTCCTTGAAAGTAAAAAACTACTTGGTTTCTATTTTTCTGCTTTGTTTTGCAAAAACGTCCAGTGATTATTTTTTACATATGCATTTGAATATGATTACTATTTACAAATACTTGCATATGAAACAAAAAGACAATTGCTAATGACTTTAAGAAATGGGGAAAAGTCTAAAAAAGCCATTTGTAGTCCCGACAATTACTCTTTCCAGCAGGAACAGGGGCATCCTCCTTCCACATCCTCAACATACGTCCTAGTGATATTTATGTCCCCGCAGAGTGAAAACAACCAAAATCCTGACCTTTTCTTCCCCAAGCAGGAATTACTTCCTCCAGCAAAGATTCCTCAGAGAACTAAAATCCATGTTTTTAGCTAAGGTTTTAAAATCTCTAACAATTTATAAAGCATTATCCCCAGTAGAGTTTATTTCTCAAACTGCGGAAGTTTATCCCCCAACAGAGTTTATTTCTCTACATTGATAAAATCTTCCAACAGAGCATCTTTTCCCCAGAGTCATTCTCAAGTAGAGTCAAAGACCCCCGGCAGAATATCCTCAAACGGAAATAGGAAATCCCCGGAAAATCATCTCCATCCATCATCCTCAGCGGAAACGAAAGAATCACTTTCCTCATCTACCAAACAACAGTTTGGGATTCAACTTCCCAGTACTCTCCAGCAGCAGTCAGGGATTTATTTTCCCAGACTAGGAAATATCACAACAGCATTCCATATTCATACATCGTGGCATATGCAAACATATTTTATACAGTATAATCTTATTTATTTTGAGAACATCATTACACAAGGCATTTCATACATCATGACATTACATACGACTAACTCTTTACCTTTTCAGGAAAGATCAAATCAGTAAACACCGACGACTACTTATACGACCTGACAGTCTTCTCAAAGGCTACGTCTGACGAAGGGCTATTTCAGCATTTTCCTTATAATGATCATTCTCAAAAGAACTCTACTGGTTCAGTTTAAATCGACCAATGATTTATTCTGATTTCTTTTCCGGTAGATACTTTATCTGGTTCAGTTAAATCGACACTAAGATTTTCTGATTCCTATCCAGTTAAAGTTAATTTGATACCTTTCTCTAGTTCAGTTAAATTGACACTAAGATTTTCTGATTCCTATCCAGTTAAAGATATTCAAAACCTTTTCTGGTTCAGTTAAATTGACACTAAGGTTTTCTGATTCTTACCCAGTTAAAGTTAACTCAAGACCTTCCTCTGGTTCAGTTAAATCGACCCTAATATTTTTCTGATTTCTATTCCAGTTGAAGACGATCCAAGACCTTTCTCTGGTTCAGTTAAATCGATCCTAAGATTTTTTGATTCGTACCCAGTTAAAGTTAAATCACGACCTTTCTCTGGTTCAGTTAAATCGATCCTAAGATTTTCTGATTCTTACCCAGTTAAAGTTAAATCAAGACCTTTCTCTGGTTTAGTTAAATCGATCCTAATATTTTCCTGATTCTTACCTAGTTAAAGTTAATTCAAGACCTTTCTCTGGTTCAATTAAATCGATCCTAAGATTTTCCTGATTCTTACCCAGTTAAAGTTAATTTAAGACCTTCCTCTGGTTCAGTTAAATCGACCCTAAGATTTTTCTGATTTCTATTCCAGTTGAAGACGATCCAAGACCTTTCTCTGCAGTTAAATTGACACTAAGATTTTCTGATTCTTATCCAGTCAAAGATTACTCAAGACCTATGCTGGTTTGGTTTAAATCGACCAATGATTTATTCTGATTCTTTTCCGATAGATACTTTACCTGGTTCAGTTAAATCAACCCTAGATTTTCTGATCCTTACCTAGTTAAAGAAACTGTAAAGCCTGGAGTCCGACCAGATAACAGTTCAATGTCCACAATTACTACAAAGCCTGGAACCAACCAGATAGCAGTTAATTTCATATTCCCCAGTAAGTTGTTGTGAATCCTGGAATACAACTAGATAGCAGTCAGCCTTATTATCCTCAATAGGTCGCTGTGAAGCTTAGAATACAACCAGATAGCAGTCAGACTTATTGTCCTCATCAGGTTGCTGTGAAGCCTGGATTCTAACCAGATAGCAGTTCGCTTTCGTCTTTCTAGTCACGAGATAATCCCCCAGTAGAGTAATGGACAACTGAAGCTCCTAAACTCTATTTCCCGAAACAGAGACCAACATTCCCCAACGGAGTCCTCTTCAACGACAGGAACAAGAATCCCCACAAAGGGATATCTCCCGAAATCAAAATGTTTTCTAGATGGCATCTTTAAGCCCATCTCCGACGACTCTCTGTCATATTCCTTGGATGGCATATTTAAGCCCATCTCCGATAATCCTCGGTCATCTTTTCCAAATGGAATCTATAAGCCCATCTCCGACGACTCTCCGTAATATTACTTGGATGGCATCTTTAAGCCCATCTCTGACAATCCTCCGTCATCTTTTCCAAATGGCATCTATAAGCCTATTCTCGGTATTATCCACCAACAATTCTACTTCAGACGAGTGCAAATTTCTGGGCACTCTAGTGTTCAATCATCTTCCACCTTCAGATCTCGAAAGGCAGACAAGCCAATCTACATCCTCAGGTTTAAGAAGATTGAATAGGGGAAGCTATTGTACCGCAAAATTTTCCCTCTCATTTTACTCAACACATGCCCTTTGAGGTCCCCAACTTGCCCAAGGATGACCAAGAATTGACCAGACAAATTATGTTCCTAAAGGCAATGAACCTCTAACTAGGGTTTCAATTTTCATCAAGATGTGTAAACTCCAATGGTCTCAAATGTTGTAAATGGTCCTAATATGTCCTCAAGGTTATCCATGTCAAATTTCATGCCTTGCAAAACAAGTTTGCTCAATCAACTGCTCAAATGCCTGAAAATCAACTATACTAGGTCAAAAGTCAATTGTGGCCTATATATAGTTAAACTTCAAGATTTTTGGTCAACATCAACATTTTTAAGTGATATCCATCATTTGATCAAGGGTTGATCATGTTTCCTCAAGAAGTGCTCCTAACTCATCAAAAGTCAAAAATTGCAAATTCGGATTTCTATCGGAAAAGTCAACCAAACTTTGACCAAGCATAACTTTCTCATACTTTATCAGAAAAATTTCCACTAAAGATCATTTTGAATAGAATCCAATCCCCTACAACTTCTCTTCATCCCTCAAGTTCAAGAAATGCCCCAGTTAAAAGATACAAGCTCAGACATTATAGGGCATCTTAAATGTCAACGAAAATTCATCTTTTTCCAAAGCTCCTTACATCAACATGGAAAATCCAATTGAGATGAAACCAAAAGGGTTGTTTAGAGGACATCTTAATCTCTCTAAAAAGTCCAAGAACACCCTCATAGGGTTAAAATTGAGAGAGATATGCATTGCTAAAGTTGACCAATTTTTTAAAAATGCACAAAAGTCAATGTGAGCAAATTGGATCTTTTAAACTAATGGGCGTGGGTTTTGGATCTCAAACATATCCATGGACATATTCAAGACATTTAAATCCATTATTTTATTTTTATGAGGTTTATTTTTATTTATTTGAATTTTCATTCATTTAAATATTAATAAATCAAATAAAATAGTAAAATGATGAATTAAATCCAAAAGATTTGTTTTATGATCATATCATGAGCCTAAAATCAGAAGATTAAGTCACGAACTCGTGTGAAGGCTGATTGGAGAGAGAGGAGCAAGTTTTGGCCAAAATTAGAAACATAAAATTCCAAGATGCAAATCAAATCTTTTTCATCCAATCTTCAAGATTCAATCCATATTTGTTGACCTAATATGATATACTATATATGCATAAACATTCCAGACCTAAAGCACACGCAACTGCTGCAAAAAAGACCCTGTTCGCAAGCTTGAAATTTCAAAGAAAAGTGGTAATCGGATTTGGAGTTGCAGAGGGATCAAGAGGTTATGAGGCTTGCAATCAATTCCTAGAGGCATTCTGAAGCTAACTGCGTCATTTCCAAGCATCAAAGCTCCTAGAATCGCAACCAATACAATCATGGTTTGAGCTTTATTCTTCAAAAAATGATTATGGCCATACATACGTTATAAATGTGTTTTGATCATGCATTCTTGTTTGTATGAATGTTTAGAACGTATTTGAATCGTTAAATGCAATTTTTGATGAATATATGATGATTTGCCATTATTAGGGTTCAGACCTTTGTTTTAGGATTTTCAGGTACAGGCAAAATTGGGCCTAAAGATGAGTACTATCATGCTTATGGGATCAAACACAATTGATCCATGGCTTTAGGTTTGATTTATATTGCGTGCTATAGATTTTGGAAATTGCAGATGTTGTAGGGACGGACAACGTCCGTATGTAAAAGTGCAAGAGCTAACACGACGGAGGAGTGGGGAAGATGACTGCATGGCGCAGCCCCATTGGCCAGTTCAAATATGTGCGTCTTTTCTTTAATAATTGAAGGAAATTCATATTTTATTATTTTTCTTTACTTTGTATAACGAATTGACAATCAACGTAGTTGGCAAAGGCATGGACGTGTGAAAGAAGGGACCTGGGTTCGATCCCAGGTCCAACATTTTTCTATTTTCTTGACATTTCCTGCAGGTTCCAGTGTGGTATGTGGCCAGGCGTCCATCCTACATCCTCATTCACAACCACTGGATTTTCTATTGATTCAGATCCAGCGTCCAACAATGAATCTCCATGGCAAACCCTCAAACACGCTCAGCATTGGATCTCACGCAAAGCAATTGGGCCAATAGATCTGGGTCTAATAAAAATTCAACAAGAACCCCCCTCATTGCTCCTAACAGGTCCATTTTTCTTTTTTCTTTTTTAATTTATTTGTTTTTTTATTTTAATTGTTTTAAAATCAGTTATTTTAAAAATAAAAAATCACAAAAAATTAGATTTAGGTTTTTTTCAATTAAAATTAATTTTTTTAAATAAATTTAATTATTTAATTAACTTGATAATTAGGGTTTATTCACATATTTAATTTAATTCTTTTTATATCAAAAACACAAAAAATATGTTTTAATTAATTTTTATTGTAAATAAATCATAAATTAACATATTTTTGTAGTTAACATTAATTAGGTTTAGATATTTTTTCCAATTAAAATTAATTAGACTTAGGATAATTTAATCAAATTTTTTTCTCTTAAATTAACTTAATCAAATCTTTTTTAAATTAATCAATTTTGAATCTTTCACCATTAATTTTAAAATATTTCCTTTTCTACTAACCCTAATCCTCCAAACCTCTATTCTCCTGATTCTGACATTTTCTTGCTTCTTTATTTTGTTAAGTTACTTTCTCGTATTTTTTAATTATGTAAATGTTCCCCGGTTTGTAATAATTTTAATTAGGTTTAAATTTCCGCATCTAATTATGTAATTGTCCCAAAGCCTTGTAATAGCTTAGGAATTTTATTTTTTGCAATTTATTTTCCGCACTATTAACTTCTTAGATTAATAGGATTGTATGGAAAGATAACGACTAATAGAACATAGCATAACCTAATTCAAAGATAATATATCTGAATCAAGCACACTTGCACATGCTCACCCCTAAGGTATCTCCCACTTCGGTTGCCTTCGAAAATGGTCACAATTCTCAAAATGTGAGAATTTTGAGTGATTGTCCTTAAGTTCAAGAGATCACAAGTCCCTCGATGGCCCTTTCGACTGTTGCCTCGGTTAAAAAAGTGATCTTAGAGCTTTAGGATAATTACTAAGAGTTCTTGCCCAGTTGCCTTAGTGATCATAAATGTCCCTTCGATAGTCCCTCAACATCCAACGATAGGGCTACCTACTCACTAATAGTAGGATAGCGCTATCTAAAGGAAGGGAGGAAAAGAACACCTTTTTCGAGTAGGTAGATAGTTATTAAGTACTTGCTTAAAACAATCTTTTTTCACATCACACTTTTAAAACTCTTTTCAAAAACGCTTTATTAACACTCTTGAGGACTGATACAAGAGTTATCATAAAGCAAGCAAACTTTTCAAAACACACAAACACGAAAACAATTTTCAAAATGAGCAAGTACCAAAGAGCCCGTGGAAAACCACTGATGGAAATGGTGCTAACACCTTCCCTTTCCATAATCTACCCCCTTACTCAAAATCTCGGAAAAATGTCTTTTTCTGTTCTTTTCACCCTTTCCTTTGTTGTATAAAAGAAAAGTCGATGGTGACTCTTGCTTACCGTAACATTTGCGAATACAAAACGCAAACCAGTATAATAGTCAGTTCTGCTACCGTCTTACACTGGGTATCGAACCCATTCCACTATAATTATTATAATGGTTGTTTACGTCAACCGTTGTGATAGATGTTTTACCACAACGATTCCCGGACCCGTGATTGTAAGTTCCTCATATACAACCACAATGTACACAACAATGCATGGACCTACATGATTATATATGTTTTCTAACTGTTGTTAAATGGGTTTTCTATGGTAGTACTACCACCACTATCAGAGCTAATGAAACTATAAAAACTACAAAACATGCCTAATTCCACTAATTCAGAGTCTACCATCCCATCTGTTTACCCCAAAATTTTCCCTCTCATTTCTCAAGAATTTTCTCACAAGATCTTACATGAATTAAGTTTGCAGCACTGATACATCAATTTGGGTTTGGAATTGGCACAAGGGCAAAATGGTCAAAATGCACACTGAAAAGTTAAACTTTGACTTTTGGATCAAAGTCAAGTTTTCAAGACATGTTAGAATATGAAGTTGGTTCATCAAGAAAATCAAAATTCAAAATTGCTTTGGAAAAGTCAAAGTTCTAAACACTTAGAAATTTTTCTAAGTGTTAAGAAAATATGATAAGTTCAAAACTTCTGACCAGATTTTCATCATGATGCAAGATGATTCAGGAAGAACTTCTGACACAGAAGTTGTAGATCTCAATGAGATATAAAACTTTGCAGAACAGAACTCCTCCTAGAAATGCTGGGATTTCAAGTTATACATCCTTGAAGGCACATCCTTCTGGCCAGATTTTCATCATGGTGCAAGTTGATTCAGGAAGAACTTCTGACACAAAAGTTGTAGGTATCAATGAGATATAAAACTTTGCAGAACAGAACTCCTCCTAGAAATGCTGGGATTTCAAGTTATACATCCATGAAGGCACGTCCATGAAACCAAAATACTTAGTAAATTATGAGCATTTCCAAGCCAAAATTTGTTTAGAAATTCTGGGCCAGTTTTCACGTAGGTACAATCAGAGTTTGCAAAGGTGATTCAAAGAGGGGTTACAAAGCATGTCACAAGATTTCTGAAAAGTCTGAGAATTCCTTCAGATCATGCTGAAGCAGGGAGAATCAAATATCAGAAGTTGGACATTTGTTCTTAATTTAAGTTACATTTTTGCTGAACTTATGATCCAGTTTCAAACTATGCTGCATAATCTCACGTTGCAGGCCTTCTTTCTTGTTAGATCTCATCATAATTTAATGCTCACACCAACTTTTTAGTCTTTATCCCAGTGTGTAAGCCTTTATCCAAAAGATCTTCACACGTGTGGCATGAAAGTACCATTGTTGTCCTTCAAAAGCAAACTTTTGTACAAAGTTTAATTTGAACCCATACTTTACTTTGTTTCTGAGTTTACTTCCCCACAAATCCTGCCTACAAACTCAGATTAGGTATGTTTAAAGCTGCTAACCACCCTACCTTTCCTTGAAACATGCTTGTCTAAACTTGTTTCAAAAACAAGTCAATGATCCATAACACATGATGGTTGTATTCTTAATTTCTCCAAGCTTCTAAATCCTTTGCCTATAAATTAAACTTCATTTGCAAACTGAAAAAAAAAAGATTGAAAGAAAGCCTTGAAGCCTTGCTGAAAATTCCCAAGAACATGAAACTGCAGCACAAACACAAAACCTGCTTTTGAGAGCTTTCTTCCTTGGTATGTCCTTTTGAAGCTGAGGACAATCATTCTTGTAGTGTCCTGGCTCATTACATTCATAGTAAATGACTTCGTTGCCACTAGACTTCCTTTGACCAAGCACTGATTTCAAGCGACCTCCAGTCCTTCTTGAACTTCTAAACTTGTTGCCTTGATTTCTCTTCTAGAGACGATCAACCCTTTTGGTTAATAGAGACAACTCCTCCTCTTCATCATAAGAATCTCCTTTTGAATCCTCAATATCTTCTGCTTGAAGAGCTTTGTATTTCTCAGATTTTCTGACAGATTTAAGAGCAATATACTTTATCTTCTCCTATGGTTCATCTTGTTCTAGCTCAATCTCATGACTTCTTAGAGAACTTATCAGTTCCTCTAGATAAGTGTTGTTTAGATCCTTTGCAATCTTGAGTAAAGTTACCATAGGCCTCCATTTGGATGGTAAGCTTCTGATAATCTTCTTCACGTGATCTGTCATTAAATAGCCTTTGTTCAGAACTCTCAGTCCTGTAACTAAGGTTTGAAATCTTGAGAAAATGACTTCAATGCTTTCATCATCCTCCATTTTGAAAGCTTCATATTTCTGAATCAAGGCCAACGCCTTGGTTTCCTTGACTTGATAATTTCCTTCATGAGTCATTTTGAGAGAATCAAATATAGACTTAACTGAGTCTTTATTTGTGACCTTCACATACTCAGTATAAGAAATCGCATTCGTCAAGATGGTTCTTGCTTTATAATGATTCTTACAATCTTTCGTTTGTTGATCAGTCATATCTCTCCTAGCTGATTCTTTTTCAGTATTATCTGTGAGAGGTATGTAGCCATCGATTACCATATCCCAAAGATCAATATCATGACCTAGAAAGAAACTTTCTAGTTTATTTGTTGTACCCCAAAAATTGCCCTCTCATGTTTCCCAAGGTTTTTTTCTCTTATATGGGTGGTTACAAGCACTTGCCTAAAGAAAATGAATTTTTTTGAAGATAATCAAGTGTCTTTCGATTGGCATCTGAACAAGGTTTCCTTTGATTGGTATCTTGACATGTTTCGATTGGGCATCTAAATCCTTCGAGCAAGCTTTATTTCAAATTCTTCGATTAGGCATTCGGCCCTCTTCGATCGTGCCTTGATTTCACAATGTCTTCGATGGAGCGCTGGGCCTCCTTCGACCAATCTTGGTTCCCAAGGCTTCGACTGTGCATTAGCTACTTCAGGTCTGCCTTTGATTAACAAGGTAAGAACCCCCTACAAGTCTCTTTTGATTCACCAGCAGTATCCTCTACGTGAAACCTTTGACTCACTAGGAAAAGACCTCTCCAAGCTTGCCTTAGATTCGCTAAGTCAAAAGCTTCCCCCAACTGGCCTTCGATCCACAAGACAGAGGTTTCCTCAGGCTTGTCGTGAATTTACAAGGACAAATGCTATGACGAAGAGAATTTTGGGCAATTCGAATTGACACAGATATTGACTTAATTAAAGATAATCTGATAAGGGAAAACTCTGAAAATTTAGGCAATTCGAATTGATATGGATGGACTCCTTCGAAGGAGGAAATTAAAGCCATTCAAAGGAGGCCATCAGAGCTATTCAAAGGAGGTAATCAGAGCCATTCGAAGGAGCTGAATCAGAGCCATTCGAAGGAGGAAATCAGAGCCATTTGAAGGAGGCCATTAGAGCTATTCAAATGAACTGAATCAGAGCTATTAGAAGGAGCTGAATCAAATCCATTCGAAGGAGGCCATCAGAGCCATTCGAAGGAGGAAATCAGAGTCATTCGAAGGAGAGCATTCAAAAGTTAAATGTCCAGGTTCATTCAAATTCGAAAAGGGACAAGAAACCATATCTTTTACAACATTTCAAAATGGTATTCATGGCCTTAAAACACCAACTTAATGGTTGTTTACTCCTTTTCCTTCTTGTCCCCCTCCATCCCCTCTATATAAGGAGACCACATACATATGCATAGAGGGTATAGATGGAAGCCCATGCGAACCATACACACATATTGTTTTACAAGTATACACCGCCTAAGAGAAGCACACCAAAAAACTCTTAAAACTCAACAAGATCACACCACACTTGCCTCTCTCCTTTCGAATCCAAAAGCATCCAGCAACTCTAGCTCCCCATGCAAGTTCCAGTTTCAAGCAAGGTAAGCCCCCTTTACCTTGTATCTTTCGTTTCAGCATGGCATGTAAATACCATTTACTTACTTTTCGAGTCACAATAATGTAGATAGCCTCTTAGTTATATTCTTCGTTTCTGCCATTTTGGTTGGTTTGCTTTTCTTGTTGGAACTAACCTATACAGATTTAAACGAAAGATAAAAAGAATATGAACGAAGGATATGCATTCATGATGCTCCGTAGGTCCATTTTACTTCATATTCTAAATCGAAATAAGTAGATAAGGATATAGTCGAAGGTTGCTCATGCACACACCCTGACTCAATCGAAAGAAGTTGAGAAGGCTGCAATTGAAGGTTGCTCATATCATTCCCAAACCCAGTCAAAGGAGGCAGGAAAGGGTGCAAATCAAAGCTTGCTCACGTCAACCCTTAAGCCCAATCGAAAGAAGGCAAAAGAAGGGTGAATTGAAGGATTCCATGGCCTGGATCAAAGAATTCCTTTCTCTTCTTTATTTTTATATTTTACTTGTCTTTCGATTTGGTTGTAATAGCGTAGGACCCTTACTTTCTGCATTTTTTTACTGCTTTTCATATTAACACCTAGATGTATGATTGATAGGATTGTATGGCAAAGACTAAATACAAGCACTTGGAGGATCGCCTCAATGTAATGGAAATTCAAAGGGTACCCTGTCTAGATTTTGAAGAATTAGGGTTAGTTCCAGGGGTGGTCATCCCACCTAAGTTCAAGGTCCCTATCTTTGCAAAATATGACAGTGTTTCCTATCCCAAGATTCATTTGAGGTCTTATGTCAGGAAGATCCAACCCCACACTACTGACCAAAAGTTATGGATCCATTTCTTCCAAAAACATTTGGTTGGCACTCAACTGGATTGGTTCTATCAGTTGGAAGGAACCAACATCCATACTTGGGAAGACTTGGCTGCTGCTTTCTACAAGCAGTACTAATACAATGTTGACCTCGCTCCAACTCATACACAACTTTAAAGCATGTCTATGGGTTCTAGAGAAGGCTTCAAGGAATATGCCCATAAATAGAGGGATCTAGCTGGCAGGGTACAACCTCCTCTGAATGATAGGGAAATGGTAGACATGTTCATGGGCACTCTGACAGGCCCGTTCTTTAATCTGCTGATTGGGAGTTCTTCATCTAGTTTTATATAGATGGTTCTGACTGGGGAAAGGATCGAAAACAATATCAAGAGTGGGAAGACTCCATTGTTTCCTATCCCAAGCTTCATTTGAGGTCTTACGTCAGGAAGATACAACCCCACACTACTAACCGTAAGTTATGGATCCATTTATTCCAAGAAAGTTTGGTCGGCACTCAACTGGATTGGTTCTATCAGTTGGAAGGAACCAACATCCATACTTGGGAAGACTCGGTTGCTGCTTTCTACAAGAAGTACCAATACAATGTTGACCTTGCTATAACTCGTACACAACTTCAAAGCATGTCTATGGGTTCTAGCGAAGGCTTCAAGGAATATGCCCAGAAATGGAGGGATCTAGCTGGAAGGTTACAACCTCCTCTGAATGATAGGGAAATGGTAGACATTTTCATGGGCACTCTGACAGGCCCGTTCTTTAATCTGCTGATTGGGAGTTCTTCATCCAATTTTACAGAGATGGTTTTAATTGGGGAAAGGATCAAAAACAGTATCAAGAGTGGGAAGATTCCAATGGTTGCATCCTCTAATGCTGAGAGGAAGCCATTTGGTGGTAAAAAAGAAACTAATGTTGTTTATGGTCAAAGGCGCCATAATACAAATAACCACCATCAGTCCGTGGGAGAAGTGTTAACTTCTAATCCTACACATGTTCAACCACAACGGGGAAATAGGCGTAGGATAAAGTTTCAAGAAAGGCAGTACGTTGAGATTAATATGCCATTGTCTCAAGCGTTATAACAGTTGCTGAAAGCGGAACTGATTACACTAAAGGATCCTCCTCAAAACCCTGATACCTCCTCTCCTAAGTACAATCCAAAGGTGAAGTGTGCCTACCATTATGATTGTCCTGGGAACGACACCGACAACTGTTGGACTTTGGAGAACAAGATTCAAGATTTTATCGATAGCAAGGAGATTGAATTTGACCCTCCAAGGCACACCATCTGAAGTGACAAGCCCAAGACAAAGCGACTTTTTTGTTCATTTAGAATTTTCAAATTGTAATTTTCTCTTGATTTGTTCGAATACTTATTCATGTCAAACTTGGTTATTTCATCAATGCATTGCATATGTTTGTCTTGAATCAATTAATTTTTATTTACTATGTTCAAACTATGTTTTTACTTCCTTTTGGTGATATTCAACTCTCGATTAAAAGCTCTAAGCCTTTAGAGGGAGGATGACGAAAACGATACCACAATATCTACAATATGCTTTTGAACAGACCCCGCTAACGATGTACAAGCGTTGTTTCAAATCCTAAATAGTGAAGTTATAAGGAAGATAATACCTAGTCAACCTCTTTGAGCCTAAGAAGTAGGAGTTTTTATTTTCACAAATTAAACTTGGGGCAGGGTAGTTTTCTCAGTTAATTCATATGTGCATTCAGTCGTAAGCTCTACCTTCATACACGACAAATAATGTGGAAGGTGCCCTCCAAAAATGGTGATGGTTCCACATAATCGTTAAGACAGGCAGTCATTATCTCTCAAAATAAAAGCCCGTTGAGTCAAAACCTACGAAGGAGACTTAAGAAAACTGGGGCATCCCGCTGACTGTAATCACAAAAGAAATAGTTCAGGCAAAAGTAGGGATAACAGAATTTAAAAAAAAAAAAAAGAGGTCCTACAAATCCTCAACAAATAAAGAAAAGGTTACAAAAATGATTGCCTTCTCAAATAAATGTTCAATCTCTGAACCATCACCAAGTATCAGAGCAAAGATTCCAGACTCAATTGGGATCTAAACGCATAATTAATTGAGTTTAGGATTAAAGAACGTCACGAAGAACGGGTTGGGTACAAATAAAATTTGAGCCTTTATCCTTTGTTTCTTAAACCGTGAACCAGGCCACGTTATAACCCTTAAAAGTCCTAGCTGAAGCATGGGTTAGTTCGAAAGCATACTGTTACAAAAGGTATCCTGACTCCTGTAGGGTTCGCTATAAATCCTGAGTTGATATCACGCTCTTACAAAATTTGTTTTTTTTACTAAAAAATGAATTTTCAAACTTCAAGACAGACATAAGCTTTGCATTTATAAAATACCATTGTTTGCATATGACTATTTGTTCAACAGTAGAGAAATTCGCAAATGAATATTTAATGAAAAGAAATCCTCTCAATGAGAAGAATCACCTCAGATGGAAATACATTCCAGTGATAGGCCTTTCATAATCAAGGGGCATAGCATGGTGTCCAGCTGATCTGGAGCAATCAAGTCAAGGTCCAATCAGCTTCGAATAAGCAGCAAAAGTGATGACATGCTCAAGGACATAAAGGCAATAGTAGAATGGGAACCCAATGGGATTATTTCATATAGGTGTCTTTCTTTGTATACTATTTTGTATAATTTCCATTCTTATGACAACATTCTCTTACTAGGATGCATGTCTCCTTGTACATAAACGCTTATTTCAAGTTAATACAAAACTATTCCTTTGAAAGTGTAAAACTTCTGTTTTTATTTTTCTGTTTTTGTGTGCGAAAACATCCAGTGATTATTTTTGAACATATGCATTTGAATGTGATTACTGCTTACAAATACACGCATAAAAAATAGAAAGACAGTTGCTAATGACTTTAAGAAACAGAACATATATAAGGGCCGTCCAGAAAATCCCCGCAGATGTTTTCCCCATCAAATACGTTCTCCAACAAGTACAGAGGAAGGGACATCCTACTGCAAGGTCTCTACCATATTCTCAGTATGCATCATGATGGTGTCAGTTGTTCTCACATCCCCGGCAGAACAAAAATCTCCAATTACTGCTCCAAAAGATTCCCCAGTGAAGTCGCCAAGCTTCTCAGGATTCCCCAACGGGATTCCAAAAAAATCCCCAGACAGTGCACGGAGTTTTCCTTCCCCAACAGAGTTTATTTCTATAACAACGAAATTTCATCTACCATCATTTAACTTCAAACAAAATCTGAAGATCTACATTCTTCACCCCCAACAATAGTCAGAGATTTATTTTCCTTAATTCAACAACACAGTAATGGAACAACTGACACGTTCATACATTGCATTCACACATCATTTTACAAACATCGTAGCATATGCAGCATAAATGTATATATCACAATTTCATTTATTTTGAGAGCATCATGCAATTCATACATCATGACATTGCATGAAACTGAATTTACCTTTCCAGGTTGAGTTCGCAGAAAGACAAACACCATCAACTTATACAGCAGGTCAAAGATTAATACCCAAAACCAGACGGAAAAAACTATCTATACGACCAATTGGTATGAACTCCAGAAGCAAGACGGGTTTACCAACAAATAAAACAAGTCCCAGGTTAATACTTGTAACCATCCAGGAGAACTATCTGCGGACGACCAACTATGGATTAACACCTGTAACTGGCCAGGAGAACTATCTACATAAAGAGATTAAAGATCAATACCTGTAACAAGCCAGGAAAGCTATATTTCTTTCTCAGATCAGAGGTTAATCCTGTAACAAGCCAGGACAACTATCTCAGCGACCGACAATTTTCAAGTTCTAGATTAATACCTGAAACCAGACAGAAAAACTATCTACATGACCCGACAGAGAAATCTTACACGGGTTCCTTCTCATATATTTCCAGATGCAGACTAACATAGACTCATCTTGGAATATCCATATGCATGCTCTTTATAATGCATCTTCATGTAACGGTTAATTCCATTATCCCCAACAAGCTACTGTGAAACCTGTATTTCGACCAGATAACAATTTAAGTTACTATGAAGCCTAGAATCCGATCAGATTGTAGTTCACTTCTTCAATTACTGTGAAGCCTGGAGTACGACCAGATAACAGTTCAATTTCATTTTACTGCGAAGCCTAGAGGCCGACCAGATAGCAATTTACTCTGTCAATTACTATGAAGCCTGGACTCGACCAGATAACAGTATACCTCAAATTCAAGTTGAAGCCTGGATCCGACCAGATAACAACTTAATCTCTTCAAACCACTGAAGCCTGGACACAACCAGATAACAGTTTGATTCACTGAAGCCTGGATTCCGACCAGATAATAGTTTAAGTTACTGTGAAGCCTGGGGTATGACTAGATAACAGTTTGATTTCATATTCCTAAGTAGATTGCTATGAAGCCTGGAATATGACCGGATAACAGTCAACTTTTGTTATCCTCAGAAAAGTTACTGTGAAGCCTGGACTTTGACCAGAAAGAAGCGAAATTTCATTTTTCCAGTCAAGAGGTAGCTTCCCCAGTAGAGTAATGGACAACTGAAGTTCCTAGACTCTATTCCCCCACAGAGTTTTCCTCAAATAGGAGAAAAACAGAAACCCACATTTCCTAGTGGACTCCTCCTCAGACAGCAGGAACAGGAACCCCCAAAGGGACCTTGTGTGAAATCAGCATCTATTTTGGATGGCATCTTTAAACCCATCTCCGACAACTCTCTGTCATCTTCTCTAAATGGCATATGTAATCCCATTCCCGTCATCATCAATTAACAGTGTTATTTCATGCGAGTGAAAATTTCTGGGCACTCTAGTGTTCAATCATCTTCCACCTTCAGATCACGAAAGGCAGACAAGCCAATCTAAATCCTCAAGTTTAAGAAGATTGAACAGGGGAATCTGTTGTACCCAAAAATTTGCCCTCTCATGTTTCCCAAGGTTTTTTTCTCTTATTTGGGTGGTTACAAGCACTTGCCTAAACAAAATGAATTTTTAAAGATAATCAAGTGTCTTTCGATTGGCATCTGAACAAGGTGTCCTTCGATTGGTATCTTGACAAGTTTCAATTGGGCATCTAAATCCTTCGAGAAAGCTTTGTTTCAAAGTCTTCGATTAGTCATTCGACCCTATTCGATTGTGCCTTGATTTCACAATGTCTTCGATGGAGCGATGGGCCTTCTTCGACCAAGCTTGGTTCCCAAGGCTTCGACTGTGCATTAGCTACTTCAGGCCTACCTTCGATTCACAAGGTAAGAACCCCCTACAAGTCCCTTTCGATTCACCAGCAGTGGCCTCTATGTGCAAGCTTCGACTCACTAGGCAAAGGCCTCTTCATGCTTTCCTTGGATTCGCTAAGTCAAAAGCTTCCAACAACTGGCCTTCGATCCACAAGACAGAGGTTTCCTCAGACTTGTCTTGAATTCACAAGTACAAATGCTCCAGCGAAGATAATTTTGGGCAATTCGAATTGATGCAGATATTGACTTAATTAAAGAAAATATGATAAGGGAAAACTCTAAATATTTGGGCAATTCGAATTGATATGGATGTACTCCTTTGAAGGAGGCCATCAGAGCTATTTGAAGGAGGAAATCATAGCTATTTGAAGGTGCTGAATTAGAGCCATTCGAAGGAGGCAATCAGAGCCATTCAAAGGAGGCCAACAGAGCTATTCGAAGGAGCTGAATCAGAGCTATTCAAAGGACCTGAATCAGAGCCATTCGAAGGAGACCATCAGAGCCATTCGAAGGAGGCAATTAGAGTCATTCGAAGGAGATCATTCGAAAGTCAAATGTCAAGGTTCATTCAAATTCGAAAAGGGATAAGATACCATGTCGTTTGCAACATTTCAAAATGGTATTCATGGCCTTAAAACACCAACTTAATGCATGTTTACTCCTTTGCCTTCTTGTCCCCTCCATCCCCTCTATATAAGGAGACCATATACATACGCATAAAGGGTAGAGACGGAAGCCCAGGGGAACCATACACACATATTATTTTACACGCATATAGAGCCAAAGAGAAGCACACGAAAAAAACTCTCAAAACTCAACAAGATCACACCACACTTGCCTCTCTCTTTCCGAATCCAAAAGTATCCAACAACTCTAGTTCCCTATGCAAGTTACAGTTTCAAGCAAGGTAAGCCCCCTTTACCTTGCATCTTTTGTTTTAGCATGGCATGTTGTGATACGGTGGCAGCACTGACTGTTTTTACTAGTTTGCGTTTTGCATTTTTTGTTTGCAAAATGTCGCGGTAAGCAAGAGTCACCACCAACTTTTATTTCATCCAATCATGGAAAAGGAAAAAGAACAGAAAAAACCTTTTTTCGAGATATTCTGAGTACGGAAGGTAGATTATAGAAAGGGAAGGTGTTAGCACCCTTTCTATCCGTAGTTATCTACGGGCTCTTAGGTACTTGCACATTTTTCAAATTGCTTGTGTGTGTTTGTCTTGAAAATGTTTTACTTTGTGATAAACCTTGTATCAGTCCTCAAGGATGTAACGAAGTTTGTTTTGAAAATTGGTTTTTGAAAGGTGTTTGTGTGAAAAGTTTTCATTGAGCAAGTACTTAAGATTCTACCTACTCGAAAAAAGATTGTTTGTTCTCGTTTCCTTTAAACAACACTATCCTACTATTAAGGAGTAGGTAGCACCATCGTTGGAGTTGTAAGGGACATTCAAAAGGGACGAGTACAATCACTAAAGCAATAGTTAGAAAACTTTAGTAGTAACCCTAGAGTCTTAAGATCTTTCCAAGGCAACATTTCCAAGGCAACATTTCCGAGGAAACATTTTGATCTTTTAGACTGAAGGGTGACCACTAAAATTTCCTATGCTTAATGATTGTTTACCAAAGGCAACTGGAGTGAGGCAAACCCTAGGAGTGAAATATGTGCATATGATTTGTTTCAATTATTTAATCTTTGCACATTAAGTGATCTACCATTTTAAATTTCAAGCATTCTTTTCATACAATCCTATTAGCATACATCTAGACAGTTAAATATTTACGGGAATTAAAAATGCGAGAAAATAAACCTAGCTATTACAAGGCTTCAGGGAGGGGGATTAATTACATAACCAAAAATGGGGGGAAAGCGGTAAATAAAAACCCTAGTTTAAAGTGTTGTACCCCAAAATTTGCCCTCTCATTTTTCAGGAAAATCACCCTGGATTCTCAAGGTTTTCTCTTATATAAATCCAAGCCTTGAATTATCATTCCTTTCCAAGCAAGCCATTTACAAGGGCAAAATGGTCATTTACAAGCTCAAAAATCAAATTTTACCTTGAAAAAGTTAAATTCTAAATACTTAGAATTTTTTCTAAAGTATTTAAGAAAAATGACACTTCAGAGCTTCTGAACCAACCTCCAGGAAGGAGCAGTCAGAAGTTGCAAACTTGGCTCAGCATATAACATTCAGTCAGAATGTGGCTCTTCAGCAGCTACGCCAACTCAGTCAGAAGTTGTAAACTTGGCTCAGCACATAACATTCTGTCAGAATGTAGTTCTTCAGCAGCTACGCAAGTTCAGTCAGAATCTGCCAAGGTAAGAACATAAGATTATAAAACAGGCTAGAAAGCCTGAAGAACCCTCAGAATTTGCTGAGGCAGTAGGATACCAAGATCAGAACTTGGGTGCGTTGTTCTGGACTATGCTGAAGTAGGAACTGCTGGCTCAGATTTAAGTAATGATGCAAATCTCATATTACAAGATTTCTTATTCTTGACCAATCTCATCACCATTTAATGCTCATTAATGCTCACAACCACTTTTGAGCATTTGTCCAAAGGGTCTCTCCACGTACAGCATAGCAACGCTCTTGTGCAGATTTAGGTATGGGTTCATGCGCTACTTTTCTCTCATGGGTGTAACTTTTCCTTAATCTTCTCTTACTAACCCAGCCTAGGCTAAAAGCTTTCAATCATCACAACTTTCTATGAACTTTTCTTCAAGAGTAAGTCAGCATCTAGTGCATGATATTGGCTCCACTTAACGTTTTAAAAAACCCACAAAGCTTTGCCTATAAATAGAACACCATTGTCTATTGAAAAGGAGGTCCAAGTCCAGAAAAATTGCTGAAAAGAAACAGAAAGTTTTAGCAAGAAAACACCTTGAATCTCTGCCCAAAATTCCCAGAGTTTCAAAAAAAACTGCAAACACAGCATACAAACCATTAACTTTGGATCCCTCGCGTTCAAACTCCTTTTATTCTCAAAATATTTCTTGACCAAAAAAAACACCCATACAGTTTCTGACCCTACACGTTAGAAACTTCCATAACTTATGTATCCATACTACTACATACCCTACATCCATCCATTCAAAGAACCTGTTCAGAACATCATCAGAGTTAAGGCTAACTCCAATCCATAGATTTTTTCTAGCTGCAAGGTAAGCACTTGTTGACCCTCACCACATTGCTTAAACATCACCAGAATTGCATGCTCAAAAACACAACGTAGATATCATGCTTCTGATGTTGTTCATGTTCTGAGATTTTCATGCATCTGTATGCTTAAGTAGAGAACAAATTAGTTCATAACTTGCCTCTGATTTTTGGTTCTGACTTCTGAAATGCTATGACACCTGCTGAAACTATCCTAGGCATGCCTTCTGTTTTATGGAAAAATAACCAAATTGCAGATGTTCTGACTAGCACGGAGGGAGACCAAGTTCTGACTTTGACGCCAGAACTTCTGGGGGCCTATTTTATCATCAGTAATATCAGAACTTCTGAAAATTACTGTGTGCCCAGCAGGGTCAGAAATTCTGACCCCATACATTTTCACTAACAGGTTTCTATTTTGCAACTTACCAGGGTCAGAACTTCTGATCTATGCATTTTCACTAACAGGTTGTTGTCCCGCAGTAGGCCAGGGTCAGAACTTCTGACTTCCTCCCAGCAGCACGCTGACTCTTTTCCTTTTTCTTTCTTTCTTCCCCTTGCTATTTTCTTTTTTTTTCTCGCTGGTACTCCCCATTCATAAATTTGTACCCCCACCCCCTAAATATTGTAATAGCGTAGGACTTTACATTTTCGCATTTTTTATCGCTTTCAAGTGTAAATGTTAGTGATTAGGATATGTATGGCAAGATAAAATCAATGAAATAGAAAATCCTAATTCAAGATAAAATCATACATGCAATCAAACACACTTGCACACAAACACCCTTAGGGTTTCTCCACTTGGTTGCTTTATACAAAAATAGCCATGTTATGCATGCAAAGTATCTTGGTAAAACAAACAAAATCAAAAGATCATAGTCCCTCGATGACGCTATTCAAAGTTGATTTATAAAATGATCTTAGTCCCTCGAAAATACTAAGATACTTTGCAACATTGCTACTCATGGTTATACGATGACCCACGCCCGTCCCGTTTACATCCAAAGATAGGTTTGCTTACCAAATCAATGGTAAGACAACAATGTCAAAGGAAAAGAAAATGGACAAGAAAGAAATTTGAGTAGGTAGATTACTTCTAGTTACTTGCTCCATTTCAAAATAACTATCCTTGCTATTTTCAAAACAAACACACACATTTCAAAACATCTTGCAAACATTGAAAACATTTTCAAAAAGACAAACATCTTTGTATACATTCTTACGAACAAGAATCATTACAAAGATTGCCTAAACAATGGCCTCTTTTACAAAATACTTTCAAAACCACTCAAAGCACAATTTCAAACAAAAGCAAGTGATCTAGAAAGTAACTAAGAGCCCATGGAAAACCATGGATGAAAAGGGTGATAATACCTTCCCTTTTCATAATATACCCCCTGAACTCAAGAAACAATATCAAAGGTCTTTCCTGTGCTTTTTCACCTTTCCTTTTGGATAAAAGAAAAGTCGGTGGCGACTCTTGCTAATCGCAACATTGGCGATAAAACGCAAAACCTCAAGTCAGTTCTCCCACCGTATCATATAAAGTTATTACATACCCTTAGCAGTTACAAAATAATGGCAAAATAATTACCAAGCGCGCGACAAATTATATGCGAGGACGATTGAAATAATCTAAAACCCTAATTGAGAGAAAAGATTTTTTTGGATTTTTACTTGAGAAAATATTTAATTGTAAATTAATTAAACTTAATTTCTAATTGTTTTTAATTATGAAAGAAATTAAATTAACCTAATTTTCTAACTAAATTAATTAATTAAAGAGATATATATTTATGAAAAAAAAATGATCTTTGATGTATTTTAAAGGAAATTAATTAAATTATGTACAATTTAAAACCCTAATTCTAATTATTTTTCATTATAAAAAGAAGATTAAATTTCCCTAAATTAATTAAACTAATTAATTCAAAAAATATTTATTAAGAAAAAGAGATCTTTTTGTGATTTTTGTGTTTAATTTAATAAAAATAATTTTTTTATTGATTAAAAAAAGGAAAATAATTAAAGAAAAGAAATTAAATAAAATAATAAAAAAACAAATGGGTCTGTGATGAATTGCTGAAGGGGGTGTGGAATTGAAATTCTTGGCCCAAAAACACTCCAAGCCCAGTCAACTTTGGTGCCTTGTATCGTTGATCTAGGAGCGCACCGTAGTCCCTCATTGCTGGAACGTTGGATCTGATGGCATGTTGGATCCAGTGGCTGGATATTGATGGAGTATGGTAGACCCTTTGATAAGAAGTGCATGCAATTTGCGTTTAGAAAATAGGAAAATAAGCGTTGCTGGGACCTGGGATCGAAACCAGGTCCTCTACCCTTTCCACTATGCTTGCTTGCCATCTGTGCTACGCGCTCTTGTTGTTAATACAATGCAAACAAAACATGTTATATAATAACCAAATGGATTAATGAATAAAGCAAAAAACGCGCCATCTTTCAAATGATCCAATGGTGATTGGACACGTTGTCTTCTTCTTCCTCATTCGTCGTTGTAGGGAAAAGACTTTTACCTACAGACATAAATCTGTAGCTATAGCCCCTGCAAATTTCAAAAATGCATAAAACGCACGATAAATGATATCTAAATACATAGCTCCATTCGTGGTGATCTCGTGAACACCCTAGTATCCTTCTTTTTGGCTAATTTCACCTGTATAAGAAAGCCCTAAATTGCAAACGTAAACCCTAACAATGGAAACAGCATGTAGAGGCTTCAAAAACACAATTAAATAACACAATTAGCTTGCAAACATGATGAGGATTACAAATATATAACTTAAACATGATAAATATGCTAGGAATACAGTAATCGATTTTGAGTTTAAGGGCAAACTGTGAGAGTAATTACGCACGTTTCTGGGTGCTTCAAACCTTGCAAATGATCCAATTGGCTTCTGGGAAGGTCCAAGAATCGATTAGCAGCGCTGGAATGGTCTGAATTGATCTCTAAATGCAAAAACGATCCAACACTTTTTGTCACTTTTTGGAACTTTGTTTTGTGTTTTCACGACTGCTCACCCTTGTCTTTTGATCTGCAATTGTTGTATACATATAGTAGGCTGAATTAGGTCAATAAAATTGTATCATATCTTTGAGAATTATGAAAATATGATTTGATTTGATTTGATTCATGTATGATATCTTTCTAAAACAAGCTTCAATCCAATCTTTTCCAACCCTAATGAGTCTTGCACGAATTGATCATCATGCTAGTTGTACATGGACTCCAAATGTGCATAAAATCCCAAGATTTGATTTGTTTTCAATATTTTACCATTTAATTTGATTTATTTTGGTTTAAATGAATAAAAAATCAAAATAAATTATAAAAGTAATAAAATAATGGATGGAAAAGCTCAGAGGTCGTGGGTCCCATTAGAAACATGTTTCAAACAATAAAACATGGGCCCCTTTGGAAAAAATGCAAATTTGATCAATGTTGACTTTTGACAATTTTCCAAAAATTGCCAACTTTGACAATGAAAAACTCTCTCAATTTTGATCCTAGGAGGGTGTTCTTGGACTTTTTAGAAATCTTAGTATGTCCCCTAAACAACCCTTTTGGTTTCATCTCAATTGGATCTTCCATGTTCATGTATGAAGCTTTGACCCAAAAGGTGTTTTTGTTGACTTTTCAAATGAACCTATAATGTAAACACTCATATCTTTTGATGAGTACATATTTTGAACTTGTGGGATGAATATGAATTATAGGGAATTGCATCCTCTTCAAAATTAGCCTTGGATGGAAAATTTCTAATAAAGTATGAAGAAGTTATGCTTGGTCAAAGTTGGGTTGACTTTTACTAAGAAACTCTAATTTAGCAACTTTTGGGTTTTGATGAATTTAGAGCATTCCTTGGGGAATCATGTTCAACCCTTGATCAAATGATGAAAGTCACTTCAAAATATTGATGTTGACAAAAAATCTTGAATTTTGACTGTATGTGACCTAATACAGTCGATTCTCAAGCATCTGAGCAGTTGACTGAGCAAACTTCTTGTGCAAAGCATGAAACTTGACATGTAGGGTCTTGAGAACATATTAAGACCATGGAGAGCATATGAGGCCTTTTTGGTTCACCCATCTTGATGAAAATAGAAACCCTAATTTTAGGTATACTTCCTTGGGAGAGAGTTTGTTTGGTCAACTCTTGGGCAACCTTGAGCAAATTGAAGATCTCAGTGGGCATGTATTGAGTAAAATGAGAGGGAAAATTTTAGGGTACAAACAAATGCCCCTGTTCAATCTTCTTAAACCTGAGGATGTAGATTGGCTGCTCTGTCTTTCGTGATCTGAAGGTGGAATATGATTGAACACTAGAGTGCCGAGAAATTTGCACTCGCATGAAGTGGCACTTAATTTGTAATATCAGGAATGGGATTACAGATGCCATTTGGAGGTCGATAATGGAAGATTGTCAGAGATGGGCTTAAAGATGCCATCTAGAGAATGTGGATTTCCTGAGATATTCCTTTGACGGGAGTTCCTGCTCCTGTCGTTAAGGAGGAATCTGCTGAGGAATGTTGGTATATGTCTTGGGAGAAATAAAATTTTAGGAGCTTCAGTTGTCCGTTACTCCACTGGGGGGATAACTCCTGCTTGAGGAAGCAGAAGTGAACTGCGACTTACTGGGGAATGCGAAACCAATCGTGTTTGATTAGGTCAAGTTCTTACAGTGTTATGGACGGCTGTTTGGAGATAAGAGGGAAGGAACCTGGATAGTAAGGTTATGAGAAGGAACATGGATAACAGGGTTGCTTCGAAATCAAAGCCTGGATAGTAGGGTCGTGAGAAGGAACCTGGATAGTAGGGTTACTTTGATATGAAAGCCTAGATAGTAGGGTTGTGGGAAGGAACCTGGATAGTTGGGTTACTTCGATATGATAGCCTGGATAGTAGGGTTGTGAGAAAGAACCTGGATAGTAGGGTTACTTCAATATGAAAGCCTGGATAGTAGGGATGTGAGAAGGAACCTGGATAGTAGGGTTACTTCGATATGAAAGCCTGGATAGCAGGGCTGTGAGAAGGAACCTGGATAGTAGGGTTACTTTGGTATGAAAGCCTGGATAGTAGGGCTGTGAGAAGGAACCTGGGTAAGGTTTCTTTGTGATAAGTTCGTGTAAAACTTCAAGAGGAACCTGGGTAAGGTTATAAGTTTGTGTAAAACTTAAGGATGAACCGGTGGTAAGGTTACTTCGTGATAAGTTCGTGTAAAACTTCAGAATGAATCGGGGTAAGGTTATAAGTTTGTGTAAAACTTCAGGATGAACCGGGGTAAGGTTACTTTGATCTGATAATGTAGATTAGTTGACCCGTTTGATTTCGGGAACTGAGTTTCCATTAGTTGTCTATAGATGTGATCTGTATAATTGTTGGATTCGTTGAAGCTAATCGTCTTTTCCTGCAAAAGATATTAAGGTTAGTTTAATGTGATGCGTGAAATGCAGGGTCAGATGATGTTCTCAAAATAAATGAGATTATGTTGTATATGATATGTATGTGTATGTCATGATGTATGTTCATGAGATGCTGTGGGGGTATGCTTGTATCTGGGAAAATAAATCTCTGACGGTTGCTGGAGATTTGGAATATTCTGTCGGGAAGAGATGCTGGAGAAATAACTCTGCGGGGACCAAACTTTGGGGGAAGAGATACTATGTTTGGTAGACCTGCTTATCTGAAGGAACAAATTTAGCTGGGGATGAAATTCCATTGCTGGAAGTGATGAGCTCTGTTGGAGAAATAAACTCTGCTTGGGGAATAAGATTTATTGACTCGCCTGCGATTACGAACCTCGGTTAGGGATAATTATGTCCTATTTTGGGAAAGCTGACATCAATGCCTTTGGATACTTTTACTTTGTGGGGAGTGCGTATACCAATAATCATGTTCCCAAGCATGACTTTATCCCGATACCTGCTGGGCAAAGGAACCGTCGGGTTTGGCACTTCTTATTTTGCCTGTTTCTGGAATTACGAGTAATTGTCTTTTGTTTCTTATGTAAATATTTATGAGGAGCAATCATTTTCAAATGCATATATCAAAAATAAATCATTAGACGTTCTTGCAAAATAAAATAGAAAAAGTAACAAATTGAAGTTTTGTAAAAATGACTTGTATTGATTTTGAAATTGGCCTGTAATAGGCGTTTTGTACAAGGAGGCTGGCGTCCTAGTAAGAGAACACCGCCGAAAGATAGAAATTATACAATTTGTGTAAAAGAAGGAAAAACAACTATGTGAAACAACCCCATTGGGTTCCAACTCTTCTATTTCCTTTATATCTTCAAGCGTCTCATCACTTTACTACTTGGTCGAAGGTTGATCAGATTGATTGGCGCCGTCTGAGCTTGATAGTTGATGCCGGAGTCTGGTTGCAAGATGATCCAATGAGACATAGTGATACGCTCCAATCCCTATCTTTTTCCTGGACTTCCCTTTCGGGTTTTCAATCCACCGGGATACCCTTTTTTTCCCAAGCCTCCCTTTCGGGTTTTCGACTTATCGGGTGTACAGATTTTTTCATTTTCTTCCCTTACTTTTGCCCGAACCCTTTTGGTTCGCCGGGAAGCCCTTATTTTTTCCTAGGCCAATCGACCTAGCGGGTCTTTGATTATGCGTAGTATCTTTTCACTATGTCTGCATTGACAGGGTGAGGAAGGTCGTCACCATCCATGGTGGTTAGAATCATAGCTCCTCCCGAGAAAATGTTCTTAACCACAAATGGCCCTTCGTACATGGGAGTCCATTTGCCCATGGGATCACCTTGCGGCAGTCTGATGCGTTTGATCACCATATCCCCAACTTGATATTCTTGACGCCTGACTTTCTTGTTAAAATCCTTGATCATTCACTTTTGATATGTCTGACCATGGAAAATAGTAGTAAGTCTCTTTTCATCGATTAGATTTAGTTGATCAAGTCGGGTTTGGATCTAGTTGTCTTCGTTCAAACCTGCATCCTTCATAATCCTGGGAGAAGGTATTTGGACTTCTATGGATAGGACTGCCTCCATGCCATATACCAGAGAGTAGGGCGTTTCCCCTGTCGACGTTCGTGCTGAGGTACGGTACCGATGAAGAGCGAATGGTAACATCTCATGCCAGTCTTTATATGTCACTGTCATCTTCTGTACAATCTTCTTGGTGTTCTTGTTAGCCGCTTCAACAGCGTCATTCATCTTCGGTCGGTAGGAAGAAGAGTTATGATGTTGTATCTTGAATTGTTTACAGAGCTCGGCGATCATTGTGTTATTGAGATTTGTACAATTGTCAGTAATAATCCTCTCTGGTACACCATATCGACAAATCAGATTGTGTCGGATAAACCGTGCCACGATGTTCTTGGTCACCATAGCAAAAGAGGCTGCCTCAACCCACTTTGTAAAGTAATCAATGGCTACTAAGATGAAACGATGCCCGTTAGACGTAGTAGGTATGATCTCACTGATCATGTCGATACCCCACATCGCAAAGGGTCGAGGAGCTGTCAGGACGTTCAGAGGAACTGGAGGCACATGCACCTTATCAACATAGACTTGACACTTATGACAAGTTCGAGAGTGCTGATAACAATCAGATTCTATAGTGAACCGGTAATATCCTGCCCATAGGATCTTCTTAGCCATGGTGTGTCCACTGGAATGGGTTCTGAAGGTGCCTTCATGTAGATCTGTCATGATCTTCTCTGCTTCGCTCTTGTCTACACACCTTAGTAGTGTTGAGTCATGGTTGCGTTTATAGAGGATCCCATTACTGAGGAAGAACTTTGCAGCGAACCTTCTCAAAAACTTCTTATCATTGACAGATGCCCCTTCAGGATACTCCTGAGCCTCGAGGTACCTTTTGACTTTGTGAAACCAGGGTTTGTCTGCCCCTTCTTCAGTATCGATTTCACAGTAGTGTGGCGGTTCATCCAACCTCTCAATGGTAATCTGGGGAGCTTCATTGTCCCACCTAACCTTGAACATAGAAGACATGGTAGCTAGCACGTCCGTCAATTGGTTCTCTTCTCGTGGGAAATGTTCAAAGGTTATCTCCTCAAAGTGTGGGAGCAATGTCAGTAAATACTCTTTGTAAGGAATGAGATTCGGGTGCTTCGTATCTCACTCGCCTTTGATTTGACTTATTACTAAAGCGGAATCCCCGAATACATTCAAGAACTTGATCCTTAAGTCAATAGCAGCTCGAAGACCCATGATACATGCTTCATACTCTGCCATGTTGTTGGTGTAGTTGAAACATAAACGGGCAGTGAACGGAGTATGACATCCCTCAGGAGATATGATTACAGTGCCAATGTCGTTACCCAGTGCGTTTGAGGCTCCATCAAAATACATAGACCATCGGGATCCTTCCTCAGGTCCTTCATCCGGTCCAGGCTCTTCGTAGTCAGTCACTAGTATGATATTCTCATCCGGAACTCGAAATTCATGGACTAGTAGTCATCCACGGCCTGATGAGCTAAGTGATCAGCCAATACACTCCCCTTTATTGCTTTTTGGGTTGTATATTATATGTCGTATTCGGTTAAGATCATTTGCCACCTTGCTATCCTTCCGGAGAGAGCGGGCTTCTCGAAAATATACTTGATCAGATCCATCTTTGATATCAACAAGGTAGTGTGAGTCAGCATATACTGCCTTAGTCAGCGAGCAGCCCATGCCAAAGCGCAACAAGTTTTCTCGAGCAGTGAGTATCGGGACTCACAGTCGGTAAACTTGTTTCTAAGGTAATAAATGGCATGCTCTTTTAGACCAGACTCGTCATGCTGCCCCAGCACACACCCCATTGAATTGTCTAGCACTGTCAAGTATAATATAAAAGGTCTTCCTTCAATTGGAGGCATCAGAATTGGTGGTTCTTGAAGGTATTCCTTGATTCTTTCGAAAGCGGTCTGGCATTCATCATTCCACTTTACCACTTGATATTTCTTCAGAAGCTTGAAGATTGGCTCACAAGTAGCAGTCAGATGTGAAATGAACCTGGCGATATAATTCAGGCGTCCCAAGAAACCTCTAACTTCCTTCTCTGCGCGGGGAGCCGGTATCTCTTGTATAGCTTTTACTTTGGCAGGGTCTACCTGAATACCCTTGTCACTAACAACGAAATCTAGAATCTTACCAGACCTTAACCTGAAGGTACACTTGTTTGGATTCAACCTCAGCTTATATGTCTTCAACCTGTCAAACAATTTTTGGATATGATCAAGGGTCTCTTCCTCAGTCTGAGACCTGGCTATCATGTCATCAACATGGACCTTGATCTCGTGGTGAATTATATCATGGAACAAAGCGACCATGGCGCGCTGATAGGTTGCCCCAGCAATCTTTAACCCAAAAGGCATCACCTTGTAGCAGAAGGTGCCCCATTGTGTAACGAAGGTTGTCTTCTCCATGTCTTCAAGAGCCATCTTGATTTAGTTGTAGCCATAGAAACCATCCATGAAGGAGAATATTTTGTGTTGCACGGTGTTGTCGACCAGAACATCGATGTGAGGAAGTGGGAAGTCATCCTTGGGGCTTTCCCTGTTCAGATGTTTATAATCAACACACATCCGTACCTTACCATCCTTCTTAGGTACCGGAACAATGTTAGAAACCCACTGTGGATACGAAGTGACAGCTAAGAATCCTGCGTCGAACTACTTCATGACCTCTGCCTTGATTTTCTCTGACATTTCGGGACGCATACGGCGGACCTTCTGCTTAACCGGAGGACAAACTTCTTTAGTCGGCAGGCGATGTACCACAATATCAGTGTCCAAACTAGGCATGTCTTCATAGGACCAGGAAAAGATCTCAATATAGTCGTGAAACATCTATATCAACCTCTGTTTGACGCTAAGCTCCAGATTTGCACCTATTTTAACCTCTCTTCTATCTTCCTCAGTGCCCAAATTCACTGTCTCAACTGGCTCTTCATGAGGCTGTATGGCCCTCTCTTCCTGCTATAGTAGTCTAGCAAGTTCTCCTGGAACCTCACAATCATCCTCACCTTCGTCCTCGACTTGGTTGATCGGATTTTTGAAGTCATAACTGGTAATAGCGGAGCTGCTATCAATGGGATCCAGAGTGGATATGGATTTGCATTATGATACGTGAGTTTGTGTAAGAGAATAACTGTTTTGATAAAGCGAAAAACAGAAAAGAAAAAACAGAGAGCGCAAAATTTGTATGCAAGAAAAAGTCCAATGCTTTATTAATGATATATGAAATGACAAATAACAACCCTCACAAGCAAAGCCAAGGTGCCTCGGGTAAGGCACCAGGCTGTAAAGTTTCAAATTGTTTATTACAAATCTTAAAACAAGTAAGTTAATTACTGCGGAATAAAAGAAACAGGTATAAAGTTCCTAGCTGTCCATTTACTCGGTCCATCATTGGTAGTTAGGTAGATCCAGCTGTCAATGTCTGAATCCTCTTCATTGTCTTCAATAGCGTTAATTCCCCAATTGCTGATGCGTAGGGGAGGTCCTCCATCTCGAGCGCGTCTAACAGCCCTTGAAGCCCCTGTAGTAAATCCCAAACCAAATTTGTCAGTTTTATGAGTGAAATCAGGGAGCTGACCCCAATTGGCACACCCACCTTCTTCAACCACGGCCCTAGCGTCCTTGAGAGAAGCCATCTTCAAAGGAGGTTTGTTGCTAGTAGTTTCAGTTGATGCCAAGATCTGAGGGACCTCTTCAAAGTTCTGACAAGGAGTTTCTATGAATTCCCCGCCCATCTCTACATACCGGAAGGAGTTGAGGTGACTCACCATATATTCTTCTTCACCCCGCATTGTGATAATCTTTCCTTTCACCGGATACTTTAGCATTTGGTGGAGTATGGAGGTGACTGCCCCAACCTCGTGGACCAAGGACGACCCAGCAAACAAGAATACGACGGCTTGATATCCATCACATAGAAAGTGGACCCAAAAGTATGAGAACCTACTTTGATAGGGATGTCCACCTCCCCGTGCACCATTCTCTTTGATCCGTCAAAAGCCCTTACCACAATGTTACTAGGCTTTAGAGTCAAACCCTCGCAATCCAACCAGTCCAACGCCTTCTTCGGCAAAACATTTAGTGAAGACCCTATATCTACCAGGACGTGAGCCATAGTGGTTCCCCAGCATTCAATCGAGACATGCAGAGCATCATTATGCTTCCTTCCCTTTGGTGTCAAATCTGCATCTGAAAAACCCAGCCCATTATCAGCAGTCAGGCTGGCCACACAATCTTTGAACTGATCAACTGAAGTCTCCTGAGGCACATGTGCAGTCTTGAGAAATGCAATCAAAGCATTCGCATGGGCTTCAAAACACAATAGCAGAGACAACATGGATATCTTTGACGGGGTCTGCCCCAGCTGCTCGACCACATTGTAGTCGCTCTTCTTAATGATTTTCAGTATTTCCTCCATTTCTTGCTTAGAGGCTTCCACAATAATTTTCTTAGGTGCCTCCGTCTGGGCAGACTCACCTATAGTTTCGTTGCCACGGGTATCAGAAGATTCATCGATAGGGGTAATAACTGGAGTAAGAATAGGAACAGTAGTTGATGTACTAGCAGGAACAGCAGATGGAATGACAATAGGATTGTTGAAAGTCTTAGGGGAAATCTCGGGAGAGAAGACCCTTCCGCTCTGGGTGATTTTGCTGGTTCTGACAATGTTACCAATATTAGGATCAGCTTCTTCATCTTTCAAATCTTGTTTGATTCCATGATAGTACACATCGGCACCATAATTCCAGGGGACAACTTTGTCCGAGACATACGAGATGGGACCAGGAACAATGATTATCAGTGGAGCAATTCTTGGAGCAGATGTAATCCTAACAGGTCTTCTCGAGGAAACCTTGGAAGGATTGACGGAAATGGTTATAAAAGCAACGTCTACAGATGGAACAACATGAACCAAAGTTTTCTCAAACAGAATTTCTTTGCTATCTATCAGGCGTTGAACACCTAACTTCAGCAAACGGCAACCAGAAGGTAGAAACGAACACATGTAGCAACCTTCACCATAACCCGGAAATAAACTGGCCTACAACAAATTCTTCTTGACAGTCATGAGAGGAGTAGATACTTCATCGACAGAGGTAACAAACAAATCAGTATCAATAGCATTAACTCCACGGACGTGTTTAGGCATGGGAGCAGTTATGACATTTTGCTTCTCCGGAGGATCAAAATCTATTTCCTTAGCTTCAATCAAGTCTTGTATTTTGTTTCTCATAGCCCAACAGTCATTTGTATCGTGGGAAGGACTCTCAGAATGATAGGTACATCGGGCATTTGGATTATATCGGGGATATGTAGTATTTGGATTCATGGGAGCCTCTCTCAAGGTTGCCAAGTTGGATCTCAGAAGATGGGGTAGAACTTCAGCCAATGTCATTTTGATGCGGGTAAACTGTCGTTGTGGTCTTTCCACCCTTTGTTGATTGTTGTGTTGTGGAGCAACTGCAGGTCTAGGTATCATCACAACACTTACTGTCTGACGTTATTCAGCCCTGTTCTGACCCCTCGGGCTATAGACGGCACTGGATTCCTTCTTACCAGCAAAAGGCTTCTTTACTGAACTTGACGAGGCATCCTCTTGTATTTTGTCTCTTCGAATCCCAGCTTCTACTCTTTCCCAAGTTAGGATTAGCTCAGTAAAACCAGTTGATAAGCTGCCGATCAAATGATTGAAAAATGGACCAGATAGCTTCCCTAGAAACATATCAACCAACTCCCTATCAGACAACAGGGGTTGGACTCTCCCAGCCAAGTCTCTCCATTTTTGTGCATAATCTTTAAAACCTTCACTTGCACCCATGGACATACTTTGGAGTTGAGTACGAGTGGGAGCAAGGTCGACATTCTACTGATACTGCTTGTAGAAAGCAGCAGCCAGATCTTCCCAATTTCGGACATTGGCTCCCTCCAGCTGGTAGAACAATATAAGCTGAGTTCTTGACAGACTATCTTGAAAGAAATGCACCCACAAATTTCTATCAGCGGTATGGGGCTAAATCTTCTTGACGTAAGAGCAGAGATGGAGCTTTGGGCAGGACACCCCATCATACTTGGCAAAAACTGGAGCTTTGAACTTCTACGGGATGACCACTCCCGACACAAAACACAATTCTTCAAAATCCAATTCAGGTATCCTCTGAACTTCCATGGCACTCAGACGGTCTTCCAACTATTTGTATCTATCCTCAGCAGGAGGATATTGCTCATCATTGTAATCAGTATCATTGTCAGACACTGCAGGACTGGGGTCTTTCTCTTCCTCTTGATTCTCCCCTTCCTTAGATGAAGAGGTCAGGTCAACTTGTCGCTTCAACCACTCTCCAAACCTTCTGCCCATATTCAAAATACCGGCAGCCTTCTTCTTTTTCTTCTTCTCTTTTAGGATAAGGGCTTTCAGATCCTCCTGCCCTTTTGCCAGAATGATGAACATTTGTTAGAACTGGGCATTCTGTGCCTGAAGGTCCTTGATGGTTTTCTCGGAAGACATTTTTGCTGAAATAAACAGCGAAGAAGATGAGAAACCTGTAATGGTACCTGTAATAATGTATATGATAATGGGATGCACATGCAATGATTTCAAAGACTCCGGGAAATTTAAATTTGCAAACCAAAATAAACAAAACTTTATTAGCTGAATTTGAAGTTCAAATGCCTTTTAGGCGTTACAATTAAAAATAAATCTAAAACTAGAAAAGAAAATCAAAAGTCCCATGGATGCTTCCTCTTTGTTCCGAGGTAATCATTCAGTCATTTTTCCTCATGGAGTTGCTTTGTGAGTTCTAAAACCTTCCTCTCCTGAGCATGGAACTGATCCCTGTAAGTATCCCTCTCTTTCATTAACTGAATCCAAGACCTCTGTAATTCCCCAAGATCAATGGGCATGTAAGGATAGAGAACCGTGTAAGGAATGCCTTCTTCAGTAGTGGGTTCCACAATCACTGGTAAAACAGCCACATATGGCATCATAAGCTTCTGGGAACGAGCTCGTATCCATTAGAGGTAAGACTCCATAGGAATGGAAGTTTTTGGCCCCAAAGTCTTGACGCCAGATCTGTTTACCATGCCTCAAGCTCGTATGAACCTCTGGCGATATTCCTTAACATCATCCTCATAGTTGAATACAATGCCCTCGATAAGCAATTCATGGGGACCATCCCTTCGAGCGTGACCAAATTGTCGCAGAGCAAAACAAGGATTGTAGGTTATACCCCCTCTAATACCAAGAAGTGGGACATTAGTGTACTCCCTGCAATGGTCAATGATAGCAATGTTTTCCGTAGATCAAGAACACCAAAGAATATCCGTATGAGCGAGTGAATTATCCTTTGTGACCAAATCAGACCTTTTTCATTCTTCAGTATGGACTTAGGGAGGTGAGAAATAAACCACCTCGACAGCAATGGCGTGTAACACATAAGAATCCCTCTTCTCCTTATGGTATGAGTATGGAGAGTGTGTAAAATATCTCTGAGCAAAGTAGGCACTGGGTTGCGAGAGAGAAAGATCTTGATAGCATTCACATCTACGAATTAGTCCAGATTAGGGAAGAGAACTAAACCATAGATAAGAAGAGCCAAGACCTCCTCAAAATCCTGAAAATCCATATCATCCCAAAATAGCTGGGCTTTGTCTATCAGAAACTTAGCTAGAAAACCCTTGACTCTGCTTCTCGTTTCCCAATTGGATACCACATCGGCCGGTTTCAGATGTAAAGCTGAGGCAATGACTTCTGGCTTAGGAACTTCTTCTAGACCTGTGAAGGGTACCTGTTCAAGAATGGGTATATCCAATAGCTGAGAGAATTCTTCCAAAGTAGGCACCAACTGATAGTCTGGAAAAGTGAAGCAATGGTGCTTGGGATCAAAGAACTGAAAGAGTACACTCATCATCTTTTCATCAAAGTTTGAAGTAACCAGGTTGAGAAGTTGACCATGTCTCTTAGTGAATGCAGAAGTTTCAAAAACCCTTAATGCTAACTCTTTGAGTTGGGAAGGTATCTTCACAAAGCTGATTCGGATAGTGTTTCTACGAACGAAAGCCATGATCTGCAAAACAGAACAAAGATAAATTCCCTTGATCTTTGAAATGGTTGGTGCAATAAGCATGGATGCCATGTTATGATGCATGATGTCATGATAAACCACAGGTATAGCAAACACAGGTATAACAAACACTGTCAAGTCACACCAAGTCCTTAGGTTTAAGGCTTGCATGAGGTTAAAGGTAGTAACCTCTTGAAGTTTAGTTGGTTCAAACCTGTCCTAAAAAGTAACCGGGTTCTAGAGATTCTCAATATCACTGACCATCCTTTATCGGGCATTGTTTCAGCTCAATCAATCTTTTCTTGCGGCCAAAATATCCCGAAAGTCTGATCTCAATGAGTGTAGCATTGAGTATCAACTAGTTCTCAGCTCTATAATGAGGTCGGCTACCTCACTACTTTATAATGGCCATGTTTGTTCAACTAAGTTTCTAAGGTCCGTTAGTGCTTTACGACACCACGCGGCGGCCCCGTATTCTCCTCGTTTCCCCATGAAGGATACCAGTACCAACAAAAGTGCCACACCAACACAACCATCGCTTAAACCATATCGGTCTACGCCGTATAGTCTCCACGATCTATTGTTGTTTACCTAATGAGTGCCCCCAGATCCGGGTGTAGGATCTATAGTAACCCCAAACAAACCCTCAAAAGTAAAGCAATCAAGACAATCAAAAGAAGCAAAATAATGGCAAAATAATTACCAAGCGCGCGGCAAATTAAATGCGAGGACGATTGAAATAATCTAAAACCCTAATTGAGAGAAAAGATTTTTTTTGGATTTTTACTGGAGAAAATATTTAATTGCAAATTAATTAAACCTAATTTCTAATTGTTTTTAATTATGAAAGAAATTAAATTAACCTAATTTTCTAACTAAATTAATTAATTAAAGAGATAGATATTTATGAAAACAAATGATCTTTGATGTATTTTAAAGAAAATTAATTAAATTATGTAAAATTTAAAACCCTAATTCTAATTATTTTTCATTATAAAAAGAAGATTAAATTGCCCTAAATTAATTAAACTAATTAATTCAAAAAATATTTATTAAGAAAAAGAGATCTTTTTGTGATTTTTGTGTTTAATTTAATAAAAAATAATTTTTGTATTGATTAAAAAAAGGAAAATAATTAAAGAAAGGAAATTAAAGAAAATAATAAAAAACCAAATGGGCTGAAGGGGCTGTGGAATTGAAATTCTTGGCCCAAAAACACTCCAAGCCCAGTCAACCTTTGGGGCCTTGTATCGTTGACCTAGGAGCGAACCATAGTCCCTCATTGCTAGAACGTTGGATCTGATGGCATGTTGGATCCAGTGGCTGGATGTTGATGGAGTATGGTAGACCCTTTGATAAGAAGTGCATGCAATCTGCATTTAGAAAATAGGAAAATAAGCGTTGCTGGGACCTGGGATCGAACCCATGTCCTCTACCCTTTCCACTATGCTTGCTTGCCATCTGTGCTACGCGCTCTTGTTGTTAATACAATGCAAACAAAACATGTTATATAATAAACAAATGGATTAATGAATAAACCAAAAAACGCGCCAGCTTTCAAATGATCCAATGGTGATTGGACACGTTGTCTTCTTCTTCCTCATCCGTCGTTGTAGGGAAAAGACTTTTACCTACAAACATAAATTTGTAGCTATAGCCCCTGCAAATTTAAAAAATGCATAAAACGCACGATAAATGATATCTAAATACATAGCTCCATTCGTGGTGATCTCACGAACACCCTGGTATCCTTCTTTTTGGCTAATTTCACCTCTGTAAGAAAGCCCTAAATTGCAAACGTAAACCCTAATAATGGCAACAACATGTAGAGGCTTCAAAAACACAATTAAATAATACAGTTAGCTTGCAAACATGATGAGGATTACAAATATATGACTTAAACATGCTAAAGATGCCAGGAATACAATAATCGACTTTGAGTTTGAGGGCAAACCGTGAGAGCAATTACGCGCGTTTCTGGGTGCTTTAAGCCTTGCAAATGATCCAATTGGCTTTTGGGAAGGTCCAAGAATCGATTAGCAGCGTTGGAATGGTCTGAATTGATCTCTAAATGCAAAAACGATCCAGAAATTTTTGTCACTTTTTGGAACTTTGTTTTGTGTTCTCACGACTGCACACCCTTGTCTTTTGATCTGCAATTGTTGTATACATATAGTAGACCGAATTAGGTCAATAAAATTGTATCATATCTTCGAGAATTATGAAAATTTGATTTGATTTGATTCATATATGATATCTTTCTAAAACAAGCTTCAATCCAATCTTTTCCAACCCTAATGAGTCTTGCACGAATTGATCGTCATGCTAGTTGTACATAGACTCTAAATGTGCACAAATATCCCAAGATTTGATTTGTTTTCATTATTTTACCATTTAATTTGATTTATTTTGGTTTAAATGAATAAAAAATCAAAATAAATGATAAAATTAATAAAATAATGGGTGGAAAAGCTCAGAGGTCGTGGGTCCTATTAGAAACATGTTTCAAACAAGAAAACATGGGTCCCTTTGGAAAAAATGCAAATTTGATCAATGTTGACTTTTGATAATTTTCCAAAAATTGCCAACTTTGACAATGCACAACTCTCTCAATTTTGACCCTAGGAGAGTGTTCTTGGACTTTTTAGAAATCTTAGGATATCCCTTAAACAACCATTTTCGTTTCATCTCAATTGGATCTTCCATGTTCACGTATGTAGCTTTGACCCAAAAGGTGTTTTTGTTGACTTTTCAAATGGACCTATAATGTAAAAATTAATATGTTTTGATGAGTGAATATTTTAAACTTATGGGCTGAACATGAAATTTAGGGAATTACATCCTCTTCAAAGTGAGCCTTGGATGGAAAATTTCTGATAAAGTATGAAGAAGTTATGCTTGGTCAAAGTTGGGTTGACTTTTACTGAGAAACCCTAATTTAGCAACTTTTGGGTTTTGATGAATTTGGAGCATTCCTTTGGGAATCATTGTCAACCCTTGATAAAATGATGAAAGTCACTTAAAAATGTTGATGTTGACGAAAAATCTTGAATTTTGACTGTATGTGGGTCACAATTGACTTTTGACCTAATACAGTCGATTCTCAAGCATTTGAGCAGTTGACTGAGCAAACTTCTTGTGCAAGGCATGAAACTTTACATGTAGGGTCTTGAGAATATATTAAGACCATGGAGAGCATATGAGTCCTTTGTGGTTCACCCATCTTGATGAAAATAGAAATCCTAATTTGAGGTATACTGCCTTAAGAGAGAGTTTGTCTGATCAACTCTTGGGTAACCTTGAGCAAATTGAAGACCTTAGTGGGCATGTATTGAGTAAAATGAGAGGGGAAATTTTGGGGTACAACACATGTAAATAGCCTTTACTTACTTTTCATTTTAGTATAATGTAGATAGCCTCTTAGTTATGTTCTTCGTTTTTTCCCTTTTGGTTGGTTTGCTTTTCTTGTTGGAACTAACCTATACATATTTAAATGAAAGACAAAAAGAATATGAACGAAGGATATGCATTCATGCTTCTCCGTAGGTCCATTTTACTTCATATTCTAAATCGAAAGAAGTAGAGAAGGCTTCAGTCGAAGGTTGCTCATGCCCACTCCCTGACTCAATCGAAAAAAGTAGAGAAGGTTGTCCATATCATTCCCAAACCCTGTCGAAGGAGGCAGGAAAGGGTGCAAATCGAAGCTTCCTCACGTCAACCCTTAAGCCCAATCTAAATAAGGCAATAGAAGGGTGAATCGAAGGATTCCATGGTCTGGATCGAAGAATTCATTTCTCTTCTTTATTTTTATATTTTACTTGTCTTTCGATTTGGTTGTAATAGCATAGGACCCTTACTTTCTGCATTTTTTTATTGCTTTTCATATTAACTGCTAGATTTATGATTGATAGGATTGTATGGCAAAGGCTAAAATCAAACCCTAGCAAACCTAATAAAAAATAAGTGAAATATAACACACATGCACATATGCACCTCTAGGGCACCCCACTTTGGTTGCATTCGGAAATAAAACAGCCATGTCCCTCGAGACAGGGACGCTTTAGCAAAGATCCATAAATCAAAAGATAATAGTCCCTCGATGACCCTACAGTTGCCTTTAAGTAAGTGATCTAGTCCCTAAATAAATTTGCTAAAGCGTCTCCACATGTTGCATTTATGACCGTAAGTCCCTTCGAATGTCCCTCATACATCCAGCGATAGGGCTACCTACTCACTAATAGTAGGATAGCACTGTCTAAAAGATAAGGAGGAAAAGAACAAACATTTTTTTAGTACAAGTAGATAGTTGTTAAATGCTTGCTCAATTAAAACAAACTTTTTTACACCTACACATTTCAAAATAAACTTTCAAAAAGACATTTGCTTTGTCAACACTCTTGAGGACTGATACAAGAGTTATCAAAAAGCAAATCACTGCACTAAGGTATTTTCAAACTACTTTTTCAAAACACACAAAAGCACAAGCAAATTTCAAAAAAATTAGCTAAGTATCTAAGAGCCCGTAGATAACTACGGATGAAAAGGGTGCTAACACCTTCCCTTTTTATAATCTACCCTCCTTACTCAGAAAACTCTCGAAAAGGTCTTTTTCTGTTCTTTTGACCCTTTCCTTAATTTGGATAAAAGAAGAGTCGGTGGCGACTCTTGCTTACCGCAACATTTGCAAACACAAACACAAAACCATTATTAAACAGTCGGTTCTGCCACCGTATCACACTATCTTTCCAGTATTCAAACTTTTCTCTACCAAAGATGGGAGGTTTAACGTTATAACCTTTATCCTTTGAATCTGATGTAGCAACAGCTGGTGTGGGTTCAACTATTGTTGGTATGGGTTCAACCATTATGCTTCTTCAATGAAAAACTCATCTGGTCTTTATCCAACACGGTTAAGTGTTTGATAACTATCAATATCATAACTGGAGCTCTGATGCCAATTGAAGGTGTGCGAAACACAAGAAAGAGGGGGTCTAAATTGGGTTTCACCAAATAAAATCTTTTTGATGGTGACAAACCAAGTACGTTTAGAACATAAAATAGTAAATAAACACAATGATTTTTATCCTGGTTTGCTGTTAATTAAGCTACTCTAGTCCACCATCGCAAGGATGATTTTTCCTTCAACAAGGATTTAATCCACTATAACCAAACTGATTATATAACAACCCACAACAAGTCTGATCAACCTTATTGGCACCCCCAATAAGTTTATCGATTCTTACTATAAATCCACTCAAGCCGCAACATGAGTCTTCTTGAGCTCAGACATTCACTCAGTCTCTCAAGGTATCATTCAACAATGGTTGAGTACTTTCAGTGTATTACAGATTTATTTCTTGTAAGCAGATTACACAGACTTTTGAGTAGAATGAAGAACACCTAAGTGTTCTACTGCAAGATACGAGAAACAACTTCTTACTTATTTACAAAACTATACACAGATGATTTCTCTACAGAGTTTGCACAATGCTTTGGTGTAGTTTTGTTGAGCTTAATTTGAATCAATATATTTGTCGTTGTAATGTAGTTTGTTACTTTTCTTCAGCTTCCAAGTCTTCCTTTTATAGCTTGTAAAAGAGATTTGTTGAAAGGATAGAAAAGTAAATCAGAAATCTAGTTGTTGGTTATGAACGATTATAATGAGAGTAGCCACTGTCAAGTAAAAAAGAATTGTCCTTACTCCACTCTAGAAGAGTATAATAGATCACAATTATTTTATGTATCTTTTGTACACTATCACACGTTAACCATTTTAAACTTTTTCTTCTTGATCTACTGAGGCTTCAGATATTTGAATATTGAACGTTGAAGCTTGTTGTAGAAGAATCTTTCTTAAGCCTTAACCTAAGTCTTGGAGTCTTCAGAACATGTCACATAGAACCTTGTCTTTAGAGTCTTCAGCACTAGGTTGTAAGAACTTCCTTTTCTTCATATCATCTAAACATGTTCAACAGAACCTCATCTTCATAATCTTCAGAACTTGTAACACAAAAGTAAATCTTTAGAAGACCTCCAAAGCTGAACCACAAAGCCACGACCAGAACTTCTTGTATTAATGTTCCTAAGATACGTTGCAGAAGATCAGTTAAGAACCTTGACTTTAACGAAACATGTAACCACATATTTTCTTCCAGAGTGTATGTTCCGAACCTAATAACGTCACACACCTTGTATCAGAGTCGGAATATTATAGCAGTAGCTACACACTTGACGAAACTATTAAATTATATAATTGTTCTCTAAGATAACATGTAAATTTGTCATCAAAATCTCAAGGCCAGATATAAGAAATACTCCTTATTCTTACACCACAATCTAAGAGATTAATTAGCCAATGAGAAATCACCACAATAATAAAGAAATCATTTATAAGATTCAATTAAGACTCTAATCCAAGAACAAAAAATATGAGACCTAGCTCACTCACCATTCTCGTAAGAAGAAATCCTTACTTCATTTCAAACTTCCAAAAAGAGGTTACAAAATGGTTATTTATAGTCAGGGTTCTTCTAAACTTAAATGGACCATAACACCACTTTCTAGACCCATATTAGTTACATCATATTTTCCTAAAATAAGTTAAATGAAGAAAACATCAACTGATTCTAAATTAAAATTATTACAATCTTAAATTAAAACTAAGTAGAATTACTACAAAATAAATTAAAACAAAACATTTAATCATCTTCTTCGTGCTTTTAATTGGTCCTCATCATAAGTGTTACTCTTTTACTGGTTTCCCAAGAAAAACCAATATACATAACTCAATCTAATGATAGGGGAAAAAACTATAAGCTGAGAAGCACTAATTTAAATGTGGAATATGATGATGATTACAAGGCATACATGCAATTTAAGGCTTCATAGGCTTCGTCATTAACAACAATTACTCATACTATTAATTTTAAAATCCACATCTCTCAGTCTTCATCTATTTTCCCTCAAGTGTTGGACTCTAGAGCTTCTGATCTTGTTATTGTTAATCTATATGTTTTATAACAATATCCCAACCTAAAACCCATATCATTGTACCTTTATAGATAGATCAAAGGCTAATGAAAATGGCATTTGTCAAGTCACCCCCCTCTCATATTTATCTCTTAACTATGCTCTTTTTATTTCTAATTTCCATTTTATTTAATTTTAGTTAGCTGTTTGACTCAAAGTCTAAATTGTTTTTAAACGTTTATCTTGATTCCTTTGTTATACAAGACCTATGTATGAATAATATGGTTGATATGGGCTATATGAGTCACATGGACTTTACTACCTCCATTCTCCATCTACAATCGTCCCCACCTCTACTACAAAGCCTCCAACTATTCTTCATCTTTAGTTAGGTTATCCAAGTCTCAAAAATTTTAAACTTATGGTTCCTCGCCCGCCTCACTTGTTGTCTATAGATTATGAATCTTGTCACCTTGGGAAATATGGCTAGACTTCCTTTCCTATTAGTACTCAATCTCAATCTTAATCTTATTCCCTTTCTGATATTGTTCATTCATCCAGACCTAAACAAGTCAATTTAATTGTAGGACATATTTATTTTGTTTCTTTTATTCATGAGTTTCTAGATGTTCGTGGATTAACCCGCTTAAGGATGTATCATAACTATTTAGGATTTTTCAAATTTTCTTTAAGGAAATTATAAATTAATTTGGTTAATATATTCAAATTTTGCATAGGGATAATGAAAAATGGTAGTTTTATCGCCTTTTAATTATTTCATAGTTGAGAATGGAATACTACATCAGTCATCTTGTCCTAATACCCTTAAAAAAATGGTATATCTAAACATAAGCACCATCATATACTTAAAACAAAATGTTTAGTTTAATTATTTAATTAATCAATTATGAATTAACAATAATTAATTATTAGAAATTATTATTAATATAAATTATGATTTATTGTTATTAAGTATATTTATAAATAAATAATATGATTGAACTTTTATATTTAAATGGATTATGATGAATTGAATCATTCAATTAAGTCTAATAAAAAGGTCTCTGTCCTCGACCGTTTAGTTATTTAAGCGTTACTCTATTAGATAGTTAACGTGCAGTGAAAATCTTAAATAACAATAAGAAGTAATATTCTCATACTCTCTTACAACAATCTCTATAATCTTAAAAGATATATTATTTGACTTCATGAAATTATATATATTATTACAGCTGAATAATGTTTTTTTTAATCAATCCTAAAAAGATTGTATATATAATTATATAATTATTGGATTGCAGATAAAATTTTATATAGAATTTTAGTTTGTAAATACTTTTCTCTTTAAAATGTTTTTGAAATTCTAGTCGTAAGACTTAAGAGAACATTGTATTACCGTGCTTTATTAGAAGAAAAAAAATTGAGTCACTTCGGTTCCACTGTTTGTTTTACGGTTTCCTCTGGAATGTGGTTTCAAAAATATTGTTGATGACTATAGAAACAATTGATTTGTCGTGAACTAAATCCTCAATTATATTTATATAGTAAAATCGATAAATTTTGAAAAATAAACTACCTATATCGGTTGAATTTTAAATTGGAATTTATGTAAGATAGGATGATTTTATAGCTATTGTGTTAATTCTCACCATAATAACTATAATATGAGTATGCTAATATATTAATCTAATTTTGTGAGACTATAACAAAATCAAAGGTGGTTAACAATATAGAAGATTTTTACCTCGATTGGCTTTATGAAAATTAAAATGATCATTTATTCATTATTGTTTATCTATTAATACATCAATGCAAAATTTTGTTAAAAGAATGTTATATTATATGAATATTATTATTCTCCAATTGATTGTGAATTGTTTACTTTGCTTCATTTTCTAGAATGATCAATTAAGTTAAACTAACTCAATTTGTGGGTGAGAAGTAAAATATTCCTTTTATAAAGTGTCATTTAATGAGATTGTTGTGAGATTTGATATTATGCATATTTTTAAAATAAATATCATAAGTTTTTAATTTCTCATTTTTAAATTAAATATTCGCGAGATTGTTATGAGATTCTCCTTACAAATTTAACTTAAAAAAATCATGGTCTCTCCATTTTAAAATAGTGTAAACTATTCAAAAAAACCATTACTAAAAAATGGGTGAAAAAGATAAATATTATCATAGTAGGTGGTGATATACAACGACAAAAAAGGTATATATATATATATATATATATATATATATATATATATATATATATATATATATATATATATATATATATATATATATATATATATTAATATAAATATATATAATATATATATATATATATATATATATATATATATATATATATATATATATATATATATATATTATATATATATATATATATATATATATATATCTATATATATTTCTATAAATAGTTAGTAATTATTTGAATGTTATAAAAAATTTAATAATTTACTAATAATTATATTTTCAATTATTAATTATTATTAATATAATTTTATTGAGAATCATTTGTGACAATTAATATTATTAGTCTTTTAATTTATTATTTTTGTAAATTAAATTATATTGATTTATTATTAAAATTTTATATTTTATATAATGATGTACCATTGATTTATGAGTATTTGAGATGACCCTGCAATATCATAAAAAGTCAGTAAAGCTTAAACTCTATTTGTAAGGATATGTTTGAGAAACGTTTTTAAGATGATAATACAATAATTTACCAATCATCAAAGTGTAATGGTTCTTCGGACAATGATAAATAAAACGATTTCTTTAAAATTTTGAGGTTAATTGTAATTCGATTATTATTTTAAATTTTTTGTGACATATTCTATAATTACATATAAGAAAAAATTTATTTATAATATTTTGTACTTCTTTGAAAATTATAAAATGTACAATTATATAAATATTATTATTTTCCAAAATATTTTGAAATTAAAACTCTCTATTTATTTTCATAAATTGAGTTCTTATTATATATTTAAATAAATATATAAATAAGAATTAATCTTACGAATATCAGAAACCTTATTATTTGAGAGTTATATTCCGGATAATTAAGTAATCACTATCAATTTTTATAATTGAAATCTCACCTATCTTAGATATATTATATAAATTTTTATTTTTAAATAAAATATAATTATTTTAATTTGTATGATTATAACTCGACTATCTTGGATACAGTTATACAAATTTTATTAAATAAAATAATTAAATTAATTTTTAATTATAATCAATATTATATTGATAATAGTTATATCCTATTGGTACGTTATTATTAATATAATTTGTTTTTTTTTCTATGTACTTGTGATTTGTATTATGTAAATTATGGATCAAGTACCTTATTGGTATTAAAAAAATTTGACATAATATTTGTATGTTGTTATATTTCTTATTTAAAATTGTTGAAACTATTATTTGATAAATAATAAATTATTTGAAAGACATGTAATACTTTATGAAATTCAATCATTTATTTAAATTTTTTATTAAAATGAATTTCATGTTAGTAATAAAAGTTTATGACTATTTGTGTTATATCTTCAATAATAATTAAAACTAAGTCTCATATTTTCCGGTTGCGTGTAACCTAATTAAGTTTCAAGTGTGTGTAACTTTAATTTTAACACTTGAATTTTGAGTGAGCTAAAAATAGTCCATATAATCCCATTTTGTAATTTAAAATATTAGGGATTTAATCTCACTCATATGATGATAATTTTGTTTTATATAATTATCATACTATTTTATGTGAAAGTTATTTTATTTATGAAAATTCTTTTAAGAACATTATTTGTTATAAGGAGATTTTACATTATAAATGTAAGTGAAAATTAACAATCACTTTATTCTAAATGCATAATATGTGGTTAACAGTGAAACTCAAATTTAGATTAAAATTGTCATTGATAAATATTGAGTTTCATATTGTTATTATGTAATCACTTGTGTTAATAGAACTGCTATATTCATGTGCAAAATAAGTGGTTAAGTTTTTTGAAATATTGATAAATTATACAACAATTTATTTGTATAGTTTTGCACTAAAATTAAAATTTGTATCCCATTATATAATCAGATTATTTAATACTAGTGAGCTCTAATAAATCTTTATCATAATAGATCAATGGGAGTACATGTGTACACAATCATATAATTTATATTATTATATTAACATATATTCTTGCGCGTCACTAAATATGACATATTCTAAAAAGACTTCAAAATATATAATATATTCTAAGAAGTCTTATTCTATTATACTGAGATAAATATTATTCTCTTAATCTCAAGAAACATTATTTGATGTTTAGGTCAATATCGAAAGGACGCAATCATTCTTTAGCATGCAATAATATTGTGTTATTCTATATTCAATAGTCCACTTTAGTTAGATCATAATATGAAAGTACACGTAAATATCAATACTCCTATCGAGTATTTGTGTTATGAAGGTACTTATGGTTAAATGTAATTACTCTCGTAATAGGGTAAAACCTATATGTAATTACTATTCTTAGACCTACGTGGATATGCTATTACCTTTAATGTGAAAACTCATTAGTAAATCACTGACCACATACTTAAACACATGAGTAAGTCTTATGATATTTTGGGTTAGTGAGAGGTTATAAATAACATTTTCATATGCTTAGGCCATTGTTTAATAACATACTTTTCTCATATGAAATATGTTTCTCTAAATTCTCTTTTTAATATAAAATGTATTTCTTTGGCTTGTATGCTCTGTTTTCCCTATCGAATTCATTTCTGCAATATTGAAGTTTACTTTTGTTTTGTGAACAAGTGTTTTGACCATAATTAAAATTCTAGTATTAAAATGTTGTGCGACAATTAATGTTGAAAATATTGAAAATCTAGAAAGTTATGATTTTTGCAATATTGCACAACCATTGACCGGAAATTCGCTCCAACATGCGATTTTCAACATATTTTGCAATCTTACAGATCTTCTTCACAGAATTGGCTTTTGACCCGAACATATGAAATGAAGAGTATATCAAGGCGGCTTTAATTTCCAAAGAACCACTAAAAGATAATTTTTTGGATGGAAGTTATGAATTTTTTAACATAAGCTACGAAATGTTAATTTCCAGCCAAAACTGTCTCAAACCAACGAAAACGCTTGATTTTCTTTGCAATTGAAGGCATGATAGAACACCTGAGAGATTAGCATGTAGCTCCAAAAAATATGCGGAGTGCACTTGAATCTCGAAAACCATGAGTTTCTGCTTTGTTATACTGCCTGATGGAACAATTGTTTTTGTAGCTTGGCGCGGATAAATGCCTTGATCCTGTAATCATGGAATTGATGAAATGTATGCATGAGTATGTTAGAGAAAAATAAGCCAATTAGGGTTAAATTGAAGAAGGAGAATTTTGGGGTGCAACACTATCGATTGAGAAGTAACCACTTTAATGCAGGAAGCTGAGGGCAGTCAGAAATCCCAATCTTCCAAAGAGTTCAAGTTATGGTCCAATAATTTTGATCGACTTAAGTATCTATATGATCACCTATTTTCCACCATGGACATTGAAAAAGTAAAGTCTATAAGAGCCCAAAAGCTGACGCAGAACAACGGGTCTTATCTAATGTGATGTGTTGTCTTGACCCGAGGTTTGTTTGAAGTCAGGGACACATATAAGCATAATGAAATCCTTCTTAACAAGGAAATTGACCAGCTAGATGAGAGCCTAAAGTACCGCACTGACAGAATAGAGGAGCTAGAAAAACAATTGTTGTTGATGTAGAAGCAGAAGAAGAATTTGGAAGCCAATTATCAAGAAGTAACGATTGCCAGCTTGATCAAGGGTGTGGAATCATCCTGAGAATCCAATGAAAATCTGTAGAAACATCTATAGAACGGTGATGGATGGTAGCCTTGTAGATCTGGAGGAGGAAAATTCTAACCCTGATGGCGAGACATCCAAGGAAGGTGCGACTGGTGAGGGTACTCCTAAAGCTCATTCAGAAGAGAACAAGGAAGGTTGTTAGTCATCCACGAGGATGCATTTTGTAATATTCTAGATATTTTCTTTTCCGTTTGTATGACATTCAGGCCCTACTGAGGCCTTTTTAACTATCATATTCTAATCCTTAATGTGTACTATTTCCTTGACTCCATACTTCCCTTATTGTTTATGATTATAAATTCAACATTTAGCCCTATGTGAATCTTGACTTGCTAAGGCTTATGTCTTAGTGATGAATATAGCTTGGAGGGTCTAGTCTCTATGGAGGATTTTAGAACGTCAAACAGAGTCCAGTTAGCCCTCGACATGTAAGTTTGTTACCGATGAAAGGAAAGTAGGGAACCCAGGATGGATCCTGATTTGACGAGTCATAGACCTCAATGGGTTATAGACCTACCAATGTAGGGGATTCCAAAATTTGTTTTTTTGTATCAATCCATAAGGTTTTCAGAGAATAACCTTATCCTAATACTCAAAAATTTAGATGTGCATATGTTGGCCAATCCTGAGCCAAGCTTGGATTCTTCTTCTTCTTAGTCTCACTCCATAATAAGATTCAAATTTCAATTATCCATCCTAAAGTTGCCTTTAACTTGACCCAAACTGAAGTTAACTAAGGTACGCTAACATAGATAATTTAATGGCCAGGGGCTCTATTTTATCATCGAGCCAGAGGTATGATAACTTAGTAGATTTAATGGTCCCGTCTGTGACATGACCGAGTCATATGTATGATAACTTAGTCGATGTAATGGTCAAGGGCTCTGTGGTATAACCGAGCCAGAGGTATGATAACTTAGTCGATTTAATGGTTAAGGGATATATGGAATGACCAGGCCGGAGGTATGATAACTTATCCGATTTAATGGCTAGGAGCTTTGTGGTATGACCAAGCTAAAGGTATGATAACTTAGTTGATTTAATGGTCATGGGCTCTGTGGCCTGATCGGGCCAGAGGTATGATACCTTAACTGGCTGATTTGATGGTCAAGGTTTATATGGCATGACCGAGACAGAGGTGTGATAACTTATCTGATTTAATGGCCAGGGACTCTGGCATGATCGGGCCATAGGTATGATAACTTATCTAATTTGTTTAGAAATTCTTTGTATGCTTCGACTTGATGTGATAGGACTCTTTGGCTCATTCATTCATCTTTGTAAAACATATGAAAACATTATCACATTTTTAGATGAACTATGGGTGCCTCGTTAAAAACCTTGCCCTTACAAGGGAAAAGGGTGCTACCCCATAATTTGTATTCAACAAAATTATTCCATCAATTTAACTATAATAACATTTTAGGCTAGAAACATTTCAAGCCCTAGGAATTTTAATTCCTTCTAAGCTCTCAAGCTTGTATGCTCCATTATTTAGCTTCTATCGAATTCAGAAAGGCCGTTTTCAGTTAGGGGAAAACTTTCCCTTCTTTTTTGAATATGTAATTCTCTTCCGGGCCAGGTCATCTTCCTAGAAATATCTTGGCCGAACTTTAGAATTAAACCTTCTGGCCATCTGTTGCTTAACAACAAACTCTCTAACATGAGCCATTCCTCTGATTTCTTTTATGAGGTTAACTGAGTTGTTCATCCCCTCTTGGTTGAGGTTTATACCCGAAATTTATCCGCCTCTAAGTGGGAGTATTGAATTCTACTGATATCATCATGTCTGCCCCATATACCATTCAGAAAGGGGTTTCCTTCATGGTTGAATGAGGTATGGTATGATACGACCATAAAATCCCATGCAAATACTCAACCCATATCCCCTTCTCTTCATCCATGGAAAAATAATTTTGTTTGTCGCTTCTTCATGTTCGTTAGCCTGAGGATGTTCAACCGAAATAAACAGGTTTTGTATGCCAAGATGTTTGAAAATTTTTACAACTAACAAGCTTGCAAATTGCGGCCCGTTATTTAAGACAATGATCCCTGGAAAACCAAAGCGACATATGGTATTCCTACAATATAAGTATCTCATCCTTTTTGCCATGATCCTAGGTGCAACCTCTACTTCCATCCTCTTGGGAAAATAATCAACTGCAACTATAAAGAACTTCAGTTTCCCAACAGCCAAAGGAAAGGGACAAGAATGTTAGATCCCTATTGGTAGAACGACTAAGGGTAGATTACTAAGTGCAACAACTCAACTGGAAAAATGTATGAATGAGGCCTAAATATGATACTTCTCACAATGTTTTACGAATCGGGCACAATCCTATAAAATGCTCGGTCTATAGTACTCGACTCTGAGTGTTTTTCCAGACAATGCCTTTCCTCTGATATAACTCCCACAAACTCTTTCATGTACTTCTTTCATTATAAGTCACACATCTTCCGTAACACACAATAACATGGGAGATGATCTTCCCATATTATAGAGCTGGTCGACTACCATGATTTAGAATATACCATTTTTATCCAACGAGCTTCAATCTCGTCATCTGGAAGCTTGTCTTGATTCAAATATTGAACGATAGGTGCCATCCATCCCTGAGCATTCCATATCATCATCACTTCTTCTGCTTTTGTGCTTGGTGCCTCCAAGGTCTCTTGTATTACTATTCAGTTCACTCTGGGACCCTTTGTGCTGGCTAAATAGGCTAGGAGATTGACTATGACATTTTCCTCTATAGGAATATGCACTATTTCAAACTCTGACAACACTTTTTCCATTTGCAAAGCCCGTTGCAGATATTTAACTAACAATGGATCCTTTGTATGGTACTCTCCTTTGACTTGATTGGCGATTAGATGTGAATCGATACAGACAAGTAAACGCGTGAATCCGACTTCCCTAGCCAACCCCAATCATTCAATTAGAGCCTCATACTCAGATTGCTTATTGCTAACCTGAAAATTAAAACAAAGAGATTATTCTAAAAACAGCTCCCCGGGGCCTTCCAACATTATTCCCGCTCTACTATCTTTGAGGTAGACGAACCGTCTACTGAAAGAATGGGTGAACTGAATTCTACCAAAAAATCCATCATTACTTGTGACTTGATGATACTTCTAAGTGTGAAAGTGATGTCGCATTCTCTTAATTCCATGGCTCGGGCTACCATTCCGCTACTAGATCCAGTTTCTTTAGGATTTGTTTTACTGGATAATTCATCATGAAAACGATATGATAACTCTGAAAATAATGTATGAGCTTTCCGTCAATGATCACTCTTTCCAGACCCATGTGTTCAATCTTTTGATGATAGAGCTCTGCTCCATTAAGGACCTTGCTAATGCAGTAGATTGGTTACCCCCCTTCGTCACTGTCTTGAAATAGCACATAACTAATAGCTTTTTCTGAGACTTCCAAATAGAGTATGGTTGTGGAATTCTCCTTCGGACGAACCAGGATAGGTGATGCCACTTCGAACTGCTTAAACTATGAAAGCCCCTTCGCACATTCTTCTAACCATTGAAAATTGATGAATTTTTTAACATTATGAAAAAATGGATAGACTTGTCACCCGTGTAAAAAAATAACCGAGAAAGGGCAGCCAATCTTCAGGTTAGCTATTGTACTTCCTTTACTGATGCCTGACTTCTCATGTCAATAGTCACTTACCACTTATTAGGGTTTGCCTCTATTCCCTGGTGAGTGAGCATGAAACCAAAGAATTTGTTGGCTTATATCTTAAAAGTGAATTTCTCTTGGTTAAGCCTTGTATTAAAACTCCTTATTGATGTGAATGTTTCTTCCAATCTTGGACACGATTCTTCTTTTCGGTTTTTTTTATCACCATGTCATTAATGTACACCTCCAAATTCCTTCCTATATTTGACAAGAACACCATGCATATTGTTGTACCCCAAAATTTTCCCTCCCGTTTTCAAAACAAATTAATTCAAGATACCTCCTCATGCATATGAAGGCCTCAAACACTCAAGACTACTCAAGGGTTGACCAGACAAACCCTCATCTTAAGAAGTGACCTACAATTGGGTTTTGATTTTCTCCAGGAAAATTGGACTTCTAATGCCTCAAGTGGACTTCATGGTTTCTCATATGCTTCAAATAATCCTCATACCAAGTTTCAAGCCTTGCAACACAAGTTTTGCTCAGTTAATTAGCCAAATGATTGAAAATCAACTATATTGAACAAAAAGTCAAATTTGACCAATTTACAGTCAAACTTCTAGTTTTTTGGTCAACATAAATATTTTGAACTCACATTAACCATTTGATAAAGGGTTGGTAATGATTAATCAAGAAAACTCAAGATTCATCAAAAGTCAAAAGTTGCTAAATTAGGGTTTTCCTTAGGAAAAGTCAACTAAACTTTGACCAAGCATAACTTTCACATGCTTCACCAGAAAATTCTCAACCAAAGCTCATTTTGAAGAAAATTCAATTCTCTATAAAGTTATCTCTCTAAGATAAAGATAAAAAATGCTTCATTAAAGAGATATGGGCCAAAACATTACAGGTCATTTTAAAAGTCAACAAAAAGACACTTTTTATCAAAGCAATTTACATCAAGTTAAAATATTCAAGTGGAAAAATGACCAACATGAAATTGTAGGAGACATCTCGAGGTTTTAAAAAATTCACAGATCACCCTCATATGATGAAAATTGAGTGAGATATGATTTGTGCAAGTTGAGAAATTTTGAAAAAATGCATGAAATTCAATTTGAAGCAAACTTGACTTTTGGGCTCATGGACCTGTCTTTTAAGGTCTAAACATGTTCATAACACCTTAGAAGACCTCTAAGTCCCTTCATGCATTATTTTAATTTTTATTTCATTTATTTTGATTTCTATTCATTTAATTTCAAAATTAAATCATATAAATATTAGATAATGTGTAAAGCATATAAGGTTTATGATTTAATTATTTTGGGGCCCAAGACCATGTTTATCTTTATAGTTTTATCACTTTTCAACTTATTTCCAAAACAAATCAAAGAAATGTTTTGTATAAAGTCCAAGCCCATGCTTCTGACCTAATCTCTTCATCTATATATATCCATCATATTCAGACCAAAGGATACATGAAAGGAGGCTGCAAGAAACAAGGGTTTGTGTCCAAAAATTTGCAAGAAGAGGGGTGAATTCGAAATCCATCATCCAGCCATCCTCAAGGCAAGCCATCCATTGCAAATTGTTCCTGAGGTATTATAGGGTAAGATTGGATCATTCTTGATGATCAAAGATGCCTAAAACATGCATATGATGCATTGTCGATTTACATGTTTTCTTAAAATTCATATTTTGATTTTTACGATGCTTTGATTAAAACTGATGATTCTAACGTGTTCCTGAGATGAATTAATACAGGTTTGACCCCTTGCATGAGTCCCATAACGCCAGAATGGTCCATCACCATTATTGAATTGATTTGTATTATTTTCATCGTATCTCCTTGTATAGGTCCAATTAGTAAAAATAATGCCACCACTGGATTCAAGATGTGGATTTAGGGGGATAGGGTTCTTTTGAATCTCTTACATGCGCTAATTTTGCAGGTAAAGAAAACACCTAGACGAAGAAGACGACCGGATCTAGGGCTCTGGCGCTTCTCTAGTGCATTGATTTTGTTATATATATATATATATATATATATTTATATATATATAATATATATATATATATATAAATATATATATATATATATATTGTTTTTGTTTTATTATGTTAACAGATTGGAAACATGGCTCAGTTGGTGGAAGGCGTGCATTATGAATGAAGGGGCGTGGGTTCGATTCCATGCGTTTTGTGTTTTTGTTATTTTCTAGATTTAATGTGCAAGTTATCTATATAATTAGCATATTCTGATTCCTAACACCAACAGCACGCTGGCGCTAGTGGCAAGGAGTGTAGGCTGTGAACCTTGGGGGCGTGGGTTTAACACCCACCCCACATGCATTTTTTTACCCTATTTTCCTTTCTAACTTATTTTCCTTTTCTGTAATTAACCCTAATTACTTTTTTTAAACAAACAATTAATCTAATTATTTTTTTTCTTAATACTAATAAACTAGTATTATGGATTTAACAATAAATTTTGAATTTTATTTTTACTAATAAATTAATTAAACTTTTTAAATATTAAAATCAATTCAAGATTTTAGGTTTTATTAATTATTTTTATCACTCAAAAATATTTTCTAAAACACTAAAATATTTCTCTCTTTTTTCAAAACCCTTTATCTCATATTTTCTTTTATTTTCTATTTTCTTAGATAAATGTGTAGGTCGCACTATTCTATTGTAATAACCTAGATTTACTTTCCATATTTTTTCAAATTATGTATCTGCTCCGAGGATGTAATAGTTATAGGTCTAATTTATCGCACTTACTATGTAACTACCCCAAAGCCATGTAATAGCGTAGGAATTTTACTTTCCGTATCTTTATTTTTTTGTATGCTTTATAACTGCTAGTAATTAGGATTGTATGGCAAGACTAATAATCAAATGTAGAAAACCCCAATCTCAAGATAAATAACTGAAATTAACATACTCTTCACACTCGCACCTCTAGGGTACCCTCTCTTGTTTCCTTATGATTCATGGTCATGTCCCTCGAAAATGGGGATACTTTAGCAAAAGACCCTTATGAATAAAGATCATAGTTCCTCGATGACCCTTCGAAGTTGCCAACAAAAATGATCTCGTCCCTTTGATACAATTTCTAAAGTATCCTTACATGTTACCTTTGATGATCATTCAATGACCCTACGCCTGTCCCTTCATATCCAATAGATAGAGCTACCTACTAACTAATGGTATGGATAACACTATCCCTAAAGGATAAGGAAAAGAATAAGAAACACTTTAGTGGGTAAGAAACTCCTAATTACTTGCTCACAACTTTTCTCAAAACATTTTTCGCACATCACTTTTAAAACAAATATTTTCAAAACACTTTGTAGCATTCTTGAGGACTGATACAAGACTCATTACAAAGTCAGCCTTACATTAGCGACTTCAACATTTTCAAACAAACCACACAGATAAAGCAAGTTTTAAAAAATGAGCTAAGCAATTAAGAGCCCCTAGATAACTGTAATACAGTGGGAGAACTGACTTTTAGTTTTTTGCATTTTATCGCAAATGTTGTGGATAACAAGAGTCACCACCGACTTTTCTTTTATCTAATAAGGAAAGGGTGAAAAGAATAGGAAAGAACTTTGAGATTTTTGAGTTCGGGGGGGGGGGGGGGGGGGGGGGGGGGGTAGGTTATGAAAAGGGAAGGTGTTAGCACCCTTTTCATCCGTAGTTATCTATGGGCTCTTAATCGCTAGCTCACTTTGTTTTGAAAAATACTTTGCGTGTGTTTTTGAAAATATTTTGAAAAATTCCTAAGTACGGAAACTTTGTAATGATTCTTGTATCAGTTAGGAATGCGTATAAAGTGTTTGTTTTTGAAAATATTTCAGAAGAAGTGTTTGTGAAAAAGATGTTTTGTGTAAGCAAGCGATTACGAGCGATTTACCTACTCAAAAGTATTTCGCGTTATTTTTATCCTCCTTTAGATAATGCTACTCTACCATTAGTTAGTAGGAATCCCTATCGTTGGATGTGTGAGGGACATGTGTACGGTCATCGTTATGGTCATAGAAGGCAACATATAGAGATACCTTAGCATTTCGAAGGGACTGTCATCATATATTCGTAGGCAACATCGAGGGACAAGATCATTTCTCGTAGGCAACTGAGGGACATCGCGGGACTATGGTCTTTTATGATGATTTTAACCGAGGATCTTTGCTAAGGGTAACCCTATGTTCGAGGGACATGACCATTTTTATCCGAAGGCAACAAGTGGGGTTACCCTAGAGGTGAGTGTGTAAAGAGTGATTCAATTCAATTACTTATCTTGATTAAGGTTATCTAACAGTTAGTTTTAGATCTTGACATACATGCCTAGTTAGTATACAGTTATATATACATACAGGCATACATAGTATAGGTGCAGAAAGGAAAGTGCGGGAAATAAAAATCCTCTGCTATTATAAGGCTTTGGAAGAGGGGGTACAAACCATAAAACCGGGGGGAAAAGTAAATCCTAATTAACCTATTACATATTGTAGCAGATACATAATTGAAAAAAAAACTAATGTGAAAGAAATAAAACACGTGAAGCGGTAAAAAAGAAAAAATGGATTTTTTTTTTGTGATTGTATGAGGAAAAAGTTTTGATAATCAACCTAAAGTCTAATTAATTTTTATTGATTAAGAAAAGTTAGGTAATATAAGCAAACCCTAAAATCTAGGTTAATTTTAATTTATTTGAGATAAAAAATCAAATTAGGGTTGATTAAATAGAACCTAAAGTTAAATTAAATTGATTAAATTAAAAAACCTAAAATCAAATTAAAAGCCTAAAATTAAATTAAAAGCCTAAAATTAAATTAGGGTTTGTTAAAAATGTTTTTTGAAAAAAGGTTTTAAAGAAAAAAGAGTGAAAAAGAGTGAGAAACATAGAAAATAACCAAAAGAGTAGGGGTGGGTGTTGAACCCACGCCCTCAGCAGTTTTACACAACAAGCTCCCCACCAGGCCAAGCGTGCCTTGGTATCAGGATCTGGCCTCAACATATTTTGTATCAAACCCTACAAAATAAGAAATATTAGAAAACAAAGTGGCAAAAGGCTGGATTGAACCCAGGGCTTTTGACACAAGAGACTTATCGTGCGCGCTTCTACTGCTGGGGCGAATATACATCCGTTTATAAAATTGAATCAATAAATATAAAGTATACACCTAATTTTATTAACCAGAGAGGCGCCGGGGCCCTAGCTCCAGTCGTCTTCTCCAGTTTCCCTCTTTTGTTCAACCTGCAAAATAAGCAAGATTAGTGATCAAAAACATCCTACCCCCCTAAATCGAGGGCTGCGAATCTAATGGCAAGGTTATTTTGGTCTAAAAACCCATGGTTTTTGAATTATGAAGCAAACAAGCCGGATCGGTGCAAACATGGAACTTTATGATTCTGACTGCATGGGATCCCAATGAAGATTCAAACCTGTACTAGTGAAACTCAGGAATGCATTAGTAGTGTTTGTTGTACCCCAAAATTTTTCCTCTCATATTCCTCAAGTCATTGCAGGAAAAATCTCCAAGTTGCTCAAGTTTGCTCAAGAATTGGTCAGACAAGCTCTCTCCTATGGCAGTCTACCCCAAATTAGGGTTTTGTGTTGCATCAAGATATTTGAGTCCAAGTGACCCCAAGTTCTCATAAATGTCCTAATATGTTCTCAAGATCATCCATGTCAAATTTCAAGCCTTGCAGAGGAAGTTTGCTCAGTCAATTGCTCAAAGGTCAAAAAATCGAATGTGCTAGGGCAAAAGTCAACTGTGACCTACATACAGTCAAAATTCAAGATTTTTTGTCAACAAAATCATTTTGAAGGATATTTCATCATTTGATCAAGGGTTGATCATGATTCATCAAGGATTGCTCACAATTCATCAAGACTCAAAAGATGCTAAATTAGGGTTTTGTAGGAAAAATCAACTCAACTTTGACCAAGCATAACTTTCTCATACTTTATGAGAAGTGACCCATCCAAATCTCATTTTGAAGATGATGCAATTCCCTACAATCCATATTCAGCTTCCAAAATCAAAATATGAACTCACAAGAAGTTATGAATTTGGACATTATAGGTCATTTTGAAAAGTCAATAAAAACACCTTTTTTGTCAAAGATTCATACATGAGAATGGAATATAAAAATGCGATGAGACCAAAAGGGTTGATTAAAGGACATCTCAAGCGTTCTAAAAAGTCCAAGAATACCTCCAAAGAGTCAAAATTGAGAGAGATATGCATTGTCAAAGTTGGACAATTTTTGAAAAAATGAATGAAGCAAATGTTGACCAAACTTGGATTTTTTCTAAATGGACTTATATTTTCAAGTTTGAAACTCATTCCTAACATGGTCCACGACCTCTAAGCCCGTCCATACATTTTTCTACTATTTATGCTATTTATTTTGATAATTTATTCATTAAAATTCAGAATTAAATAAATAAATAATATAAATAATATAAATTTTGATGTGAATCCATTTTGGGAAAGTTTTATGGTGGCTTATGTCAATTGATTTCGTGCAATAACTTTTCAAATATGTCCAGGTTCATCCACATGTTAAAATGGCATAAAATCATCAAATATGACATTTTTTTTCAAATCTTGATCATGGTCATAAAACACAACATTATGAGGGAGATTCTTTCCATGCTTTCTTGTCTCCTCATTCTCCTCTATAAATATAGAGCCATACAAGCTTGAAAGGGACGGAAATCCTCTCTAAAAAGCTCTCAAAAAGCTCTTCAAAAAGCTCTATAAAAGCTCTTCAAAAAGCTCTCTAGAAATCAAAGAATTGGTGTAAGTCATATCTCGAGGTTCCGATCTCTCTCTCAATTGACATCAAGCCTCAAACCATCCTCTTGAAGTCCTCAAGAGTCTTACAAGGTCCAAGAGAAATCCATCACACGCCTAGCACGCCCCCATTTGACAACAACGGTTTGGTAAAATTTTAAATTTCAAATCTCTAATTTTAATCACATTTTATGGTATGCTAACGTTTGTTTGAGTTTATATAGAACAATTATGGATGGTTGAATCATAGGTTCCACGCAAGAATAAAAAAAACACCATAGTTAGAGCATGAAGCTTTCTAAGATTCGGGCCTAGGGATTTCTGATGATTGCACCCCCACATTGCAGGCCCAGTTTACTTTTCTCTAATTCTTTTATATTTATATTATTTCATTTATTTATTTTACTAACCCATCAAATTATTTTCTTTTTTATCAAAAAAATCACAAAAAAACATTTTTCTATCCAATTAAATTTTAGATATTTATTTTTCATCAATAAATCAATTAATTTAATTAAGTTGATTAATTAGATAACTTTAATTTATTTTTTGTAAATAATTAAAATCAATTAGAATCAATAGGTTTTTATTACTAACTTAATCATTTTATTTTTTTTCCTAAAATAACAAAAATCCAAAAATATGTCATTTAATTATTGTTCATTAATTTATTTAATAACCAATTAATTTTGCATTTTAATTCAAGGACTTAATTTCTTTTCTTAGAAAATATTAAAAATAACAAAAAAACAATTTTTCTTTTTTTATTAGGATAGAAGGGTCAAAACCCTATGTTTCGCATTCGATTTAATTTTCTCGCGCGCCTTATTTTATCCAATTGATGTATCTGCTCCTGGCTTGTAATAAATTATTAGGACGTTTATTTATTTTTATGCTTTTATTTTATTTTCAAAGGGTTGTTTTTGGCGATGTAAATACCCGACGCCTTGTAATAATTTAGTTTAAATTCCGCATTTTTATTCCGCAAATTATACAACTGCTAGATGTTTGATAATAGGGCTTGCATGACAAGAATGAATGCTTAATCTTAAAATCAATTAGATCACCTTTATCATGTGCAAAGATAAAAATAACTGAAAACGACACACTCGCACATACGCACATACGCACTCTTAGGGTACACCCCACTTGGTTGCCTTCGTGCACGGTCATTGAGTATAGGTTGTTTTAGAGGTCGTCATCTTGTCTAAAAGATCATAGTCGCCTCGAAATGGTTGCCTCGGATATTGTAGCCTCAAACAAATGATCTAAGACATTAGGGTTACCGCTAAGGCGTCCTAACATTGCTTTGGTGACCGTATGTCCCTCATTCGAATTGACCCTCAAACTCCAACGATGGTGCTACCTACTCACTAATAGTGGGATAGCATTATCTAAAGGAAACAAACACAGAACGATTCCTTTTTCGAGTAGGTAGATTAGTTCTTAAGTACTTGCTCTTTTAAAACAAAACCTTTTCACACTTATACTTTTACGAAGAAATTTTCAAAAACACTTCATTATACTCTTGAGGACAGAAGCAAAAGTTAAATCGAAGTTAAAATAAAAACTTTTCAAAACCCACGAGCACAAAAGAAAACAATTTTGAAAACAATGAGCAAGTACCTAAGAGCCCGTAGATAACTACAGATAGAAAGGGTGCTAATACCTTCCCTTTCTATAATCTACCCCCCCCCCCCCCCCCCCCCCCCCCCACCCCCCCGGTACTCAGAAATATCTCGAAAAAGGAATTTTTCTGTGCTTTTTTCCTTTCCTTGTTGGATAAAATAAAAGTCGATGGCAACTCTTTCTTACCGCGACATTTTGCAAACACAAACGCAAAACGCAAACCAGCATTCCAAAAATAGTCAGTTCTTCCCACCGTATCACAGAACTGGAGACTCTGCTGGGGATGAATTATAAGTGGGGTGTACCTTAGGAATAGTTCATATTGTTTTCAATTGCTTGATTTGTATGCTTTATCTTTGTGGGCTTGAATCGGAGTTACTATAGATCCTAACCCGGATCTAGGGGATACCTTTTAGGTAAGTAGCAATAGACTGTGAGGGAACTGTACAGCGTAGACCGATACGGTTGAAGCAGTAGCTACGTTGGTGTGGCACTTTAGTTTGTACCGATATCCCTTGTGGTGGAACAAGGAGAATATGGGTCTTCTAAGGGGTCATTAAGCATTAACTGATCTTATAACCTATAATTGACCAACTTGGCCATAGAAAAGTAGCAGTATGCTACACTCATTGAGACCAAACTCTCGCGATGATTTCGACCGCAAGAAAAGATTGCTAAACTGGAATTATGATCGATCGAGGGTGGTCAGTGATATTGAGATCCTCTAGAACCCAGTTACTATTACTAGGACATGTTGAAAAAACTAAACTGAAAGAGGGTAGTACCTAAACTCCATGCCAGCCTCAACTTAAGGCTGTTTGTGTGACTTGTGTGCTTTCAAACTTGAACTACTTGCACATGTTTGTTATCTAACAACACGAGTTCTTTGCAGGTTTTGTTTATAGTCCTTATCCAATAATTTGGATTTATTGCAGGGTTTACTTACATCACCTCACACTTCTGCTTAAACGCATAGCATATACATCATAACACCATGCCTTAACATTTCCTTAACCATTTCAAGGATCTCAAGGGTTTGTGATGTAGGTTATGGTAAATCAAATGTCTAGCAAGGGGCAAAGGGGATTTATTTTCCTCTAGACAATGTCGTCTAGAGATCAAAACATGATGACTTGAGTCAGGGGCTATGACCCACTCGATATGGTGAGCTTGACTCTTGAAGAAGGACTCTTAACAACACGAAGTTTCTTCAATCAAAGCTGCCAAATTCAAATTCTAACAAGTTTCTTGTTTACCCCGCGAGATCCTTGAAAACATTGCATACATATATCATACATATCATTGCATAACAGGTCTCCCAGTACAGGTCTCTCATGTTCTTGCTATTTATTTCAGCAATGGCTCTCCAATAAGACAACCAAGATCTTCAAACTCAAGAAGCTCAGTTCAGGGACGTATTCCTAAACCTATCCAAGGGGCGGGAAGAGTTGAAAACACTCCTCGTCGGGAACTTGGTCAAGAAAAGTCCTGAAGACAATAAGGACGAACGGCTGGAACAATTGCAAGCTGAGGTAGATGCAATGAGAACCCAGATGCTGGGGCAGATAGCTTTTATCCAAAGCTTAGCTCGGGAACAAGAAGAGATGAGAAGCATTATTAGCCAGCTTCTTCAAGACAGATACAACAGTATGAAGTAAATAATCGAGGCTGGGAACCAAGTCATTAATCAGCCTCCAAGAAGTCAAAGGTTTGGTTTGATGAAGAATAGACCTCTCCAAGTTGCTACTACCTCACGAGTCCAACAACGTCTTCGCCAAAAACAACAAATTAATCAGAGTAAACCAGATATGCCCAAAAGGCAGTTCGCCGAGCTCAACATGCCGCTGTCTCAAGCTTTACAACACCTGTTAAGATTGAATCTGGTGATGTTAAGGGATCCTCCTCAAAATCCCTACATAAACTCCCCAAGGTACAATCCTGATGTAAGGTGTGCATACCATTCCAACAGCCCAGGGCATGATACTGATGACCGTTGGGCATTGAAAAACAAAATTCAAGCCCTGATCAATAAAGGAGCATTAGAATTCACACAAGATGGTCAGGCTGAGTTCTTCTACCATCCCTCCAAGGCACGTCCTCTGAAGTGACAAGACCAGACGAGAAGACTTTTTGTTCATTAGAATTTTCAATTTGTAATTTTCTTTTGATTGTTCAAACATTTATTCATGTCAAACTTTGTTACTTTATCAATGCATCACATATGTCTATTTTGAATCAATCCGTTCGTATTCACTATATTCAAATTGCTTTCATTTTTTGTGATGATCAACTCTCGATTAAAAAATTCTAAGCCTTTAGAGGGAGGATGACGAAAATGATATCAAAATATCTACGGTATGCTTTTGAACAGACTCCGCTGACGAGGTACATACATTGTTTCAAATCCTAAACAGTTGAGTTATAAGGAATATAATCCCTAGTCAACCCCTCTGAGCCAAAGAAGTTGGAGTTTTTCTTTTCACAAATTTAAACCCTTAATTATAACCTGGGGCAGGGTAGTTTTCTCAATTGATCTAGGTGCACAATGAATGGCATCAAAGAAGTCCTTCCGAAACAAAAGACGGTGATGGTTCCGTATAATCGTCAGAACAGGCAGTCATTATCTCCAGAAATAAAAGCCCATTAAGTCAAAACCTATGAACGAGACTTAAGAAAAACTGGGGCATCCCGCTGGCTGTAGTCACAAAAACAAACAGTTCAGGAAAAAGACAGGGATAATAAAATAAAAAAGAAAGAGGTCCTGCAAACTCTCAACAAAAATGACTTTCTGTTCAAAATAAATTGTCAGTATCTGAACTATTACTGGAATATCAGAGCAAAGACTCAAATGAGATCTAATGCATTATTAGCTGAGTTTAGGATCGAAGAAAATCACGAAGAGCGGGTGGGTACAAATAAATTTTGAGCCTTTATCCTTTGTTTCTCGAAACGTGAACCAGGCCATGTTATAACCCTTAAAAGTCCTAGCTGAAGCATGGGTTAGCTCGAAAGCATACTGTTACAAAAGGTATCCTGACTCCTGTAGGGCTTGCTGTAAATCCTGAGTTGACGTTACATTTTACAAAATTTTCCTATCTTACTGAAAAAATGCATTTTCAAAAACTTCAAAATAGACATAAGCTTTGCATTCTTAAAATAACATTGTTTGCATATGACTATTTGTTCAACAGCAGAGAAATTCGCACATCGAATATCTAGTGAACAAAAACCTTCTCAATAAAAAGGATCGCCTCAAGTGGAAAAGTACTTCCAACCAAGGGGCAGACATGATCACTGTCCATCATCTGGGGCTGTTAAGTCAAGATTCAAGGAATCTCTCAAAGATGCCAAATAGCCAGGGGAAAATCTCCATCTGAATCACTTGGGGCACTGGACATGAGTTCCAGCAACGAATCTTGCATGATCAAACATCTTCTGGTAGTATGGCAACACAACACTACCGACAGTGACAACGTGGACATAGTCAAAAAGTACTATGCATAAATAAAGACCCGCTAGGTTAACTGGCCTAGGCAAAAATAAGGGCATCCCGACGAACCAAAAGGGTTCGGGAAAAAATTAGGGATAAAAACAAAAAAGATTTATACACCCGGTAAGTCGAAAACCTGAAAAGGCGGCTTGTGCAAAAAAGGGTATCCCGGTGGACTGAAAAGACAGTCCAGGCAAAAGTTAGGGATTAAAGCGTACGACTATGTCCCATCATCTCGTCACTTGCCTACCAGAAGAAGATTTGTCAATTCAAAATGGCAATTACCAAGCACCTCATAGGTTGGAATAATACTCGATCCACAAGGCCTCCGCAGGCACCTTCTCCCGCAGATACAGGGGCAGAAAAGTCTCGATGCAAAGTCATCGTCATATCCTCAGCACGTATCCCAGTAACATTCACTCCCTGCAGAGTAAGAGAAAAACAATAGTGTTAATTCTCCCCAGCTAAGGCTCTCAACCGCGAATGAATCGGTAATATTCTCCCGAGCAGAGTTTATCTACCACCAGCACTAAAAAGTCTTATTATCCCCGGCGGAGTATAAAATATCCCCAGTGGAGTTTAAAAGTTTTCCCAACACAGTCTGAAAAAGCTTCCCCAGTGGAGTGTGGAGAATCATCCCCAGTAGACTTTGGAAGATTGTCCCCAGCAGAGCTCAACGGATTATCCCCATTAGAGTCTAAAAGGTTATCCCCAGTGAAGTCGCAACTGAAAGATCATCCCTATCGGAGTTCTTTCCTTTCAAAAACAAGAATTCAATCCCCAACAAGACTCAGTATCACCAGCAACGGTAATTCATCCCCAGCGGAATCTATCGGTGGAATCCTCAGCAGAATATCTCTTCCCCACAGAGTTAGTCTCCTCGTTAGTTTATCCCCCAACGGAGTTATCCTCTCCTGCAGGTTTATTCTCAAAATCATCTTCATTCGCTGTCCCCAAAGGAAATGAAGAGTGCAATTCCTTTCTCCAGCAGCTATCCGAGATTTATTTTCCCCAGCTAAAAACATTACATTTCCATACATCATAACGCATGCATATACGCATCATACAACACAATCTCATTTATTTTGAGAACATCATTGCTTGATACATATCATGCATTACATACGGCTAACCTTTACCTTTCGGGAAGGATGCGGTTAAATTATCATAAAATTCAAAGCAATGAAGCTTTTACCCAAGTCGAATTACTGACAAGTTCTTAAATATCAACAGAGTATTCCTCAGTTGAATTACAGACAACGTCCTAAATCTCGACAAAGTTCCTCCGTCGAATTACAGACAGGTTCCTAAATCTCAGCAGAGTTTTCTCAGTTGAATTACAGGCGAGTTCTTAAATATCGATGAAGATGTTTCCCCAAGTCGAATTACTGACCAGTTCTTAAATCTCAACAGAATTATCCTCAGTTGAATTACAGACAAGGTCCTAAATCTCGACAAAGTTCCTCCGTCGAATTACAGATGAGCTCCTAAATCTCAGCAGAGTTTTCTCAGGTGAATTACGGGCGAGTTCTTAAATCTCGATGAAGATGTTTCCCTCCAGTTGAATTACTGACAAGTTCTTAAATCTCAACAGAATTATCCTCAGTTGAATTACAGACAAGGTCCTAAATCTCGACAAAGTTCCTCCGTCGAATAACAAACGAGTTCCTAAATCTCAGAAAAGTTTTCTCAGTTGAATTACGGGAGAGTTCTTAAATCTCGATGAAGATGTTTCCCTCCAAGTCGAATTACTGACCATTTCTTAAATCTCAACAGAATTATCCTCAGTTGAATTACAGAGAAGGTCCTAAATCTCGACAAAGTTGCTCCGTCGAATTACAGACGAGTTCCTAAATCTCAGCAGAGTTTTCTTAGTTGAATTACGGGCGAGTTCTTAAATCTCGATGAAGATGTTTCCCTCCAAGTCGAATTACTGACCATTTCTTAAATCTCAACAGAATTATCCTCAGTTGAATTACAGACAAGGTCCTAAATCTCGACAAAGTTCCTCCGTCGAATTACAGACGAGTTCCTAAATCTCAGCAGAGTTTTCTCAGTTGAATTACGGGCGAGTTCTTAAATCTCGATGAAGATTTTTCCCTCAGTTGAATTACTGACAAGTTCTTAAATCTCAACAGAATTATCCCCAGTTGAATTACAGACAAGGTCCTAAATCTCGACAAAGTTCCTCCGTCGAATTACTGACAGTTCTTAAATCTCAACAAAATTATCCTTGGTTAAATTATAGACAAGTCCTAAATCTCGATGAAGATGTTTCCCTCAGTCGAAGTACTGACCGGTTCTTAAATCTCAACCGAATTATCCTCAGTTGAATTACAGATAAGGTTCTAAATCTCGACAAAGTTCCTCCGTCGAATTACTGACAGTTCTTAAATCTCAACAGAATTATCCTCGGTTGAATTACAGACAAGTCTTAAATCTCGATGAAGATGTTTCCCTCAGTTGAATTATCGACCAGTTCTTAAATCTCAACCGAATTATCCTCAGTTGAATTACAGATAAGGTTCTAAATCTCGACAAAGTTCCTCCGTTGAATTACTGACAGTTCTTAAATCTCAACAGAATTATCCTCGGTTGAATTACAAACAAGTCCTAAATCTCGATGAAGATGTTTCCCTCAGTCGAAGTACTGACCGGTTCTTAAATCTCAACCGAATTATCCTCAGTTGAATTACAGATAAGGTTCTAAATCTCGACAAAGTTCCTCCGTAGAATTACTGACAGTTCTTAAATCTCAACAGAATTATCCTCGGTTGAATTACAGACAAGTCCTAAATCTCGATGAAGATGTTTCCCTCAGTCGAATTATCGACCAGTTCTTAAATCTCAACCGAATTATCCTCAGTTGAATTACAGATAAGGTTCTAAATCTCGACAAAGTTCCTCCGTCGAATTACTGACAGTTCTTAAATCTCAACAGAATTATCCTCGGTTGAATTACAGACAAGTCTTAAATCTCGATGAAGATGTTTCCCTCAGTTGAATTATCGACCAATTCTTAAATCTCAACCGAATTATCCTCAGTTGAATTATAGATAAGGTTCTAAATTTCGACAAAGTTCCTCCGTTGAATTACTGACAGTTCTTAAATCTCAACAGAATTATCCTCAGTTGAATTACAGACAAGTCCTAAATCTCGATGAAGATGTTTCCCTCAGTCGAAGTACTGACCGGTTCTTAAATCTCAACCGAATTATCCTCAGTTCAATTACAGATAAGGTTCTAAATCTCGACAAAGTTCCTCCGTCGAATTACTGACAGTTCTTAAATCTCAACAGAATTATCCTCGGTTGAATTACAGACAAGTCCTAAATCTCGATGAAGATGTTTCCCTCAGTCGAATTATCGACCAGTTCTTAAATCTCAACCGAATTATCCTCAGTTGAATTACAGATAAGGTTCTAAATCTCGACAAAGTTCCTTCGTCGAATTACTGACAGTTCTTAAATCTCAACAGAATTATCCTCAGTTGAATTACAGACAAGTCCTAAATCTCGATGAAGATGTTTCCCTCAGTCGAAGTACTGACCAGTTCTTAAATCTCAACCGAATTATCCTCAGTTGAATTACAGATAAGGTTCTAAATCTCGACAAAGTTCTTCTGTCGAATTACTGACTGTTCTTAAATCTTAACAGAATTATCCTCGGTTGAATTACAGACAAGTCCTAAATCTCGATGAAGATGTTTCCCTCAGTCAAAGTACTGACCAGTTCTTAAATCTTAACCAAATTATGCTCAGTTGAATTACAGATAAGGTTCTAAATCTCGACAAAGTTCCTCCGTCGAATTACAGACGAGTTCCTAAATCTCAGCAGAGTTTTTCTCAGTTGAATTACGGACGAGTTCTTAAATCTCGATGAAGATGTTTCCCCCTCAGTTGAATTACGAACAAGTTTTTAAAACTCAGCAGAGATGTTCTCTCAGTTGAAGTACAAGCAAGTTCCTAAATCTCAACAAAAATCAGACTTCCCCAGAGGAATCTTCTACAACAACAGGTATACATGCTCTCGCTAAGGAATCTACTATGCGATCGACACTCCTGCAGAGGCATCCTTAAGCCCATCCTCCCTCCAGCAATCTTCAAATGGCATCTGTAAGCCCATTCCCGACATCACAAGGCTGATACCACTTCATGCGAGTGCAAATTTATGGGCACTCTAGTGTTCAATCATCTTCCACCTTCGGATCACGAAAGGCATGAAAGCCAATCTATATCCTCAGGTTTAAAAGATTGAACAGGGGAAGCTGTTGTACCCGAAAATTTGCACTCTCATATTCCTCAAGTCATTGCAGGAAAAATCTCCAAGTTGCTCAAGTTTGCTCAAGAATTGGTCAGACAAGCTCTCTCCTAAGGCAGTCTACCCCAAATTAGGGTTTTGTGTTGCATCAAGATCTTTAAGTCCAAGTGACCCCAAGTGCTCATCAATGTCCTAATATGTTCTCAATATCATCCATGTCAAATTTCAAGCCTTGCAGAGGAAGTTTGCTCAGTCAATTGCTCAAAGGTCCAAAAATCGATTGTGCTAGGGCAAAAGTCAACTGTGACCTACATACAGTCAAACTTCAATATTTTTTGTCAACATTCTCATTTTGAAGGATATTTCATTATTTTATCAAGGGTTGATCATGATTCATCAAGGATTGCTCACAATTCATCAAGACTCAAAAGTTGCTAAATTAGGGTTTTGTAGGAAAAGTCAACTCAACTTTGACCAAGCATAACTTTCTCATACTTTATGAGAAATGACCCATCCAAATCTCATTTTTAAGAGGATGCAATTACCTACAGTCCATCTTCATCTCCCAAGATCAAAATATGCACTCACAAGAAGTTATGAATTTGGACATTATAGGTCATTTTGAAAAGTCAACAAAAACACATTTTTTGTCAAAGCTTCATACATGATAATGGAATATAAAAATGATATGAGACCAACAGGTTTGATTAAAGGAAATATCAAGATTTCTAAAAAGTCAAAGAACACCTCCAAAGAGTCAAAATTTAGAGAGATATGCATTGTCAAAGTTGGACAATTTTTGAAAAAATGCATGAAGCAAATATTGACCAAACTTAGATTTTTTCCAAATGGGCCTATCTTTTCAAGTTTGAAACTCATTCCTAACATGGTCCACGACCTCTAAGCCCACCCATACATTTTTCTACTATTTATGCTATTTATTTTGATATTTTATTCATTAAAATTCAGAATTAAATAAATAAATAATAGAAATAATGTAAATTTTGATGTGAATCCATTTTGGGAAAGTTTTATGGTTGTTTATGTCAATTGATTTCGTGCAATAACTTTTAAAATATGTCCAGGTTCATCCACATGTGAAAATGGCATAAAATCATCAAATATGGCATTTTTTTCAAATCTTGATCATGGTCTTAAAACACAACATTATGAGGGAGATTCTTTCCATGCTTTCTTATCTCCTCATTCTCCTATATAAATATAGATCCATACAAGCTTGAAAGGAACAAAAATCCTCTCTAAAAAGCTCTCAAAAAGCTCTTCAAAAAGCTCTCTAAAAGCTCTTCAAAAAGCTCTCCAGAAATCAAAGAATTTGTGTAAGTCATATCTCGAGGTTCCAGTCTCTCTCTCAATTGACATCAAGCCTCAAACCATCCTCTTGAAGTCCTCAAGCGTCTTATAAGGCCCAAGAGCAATCCATCACACGCCTAGCACGCCCCCATTTGACAACACCGGTTTGGTAAAATTTTAAATTTCGAATCTCTAGTTTTAATCACATTTTATGGTATGCTAACGTTTGTTTGAGTTTATATAGAACAGTTATGGATAGTTGAATCATAGGTTCCACGCAAGAATAAAAAAACACCATAGTTAGAACATGAAGCTTTCGAAGATTCGGGCCTAGGGATTTCTGATGATTACACCCCCACATTGCAGGCCTAGTTTGCTTTTCTCTAATTCTTTTATATTTATATTATTTCATTTATTTATTTTACTAACCCATCAAATTATTTTCTTTTTTATTAAAAAAATCACAAAAAAACATTTTTCTATCCAATTAAATTTTAGATATTCATTTTTCATCAATAAATCAATTAATTTAATTAAGTTGATTAATTAGATAACTTTAATTTATTTTTGTAAATAATTAAAATCAATTAGAATCAATAGGTTTTTATTACTAACTTAATCATTTTATTTTTTTCCTAAAATAACAAAAACCCAAAAATATGTCATTTAATTATTGTTCATTAATTTATTTAATAACCAAATAATTTTGCATTTTAATTCAAGGACTTAATTTCTTTTCTTAGAAAATATTAAAAATAACAAAAAAACAATTTTTCTTTTTTTATTAGGATAGAAGGGTCAAAACCCTATGTTTCGCATTCGATTTAATTTTCTCGCGCGCCTTATTTTATCCAATTGATGTATCTGCTCCTGGCTTGTAATAAATTATTAGGACGCTTATTTATTTTTCTGCTTTTATTTTATTTCAAAGGGTTGTTTTTGGCGATTTAAATACCCGACGCCTTGTAATAAGTTAGTTTAAATTCCGCATTTTTATTCCGCAAATTATACAACTGCTAGATGTTTGATAATAGGGCTTGCATGACAAGAATGAATGCTTAATCTTAAAATCAATTAGATCACCTTTAACATGTGCAAAGATAAAAATAACTGAAAACGATACACTCGCACATACGCACATACGCACTCTTAGGGTACACCCCACTTGGTTGCCTTCGTGCACGGTCATTGAGTATAGGTTGTTTTAAAGGTCGTCCTCTTGTCTAAAAGATCATAGTCGCCTCGAAATGGTTGCCTCAGATATTATTGCCTCAAACAAATGATCTAAGACATTAGGGTTACCGCTAAGGCATCCTAACATTGCTTTGGTGACCGTATGTCCCTCATTCGAATTGACCCTCAAACTCCAACGACGGTGATACCTACTCACTAATAGTGGGATAGCATTATCTAAAGGAAACAAACACAGAAAGATTCCTTTTTCGAGTAGGTAGATTAGTTCTTAAGTACTTGCTCTTTCAAAACAAAACCTTTTCACACTTACACTTTTACGAACAAATTTTCAAAAACACTTCATTACACTCTTGAGGACAGAAGCAAGAGTTAAATCGAAGTTAAAACAAAAACTTTTCAAAACCCACGAGCATAAAAGAAAACAATTTGAAAACAATGAGCAAGTACCTAAGAGCCCGTAGATAACTACGGATAGAAAGGGTGTTAATACCTTCCCTTTCTATAATCTACCCCCCGTACTCAGAAATATCTCGAAAAAGGAATTTTTCTGTGCTTTTTTCCTTTCCTTGTTGGATAAAATAAAAGTCGGTGACGACTCTTACTTACCGCGACATTTTGCAAACACAAACGCAAAATGCAAACCAGCATTCCAAAAACAGTCAGTTCTTTCCACCGTATCACAGTGTTAATACATGTTAAAGAAAACGGAAAATCAAGATATGAACATTATGCACATTATGAAATCGGCGATTCCATCTAATGCAATTTCACATGTTTTGGAACATCCAATATGGTCCAAACTTACTCTATATGCTTGCTGGAAAATAATGGAATAGAGGTTTTATAGTGAAAGGGCTTGTAAGTAGGGTTTTGAAATTCTAGGGTTCTTAAAAAAAAGTTGATATTTTGACAAGTTTGAGAGGCAAGTTTTTTTCTCCTGTATGATAATGAATGAGGGAATATAAAGTGGAAATTAGGGAAAAAGGCATGGGCTTGACCATTGTAAGCAAGGCCTATGGATTTTATTTTATTTATTTTGCATTATTAATGAATAAATAAAAAATAATTAAAATAAGAAAATGTAAAGGGGTGTAAGAACAAGATTTGAGGTGTATGAGGAGTTTAATACACGTTTGGACTTTAAAATAATGGCCCAATAGTCCAAAATATCAAGTTTGCTCAATTTGAACTTCATGCATTTGCTCAAAATTCCTTAACTTGCACTGGTCATAACTCTTTCAATTTTCATCTTTTGAGTGTGACCTGAGACTTTTTGGAAAGCTCAAGATGTCCTCTACAATATATATGTTTATCATTTTTTCTTTTGAAGAATTTATCTTTATGTAAGTTTCCTTTACAAAAAGTATATTTTTGTTGACTTTTGAAATGACTTGTAATGTATTGGCTCATATCTCTCAAATGAAGCATTTTTTGGACTTGAGCTTAGAGATTCAAAATTATAGAGAATTGAATTTACTTAAAAATGAGATTTGGTTAGGGAAAAGCTAATGAAGCATGTGAAAGTTATGCTTCGTCAAAGTTTAGTTAACTTCTCCTAAGGAAACCCTAATTTGGCAACTTTTGACTTTGGATGATTTGAGGGCTTTTCTTGAGGAATCATGATAACCCTTAATCAAATGATGAACGTGACCTTAAAATGTTGATGTTGACCAAAAATATTGAAGTTTGACTGTATGTTGACCACATTTTACTTTTTACCCAATATAGTTGATTTTCAGTTATCTTAGCCATTGACTGAGAAAACTTGTGATGCAAGGCTTGAAACTTGACATGAGCATCCTTGGGGACATATGAAGAACCATGAAAACCACTTGAGACCTTGGAAACCCAATCTTCCTTGAGAAATACAAAACCCTAGTTGTGAGTCCACTGAGCATTTGAGAACCCCAGAAGAATGTCTTGAAGAAAATAGGGAGGGAAAATTTTGGGGTACAACAGCTGCCCCTATTCAATCTTCTTAGACCGGAAGAGTTAGATTGGCATATCCACCATTCGTGACTTGAAGGTAGAAGATGATTGAACACCTAAGTGCCCAGAAATTTTCACTCGCATGTGTAGGCGATAACGCTGTTGGTCGATGATATTGCTTGAATGGGCTTAAAGATGCCATTCAGAGAGATGATAGAATGTCTTCAGAGATGGGCTTATAGATGCCATCCAAAGTAACTATTGATATAAGTATCAGAAGGAGTCTATGCTTGACTTCATCTGAATAATGCTTTCCAGAATGAACCTCTGGGGAAGGTGTTTGAGTAGCCGCTTGTGAAATTTAGTCTCTGAGGGAAATGCTTGTTAGAACTTAGTTTTTGAGGAAGATGATTTTCAGAATTCAGTCTCTGAAGGGAAATGTTTGTCATGTAGATAGTCCCCCCGTCCTATTCTGGGAATTGACCTACAATCTGTTTTTGTTGGTAAACCCGTATTGTTTCGGGAATTCATACCACCCGGTGATAAAGATAGTCGCCCCATCCTGTTTCGGGAATTGATCTTCACCTGGTCATAAAGATAGAAAGATAGTTTCCTCATCCTATTTTGGGAGTTAATCTTTGCTGGATCGTATAAATAGTTTCCCCGTCCAGTTTCGGGAGTTAATCTTCAACTTGTTCATGTAGATAGTCGCCTCGTCCTGTTTCGAGAATTGATCTACAATTTCTTTAACAGATAGTTGCCCTGTCTTTTTTCAGGAATTAACCCGGGACCTACTTTTTTTTGGTCGTAGAGATAGTTGCCCCGTCTTGTTTCGGGAATTAATCTTGGACTTGTTTGAGAATTATTGATGGTATTCGTCTGTATGTAGACTTTACCTAAAAAGATAAAGGGTTGGTTGTATGCAATGTCATGGTGTATGAAATTCATTGCGTAATGATGTTCTCAAAGTAAATGAGAATGCATTTCGTATGCATATGTTATGACATGTATGAATGTGAGATGTCGTTGAAGCATATTGGTAGCTCCGTATAACATTTCTTGACTGAGGAAAATAAATCCCTGACTGTTGCTGGGGATGAAGAATATGTGTAATCCTCAATCTTTGTTTAAAATGTTTCTGCTGGGAATTTCTACTTTCTGTTTGAGGAAACTACGTTGGGGAATGTTGATTTCTGCTAGGGGAGAAGAGTTCAAGAACATTGGTCGCTCATCGCTTACTGGGGAATTTAATTCTTATATACCCTAACTGGGGATAAAAGAGATAGATAACCTTCTGGGATACTGTCTGACCGAGTTTTCGATATGGATGCCAACTAGTCTGGGGAGAATAAGATTAACTGATATCTGGTCTGATTTCAGATTTTGTAGCAATTCTCTGGGGATGGCAAACTTGACTACTCTTTGCTGGAGAGAGAAATTTTGCTGGCTATTTGTAGTAGTCAAAGTGATGGACTCAAGTTGGGTAGACTGTATCCTGTTGGGGAAATAAACCATGTTGAAGAAATAAACCCTACTAGAGAAACACTCTGCGGAGGAAATAAACCTGCTGGAGGAATATATTCTGCTGAGAAAAGGAACCCTGTTGGAGAAGAGAATTTTTTAGGGGTTTTTACAGTGTTGGAGAAATAAACTCAGCTTGGGAAGAGAATTTTTGTGAACTGTGCTGGTGATATATTCTATGACGAGGATTGGGACTCCGTAGGTTGGCGATATTTCCGAGGAAAAGGTCATACTCCTTTGTCCTCTAGGGGGATCTGCTGGGAGTATGATTAGGATATTTTAGACTTGCGGGGAATGTGTCGAGTTTGTGAAGATGACTCTGCAAGGGATAATCTTACAGGAATTGCTCTGTCAGGATTATTCCATGGAGATTATTCTGTGGGGGATTTGTGGATGACTTGAACGTTATCCCGTCTCCTAGAGTCTTGAGTAAATACTTATTCCTATTTTTATGCATATACTTGTTAACAGTAGTCATATTCATATGCACATGTTCATTCAATTTAGTCATTGGACGTTTTTGCAAACAAAACAGAAAAAGTAAAACAAAATTTGAATTTTGAAATTGTGTTTATATTGATGGTTTGCCTATAAGCAGGCAATTGTTGTACAAAGAGACTGAAGTCCTAGTAAGAGGAAATCATCGTGAAATGAAAAGAGTACAAAGTGAAAACAAAATGTATAACTATATGTAAATGATCTTGTCAGGTTTCAATTCTGCTATTGCCCATATGTCCTCGAGCATCTCATCCCTTGTTGTCAAAAGAAGTTGATTAAATTTATCTGCACCATTCGAACTTGACGTTGGTAATAAAGCTAGTTGTAAGCGATCCAACGGGACATAATCGTACGCTTTAATCCCTATTTTTTCCTAGGCCAGTCAACCTAGTGGGTCATTTTCATGTGTAGCATCTTTTAATTATGTTTACGTTCACGGGGTGTGGAAGATCTTCACTGTCCACGATGGTAAGTATCATAGCACCGCCCAAAAATATCTTCTTGATTACAAATGGCACTTCATAGGTGGGAGTCCATTTTCCCATGGGATCACCCTAAATGATGTGTTTTATTACCAAGTCACCAGCCTGGTAAATTTCTGACGGTTGATCTTCTTGTTGAAAGCTTTGATCATATGTTTCTGGTACATCTGACCATGACAAACAGCGGCAAGCCTCTTCTCGTCAATCAAATTCAGTTGGTTTATCCTAGTCTGAATCCATTCGTCTTTGTCTAAATCATCATCTTTCATAATTCTCAAGGAAGGAATCTGAACTTCGACAGGTAGGACAACTTCCATACTGTACACTAGAGAGAACGGGGTTTCCCCACTTGATGTTCATGCTGAAGTGCGATAGCCATGAAGAGCAAATGGTAACATCGTGTTCTAATCCTTATACTTCACCGTCATCTTCTGTATAATATTCTTAATGTTCTTATTGGCAACTTCCACTGCACCATTCATCTTCGGTCGATACGGCAAAGAATTATGGTGCTTGATCTTGAACTGCATGTAAATTTCCATGATCATAGTATTGTTACTATTAGTACCATTTTTCCTTGATAATCCTTTCAGGGATGCCATACCGACAGATAAGGTTGTGCTTAATGAACCGGGCGATGACATTCTTGGTAACGGAGGCAAACGAGGCCGCTTCAACCCACTTCGTGAAATAATCAATGGCAACATGAAACGATGTCCCTTAGAGGTAGTAGGATTGATTTCTCCAATCATATCAGTACCCCACATTGCAAATGGCCAAGGAGCAATCAAGACATTCAGAGGAGTTGGAGGCACATTGTTGTACCCCAAAATTTTCCCTCTCATTTTATCAAGATTTTCCTCACAAGACTTCTTGGACTCAAGACATGATTAGGGTTTGCTCAGCTCAAGACATCCCCTTGCACTAATAACCTAAAATTAGGGTTTGAGTTTGCACAAGGATTTTTGGACCATCAATGCTTCATGTGACCTTCATACATCATCTTGAATCCCTAAGATTGCTCATGTTAAGTTTCAAGCCTTGAATCACATTTTTGCCCAGTCAATTGGACAATTGACCTAAAAATCAGCTGTATTGGGGAAAAAGTCAACTGTGGCCAATTTACAGTCAAATTTCATACTTTTTGATCCAAAACAACATTTTAGACTCATATGTACCATTTTATCAATTTTGGATCACAACTCCTCAAGAAATTTGATCAAATCATCAAAAGGGCAAAATAGTCAAAATTAGGGTTTTGACTGTGGAAGGGCAATTTCTGATTTTTAACCTAGACAATGACCAATTGTGTTCAAGCATGATTTCAAGGAATCAATGGCATCATCTTGACCTCATCACATGGTTCAAAAGATCCCAAGTACATAGGATTGAGAGATGAATTTTGCAGTCAACTGATCAAAAGTCAACTGTGCATTGAAAAGTCAAACTTTGACTTTTTGGTCAAAATCAAGTTCCAAAGGTCATAATTCATCAAGATATGTCAAAATGTGAAACTTTTTGACCAAGAAACCAAAAATTGCAAATTAGGGTTTTAATTTGAAAATTTTTCATAACTTAGAATTTTTCTAAGTATGGAAAATTTCTTATTTTTCCCCAACTTTTCACAACTTTTTCACCATGATGCAATTGGATTCAAAGAAAACTTCCAACATGAAAGTTGTAGTACTCAATGACATATACAACTTTTATTCATAAAGTTTTCCTAAAAGATGCTTGTATCTCAAGTTATGAATTTGTGAATAGGGGTCCATAAACTTTTTAACTTAGTGAAAATTTGCCCTAATTTAGGCAGGATTTTGACCCAAATTCATGGACATTTTTCACCTAGTTCCAAGAGGTATCTCAAAATTAATTTCAAATATGGATTGTAGAGCATGTTGCAAGCTTTCCAAAATGTCCAAGAACTCTCCAAGATCATTTGTGGTTATGGAGAATCGAAGAGGAGAAAATAGTATTTTGTCACTTTTGTTCAAGCCATTTTCACAATGCACCAATTTGTAAATCAGATCCTAGCATGCTTGTACCTTGCATTACAGGTACTAAAATACTTCTAAACTCCATAATTAAATGCTAACTCAATGGATAATGGCTTTATTTTGGCTTTTGGAGCATTGTACAAAGAATAAATCCATAAATGGCATAAAGGGCACATTGCCATTTTCATAAAGCAAGCTTTTTGCAACTTTACAATTCTTGAGCCATGGAACTGTTTCTTTGTTACAAGCAATGTCCATAGATATTAAGAAAAGCATACCAACTCTTTGCAGCTAGCAAGCAAGCAAGTACAAGCCTTTGGCACAAGTCACTTCACTTTTCTTCAAAAGCAAGAAAAGTTGCAAAAGTCAAGAGAACTTGTACATCTGATAAAGGGTGGACTTGGCATCATTCAAAACGACTACACAAACTTATCTCAAGCTAGAACACGAAGGCTTATGATCTGAAACCCTCAAAAACCAAAAAACTCCATTTTTCTGCCCAAAACTGCCAATTTCTGCAAAACACTAGCCATTTCATTTTTGGCTCGTGCGTTTCTTGATTCAACACTTCAAACACCTTTCATACATCATATCCAAACTATCCAAGCCTTTGTTCTGGTTCTATAAGCCCTATTTCAGACATCACCATTTTCATTTTGGAAGGTTGCAACTTGACTTCTACAGGGAGTTTCAAGCATCCTCAAGGCAAGCTAAGAATTGGAATAGCTTGAGGGAACTTCAAGGAAGCTCACACGATCCTCAGGCCTCACTCAAAGTCCCCACATTACCATATCCAAATCCAGCTGAAGGAGGTATTTTTCAAAACTTTATCTCTCTATTTAAGCATCCTCAAGCCACGATTTGTGAAGCAAAAATGTAGTCTCTAGCATGGTGAAGCTGTACATATGCATACTTTCCATTTATATTAACTGAGCTAAGAGAATTTGAATGTTGAACATGCTGAAAAAACTAGGTCATGAATTAGGGCTACTGAAATTCTCCCTGATCTTTGCGAGTTAGATTATGAATTTTATATCATTGGAATCGTGAGATCACAAGCTACATTTTTTTATGTTATGGGTTTTCATTTTTATGCAAGCTACAACAAGTTACAGGTTTAAGGCAAAACGCGCGCGCAGGATGTTTGGCTGGAGGACAGGGACGACCTGGCCTGGGCTTGGGCGCGCTTGGGCCTTCTTTTTTATTTATTTATTTTTTCACATATAAAATAATTTTATTTTATTAAATAGAACTTATTTTCTTATTTATTTGTAAATACATTTAATAAAAATACCATACATTTTTATTTTATTATTTTACACATTAAAATATTTATTTTCATACATATTTCAATTTTTAATATTTGTACATAATTTTATTATTTATCTTCTTGTATAAAAATGGACAAAATAAATAATATAGAACATATTTTTATTTTATTTGAAAACTAGGTTTTTTCACCCTTTCAAAAATAATAATATTATTTTTTCTCTTTTTTAGGGCTTAAATAATTTATTTTTTTCCTACATAAAATAAATACAAAACACTTTACATAAATACATTTTATTGCATATTTAAATATTTGTATATTTATTTATCTTGTACAATAATTCAATTGGGTTGTAATAGTATTTTAGGGTTTTATTTTGTGCAAATATCCCCATTCAAAAACTTGTATCCCCCCTCCCGTAGTAATTATTGTAATAGCTTAGTTTTATTTTACGCAATTTATCGCATTATACCATGTTTAGTAAAACTAGGGTTTTGCATGATAAGACAAAAAACAAACAAATAGAATGACCTAATACAAGATAAACAAATGCATGTAAAATGACAACACAATGTACACAAGCACTCCTTAGGGTTTCACCCACTTGGTTGCCTAAACAAAATGGCCATGGTATGCATGCAAAGTATCTTGGCAGAACAAAACAATACAAAACAAAACAAAAGATCATAGTCCCTCGATGACGCTATCAAAAGGTTGCCTAAAACAAAATGATCTTGGTCCCTCCAAAACAAGCTAAGATACTTGGCAACATTGTTATCATGGTCATACGATGACCCACGCCCGTCCCGTTTAACATCCAAAGATAGGGTTGTTTACCAAATCAATGGTAAATCAACAATGTCAAAGTAATAAAATGTATAGGAAATACATTTGAGTAGGGTAGATAGCTCCTAGTTACTTGCTCTCTTCAAAACAATCCTTGCTATTTTCAAACAAACACACAATACATTTCCAAAACATTTCCAAACAACTTTCAAAACATTGAAACATTTTTCAAAAGACAAACATCTTTGTATACATTCTTATGAACGAGAATCATTACAAAGATTGCCAAAACGATGGCCTCTTTTCAAAACCACAAAGCACCATTTCAAACAATTGTAAAAGAAAATCAAGTGATCTAAGCAAGTAACTAAGAGCCCATGGAAAACCATGGATAAAAAGGGTTCTAGCACCTTCCATTTTCATAATCTACCCCCCGAACTCAAGAAAACATATCAAAGGTCTTTCCTGTGCTTTTTACCTTTCCTTTTGGATAAAATAAAAGTCGATGGCGACTCTTGCTAAACCGCGACATTTGCGACGAAACGCAAAACCTCAAGTCAGTTCTCCCACCGTATCACAGAACTGGCGACTCTGCTGGGAAGAATAATAAAAGTGGGGTTACCTTAGGGTTTAGATCACCTTTATTTGCTTACCATGTTTGCCTTGTTTGCTTTACACTTGGGTTCTATTGTTTGGGTTTGAATCCTCCACCCGGATTTGGGAAACATTTATAGGTAAATAGCAATACATTATGGAAACTGTGCGGGGTATAACGACACGGTCTAAGCAATAGATATGTTAGTGTGACATATTTGTGGGTACTGGTAGCCTTTGAGTCAATCAAAGAGAATACGGGGCCGCTGAGTGATGTCATGAAGCACTAACGAACTTCTAGAACCTTTACTTGACCAACTTGGCCTTTTAGGATGTAGTGAGATGACTGGCTTTAGTGCAGTCCGAAGTTGGTAGATACTCGATACTACACTCATTGAGGGTTGGTTCCTTGGAATATTTTGGTCGCCAGTAAAGAGGCTAAATTGAAACGATGAACAAGGAAACAATCCAGTGATATTGAGCTCCTTAGAACCCGGTTACTATTTTCTAGGACAGGTTGAGCCAACTAAACTTCAAGATGGTACTTACCTATGAAACCCCATGCAAGCCTAAAATAGGAACTTGTGTGATTTGCTTGTACATATATACTTGTGCATAACATCATGGACATCATGAAGCATCATATGCATCCACTAACCATTTCAAGGATTTTGGAAATTCATCTTTGTTCCTGTTTTGTAGGTTATGGATTCACTTCGAAGGAAAACCATCCAAGTCAACCTTGTAAAAATTCCTCCGCAACTCAAGGAGTTAGCTTCAAGGATTCCTGAGAACTCTCAATTCACCGAGAGGCATGGTCGTCTTCTCATCTTAGTCACTTCCAACACAGAGGAAGACATGATGAAAGTTCTTTTCCAGTTCTTTGATCCTTTGCATCACTGCTTCATATTTCCTGACTACCAGCGTGTGCCTACTTTGGGGGAATTTTCTCAACTCTTGAGGATTCCTATTCTCAATCAACTACCTTTCAACGGTACGAAAAGAGATCCAAAGCCAGAAGATATTGCTCAAGCCCTGCACTTGCACTCATCTGATGTCACAACCCATTGGGAAACTAGAAGTGGTGTCAAAGGCTTCCTGGAAAAGTTCTTGTTTGAGAAGGCCCAAAGTTGTTGGAATTCCTTGGACTTACAAGATTTTGAGGAGATTGTAGCTCTTCTCATCTATGGGATGGTCTTGTTCCCCAATCCTGACCAACTCATAGATGTGAGCACTGTCAAAATCTTTATGTCACGCAACCCGGTGCCTACATTGCTTGGGGATATCTTACACTCTTTTCACACTCACACAATGAGGAAAAGAGGTATCCTTATGTGTTGCACTCCTCTCCTGGCAAGATGGTTTATTTCTCATCTTCCCCAATCAGTCTTGAAGAATGAGCAAGGTTTGAGGTGGTCACAATGATTGATGACTCTTACACATTCAGACATTCATTGGTGTTCTCGATCTAAAGAGAATGTTATCATCGTCGACCATTATGGGGAATTCCCTAATGTCCATCTACTTGGCATTAGGGGAGGCATCACCTACAACCCTTGCTTGGCTCTAAGGCAGTATGGTTATGCCTGAAGGGATGGCCCATATGACATGCTGATACAAGGCTTGGTTTTCGACTTCGACAGTGACAATCAAGGACTTCGTCAAAGGTTCATCCGAGCTTGGAGGATGCCAAACAAGGTAGACAGTAAGACCTTTGGACACAAGAATTCCATCCCCCTTGAGCCTTACCTCAAGTGGGTACGAACCCGCGCCCAAAGTCTTATGATGCCTTACCCCTATATTCTCCCAGTGATTATAGAGCCTGTTGAGGAAGGAGAGGTTCCATACACCCTCCTACATCCTGACATGCCAACATCACTCGAAGATCTGCAAAGGAGTTGGATACAACTCAAGGGAGAACACAATACTTTTGAAGCCCAATTCTACGCCAGCGAGAAGAAGGTTTTAGAACTCACTCGGTTACTTCACGAAGAGCAGACTCTCAACACCTACATTGCACCAAAGAGGATGCACAACGTCTTTTATCTTAGAATTTTGTACTATTTTGCCCTAGGGGCATTGATGTAAACAAATTCTATTTTATTAATATAACGTTTGTTCCTTTTTGTTTGACACAAATTTGAATTTTCTAAATACTTGAAAGCATTACATGAATACATATCATTCACCATATGCATAAGCAGGTCTTTGCAAGAAGTTTCCTCATCCTTATGCTGTTTATTTCAGCAACATGGATCTTGGACAAACGGTTAAAGACTTGCAAGCTCAGAATTCACAATTTCAACAGCTACTCTTGACCTTGGCTAAGGGGCAGGAGGAGATCAAGACTCTACTAGATAAAGAGAAAGATAAAAAGAAGAAGAAGCGAGCCGGTGTAGTTATCATGGGCAGAAGGTTTCAAGGACAAGCCAGAAGGGCCTTAGAATTTCCATCAACCTCTGAAGAAGGGGAAAGAAAAGGTAAAGAGACTGCAGTGCCATCTGATTCTGAAGCAGACGAAGAAGAGGAAGAGGATTACTTCGAACAATAATACCCTCCGGCCGATGACAAATACAAGAACTTGGAAGAGCGTCTAGCTGCCATGGAAGTGCAGAGAGTACCAGGGCTGGACTTTGAAGAGTTAGGTTTGGTATCTGGAATTGTAACCCCTCCTAAGTTTAAGGTACCTTTGTTTGCCAAGTATGACGGGGTGTCTTGTCCCAAGATGCACCTTCGGTCGTATGTCAGGAAGATGCAGCCACATTCTGCTGACAAAGACTAGTGGGTTCACTTTTTCCAGGAAAGTTTGTCAGGAACGCAGCTGGATTAGTTCTACCAGTTGGAGAGGTCTGATGTGCATAATTGGGAAGACTTGGCGGCCGCCTTCTACAAACAATATCAATACAACGCCGACTTGGCACCAACCCGTACTCAACTCCAGAGTATGGCTATGGTGTCCAATGAGGGATTCAAAGACTACGCCCAAAAGTGGAGGGATTTAGCCGGAAGGGTGCAACCATCTTTATCTGAAAGAGAGTTAGTGGAAATGTTCCTGGGAACTCTGTCAGGTCCTTTCTTTAATCACCTGATTGAAAGCTCCTCTGCCGGTTTCACTGAGTTGATTTTAATTGGTGAAAGGGTAGAAGCCGGTATTAGAAGCGGGAAAATCCAGAAGGATGTGTCTACCTCTGCTGCTGTAAAAAAGTCCTTCACCAGAAAGAAGGAAGTGTCTGTTGTCTATGCACAGAGGAATCAGGGAAGAACCGAACGACGACCAATAATGGGGGCCGTTATGATTCAAAAGTCTACATCATACCAGCCAAGAGACAACCAACCGAGAAATGATCAGCCGAGAAATAACCAGCAAAGGGTAGAAAGGCCTGTAAGGCAACTCACCAAGATAAACATGATTCCTGCTCAAGTCTTACCACATCTCCTGAAGTTGAATTTGGCCATGCTAAAAGAGGCCCCTAAAAATCCCAATACTGCATCTCCATACTACCATCTGAATGCCAAGTGCGCTTACCATTCAGAAAGTCTAGGGCACAACACCAACAACTGTTGGGCTCTGAAGAACAAGATTCAAGATCTGATTGACACAAAGGAAGTTGAATTTGAAGCTCCTGAGAAACCAAATGTTATTTCTGCTCCAATGCCGAGACATGGACACAATGCCAATGTTGTGGAAGAAGATCTGTTTGTTTCTACTGTGGATGAACTGTTAACCCCTCTCCTAACCATCAAGTTGAATTTGTTGAAAGCTGGGATGTTCCCAGGTTGTGAAAAGATTGCCATACATGCCTGTCCTCATCATTTGATTGTCCTCTGTTGAAGAAAGGTATCCAACAATTGATTGATAACCAGGAAATTTTGTTTGAGAAAACTCCTGTTTCACCCATTCCAGTTCCAGAAGTTTCAATAATAACCATATACGCCAATCCTTCCAGGGTTCCTAAAAAACCCGTTAGGATTACATCCGCTCCTATGACTACTCCGTTGAAGATAACAATGCCCGGGCCAGCCCCATACAAATCAGATAAAATGGTACCATGGAACTATGGTGGAGAAATTTACTACCATGGTGTCAAACAGATTGAACATACTGCCGAAGACGAGAGCTACGAAGAGGACAATCCCGACATCAGTAACATTTCCGGAACAAGCAAAATTACCCGCAGTGGGAGAATTTTCTCTCCAGAAATTGCACCTCCAAAGGCAGTCTCTGAACCCGTGGCTGTTCTGAAGATTACATATGTGCCCGTGGTTGTACCTGCAAGTATACCCGCCAACAATGACAATACAATTCCTATCCCTACTTCCGCCGCTGAGAATAAAGGAAAGAATGTTCAAGAGGAGCCTGTCCTAACGAAGGCTCAGTCACTAGTTATTCCTGAGACATCCAAGAAGGAGATGGAAGAAATCCTGAGGATCATTAAGAAAAGTGATTATGATGTGGTCGAATAACTGGGGAAGACCCCCTCCAAAATCTCTATGTTAGCCCTGCTGCTGTGCTCTGAGGCACATGCTAAAGCTTTGGTAAAGTTTCTGAAGACGGCTCATGTTCCGCAAGAGACGTTTGCGGATCAATTCCAAGAGTGTGTAGCCAGTCTGACAACTGACAATGGCCTGGGTTTCTCTGATGCATACTTGACCTCCAAAGGGAGAAAACATAACGATGCACTACATGTCTCAGTGGAGTGTAGGGGAACCACCCTAGCCCATGTTTTGGTTGATACTGGATCATCTCTGAACGTCTTGCTAAAGAAAGCCCTAGATAGATTGGATTGTGAGGGGTTGACTTTAAAACCCAGCAATATAATTGTGAGAGCATTTGACGACTCTAAAAGGATGGTCCATGGGGAGGTGGACATCCCGATCAAGGTGGGTACCCAGACGTTCAACTCAACATTCTACGTGATGGACATCCGTCCTTCTTACTCTTGCCTGTTAGGATGTCCATGGATTCACAACGCCGGTGCGGTCACCTCCACCTTGCATCAGATGATGAAGTACCCTGTCCAAGGGAAAATCATAATTGTCCATGGTGAAGAGGAATACATGATTAGTCATCTAAATTCTTTCCGATATGTAGAATTGGATGGCGAATTCATCGAGACCCCTTTCTAACATTTTGAAGAAGTTTCTCAAGAAATATCAGCGACCAAAGCGGTGTCCTCAACTCCAGTGATCACAAGACCTCCACCTCGGATGTCTTCTCTAAAGGATGCAAAGGCAGTAGTGGAAGAAGGAGGATCCACTATCTGGGGTCAGCTTCCAGATTTTCCTTTCAAGTCAGACAAATTTGGCCTGGGATTTACTTCGACTGCTCAGAAAGCCGTGCGCCGCACCCGTGCCGGAGGTTCACCTGTGAAGATCAGCCACCAAGGGGTTAATGCACTAGAGGACAATGAAGAAGAGGGCAGCCTGGAAGACTGGATATTCCCTACCATCAGCGGAGGACTGTGCAACTGGGAAGCAAAATACTTTGTTTCGATTACTTTCATACCACAGTAATTTATCTTTTCCATTTCTGTTGGATCTATAATAATTCACAAACAATTCGTACTTTTTCAACCTTGTGTCTTACCCGAGGCACATAAGTCCATTTGTAAGGGTTCTTATTTCATTTTCATATGTCATTTTAATGAATCATGGACGCTTTTCATATATAAACCTTTTGTTCTCATTGTCTTTCTTTTACATTTTGATGGCTATGCCCTTACACACACTCACACTCACAAATGCAGGTACCCTTTCACTCCGGAACCCATGGGTAACGATACTGCTATAGCCTTCAGTGACTCTAAAGATCTGATCTACCAAGCCGAATACGAAGGTGAGGAATATTGTGAGGTGCCAGGGGAATTGGCCAGATTACTACAACAACAAGAAAGAGCTATTCTGCCTCATGAGGAGCTGTTGGATACAATAAACTTGGGCACTGAGGAAGACAAGAAGGAAATTAGAGTGGGTGCCAATCTAGAGCCGAGTGTCAAGGAGCGCCTAATTCAGTTGTTGCATGATTATGTTGAGATCTTTGTCTGGTCATACGAAGACATGCCAGGACTTGATACATACATTGTGGTACACTGTTTACCCACAAGAGAAGACTGTCCACCAGTGAAACAAAAAGTCCGCCGCATGAGACCTGACATGTCAGAGAAGATTAAAGCAGAAGTTATGAAACAGTTCAATGTTGGGTTTCTAGCTGTTACTTCCTATCCATAATGGGTTGCTAACATTGTGCCCGTTCCTAAAAAGGACGACAAAGTGATAATGTGCGTGGATTATAGAGATTTAAACAGGGCCAGCCTTAAAGATGATTTTCCACTTCTGCACATTGACATTCTAGTTGACAACACAGCTCAACACAAAGTATTTTCTTTCATGGACGGATTCTCAGGCTATAACCAGATCAAAATGGCACCTGAGGACATGGAGAAAACTACTTTTATTACACAGTGGCGTACGTTCTGCTACAAAGTGATTCCATTCGGACTGAAGAATGCCGGGGCAACCTATCAACGCGCCATGGTAGCTTTGTTTCATGATATGATACATCATGAGATAGAGGTCTACGTAGATGACATGATAGCCCGGTCAGAAACTGAAGAAGAACACCTTGATCACTTACAAAAGCTGTTTGTCAGGTTGAAGGAGTACAAACTAAGATTGAATCCAAACAAGTGCACGTTCGGAGTCCGATCTGGTAAGCTCTTGGGTTTCATTGTCAGCAACAAAGGCATCGAGGTTGATCCTGCCAAAGTCAAAGCTATACAAGAAATGCCTGCTCCTTGCACTGAGAAGGAAGTCATAGGTTTTTTGGGATCCCTAAACTACATTGCTAGGTTCATTTCTCACCTAACATCTACTTGTGAACCAATCTTTAAGCTGTTGAAGAAAGATCAGGTAGTTAGATGGAATGATGACTGTCAAATTGCTTTCGATAAAATCAAGGAGTATTTATAAGAGCCTCCTGTCTTGATGCCGGCCGTCGAAGGAAGACCGCTAATCATGTATCTGACCGTCTTAGAAAACTCAATGGGGTGCGTATTGGGGAAGCATGACAAGTCTGGCCGAAAAGAGCATGTCATTTATTACCTTAGCAAAAAGTTTACCGACTGTGAAACCAGATATTCACTGCTCGAGAAAACTTGATGTGCTTTGGTATGGGCTGCTCGCCAGATGAGACAGTATATGTTGACTCATACCACCTTGCTGATATCTAAGATGGATCCGATAAAATACATCTTCGAGATGCCTGCTTTTTCTAGAAGGATAGCTAGATGGCAGATGATCCTAACAGAGTATGACATACAGTACACTACCTAAAAGCTATAAAGGGCAGTGTGCTAGCTGATCATCTGGCTCATCAAGCTGTAGAAGATTATCAATCCATGAAGTTTGACTTCCCTGACGAAGACATCATGATATTGGACAATGTTGAAGATTTCAGACCATATGACGGACCTGAACAAGGATCCCGATGGACCCTATACTTTGATGGGTCCTCCAATGCACTTGGAAATGGTATCGGCGCGATACTCATATCTCCGGAAGGTTGCCATACTCCTTTTACAGCCAGACTTTGCTTCAATTGTACGAACAACATGGCAGAGTACGGAGGATGCATATTTGAACTCAAGGCTGCCATAGACTTGGGAATCAAATCTTTAGTTGTGTTTGGGGACTCAACTTTGGTCATCAGTCAGATCAAAGGAGAGTGAGACACTAAGCATCCAAACCTCATCCCTTACAAAGAACATGTTTTGATATTGCTACCACATTTCGAGCAGATTACCTTCGAGCACTTCCCGCGAGAATAAAATTAGCTAGCAGATGCTCTAGCTACAATTTCATCCATGCTTAAACTTAATTGGGATAATGAGGCTCCCCAGATCACCATTGAACGGATGGACGAACCCGCACACTGTCACGAGATTAATACCGAAGAAGTAGTGGACCAGCCTTGGTTCCATGAAGTCAAAAGGTATCTCGAGGCTCAAGAATACCCTGAAGGAGCGTCATTCAATGACAAAAAGTTCTTAAGGAGATTCTCATCTAAGTTCTTCCTGAGTAATGTCATCCTGTACAAGTGTAATCATGATTCTATTCTGCTCCATTGTGTGGAAAAGATTGAAGCTGAAAGGATTATGGTTGAATTGCATGAAGGTACCTTTGGCACTCAATCTAGCAGGCATACGATGGCAAAGAAGATTCTAAGGGCATGCTATTACTGGTCTACCATGGAAGCTGACTGCTATCAACACTCTTGTACCTGTCATAAATGTCAAATCTATGCGGACAAGGTACACGTGCCCCCAGTTCCTCTAAATGTCTTAACGGCTCCTTGGACCTTCGCTATGTGGGGAATCTACATGATTGGGGAGATCAAGCCTACAGCCTCTAATGGACACCACTTCATTCTAGTGGTCATTGATTATTTCACCAAGTGGGTCGAAGCAGCTTCCTTCGCATCCGTAACTAAGAATGTTATTGCCCGCTTCATCAAATAGAATCTTATTTGCCGGTACGGTATCCCCAAAAGGATCATTACTGATAACGGTACAAACCTTAACAATACTATGATCACCGCCCTGTGCGAGCAGTTCAAGATTCAACATCACAATTCATCTCCCTATCGGCCAAAGATGAATGGTGCTGTCGAAGCTGCGAACAAAAATATCAAAAAGATCATACAGAAAATGACAGTCACCTACAAGGACTGGCATGAGATGCTACCGTTTGCTCTCCACGGGTACCGTACCACGGCTCGCACATCAACTAGGGCAACACCCTATTCTTTGGTTTATGGCATGGAGGCTGTTTTACCTATTGAGGTTCAGATCCCCTCTTTGAGAATCATGAAGGATGCAAGTTTGAGTGAAGACGATTGGATCCAAGCCCGACTTGATCAGTAGAACTTAATTGATGAAAAGAGACTTACTCCTGTTTACCATGGTCAGACGTATCAAAAGCGGATGATCAAGGCTTTCAACAAGAAAGTCAGACGCAAAGTATATCAAGTTGGAGATCTAGTGATCAAGCACATCATCTTTCCGCAAATTGATCCCAACGGCAAATGGACTCCTGCCTACGAAGGACCATTTGTAATCAAGAACATCTTTTCTGGTGGGGCAATGATCTTAACCACCATGGACGACGACGACCTTCCGCACCCTGCGAACGCAAACATAGTCAAAAGATACTACGCATAAAAGACCCGCTAGGTTGACACACCTAGGCAAAACAAGGGCATCCCGACGAACCAAAAAGGTTCGGGCAAAAATTAGGGATAAATAAAAAAAATTTGTACACCCGGCAAGTTGAAAACCCGAAAGGGCGACTTGGGCAAAAAAAGGGTTTCCCAGTGGATCGAAAACCCAAAAGGGCGGTCCAGGAAAAAGTGAGGGAATTAAAGCGTATGACTATGTCTCGTCGGATCACTTTAAGGATAATCTCTTCACAGACAATCCTGGAGCTTCTGATCAATCCAATCATCTTCGGACGAAGCAACGAATGGACAAGATATTCGGAGATACGAAGGCTATAGCATAATGGGAACCCCATGGGATTTTTTTACACATAGCTATCTTTCTTTGTATACAATTTTCTCATTTTTATGACACCATCCTCTTACTAGGATGTTTGTCTCCTTTGTACAAAACACTTATTCAAAGTTAATACAAAGATACCTCTTTAAAGTACAGAAAACCATTTGTCTTTTTCTTTTACATTTTATTTTTATTTGCAAAAGCGTCCAATGATTCATTAATGAACATATGCATTTGAACATAATTACTTTTTACAAATAAACAGGATGGTAAAGAACAATTATTGATAGGTTGAAAGGATAGGAAAACGTCTTTCGGCTATTCCATGAGCAATCCCTACAGTATATCATCTAGATCCCCAGCAGAGCTAAATTATAAACCCTTAATCCCCATTAGAGTTAAAACTTCAGACTCCCAGGTCCCCAACGGAGCCAAAGTTTCCAACTATCAATCCCCAGCGGAGCCAAAACTTCAAACTATCAATCCACAGCAGAAACCATCCAGTTTCTCCAAATTCCCCAACAAGTTATCTTGAAATCTAAAAAGCAACCAGATAATAGTTAACCTTTTGTTCCTCCCCAACCTAGGTTTATTCCCCAGTAGAATGGCATACAAACCAAACTCCTACACCTACTCCCGAGCAGTAAGCCTTCTTCCCCACTGAGTTTTTATTGCTTCCCAACAGAATGAAGACTCTCATTCTTAATCCCCCGCATAAGTCATCAGAGTTTTCTCTATTTCCCAGCAGAACAAGGACTCTCTTTGTGTAATCCCCAGTAGACGTCATCAAAGTTCTCTGGATTCCCCAAGCAGACTTTTGTCAATATTTCAAGACTTGAAGGATCCCTATATCCCCAGGAAAGTCATCAAGGATTTTTAATCCGCAACAGTCGCCAAGGATTTCTCATCCTCAGCAATCAGGGATTTTTTTTCCCCGACAGCAGTCAAGGATTTATTCTCCTTAGCAAAACAGTTAATCAGCTTACATGCGCATACATTACATTCATATATCATAAACATTGATAAGGCACATATATTGCATCATACATTTCATGCAACATAACTTTGTGTTTCAGCTAACATTTTACCCTTTTCAGGATAATATTAACCGCTACCATTAACAATGTTCAAAGATTTCAGATACAGTACAGATACACTCCAGACACGGAAGTCATTCTGATACTTATTCAGATTTCAAGTCAAGATACAGTACAGATACACTCCAGACACGGAAGTCATTCTGTCACTAATTCAGATTACAGTACGGATACACTCCAGACACGGAAGACATTCTGTCACTTATTCAAATTACAGTACGGATACACTCCAGACACGGAAGTCATTCTGTCACTCCTTCAGATTCATACTTCAGATACAGTCCTGATACGCCCCAGACACGGTTGCCATTCTGTCACTTATTCTGATTTTCCCCAGCTTAGATACGCTCCAGACACGGATGCCATTATGTCGCTTATTCAGATTTCAGTTCATGATGCAATACAGATACACTCCAGACGCGGAAGTCATTCTGTTATTCATTCAGATTCAAATACAGATACAACTCGGATACGCTCCAGACACGGCTGCTATTCCTTTGCTCATTCAGATTCAGTCTCTAGATACAGTTCAAATACGTTCCAGATATGGACACCATTCTGATACTTATTCTTTTGACTTACAACTTACAGTTCAACAAACATTCTTAGATGGCATCTACAAGCCCATCTCCAACAAGATTCTGTCACCTCTCCAAATGGCATCTTTAAGCCCATTTCCTCAAGTACACTTTGACGAGTGCAAATTTATGGGCACTCTAGTGTTAAATCATCTTTTACCTTCGAGTCACGAACGACAAAACTCGCCAATCTAACTCTTCAGGTTCAAGAAGATTGAACAGGGGCAGCTGTTATACCCCAAAATTTGCCCTCTCATTTTATCAAGATTTTCCTCACAAGACTTCTTGGACTCAAGACAAGATTAGGGTTTGCTCAGCTCAAGACATCTCTTTGCACTGATAACCTGAAATTAGGATTTGAGTTTGCACAAGGATTTTTGGACCATCAATGCTTCATGTGACCTTCATACATCATCTTGAATCCCTAATATTGCTCATGTTAAGTTTCAAGCCTTGAATCACATTTTTGCCCAGTCAATTGGACAGTTGACCTAAAAATCAGCTGTATTAGGGAAAAAGTCAATTGTGGCCAATTTATAGTCAAATTTCATAATTTTTGATCCACAACAACATTTTAGACTCATATGTACCATTTGATCAAGTTTGGATCACAGCTCCTCAAGAAATTTGATCAAATCATCAAAAGGGCAAAATAGTCAAAATTAGGGTTTTGACTGTGGAAGGGAAATTTATGATTTTTAACCTAGCCAATGACCAATTGGGTTCAAGCATGATTTCAGGTACTCAATGGCATCATCTTGACCTCATCACATGGTTCAAAAGATCCCAAGTACATAGGATTGACAGATGAATTTTCAGTCAACTGATCAAAAGTCAACTGTGCACTGAAAAGTCAAACTTTGACTTTTTGGTCAAAATCAAGTGCCAAAGGTCATAATTCATCAAGATATGTCAAAATGTGAAACTTGTTGACCAAGAAACCTAAAATTGCAAATTAGATTTTTAATTTGAAAATTTTTCATAACTTAGAATTTTTCTAAGTATGGAAAATTTCTTATTTTTCCCCAACTTTTCACAACTTTTTCACCATGATGCAATTGGATTCAAAGAAAACTTCCAAAATGAAAGTTGTATTCCTCCATGAAATCTACAACTTTGAGTCACAAAGTTTTCCCAAAAGTTGCATGGATCTCAAGTTATGAATTTGTGAATAGGGGTCCATAAACTTTTTAACTTAAAGAAAATTTGCCCTAATTTAGGCAGGTTTTTGACCCAACTTCATGGACATTTTTCACCTAGTTCCAAGAGATATCTCAAAATTCATTTCAAAGATGTATTGTAGAGCATTTTTCAAGTTTCCAAAATGTCCAAAAACTCTTCAAGATCATTTGTGGTTAGGGAGAATCGAAGAGGAAAAAATAGCATTTTGTCACTTTTATTCAAGCCATTTTCACAATGCACCAATTTGCAAATCGGATCCTAGCATGCTTGTACCTTGCATTACAGGTCCTAAACTCCTTCTACACTCCATAATTAAATGCTAACTCAATGGATAATGGCTTTATTTTGGCTTTTGGAGCACTGTACAAAGAATGAATCCATAAATGGCATAAAAGGCACATTGCCATTTTCATAAAGCAAGCTTTTTGCAACTTTACAATTCTTGAGCCATGGACCTGTTTCTTTGTTACAAGCAATGTCCACAGATATCAAGCAAAGCATACTAACTCTCTACAGCTAGCAAGAAAGCAAGTACAAGCCTTTGGCATAAGTCACTTCAATTTTCTTCAAAAGCAAGAAAAGTTACAAAAGTCAAGAGAACTTGTACATCTGATAAAGGATGGACTTGGCATCATTCAAAATGACTACACAAACTTATCTCAAGCTAGAACACGAAGGCTTATGATCTGAAACCCTCAAAAACCAAAAAAATCCATTTTTCTACCCAAAACTGCCAATTTCTGCAAAACACTAGCCATTTCATTTTTGGCTCGTGCGTTTCTTGATTCAACACTTCAAACACCTTTCATGCATCATATCCAAACTATCCAAGCCTTTGTTCTGGTTCTGTAAGCCCTGTTTCAAACATCACCATTTTCATTTTGGAAGGTTGCAGCTTGACTTCTACAGGGAGTTTCAAGCATCCTCAAGGCAAGCTAAGCATTAGAATAGCTTGAGGGAACTTCAAGGAAGCTCACACGATCCTTAGGCCTCACTCAAATTTCCCACATTTCCATATCCAAATCCATCTGAAGGAGGTATTTTTCAAAACTTTATCTCTCTATTTAAGCATCCTCAAGTCACGATTTATGAAGCAAAAATGTAGTCTCTAGCATGGTGAAGCTGTAAATATGCATACTTTCCATTTATATTAACTGAGCTAAGAGAATTTGAATGTTGAACATGCTGAAAAAACTAGGTCATGAATTAGGTTGGCTTGTCTTCCTTTCGTGATCTGAAGGTGAAAGATGATTGAACACTAGAGTGCCCAGAAATTTTCACTCACATGAAGTAGTAATTGTCTTGTGATGTCTGGAATGGGCTTATAGATGCCATTTGGAAATTGCTGGCGAGGGGAGATGGGCTTAAAGATGCCATCCGAAGGAGTGTCGTTCGCATAAGAGATTCCTTAGCGAGAGCTTGTATATGTGTCGTTGTGGAAGATTCCGCTGGGGAAAGCTGATCTTTATTGAGAGAAGTAGAATTATAGGAACTTTGGTCGTCCGTTATTCTGGTGGTGAGTCGTCTCTGTTTTAATTTTAGGAACCTCGATCGTCTGTATTCTACTGAGGAAACATCTATGTTGAATTTTAGGAATCTTGATCGTCCGTTTTCTATTGAGGAATCATCTCTGTTGAATTTTAGGAACCTTGATCATCCGTATTCTATTGAGGAAACATCTCTGTTGAATTTTAGGAACCTCGATCATCCGTATTCTACTGAGGAATCATCTCTGTTGAATTTTAGGAACCTCGATCGTCCGTATTCTACTGAGGAATCATCTCTGTTGAATTTTAGGAATCTCAATCGTCTGTATTCTACTGAGGAATCATCTCTGTTCAATTTTAGAACCTCGATCGTCCGTATTCTACTGAGGAATCATCTCTATTGAATTTTAGGAACCTCGATCGTCCGTATTCTATTGAGGAATCATCTCCGTTGAATTTTAGGAACTTCAGTCATCTGTTATTCAACTGAGGAATCATCTCTGCTGACATTTAGGAACTTCAGTCATCCGTATTCAACTTAGGAAAACATCTCTGTTGACATTTAGGAACTTCAGTCATCCGTTATTCAACTGAGGAATCATCTCTGTTGACATTTAGGAACTTCAGTCATCTGTATTCAACTGAGGAATCATCTCTGCTGACATTTAGGAACTTCAGTCATCCGTATTCAACTGAGGAAAAAGCTTCATAGCTTGATTTTTGTGAGAATTTGATCGTATCCTTCCTGAAAGGTAAAGGTTAGTTGTATGTAATGCATGATATGTATCAGGCAATGATGTTCTCAAAATAAATGAGACTATGTTGTGTGATGCGTATATGCATATGTCATGATGTATGGAAATGTGATGTTTTTAGCTGGGGGAAAATAAATCCCGGATTGCTGCTGGAGAAAAGAGTCGAATTCTTCGTTTCCGCTGGGGATAGCGAATTAAGATGTTTGTGAGAATAAACCTGCGGGAGAGAATAACTCCGCTGGGGAATAAACTGATGAGGAAATGACTCTATTGGGAAGACATATTCTGTCGGAGGATCTGTTGATTTGGAGGAGAATAACCTTAGCTGGGGATGAAATACCGTTGCCGTGATGATGAACTCTGTTGGGAATTGAATTTCTGTTTGTGAAAGGAATGAACTCCGCTGGGGATGATTTTCCAGACTCCACTGGGAATAACCTTTTAGGCTCTACTGGGGACAATCCTCTAGTCTCTATTGAGGATAATTCTTCAGACTCCACTGGGTATAATTTTCCAAGTGCTGATGATAGATAAACTCTGCTTGGGGAGAATTTTACCGACTCATTCGCGGTTGCGAGCCTCAGCTGGGAGAGTTAACACTACTGTCTTTTTCTTACTCTGCAGGGAGTGAATGTACCTTAGTCATATTCTTCAACTAAATCTATCCCTGTACCTGGTGGATAGAGCAACTGTCAGGTCTGGACAATTCTTATTTGCCCCTGTTTTTGATATTACGAGTAATCGTCTTTTGTTTCGTATGTAAATATTTATGAACAACAATTATTGTCAAATGCATATATAAAAAATGAACATTGGATGTTCTTGCAAAACAAAACAGAAAAAGAAAAATCATTTGAAATTTATTTGTGAAAATGAATTGTATTGACTTTGAAGTTTGGCCTATAAATAGGCGTTTTTGTACAAGAGGCTGATATCCTAGTAAGAGAACGCTGCCGAACAAATAGAATTTATACAATTTGTGACAAACAAAGAAAAACAGCTATGTGAAGAATCCCACTGGGTTCCAACTCTGCTATTGCCCTTATGTCTTCGAGCATCTCATCACTTTGCTACTTGGTTGAAGGTAGATCAGATTGATTAGTGTCGTCCGAGCTTGATAGTCGATACCGAAGTCTGGTTGCAAGGTGATCCAATGAGACATAGTGTTATGCTTTAATCCCTAATTTTTTCCTGGACTGCCCTTTCGGGTTTTCAGTCCACCGGGATACCCTTTTTTTCCCAAGCCGCCTTTTCAGGTTTTCGACTTGCCGGGTGTACAGTTTTTTTCTTCATTTTTATCCCTTATTTTGCCCGAACCCTTTTAGTTCGCCGGGAAGCCCTTATTTTTGCCTAGGCCAGTCAACCTAGCAGGTCTTTGATTATGCGTAGTATTTTTTCACTATGTCTGCATTGACGGGGTGAGGAAGGTCGTCACCATCCATGGTGGTTAGAATCATAGCTCCTCCCGAGAAAATGTTCTTAACCATAAATGGCCCTTCGTGCGTAGGAGTCCATTTGCCCCTGGGATCACCTTGAGGTAGGATAATGCGCTTGATTACCAGATCCCCAACTTGATACTCTTGTCATTTAATTTTCTTGTTAAATGCCTTGATCATCCGCTTTTGATACGTTTGACCATGACAAATAGTGGTAAGTCTCTTTTCATCGATTAAGTTCAGTTGATCAAGCCGGGTCTGAATCCAGTCATCTTCGCTCAAACCTGCATCCTTCATAATCTGAAGAGATGGTATCTGAACTTCAATGGGCAATACGGCCTCCATGCCATATACCAAGGAATAGGGGGTTGCCCTTGTTGACGTCTGCGCTTAGGTACGGTACCCATGAAGAGCAAATGGTAACATCTTGTGCCAGTCTTTGTATGTCACCGTCATCTTCTACACAATCTTCTTAATGTTCTTATTAGCCGCTTCAACAGCCCTATTCATCTTCGGCCGGTAGGGAGAAGAGTTGTGATGCTGTATCTTGAACTACTTGCAGAGCTCGGTGATCATTTTATTGTTGAGATTTGTACCATTGTCCGTAATGATCCTCTCTGGTACACTGTATCGACAGATCAAATTTTGTAGAATAAATCGTGCCACGACTTTCTTGGTCACTATAGCAAAGGAAGTCGCTTCAACCCACTTTGTAAAGTAATCAATTGCTACCAAGATGAAACGATGCCCGTTAGATGCAGTAGGTACGATCTCGCCGATCATGTCGATACCCCACATTGCAAAAGGCCACGGAGCTGTCAAAACATTCAGAGGAACTGGAGGTATGTGCACCTTATCAGCATAGACTTGGCATTTGTGACAGGTCCGAGAATGCTGATAACAGTCGGCTTCCATAGTAGACCAATAATATCTTGCCCGTAGGATCTTCTTTGCCATGGTGTGTCCACTTGAATGAGTTCCGAAAGTACCTTCATGTAACTCCACCATGATCCTTTCTGCCTCGCTCTTATCCATACATCGCAGTAAGGTTGAATCATGATTATGCTTGTAAAGGATACCATTACTAATGAAGAATTTCGTCGCGAACCTCCTCAGAAACTTCTTATCATTAACAAATGCACCCTCGGGGTATTCCTGAGCCTCAAGATACCTCTTTACCTCGTGAAACCATGGTTTACCTACTACCTCTTCAGTCTCAATGTCACAACAATGTGTAGGTTCGTCCAACCTTTCAATGGTAATCTGGGGAGCCTCATTGTCCCACCTGACCTTGAACATAGAAGACATCATAGCTAGCGCGTCCACTAACTGATTCTCCTCTCTAGGGAAGTGTTCAAAGGTTATCTCCTCGAAGTATGGAAGCAACGTCAGTACATATTCCTTGTAAGGAATAAGATTTGGGTGTTTCGTATCCCACTCTCCTTTGATCTAACTGATCACGAGAGCGGAATCTCTTAATACACTTAAGAACTTAATCCTTAGGTCAATAGCTGCTCGGAGACCCATGATGCACGCTTCATACTCTGCCATATTGTTGGTGCAGTTGAAACATAGTCGGGCGGTGAACGAAGTATGAGAGCCTTCAGGAGATATGATCACGGCGCCAATGCCATTATCCAAAGCATTTGAATCTCCATCAAAGTACATAGACCATCGGGATCCTTCCTCAGGCCCTTCATCCGGTCCAGGTTCTTCACAGTCGGTCACCAACATGATGGTCTCATCCGGAAACTCGAAGTTCATAGACTGATAATCATCCACTGCTTGATGTGCCAAATGATCTGCTAACACACTTCCCTTAATTTCCTTTTGGGTCGTGTATTGGATGTCATACTCAGTCAAGATCATCTGCCATCTTGCTATTCTTCCGGACAAGGCAGGCTTTTCGAAGATATACTTGATTGGATCCATCTTTTATATCAATAGAGTAGTGTGAGTTAGCATATACTGTCTCAGCCGATGAGCAGCCCATGCCAAAGCGCAGCAAGTTTTCTCAAGCAACGAGTATCGGGTCTCGCAGTCGGTAAAATTTTTGCTAAGGTAATAAATAACATGCTCTTTTCGGCCAAACTCGTCATGTTGCCCCAACACGCACCCCATTGAATTATCGAGTACTGTCAAGTATAAGATCAGAGGTCTCTCTTCAACTGGAGGCATCAGAATAGGTGGCTCTTGGAGATATTCCTTGATCCTTTCAAAAGCGGCCTGAAATTCATCGTTCCATCTTACCACTTGATCTTTCTTCAGTAGCTTGAAGATTGGCTCACAAGTCGCAGTCAGGTGTGAAATGAATCGGGCAATGTAGTTCAGACGTCCCAAAAAGCCTCTGACTTCTTTTTTTGTTCGGGGAGTTGGCATCTCCTGTATAGCCTTCACTTTTACAGGATCAACTTGAATACCTTTATCACTTACGACAAAACCCTGCAGCTTACCAGACCTCACCCCGAAGGTGCACTTGTTCGGGTTTAACCTCAGCTTATACAACTTCAACCTGTCAAATAGCTTCTGAAGATGGTCAAGATGTTCCTCTTCAGTCTGGGATCTTGCAATCATGTCATCAACATATACCTCAATCTCATGATGAATCATTTCGTGGAACAAAGCGATCATGGCGCGCTGATACGTTGCCCCAGCATTCTTCAATCCGAAAGGCATGACTTTGTAGTAAAAGGTACCCCATTGTGTAACGAACATTGTCTTATCCATGTCTTCGGGAGCCATCTTAATCTGATTGTAACAGGAGAAACCATCCATAAAGGAGAAGACCTTGTGTTGTGCGGTGTTGTCAACCAGAACGTCAATACGAGGCAGAGGGAAATCATCCTTGGGGCTCGCCCTATTCAAATCCCTATAGTCTACGCACATCCGAACCTTACCATCTTTTTTCGGCACTGGAACCACGTTGAGAACCCACTGCAGGTAAGAAGTAACTGCTAGAAAACCGGCATCAAATTATTTTATGACCTCAACTTTGATTTTCTCAGACATTTCTGGGCACATGCGGCGAACCTTCTGTTTCACTGGAGGACAGTCTTCCTTGGTCGGCAGGCGGTGAACCACAATATCAGTATCCAACCCAGGCATATCTTCATAAGACCAAGCAAAGATCTCAACATAATCATGCAGCATCTGAACCAACCGTTGCTTAACACTAGGCTCCAGATTTGCATCGATCTTGACCTCTTTCTTGTCTTCCTTTGTATCCAGATTCACTGTTTCCACTAGCTCTTCATGCGGCTATATAGCCCTCTCTTCCTGAAGTAACAGCCTAGCAAGTTCCCCAGGCACTTCACAATCATCCTCACCTTCGTCCTCGGCTTGGTTGATCGGACTTTCAAAGTCATAACTGGCAGTAGCAGAGTCGTTATCGATGGGATCCAGAGTGGATGTAGACTTGTATATGTGAGTGTGTGTAAGACAAATAGTTGTTTTGCAAGATAGAAAAGAAAGATAAGGAGCACAAAATTCGTAATGCAAGAAAACGTCCAATGCTTTTATTGATGATATATGGAAATGACACATAATAAGCCCTTAAACAAATCCACGGTGTCTCAAGCAAGGCACCGAGCCGTAAAGTTTTAAATTGTCTGTTACAAAACTCAAAACAAAAGTCTTATTACTATGTAATAAAAGAAATGGGCACGAAGTCCTTTGTCGTCCAATTGCTTAATCCGCTGTTGGTAGTCGGGTAAATCCAGCTTTCGAAATCTGACTCTTCATCATCATCTCCAATTGCATTCACTCCCTGATCATGTTTCAGCATAGGAGCAGTTATGATATTAGGCTTTTCCGGAGCTTCAAACTCAATTTCCTTAGCTTCAATCAGATCATGCACTTTATTCTTCAAAGCCCAACAGTTATTGGTATCATGCCCCGGGCTATCAGAGTGATAAGCACAACGGGCGTTCGGATTATACAGTGGAGAGGTGGTACTGGGATTCTTCGAGGCTTCCCTCAGAGTCACTAGGTTTGTCTTCAACAATTGCGGCAAAATTTGAGACAGTCATACTGAGCCGAGTATACTGTCTTTGCGGCCTCTCTACTCTTTGCTGATTGTTGCATTGTAGGGTAACAGTTGGTCTTGATATTACCACCGCCTTAACTGCTCGGCAGCATTCAGGACGGTTTTGGCTCCTCGAGCTGTAAACTGTGCTAGAATCCTTTTTGAAAGGATTCTTCTCTGTACTTGACGAAGCACCTTTCTGTATCTTGCCGCTCTTGATACCAGCCTCAACTCTCTCCCTAGTCATAATCAATTCAGTGAACCCAGACGATGAACTACCGATCAAATGATTGAAATACGGACCATACAAAGTCCCAAGAAACATATCCACCAACTCCCTATCAGCCAGAGGGGTTGTACTCTTCCTGCCAGATCTCTCCACTTCTGAGCGTAGTCCTTAAAACCTTCGCTCGCACCCATAGACATACCCTGAAGTTGGGTATGTGTGGGAGCAAGGTCGGTGTTATACTGGTATTGCTTGTAAAAAGCAGCATCAAGGTTTTCCCAGTTACAGACGTTATCTCCTTCCAGTTGGTAGAACCATTCAAGTTGAGTCCCTGACAGACTATCTTGAAAGAAATGAACCCAGAGGTTCCTATCAGCAGTATATGGTTGAATCTTTCTGACATACGAGCGTAGGTGTAGCTTTGGACAAGATACCCCGTCACAATTAGCAAAGGTAGGAGCCTTAAACTTGTGTGGGATCACCACCCCAGATGCCAAACCCAAATCTCCGAAGTCCAGACCAGGGACTTTCTGGATCTCCATTGCGCTTAACCAGTCTTCAAGTTGCTTATACCTATCCTCAGCCGAAGGATACTGGTCTTCATCAAAATCGGTGTCATTTTCAGAAACCACAGGGCTAAGAACCCTCCTTTCTTCTTGATTCTCTCCCCCTACAGATGAGTGAGATAAATCAACATCCTGTCTCAACCTGTTCCTAAATCTGTGACCCATATTCAGGAGGACCGTCTTCTTCTTCTTCTTCTTGTCCTTCAAGATTAGAGTCTTCAGATCTTGTTGACTCTTGGCCAAGTTCATGAACATCTCCTGGAACTGAGCATGTGAGCTTGAAGATCCTTAATTGCTTGATCAGTAGGTGTTTCAGAAGACACGATTGCTGAAATAAATAGCGAAGAAGATGAGAAACCTGTAAGGGTACCTGTAACGAGGTGCATGGGAATGGAATGCATATGAAATGATTTCAAAGACTTTAGGGAGATTCAAATTTGTAAACTAAAATGAAACACACTTTATTAGATAAAAACTTGAAACAATGTTTAAAAAATGCCTTTAAGGCGTTACAAAAGAAATACTGAAAAGCAAATCTAAACTAGAAAGAATAAAAGACATCAGCGTTCCCATGGTCGTTTTCCTTTTGTGCTGACATAATCGTTGATTGTCCTCTCAGTCTCCAGCTGCCTTGTAAGCTTCAGGATCTTCTGTTCCTGCTCATGATACTTCTCTCTATAGGTATCCCGCTCCTCCCTTATCTGGATCCAAGACCTCTTCAATGCCCCGAGATCAGTAGGCATATGAGGATGAAGGATTGTATAAGGAACCCCTTCTTCATCAGTATGCTCCACAATCACCGACAAAACAGCTTCGTATGGCATCCCCAGCTTTTGAGCACGGGATCGAACCCACTGGAGATACGGTTGCATCAGGAGAGAAGTCTTCATTCCTAGCTCATGTGGATCAGACCTGTTCAGCCTGTCCCAGGCTCGTATAAATCTGTGGCGATGTCCCTCAACATCCCCCTTGATGTCAAAGACAATGTCTAGAAGCAGCAACTCATGAGGACCGTCCCTTCGAGCTCGTCCAAACTGTCGTAAGGCCAAACAAGGATTATAGGTTATCCCTCCTCTAATTCCAAGCAATGGAACATTGGGGTATTCCCCACACCGATCAATGGCAGCTACCTTTTCCATATCTTTAGTACTCTAAAGGATGTTCGTATGAGCAATGGACATGATTCTATAAGCCTAACCCATACCTTCCTCATTCTTCAATACAAATTTGGGGTGGTGAGAAATAAACCACCTCTCCAGCAACGGTGCATAACACATGAGAGTTCCCCTTTTCCAAACGGTACGAGTATAAAGAGCATGCAGAATATCACCCAAGAGTGTAGGCACTGGGTTACGGGACATGAAGATCTTGACTGTGTTCACATCGACAAAAGAATCTGAATTAGGGAACAGAGCCAAGCCATAAATGAGGAGAGCCAGGATGTCTTCAAATGCTTGAAAGTACAAACTATCCCAGAACTATTGAGCTTGATCAATCAAGAACTTAGCCAAGAAACCTTTCATCCCACTCCGAGTCTCCTAGTTAGATACTACATCAGCCATTGGTAGTTAGAGGGATGAAGCAATATCCTATGGCCTAGGAGCTATCTCCAAACCTGTAAAGGGTGTCTGCTCTAGAATAGATATGCTAAGTAAATCAGAGAACTCCTCTAAAGTAGGGACCAACTGATAGTCCGGGAAGGTGAAACAGTGATGCAACGGGTCAACGAACTGGAACAAGACGCTCATCATTTACTCATCCAGCTTTGAAGTGACCAAACCAAGGAGATGACCATGTCTTATAACAAAGGAAGAAGTATCAGGAACCTTTGAAACCAACTCTCTAAGTTGAGTAGGTACCTACACGAAATTGATCTGAATGGTATTTCTGCTCATAGATGCCATGATCTGCAAAACAGAACAAAGATGAATCCCCTCGGTATTTGAAATGGTTAGTCTAATGAAATATGCATGCGACGTCATGATGCATGATGTCATGATAAAAACACACCAAATGTATCACAGATAGAAAACATGGTAAGGGCAAACAAGTCATACAATAGCCCTTAAATTTCAGGCTGGCATGGAGTTTAGGTACTACCCTCTTGCAGTTTAGTTGGTTCAACCTGTCCTAGTAATAGTAACCGGGTTCTAGAGGTTCTCAATATCACTGACCATCCTCGATCGGTCATAATTCCAGTTTAGCAACCTTTTCTTGCGGCCGTAATCATCGCGAGAGTATGGTCTCAATGAGTGTAGCATACTGCTACTTTTCTATGGCCAAGTTGGTCAATTATAGGTTCTAAGGGTAGTTGATGCTTAATGATCCATTAGCAGCCCCATACTCTCCTTGTTCCTCCACAAGGGATATCAGTACCAACTAATGTGTCACACCAACGTAGCTACTGCTTCAATCGTATCGGTCTATGCTGTACAGTTCCCTCACAGTCTATTTCTACTTATCTAAAAGGTATCCCAGGATCCGGGTTAGGATCTATAGTAACTCCGATACAAAGGCCACAAAGATAAAGCATACAGATCAAACAATTGAAAACAATATGATGAACTAATCCTAAGGTACACCCCACTTATTATTTCCCCAACAGAGTCGCCAGTTCTGTGATACGGTGGCCAGAACCGACTGTTAATACTGGTTTGCGTTTTTTGTTCGTAAAATGTCACGGTAAGCAAGAGTCTCCTCCGACTTTTATTTTATCCAACCGAAAAGGAAAAAAGCACATAAAAATTCCTTTTTCGAGATATTCTGAGTATGGGGGGTAGATTATAGAAAGGGAAGGTATTAGCACCCTTTCTATCCGTAGTTATCTACGGGCTCTTAGGTACTTGCTCATCATTTTCAAAATTGTTTTCTTTGTGTTTGTGGGCTTTGAAAAGTTTTTGTTTTAACTTCGATTTAACTCTTGCTTCTGTCTTTAAGAGTGTAATGAAGTGTTTTTGAAAACTTTGTTTGTAAAGGAGTGTAAGTGTGAAAAAAGTTTGTTTGGATTGAGCAAGTACTTAAGAGCTAATCTACCTACTCGAAAAAAGAATTGTTCTATGTTCGTTTCCTTTAGACAGTGCTATCCCACTATTAGTGAGTAGGTAGCACCGTCGTTGGAGTTTTGAGGGTCAATTCGAAAGGGACATACGGTCACTAAAGTAATGTTAGGACGTTTTAGTAATAACCCTAATGTCTAAGATCAATCATTCGAGGCAACAATATCCTAGGAAACCTTTCCGAGGCAACTTTGATCTTTGGACAAAAAGACGACCACTAAAGCATCCTATACTCAATAACCGTTTACCGAAGGCAACCAAGTGAAGTGTACCCTAGAAGTGCGCATGTGAGAATGATTCAATTTCAATTTATTTATCTTTGCAGATTTAGGGTGATCTAACTGTTTAAAAATTAGTCATACATTCTTGTCACGCAAACCCTAATTATTCATACATCTAACAGTTAATAATTTGCGGAATTTAAAGTGCGGAATTTAGACTACGCTATTACAAGGCTTCAAGTATTTACATAGCCAAAAACAAACCCTTTGAAATAAAATGGTAAATGGAAATAAACGTCCTAATTAAACTATTACAAACTGTGAGCATATACAATAATTGGGATAAAAATAAAATAAAGCGCGCGATGACAAATTAGATCGAATGCGAACTAGGGTTTTGACCCTTCTATCCTAATTAGAAGAGAAAATTATTTTTTGTTGTTTTTAATATTTTTAAGAAAAGAATTAGGTTTTAAAAATTAATGTACAAATAATTAGTGATTAAATTAATTAATAAAAATAATTACAAGACCTATTTTTGGTTTTTTGGTTATTTTAGGAAAAAATAAAATATAATTAAGTTAGTAATAAAACCTATTTATTCTAATTATTTTTAAGTTATTTACAAAATAATTAAAGTTTTACCTAAAATTAAATCTAATTACATTAATAAATTTATTAATAAAAAAATACCTAAATCTAATTGGTGAAAAATAATATTTTTTGTGATTTTTGATAAGAAAGAAAATTAATTTTTGGTTAGTAAATAAATTAAATAAGTTAAATAAAATATATAAAAGAATAGAGAAAAAGAATTAGGCCTGAGAATTGCAACTTGGGGAGGTGTGAGAAGCAGAAATCTGGGCCCAAAAGAGTGAGGTCCGTTTGACCTTGTGGATCCAGTGCATACGCGTTTGACTCGGCTTTTGGTGTTCCCTCCTGGATGGCCATCAGATTTGGCCTCGGGACACTTGGCATGATTGATGATGAGGACGTATGGTGGACCCCTGGTTGGTAAGCACGCTGGATAACCTGAAAGAAAATTAGAAAAATACCAAATGTTGGAGGCAGGGGTCGAACCCCTGACCTCAAGCCTCCGAATGCTTTAAACGATTGCCTGGCTACCACTGGGCCAATTGCTTTTGTTGTCATAATAATGTAAAATAATAAACAAATATTAAAAAGTCATGTATGTCAAATCCATGCACTAAAATTTAAACAAGCCAATGGAGGGACGCCACATAGGTCATCTTCTTCCTCTCTCCGTGGGTAAAAGTACCAAACTTTTACCTACGGACGTTTGTCCATAGCTATAAGCAGTGCTCGTTCCAAAATCCTCCATGAGCCATATAAATGGAACCTAACGCCATGGCTAGATTCGTCTCATCATTCTGAACATGATGGTACTCTTCATCAAGGCTAATTTTTCCTGTAAACAAAAACCCTAATTTGTAGCTACAAACCCTAACAATGGCACATTCCAGTACAGACCAAATAAATGAAATTAAACCATACAGAAAGCTTGCATATGTTCCATAGATCAAGAATATGTGGTTAATTCATCCCAACAACGCCTAAATCATGCTAACCGAATTCAAGATTTCATGAGTTTCGTGATGGACTTGCAGAGCTTTTTGGGACTGGAAAGGCTTGGTTCTTGATTGCTTTAGCTTGATGAGAGTCCCAGGAGTCGATTGAGATAGGCAAAGAGTCTTGAAACTGCCTCTAAATGGGATTTCAATCTTGCACTTTTTCTTGATTTTTTGAGTTTTTGTTCTGCTTGTTGCGTCTGTTTCTAACTTTGTTTATGGTCTGCACGCCCTCTATATGTATCAAGCAATATATTATGGTTGATAAGCTGTACTCAATCTTCCTCCTTCAATAATTTGGATTGTGATTTGATTCACTTTGAAAACATTCCAAAATTGGCCTATTTCAATCTTTTTGTTCACACCATGCATTGATACGAATTTGAATACTTGCTAGCTGTATAATAAAGCCTGAAGCAAGCATAAAATCTTTAGTATTCAATACTTTGGATTTTATATGATTTGTTTTGATTTAAATTAATTTAATTCAAATAAAAAATTAAAACAAATAATAAAAATAAGATATTGACAAGTGGAAAAGGCTAGAGCTCGTGGACTATGTTGCCAACCCAAAACAAGTGAAAAATATTGGGCCCATTTGGCAAAAATTGAAGTTTTAGGGATAGTTGACTTTTGGCAATTTTGTAAAAAAGGTCAACTTCACCAATGCATAACTTCCTCAATTTTGACTCTTTGGAGGTGTTCTTGGACTTTTTAGAAAGCTTGAGATGTCTTATAATCAACCCTTTTGATATCATCTTAATTTGATATTCCATTCTCATGTATGAAGCTTTGACAAAAAAGGTATTTTTGTTGACTTTTCAAAATGACCTATAATGTCCAAATTCATAACTTCTTGTGAGTGCATATTTTGAACTTGGGAGCTGAAGATGGATTGTAGCGAATTGCATCCTCTTCAAAATTAGATTTGTATGGGTCATTTCTCATAAAGTATGAGAAAGTTATGCTTGGTTAAAGTTGAGTTGACTTTTCCTACAAAACCCTAATTTAGCAACTTTTGAGTCTTGATGAATTATGAGCAATCCTTGATGAATCATGATCAAGGTAGTCCAAGGCTCTGTCATTTGTTCTTTAACCCGAGCCTCTGTAGTTAGTTTGGTAGCGATAACTTTAACAGGTGTAGCAACAGTCTTCAGAAAGATTTTCGGGGAGAAAACCCTTCCGCTTCTAGTAACCTTATTGGTCCCAGCAATAATGTCAATGCTAGGATCAACAACTTCAGTATCTTCATCTTCAACAGTTAATAGTTCTTGCTTGACGCCATGGTAGTAGACGTCTGATCCATAGTTCCAAGGAATAGCTTTATCCGAGGAATATGGCATAGGTCCAGGTGTAATGATGATCAGAGGAGCAACTTTCAGATTGGCAGTAATTATTACAGGACCTTTGGAGGTGATCCTGACAAGAGTGTAGGATATTACAGATAAGTCTTGACATAGATCCTCAGCATACAGAACCTTCTCGATCAGAATTATATAATTATCCATTAGGCATTGAATGCCTTCCTTCAGCAACTTGTAGCCATTGGGTTGGGCTACGTAACCATAACATCTTTCAATACAGCCCGAAAATAATTTGGCCTGCAATAGATTCTTCTTGATGACTGTGAGGGGAGTAACCAATTCACTTACAGTGGAAACATAAAGAACATTGTCAATAGAACTTATGCCTTTGTCATGCTTCGGCATAGGTGCAGTAATCACTTTTGGGGTCTCGGAGGATCAAACTCAATCTCCTTGTTGTCAATCATTTCTTGAATTTTATTTTTCAGGGCCCAATAGTTGTTGGTATCATGCCCAGGACTGTTGGAACGGAAGGTACACTTCACATTCGGATTGTATCAAGGAGAGGAGGTGTTGGGATTTTGAGGAGGCTCACTCACTGTTATCAACTTTGCTTTTAGTAAATGTTGCAATGCCTGAGATAATGGCATATTGATCTTCATAAACTGTCTTCTCGGAGCATTTGACCTACACTGATTTCCCTATTGTTGTTGTTGTTGAACAAGCGCAGGTTTATAAATTAATACTGCTCCCACAGACGGATTGCGGTCACTTTTAACACGACCCTTCTGGCCATGTACAACATTAGTCTCCTTACCACTGAATGTCTTCTTCACATCACTCTAATATTAAACCACTTGAATATTTCCGCTCTTGATACCACTTTCATCATGTTCCCCAATTAGAATCAGCTCAGTAAAACCGAATCAGGAGCTTCCAATCAGATGATTAAAGAATGGACCTGTCAGAGTGCCCATGAACATGTCAACTAGCTCTCGGTCAGACAATGGAGGTTGATCTCGTTCAACTAGATCTCTCCACTTTTGGGCATACTCTTTAAACCCTTCATGAGAGTCCATGGTCATGTTTTGTAATTGCACGCGAGTTGGTGCAAGGTCAACATTGTATTGATACTGCTTGTAAAAAGCAGTGGCCAAGTCTTCCCAAGTACGGATGTTGGTTCCCTCCAGCTGATAGAACCACTCGAGTTGTGTACCAGACAAACTTTCCTGAAAGAAGTGAACCCATTACTTTCTGTTAGCAGTATGGGGTTGGATCTTCCGAACATAGGACCTCAGATGAAGTTTGGGACATGAAACACCATCATATTTAGCAAAGCAGGGACCTTGAACTTTTTAGGGATAACTACCCCCGAATTGTTATTCTCTTCATCTTTCACACTTTCGTCATCTTTCTCTTGGTTATCTTCTTCATTAAGGGGGACCTCAAAATCTAGAGCCCTTCTGACCGGAACCTTGAATCTTCTTCCCATATTAATAAAGACCGCTGGATTTTTAGTCTTCTTTTTATTCCTCTTTGTGATTAGGGTCTTCAACTCGTCTTGAACCTTAGCTAAGTCCAAAAAAATATACTGAAATGAGCATTATGGGCTTGAAGTTATTTCACAGTTTACTCGAGTGCCATCTTTTACTAAAATAAACAGCAAGAAGATGAGAAAACCTGTATTGGGAAACCTGTGATGTAATGATGCATGATATGTAGATGCAATGTTTTCAAGGATCTCGCGGGGTAAACAAAAAGAAGTGTTAGAAGTTGAGTCTAGCTGCAGCTTTGTCTGAAGAACTTCGCATTGTTGAACGTCCTTCTTCGAGCATCAAACTCACCATGTCAATTGGTTCCTAGCCTTTGACTCAAGATAACGTACTTCGGTCTCCGACGTCATTGGTTAAAGGAAAATAAATCCCCTTGCCCCTTTCTAGACGTCCGGTTTATGATACTTTGACGATATTCGGTTAGAGGAAAATAAATCCCCTTGCCCCTTTCTAGACATCTGGTTCATGATAACCTGCATCACAGGCCCTTGAGATCCTTGAAATGGATAAGAAAATGCTATGGTATGATGTCATGATGTTATGATGTCATGTTCGAACAGATAATCAAACACAAGCAAAGCACACAAGGCCTTAGGTTCAGACTGGCATGGATTTTGCAGGTAAGTACCCTTTTTAAGTTTAGTTAGCTTAACCTGTCCTAATAAAAGTAACCAGGTTCTAGGAGTCTCAATATCACTGATCTTTCTCCCATTCATTGTTTCAGCATATCATCTGATTTGCGACCAAAATATCCCAAGAGTTCGATCTCAATGAGTGTAGTATTGAGTATCAACCAACTTCAGACTGCACCAAAGATGACAATCTCACTACCTTCTAATGGCTAAGTTGGGTTAATTAAGGTTCTACGGTCAGTTAGTGCTTATGACACCACGCAGCAGCCTAGTATTCTCCCCGACTGACTCGAGGGACACCAGTACAAACCAATGTGTCCCACTAATGTAGGCATCACTTCAACCATATCAGTATACGCTGTATAGTTTCCATGATCTATTGATATATACCTAAAATGTCCTCAGATCCGGGTATAGGATATTTGCAAGAAAGAAACCCAAACAACCCTTTTAAAACATAAAGCAGACATCTCAAACAAGGAAAGCATTTAAAAGTGATCTAACTCTAAGGTAACCCCACTTTTTTTTAGTCCTCCCCAGCAGAGTCTCCAATTTTATAATACAGTGAGAGAACTGACTTTTGGTTTTTTGTATTTTATCGCAAATGTTGTGGATAGAAAGAGTCACCACTGACTTTTCTTTTATCTAATAAGGAAAGGGTGAAAAGAATAAAAAAGACCTTTGATATTTTTGAGTTCGGGGGGTAGGTTACGAAAAGGGAAGGTGTTATCACCCTTTTCATATGTAGTTATCTACGGGCTCTTAATCGCTAGCTCACTTTGTTTTGAAAAATGCTATGCGTTTGTTTTTGAAAATATTTTGAAAAATGCCTAAGTACGGCAACTTTGTAATGATTCTTGTACCAGTTAAGAATGCGTACAAAGTGTTTGTTTTTGAAAATATTTCAGAAGAAGTGTTTGTGAAAAAAGGTGTTTTGTATGAGCAAGCGATTACGAGCGATCTACCTACTCAAAAGTCTTTCGCGTTATTTTCATCCTCCTTTAGATAGTGATACCATACCATTAGTTAGTAGGAAGCCCTATCGTTGGATGTGTGAGGGACATGCGTAAGGTCTTCGTTATGGTCATAGAAGGCAACATATAGGGATACCTTAGCAATTCAAATAGATTGTTATCGAATACTTGTAGGCAACATCGAGGGAGAAGATCTTTTATGATGATTTTAATCGAGGGTCTTTGCTAAGGGTATCCCTACGTTCGAGGGATATGACAATTTTCATCTGAAGGCAACAAGTGGGGTTACCCTAGAGGTGAATGTGTGAAGAGTGATTCAATCCTGTCACTTATCTTGATTAAGGTTATCTAACGGTTGGTTTTAGATCTTGCCACACATTCCCGGTTACTATACAATTATATATATATATATATATATATATATATATATATATATATATATATATATATATATATATATATATATATATATATATATATATATATATATATATATATATATATATATATATATATATATATATATATATATATATATATATATATATATACATAGTATAGGTGCGGAAAGTAAAGTGCGGGAAATAAAAATCCTACACTATTACAATACAAGGCTTTGGGAGCGGGGGTACAAACCATAAAATCGAGGGAAAAATTAAACCCTAATTATCCTATTACATACTATGGCAGATACATAACTGAAAAAAAACTAATGCGAAAGTAACGAAACATGTGAAGCGGTAAAAAAGAAAAAATGGAAAAATTGTTTTGTGATTGTTTGAGGAAAAAGTTTTGATAATCAACCTAAAGTATAATTGATTTTTATTGATTAAGAAAAGTTAGGTAATTAAATTAAACAAACCCAAAAACCTAGGTTGATTTTAATTTAATTGAGAAAACCTAAAAAATCAAATTAGGGTTGATAAAATAGAACCTAAAATTAAATTAAATTGATTAAATTAAAAAACCTAAAATCAAATTAAAATCCTAAAATTAAATTAAAATCCTAAAATTAAATTAGGGTTTGTTAAAAATGTTTTTTGAAAAAAGATTTTAAAGAAAAAATGGTGAAAAAGAGTGAGAAACATAGAAAATAACCAAAAGAGTAGGGGTGGGTGCTGAACCCGCACCCTCAAAAGTTTCACGCAGCAAGCTCACCATCAGGCCAAGCGTCCCTTGGTGTCAGGATGTGGCTTCAGGGCATTGTGTATCAAACCCTGCAAAATATGAAAAATTAGAAAACAAAGTGGCAAAAGGCTGGATCAAACCCATGCCTTTTGACACAAGAGACTTATTGTGTGCGCTTCTAATGCTGGGAAGGCTATACATACATTTATATAATTGAATCAATAAATATATATTATACGCCTGATTGTATTGACCGGAGAGGCGTCGGATCCCTAGTTCTAGTTGTCTTCTTCGGTTGCCCTCTTTTGTTCAACCTGCAAAATAAGCAAGTTTAGTGATCAAAAACATCATACCCCCCTCTAAATCAAGGGCTGAGAATCCAATGGAAAGGTTATTTTGGTCTAAAAACCCATGGTTTTTGAGTTATGAAGCAAATAATCCGGTTTGGTGGAAACATGGCACTTTATGATTCTGACTGCATGGGATTACAATGATGATCCAAACTTGTACTAGTGAAACTCAGGAATGCATTAGTAGTGTTGATACATGTTAAAGTAAACAAAAAAATCAAGATATGAACATTATGAATATTATGAAACCGAAGATGCCATGTAATGCGATTTCACATGTTTTGGACCATCCAATTTGGTCCAAACTTACTCTATATGCTTGCTGGAAAAGAATGGAATGGAGGCTTTGTAGTGAAAGGGCTTGTAAGTAGGGTTTTGAAATTCTAGGGTTCTTGAAAAAAGTTTATACTTTGACAAGTTTGAGTGGCAAGTTTTTTATCTCATGTATGATAATGAATGAGGGAATATATAGTGGAAATTAGGGCAAAAGGAATGGGCTTGATCTTTATAAGAATGGCCAATGTATTTTATTTTATTTATTTTGCATTATTAATGAATAAACCAAAAATAATTAAAATAATTAAAATAAGAAAAGTTCAAGGGGTGTAAGAACAAGATTTGAGGTGTATGAGGAGTTTAATACACCTTCGAACTTTAAAACAATGGCCCAATAGTCCAAAATATCAAGTTTGCTCAATTTGAACTTTATGCATTTGCTTAAATTTTACCAACTTGCACTGGTCATAACTCTCTCAATTGTCATCTTTTAAGGGTGATCTGTGACTTTTTGGAAAGCTCAATATGTCCTATACAATCTCTATGTTGATCATTTTTTCTTTTCAAAAATTTTTTTTTATGTAAGTTGCCTTGACAAAAAGTGTCTTTTTGTTGACTTTTAAAATGACCTGTAATGTATTGGTTCATATCTCTCAAATGAAGCATTTTTTGGACTTGAGCTTAGAGCTATGAAGTGGTAGAGAATTGAAACTTAAAAATGAGCTTTGGTTGGGAAATATCTGATGAAGCATGTGAAAGTTATGCTTGGTCAAAGTTTAGTTGACTTCTCCTACGGAAACCCTAATTCGACAACTTTTGGCTTTGGATGATTTGAGGGCTTTTCTTGAGGAATCAAGACCAACCCTTGATCAAATGATGAATGTGACCTAAAAATGTTGATGTTGACCAAAAATCTTGAAGTTTGACTGTATGTTGACCATAATTGACTTTTTACCCAATATAGTTAATTTTCAGTTATCTGAGCCATTGACTGAGCAAACATGTGATGCAAGGCTTGAACCTTGACATGAGCATCCTTAGGGACATGTGAAGAACCATGAAAACCACTTGATACCTTGGAAACCCAATATTCCTTGATAAATACAAAACCCTAGTTATGAGTCCACTGATCATTTGAGAACCCTATGAGAATGTCTTGAAGAAAAGGGGGAGGGTAAATTTTGTGGTACAATAATAACTATGTATGAAAAGGGTGCTAACACCTTACTTTTTCATAACCTACCCCCTGAACTCAAAGTCTATCAAGTTCTTTCATTTTCTTTTCACCCTTTCCTTATATTGGATAAAAGAAAAATCGGTGGTGACTCTAGCTATCTGCATATTTGGATAAAACCAAAACAAGTGCAATCCAAGGTTCGTTGATACTCGATGCTACGCTCATTGAGATTTTACTTTCAGGATGTTTTGGTGGCGAGCCAGTTGCCGTGCTAAAATAAAGCCCGTGAGAAAGATCGGTGATATGAGATTCCTAGAACACGGTTACTATTTTTAGAACAGGTTGATCCAACTTAACTTTAAATGAGGAAGGGTACTTGCCTATGAACTTCATGCAAGCCTTTAAACCTAGAGATATTGTGTTAATTGTTTGTGTTTTCTATCTATATAACACTAACATGACATCATAACATCATATCATAATTACATGGCATTTTTATTAACCATTTCAAGGATCTTAGGGATCTTTGGTGCAAGACTATCATAAGCCAGATTTCTAGCAAGGGGAAAGAGGATTTATTTTCCTATAACTAGATGTCGTCAAGATCAAAGTACATTCTCTTGAGTCAAAGGCTAGGACCCACTTGATATGGTGAACTTGATTCTTATAGAAGGACGTTCAAAGATAAAGACTCAAAGTTCTTCAACACAAAGTTGCAACCAGATTCATTTTCTAATTTAAATCCCATAAGATCCTTGAAAACATTGCATATTCATCTACGTGTCATGCATATCATTACCTAACAAGTTTTCTCAAGACAGGTTTTCTCATCTTCTTGCTATTTATTTCAGCAGAAAAAAATGGCTCTTGAACAAACAGTCAAAGATCTCCAAGCTCAGAATGCCCAATTCCAACAGATGTTCCTAGACTTAGCCAAGGGTAGGAAGAATTGAAGGCACTTGTCACCAATGGGAAAAAGAAGAAAATAAAGAAACCAGTCGACGTCCTTAACATGGGGAGAAGGTTCAGAGGTCCAGTCAAGCAAGCTTGAGATCTTAATATCCCATCAGGTAAATATGACAAATAGGATGAAGATAGTAAGAGTGTGAAAACTAAAAGAAGAAATCCTGGTTCTGACAAATTTCTTGATGAAGAGGAAGATGATTATTTGGATGCGCAATATCCCCCTGCTGATGAGAAGTATAAGCTGTTTGAAGAGCGTTTGAGAGCTTTGGAAATCCAGAAGGTGTCTGGATTTAAATTTGATGATTTGGGTTTAGTTTCAGGAGTTGCCATTCCTCCTAAATTCAAAAATCCTATTGTAATGCCCGTAATTTAATTAGTTATTTAATTAAATTATTTTTGGAATATTTGTGAAGATGTGTTGTGATTAATTGGATTTAAATATTTTATTAAGTGGAGATATAATATTATTTGATGTGGGCTTGTTTTTAAGGAATAGAAGTAATAAGGGGGTGTATTAGTTTTAAGCCCAATAAGGAATAAAGAATAATAGGTTATTCTATTGTTGTTAGAAGGAATAGAAAAGAAGAGGCAGTAGAAGAATAAGGATTGAGAAGAAGAACGTGAAGCTGCTGGAAAAAGAGGAAAACGCTAGAACGGAGTTTCGACCGGAAGATTATAGAGCGACCTTCAATCCAAGGTAAGGGTGGGGTTATGACTCTATAATTGGGTTCATGGTGATTGGTATGTAGGGTTAGAGGTGATTGTTGTATTGTTCATGAATTGAATGTATATGATGTTGTATGATGAAATTGATGAATTTTAGATGAATGATGATGTTTTGATGTTGTTTAATTGACGTAGAATTAGAGGATAATTGTAAGTGATTATTATCTATGATTAGATTAAGTTTTTAGGGCTTAAAGTATAGAACCCGTAGTGAAAACGCAGAGAAGATCGCAGAATTTATGCAGGATGTAACAGGATGCGTCGACCTCAAATGCTATGTGTCGATACAAGAAGTTTGATAGACTCAGGATGAGTCGACACGAAGAGGTTTTGCGTTGATACATGAGTGCTTTTAGACTCAGGATGAGTCGACACGAAGAGGTTTTGCATCGATACATGAGTGCTTTTAGACTCAGGATGAGTCGATTCATAGGAGCATGTGTTGATACGTGCTGTGTGTTGGACCCAGGGTGATTCGATCCAAGAGAGGATGTGTCGACTCATGTTGTGAATTCAGTGCAGTACGCGTCGATCCAAGGAGTTATGTGTCGACCCATATTGTCTGGTTTTTGGCAAATTCAGTTTATAAATGTTGTAACTTGAGTTTTAGGATGCCGTTTGAGATGCCATTCAAAGCGTTGAATAGCTAACGCAATGAACTTTATTCTAGAGGATTAAAATGAAGAATAAGAAGTGTAATCCTAGTAGCCAATTTAGGATTTAGAGTTAGTTCTCGTGTTGATCATTATGTTGGTTTTTATGCAGAATGATGAGGATGAAATGTTTATAGGTTGCTGTTTGATTTCTAACAGTATGAGTAATGATAGTAATGATGTAAGATTACAGAATAGCGGTGTGAATTATTGTCATATTAACGTACAACTGAGTTGTTGATGAGATGTTATTGATAATGTTGTGTTGATAATTTATGATGAATCAATGATGTTTGATGAATTACTATGATGATATGAGATGTTGATGAAGAGATGTTGAGATGCTTTTGAGATGTAGGCCTTTGGCCAACGATGATGATGTATTGAGATGTTGTTAATTGCGGTGTTGTTATTACATTCATGATTGTGTCGCATACATTGCATTTCGAGATGGAGGCTTATGCCTTGTTGATGCCTCTATTAATTGGAAAATTTTTGAGATGGGAGTTCTGCTCCAATGGTACCACATGCATTTGCATAGTATTGAGTCGCATTATATGACTGCATAAAAGAAGTGTGTATTGATATGGTGAATGTGTATTATTATTGTTGATTATGAGATTGAGAAGTGGTGATGTTATGTGATCTAATTTAATATATTAATTATCATGCACTTTATTATATTATTAGATATCTCACCACTTCTGTTTGAATGTTGCCCTTATGTTGGTAATATGCAGGTAATCGAGAGTGAAGGTTGTATACCTTCAATAGTTGATTCGGTGTCATTGCTCTGATATGTAACACTCAGGGGGATAAACGCTTGTTGCTTTTGATTGTTGATTATTCAGTTGTCGAACTTTAAGTTGATTATTATTAAATTATGTTGTTTTGAAGTTTTTGTAATGATGACAGAGATGTTATTAAGAATTTCCATTGCTTAGATGTTGAATTACATACCTAAAGATGTTATGATGATGGTTCATCCAATGTTTTAAAAGTGTTATATATCCACGATGAATGCAATGAATTTTGATAAGAATTTGTGGCATCCCGATTCATTTGCATGAATGATTTTTATAACTCTGATTTATTTATATAATTTGTCGGGGTAGAATTGGGGTGTTACAAAGTTGGTATCAGAGCAATAAGGTTGGTCTGACCTTGTCGTTAGGTCGTAGTTGTCTAACAATCGAGTATTGTTAATTTGAGTTCTAACTGTTGTTTATGTTGAAGTGAGAAGTTGAGATGGCTGGAAGGAATGATGTTGCACTTGCTGCTGCTTTAGAAGCAATGGCTCATGCGATGGAAAATCAGCTAAATGCTGACGGGAATGCTGGATCTCGTAGCTTGGCGACTTTCCAGAGAGAGAATCTGCATACGTTCAAGGGAAAGTATGATCCCGACGGAGCATTTGACTGGTTGAAAGAGATTGAGAGAATCTTCCGTGTGATGGACTGCACTCTAGCGCAGAAGGTTCGGTATGGTACTCATATGCTAGAAGTCGAGGCTGATGACTGGTGGCTAGAGACTTGTCAGAGACTAGAAGTTGTAGGTGAGAATGTCACTTGGGCTGTGTTCTGTAGAGAGTTCTTGAAGAAGTACTTTCCTGAAGATGTCTTTAGTAAGAAGGAGATTGAGTTTCTTGAGCTGAAGCAAGGGAATATGTCAGTTGTTGAGTATGCTGCCAAGTTTGCTGAGTTGGCTAAGTTTTATCCGCACTACACTGAGGCAGATGCTGAGTTTTCGAAGTCTATCAAGTTTGAGAACGGGTTGCGCCCGGAGATCATGAAGGCAGTTGGATACCAGAAGATCCGTGTCTTTGCTGATTTAGTTGATAGTTGGAGGATTTATGAGGAGGATAATAATGCTCATTACAAGATTATCAGTGACAAGAGGGGTAAGCACCAACAAAATCGTGGTAAGCCTTATGATACCCCAGCTGGTAAAGGTAAAGGTAGAGCTTTTGTTTGGGATGTTCAATGCAAAGAAAGTTTTACAGAATTGAAGAAGAGGTTGACATCGGCTCCGATTTTGACGTTACCTAATCCAAGAGAATCTTTTGTGGTGTATTGTGATGCTTCTAAGATGGGTTTAGGAAGCGTGCTTATGCAGAATGGTAAGGTAGTTGCTTATGCGTCAAGTCATTTAAGGACTCATGAGAAGAACTATCCTACGCATGATTTAGAACTTGCTGCAGTTTTCTTTGTGTTGAATATTTTGAGGCATTATCTTTATGGTTCTAGATTTGAAGTGTTTAGTGACCATAAGAGTTTGAAGTATCTTTTCGATCAGAAGGAGTTGAATATGAGGCAGCGAAGATGGTTGGAATTGTTAAAGGATTATGATTTCGGTTTGAATTATCATCCAGGAAAGCGAATGTGGTAGCTAATGCATTGAGTTGAAAGACTTTACATATGTCAGCAATGATGGTTAAAGAGATGGAATTAATTGAGCAGTTCAGAGATATGAGCTTAATTTGCAAGGTTACGCCGCAGAGTGTTATGTTGGGTTTGTTGAAGATTAATAATGAATTTCTAGACAGTATCAGAGAAGCTCAGAAGTTGGATGTGAAACTGGTAGATTCGATGGTTAGAATCGATCAGTCTGAGAATGGTGATTTTAAGCTAGATGAGCAAGGTGTGTTGAGGTTTCATAACCGGATTTGTATTCCTGATGATGCTGAGATGAAGAAGGTGATACTTGAACAGAGTCATAGAAGTAAGTTGATTATTCATCCAGGAGCTACAAAGATGTATCAAGATTTGAAAGGTTTGTTTTGGTGGCCTGGAATGAAGAGTGATGTGGCTTGATTTGTGTTTCATGTGTAGCAACTCCGGAAGTATATTTCAGATCCATCTCATGTGATTCATGTGGATGATGTGCAAGTACATGATAATCTTACGGTGGAGACGATGCCTGTACGGGTCGCGGATCGTGAAATAAAGACTCTGAGATGCAAAGAGATTGTTTTGGATAAGGTGGTTTGACTAGGAGCTGCCGCAGAAAGCATGACTTGGGAGTTGGAGAGCAAGATGCGAGACTCCTATCCTGAGTTGTTTCATTAAGGTAAATTTTCGAGGACGAAAATATTCTAAGTGGGGGAGAGTTGTAACGCTCGTAATTTAATTAATTATTTAATTAAATTATTTTTGGAATATTTGTGAAGATGTGTTGTGATTAATTGGATTTAATTATTTTATTAAGTGGAGAAATAATATTAGAAGTATAATATTATTTGATGTGGGCTTGTTTTTAAGGAATAGAAGTAATAAGGGGGTGTATTAGTTTTAAGCCCAATAAGGAATAAAGAATAATATGTTATTCTATTGTTGTTAGAAGGAATAGAAAAGAAGAGGCAGTAGAAGAATAAGGATTGAGAAGAAGAACGTGAAGCTGCTGGAAAAAGAGGAAGACGGCAGAACGGGGTTTCGACCAGAAGATTATAGAGCGACCTTCAATCCAAGGTAAGGGTGGGGTTCTGACTCTATAATTTGGTTCATGATGATTGCTATGTGGGGTTAGAGGTGATTGTTGTCATGTTCATAAATTGAATGTATATGATGTTGTATGATGAAATTGATGAATTTTAGATGAATGATGATGTTATGATGCTGTTTAATTGACGTAGAATTATAGGATAATTGTAAGTGATGATTATCTATGATTATATTAAGTTTTTAGGGCTTAAAGTATAGAACCCATAGTGAAAACGCAGAGAAGATCGCATAATTTATGCAGGATGTAACAGGATGCGTCGACCTCAAATGCTATATGTCGATACAAGAAGGTTGAGAGACTCAGGATGAGTCGACACGAAGAGGTTTTGCGTCGATACATGAGTGCTTTTAGACTCAGGATGAGTCGACACGAAGAGGTTTTGCATCGATACATGAGTGCTTTTAGACTCAGGATGAGTCGACCCGGAGAGGTTTTACGTTAATACATGATTGCTTTTAGACTCAGGATGAGTCGATCCATAGGAGCATGTGTCAATACATGCTGTGTGTTAGACCCAGGATGAGTCGATCCAAGAGAGGATGCATCGACTCATGTTGCAAATTCAGTGCAGTACGCGTCGATCCAAGGAGTTATGCATCGACCCATATTGTCTGGTTTTTGGAAGATTCAGTTTATAAATGTTGTAACTTGAGTTTTAGGATGTCGTTTGAGATGTTGTTCAAAGCGTTGAATAGCTAACGCGGTGAAATTTATTCTAGAGGATTAAAATGAAGAATAGGAAGTGTAATCCTAGTAGCTAATTTAGGATTTAGAGTTAGTTCCCATTTTGATCGTTATGTTGGTTTTTATGCAGAATGATGAGGATGAAATGTTTATGGTCTGTTGTTTGATTTGTAACAGTAGGAGTAATGATAGTAATGATGTAAGATTACAGAATAGCGGTGTGAATTATTGTCGTATTAACGTACAACTGAGTTGTTGATGAGATATTATTAATAATGTTGTGTTGATAATTTATGATGAATCAATGATGTTTGATGAATTACTATGATGATATGAGATGTTGATGAAGAGATGTTGAGAAGCTTTTGAGATGTAGGCCTTTGGCCAATGATGATGATGTATTGAGATGTTGGTAATTGCGGTGTTGTTATTACATTCATGATTGTGTCGCATACATTTCATTTTGAGATGGAGCTTATGCTCGTTGAGATGGCATGTATTGGCGAATATTGAGATGAAGGCTTATGCCTTGTTCATGCCTCTATTAATTGGAAAATTTTTGAGATGGGAGTTCTGCTCCAATGGTACCACATGCATTTGCATAGTATTGTGTCGCATTATATGACTGCATAAAGAAGTGTGTATTGATGTGGTGAATGTGTATTATTATTGTTGATTATGAGATTGAGAAGTGGTGATTTTATGTGATCTAATTTAATATATTAATTATCATGCGCTTTATTATATTGTTAGATATCCCACCCCTTCTGTTTGAATGTTTCCCTTATGTTGGTAATGTGCAGGTAATCGAGAGTGAAGGCTGTATACCTTCAATAGTTGAGTCAGTGTCATTGTTCTGATATGTAACACTCGGGGGGATGAACGCGTGTTGCTTTTGATTGTTGATTATTCAGTTGTCGAACTTTAAGTTGATTATTATTAAATTGTGTTGTTTTGAAGTTGTTGTAATGATGACAGAGATGTTATTAAGAATTTCAGATGCGTAGATATTGAATTAATTACCTAAAGATGTTATGATGATGGTTCATCCGATGTTTTAAAAGTGTTATATATCCACGATGAGTGCAATGAATTTTGATAGAAGAATTTGTGGCATCCCGATTCGTTTGCATGAATGATTTTTATAACTCTGATTTATTTATATAATTTGTCGGGGTAGAATTATGGTGTTACACCTATCTTTTCCAAGTATGATGGTGTTTCATGCTCGAAGCTGCACTTGAGGTCATATGTTCGAAAAATTCAACCATATACTGCTGACAAGAAGTTGTTGTTGCATTTCTTTCAAGAGAGTATGTCTGGAACACAATTGGAATGGTATTATAAACTTGAAGGTGCCAATATTTACACTTAGGAAGATTTGGCTGCAGCTTTCTACAAACAGTATCAATATAATTCTGATTTGGCACCAACTCGCATGCAACTACAGAGTATCTCCATGGGTACCGAGGAAGGTTTCAAAGAGTACGCACAAAAATAGAGAGATCTTATGGGCAGAGTTCAACCTCCTTTGGATGATAAAGAGTTGGTTGACATGTTCATGAGTACACTGAGAGGTCCTTTCTATAATCACCTACTTAGAAGTTCTTCGGCTGGTTTGCTGAACTGATTCTGACCAGGGAACCCGTTGAGAATGGAATCAGAAGTGGTAAAATTCAAGTGGCTACATCATCAAATACTACGAAGAAGTATTATAATGGTAAGAGAGAATACAATGTTGTGTACGGCTATAAGGGTCGTAATAAAAGTTATTGCAACCAATATGTGGGGGCAGTACTAATCTCTAATCCTGCTCCAGTGCAATAACAACAACAACAACAAAATAATCAACGTAAGCAGGATGTACCCAGGTTCACAAAAGTCAACATGTCATTGGATCAAGAATTGCAACACATGTTGAAGGCAGGGTTGATTACATTGAGAGAACCGCCTCAGAATCCCAACACTTCCTCTCCCCGCTACAACCCTAATGCAAGGTGTGCATATCACTCCGACAGTCCCGGGTATGATACTAGTAACTATTGGGCTATGAAGAATAAGATCCAAGACATGATTGACGCTAAGTAAATTGAATTTGATCCTTCTGAGACTCCTAATATGATTACTGCACCTATGTCTAATCATGACAAGTGGCGTTAATGCTATTGAAGATGTTTCTTATGTTCCTACTGTGAATGATTTGACTACTCCTCTGATGACTGTTAAGGAAAAGCTGCATCAAGCCAGTTTGTTTTCAGGTTGTGCTGAAGACTACTACTATTGTGCATCCCAATCCAATGGTTGTGCGTTGCTGAAAGAAGGTATTCAGTGTTTGATAGATGACCGTGTGATTCTATTTGAGAAAACTCCTTTTGAGAAGACTCCTTCTGTGGAGAGTACATCCCAAGACCTGAAGCTTGAAGACGTGTCTACAATTTCCGGTACTCCTATAAGAATCACTTCTAAGGGTCCTGTGAAGATTACTGTCGAACCTATAGTTGCTTCTCCGATCATTACTGCACCTGGGCCAATTCCATATTCCTCTGATAAGGCTATCCCTTGGAATTATGGAGCTGAAGTCTACTATCATGGCGTAAAGCAAGAACCATTGACTGACGAAGATGAAAGTGTTGAAGTTACTGATCTCGACATTAGCAATATTGTTGGGACTAGTAAGGTTACCAGAAGTGGAAGGGTTTTCTCTCTAGACATTTCCCCGAAGGCTGTTACTGCACCAATTTGTATCACTGCTACTGAATCAACTACTAAAATTCGAGGTAAAGAATATATGATTGAGCCTGCCCAGACTAAGGCACCAAAAGAGGTCACTATTAAAGACACCTCCAAGCAAGAGAAGGAGGAAATATTGAAGATTATTTGAAAGAGTGACTACAAGATTGTTGAACAGTTTGGGAAGACACTCTCCAAAACATCCATGATATCCTTGTTGTTGTACTCTTAAGCCCATGGTAAGGCTTTGGTGAAATTTCTGAAATCGGCTCATGTGCTGCAGGAAATCTCTGTTGATCAGTTCAAAAATCATGTTGCTAGCCTGGCGACTGATAATGGACTAGGCTTTTCTGACGCAGACTTAACTCCCGCAGGAAGGAATCATAATAAGGCCATGCATGTCTCTATTGAGTGTAGGGACACTACCTTATCTCATATGTTGGTGGACACAGGTTCCTCATTGAATGTATTTCCAAAATATGCTTTAGACAAACTGGACTGCGAGGGGATTATGCTAAAACCCAGTGATATTGTGGTGAGAGATTTTGATGGTTCAAAGAGAATGGTGGATGGAGAGGTTGATCTTTCAATCAAAGTGGGTTCCCAAGTCTTTAACTCTACTTTCTATGTGATGGACATTCATCCAGCCTATTCTTGTTTGCTTGGACGCCCTTAGATTCATGGGGCAGGTGCTGTTACTTCTACCTTACACCAGAAGTTGAAGTATCATGTTAAAGGAAAAATCATTACAGTTTGCGGTGAAGAAGAATACATGGTGATCCATTTGAACTCTTTCAAGTATGTTGAGATGGATGGTGAATTCTTCGATACCCCTTGCCAGACCTTTGAAGTTATGATAAAGTTGCTCCTGCTGTTCCAAAGTTTATCAAGAATCCACCAAAAATGCCTTCTCTGAAAAATGCTAAGGCCGTGGTTAAAGAAGGTGGTTACACTGTTTGGGGTCAGCTTCTCGATATTCTTTATAAGTCCGAAAAATTCGATATTCTTTATAAGTATGACAAATTTAGTTTGGGTTTCACTTCTCAGGCTCAAAGGGTTGTTTGTCGTGCTCATGCTAATTCTGGGAGACGCTGTGGAAGACGCTGATAGTGACTGTGATATAGACAGTTGGATCTCCCCTACTACCGGCAGTGGGCTCAATAATTGGAAGACTGAAGACTTTATCCCAATCTGTTTTAGTCAGGAGTAAATGCTATTTCCCGTTTTATTTCTTTCAACTTTTTTGGTTATGTAATTTAAACAATAAACTTTAAGCCTTGTGCCTTACACGGGGCACAATGATCCATTTGTTAGAGTTTTCATTATTCATCAGCATATTTTTATTTAATAAATCATTGGACGTTTGCAGTCAAATTTTATGCTCTTTATTTTTATTTTACTTTATTTTCTTCTAAAATGGCTATATGTTCTTACAAACACCCATACAATAAATTGTAGATCCATATCCAACCCGGATCCCATTGATAACAATTCTACTATTGCCAATTATGAGTTCGAAAATCTGATCTACAAAGTCGAGGAAGAATGTGAGGAAGATTGTGAAATATCTGGAGAGCTTGCTAGGCTGTTAATGCAAGAAGAAAGAGCCATACGACACATGAAGATCCAGTCGAGGTTGTGAACTTGGGTACTGAAGAAGACAAGAAAGAAATCAAGATAGGTTCTAACCTAGAAGACAATGTCAAAAGGAGATTAATCAAGATGTTGCGTGACTATGTTGAGATCTTTGCTTGGTCTTACAAAGACATGCCGGGGATCGATACTGATGTTGTGGTTCACCGTCTACTGATGAAGGAAGGTTGTCCTCCTATAAAGCAGAAGGTCCGTCGTATGCGCCCTGAGATGTCTGAAAAGATCAAAGTTGAGGTTATGAAACAATTCAATGCAGGTTTCTTAGCTGTTACATCCTATCCTCAGTGGGTTGCAAATGTTGTGCCGGTACCTAAGAAGGATGGTAAGGTGCATATGTGTATAGACTACAGGGATCTGAATAGGGAAAGCCCCAAAGATGACTTTTCACTTCCACATATTGATATTCTGGTTGACAACACCGCTCAGCACAAAGTATTTTCCTTCATGGATGGTTTCTCTGGTTATAATCAAATCAAGATGGCACCTGAAGACATGGAGAAGAAAACTTTTGTCATACAGTGAGGCACTTTCTGTTACAAAGTTATGCCTTTTGGTTTGAAGAACGCCAGTGCAACATATCAGCATGCTATGGTAGCTTTGTTCCATGATATGATTCATCATAAGATAGAGGTTTATGTGCATGACATGATAGCCAGGTCACTGAAGAAGAACACCTTAACCACCTGCACAAGCTGTTTGAGAGATTGAAGAAGTACAAGTTGAGATTGAACCCAAACAAGTGCACCTTTGGGGTAAGATCCGGTAAACTCTTAGGTTTCATCGTTAGTGGTAAAGGTATTAAAGTTGACCCTGCCAAGGTTAAGGCCATTCAAGAGATGCCATCTCCCCATACTGAGAAGGAAGTCAGAGTTTTCCTAGGAAGATTGAACTACATTTCCATATTTATTTTCCATTTGACTGCTACTTGTGAGCAAATCTTCAAGTTACTAAAGAAAGATCAAGTAGTGAAGTGGAACGACGATTGTCAAACAGCCTTCAATAAAATCAAGGAATACCTCCAGGAACCTCCGATTCTAATGCCATCGGTTGAAGGGAGACCTTTGATCATGTACCTGATAGTATTAGAGAACTCAATGGGGTTGTATTGGGGCAGCATGACGAGTCTGATCGAAAAGAGCTTGCAATATACTACCTTAGTAAAAAGTTTACCGACTGTGAAACAAGATACTCACTGCTCGAGAAAACTTGTTGCGCTTTGGCATGGGCTGCTCGCTGAATAAGACAATATATGTTGACTCATACTACTTTGTTGATCTCTAAGAAGGATCCAATAAAATACATATTCGAGAAACTCGCTCTCTCTGGAAGAATAACAAGATGGAAAATGGTCTTGACCCAATATGACATTTAGTACACTTCTCAGAAGGCAATCAAAGGAAGTGTATTGGCAGATCATTTGGCTCATAAGGCTGTAGAAGACTATCAGTCCATGAATTTTGAGTTCCCAGATGAGAATATTATGCTAGTTACTGATTATGAAGAACCTGGACCGTATGAAGGACCTGAACCAGGATCCCGATGGACTATGGTTTTTGATGGAGCTTTCAATGCGCTTGTGTTGTACCCCAAAATTTACCCTCCCATATTTCTCAGGACATGGCAAGAATAATCTCCAAGTTGCTCAAGAAGGCTGCAAAAACCACAAGAACAAACTTGAGAAAAAGCTTTAAAAAGTATGAAACTGAAATCCATACTAGAGGCATTTTCAGGACCAAATAAGCATCCCAATCGCTTCCTGGAAATTCTCTGAAGCAGAACCAATCAAGATCACGTGCTCTCCTGCCTCCAAAAGCCATGTAAGTGTCCCTCGAATCCGCCATACTCATGGATTCGTAAAGCTTCATTCTTGCATCCATTCTCAGAAATGTTTGCATATTTGAATTCCTCACATCATTTGTGAACTTTCTGCATTAGCCAATTTCATTATTATGCCTTGTATCGCGAAATGCCATTGTAGATTTTTCTAGGTTTTTTCAGGGGTTTTCATTACAGGAAGAATTGGCCAATAAAAGGACCATGATTAGAACCGGGATGAAGAGGTGAGTAAAACTATGCCTCTAGATTGCATTTTTGTGACTCATGGTGGATTTTGGAGATGGCACAGCATATATCCACAGACGGTTGTCCGTTGCTATAGGTGGAAAAGCTTTTAGCCACGGTCCCAACAATAGGGACGATGGCGTGGCGTGTCCGGATTGGTTCGTTTGAATATGGCGCGTTTTTGTGTTATAATTCTGGCATAATAGTTTTTTCTCCATATAATAATCATTGTTTATTTCATTAACAATTAAACATAATAGCTCAGTTGGTGAAGGCGCTAGTGCATTGGCTAATGGGACCTGGGTTCGAATCCCAGGTCCCCCAAAATGCTTGTTATTATTTTGTTTCAGGTATTCAGGCGTGTTTCATCAACTATGGTCCACCATATACTTGCAAATCTCAACGTGCCAGATGGCCTTCAGGCCAAATCTGGTGGCCAGGAATGAAGGACCATCATGTTCCCTAGTCAAAGGCGCACACTGAATTGGAAAAGTCAACAAGGCTTGCTCACAAATGGGCCTCTGAATTGCTATCTCACCTCCTGATTTGGGGCCCAAACCCCCCTATTTGGTTATTTCTTTCTATTTTTTATTATTTTCATTTTATTTATTTATTTTGTTTAATTATTATTATTATTATTTAAAACTAACCAATTAATAATTTTTCCTCATAAAAATCAGAAAACAAAAAAAACATTATTTTTATTTATTAAAATTAAATTTGACTTTATTTTTGTAAGTAAATACTAACTTAATTAATTTAGTTTTAAATAGGTTTAACTTTTAATATTTTTTGTAATATTTAAAATTAAGGTAGAATATTAGGTTTTTAATAATTTTAATCAATTTATTTTATTTCCTAAAATATAAAAATCCAAAAAATATCCCTTTTTTAATTAATTAATAATTAGCATAGATTTAATTCCTTTTAATTCAAAAATAACAAAAAAATGTTTTCTTTTCCAAAAAGGGTCAAAACCCTAAAAAAACGCCGATTTAATTTTCTCGCACGCGATTCATATTTCCATATTATTGTAATTGCTCCCGGTATGTAATAGCTTTTAATTAGGACCTTTATTTTATCGCTTTCTTTTACTTTCCGCAATTTAAATTAAAGGGTTTATTTTTTGGCGATGTAAATACCCGACGCCTTGTAATAGTTTAGATTTAATTTCCGCAATTTAATTTCCGTAAACTATACATTGTTAAATGTTTGATAATAGGGAATGCATGACAAGATCAAATGTATGAACTTAAAATCAACATAGCTCACCCATGACATGTACAAAGACAAAATAACTGAAAAATGACACACTCGCACATGCGCACTCTTAGGGTACACCCCACTTGGTTGCCTTCGTACGCGGTCATTGAGTATAGGAAGTTTTAGAGGTCGCCCTCTTGTCCAAATATCATAAGTTTCCTCGAAACGGTTGCCTCGGAAAAAATGATCTAAGACATTAAGGTTATCGTTAAGGAGTCCTAACATTGCTTTAGTGACCGCACGTCCCTAAAATCGAATTGACCCAAAAACTCCAACGGCGGTTCTACCTACTCCTCAATAGTGGGATAGCATTGTCTAAAGGACATTTGTACAGATTAATTCCTTTTTCGAGTAGGTAGATGGTTCTTAAGTACTTGCTCCTTCAATACAAAAGAAAACTTTTCGCACTTACACCTTTCAAACAAAAACTCCTTTCAAACCCACAAACACAAAGAAAAGCAAATTTTGAAAACACTTTGAGCAAGTACCTAAGAGCCCGTGGATAACCACGGATAGAAAGGGTGCTAACACCTTCCCTTTCTATAATCTACCCCCCGGACCCGAGAAACATCTCGAAAAAGGAATTTTTCTGTGCTTTTTTCCTTTCCTTGATTGGATAAAATAAAAGACGGTGGCGAATCTTGCTTACCGCGACATTTTGCGAAAACAGACGCAAAATGCGAACCAGAATTCCAAAAACAGTCAATTCTCTTCCCACCGTATCACAGAACTGGTGACTCTGCTGGGGATATTTATAAGTGAGATGTACCTTAGGATTAGATCACTGTGTTTTCAATTGTTTGCTTTGTATGATTTATCTTTGTGCGCTTGTATCGGAGTTACTATAGATCCTAACTCGGATCTGGGGATACCCTTTAGGTAAGTAGAAATAAACTGTGAGGGAACTGTCCGACGTAGACAGACACGGTTGAAGCAGTAGCTACGTTGGTGTGGCACTTTAGATTGTACCGATATCCCTTGTGTTGAAACGGGAAGAATATGGGTCATCTAAGGGGTCATTAAGCACCAACTGACCTTAGAACCTTTAAATTGACCAACTTTTCCATAGAACAATAGCAGTATGTTACACTCATTGAGACCAAACTCTCGCGATGATTCCGGCTGCAAGAAATGGTTGCTAAACTGTAATTATGACCGATCGAGGGTGGTCAGTGATATTCAGATCCTCTAGAACCCGGTTACTATTTCTAGGACAGGTTGAAACAACTAAACTGAAAGAGGGTAATACCTAAACTCCATGCCAGCCTAAACTTAAGGCTGTTTGTGTGACTTGTGTGCCTTCAAACTTGAACTACTTGCACATTCTTGTTATCTGACAACATGAGTTCCTTGCAGGTTTTGTTTACAGTCCTTATCCAATAATTTGGATTTATTGCAGGGTTTACTTACATCACTTCATACTTTTGCTTAAACGCATATCATACACATCATAATATCATGCCTTAACATTTCCTTAACCATTTCCAGGATCTCAAGGGTTTGTGGTGCAGATTATGGTAAATCAAATGTCCAGCAAGGGGAAAAGAGGATTTATTTTCCTCTAGCCAATGCCATCTAGAGATCAAAACACGATAACTTGAGTCAGGGGTTATGACCCACTCGATATGGTGAGCTTGACTCTTGAAGAAAGATTCTCAATGATACGAAGTTCCTTCAATCAAAGCTACAAGATTCAAATTCTAACAGTTTCTTGTTTACCCCGCGAGATCCTTGAAAACATTGCATACATATATCATACATATCTTTGCATAACAGGTCTCCCAGTACAGGTCTCTCATGTTCTCGCTGTTTATTTCAGCAATGGCTCTCAAACAAGACAACCAAGATCTTCAAACTCAAGAAGCTCAGTTCAGGGACATATTCCTAAACCTATCCAAGGGGCAGGAAGAGATGAAAACACTCCTCGTAGGGAACTTGGTCAAGAAAAGTCCTGAAGACAATAAGGACGAACGGCTGGAACAACTGCAAGCTGAGTTCAGTGCCATGAAAACCCAGATGCTGGGGCAGATGGCTCTTATCCAAGGCTTAGCTCAGGAACAAGAAGAGTTGAGAACCATTGTCAACCAGCTTCGTCAAGACAGATACAACGACATGAAGCAAATAGTCAAGGACGGGGACCAAGTCATTAATCAACTTCCGAGAAGTCAAAGGTTTGGTTTGACGAAGAATAGACCTCTCCAAGTTGTTACTACCTCACAGGTCCAACAACGACCTTGCCAAGAACAATGGTTTGATCAGAGTAAGCCAAATATGCCCAGGAGGAAATTTACCAAGCTCAACATGTCGTTGTCTCAGGCTTTACAACACCTGTTGAGATTGAATCTGGTGACGTTAAGGGACCCTCCTGAGAATCCCAACACAGCCTCCCCAAAGTACAATCCTGATGCAAGATGTACATATCACTCCAACAGCCCGGGGCATGACACTAACATTTGTTGGGAGTTGAGCAACAAAATTCAAGACCTAATTGATGAAGGAGAATTGGAACTCACACAAGACGGTCAGATTGAATTATTTTTCCACCCCCCCAAGGTTCACCATTTTAAGTGACAAGTACTAAGACAAGAAGACTTTTGTTCATTAGAATTTTTAAGTTGTAATTTTCTTTTGACTGTTCGATCATTTATTCATGTCAAACTTTATTACTTTATCAATGCATTGCATATGTCTGTTTTGAATCAATCCATTCGTATTTCACTATATTCAAATTGCTTTCATTTTTTGTGATGATCAACTCTCGATTAAAAAATTCTAAGCCTTTAGAGGGAGGATGACGAAAATGATATCAAAATCTCTACAGTATGCTTTTAAACAGACCCCGTTGATGAGGTACAAGCATTGTTTCAAATCCTAAACAGTGGAGTTATAATGAAGATAATCCCTAGTCAACCCCTTTGAGCCAAGGAAGTTGGAGTTTTTATTTTCACAAATTAAAACCCTTAATTATAACCTGGGGCAGGGTAGTTTTCTCAGTTGATCCAGGTGCACAATGAATGGCATCAAAGAAGTTCTTCTGAAACAAAAGACGGTGTTGGTTCCGTATAATCGTAAGGACAAGCAGTCATTATCTCTCAAAATAAAAGCCCAATAAGTCAAAACATGTAAAGAAGACTTAAGAAAAACTGGGGCATCCCGCTGACTGTAATCATAAAAAGAAACAGTTCATGCAAAAAACAGGGATAATAAAAACCAAAAAGGAAGAGATCCTACAAACTCTCAACAAAATGACTGCCTGTTCAAAATAAATTGTCAGTATCCGAACCATCACTGGAATATCAGAGCAAAGACTCAAACGGGATCTAATGCACGATTAGCTGAGTTTAGGATCAAAGAACATCACGAAGAGCGGGTGGGTACAAATAAATTTTGAGCCTTTATCCTTTGTTTCTTAAACCGTGAACCAGGCCATGTTATAACCCTTAAAAGTCCTAGCTGAAGCATGGGTTAGTTTGAAAGCATACTGTTACAAAGGTATCCTGACTCCTGTAGGGCTTGTTGTACATCCTAAGTTGACATCACATTTTACAAAATTTGCCTGTTTTACTGAAAAATGCATTTTCAAAAACTTCAAGACAGACATAAGCTTTGCATTCTTAAAATAATATTGTTTGCATATGACTATTTGTTCAAACAACAGAGAAATTTGCACGACGAATATCCAGTGAACAAAAAAACCTTCTCAGCAAAAAGGGTCACCTCAAGTGAAAAAAACACTTCCAACCAAGGGGCACGGCATGAGCATTGTCCATCATCTGGGGAAGTTAAGTCAAGATTCAAGGAATCTCTCAAAATGCCAAATAACCAGGGGCAAATCTCCATCTGAATCAATTGGGGCATTGAACATGAATTCCAGCAACGAATCTTGCATGATCAAACGAAGATCTTCTGGTAGTATGGCAACACAACACTACCGACAGTGACACCTCCCTACATCCTGAGAGCGTGGACATAGTCAAAAAGTACTACCCATAATCAAAGACCCGCTAGGTTGACTGGCCTAGGCAAAAATAAGGGCTTCCCGACGAACCAAAAGGGTTCGGGCAAAAAAAAATTTAGGGATAAAAATGGAAAAAATATGTACACCCGGCAAGTCGAAAACCTGAAAAGGCGGCTTGGGCAAAAAGGGTATCCCGATGGACTGAAAACCCGAAAGGGAGGTCCAGGAAAAAATTAGGGATCAAAGCGTACGACTATGTCCCGTCATCTCGTCACTTGCCTACCAGAAGAAGAATTGTCATTTCAATCGAAAGATACCAAGAACCTCATAGGTTGGGATAATACTCGATCCACAAGGCCTCCGCAAGCACCTTCTCCCGCAGAAATAGGGGCAATAAGAATTGCCCAAGTTGTATAGTTGCTTTGTCCATCAGGTACAAAAGTAGATGCAGCTGAAGAATATGACTAAGACGCTTTCACTTCTCGCAGAGTAAGACAATAATGGTAGCTCCTCCCCCCAGCTGAGACTTGCAACTATGAACGAATCAGCAATACTCTCCCCAAGCAGAGTTGATCTACCATCAGCACTAAAAAGGCTTGATATCCCCGACAGTCTTAATATTCCCCTGCAGTCTTAATATTCCCTAGCAGAGTATAAGAATGTTCCCCGACAGAATACAAGATACCCCCAGTGGAGTTAAAATTTTCCCAGCACAGTCTGAAAAAGCTTCCCCAACGGAATTGAATCATCATCCCCAGTAGACTCTGGAAGTTTATCCCCAGCGGAGTACAAACAATAAATCTCCCTAGCATAATTCAGAGGATTATCCCCACAAGAGTCTAACAGGGTTATCCCTAGCAAGTCGCGACTGAAAGATCATCCCCAACGAAGTTCTTTCCTTTCACAAACAGGAATTCAATTCTCAATAGATCCAGTATCACCAGCAACGGTAATTCACCCCCAGCGGAGTTTATCAGTGGAATCTTCAGCGGAACATCTCTTCCCCACAGAGTAATTCCCCTCGGAGTAATCTCCTCATCAGTTTATTCCCCAACGGAGTTCTCTTCTCCCGCAGGTTTATTCTCGCAATCACCTTCATTCATCATCCCCAACGGAAACGAAGAATTCAACTATATTCTCCAGCAGCTATCTGAGATGTATTTGCCCCATCTGAAACATCACATTTCCATACATCATGATACATGCATATATGCATCATATAATACAATCTCATTTATATTGAGAACATCATTGCTTGATCCATATCATGCATTGCATACGACTAACCTTTGCTTTTCAGGAAAGATACAGTTAAAGTTCTCAACAGTCAAAGGAGACAAATCCAGTCAAAGGAGACAAATCCAATCAAAGGAGACAAATCCAGGCAAAGGAGACAAATCCAGTCAAAGGAGACAAATCTCATCAAAGGAGACAACCCGTCAAAAGAGACAACCCGTGAAAGGAGACAACTCGTCAAAAGAGACAACCCGTCAAAGGAGACAACCCGTCAAAAGAGACAACACGTCAAAGGAGACAACCCGTCAAAAGAGACCACCCGTCAAAAGAGACAACCCGTCAAAGGAGACAACCCGTCAAAGGAGACAAAATCAGTTAAATCGATTCCTAAAGATTTTTCTGAGGCCAATCTAGTCAATGGAGACAAAACCAGTTAGATCGATTCCTAAAGATTTTTCTGAGGCCAATTCAGTCAATGGAGACAAAACCAGTTAAATCGATTCCTAAAGATTTTCCTGATGCAAACGCCGTCAAAGGAGACAAAAATAGTTAAATCGATTCCTAAAGATTTTTTTGATACCAATCCAGTCAAAGAAGATAATTTTCCTCCATCATAGTGTGGACGAGTTCTATAATTTCAACGGTATACTACGTTGAAGACCAGGAAGTTCCTAGATCTTGATGTTTTCCTCCGTCATAGTGTGGACAATTTTTGTAATTTCAATGGTATACTACAGTGAAGACCAGACAGTTCCTAGATCTTGATGTTTTCCTCCGTCATAGTGTGGACAATTTCTGTAATTTCAACGGTATACTACGTTGAAGACCAGACAATTCCTAGATCTTAATGAAGATGTTTCCCTATGTCAAAGTGTGGACGAGTTCTACAATCTCAACGGTGTACTACGTTGAAGACCAGACAGTTCCTAGATCTTGATGTTTTCCTCCGTCATAGTGTGGACGATTTCTGGAATTTCAACGGTATACTACGTTGAAGACCAGACAGTTCCTAGATCTTGATGAAGATGTTTCCCTATGTCAAAGTGTGGACGAGTGCTATAATCTCAACAGTATACTACGTTGAATACTAGTCAGTTCCTAGATCTTAATGTTTTCCTCTGTCAAAGTGTGTACGATTTCTATAATTTCAACGGTATACTACGTTGAAGACCAGACAGTTCCTAGATCTTGATGAAGATGTTTCCCTACGTCAAAGTGTGGACGAGTGTTATAATCTCAACGGTATACTACGTTGAATACTAGTCAGTTCCTAGATCTTGATGTTTTCCTCCATCAAAGTGTGGACGATTTCTCTAATTTCAACGGTATACTACGTTGAAGACCAGACAGTTCCTAGATCTTGATGAAGATGTTTCCCTATGTCAAAGTGTGGACGAGTGCTATAATCTCAACGGTATACTATGTTGAATACTAGTCAGTTCCTAGATCTTGATGTTTTCCTTCGTCAAAGTGTGGATGATTTCTGTAATTTCAACGGTATACTACGTTGAAGACCAGACAGTTCCTAGATCTTGATGAAGATGTTTCCCTACGTCAAAGTGTAGACGAGCGCTATAATCTCAACAGTATACTACGTTGAATACTAGTCAGTTCCTAGATCTTGATGTTTTCCTCCGTCAAAGTGTGGACGAGTTCTACAATCTCAATGGTATACTACGTTGAAGACCAGACAATTCCTAGATCTTGATGAAGATGTTTCCCTATGTGGACGAGTTCTACAATCTCAACGGTATACTACGTTGAAGACCAGACAGTTCCTAGATCTTGATGTTTTCCTCTGTCATAGTGTGGACGATTTCTGTAATTTCAACGGTATACTACGTTGAAGACCAGACAGTTCCTAGATCTTGATGAATATGTTTCCCTACGTCAAAGTATGGACGAGTTCTATAATCTCAACAGTATACTACGTTGAATACTAGTCAGTTCCTAGATCTTGATGTTTTCCTCCGTCAAAGTGTGGACAATTTTTGTAATTTCAACGGTATACTACGTTGAAGACCAGATAGTTCCTAGATCTTGAAGAAGATGTTTCCCTACGTCAAAGTGTGGACGAGTGCTATAATCTCAATGGTATACTACGTTGAATACTAGTCAGTTCCTAGATCTTGATGTTTTCCTCCGTCAAAGTGAGGACGAGTTCTACAATCTCAACGGTATACTACGTTGAAGACCTGACAGTTCCTAGATCTTGATGAAGATGTTTCCTTACGTCAAAGTATGGACGAGTTCTACAATCTCAACGGTATACTATGTTGAAGACCATACAGTTCCTAGATCTTGATGTTTTCCTCTGTCATAGTGTGGACGAGTTCTGTAATTTCAACGGTATACTACGTTGAAGACCAGACAGTTTCTAGATCTTAATGTTTTCCTCCGTCATAAGTGTGGACGAGTTCTATAATTTCAACGCCATACTACGTTGAAGACCAGACAGTTCCTAAATCTCAACAAAACCAGGCTTCCCCAGCGGAATCTTCTACAAACAACAAGTATGCAAGTTCTCGCTAAGGAATCTCTTATGCGATCGACACTCCTGCAGATGGCATCTGTAAGCCCATCCTCCTATAAACAATCTTTAAATGGCATCTGTAAGCCCATTCCTGACATCACAATGCTGATACTACGTCATGCAAGTGCAAATTTCTGGGCACTCTAGTGTTCAATTATCTTCCACCTTCGGATCACGAAAGGCCCGAAAGCCAATCTATATCCTCAGGTTTAAGAAAATTGAACAAGGGCAACTGTTGTACCCTAAAATTTTCCCTCCCATATTTCTCAAGACATGGAAAGAATAATCTCCAAGTTGCTCAAGAAGGCTGCAAAAACCACAAGAACAAACTTGAGAAAAAGCTTTAAAAAGTATGAAACTGAAATCCATACTAGAGGCATTTTCAGGACCAAATAAGCATCCCAATCGCTTCCTGGCACTTCTCTGAAGCAGAACCAATCAAGATCACGTGCTCTCCTGCCTCCAAAAGCCCTGTAAGTGTCCCTCGAATCGGCCATGCTCATGGATTCGTAAAGCTTCATTCTTGCATCCATTCTCAGAAACGTTTGCATATTTGAATTCCTCACATCATTTGTGAACTTTCTTCATTAGCCAATTTCATTATTATGCCTTGTATCGCGAAATGCCATTGTAGATTTTTCTAGGTTTTTTCCAGGGGTTTTCATTACAGGAAGAATTGGCCAATGAAAGGACCATGATTAGAACCGAGATGAAGAGAAGAGTAAAAATATGCCTCTAGATTGCATTTTTGTGACTCATGGTGGATTTTGGAGATGGAACAACATATAGCCACAGACGGTTGTCCGTTGGTATAGGTGGAAAGGCTTTTAGCCACGGTCCCAACGACAGGGACGATGGTGTGGCGTGTTCGGATTGGTTCGTTTGAATATGGCGCGTTTTTGTGTTATAATTCTGGCATAATAGTTTTTTCTCCATATAATAATCATTGTTTATTTCATTAACAATTAAAAATAATAGCTCAGTTGGTGAAGGCGCTAGTGCATTGGCTAATGGGACCTGGGTTCGAATCCCAGGTCCCCCAAAATGCTTGTTATTATTTTGTTTCAGGTATTCAGGCGTGTTTCATCAACTATGGTCCACCATATACTTGCAAATCTCAACGTGCCAGATGACCTTCAGGCCAAATCTGGTGGCCAGGAATGAAGGACCATCATGTTCCCTAGTCAAAGGCGCACACTGAATTGGAAAAGTCAACAAGGCTTGCTCACAAATGGGCCTCTGAATTGCTATCTCACCTCCTGATTTGGGGCCCCAATCCCCCTATTTGGTTATTTCTTTCTTTTTTTTATTATTTTCATTTTATTTATTTATTTTGTTTAATTATTATTATTATTATTATTTAAAACTAACCAATTAATAATTTTTCCTCATAAAAATCAGAAAACAAAAAAAACATTATTTTTATTTATTAAAATTAAATTTGACTTTATTTTTGTAAATAAATACTAACTTAATTAATTTAGTTTTAAATAGGTTTAACTTTTAATATTTTTTGTAATATTTAAAATTAAAGTAGAATATTAGGTTTTTAATAATTTTAATCAATTTATTTTATTTCCTAAAATATAAAAATCCAAAAAATATCCCTTTTTTAATTAATTAATAATTAGCTTAGATTTAATTCCTTTTAATTCAAAAATAACAAAAAAATGCTTTCTTTTCCAAAAATTGTCAAAACCCTAAAAAAAAATACGCCGATTTAATTTTCTCGCACGCGATCCATATTTCCATATTATTGTAATTGCTCCCAGTATGTAATAGCTTTTAATTAGGACCTTTATTTTATCGCTTTCTTTTACTTTCAGCAATTTAAATTAAAGGGTTTGTTTTTTGGCGATGTAAATACCCGACGCCTTGTAATAGTTTAGATTTAATTTCCGCAATTTAATTTTCGTAAACTATACATTGTTAGATGTTTGATAATAGGGAATGCATGACAAGATCAAATGTATGAACTTAAAATCAACATAGCTCACCCATGACATGTACAAAGACAAAATAACTGAAAAATGACACACTCGCATATGCGCACTCTTAGGGTACACCCCACTTGGTTGCCTCCGTACGCGGTCATTGAGTATAGGAAGTTTTAGAGGTCGCCCTCTTGTCCAAAGATCATAAGTTGCCTCGAAACGATTGCCTCGGAAAAAATGATCTAAGACATTAAGGTTACCGCTAAGGCGTCCTGACATTGCTTTAGTGACCGCACGTCCCTAAAATCGAATTGACCCGAAAACTCCAACGACGGTGCTACCTACTCCTCAATAGTGGGATAGCATTGTCTAAAGGACATTTGTACAGATTAATTCCTTTTTCGAGTAGGTAGATGGTTCTTAAGTACTTACTCCTTCAAAACAAAACAAAACTTTTCGCACTTACACCTTTCAAACAAAAACTCCTTTCAAACCCACAAACACAAAGAAAAGCAAATTTTGAAAACACTTTAAGCAAGTACCTAAGAGCCCGTGGATAACCACAGATAGAAAGGGTGCTAACACCTTCCCTTTCTATAATCTACCCCCCAGACCCGAGAAACATCTCGAAAAAGGACTTTTTCTGTGCTTTTTTCCTTTCCTTGATTGGATAAAATAAAAGACGGTGGTGACTCTTGCTTACCGCGACATTTTGCGAAAACATACGCAAAACGATAACCAGCATTCCAAAAACAGTCAGTTCTCTTCCCACCGTATCACAACTTGGTAATGGAATTGGTGTTGTAATTATCTCTCCCAAGGGTTTCCATGCGCCCTTCACCGCCAAATTATGTTTTGACTGTACCAACAATATGGCAGAATACGAAGCGAGCATCATGGGTATCGAGACTGCTATCGATATGAGAATTAAATTCTTGAATGTATATGGGGACTCAACCCTAGTAATCAGTCAGATTAAGAGAGAATGAGATACAAAACATCTAAATCTCATTCCTTATCAAGAGCATGTGTTGACATTAATGCCGTACTTCGAAGAAATCACTTTTGAACATATTCCACGAGAAGAGAATCAATTGGCAGACGCATTGGCTACCATGTCATCTATGTTCAAAGTCAAATGGGATAATGAAGCTCCTCTAATTACAATTGAGAGACTAGATGAACTGGCATATTGCTACGAAGTTGATACTGATGGAGTAGAGGAAAAACCTTGGTCCCACGAAGTAAAAAGATACCTCGAGACTCAAGAGTATCCTGAAGGGGAATATATCAATGATGAGAAATTTCTACGAAGGTTCTTTGCCAAGTTCTTTCTGAGTAACAAAATCTTGTACAAGTGCAATCAGGATTCAACTTTGCTTCATTGTGTAGACAAGAAGGAAGCTGAGAAGGTTATGGAAGATTTGCACGAAGGATGATTAGGTACTCACTCTAGTGGACATACAATGGCTAAGAAAATTCTGAGAGCGGATTATTATTAGTCGACCATGGAAACTGATTGCCACTATCATTCCAAAACTTGTTATAAATGCCAGATTTATGCTTACAAAGTACACGTGCCTCCGGTTCCCTTGAATGTCTTGACTGCTCCTTGGCCATTTGTGATGTGGGGCATTGATATGATTGGAGAGATTAAGCCTACCACTTCTAATGGACATTGTTTCATCCTGGTCGCTTTTGATTATTTTATGAAGTGGGTTGAAGCAGCCTCGTTTTCTTCCGTTACCAAGAATGTTGTGGCCCGGTTCATTAAGCATAACTTCATATTTCATTATGACATACCTGAAAGGATCATCACGGACAATGGTACCAATCTTAATAATACTATGATCACGGAACTCTGCATGCAATTCAAAATTAAGCACCACAATTTTTCTCCATATCAACCAAAGATGAATGGCACAGTGGAAGCCGCCAACAAGAATATCAAGAAGATTTTTGCAGAAGATGACGGTGACATAAAAAGATTGGCATGAGATTTTACCATTTTCTCTTCATGGTTACCGCACTTTAGTATGTACATCAATTGGGGCCACCCCGCTCTCTCTACTCTACTGTATGGAGGTTGTCTTACATGTCGAAGTCCAGATTCCTTTTGTAAGGATTATGAAAGACATATGTTTATATGAAGACGAGTGGATTCAGACTAGACTCGACCAAATAAATTTTATTGATGAGAAAAGGCTTGCAGTTGTTTGTCATGGTCAGATGTATCAAAAGTGCATGATCAAGGCCTTTAACAAGAAAGTCAAACATCAAGTGTACCAGGCTGGTGATTTGGTAATAAAGCGCATCATCCTACCACAAGGTGATCCCAAGGGAAAATGGACTCCCACATACGAAGGTCCATTTTTGATCAAGAAGATATTTTCTAGCAGTGCTATGATGCTTACCACCATGGAAGGTGAAGATTTTCCACACCCTGTGAACATGAACATAGTCAAAAAATACTACACATAAAAGAGAACTTCTAGGTTGACTGGCCTGGGCAAAAAAAAGGGCATCTTGACGAACCAAAAGGGTTCGGGCAAAAATTAGGGATATATAAAAAAAATGTAATCCGGCAAGTTGAAAACCTGAAAAGGCGGCTTGGGAAAAATAGGATATCCTGGTGTACTGAAAACCCAAAAGGGCAGACCAGGAAAAAGTTAGGGATTAAAGCGTACGACTATGTCATGTTGGATTACCCATCTATTTACAACTAACATACTTACCGACGTCAAGTTCAAATGGTGTAGATCAATTTAATAAACTTCTTTCAACAGCAAGGGAGGAGATGCTTGAAGACATAGGGGCAATAGCAGGGTTGAAACTCGATGGGATCATTTCCACATAGTTGTTTTTCTTTGTTTTTCTTTGTACCCCCTTTCCTTTTACGATGATTTCCTCTTACTAGAATTTGTCTCCTTGTATAAAAATGTTTGTTTATGAGCAAACCTTCTAAAATCAATATAATAAATTTCAAATTCAAAATTGTTTTTACTTCCACAATTTTGTTTGCAAAAACGTCCAATGATTATATTGAATGAACATATGCATTTGAATATGATTACTGTTTATAAATATATGCATGAAAACAAGATTAGCATTTATGAAAGACTCTAGGAGTTAGGATATCGTTCAAAGTTGACCATGAACTCTGACAGAGCAATCTCCACAGGGCTATTTTTACAAACTAATCCCCCTCAGAGTTTATCTCCTCAGCACATCCTATAGGGTTTATTTCCCCATAGGAGTTTATTTCTCCAATATTGCAAATTCCTCGACAAGATTCTCTTCTCCGACCATTGTCCTCCCCAGAAGAGCTAATACTCATATCTGAAACCTGGTCAAGCAGCACATCAGAAGAATTTCATCTCTTTTATCCCTAATCAAAATGCATAAGAATCAAATCCTTCAAAGAACGACGAATGGCCGACTCTCCTTTAATGCTTCCATCCCCAAGCAGAAGTTGAACATCCCCAGCGGAATGTCTTCAAACAGAAAGCAGAAATCCCCAGTAGAGGCAATCTAATCAAAGTTGAAGAATGACTATCTTCATCCCCAACAACAATCAGGGATTTATTTTCCCAAGTCATACATTATTATACGAAGCTACTGATATGCTCCAATAACATATTTCTTTTATACATCATTTACAAAAATCATGACATATGCATACGAAACACATATAAAATTCTCATTTATTTTGAGGGTGTAATTACAAAATGCATTACATACATCATGACATTGCACATAACTAACTTTGTCTTTTTAGGTTAAGTTCGCAAACAGACAAATACTACCAGTAATTTATAGACAAGTTATAGATTAATTCTCGAAACAAGACGAGGAGACTATCTACATGACCAGAGCATCTCCTTCAGGGCTTCATTCTAAAAACCATTCCCCTTCAGAAGTTTATTCTGAAAAGCGTTCCCCTTCAGAGACTAAATTCTGAAAAGCATCTCTTTCAGGGTTTCATTCTGAAAAGCATTCCCCTTCAGAAGTTTATTCTGAAAAGCATTCCCTCTAGAGACCGAATTCGGGAGAGCATTTCCTTCAGAGGTTTATTCTGAAAAGCATTCCCCCTAGAGACCAAATTCTAGCGAGTATTTTCTTCACAGGTTTATTCTGAAAAGGATTCCCCTCAGACTGAATTTTGGCGAGCATTTCCTTCAGATGTTTATTTTGAAAAACATTCCCCCCATAGGCTGAATTCTGGCGAGCATTTCCTTCAGAAGTTTATTCTGAAAAGCATTCCCCTTCAGAACTTTATTCTGAAAAGCATCTCCTTCAGGGGCTTCATTCTGAAAAGCATTCCCATTCAGAAGTTTATTCTGAAAAGCGTTCCCCTTCAGAGGCTGAATTCTGAAAAGCATCTCCTTCAGGGCTTCATTCTGAAAAGCATTCTTCTTCAGGGCTTCGTTCTGAAAAGCAAATCCTTTAGGGCTTCATTCAGAAAATCATTTTCCTTCAGAGATTTTCTGAAAAGCATTCTTCTGATACAGTCTAGCGTAGACTCATTTTGATACTTCTATCAACAGTTACTTTGGATGGAATCTGTAAGCCCGTCCTTGAAGACACTCTATCACCTCTCTGAATAACATCTTTAAGCCTATTCAAGCAGTATAGTCAACCAACAATGTTACTTTATGCACATTTGAGTGCAAATTTCTGGGCACTTAAGTGTTCAATCCTCTCCCACCTTCAGATCACAAATGGCGAGCATGCCAATCTAACTCTTCGGGTTTAAGAATATTGAACAGGGGAAGCTGTTGTACCAAAACATTTGCCCTCCCATTTTCAAGAAAAATAATTCAAGATACCTCCTCATTCACATGAATGCCTCAAACACTCAAGACTACTAAAGGGTTGACCAGACACACCCTCCTCCTAAGCAGTGACCTAGAATTAGGGTTTTGGGTTTCTCCAGGAAAATTGGACTTCTAATGCCTCAAGTGGACTTCATGGTTTCTCATATGCTTCAAAGAATCCTCAAACCAAGTTTCAAGCCTTGCAGCACAAGTTTTCCCAGTAAATTAGCCAGATGATTGAAAATCAACTATATTGGACAAAAAGTCAACTTTGACCAATTTATAGTCAAACTTTAAGTTTTTTGGTCAACATCAATATTTTGAACTCACATTCATCATTTTACCAAGGGTTGATCATGATTTATCAATAAAACTCAAGATTCATCAAAAGTCAAAAGTTTCTAAATTAGGGTTTTCCTTAGGAGAAGACAACTGAACTTTGACCAAGCATAACTTTCACATGCTTAATCATAAAATTCTCAACCAAAGCTCATTTTGAAGAAAATTCAATTCTCTACAACTTTGTCTCTCTAAGCTCAAGGTCAAAAATGCTTCATTTAAGAGATACGGGACAAAACATTATAGGTAATTTTAAAAGTCAACAAAAAGACACTTTTTGTCAAAGCAATTTACATCAAGTTAAAATCTTCAAGTGGAAAAATGACCAGCATGAAAGTTGTAGGAGACATATTGAGGTTTCCAAAAATCCAACGATCACCCTCATATGATGAAAATTGATTGAGATATGATTTGTGCAATTTGGAAAATTTTGAGAAAATGCATGAAATTCAATTTGAAGCAAACTTGACTTTTGGGCTAATGGACCTATCTTTTAAGGTCTAAACATGTTCATAACACCTTATAAGACCTCTAAATCCCTTCATTCATTAATTTAATTTTTATTTCATTTATTTTGATTTTTATTCATTTAATTTCAAAATTAAATCAAATAAATATTAGATAATGTGTAAAACATATAAGGCTTATGATTTACTTATTTTGGGGGCCCAAGACCAAGTTAGAAACCATGCATGCTTATTTTTCAACCAAATCTTCATAGTTTGATCACTTTTCAACTTATTTTTAAAACAAATGAAAGACATGTTTTGTATAAAGTCCCAGCCCATGCTTCTGACATAATCTTTTCATCTATATATATATATATATATATATATATATATATATATATATATATATATATATATATATATATATATATATATATATATATATATATATATATATATATATATATATATATATATATATATATATATATATATATATATATCCATCATATTCAGACCAAAGGGTACACGAAAGGAGGCTGCAAGAAACAAGGGTTTGTGTCAAATGATGAATGTGAGTTCAAAATGTTGATGTTGACCAAAAAACTTGAAGTTTGCTATAAATTGGTCAAAGTTGACTTTTTGTCCAATACAGTTGATTTTCAATCATGTGGCTAATTGACTGAGCAAAATTGTGCTGCAAGGCTTGAAATTTGGCAATGAGGATACCTTGAATTATATGAGAAACCATGAAGTCCACTTGAGTCATTAGAAGTCCAATTTCCTTTGAGAAAAGTGAAATCCTAGTTGTAGGTCAACTTCTTAGGATGGGAGTTTGTCTGGTGAACCTTTGAGTAGTCTGAGTAACTGAGACCTTCATGTGAATGAGGAGGTATCTTGAATTAATTTGTCTTGAAAATAGGAGGGCAAATTTTGGGGTACAACACACACACACACACATGATTCATATATCTTTTAGCATGCATAAATCTTTTGGTTATGTTCGAATTTGCATAAAATGTTATTAGTCTAGTGTATTAGTTTGTGGAATTAAAGCTATGCGTGCTCTTTTCAAATCACCTGCAAAGAAAAGCTTTAAAAACACGAAAAAAAATAGTTTTTGAGGTATTTTATTATAATCAATCATTTACACATGAAATTTTATTCGAATAAAATCAAATACAAGTGACAAAAATATTTCTAAAGTCATTTGATTCGAATCAGTGTGTTTACATGATTCTAATAAGAGCTTTTCATGTCACCTATGCCCAAGTTGAGTTGAATCATACTTTTCACATGAATCGAATCATGCAACCTTTTATGGGTTTTCAAAAGTTTATGGAGCAATTGATTCAGTTCAACTATTGCACATGATTCAAATTATGAAGGTTATGATTTTAATCAAACATTGCACTTGATTCGAATCAACTTTAAATGGGTCAAAATTTCTGAATCTATTTTATTCCGTTCACTTTCTCATTTGATTGATTACATGCATTGACTTTAATTCAAATCTAACCAATTTTGTTCACTATTTTGTGTGCTTCATCTCAAGCACATATATAAGCATCTAGTCAACCTTTTTATGTAAGATATTCACAATCGTTGTGAAAGTTTTTCATAAGTGTTTGTGAATTTCTATGAAAATCAATCACCTCTTTTGAAACTCTTGCATAAATAATCTTTCATCTTTAACCTCATTCCAATTCTCAAATATTAATCATTAGTTTATTGGGGGAGACTTTGTCTTGAAACTAACCGTTCTTGGAGATTTGTTAAAAAAGAATTTAGGTTCTTGCAAGATTGGGGTTGTTGTCACTGGTGCTGACAAATTCTAGTGAAAAGAAGAAGGTCTTCTCTCCAGAATTTCCTTAGTAATGATTGTGTGGAAGGCTACATATAAGGAAAAAAAATTTACATCTTCATAAACTTAACCGTTCAAGGAATTCTTCGGATCAAGGGGTTGATTTCTACACATGAAGGTTGGAGCAGAATTGGTGATATTGGAATATTGGAAGCGTTAATCGAGTAAAGATTACGTAGAAGAGTTTGGAAGTTGGTCATATATATATATATATATATATATATATATATATATATATATATATATATATATATATATATATATATATATATATATATATATATATATATATATATATATATATATATATATATATATATATATATATATATATATATATAAATCAAGATTTAGAATTAAAGTTTAATTATCTTTAGCATTATTGTGGATAAGTGATTGTATAAACTCTTTGAATATTTTTAATACTAATGGGATAATGCAAGTACTTTCAAAAGTGCATGTAGACTCACACGAGGATGAAAGAGTTGAAGCACTATAAATCACGGTGTCATCTCTCTATCTCTTACTCTTCAATTTGAATTTTGGTTAGGTTTATTTGGAATTGGAAAACCTGTAAAGGGCTTTAGTGGTGATTATAATCTGAGAAAATTCATGCTTTTAGAATTCGACTTATTGATAAATTGCATAGCTATATCTCATGTATTTTTCAATTGATTCAATTGCATACGTTGTGTTTCCTCATCTAGGAATTATACTATTTGTAACTTAATTTGAGTTTCTACCTAATAATTGTCAATTGAGTATAATTTTACATTTCCCCTCCATAAACTTTTGTGCACAAACTCTGAAAAACTACCAGTTATTCTTATTTGGAGAATCGAGTGATTTGTTTTTAAAAGTCTATTCGACCCCCTCTAGACTGTTTTCTATTGCCTTATTGACACACAATAATTGGTATCTAGAGCTGGTCTTTTGATTAAGTATAATAGACTCCAAAAGTTTTGTGAATTATGGCAGAGGATAACTATCCAAAGGGAGTGTACAATAAAGTGCCAGTTTTCAAAGGTGAAAAGTATACTTATTGGAAATCAACTATGAACGTACACTTATTATCAGTTGACAAAAATCGATGGTGTGCCGTCACTGAGGGACCTTTTATTCCCACAAATGATTATCGTGTTATAAAACATCCTAAAGATTGGACAAATGATAAAACCAAAAAGGCTTCGTATGATTTGAAAGTGACAAAAATACTTATATCCGCTTTAAGCGCTGAAGTATTCTACTCGATTACATATCACACGAGTGCTAAAGGTATGTCATATGATCTCCAAACTATCTATGAAGGAACAAAATACGTAAAGGACTTTAAAATTAATATGTTTACAAAAGAGTTTGAATTGTTTCGTATAAAACCTGAATAATCTGTAGAATCCATAAAAACTAGATTCCTTCACTTAATCAACAAATTAAGCAATTTGGATAAAACCTATTCCAACAAAAATTGTACTAACAAAATATTAAGGTCTATATGCAGGGTGTGGCAACTAAAGGTTACCGCTATCAAGGAAGCAGATATCTTAGTACTTTGGATATTACAAAGCTATTTGGAAAGTTATCTGAGCATGAAAATTAGCTGAAACGACTCACTGATAGTGAAGTAAGGTTAAAAATGAAATAAAAAGAAAAGAAACATGATCTTTATTTGAAAGCTTCATCATCTAAATTTAGTAAATCAAAGGAAGAGATTGACAATTCTGACGAAGAAGCTCCAAACAAAGAGGAGATGGGTTTATTTTTCAAGCATTATAATAGATATTTGAGAAGGAACAAGCTCAAGCATACTGACAAGGGTTTAATAAACTTTAGAAACACTCACCTGCCTAAGAAATAACACAAGAAAAGGATGATGTTGTTATGAGTTACGAGTGCGGTAAATCGGGCCATTATAGAACAACTTGCCCAAGTCTCACCAAACATCACAAAAAGAGAGATAAGGAATTCTACAAGATGAAGGGAAAAAGTTCCAAAGGTCGTAGGTCATATATCGCATGGGAAGAAGAGGATGAGATCTCCTCCTTGGATTCCCGCTCAAGTTCAGATGATGAGTGTGCCAATCTATGTTTGATGGAACATAAGGAAGGTGATTTGTCAAAGGTATATAATTCTGACTCCGAGAATGAATTTTTGTATAGTGAGTTATCTAAGGCTTTTAATGACATGTATGCTGATTCTACAAATGCGTTTAAGAAAATTTCTCTCCAAAAGGAAATGTTTTCAACTCTTGAATAGAAGAACAATAATCTTAATCATGCTTTATATTGTCTTAAAGACGCGCGTACATCTCCTGTGATGAGCGTTATAATGTTTCTAATACTTTAGTTGAAAAGATGGAAAAAGTGGAATGTGTTGAATGCCAAATTTTAAAAATTGAAATTGAAAACATCAAAGGATAATCAACTCATGTTACTTCACCATATTGTTCTTGTCCTAGCTATTCAAGTGATAGAAGAAGTATTTTTAAGAAAAACCCTTGTGTCATTTGAAGAAATAGAAGAGGCACTTCATCTAAAGTTGTTTGTCATTATTGTGGTGATAAGGGACATATTAGGCCTCAATATCAAATTAGGAATTTAAAAGTTCCAAATGGTAAGATGACATGGGTTCCAAAGTGTATCTCAACTAACCCAAAAGACCCACTAGTTACGGATCTAAAATTACCTATTTGATTATCTGCAAGAATGTCTTGTTTCTGCAAAAAGATTATGGTTTCTAAATAGTGGATGTTCAAGAAACATGACGGGATATGCTTCTATGTTCATCAAGTTTGATGAAAAAGAAAGCGGTCACCTCACCTATGGAGACAACACAAGAGGTAACATACTAGGAGAAGGTATTATTGTATATTCCTCCATAATTACTATTGAAAATGTGCTTTTAGTTAAATGGCTTAAATACAACCTTCTTAGTGTTATCCAATTATACAATAACGGGTACATATTTACTTTTTATGCTCTTAATTGTTTAATTGAGTATAAGGTAATTAAGGACCTTGTGTTTAAGGGTTCTAGGATTGATAACATCTATATGCTTGACCTACATGACGTGTCGATGAATGGTACTAAGTGCCTAGTAGCCAAGGGTGGAGGTTCTTGGTTATGGCATAGACACTTAAATAACATGCATTTTGACTTACTAAATAAAATAACATACAAGAATCTAGTAACCGGTCTTCCTAAAATGAAGTTTTTAAAAGACAAATTGTGTGATGCTTTCCAAATGGGAAAGAAAACAAGAGTGTCTTTTAAATCGAAAAAGTTTGTTTTGAAATCAAAACCTCTCGAGCTTCTCCATCTAGACTTGTTTATCCCTTCACGGACAAGAAGTTAAGCAGGAAACTATTACAAATTTGTAATTGTTGATGGCTATTCTAATTCACTTGGTCGCTATTTTTAACCCATAAGGATAAAACTTTTGAAACTTTCATTAATTCTACTAAACTTGTCGAAAATGTTTTTGGTTTGAAAATCATCACTATCCGTAATGATCATGGTGGTGAATTCGTTAACCATCAATTTCAAAACTTTTTCGCCGAGAATGGTATTGCTAATAACTTCTCATATCCTAGGACTCCACAAAAAATGGTGTCGTAGAGCGTAAAAATTGTGTTTTTAGAAGAATTGACAAGGATTATGATAAGTGAGATGAGCCTACCTAAGTACTTTTGGACGAATGAGATTAATACCACGTGCCATGTCTTAAACATGGTGGTCATATGACCCATCCTATAGAAGTCACCCTATGAGTTACGTAAATGTAGAAAACCAAATATTTCATATTTTCATGTTTTCTGTTGCAAATGCTTTATTTTAAATAAAGGACAACCTTGGTAAACTGATGCTAAGTATGATGAAGGGATATTCTTATGGTACGCATCTACGAGTAAGACTTATAGAGTTTATAATTGTAGAACTTCTTTTGTAGAAGAAACTATTCATGTTGCATTTGAGGATACTTTTCCCCAAAAATCAGAAAAATGTAATTGTTTTGATGTTTCAGGTGTGATAACAGAAACATTGATTGACAACAAAAGTCTAAAAAAGGATCCTCCATCAAAAGAAGATGAGGAAAATGTCGATGATAAAGAGGAAAGCTTACATGATGATGGAAAACACGATACCTCAAACCAACTTCCTCAAGATTGGAAAATCGAAAATGATCGCATGTTATCAAATTCTTGGAGACATCAAAAGGGGAGTAAGTACTAGATCTTAGGTTAAAAATTTCTGTAAGTATTCCACTTTCATTTACCAGATTGAACCTAAATCTATATTAGATTCTTTATTTGAAAAGGGATGGTTATTCGATATGCAATAACAACTAATCCAATTTAAACGTAATGACGCTTGGAACCTAGTTTTGTGTCTAGTTGATAAAATCGTCATTGGCACTAGACGGGTATTTAGGAAAAATGGATGAAAATGGCGTAATTACTATAAATTAAGCAAGGTTAGTGGAAAAAGGATATAGTCAAGCTGAAGGAATAGATTACGAGGAGACTTATACTCTGATAGCTCATCTAGAAGCTATTAGACTCCTTTTGGAATTTGCTTGCTGCCTAGATTTTAAGCTTTATCAAATGGATGTTAAATCTACTTTTCTTAATGGCCATAAAAATGAAGAGGTGTATGTCTCACAACCTTCGGGTTTTGAAGATCACAAAAATTCTAACCATGTTTTTAAACTAAAGAGTCCTATATGATCTCAAACAAGCTCCTAGAGTGAAAGATTAAGAGGATTTTTTATTAAACAAGAATTCAATCATGGAAAAGTCGGCACCACTTTGTTTATTAGACATAATGCAAAGCATATTCCTTTCTTTCAAATATATGTGGATGATATCATATTTGGTTATACTGACGAGTCTCTATGTCGAGAATTTGCTAGTATAATGCAAGGAGAATTTGAGATGTCTCTTATGAGAAAATTAACTTATTTCTTAGGATCACAAATCAAGCAATCCGAGGAAGCCACCTTTATATGTCAAACTAAATATTGCTTAGAACTTTTGAAGAAGTTCGATATGAAATACTCAAGGAGTATCTCTACGTCCATGGCATCGAATGCTCTTATTGACAAGGATTAACGAGGAATGGATTGCGACATTACCAGGTATAGAGGTATAATCAGATCCTTACTCTATTTGACTGTGAGTAGACCATATATAATGTTTAGCGTGTGTATGTGTGCTAGATATAAAGCATCACCAAATAAATCACATTTTAAGATCGTAAGACGTATTTTGAGGTATCTTAATGGAACTTTAAAACACTGTATTTGGTATCCTAAAGGTACTGCTTATAGCTTAGTAGGCTATTCTGATTCTGATTTCGTGGGGTGCAAATAGGATAGGAAAAGTACTAGTGCTACCTGTCACTTATTTGGAAATTGTTTAGTTTCTTGGCATAGTAAAAAGCAACACATCATTGCTCTTTTTACCGTCGAAAATGAATATTTAGACGATGGTAGTTGTTGTGCATAGGTCATCTGGCTTAAGCAAAAATTGCTACACGATGATTTAAACATGGATGCATTTCTATTAAGTGTGATAGTACTAGTGTGATTAGCCTCACAAAGAATCTGTTACTTCATTCACAAACTAAACACATTGAAATTAGGAACCATTTTGTTAGAGATAATGATGAATAAGGGGATATTATTTTTGAATACGTGCACACTAAAAGTCAGTCTACTGACATTCTTACAAAACCATTGTCATTAGAATCTTTTCGTAAGATCTGTAGGGATTTGGGAATCTTAATTCCTCGTGCTTCAAATAGAATTATTTTTCTTCTTTATTTCATTTTCTATATATATATATATATATATATATATATTTTGTTTTCACTAACACTATTTTGTAACAAATTTTACTTTACGGATCACATTGGTATATCTCTAAATTGTTTGATTGTGTCTATTTTCTCTATATATTCATTTGCAAGCTAGCTATCTTTTTATTCTATTTTGTTGCTTCAACATGTCTTTGATTGTTCTTGTTTGAATTTAAGACTTTTAAATGTGTAGTGTTAATTATGTGCATTTGAGCTTTTGTATAAATGTTCATGCATTATTTATCATCTAATGCATTTCCTTTTTTCACTTTCGATCATAATTTTTTGCTATTGAAAATGGTTATTGCATGTCTATCTTTCATTTTTTTGCATATAGCATGTTTATCTTCGTATTTGTATCCAATCTTAATTGTTGTATATTCTTCTTATCTTGTTTAAGCTCATTTATTCTCTTGGAATTAGTCTTTAGGGGCTGTTTGTTTATGGCATACACTAGTAACTCTAGTATCTCTTTTTGATGTTGTCAGGGGGGAGTTATAATGAGTCTATGATTGGTTTTATCCTTTGTATGATGTGGGTTGTGTGCAATATTTGGGGGGGGGGGGGGGGTGCAAGCATTTTTGCTTTAAACTCATGTCAACTAAATTACAAGTGAAAGCTTACCAAGCATAAAAAAGGGGGATATTTGTAGAGGCATATCCCTAGAGGGAGTTGTTGTTGCACATTCTTATCATATGCAAGGGAGAAATCCTGATACGATTATGTTATATTGTTTGTCCTATCGCTTTCATCTTTTTATCTTTGTTGAATCTCCCTAATAGATTGCCCACACATGATTCATATATATTTTAGAATTCATAAACCTTGGGATATGTTCTAATTTTCTCAAAATGTTATTAGTCAAGTTTATGAGTTTTTGGAATAAAAGCTATGTGTGCGCTTTTCAAATCACGTGCAAAGAAAAGCTTTAAAACATGAAAAAAAACAGTTTCTGAGGTATTTGATTCGAATAAATCATTTACACATGAAATTTGATTAGAATTAAATCATACATAAGTGACCAAATTATTTCTAAAACCATTTGATTCGAATCAGGGTCTTTATATGATTCGAATAAAAGTTTTACCCATCACCTCTGTCCAAATTGATTTGAATCATACTTTGCACATAATTCAAATCATGAAACATTTTCTGGGTTTTCAAAAGTTCCTGGAGCAATTGATTTGAATCAACTATTTCATATGACTCAAATCACACACTGCACTTTATTTGAATCAACTGCAAATGGGTCAAAATTTCTGAGTCTCTTTTATTCTATTCACTTTCTCATTTGACTCATTACATGCATTGAATTTGATTAGAATCTAACCATTTTTTGCAGTCTTTTGTGTGCTTCATCTCAAGCATATATATAAGCATTTAGTCAACCTTTTCATGTAAGATATTCATAATCATTGTGAAAGTTTTTTATAAGTGTTTATGAATTTTTGTGAAAATCAGCCACCTCTTTTAAAACTCTTGCATAAACAATATTTCATCTTCAACCTCATTCTAATATCCAGACCTTGATCATAAGTGAATGTTAATTTATTGGCAGAGACTTTATCTTGAAACTATCCATTCTTGGAGATTTGTTAAAAGATTTCCAGGTTATTACAAGATTGGATTGTTGTCACTGGTGCTGAAAAATTCTAGTGAAACGAAGAAGGCCTTCTCTCTAAAATTGCCTTAGTAATGGCTGTGTAGAAGGATACAAATAAGACAGAGTTCCTTTTACATCTTCATACAATTCACCGCTCAAGGAATTGAGAGGATCAATGGATTTATTGCTACACACGAAGGCTTGGAGAAGAATTGGTGATATTGAAAGATTGGAAGCGTTAATCGAGTGAAGATTGCAGAAAAGGGTTTAGAATTTGGCCATACACACACACACACACACACACACACACACACACACACACACACACACACATATATATATATATATATATATATATATATATATATATATATATATATATATATATATATATATATATATATATATATATATATATATATATATATATATATATATATATATATATATATATATATATATATATATATAAATCAAGATCCAAAACTGAAGTTTTATTATCTTAAGCAATTTTATGGATAAGTGATTGTATAAACACTTTGGATATTTGTAAAACTAATTTAATTATGCAGGTACTTTCAAAAGTGCTTGTAGACTCACCCGAGGATGGAAGATTCGAAGCACTATATATCACTGTGTCGTATCTCTATCTCTTACTCTTTAATTTGAATTTCGTTGAGCATGCATGCTTAGGTTTATATTTTGGTAATCGAGATTTATTTGATAATCTTAGGTTTTGTTGGAATTGGAAAACCTATAAAGGGATCTATTGGTGATTAGAATATGAGAAACACCATGTGTTTAGAATTCGACTTATTGATAAATTACGTAACAACATCTTGTAACTTATTCAATTGATATAATTGCATATGTTGTGTTTCCTCATATAGACATTACAATATTTTTTAAAGTGATTTGAGTTGCTACCTAATAATTTTTAATTGAGTATAATTTCACATTTTCGCTCTACAAACTTCCGCACACAAACTCTGAAAAACTATCGGTTATTCTTATTTGAAGAATCAGGTGATTTGTTGTTAATAGTCTATTCATCCGCTATAGAATGTTTTCTATTGCCTTATTCACACCCAACAAGGATTTATCCCTATTTCATGTTGAACGGGGTGAAATTTTTAGCATAGCTCTCACATGGTTTCTGAGAGGGTCTTGTTATTGTTCTATCTTTAGATCCAGGTTGGTGATCATCTTCCCGGAGCCCATTTCGGTTTTGTCAAGGTATAGATCTCTCCTTGGCATCCCAGGATCTCTTTTTCATGTTATTTACCTCACCCTTGATGTAGAATTCTTCTCTGGTTATTATATCGTCCATGCTGGTTGTCAGCTTTTGTGCCAAGGATTCGTTGAAGTGACCAACTCTTAGACCATTTTGGAAGGCTCCTACGAACATCTCTTGATTTGGATGAGAGACTTTGATAGTCTCCTCATTGAATCGTGCCATATATTCTGAGAGTAACTTAGAGTTCCATTGATAGATGTTGAATAAGCTTGTCGTTGACACCTTTCTATGCTTGCTAGTAAAAAAGCGTTGTACCATTTTCTTGGTCAAATCTTTGTAATCAGTGACTAAGAACCTAGTAAGGCTCATATACCAATGCAAAGCCACATCCTTGAACATTTCGGCCATGAGCTTACATTTTAACGAGTCAGAGGCGCCAATGATTTCCATTTGATTGTTGATTGATATGATGTGCTCCTAGGAGTCGCTCTTGATATCAAAAGATGCCAAGGGCGATGATTTGAAATTTTCTGGAAGTTAGTCGCCCTAAACTTCTTCAGAAAGAGGATGGGGATCGAGAAGATCCTCTTTTGCATTATCATCTTGCTATCTTGCAATGACTCATTCTGTTGGCACAAAGTTTCAACAATTTACAACAACTGAGCCATGTCTTGCAGAGTGTGAGGTTTACTCCTGTCGTGGGATGATTAAGACAGTCAGGTGCTATGAGATAAGTGACTCTTTGAGGATTTTTATGCGGCCTAAGAATGTTTTACCTTGTCCCCATGATGGGCGTATAATATTCTTGCTAAAGAGATTTTTTGGGTAACCTTCCTGATGTTATCCATGGAAGGTCGCAAATGTATGGAAGTATGTTAATTTCACGTTTTCTATCAGAGTGCTTTGCGTGTTTTTTAGATGCCTTACCCCTTCTACGAGGTGCCTTTTTATACCCTATGATCATCTCTTGGGCCATAAAGAACTGTCTCTTCGAGTCTCATGATTAAATGACTCAAATAATGTCTTCCGTCATCATCATTGCCTAAACTTATAATGTCTTCCTTATAAATTTCGTAACTTACATTCAATCATGGGTGTGCCCCATAACGGTTATGTAAGGCTTTCAACTCGGGTATTTGATCTTTGCCAAAAACTGATTCACAAGCGTGCCTCTGAGGATCATATGTCTGACATCTTATATTGATCTGGGCTTTTGCCCATCCCTAATACATTTGTAATAGTTAGCGTGCTTATTAGTCAAGGCGACTTCGACACATCCGACCTGTACACCTCAACTTTAAAAATTCTGAGATGTACACAAACTATGATTGATGAGATGACAACTTTAAAATCTAACCAAACATAGACACTCATACCACTTTATATGGAAAAATATATTTTTTGATGTTGGGTTTACACGGTTAAAGTTGGTCCATGCGGAAAAATTGATCGTTTAAAATTTTGCTTTGTGGATAAAGGTTAAACTTAAGGTTTTTTGTCTTTACTATAATGATACCTTATCACCTATGAAAAAATGGTTTTTCTTCATATTTTTTCTCTCTGTGGCTGCCATCCGCTATTAGCACTTGTTTTAATTAGTCATAAAGAGTTCATTTATTTATGGGGACTTGGAAGAAGTTTATTTGGAGCAACCCTTTGATTTTTTTCTCTCAAGGGGAGTGTTACGAGTATGTCTATGGTCTTCACAAATCCTTGGATGATCTTAGAAAACTCCCCGAGCACGGTTTGGGAGATTTAGTAACTTGTTAACTAATATAACACGATTCAAAATTAAGAAGATGACTTCGTGTTTTTATAAATACTACTTTCATAAATGCATTTTTTTGGTTGTGTATGATGATCATGATGGAATTTCGAGACTCAAACAACATCTAGTCCACCTCTTTCGGCTCAAGGATCAAGAAAAATTGCGAGATTTTCTTGACATTGAGGTAGCTCATTCTAAGGAAAGATTTTCTATTTCCCAAAGGAAAAATGCTTTGAATGTCTTAGAAGAAACTAATATTTTAAATTGTAAGCCAAGTAGCACTCATATGTATCCAAATATAAAACTTCTACTAGATCATGGAAATTTATTTTTATATTCAGAAAGGTATACAAGATTAGTTTGAAAACTTCATTATTTGACCATGACGAGGCTATATATCTTATATGCACTTAGTGTAAAGAGAAAAAGTTTAAACTCTTATGTGATAATCATTGAGATGATGGGGTCAAATGTTGAGGTAACATTAAAAGAGATCGTGTAAAAGGTCTTGTTTACACACACAAAGGGAAGTCAGATATTTTTGTTTACATAAAATAATGATTGAATTGAATTCCTCTCTCATAGGCGACCCACATCTCAATATTGTGTTCTTATTACTGTAGATTTAATTTCATGGAAAAGTAATAAGCAAACTATCGTCACCACATTCAGTGTTGAAGTTGAATATTGATATATGACACTTATTACCTATGAGTTCATATGTATCGAACATCTTCTTTAGGAGTTCCATTTTATAAAATAGGCATTATGAGTCTCATTTGAGATAACCAAGAAACTTTACATATTTCCTCTAATTCAATCTTTCATTAGCAAATTACGTATATTGACATTGATTGTTATTTTATTTGTATTTTATTTGTGAGAAGATTGTTTTTAGTGAGATTATTACTTCATTTATTTGTTATAATGATTATTTGGTAGAATTTTTTACCAAATACCTTTGAGGACCGAAAATAGCTTACATATGTAGTAGTCTTGATGCCTACTATATGTATATTGAAATAAAATGCTTGCACCAGACGCGTTTGCAATAAATATAAAAACTTTTTATTGAAACTATGATAAATTTATCTCTTTTTTTGCAAGAGAAGCATTTGACATGTCTATTATCACAACCTTTACCTCTAATATGAGAAAAATCTGTTATTGATAACTACTTTTTATGTGTAAGTATACACATTTAAATTAATATTAAGTGGTAGTAAAAATATCGATTCCATGAAGATTGTATTCAACATTTTGAAATTTCATAAAAGAATTTGTAAAATGAACATGAGAAATGGTAGTAACAAAATAAGGAATTCAAAGAGATAGACAATAGTTTAAAAAGAGTCGACAGTTATATTGAATAATGTTCTATTTAATGAATTTGTCTAATGTTTGTATATGACATGCGATGTTGTGACAATTGAGACATAAACTAAAACTTTTGGTGTATTTTTACAACATGAAAATATGTATTGATTCACTAAGGAGCTTATGTCTAAGCCTTACAACATCACTAAAACATTTTATATAAACTTTTATTATCTACCTCTGTAACCCTAATCTTTTATATCTAAAGTGATTAACTAAGTAATGTACGTGTACTTACTAATTTACCATATTAGTTCATGAAATCCATTTGTTAAATGCTCCCACAACTGAACAAATTGTGATATACTTCTAACTTGATTAGACTAAAACATAAATGTATGACAAGAAATCACAAAAACTAAAAATACCAAATCATGTTCATAAACATAAAAAAAATTACTACTTTCATTAAACTTCATATTATCCAACAAAAGAGGTTTATCTCATGCTGAACAAAGTAAATACACCAAGCAAAGATACTAAGTTATACATCTCTAAACAGTCAAAATAGAAATGGTAAACCTATAAAAACACTTCAATAACTTACAATCTATCAAAAACAAATGACTTTGAGTAACACACCTCGTAGTATTGTACTTCAAAATTGACCGTGTCAAAAGAATGAATCTTAGAATTAGGTGTTTTTCTTCTTCTTTTTCTTTGCATAATTTTAAACACCTAGTCCTAAGATCCATTTCTTTGCTACCATTTATTGAAGATTTCTTAGATATAAAAACATCTTATCTTTGTTCCTCAGAACATTGCAAATTATTCATTAACCATAGCCAAAGGAATAAATCATATTTCTTTTTGCTAGTTCATATATTAAGATAATACAAGTGCACATGGAAGACAATGTGATCCTTTGGCAACATTGTGACAACTTTTTTTCTCTCATGATTTTTCCCACCCGTATCCGTTAGTATCACAACTCAACCATATTAATGCAATATTTATAGAATCTCTTCTAGCTCAGTGTCATCTACACAAGTTACAACAATAATCAACTTCATCTGACACAAAGTAAGTTCAGAGTGAGACTCACATAAATATCACAACAAAGCTCGTTAGAATAGGTAGACAGACCTACACACAAAAAGCAAGTAAAACTAAAAGATGGAGCACATAGAGTGCTTGTCACTAAACATAAAAAAATATTTTAAAACATCTAAAAATAACTAAAGATACAAGTGATAAATCCAAACTTGAAACATTACTTTTTCTTTAGTGATGTGGCATGAAGGTTGAAAGAAAAATTGAATCCTTAGTTTTATCCTTTAGCAGGGTGTTGAACTATTTCATTACAAACTTATATTTTTATTATACTTTGGGCACGTGGATTCTATTAACACTACTTATTTAATTTTTGCTAAGAATTCTACCGTTTAAGTGATGGGATCTCACTTGTGATGAATCCAATTTATTAATCAAAGTGAAATATCGATTGTTCCTCCGGTATCTAACACATGAACTTATTCACTATTTTTGTTCTTTTTCTATGTTTATTCTTTTTTTGTTTTGTTTTTTAACATGAATTTGTAAATGCAGTAACTGCTTTGTACTTAGACTTTTCAATAGTATTCTCACCCTTAAACAAGACTTATCAATCCCGCGAAGTAAAGTGACCAATTTAAAAAGTGGAATAGTGAGATAGCAGATAGTGAGACAACCGCTACTTAACTATTATATGGACTAATTATATGAATAGTAACTATAAAACATATATTTAAAAATAAAATAAAAAACTAAACAAATAACATCATACCATAAAATATTCATAAAATCAAATATCAAAACACAAGGCTTAATAAAAAGTTTTAATCAAATTCAATAAGTATTAATCAAATTCAAAACATCACATCTTATATTAAAATTCAAACAAACATAAAAAACCGCATCTTACATTAAAATTCAAACAAACATAGAAGAACATGTTATCATTGTCTATATATAGATTTATTAAATTATTAGTAAGAAATATGTAATAACGTATAAATCTCATCTTGATTCACATTACACGTCTATTAGATTATCATTTATAAAATATGAATTCATTCTTCAATTATTTGACATTCACATAGTTACAAATATAGTCTAATAATGTTTATCAACTTTTAAGGATTGATCTTTACTTATAAATATAATAAATCATACATTAAAATGAACAGTTCACAACTGATATCTCATATATAGATTCACATCTACCCATAGATCTAAATACCGGCAACGATGAACAATCTACAACTGTTAAATTAAGAAATAAAATGAGAAATAAAAAGAACTCATAGATTTATATACTTAACCAATAGAATATTAAGTCTTTAATGTCAATTTAATAAAAAATGATTTACGTGGTAAGTTAATATAAAAATAATAGTAAAAAAAAGATTTAAAATATAGACATTAAAATGAACAGTCTACCGCTGATATCTCATAGATACATTCACATCTACCTGTGGATCTATGCGTTCATGGACCTTCATTACGATGAACAATCTATAACTGTTAAATTGAAAAATAAAATGAATTATGAGATTATTATACTTGACCAAGAGAATATTAAGTCTTTATTGTTAATCGGATTTCGTTAAAAAGATTATATAATTTAGTCAAAAATGAATTTTGTAGTGAATTAATATGTGTATATATGCAGTGTATTAATAATTTTAAAGATTTTACTAGATTAAAAAATTTAATTTAATTAAAAAAGAAAATATATAAATGGAAGGGTAGTAGTCCGGAGTACCATAAACCAAATATATTATGGATCGTGTATAATTAAATCCTAATTTTATTTAATTATAATTAATTTTATAAAAAAAGTTGTATAAAAAATACAGCGTTTTTCATTTATAAAAATATTTGTATCTGCAAAATATATTTTCTCGTTTATAAAAGTATGTGTATCAACATTATGATTTTATAAAAAAATGTGGTAATTTATTTAGTTTTAGTTGAACAAATGTGATGTATGTAGTAAGATCGTGATTGATTATATTACGTAATTATAAAGTATACACTGTATTAAAACTACATCAATAATATGTAAAAATGTAATTGATTTCGTTAAATAACTTATAGATTTAATTTATTTGTAAATTTTAAAATTATAATATAATTATTGTAATGCGATGGGAGAACTGACTTGTTTTGCGTTTTATCACAATTGTTGCGGATAACAAGAGTCGTCACCGACTTTTCTTTTATCAAATAAGAAAAGAGTGAATAGAACAGGAAAGACCTTGAAGATTTTGAGTTCGGGGGATAAATTATGAAAAGGGAAAGTGTTAGCATCCTTTTCATCCGTAATTATCTACGAGTTGTTAATCGCTAGCTCACTTTTGAAAATTGTTTTTTTGTGTAAGTGTTTTGAAAATATTTTTGAAGAGGCAATGTAAGGCGAATTTTGTAATGATTCTTATATCGGTCCTCAAGAATGCGTACAAAGTATTTTGAAAATATTCATTATTTTGAAAGTGATGTGTGAAAAGTATTCGTGAGAAAAATTTGTGAGTAAACGATTAGAAGTATCCTACCCACTCAAGGCCTGTCTTGTTATTTTCCTCCTCCTTTAGAGATAGTGTTATCCACATCATTAGTTGGTAGGTAGCTCTATCTATTAGATGTGAAGAGATAGACGTAGGGTCATCGTACGATCATCAAAGGCAACTTGTAAAGATGCTTTAGCAGTTTCGTAAGGGGCTAGATCATATTATTCATAGGCAACATCGAAGGGTCATCAAAGGACTTATGATCTTTTATTCGAGGGTCTTTGTTAAAGTATCCCTACGTTTGAGGGACATGACCGTTATTTCAAAAGGCAACGAAGAGAGATTATCCTAAAAGTGTGAGTGTGCAAGTATGTTCATTTCAGTTATTTAGTCTTGCAATTAGGATTTTCTATCATTCATTTTTATCTTGCCATACAAATCCTAATTACTAACAATTGCATAAAATATAGTAGCAGAAGGTAAAGGCGGAAATATAAACCTATGTTATTATAGAGCTTTGAGGAAGTTACATAATAGTGAAGTGCAGAAAATAAAAACCTACAACTATTACATACTAGGAGCAGTTACATAATAGAAAAATGAAGAAATAACAAAGCTACGCTATTACAGTTGAACGCTGTAATACGGTGGGAGAACTTACTTTTACTAGTTTTGCATTTTATTGCAATGTTGCGGTTAGCAAGAGTCGCCACTAACTTTTCTTTTATCCAACAAAGTAAAAAGTGAAAAGAACAGGAAAGACCTTTCGAGATTATTTTCTGAGTAAGGGGGATAGGTTATAGAAAGGGAAGGTGTTAGCACCCTTTCCATCCGTAGTTATCTACGGGCTCTTAGTTGCTAGCTCACTTTGAAAATGTTTATTTTTGTGTAAGTGTGTTTTGAAGATATTTTGAAAAGACGCCTTAGTGCGGAGAACTTTGTAATGTTTCTCGTTTCGACGAGAACGTATACAAAGTGTTTTTTGTCTTTGAAAATATTTAGAAAAGAGTTTGTGTATGTGTGGAAAAAAAATTTTTAATTGTTTTATGAGCAAGAAACTAGGAGCTATCTACCTACTCAATAGGTTTGTTCTTTTCCTTTAGACAGTACTATCCTACTATTAGTGAGTAGTTAGCCCTATCGTTGGATGCTTGAGGGACAACAAGGGTCATCGTACAGTCATAAAGGCAACTCGTATGGCACTTTAGCAATTTTATCATAAGAGACTAGATCGTTTACCAAAGGCAGCATCGGAGGGTCATCGAGGGACTATGATCTTTTTAACCGAGGGTCTTTGCTAAAGTGTCCCACGTTCGAGGGACATGAGTGTTTTTCGAAGGAAACAAGTGGAGATACCTTAGAGGTGCACGTGTGCGAGTGTGTTGTGTTTCAGTTATTTATCTTCAGATGTTAGTTTTGCTAGCGTTTTCTTTTAGTCTTATCATACAATCGTATTAGCATTCATCTAACAGTTAATATCAGTACGAAAATAAAAATACGGAAATTTAAATCTATGCTATTACAAAGCTTCGGGGGGGGGGGGGGGGGGGATAAAAAAACAAAACGGGGAAATAAAAGTAAAGGGTCCTAATTTTAAAGCTATTACATCTCATATACAATTACATAATTGTGAAAATAATGCGAATAAAATAAACGCGCAGGGGGGGGAGGGGGAAGAGAAAGATATAAAGAGAACCTAAAAAATATAAATGATAAAAAGAAAGAAATATTTTTGTTGTTTAGGAAAATAAATGATTAAATAATTAATTAAAACTAATTTTAATTAATAAAAATCTAGTCTAATATTTTTTGTGATTTTATGATTTCTTTTTGTTTTTTGTTATAAAGAAGAAATAATTGAAGTAAAAGAAAAAGACAAAAAAAAAATTAAATTGGGTCAAGATGCAAAACAAGTAATTAGGGGGTGTGAGAATCAGAAATTAATTGGCCCAACAACATTGACTCAGACGCTGGAGGAAAAATCTTCAGGATCCTATGCATCTCTCCCATGAGGCCTATCGTGGGTGCTCAGATCTGGATTGTTGGATTTGGATCTGATGATGTTGATGTGAGAGTGCATGATGAGCGTGATTCTCACGTTAAAAACATCATGTGATCACTTTTTCATGTCTTTTTCTCTAATATGAATGCAACTGTATCACGAAAAAAAAAGTTAAATAGACATGCAACCGATTATACAAAAATAAACAAAAAATTTACCACCGGTGAGTTCGTGAATGGCCTTCTAAGCACGGTTGGACATGTTCTTGGATTTTGGGAGACTCCTGGGAATCTCGGGAGTATGGTTTGATCACTAGTTTGGATTGATTGCACCGAGAAAAGTAGTTACGAATTTTAATAATTTTGATAATTTGGTAGAGCTTTGTGAAGAGCTTTTGGAGTACTTTTTGAAGAGGAATTTCGTGTCCTCTTTGGGATTGAAATGCATTGTATTTATAGAGGAGTGAGTGAGGGTGGAAACAAGTCAAGAGATCAAGGCATTAAACCATGGTTTCGTGATAAAATAAAAATTTGAAAAAATTGCCTAAATGGTGTGATTCTTGCCACATTTGTTAGGAGCATGAAGCTGAAGATATTTCATGTGTTTTGCACGAATTAATGGGCTCCAAAGTGGATCAAATCCAGCCCATATTCATAGCCCATGATTTCTTTGTGTTTTTTTTTAATTTATTTGATTTAATTCATATTTAAATGAATAAAAATTCAAATAAATAGAAATAAAAATCAAAATAGTTCATGGTTAGGTTTAGAGTTCTTTGGATATGTCATAAACATGTTTGAACCCTAAAAGTTAGGTCCATTAACCTAAAAAATGCAATTTTTCTCAAAGTTGACTTCATGCATTTTTCATAAATTTGCCCAACTTGTGCAAACCATAACATGCTTAATTTTCATCTTTTGGAGATGATCTTAGACTTTTTTGAAAGCCCAAACTGTCCTATATACTTTCTTTTTTAATCATTTTTGCATTTGGAGACATTATCTTGATGTAAGTTGCCTTGATAAAAAGTGTCTTTTGTTGAATTTTTGAAAATGATCTATAATATATGAGATCATATCTTCCAAATGAAGAATTTTTTGGACTTGAGAACAAAAGAAAAGTTGTAGAGAATTGAATTTTCTTCAAAATGGGCTTTGGTTGGGGAAAAGTTGATGAAGCGTGTAAAAGTTATGCTTGATCAAAGTTCAATTGACTTCTGCTAAGGAAACCCTAATTTGGCAATTCTTGACTTTTGATGGTCTGAGGCTTTCCTTGGGGAATAATGATCAACCCTTGATCAAATGATGAATATCACTTCAAAATGTTGATGTTGACCAAAAATCTTGAAGTTTGGATGTATGTTAACCATAGTTGACTTTTTGACCAATACTGATTTTTGAACATTTAAGCCATTGACTGAACAAACTTGTGATGCAAGGAATGAAACTTGGCATGAGCATTCTTGATGATATATTAGGAACCATGGAAATCACTGGAGGCCTTTGAAACCCAATATTCTTTGTGAAAAGTTAAACCCTAGTTGGAAATCCATTGCTTAGGAGGAGAATTTGTTTGGTCAATTCTTGGTCAATCTTGAGCAATTAAGGACCTCTAGGAGTATGTCTTGAATAAAATGAGAGGGAAAATCTTGGGGTACAACAGCGTCCCCTGTTCAACCTTCTTAAACCTGAAGATTTAGATTGGATTGTCTGTCTTCCGTGATCTGAAGGTAGAAGATGATTGAACACTTAAGTGCCTAGAAATTGCACTCGCATGTGCAAGATGGTAACGCTATTGGCTGATTGTATCGGGAATGGGCTTATAAGATGCCATTCGGAGAGATGAATGAGAGTCGTCGGAGATAGGCTTATAGATGCCATCCAAAGTAAATGTTGACTTTAAACTGGAAGATGTATCAGAATAAACATACGATTGGTTTAATCTGAGCCAGGAAATGTTCCTTTTGTCTTTAACTGGAAGAATTATCAGAATAAATCATTGGTCGATTTAATCTGAGCCAGAAAAACGTCTACTGGAAGAAGTATCAGAATAAATCATTGGTCGATATAATTTAAGCCCGAAAAAGGTCTATTGGAAAAAGTATCAGAATAAATCTTTGGGTCGATTTAATCTGAGCCAACAACTATATATGCTTATTTTTATCTAGAAGAAGTATCAGAATAAATATTTGGTTGATTTAATCTGAGCCAGAAAATGTCTTCAACTGGGAGAAGTATCAGAATAGATCTACACCTGATCTAAGCTGATCCAGAAGAATGTCTATTGGAAGAAGTATCATAATGAAACTTTGGTTAATTTATTCCGAGCCACCGACTATCTACGACTGTCTTCAACTAGAAGAAGTATCAGAATAAATCTTTAGTTGATTTAATCTGAGCCAAAAGAGGTCTTTGTTGTCTTTAACTGGAAGAAGTATCATAATAAACTTACAGTAGGTTTTATTTGAGCCAGAAAAAGGTCTACTGGAAGAAGTATGAAAATAAATCATTGGTCGATTTAATCTGAGCCAGAAGATATTTATACTCATTTTATCTGGAAGAAGTATCAGAATAAATTATTAGTCGATTTAATCTAAACCAGAAAAAGGTCTACTGGAATAAGTATCAGAATAAAACATTAGTCGATTTAATCTGAGCCAAAAGATATTTATACTCATTTTATCTGGAAGAAGTATCAGAATAAATCATTGATCGATTTAATTTGAGACAGAAAAAGATCTGATGGAAGCAATATCAGAATAAACCATTAGTCGATTTAATCTGAGCCATAAGATATTTATGTTCATTTTATCTCGAAGAAGTATCAGAATAAATCATTGGTCGATTTAATCTGAGCCAGAAAAAAGGTCTGTTGGAAGCAGTATCAGAATAAACCATTAGTCGATTTAATTTGAGCCAACGACTATCTACGACTATCTTCAACTGGAAGAAGCACAGAATAAATCTTTGGTTGATTTAATCTAAGCCAGAAGAGGTATCTGTGTCTTTAACCAGAAGAAGTATCAGAATAAATCATTGGTCAATTTAATCTGAGCCAAAAAAAGGTCTACTGGAAGAAGTATCAAAATAAATCTTTGGTCGATTTAATTTGGGCCCGCAAATATTTATGCTTGTTTTTATCTGGAAGAAGTATCAGAATAAATCTTTGGTTGATTTAATCTGAGCTAGAAAATGTCTTCAACTGGAAGAAGTATCATAATAGATCTACACCTGATCTAAGCTGAGCTAGAATAATGTCCACTGGAAGAAGTATCATAATAAATCATTGGTCGATTTAATCTGAGCCAGCGACTATCTACGACTGTCTTCAACTGGGAAAAGTATCATAATAAATCTTTGGAAAATATAATCTGATCCAGAAGAGGTATATGTGTCTTTAACTGGAAGAATTATAAGAATAAATCATTGGTCGATTTAATTTAAGCCAAAAAAAGGTCTATTGGAAGAAGCATCAGAGTGAATCTTGCTCAATTTAATCTGAGCCAACAGATATTTATGCTTGTTTTTATTTGGAAGAAGTATCAGAATAAATCTTTGGTTGATTTAATATGAGCCAGAAAATTTCTTTAATTGGAAGATGTATCAGAATATATCTACACCTGATCTAAGCTGAGACAGAAGAATGTCTACTGGGAGAAGTATCAGAATAAATCATTGGGGAGATTTAATCTGAGCCAGAAGACGTTGTCTTTGATAAGACTGTCTGGTCCTACCAATAGTTAATGATGTTAGTCTTGTTGATTTATCTTTTCCTGAAAAGGTAAAGAGTTAGTTGTATGCAATGTCATGATGTATGAAATGCATCACGTAATGATGTTCTCAAAATAAATGAGACTGTGTTGTATGCGTTTCGTATGCATATGCTATGATATTTTGTAAAAGATGTATGAATGTGTAATATTTTTGAAGTTTGAGCAGCATCTTAGTCTGGGGAAAATAAATCTGTTACTGCCATTGGGGATGAAGAGTATGTGCAACTTCGATCTCTTGGGAGATTGTTTCAACTGGGGACTCCTGCTTGCTGTTTGAGGATAACTTCGCTAGGAAACATTGATTTCTGCTTTCTGAGGAAACTCTGTTGGAGAGTGTTAATTCCTGCTTGGGGGAGAAGAGTTCAAAACTTTGGTCGTTCTTTGCTCTACTTGGGAGTTATAATTCTTTGTATACCCTGACCATGGATAACATCGATGGATAAACTTCTGGCTTGTCTGAGGAGGATAAAGTTGATTGATATTTGATCCAATTTTAGATTCAGTGGCAACTCTCTGGGGAAAATGATGATTTCACTAGGGAAGGGAGTTTTGTTGGTGAGTCATTATCATCTGAGTAACAGACTCAAGCTAGGGAAGTTGGACCTCATTGGGGAGATAAATCCTATTGGGGAAATAAACCCTGTTGGGGAAATAAGCCCTGACAGTTGAGGAATATCCTATTGAGGGAAGCTCTTTGTCAAGGAGAATACGCTCTGTTGGAGAGAAGTAATCTGCAGAGGCTTTTACAATTTTGAAAACTCAATTGGGGAGAGGAATTCCCGTAATGTTTGGGATCCTGTATGTTGGTGACATTTTCGGGGAGAAGATCATACTCCTTTATCAGCCAGAGTGATCTGCCGGAGAAATTGCAGGGAATGTATGAAGTTGTGAAGATTACCTTGTGGGGATAATCTCATGGCAGTGGCTCTGTGGGGATTCGTGAAGACTTGAACATATCTCAAATTCTAAAGCCTTTGGTGAATGCTGATCAGGGCGATAAGTCTTCTATTGATAGACAAGTGACGAGATGATGGGACATAGTCGTACGCTTTAATCCCTAACTTTTGCCTGGATTTTCCTTTCAGATTTTCAGTCCATCGGGATACCTTTTTTTCCCAAGCCGCCTTTTTAGGTTTTCGTCTTGCCAGGTGTACAGTTTTATTTATATCACTAATTTTTGCTCAAACTTTTTTGGTTCGCCGAGATGCCCTTATTTTTGCCTCGGTCAGTCAACCTAGCGAGTATTTTTTTTCATGCATACTATTTTCTGACTATGTCCGCATTCACAGGGTGCGGAGAATTGTCATTGTCCATAGTAGTAAGTGTTGTAGCACTGCCAGAAAGATATTTGCTTGATCGCACGTGGCCCTTTGCTGGAACTCATGTTCAATGCCCCCAGTTATTCAGATGTAGGTCTACCCCTGACTATGTGGCACTTTTGAGAGATTCGTCGAATCTTGACTCGACTGCCCCCAGATCAATTAGACACCATGTCATGCCCCTTGATTATGAAAGGCCTGTTACTGGAAATGTCTTTCCATCTGAGGTGATTCTGTCCATTGAGAGTGTGATACGGTGGAAAAACCGACTGTTATACTGTTTTATGTTTTTTTGTTTGCAAATGTCGCGGTAAGCAAGAGTCGCCACTGACTTTTATTTCATCCAACAAAGGAAAGGGAAAAGAACAAAAAAAACCTTTTTTCGAGAGTTTCTGAGTATGGGAGGTAGATTATAGAAAGGGAAGGTGTTAGCACCCTTTCTATCCGTGGTTTTACATGGGCTCTTAGGTACTTTCTCATTTTGAAAATGCGTGTGCATGTTTTAAAAAGTTTTTGTTTAACTTCGTGATAACCCTTGTATCTGTCCTCAAGAGTGTGACGAAGTCATTTTTGAAAACTGTTTTGAAAAGTGTTTGTGAAAAAGTTTTGTTGTTTTGAGCAAGTACTTAAGATTTTCTACCTACTCGAAAAAAGACTATTCGTTCTCGTTTCCTTTACACATCGCTATCCTACTATTAATGATTAGGTAGCCTCATCGTTGGAGTTTTTTAAGGGACGTTCGAAGGGACAAGTACGGTCATAAAAGCAATAGTTAGGAAACTTTAGTGATTACCCTAAGGTCCTAAATATCTTTCCGAGGCAACATCCGAACGGGTCATTTTTGATCTTTTGGTACTAGAGGATGACCACTAAAATTCCCTATGCTTCATGACCGTTTACCGAAGGCAACCAGAGTGGGGCAAATCCTAGGAGTGAGCATGTGCAAGTGTGTTTCTTTTAGTTAATTATCTTTGCACAATTAGAGTTATCTACCTTTTAATGGTTGATTTATCTTTCGCATACAATACTAATATCCATACATCTAGGTAGTTTTATAGTTGCGGAAATTAAAGAGTGCGAGAAATTAAAGTCCTAACTATTACAAGGCTTTTGGGCAGATACATAAATATTTGACTGAAAATAAAGATGCGGAAATTATAATCCTAATTAATCTATTACAAACTTGGAACAGTTATAATAATTTGAATTAAAAGAAAGTAAAGGCGCGCGAGACGAATTAAATACATCAATAAATTAGAAGACTACAAATCTAATTAATTAAAAAAATATTTTTGTGTATTTTTTATTGAGAAAATAATTTAATTGCAAATTAAACCTAATTTCTAGTTAATTTTAATTAATAGGAAAAAAACAATTAAGTTAATCTAATTAAACTAAATTATGTTCAATAAAATTAATTTAAATAATAAAAAAAACCTAAATCTATATTTTTCGTGATTTTTGATTTAATAATAAAAAAATGATTTTATTTTTTGTAAAGAAAAGTGATTTTGTTTTTTTTAAAAGAAAATGATTAAGTAAACAAATAAAAACAAGAGAAATAAAAAAAATTACTTGGGTCTGGTATTGTTGAGTAATCAAGAGGGGTGTATTGCTGATTTTCGTTGGGCCAAGATGCCAGCCCAAACAAATGCGTGTGATTCGGTGCAGTCAGATCTGGTAGGTCCACCATGTGCTGCTCTCACTGAGCGCTAGATCTGGATCTAAGGATGATCCAATGGCTGGATATGGAGGATGCACGATGGCCTTCATGGGTAGTGCACACTGGATCCTATGAAGAAATAATGGAAAAAATACAAAAGCTCACGCCTGGGATCGAACCCAGGACACTAGCTTCATACCTCCCCCCCTTGACCAACTGCGCTAGCTTGTTCATTCGTCAATATAATAATACAGATACATTATATTAAATGAAGAGTCACTGTAACAAGAATACGCACGAGATTCAAAACCGTCCAACCACGCCTTGCACGCCTTCATCTTCTTCAGGGAAATTGTCGTTTTAGGTAAGGACCTTTACCTACAGACACCAACTATAACTATAACCCTACAAATCTCAAAAATCAAAACCAGGCAAGATAAATCAAAACTAAGCATACAGATCAGCTTGTTTTGACCTCATGAGCATAATGGCATCCATCTTTTGCCCTGATTTTACCTGCATCAAAAAGCCCTAAAACATAACCTCAAACCCTAACAATGGAAACTATCTATACACGCGCTAAAACACCTAATTAATCATACCAATACGTTCTAAATGCTGATACAAACATGAAGGCATGCTTAGAAATTATTTATAATGTGTAAATTTGCAGAACCAAATTCGAGAAAAATGGCAAACCGTAACACTGTAAGGTGATGATTCCTGGAGCTTTTACACGTGCAAACGATGCTGTTAGCTTCAGAAGACGTCCAAGAGTGGATTGATGGCCTTGAATCACCTTGAACCGCCCTCTAAATCAGAATTCGCACCACACTCTTCTTCTCAAAAATTGAAATTTTTCTGGACTTATGGAGGCAGTCTTTTCGTGTCCTCTCATTCTGGCCTCCTTGTGTATATATATTGGAACGTATTAGGTTAACAAAAACAGATTGAATCTTGCACAATTATGAAGAGAAGATTTTATTTGTTCCTTGCATCATATGTTTCCAAAACAAGCCAAGTCATGCCATTCTTGCTCCTATCACCCATTGCACGATTTGATCTTGATATGCCAACATATACATCTTCATGCAATGCCAAAATCATTCCAAAAGCAACCTATATGATTTATTTTGATTTTATTTGAATTTTAAATGAATAAAATCACAATAAATTAAATAAATAAGTTAATGAGGCATGGGGGTGGTTCATAGGTCATGGACCATGTTAGGAACAAGATGCAAGCATAAGAAGTTGGGCCCATTTGAAGAAAAATGCATTTTGGGCATGGTTGACTTTGTGCAAGTTTTCAAAAAATGGCCAACTTTGACAGGACACATCTCTCTCCATTTTGACCCTAAGAGGGTGTTCTAAGACTTTTAAGAAAGCTTAGGATTTCCTCTAAACAAATCTTTTTGTTTCATTTCAATTGGATCTTCCATGTTCATGTAAGGAGCTTTGACCCATAAGGTGTTTTTGTTGACTTTTTGAAATGACCTATAATGTATGAATTCATATCTTTTCATGAGTACATTTCTTGAACTTGAGGGATGAATATGAGTTGTAGGGAATTTCATCCTCTTAAAAATGAGCCTTGGATGGGAAATTTATGATAAATTATGAGAAAGTTATGCCTGGTCAAAATTTGGTTGACTTTTCCTATAGAAACCCTAATTTAACAACTTTTGAGTTTTGATGAATTTGGGGCATTCCTTGAGGAATCATTATCAACCCTTGATCAAATGATGGATGTTACTTCAAAATGTTGATGTTGACCAAAAATCTTGAAGTTTGACTACATGTGAACCACATCTGACTTTTGACCTAATATAGTTGATTTTTAGGCATCTGAGCAGTTGACTGAGCAAACTTGTTGTGAAAGGCATGCAACTTGGCATGGATGGTCTTGAGAACATATTAAGGCAATAAAAATCATTTGGGACCCTTGTAACTCAAACATCTTGATGAAAATGGAAACCCTAGTTTGAGGCTCACTATCTTAGGATGAGGATTTGTCTGGTCAATCCTTAGGCATCCTTGGGCAAGTTGAGGACTTCAATGAGTATGTTTTGAGTAAAATGGTAGGGAAAATTTTGGGGGTTCAACAGTTGCCCCTGTTCAAGCTTAAGATATTCCTTTACGAGAATTCTTGTACCTGTTGTTGAGAGGGACTTCACCGGGGAATGTTGGTTTATGTCTTGGGAAATCGAGTACAGGAGCTTTGGTTGTCCATTACTCTACTGGGGAATTAACTCCTGATTGAGGAGGTGGAATTAAACTGCATATCTAGTTAGGGTCCAAGCTGCACAACAGCTTATTAGGGAAATGTGAGATCGACTGTTTCTGGTCGGATCCAGGTCTTACAGTGTTGTAAACTGTTGTCTGGAGATAAGAGAGAAGGAACCTGGATAGTAGGGTTACTTCGAGATGAAATCCTGAATAGTAGGGCTTATGGGAAGGAACCTGGATAGTAGGGTTACTTTGGGATGAAAGCCTGGATAGTAGGGCTTATGGGAAGGAACCTGGATAGTAGGGTTACTTCGGGATGAAAGCCTGGATAATAGGGCTTATGGGAAGGAACTTGGATAGTAGGGTTACTTCGGGATGAAAGCCTAGATAATAGGGCTTATGGGAAGGAACCTGGATAGTAGGGTTACTTCCGGATGAAAGCCTGGATAGTAGGGCTTGTGGGAAGGAACCTGGGTCGTAGGGTTACTTCAAAATGAAAGCCTGGATAGTAGGGCTTGAGAAGGAACCTGGGTAGTAGGGTTACTTCGGGATGAAAGCCTGGATCGTAGGTGTGATCGGTGGAAATAGAACTGACTGTTTTTTAAGCTGGTTCATGAAATGTCGCGGTAAGCAAGAGTCGCCACCTTCTTTTATGTTCTCCAACATGGAAAGGACAAAAGCACAGCAAAATTCCTTCTTTGGGAATGTTTCTCGATTCGGGAGGTAGATTTATAGAAAGGGAAGGTGTTAGCACCCTTTCTATCCATGGTTATCCATGGGCTCTTAGGTACTTGCTCTTATGTTTTCAAAAATTTGTTTGCTTTTCAAGTGTGTGTGGGTTTTGAAAAAGTTTCGTTTGAAAAATTTCTAAGTAACTCTTGTATCTGTCCTCAAGAGTGTATGAAAAGTTTGTTTGAAAACTTTTAGAAAGTGTGAGTGCGAAAAGTATTTTGTTTGTTTAAGATAGCAAGTACCCAGGAGAATCTACCTACTCTAAGGAATTAGGCTGTGTAAGAATCCTTTAGATAGTGCTATCCCACCATTGAGAGGTAGGTAGCACCATCGTTGGAGGTGTTCGGGTCAATTCGATTAAGGGACATGTGTGGTCACCAAAGCAATGGTAGGACACCTTAGTGGTAACCCTAATGTCCTACATCCTTTTATCCGAGGCAACCGTTTCGAGGCATCTGGATCTTAGACAGGAGGGCGACCTCTAAGACACCCTATACTTGACGACCACGTTCGAGGCAACCAGTGAGGCGTACCCTAAGAGTGGCATGTGCATGTGTGTTGTTTCATGTTAATGTTTATCTTGTACATGTTATTTGTGAGCTACAGATTGATTTTATTTTCATACAAGTCTTTCATGCATTTTTTAACAGTTAGGAGTGCGGAAAATAAATTGCAGAAATGTAAATCTAGCTATTACAAGGCGCGGGTCTATACATCGCCAAAAACAAAAACCCGTTTGGAAATAAGAAATGCGAGAAATTAAAAGAAAGCAATAAAATTCTAATTAACTATTACATTTCCTGAGCAGATACAAAAATATAAAATATTGAATTAAAATAAACTGCGCGCGAATGAATTGAATCGGGACGTCTTGAGGGTTTTGACCCCTTTTTTTTGAGAAAGAATGAGATTGTCCTTTTTTGCAATTAATTAAAAATTAAGCTAATTTACTAATTAATTAATTATTTATTAAAAGAAAAAAATGTTTTTTTGTATTTTTATGTTTTAATGAAATAAAATAAAAAGGAATTAAAAGTTGAAAGTGAAAGACCTAATTCTAAATTAATTTTATTTATTAAAAAAAATGTTAAAATTGTCCTAATTACACAACTAAATTAATTAATGTTAGAATTTATTTACAAAATAACTAAACTAAGTGAAATTAATAATGATAATAAAATATTTAGTTTTTTTTTTTAGTTTTATAAATTTATTATGAAAATGTTAATTAATTTAATTTGCTGGTTAACAATAAAATAAATGAAGCAATTAAAAAATAAAAAAAATAAAAATGCAAACCCAAGGGGGTTTGGGCCAGATCTGAAGGTGCACTGGCAATTCCTTGGCCCAAACAACACTCAGCCACGTTTGACCTTGGAGAATTGGCTGCACATTGGTTTGACTGGGAGCACGGTGGTCAGCACTCTGTGGCCTTTGGATTCGTGATAGTGGACACATGGCATTTGGATGAGTAAGGCGCATGATGAGCCTATTCTTTGAAGCCTGCATACAAGCATGTAATGAAAAATAATATGGAATTTTGGGGGGGACCTGGGGATCGAACCCAGGTCCCAGCATTCAAAGCCTGCACGCCTTAACCACTGAGCTACACGTTCCAATTGAAATAATAATAAGCAGTGGTTATTATATTAGTAAAACAACACGATGCCTGAAAAAAATATATAAACGCGCAATATTTCAAACGAGCGAATGAGGAGGGGACGCGTCAGCGTCTTCTTCCTTTGATACTGGTTTTTTTTTACCTGCAGATTTCTATCCGCAGGTGGTTTCATAGGTTGCTTCGAAAATGCTCCTCAGGCCATGAAAACGCCATCTAAAGCCATGGGCATATTCGTCTTGGTCCCCTGATCACATCCATACTCATGATTTGCTCCAATTGTACCTGGAAACAAAATGCCCAAAACACAAAAGGATGAACCCTAGAATCGGGCACCATGATTCAGGGCCTAAAAACGCAATTGGATATTACAGTAATGTTAGAAATCAAGTAAGGAACACAAATATGCCAATGCTTTTGAGAAAAAGTGCAAGAATAAGGAGCTCAAATTTCATGTTCAGAGGTGAGTTCAGGACAACTTACAGTGCGTTGTAGGAGGTCTTAGGATGTGGCAAGGGTTGCTTTAGCTTCAGGGTATGGCAAAGAAGAGGGTCACGTTCTCCTTTTGGCCTGAAAATGCTTGCAACACTCCTTTTGATCTCACACTTTTTTGACACTTTTTGGATTTTGCTCTGGCCATTTGTGCACACTCTAGGTCGTGAATTAGGTTGGGAAGGCTTGCTTATGTATGTATGAATGAGAATCAAGTGATATGATGAGCCCTAACCTTGTGCAATTATGTCTTGGATTCTTGGTTGACCACCATTAAAAGACTTTCCAAACTTGGCTCAAATTTTGAATTTTATGCATAAATAAGCTTGGCACGATTTTGGCAGCTAGCATATGACACATAAAAGTCATTCAAATCAAAAGATGTTATTTTATTAATTTTTTTGATTTTATTTGAATTTTATGGATTTAAAATGAATTAAATCAATAAAAATTAAATAAAATAGAAAAATTAATGTTTAATCTTGAAATTAATCATGGGACACGTGTATGGCATGACAAGTCTGAATCAAGTGGAAGAAAGTGGGCCCTTTTGTCAAAAATTGAAGTTTCAAGGATAGTTGACTTTTGCCATTTCACAAAAATTTCCCAACTTCTCCAATGCATATCTTGCTCAATTTTGATCATATGAACATGTTCTTGGACATTTTGGAAAGGTTTTGAAGTCCTCTAACCAATGCCTTTGGTACCATGTCATTTTGATTTACCAATCTCATGTTATGGTCTTTGACTTAAAGTGCCTTTTTGTTGACTTTTGAAAATGACCTATAATGGTGAAATTGATAACTTTTTGTGAGAGCATTTCTTGGACTTGGAATGTGAAGATGAGTTGTAGTAAATGTCATCCCCTTCAAAATGAGCATTGGATGGGATTTTTCAGATGAACCATGAAAAAGTTATGCCTTGATCAAGTTACAGTTGACTTTTCAACTGTCCAAAAATGGAAACTTTTGCATCTTGATGATTTTTGAGCCATTCTTGTGGAATCATGATCAAGACTTGATCAAATGATGAATGTGGCTTCAAAATAAGATGCTGACCAAAATTTTTGACTTTTGACTGCCAAATGACCATTTTACCCCTACAGTTGATTGTGAAGCAAACGAGGCTTTTGACTGTGCAACTTGACCTTGTGAAGCTTGCAACTTGGCATGTAGATGCTTGACAATGTATATAGGCATATGGGACTTGATTGAGCCCTTTAAAACCTCAACTTCCTTGCAAGAACCAAAACCCTAGTTTTGACTGGCTTAAGAGGATGTTTGACTGTGCAATCCCTTGAGAAACCTTGAGCCACTTGGAAGATGACTCTTGATAAATCTTGAAGAATATGGGAGGGAAAATTTTGGGGTACAACAGTTGCCCCTGTTCAATCTTCTTAGACCTGAGGATGTAGATTGGCTTGCGTGCCTTTCGTGATCCGAAGGTGGAAGATGATTGAACACTAAAGTGCCCAGAAATTTGCACTCGCATAGTAGAATATCAGCAATGTGATGTCGGGAATGGGCTTACAGATGCCATTTGGAGATATGGTGAATAGTAGGATGGGCTTATAGATGCCATCTGGAGGTGTGACTGAACCTTGTCGGGAATGGGCTTATAGATGCCATTTGGATATGTGGATAGGAGGATGGGCTTATGGATGCCATCTGGAGATGTGACAGAACCTTATCGGGAATGGGCTTATAGATGCCATTTGGAAATGTAATGGATAGTTGTGAAGATGGGCTTATAGATTCCATCGTAAGGTGTCGATCGCGTAAGAGATTCCTTAGCGAGAACTTGTATATTTGAGAAAGAAAGATAATTTCCTGGCCTGTTACAGGGGTTGATCTTCAAACTCTTCATGCAGATATGCCCTGGCTAGGTACAAGTATCGAATCCACAATCAATCGCTCACAGATATGCCCTGGCTAGATACAGGTATCGAATCTGGAACTTCAAAATGTTGATGGGTTGTCTCTACTGACAGGTTATCTCAGAAAAATCTTCAGGAATCGATTTAACTGAGCCAGGGGAAGTTTTGTCTTCTTGGGCGAGTTGTCTCTGTGAATGGGTTGTCTTCATGGACGGGTTATCTTAAATGACAGGATGTCTTTAATGACGGGTGTCTATAACGACGAGTGTCTATAACAACGAGTGTCTATAACGACGAGTGTCTATAACGACGAGTGTCTATAACGACGAGTGTCTATAACGACGAGTGTCTATAACGACGAGTGTCTATAACGATGGGTGTCTATGACGACGAGTGTCTATAACAACGTGTGTCTATAACGACGGGTGTCTATAACGACAGGTGTCTATAACGACGAGTGTCTCTAATGACGGGTGTCTATAACGACGAGTGTCTATAACGACGAGTGTCTATGACGACGAGTGTCTATGACGACGGTTGTCTATAATGAAGAGTGTCTATAACGACGGGGAATTAATTTCAACTGGACTTGTCTTCTTTGACTGGATGAGCATCAGAAAAACCTTTGGGATTTAACTGTACTTGTCTTTTTTGACTGGATTGGTCTCTTTTGACTAGATTGGTCTCTTTTGACTGTATTTGTCTACTTTGACATAGCTGATCATTTAACTGTATCCTTCCTGAAAGGTAAAGGTCAGTCATATGCAATGCATGATATGGATCAAGCAATGATGTTCTCGACATAAATGAGATTGTATGACATGATGCATATATGCCTGTGTCATGTTGTATGACGATGTGATGTTTATGAATGTACTTTCGTCTGGGGAAATAAATCCTTGACGAATGCCGGGAAGTTAAATCCTGGGCTGATGTTGAAGAGTAGAGTTCTTCGTTTCCACTGGGGATGATGATTGCAAGAATAAACCGGTAGGAGAAGATGACTCCGTTGGGGAATAAACTTGTTGAAGAGATTACTCTGCAGGGAAATACTCTGTAAGGAAGAGATACTTCGCTGAGATTTGATGATAACTCCGCTGGGGATTCCGTTTGATAAGTTATGTTGGAAGATTTGATGAACTCCGCTGGGGGTAGGAAGAACTTCACCGAGGACGGTCTTTCCGTGGTAATTAGCTGAGGATAACCCAATTATAAGCTCTGGTGGGGAATAACCTTCTGAATAATGTCGGGGAGAGATGCATGTACTCTGCAGATGATAAGCTTCCAGAATCTACTGGGAATAAGCTTCCAGAATCTATCGGGGAGATTGATTCAACTCTCTTGGGAAGACTTTTGTACTGGGGAAGTGGCTCCACTAGGGTGTCTGTATTCCGCCGGGGAACAATCTTATACTAAGACTGCCGGGGATGCTTGCTTAGGAACATCTGTATACTCCGCTGGGGAATATTGAGATTTTCTGGGGATATCCCACTTCCTTAAGGTTGACAGTAGCCTAACTCTGCTTGGGGAGAGTGTTGCTGACTTGCTGGAGATGCTGTGCCTTTTCAGGGCTGATGGGAGACCAACTTTGCTTGGGAGAGAGCATGGCTGACTCTTGTCCTACTCTGCGGGGAGTGAAGGTATCTTGGTCATGTTCTTCAGCCGAATCTACCTTGTACCTGAAGGAAAGAAGCTGTACAGTTTGGACGACTCTTATTTCCCCAGCTTCTATGGGAGAAGGTACCTGTGGAGGTGCTTGATGACTGCCGACAAATCTTCTTCTGGTAGGCAAGTGACGAGATGACGGGACATAGTCGTACGCTATGATCCCTAACTTTTGCCTGGACCGCCCTTTCGGGTTTTCAGTCCACCGGGATACCCATTTTTGCCCAAGCCGCCTTTTCAGGTTTTCGACTTGCCGGGTGTACATATTTTTTTCATTTTTTCATCCCTTATTTTTGCCTGAACCCTTCTGGTTCGCCGGGAAGCCCTTATTTTTGCCTAGGCCAGTCGACCTAGTGGGTCTTTGATTATGCGCAGTATTTTTTCGACTATGTCCATTCCCTCAGGATGTAGAGAGGTGTCACTGTCAGTAGTGTTGTGTTACCATACCACCAGAAGATGTTTGATCGTACCAGATTTGTCGCTGGAATTCATGCCCAATGCCCCAAGTGACTCAGAGGGAGGTTTGCCCCTGGATATTTGGCATTTGAGAGATTCTCCGAATCTTGACTTAACTGCCCCAGATGACGGACAATGATCACGTCTGCCCCTTGGTTGGAAGTACTTTTGTTCACTAGATATTCTTCGTGCGAATTTCTTTGCTGTTCGAACAAAAAAGTCATATGCAAACAATGTTATTTTAAAAATGCAAAGCTTATGTCTGTCTTGAAGTTTTTGAAAATGCATTTTTTCATAAAAACAAGTGAATTTTTTGTAAATTGTGATGTCAACTCGTTATTTTACCGCAAGCCTTAAGGAGTCAGGATACCTTTCGTAACAGTATGCTTTCGAACTAACCCATGCTTCAGCTAGGACTTTTGAGGGTTATAACGTGGCCTGATTCACGGTTTAAGAAACAAAGGATAAAGGCTCAAATTTTATTTGTTCCCACCCGCTCTTCGTGATGTTCTTCAAACCTAAACTCAGCTAATCGTGCATTAGACCTAGTTTGAGTCTTTGTCCTGATATTCCGGTAATGGTTCGGATATTGACAATTTGTTGTGGAATAGGCAGCCATTTCTTTTTTGTTGAGGGTTTGTAGGACCTCTTTCTTTTTTGATTTTGCTATCCCTGTTTTTTGCCTGAATTGTTTCTCTTTGAATTTACAGTCAGCGGGATGCCCCAGTTTTGTAAGTCTCCTTCATAGGTTTTGACTTAATGGGCTTTTAGTTTGAGAGATAATGACTGCCTATCTTGGTGATTATTCAGAACCATCACTGTCTTTTGTGTCAGAAGGACTTCTTTGGTGCCATTCGTTGTGCACTTGGATCAACTGAGAGAACTACCCTGCCCCGGGTTATGATTAAGGGTTTAATTTTTTTGTGAAAAGAAAAGCTCCTACTTCTTTGGCTCGAAGGGGTTGACGAGGGATTATCTTCCTTATAACTCCACTGTTTTAGGATTTGAAAAAATGCTTGTACATCGTCAGCGGGGGCTTGTTCAAAAGCATACTGTAAAGATCATGGTATCGTTTTCGTCATCCTCCCTCGAGAGGCTTAGAATTATCAATCAAGAGTTGATCATCACCAAAATATGAAAACAGTTTGCATATAGTGAATACGAAATAATTACTTCAAAACAGACATGTGTAATGCATTAATGAAATAACAACGTTTGACATGAATAAAATGTTTGCACAGTCAAAGAAAAATACAACTTGAACATTCGAATGAACACATTTTTTTCAATCCTAGCCATGCTTTGGCAAGGGAGCAGTGATCACATTGGGAGTCTCTGGAGAGTCGAACTGGACTTCCTTTGCGTCAATCAGATCCTGAACCTTGTTTCTCAAAGTCCAACAATCATCAGTAGCATGCCCCGGGCTGTCAGAATGATAGGCGCAGTGAACGTTGGGGTTATACCTTGAAGGTGTCCTGCTGGGATTATTAGGAGGGTCCCTTAGAGTTACCAACTTGGTCTCCAGCAACTGTGGAAATATCTGGGACAAGGTCATGCCGAGGGGAGTAAATTGCCTTTTAGGTCTCTCTTCCCTTTGTTGGTTGCGATGTTGAGGAGCACTGGCCGGTTTTGAAATAACTACCGACAACGCTAGATTCTTTCTTGGATGGTTTCTTCTCAGTGCTCGAGGAGTCACCCTTTTGTATCTTCCCAGACTTGATACCTGCTTCTATTCTCTCTCCCAGTCAAGATCAGATCTGTAAACCCAGCAGAAGAATTCCCAATCAGATGGTTGAAGAACGGACCAGATAGGGTCCCCAGAAACAAGTCCACAAGCTCCCGGTCAGTCAGAGGTGGTTGCACCCTTCCAGCAAGGTCTCTCCACTTTTGCGCATATTCCTTGAATCCTTCACCAATCCCTAGTGACATACCCTGGAGTTGGGTACACGTAGGAGCGAGGTCGGAATTGTACTGATACTGCTTGTAGAATGCAGTAGCCAAGTCATCCCAATTACGAATATTGGCTCCATTCAGCTGATAGAACCATTCGAGTTGAGTCCCTGAAAGAATTTCCTGGAAGAAATGGATCCATAAGTTCTTGTCTGCAGTATACGGTTGGATCTTCCTCACATATGATTTGAGATGCAGCTTAGGACAGGATGCCCCGTCGTATTTTGCAAAGGCAGGTGCTTTGAATTTGTGAGGAATCACTACCCCAGAGGATAGACCTAGATCTTCGAAGTCCAGGTCGGGCACTTTCTGTATCTCCATAGCACTTAACAGGTCCTTCAGCTGTTTGTACCTGTCTTCAGCAGGAGGGTACTGCTCATCATTGAAATTTGTCTCGTTGTAGGAGACCACGGGACCAGGGACCCTTCTTTCTTGGGAACTGTCTTTGCCCATAGATGAGGTAGTCAGCTCAGCCTCATTCAGTAATCCATTCCCAGATCTGCGTCTAGGGTTGAACAAAACAGTCCTCTTCTTCTTCTTCCTCTCTTTCAGAAGCAGAGTCTTCAAATCCTGTTGACCCTGGGCTAGGCTCATAACCAACTCTTGGAACTGGGCATTCTGGGCCTGGAGGGCCTTGCTAGCTTGTTCAGTGGAAGGTTAAGGATTCATGATGATTGCTGAAATAAACAGCGAAGAAGGTAAGTGACCTGTAAAAAGGGGTACCTGTAATGCAATGATATGTATGTATGCAATGTTTTCAAGGATCTCGCGGGGTAAACAAGAAAATTGTTAGAATTTGAACCCAGTGGCTTGATTGAAGGAACTTCATGTTGTTGAGAGTCCTTCTTCAAGAGTCAAGGCTCACCATATCGAGTGGGTCATAGCCCCTGACTCAAGTCATCAACCTGGCTAGAGGAAAATAAATCCCCTTTGCCCCTTGCTAGACATTTTGGTTCATCATGACCTGCATCATAGACCCTTGAGATCCTTGAAATGGATTAGTCCTTATGTAGGATGTATGCAATGGTATGATGGTATGCTATGCATGGAGTGATGTAAGTAGGCCCTGTAATGAGTCCCAATTAAAGACTGTACACAAAACCTGCAAGAAAACTCATGTGTCAGATAACAAGTATGCAAGTAGTCAAGTATGAAGGCACATAAGTCACACCAGACAGCCCTTAGAGTTCAGGCCAGCATGAAGTTTGGGGTACTACCCTCTTGAAGTTGGTGGGCTCAAAACCTGTCCTATCAAAAGTAACCGGGTTCTAAGGAGCTCAATATCATTGTGTTGTTTTCTATGTTCATTGTTTTGATTTAGCCACTGAACTGGCGATCAAAATATTCCAAGAAAACAACCCTGAATGAGTGTAGTATCGAGTATCTACCAACTTCGGACTGCACCAAAGTCGGTCATCTCACTACCCCTAAAGAGGCCAGGATGGTCAAGTAAGGTTCCTAAGGTCAGTTGATGCTTCACGACACCACGCGGCGGCCCCGTACTCTCCTTGACTTGACTCAAGGGTTACCGGTACTCACCAAAGTGCCACATCAACGTAGCAAACTGCTTCAACCGTGTCGGTATACCCCGCACAGTTCCCTCACAGTTTGTTGCTACTTTCTAAAAGGTATCCCCCAGATCCGGGTTAGGATCTATGAAACTCCCAAAACAGGCCCACAATTTTAAAGTAAACAAACAAGCAATTGAAAACAAGAGTGGTCTAATCCTAAGGTACACCTCACTTATTAAGTGTCTCCAGTAGAGTCGCCAGTTCTGTGATCGGTGGAAATAGAACAGACTGTTTTTTAAGCTGGTTCGCGAAATGTCGCGGTGAGCAAGAGTCGCCACCGTCTTTTATGTTCTCCAACATGGAAAGGACAAAAGCACAGCAAAATTCCTTCTTTGAGAATGTTTCTCGGTTCGGGAGGTAGATTTATAGAAAGGGAAGAAGTTAGCACCCTTTCTATCCAAGGTTATCCCTGGGCTCTTAGGTACTTGCTCTTATGTTTTCAAAAATTTGTTTGCTTTTCAAGTGTGTGTGGGTTTTGAAAAAGTTTCGTTTGAAAAATTTCTAAGTAACTCTTGTATCTGTCCTCAAGAGTGTATGAAAAGTTTGTTTGAAAACTTTTAGAAAGTGTGAGTGCGAAAAGTATTTTGTTTGTTTAAGAGAGCAAGTACCCAGGAGAATCTACCTACTCTAAGGAATTAGGCTGTGTAAGAATCCTTTAGATAGTGCTATCCCACCATTGAGAGGTAGGTAGCACCATCGTTGGAGGTGTTCGGGTCAATTCGATTAAGGGACATGTGTGGTCACCAAAGCAATGGTAAGACACCTTAGTGGTAACCTTAATGTCCTAGATCCTTTTATCCGAGGCAACCGTTTCGAGGCAACTGGATCTTAGACAGGAGGGCGACCTCTAAGACACCCTATACTTGACGACCACGTTCGAGGAAACCAGTGAGGCGTACCCTAAGAGTGGCATGTGCATGTGTGTTGTTTCATGTTAATGTTTATCTTGTACATGTTATTTGTGAGCTACAGATTGATTTTATTTTCATACAAGTCTTTCATGCATTTTTTAACAGTTAGGAGTGCGGAAAATAAATTGCAGAAATGTAAATCTAGCTATTACAAGGCGCGGGTCTATACATCGCCAAAAACAAAAACCCGTTTGGAAATAAGAAATGCGAGAAATTAAAAGAAAGCAATAAAATTCTAATTAACTATTATATTTCCTGAGTAGATACAAAAATATAAAATATTGAATTAAAATAAACTGCGCGCGGAAGAATTGAATCGGGACGTCTTGAGGGTTTTGACCCCTTTTTTTTGAGAAAGAATGAGATTGTCCTTTTTTGCAATTAATTAAAAATTAAGCTAATTTACTTATTAATTAATTATTTATTAAAAGAAAAAAAATGTTTTTTTATATTTTTATGTTTTAATGAAATAAAATAAAAAGGAATTAAAAGTTGAAAGTGAAAGACCTAATTCTAAATTAATTTTATTTATTAAAAAAAATGTTAAAATTGTCCTAATTACACAACTAAATTAATTAATGTTATAATTTATTTACAAAATAACTAAACTAAGTGAAATTAATAATGATATTAAAATATTTAGTTTTTTTTTTTAGTTTTATAAATTTATTATGAAAATGTTAATTAATTTAATTTGCTGGTTAACAATAAAATAAATGAAGCAATTAAAAAATAAAAAAAAATAAAAATGCAAACCCAAGGGGGTTTGGGCCAGATCTGAAGGTGCACTGACAATTCCTTGGCCCAAACAACACTCAGCCACGTTTGACCTTGGAGAATTGGCTGCACATTGGTTTGACTGGGAGCACGGTGGTCAGCACTCTGTGGCCTTTGGATTCGTGATAGTGGACACATGGCATTTGGATGAGTAAGGCGCATGATGAGCCTATTCTTTGAAGCCTGTATACAAGCATGTAATGAAAAATAATATGGAATTTTGGGGGACTGGGGATCGAACCCAGGTCCCAGCATTCAAAGCCTGCACGCCTTAACCACTGAGCTACACGTTCCAATTGAAATAATAATAAGCAGTGGTTATTATATTAGTAAAACAACACGATGCTTGAAAAAAAAATATAAACGTGCAATATTTCAAACGAGCGAATGAGGAGGGGACGCGTCAGCGTCTTCTTCCTTTGATACTAGTTTTTTTTTACCTGCGAATTTCTATCCGCAGGTGGTTTCGTAGGTTGCTTCGAAAATGCTCCTCAGGCCATGAAAACACCATCTAAAGCCATGGGCATATTCGTCTTGGTCCCCTGATCACATCCATACTCATGATTTGCTCCAATTGTACCTGGAAACAAAATGCCCAAAACACAAAAGGATGAACCCTAGAATCGGGCACCACGATTCAGGGCCTAAAAACGCAATTGGATATTACAGTGATGTTAGAAATCAAGTAAGGAACACAAATATGCCAATGCTTTTGAGAAAAAGTGCAAGAATAAGGAGCTCAAATTTCATGTTCAGAGGTGAGTTCAAGACAACTTACAGTGCGTTGTAGGAGGTCTTAGGATGTGGCAAGGGTTGCTTTAGCTTCAGGGTATGGCAAAGAAGAGGGTCACGTTCTCCTTTTGGCCTGAAAATGCTTGCAACACTCCTTTTGATCTCACACTTTTTTGACACTTTTTGGATTTTGCTCTGGCCGTTTGTGCACACTCTAGGTCGTGAATTAGGTTGGGAAGGCTTGCTTATGTATGTATGAATGAGAATCAAGTGATATGATGAGCCTTAACCTTGTGCAACTATGTCTTGGATTCTTGGTTGACCACCATTAAAAGACTTTCCAAACTTGGCTCAAATTTTGAATTTTATGCATAAATAAGCTTGGCACGATTTTGGCAGCTAGCATATGACACATAAAAGTCATTCAAATCAAAAGATGTTATTTAATTAATTTTTTTGATTTTATTTGAATTTTATGGATTTAAAATGAATTAAATCAATAAAAATTAAATAAAATAGAAAAATTAATGTTTAATCTTGAAATTAATCATGGGACACTTGTATGGCATGACAAGGCTGAATCAAGTGGAAGAAAGTGGGCCCTTTTGTCAAAAATTGAAGTTTCAAGGATAGTTGACTTTTGCCATTTCACAAAAATTTCCCAACTTCTCCAATGCATATCTTGCTCAATTTTGATCATATGAACATGTTCTTGGACATTTTGGAAAGGTCTTGAAGTCCTCTAACCAATGCCTTTGGTCCCATGTCATTTTGATATACCAATATCAAGTTATGGTCTTTGACTTAAAGTGCCTTTTTGTTGACTTTTGAAAATGACCTATAATGTTGAAATTTTTAACTTTTTGTGAGAGCATTTCTTGGACTTGGAATGTGAAGATGAGTTGTAGGAAATGTCATCCCCTTCAAAATGAGAATTGGATGGGATTTTTATGATGAACCATGAAAAAGTTATGCCTTGGTCAAGTTACAGTTGACTTTTCAGCTGTCCAAAAATGGAAACTTTTGCATCTTGATGATTTTTGAGCCATTCTTGTGGAATCATGATCAAGACTTGATAAAATGATGAATGTGGCTTCAAAATAAGATGTTGACCAAAATTTTTGACTTTTGACTGCCAAATGACCATTTTACCCCTACAGTTGATTGTGAAGCAAACGAGGCTTTTGACTGTGCAACTTGACCTTGTGAACCTTGCAACTTGGCATGTAGATGCTTGACAATGTATATAGGCATATGGGACTTGATTGAGCCCTTGAAAAACTCAACTTCCTTGCAAGAACCAAAACCCTAATTTTGACTGGCTTAGGAGGATGTTTGACTGTGCAATCCCTTGAGAAACCTTGAGCCACTTGGAAGATGACTCTTGATAAATCTTGAAGAATATGGGAGGGAAAATTTTGGGGTACAACAATAGGGCTTATGGGAAGAGGGTTACTTCGAAATGAAAGCCTTGATAGTAGGGCTTGAGAAGGAACCTGGGTAGTAGGGTTACTTCGGGATGAAAGCCTAGATAGTAGGGCTTGCGGGAAGGAACCTGGGTCGTAGGGTTACTTCGAAATGAAAGCCTGGATAGTAAGGCTATGGGAAGGAACCTGGATAGTAGGATTACTTCGAGATGAAAGTCTGGATAGTAAGGCTTGTTGGAAGGAACTTGGGTCGTAGGGTTACTTCGAAATGAAAGCCTGGATAGTAAGGCTATGGGAAAGAACTTGGAGAAGGTTGCTTCCTGAGGAGCTTGGGTAAAACTACATATGAATCGGGAGGGAACCTGGGTAAGGTTGCTTCATGAGGAGTTTGGGTACAATTGCATCTAAACCGGGAAGGAACCTGGGTAAGTTTGCTTCTTGAGGAGTTTGGGTACAACTGCATCTGAACCGGGAAGGAACCTGGGTAAGGTTGCTTCATTTAATCACGTGGGTTGGTTGGTGATAATTGTCTTTCCTGAAAAGATAACAGGGTTAATTATTTGCGATGCATGAAATGCATTATGGGATGATGTTCTCAAAATAAATGAGATTATGTTGTATGTTATATGTATGTGCATGTCATGATGTATGAACATGAGATGCTATTGTGACATATTCGAGTCTGGGAAAAAAATCTCTGACTACTGCTAGAGAGTATTGGAAATAGCATTCCTGACTGTTGTAGAAAACCGTGGTTCTTCTACTTCCGCTGGGGATAGTGAATGAGATGACTATGCTGGAGATTTGCTCCTTATTCACGGATACTTTGCCGGGGAGAGACCCTGCTTAAGAATAACTCGGCGGGGAAATAACTCTGTTTGAGAGAGGTGAAACTTCTGTAGCTAGAGTGATAAGCTCTATCGAGGATTGAGCTTCTGTGTTTAGAGAAATAAACTATGTTCGGGAGAAAACTTTATGACCCGCTTGTGATTATGAAATTCGGATGGGGAAAGTACTTCCTGTTTGGGGAAACTGATATCAATGCTACTCTGTAGGGAGTATAGGCGCCATGGGGGCGTATGTACCGATGACTGTGTTTCAAAGCTATCTCTGCCCTGGTACCTACTGGACAAAGTAACTGTCGGGTTTGACATTTTTTAGCTTTTTTTTTTGTTTTTTCCTCTATTTCTTATGTTACAAGCAATTGTATTTCTGTTTCTTATGTGAATATTTGTGAATAGCAATCATATTCAAATGCATATGTCAAGAATAAACCATTGGACGTTCTTGCAAAACAAAACAGAAAAATAAAAACACATAGTTTTTTTCATAAAAATGATTTGTATTAATTTTCGAAGTTGGCCTATAACAAACGTTTTGTACAATGAGGCTGACGCTCTAGTAAGAGAACACCTTCATAAAAATGGAATCTATACAACATTGTGTACAATGAAAAGAAAACATATAGGTGCAACAATCCCATTGAGTTTCAATTCCTCTATTGTCGCTATGTCTTCGAGCGTCTCAGCACTTTGCTGCTTGTCCGAAGCTGATTAGATTGATCAATGTCGTTCGAGCTTGATAGTTGATACTGAGGTCTGATCGCAAGGTGATCCAATGCGACATAGTGATACGCTTTACATCCCTAACTTTTTCCTGGACTGCCCTTTCGGGTTTTCAGTCCACCAAGATACCCTTTTTTGCCCAAACTGCCTTTTCAGGTTTTCGACTTGCCGGGTGTACAAATTTTTTTTCGTTTTCATCCCTTATTTTTTCCCGAACCCTTTTGGTTCGCCGAGAAACCCTTATTTTTGCCTAGGCCAGTCAACCTAGTGGGTCTTTTATCACGCGTAGTATCTTTTCACTATGTATGCATTGACAGGGTGAGGAAGGTCGTCACCGTCCATGGTGGTTAGAATCATGGCTCCACCCGAGAAAATGTTTTTAATCACAAATGGCCCTTCGTATGTGGGAGTCCTTTTTCCCTTGGGATCACCTTGCGGAAGTTTGATGCGCTTGATTACTAGATCCCCGACTTGATACTCTTGGCATCTGACTTTTTTATTGAAAGCCTTGATCATCCGTTTTTGATACATTTGACCATGATAGACAGCAGTAAGTCTCTTCTCATCGATCAGATTCAGTTGATCAAGTCAAGTCTGGATCCTGTCGTCTTCGTTCAAAACCGCATCCTTCATAATCCTTAAAGAAGGAATCTGGACCTTAATGGGTAAGACTGCCTCCATGCCATATACCAGAGAGTAGGGTGTTGCCCCTGTCGATGTCCGTGCTGAGGTACGGTATCCATGAAGAGCAAATGGTAACATCTCGTGCCAGTCTTTATATGTCACTATCATCTTTTGTATGATCTTTTTGATGTTCTTGTTAGCCGCTTCAATAGCGCCATTCATCTTCGGCGGGTAGGGAGAAACATTATGATGTTGTATCATGAATTGCTTACAGAGCTCGGTGATCATCATGTTATTGAGATTGGTGCCATTGTCAGTGATAATTCTCTCTGGCACACCATACCGATAGATCAGGTTACGCCTAATAAACCGCGCCACAACGTTCTTGGTAACGGTAGCAAAGGAGGCAGCCTCAACCCATTTTGTGAAGTAATCGATGGTCACCAGGATGAAGCAATGCCCATTAGAAGTGGTAGGTCTGATTTCTCCGATCATGTCAATGCCCCACATTGTAAAGGGCCAAGGAGCCGTCAAGACATTCAAAGGAACCGGAGGCACATGCACCTTATCAGCATAGATTTGGCACTTATGACAAGTTCAGGAGTGCTGATAATAATCTGCTTCCATAGTGGACCAGTAGTACCCTTCCGGTAGGATCTTCTTAGCCATGGTATGTCCACTAGAATGGGTTTCGAAGGTACCTTCATGTAAATCTGTCATAATCCTCTCTGCTTCGCTCTTGTCTACACACCGCAGTAAGGTAGAGTCATGATTGCGCTTGTAGAGGATTCCATTACCGAGGAAGAATTTCGTAGCAAACCTTATCAGAAACTTCTTATCATTGACATATGCCCCCTCAGGATACTCTTGAGTCTCGAGATACCTTTTTACTTCGTGAAACCAGGGTTTGTCTGCTACCTCTTTAGTATCAATCTCACAGTAGTGTGTTGGTTCATCCAACCTCTTAATGGTGATTCAGGGAGCTTCGTTGTCCCACCTGACCTTGAACATAGAAGACATGGTAGCTAGCGCATCCGCTAACTTATTCTCCTATCGTGGGAAATATTCAAAGGTTACCTCCTCAAAATGTGGGAGCAATGTCAGTACGTGCTCTTTATACGGGATGAGGTTCGGATGCATCGTATCCCATTCGCCTTTAATCTGACTTATCACCAAAGCTGAATCCCCGAAGACATTTAAGAACTTGATCCTGAGATCGATAGTAGCTTTGAGACCCATGATACAGGCTTCATACTCCGCCATGTTGTTAGTGCAGTTGAAACATAGTCGGGCAGTGAAAGGAGTATGACAACCCTCAGGAGATATGATTACAGTGCCAATGCCATTATCGAGTGCGTTTGAAGCTCCGTCAAAAACCATGGTCCATAAGGATCCTTCTTCAGGTCCTTCATCTGGTCCAGGTTCTTCATAGTCAGTCACCAGCATAATATTCTCGTCTTGGAACTCAAAATTCATGGACTGGTAGTCATCCACGGCCTGATGATCCAAATGATCAGCCAATACACTTCCCTTGATTTCTTTCTGGGTTGTAAATTGTATATTGTATTCAGTTAAGATCATCTGCCATCTTGCTATTCTTCTGGAGAGAGCGGGCTTCTCGAAGATGTACTTGATTGGATCCATCTTGGATATCAACAAAGTAGTGTGGGTCAACATATACTGTCTTAGTCGGCGAGCAGCCCATGCCAAAACGCAACAAGTTTTCTCGAGCAGTGAGTATCTTGTCTAATAGTTGGTAAACTTTTTGCTAAGGTAGTATATTGCATGCTCTTTTCGACCAGACTCGTCATGCTGCCCACACACCCTATTGAATTGTCTAGCACTGTTAAGTATAATATCAAAGGTCTTCCTTCAACCGGAGGCATCAAAATTGGTGGTTCTTGAAGGTATTCTTTGATCCTTTCAAAAGCAGTCTGGCATTCGTCATTCCACTTTACCACTTGATCTTTCTCCAGGAGCTTGAAGATTGGCTCACAAGTAGCAGTCAGATGTGAAATGAACCTGACGTTATAATTTAGGCGTCCCAAGAAACCTCTAACTTCCCTCTCTGTACGGGGAGCCGGCATCTCTTGTATGGCCTTTACCTTTGTTGGGTCTACCTGAATACCTTTGCCACTGAAGATGAACCCTAGAAGCTTACGAGACCTTACCCCAAAGGTGCACTTGTTCGGATTTAGCCTCAGCTTGTATGTCTTCAACCTGTCAAACAATTTTTGTACATGGTCAAGGTGCTCCTCTTTGGTTTGAGACCTGGCTATCATGTCATCAACATAAACCTCGATCTCATGGTGAATCATATCGTGGAACAAGGCGACCATGGCTCGCTGATAAGTTGCTCCAGCATTCTTCAACCCAAAAGGCATCACCTTGTAACAGAAGGTCCCCCACTGTGTGATGAAGGTTTTCTTATCCATGTCTTTAGGAACCATCTTGATCTAGTTGTAGCCAGAGAAACCATCCATGAAGGAGAAAATTGTGTGTTGCGCGGTGTTGTCAACCAGAACGTCAATGTGGGGAAGCGGGAAGTTATCCTTGGGGCTTTCCCTGTTCAGGTCCCTGTAGTCCACACACATCTGTACCTTACCGTCCTTCTTTGGCACCGGAACAACATTAGCAACCCATTGCGGATAGGAGGTGATAGCTAAGAACCTAACGTTGAACTGCTTCATAACCTCTGCCTTGATCTTCTCCAACATTTCAGGGTGCATACGACAGACCTTTTGCTTATCCGACGAACAATCTTCTTTAGTTGGCAGACGATGTACCACAATATCAGTGTCTAAACCAGGCATGTCTTCATATGACCAGGAGAAGATCTCAACATAGTCATGCAACATCTGTATCAACAACTGTTTGATCTTATTCTCCAGATTTGTGCCGATCTTGACATCTTTTCTGTCTACCTCCGTGCCCAAGTTTATCGTCTCAACTGGCTCTTCATGAGGATGTATATCCCTCTCTTCCCACTGTAACAGACTAGCGAGTTCTCCAGGTACCTCACAATCATCCTCACCTTCGTCCTTGGCTTGGTTGATCGGATTTTCGAAGTCATGACTGGAAATAGAATAATTGTTATCAATGGGATCCAGGGTGGATATGGATCTGCAGTTGGATGTGTGAGTGTGTGTAAGAGCATAGCTGTATTGGTAAAGTGAAAAGCAAAAAGGAAAAACAAAGAGCACAAAATTTGTATGCAAGAAACGTTCAATGTTTTATTGATGACATGTGAAAATGGCATATAATAGCCCTCACAAACAAAACCATTGTGCCTCGGGTAAGACACATGGCCGTAGAGTTTAAATTGTTTATTATAAACTTGGAAAATAAGTAACACAATTACTGCTGAACAAAAGAAATTGGTATAAAATCTCTGGCCATCGAGTTACTAGGTCCACCATTGGTAGTCGGGTAGATCCAACTGTCAATATGTGAATCTTCCTCACTATCTTCAATAGCATTGACCCCACAATTGCTGATGCGTATGGGAGGTCCTCTAGCCTGAGCGCGTCGAACAACCCTTTGAGCTCCTGAAGTAAAGCCCAAACCAAATTTGTCAGTTTTATGAGTAAAATCAGGGAGTTGTCCCCAATTGGTACACCCACCTTCTTCAACTGCTGCTCTGGAATCCTTGAGAGAAGCCATCTTTAAAGGAGGTTTGGTGTTGGTGGTAGTCTCGGTTGACGCCAAAATCTGGGGAGCCTCTTCAAAGTTTTGACAAGGAGTCTCTATGAATTCCCCGTCCATCTCCACATACCTGAAGGAGTTCAGGTGGCTCACCATATACTCCTCTTTACCATGCACAGTGACAATTTTCCCCTTCACCGGATATTTCAGCATTTGATGCAGTGTAAAAGTAACAACCCCAACTTCATGGATCCAAGGACGACCCAACAAACAAGAGTATGATGGCCTGATGTCCATCACGTAGAAGGTGGACCCAAAAGTCTGAGAGCCTATTTTGACAGAGATGTCCACCTCCCCATGCACCACTCTCTTTGAACCTTCAAAAGCCCTCACCACAATGTTACTGGGATTTAGGGTCAAGCCTTCACAATCTAACCGATCGAGAGCCTTCTTAGGTAGAACATTTAGTGAAGATCTAGTGTCCACTAGCACATGAGCCATAGTAGTGCCCCTGCATTCAGTCGAGACATGCAGAGCATCATTATGCTTCCTCCCCTTCGGTGTCAAGTCGGCATCTGAAAAACCTAACCCATTGTCAGCAGTCAAGCAGGCCACGCAGTCTTTGAATTGATCGGTGGAGGTTTCTTGCGGCACATGCGCAGTCTTGAAGAATGCAATCAGAGCTTTTGCATAGGCAACATAACAAAAGAGACAACATCGATATCTTCGAAGGGGTCTGCCCCAGCTGCTCGACCACAATGTAGTCGCTCTTCTTGATTATTTTTAAGATTTCCTCTATTTCTTTCTTAGAGGATTCCACAACAACTTTTCTAGATTCCTATGTCCGGGAAAGCTCACCTACAACTTCTTTGCCCCGAGTCCCAGATGACTCAACTACAGAAGTAACAATTACAGTAAGAACGGGAGTAGTAACGGAAGTACCGGTAGGAACAACAGATGAAATAAAAACAGGATTAGTGACAGTCTTCAGGGAGATCTCGGGAGAGAAAATCCTTCCACTTCTGGTAATCTTGCTGGTCCAAACAATGTTACTGACATCGGGATTAGTCTCTTATGTCTTCCAATCTTGTTTAACGCCATGATAGTAAACATCGGCGCCATAATTCCAAGGGACAACTTTGTTCGAGGAGTACGGTACGGGACTAGGAAAAGTGATTATCAACGGGGAGATTCTTGGAGCAGGTGTAATCCTAACAGGTCTTTTAGAGGAGACCTTGGAAGGATTGGCAGAAATGGTTATAATGGCAACATCTTCATACGGAACAGTCGGAACCAAAGTTTTTCAAACAGAATCTCTCTGATGTTCATCAGGTGTTGAACACCAGCTTTCAGCAAGTAGCAACCAGAGGGAAGAGATGAACACATGTGGCAACCTTCACCATAACCCGGAAATAAACCGGATAACAACAAATTCTTCTTAACAGTCATGAGGGGAGTGGAAACTTCATCAATGGAGGTAACAAACAGATCAGTATCAATGGCATTAACTCCACGGTTGTGCTTAGGCATAGGAGCAGTTATGACGTTAGGCTTCTCCGGAGCATCAAACTCAATCTCATTGGCTTCAATTAGACCTTGTACCTTATTTCTCAGAGCCCAACAGTCATTTGTATCATAGCCAGGACTCTCAGAATGGTATGCACACCAAGCGTTTGGGTTGTACCGAGGAGATATGGTGTTAGGATTCTTGGGAGCCTCTTTCAAGGTTGCCAAGTTGGATCTTAGCAGATGGGGTAGAACCGCAGTCAATGTCATGTTAATCCGAGTAAACTTCCTTTGCAGTGTTTATACCCTTTGCTGATTGTTTCATGGTGGGGTAGCCGGAGGCCTAGGTATCATCACAGCACTTACCGTTGGACGGTGTTCAGCTCTGCTCTGACCTTTTGGGCTATAAATGGCACTGACCTCCTTCTTACCTGTGAAGGGATTCTTCACTGAACTTGATGAGGTATCTTTCTGTATTTTTCCACTCCAGATCCCAGCTTCCACCCTTTCTCCAGTTAATATCAGCTCGGTGAAACCAGCTGAGGAGCTACTAATCAGGTGATTGAAGAAAGGACCAGATAGCGTCCCAAGAAACATGTCAACCAACTCCCTATCAGACAAAGGGGGTTGGACTCTCCCTGTCAGATCTCTCCACTTCTGTGCATAGTCCTTAAAGCCTTCACCTGCACCCATGGACATACTCTGGAGTTGAGTACGAGTAGGGGAAAGGTCAGTGTTGTATTGATACTGCTTATAAAAGCAGTAGCCAAATCCTCCCAGTTACGGACATTGGTTCCCTTCAGTTGATAGAACCATTCAAGCTGAGTCCCTGACAGACTATCTTGAAAGAAGTGAACCCACAAGTTCCTATCAGCAGTGTGAGGCTGAATCTTCCTCACATAGGAACGGAGATGAAGCTTGAGACAAGACACCCTATCATACTTCACGAAAACCGGAGCCTTAAACTTTTATGGGATGACCACCCCAAATACCAAACCCAGCTCTTCAAAATCTAGCCCTGGTATTCTCTGGATCTCTATAGCGCCCAGCCGATCCTCTAACTGTTTGTATCTATCCTCAGTGGGAGGATACTTCTCATCATTGTAGTCCATGTCATTATCAGAAACTTTAGAGCTAGGGTCCTTCTCCCTTGTCTCTCTCTCTCTTGATTCTCCCTTTCTTTGGACAAGGAGGTCAGATCAACCGGTTGCTTTAACGGCCCCCTGAACCTTCTGCCCAGATTCAGAACACCAAATGTCTTCTTCTTCTTCTTCTTTTCCTTCAGGATAAGGGCCTTCAGATCTTCCTGCCCTTTTACCAAAGCAATGAACATTTGTTGAAATTGGGCATTTTGTGCTTGGAGGTCTTTGATGCTTTGTTCAGAAGACATTTTTTTTGCTGAAATAAATAGCGAAGAGGGTGAGAAACCTGTAATGGTACCTGTTTATGCAATGTTATGGATGGTATGCGTATGCAATGATTTCAAGGACTCTTAAAGGCTCAAATTTTTTTAACCAAAAGAAACACACGTTAATTGTATTAATAAGTTTGGATTGTTACAAAGAATGCCCTTTAGGATTACAATCAAACAAATAAAACTTAAAGCAAAAAGAAAATTAGGTCTCCTAGGTACGCATCCTCTTTGGTGCAATGTAAGCTTTATATTCCTCTCTTCATGAAGTAGCCTAGTGAGTTTCAGGACCTTCTTCTTGCTGGCATAGAATTAAGATTCAAACATATCCCGCTCCTCTTTAAGTTGAACCCAGGATTTCTGTAACTCCTCGTGATCAGGTAGCATGTCAGGATGGAGAACAAGATAAGAAGTGTCTCCTTCAGCAACTGGTTCCACTATTGTTGGTAGGACAACAGGGTAAGGCATTATAAGACTTCGAGCACGGGCTCGTACCCATCTGAGATAAGGCTCAAGATGGATGGAATTCTTGCGCCCCAGTGTCTTTCTATCAACTCTGTGTACCATGCCCCAAGCTCGCATGACCTTTTATGGTAACCTTGAGCATTATTTTCATAGTCGAAGGCAATTACTTGGATAAGTGTATCATGAGGACCATCCCTTCTTGCATAACCAAACTGCTGCAGTTCCAAACAAGGCTTATAAGTGATTCCTCCCCTAATGCCTAAGAGAGGGACATTAGGGAATTCACCACAGCGATCGATGATGGTAAGATCTTCCGAGTACCGTGAACACCAATGAATGTCTGAATGTGTAAGGGACATCAGCCTATGAGACCATTTCATACCCTGCTCATTCTTCAAAATAGACATGGGTAGGTGCGAAATAAACCACCTAGCCAATAGAGGGGTGCAACAAAGGAGGGTCCCCCTTCTCTTTAGAGTGCGAGCATGCAGAGAGTGCAGAATATCCCTAAGTAATGTAGGCACCGGATTATGAGACAGAAAAACCTTAATCGTATTCATATCTATGAGTTGGTCCGTGTTAGGGAATAGTACCATCCCATAGATGAGGAGTGCCAATACCTCTTCAAAAACTTGTAAATCCATCAAAAGCTTGTAAATCCAGGGTATCCCAAAAATAGTAAGCCTTCTCGAATAAAAATTTAACCGAGATTCCTTGGACACTTCCCCTAGTTTCCCAATTTGTCACTACATCAGACCGTTTTAAGGACAGAGCTCGAGCAATCTCTTCAGGCTTTGGATTTTTTCCGTACCGTTAAAAGGTAACTTATCAAGAATAGGTACCCCTAGCAACCGATAAAATTCCTCCATAGTAGGCACTAGTTGGTTATCCGAGAAAGTGAAGCAGTGGTACAAAGGATCAAAGAACTGAAATAACACTTTTAACAATTCTTCATCAGGTTTTGAAGTGACCAAGTTGAGCAACCGACCATGTTTTTCAGTGAAGGGAGAGCTTTCAGGAATCCTTAATGCCAAGTCCTTTAGTTGGAGAGACACTTTCACAAGGTTAATCTGGATGGTGTTCATGCGGGCGAATGCCATGTCCTACAAAACAAAACAAAGATGAGCCCTAGAAAATCCTTGAAATGGTTAGTATGGTATGCCATGCTTATGATGTCATGATTATGCTAAAAAATCACATGTATAGCAAGCAACAAACAAGTCACACCAAGTCCTTAGGTTTAAGGCCTGCATGAGTTTTAAGGCCATACCCTCTTGAAGCTAGATTGGTTCAACCTGTCTTATAAATAGTAACTGGGTTCTAAGGGATCTCAATATCACTGATCTTTCCCCCAAGCTTCGTTCAATAGGCGATTGTCTCGCAACCAAACAAAACTCAAGAGTCAAACCTCAATAAGTGTAGCATCGAGTATCTGTCGACCTTGGGAATACACCAAAGTCGGTCATCTCGCTACGTCCTACTGACCAAGTTGTGCAATTAAAGGTTCTAAGGTCAGTTGATGCTTTATGACACCACGCATCAGCCCCGTACTCTCCTTGATTGACTCAAGGGTTACCGGTACCAACCAAAGTGTCACATCAACATAGTTACTGCTTCAATCGTGTCGGTTTACCCTGCACAGTTCCCTCACAGTTTATTGCTACTTACCTAAAACGTGTTCCCAGATTCGAGTGTAAGATCTACATAACCCCAATAAAACCATTGAATATAAAGAAGGAAAAGCAAAACAAGAAAGCAATTTTAGAAATGATCTAGATCCTAAGGTATACCCCACTTATTAATTCCCCAGCAGAGTCGCCAGTTCTGTGATACGGTGGCAAAACCGATTATTATACTGGTTTGTGTTTTGTTGTTCGTAAATGTCGTGGTAAACAAGAGTCGCCACCGACTTTTATTTAATCCAACAAAGGAAAGGGAAAAGAATAGAAAAAACCTTTTTTCGAGAGTTTGAGTACGGGGGGTAGATTATAGAAAGGGAAGGTGTTAGCACCCTTTCTATCTGTGGTTTTCCACGGGATCTTAGGTACTTGCTCATTTTGAAATTGCTTGTGCATGTTTTGAAAAGTTTTTGTTTAACTTCGTGATAACCCTTGTATATGTTCTCAAGAGTGTGACGAAGTTGTTTTTGAAAACTGTTTTGAAAAGTGTTTGTGAAAAAGTTTTGTTGTTTTGAGCAAGTACTTAAGATTTTCTACCTACTCGAAAAAAGATTGTTCGTTCTCGTTTCCTTTAGACAGCGCTATCCTACTATTAAGTAGTAGGTAGCCCCATAGTTAGAGTTTTTTAAGGGACAATCGAAGGGACAAGTATGGTCATAAAAGCAATAGTTAGGAAACTTTAGTGATTACCCTAAGGTCCTAAAGATCTTTCCGAGGCAACATCCGAATGGGTCATTTTTGATCTTTTGGGACTAGAGGACGACGACTAAAATTCCCTACTTCATGACCGTTTACCGAAGGCAACCAAAGTGAGGAAAACCCTAGGAGTGAGCATGTGCAAGTGTGCTTTTTTCAGTTAATTATCTTTGCACAATTAGGGTTATCTACCTTTTAATCGTTGATTTATCTTTCGCATACAATCCTAATATCCATACATCTAGGCAGTTTTATAGTTGCGGAAATTAAAGAGTGCGAGAAATTAAAGTCCTAACTATTACAAAGCTTTTGGGCATATACATAAATATTTGACTGAAAATAAAGATGCGGAAATTAAAATCCTAATTAATCTATTATAAACTTGGAACAGTTACAATAATTTGAATTAAAAGAAAGTAAAGACGCGCGAGACGAATTAAATACACGAATAAATTAGAAGACTACAAATCTAATTAATTAAAAAAATATTTTTGTGTATTTTTTATTGAGAAAATAATTTAAGTGCAAATTAAACCTAATTTCTAGTTAATTTTAATTAATAGGGAAAAAGCAATTAAGTTAATCTAATTAAACTAAATTATGTTCAATAAAATTAATTTAAATAATAATAAAAAACCTAATTCTATATTTTTGGTGATTTTTGATTTAATAATAAAAAAATGATTTTATTTTTTTGGAAAGAAAAATGATTTTGTTTTTTTTTTTGTAAAGAAAATGATTAAGCAAACAAATAAAAAAAAGAGAAATTAAAAAAAAAAAGACTTGGGCCTGGTATTGTTGAGTAATCAGGAGGGATGTATTGCTGATTTTGTTGGGCCCAAGATGCCATCCCAAACAAATGCGTGTGATTCAGTGCAGTCAGATCTGGTACGTCCACCATGCGCTGCTCTCACTGAGTGCTAGATCTGGATCTAAGAATGATCCAATGGCTGGATATGGAGGATGTACAATGGCCTTCATGGGTAGTGCACGCTGGATCTTGTGAAGAAATAATGGAAAAAATACAAAATCTCACACATGGGATCGAACCCAGGACATTAGCTTCATACCTCCCCCCCTTAACCAATTGCGCTAGCTTGTTCATTCGTCAATATAATAACACAAATACATTATATTAAATGAAGAGTCAGTGTAACAACAATACGCGCAAGATTCAAAATCGTCCAACCACGCCTTGACACGCCTTCATCTTCTTCAGGGAAACAGTCGTTTTAGGTAAGGACCTTTACCTACGGACACCAACTGTGAATATAACCCTGCAAATCTCAAAAAATCAATACCATGCAAGATAAATCAAATCTAAGCATACAAATCAGCTTGTTTTGATCTCATGAGCATGATGGCATCCATCTTTTACCCTGATTTTACCTGCATCAAAAATCCCTAAAACACAACCTTAAACCCTAACAATGGCAACTATCCATACATGTGCTAAAATTCCTAATTAATCATACTAATACGTTATAAATGGCAAACTGTGACACTGTAAGGTGATGATTCCTGGAGCTTTTACGCGTGCAAACGATGTTGTTAGCTTTAGGAGACGTCCAGGAGTGGATTGGCGGCCTTGAACCGCCCTCTAAATCAGAATGCGCACCACACTTTCTTCTCAAAAATTGGAATTTTTCTGGACTTAAGGAGGCAGTCTTTTCGTGTCCTCTAGGTCTGGCCTTCTTGTGTATATGTATTGGAACATATTAGGTTAACAAAAACATATTGAATCTTGCACAATTATGAAGAGAAGATTTGATTTGTTCCTTGCATCATATGTTTCCAAAACAAGCCAAACCATGCCATTCTTGCTCCAATCACCCCTTGCACGATTTGATCTTGATATGCCAGCATATATCATATTTATTCAATGCCAAAATCATTCCAAAAGCAACCTATATGATTTATTTTGATTTTATTTAATTTTATTTGATGTTTAAATTAATAAAATCACAATAAATTAAATAAATAAGTTAACGAGGCATGGGGTGGTTCATGGGACGTGGACCATGTTAGAAACAAGATGCAAGCATAAGAAGTTGGGCCCATTTGAAGAAAAATGCATTTCGGGCATGGTTGACATTGTGCAAGTTTCCAAAAAATGGCCAACTTTGACAAGGCACATCTCTCTCAATTTTGACCCTAAGAGGATGTTATTGGACTTTTTAGAAAGCTTAGGATGTCCTCTAAACAACTCTTTTGGTTTCATTTCAATTGGATCTTCCATGTTCATGTAAGGAGCTTTGACCCAAAAGGTGTTTTTGTTGACTTTTTGAAATGACCTATAATGTATGAATTCATATCTTTTCATGAGTGCATTTATTGAACTTGAGGGATGAAGATGAGTTGTATGTAATTTCATCCTCTTAAAAATGAGTCTTGGATGGGAAATTTCTGATAAAGTATGAGAAAGTTATGGCTGGTCAAAATTTGGTTGACTTTTCCTATAGAAACCCTAATTTAGCCAGTTTTGAGTTTTGATGAATTTGGGGAATTCCTTGAGGAATCATGATCAACCCTTGATCAAATGATATATGTTACTTCAAAATGTTTATGTTTACCAAAAATTTTGAAGTTTGACTGCATGTGGACCACAATTGACTTTTGACCTAATACAGTTGATTTTCAGGCATCTGAGCAGTTGACTGAGCAAACTTGTTGTGCAAGGCATGCAACTTGTCATGGATGGTCTTGAGAACATATTAAGGCAATAGAAATAATTTGGGACCCTTGGAACTCAAACATATTAATGAAAATGGAAACCCTAGTTTGAGGCTCACTGTCTTAGGAGGAGGATTTGTCTGGTCAATCCTTAGGCATCCTTGGGCAAGTTGAGGACTTCAATGAGTATGTTTTGAGTAAAATGGGAAGGAAAATTTTGGGGTACAACAGATAGGATTTCAATTATTTGAATTTCTGTCGTGTGAGTTTCTCTGATGTCGAACGATTAGTCATATGCAAACCATGGCATTTAAAGAATGCAAAGCTTATGTCTGTCTTGATGTTTTAAAAATGCATTTTTATTAAAAAAAACTGAATTTTGTAAGAATATGAATTAAACTAAGGATTTATAGTAAACCTTACAGGAGTCAGGATACCTTTTGTAATAGTATGCTTTCAAACTAACTCATGTTTCAGCTAGGAGTTTTAAGGGTTGTAGCGTGGCCTAGTTCACGGTTTCAGAAACAAAGGATAAAGGCTCAAAATTTATTTGTATCCAACCCCTTCTTCATGATGTTCTTCAATCCTATACTCAGTTAATTGTGCGTTTAAATCCCAATTGAGTCTGGAATCTTTGCCCTGATATTCCGGTGATGGTTCAGATACTAAAAATTTATTTTGAGGAGGAAGTCATTTTTCGTAATATTTTCTTTTTGTTGAGGATTTGTAGTGACCTCTTTTTTTGATTTTATTATCCCTACATTTTTCCTGAACTATTTCTTTTGTGATTACAGCCAGCGGGATGCCCCCGTTTTTTCTTAAGTCTCCTTCATAGGTTTTGACTTAGCGAGCTTTTCTTTTGAGAGATAATGACTGCTTGTTTTAACGATTATGCGGAACCATCGCCATCTTTTGTTTTGGAATGATACCTCTGACACTACTTGTCGTATACGAGGGGAAAGCTTGCGATTGAATGCACCATTTAATCAACTGAGAAACTACCCTGCCCCAGGTTATGATTAAAGGTTTCAATTTATGTGAAAAAGAAAACTCCTAGTTCTTAGGATCAAAGGAGTTGACTAGGGATTATCTTCCTTATAACTCTATTGTTTAAGATTTGAAACAACACCTATACATCATCAGCCAGGTCTGTTCAAAAGCATACTGTAGAGATTATGGTATCTTTTCATCATCCTCCCTCTAAAGGCTTACAACTTTTAATCGAGATTTTAATATCACAAAAAGGAAGTAAAAGCATAGTTTCAGTATAGTGACAACAAATGGATTGATTCAAGACAAACATATGCAATGCATTAATGGAATAAAAAAGTTTGACATGAAATAAGTGTTAGAAAAATCAAAAGGAATTACAATTTGAAAATTCTAATGAACAAAAAGCCTCTCTGTCTGAACTTGTCACTTCAGAAGGTATGCCTTTGAGGGGTGGCAGAAGAATTCAGTCTGACCATCTTGTGTGAACTCCAATACCCCTTTTTCGATCAAGTCATGAATCTTATTTTTCAATGCCCAATAGCTATTAGTGTCATGCCTCGGACTATTGGAATGATAAGTCCATCTCACATTAGGGTTATCCCGAGGAAAGGCGGTGTTGTGATTCTGAAGAGGATCCTTCAATGTTATCAACTCCATCTTCAACATGTGTTGAAATACTTGAGTCAAGGACATGTTAATTTTGGTGAATTTCCTTTTGGGTGCGTCTTGCTTATGTTGATTTCCTTGTCGTTATTGTTGCACCGGTGCTGGGTTAGAGATCTGCACTACCCCACAGATTGGTTGAGATCACTCTTATTACGACCCTTCTGGTCATACACGATACTGGACTCCTTCTTTCCATTGTATGATCTGTTTTGAGTACTTGAAGATGAAGTCCCCTGAATTTCACCGCTCCTGAGTTTATTTTCAACATGTTCCGCATGAACATGTCACCCAATTCCCTTTCTACCAAGAGAGATTGATCGTTTATTAGCCCTTAAATTCTCGCAGTTTTCCCCAGACGGTCGTATCTGTCTTTACGAAGTTCACTGATGAGGATCCTTAACTCTTCTTGTCCACAACCTAAATTTTGGATAAGAGCCATATGACTACTCATCTGGATTCTCTTCCTTTCCATCTCAACTTACAATTGTTCCACCTGGTCATCCTGGTTATCTTCAAGATTTTTTTTGGCCGTGTTCCCAACTAGGAGTGCTTTCAATTCTTCTTGACCCTTGGATAGACATAGAAATATTTCCTCGAACTGAGCATCTTAAGCTTGGAAACCTCCGCCATTCTGTTTGAGAGCCATTTTTCTGCTGAAATAAACAGCGAGAAAATGAGAAACCTGTACTGGAAGACCTATTATGTAATGACATGCATGTAATGTTTTCAAGGATCTCGCAGGGTAAACCAAGAAAATGTTAGAATCCGACTGCAACTTTGATTGCAGAATTTCCTATCGTTGAATGTCCTTTTACGAGAATCAAGCTCACCATGCCGAGTGGGTCATAGCCTCTGACTCAAGTTATCGTGCTTTGGTCTTTTAAAGACATTGGCTATAGGAAAATAAATCCCTTTGCCCCTTTCTAGACGTCTGGTTCATCATAACCTGCATCACAGGCCCTAGAGATCCTTGAAATGGTTAACAAAATGCTATGGCATGATGTCATGATGTGTATGCTATGCACTAAGCAAAAGTGTAAGGTGATGAAGACAAGTGAGTCTTGCAAGAAGTCCAGGTTATTAGATAATGACTACAAACAAGTCCGGCAAGGAACTCACATCACTTAGATGATGAATAAAAACAAAACCCTACAAGGAGTTCAAGTTGTTATATAATGAAAGCAAACAAGTCACACAAGTAGACTTAGGTTCGGGCTTGCATGGAATTTATAGGTAAGTACCCTCTTGAAGTTTTAGTTGGCTCAACCTGTCCTAGCAATAGTAACCGGGTTCTAGGGATCTCATATCATTGATCTTTCTCTCAGGCATTGTTTCAGCTCAAGCATCTGAATTGCGGCCAAAATATCCCGAAAGTCCAATCTCAATGAGTGTAGCATCGAGTATCAACCAACTTCAGTCTGCACTAAAGCCGGCCATCTCACTACTTTCTAATGGCTAAGATGAGTCAATTTAAGGTTCTAAAGGTCAGTTAGTGCTTAATGATACTATGTGGAAGCCTAATGTTATCCTTGATTGACTCAAGAAACATTAGTATAAGCCAGAGTATCATACTAACGTAGCTATCATATCATCCATATTGGTCTATTCCGTACAACCTCCATGATTTATTGCTACTTACCTAAAAGGTGCCCCACATTCGGGTATAGGATCTTTAACAATAACCCAAACATAAACCCGAAAGATAAAGCACACAAATAAAACAAGGAAAGACTTTTAAACATGATCTAGCTCCAAGGTAACCCTACTTTAGTTTTAGTCTCCCCAGCAGAGTCGCGAGTTCTATAATACGGTGGGAGAACTGACTTTTACTGGTTTTGCTTTTTATCACAATGTTGCGGTTAGCAAGAGTCGCCACCGCATTTTCTTTTATCCAACAAAGGAAAGGGTGAAAAGAACATGAAAAACCTTTCGAGATTACTTTCTGAGTAGAAGGGAAGGTGTTAGCACCCTTTCCACTCGTAGTTATATACGGGATCTTAGTTGCTACCTCACTTTGAAAATTCTTTTTTTGTGTAAGTGTGTTTTGAAGATATTTTGAAAAGACGCCTTAGTGCGGCGAACTTTGTAATTTTCTCATTTCGGTGAGAACGTATACAAAGTGTTTTTTTTTCTTTGAAAATATTTAGAAAAGTGTTTGTGTATGTGTGAAAAAATTTTTTTTGATTATTTTTATGAGCAAGCAACTAGGAGCTATCTACCTACTCAAAAGGTTTGTTCTTTTCCTCTATTCCTTTAGACAATGCTGTCCTACTATTAGTGAGTAGGTAGCCCTAGCATTGGATGCTTGAGGGACGGGAAAGGGTCATCGTACAGTCATAAAGGAAACTCGTAGGGCACTTTAGCAATTTTATCGTAAGGGACTAGATCGTTTACCGAAGGCAACATCAGAGGGCCATCGAGGAACTACGATCTTTTTAATTGAGGGTCTTTGCTATAGTGTCTCACGTTTGAGGGACATGACTGTTTTTTGAAGACAACAAGTGGAGATACCTTAGAGGTGCGCGTGTGTGAGTGTGTTGTGTTTTAGTTATTTATCTTCGGATATTAGTTTTGCTAGCGTTTGCTTTTAGTCTTATCATACAATCCTATTAGCACTCATCTAACAGTTAATATCAGTACGAAAATAAAAATGCGGGAATATAAAATCTATGCTATTACAAGGCTTCGGGGTGGGGGGAATTACAAACCAAAATGGGGAAATAAAAGTAAAGGGGTTAAAGCTATTACATCCCATATACAATTACATAATTGTGAAAATAATGCGAATAAAATAAATGCACGGGGGAGAAAATAGAAAGATATAAAGAGAACCTAAAAATCTAAATGATAAAAAGAAAGAAATGTTTTTGTTGCTTTTTTCTGTTTAGGAAAAGTAATAATTAAATTAATGAAAAATCTAATTCTAACTAATTAAAAAAATATGATTAAATAATTAACTAAAACTAATTTTAATTAATAAAAATCTAAGTCTAATATTTTTTGTGATTTTGTGATTTTATGATTTCTTTTTGTTTTTTGTTATAAAGAAGAAATAATTGAAGTAAAAGGAAACAAATAATAAAAGAAAAATACAAAAAAAAAATTTAATTGGGCCAAGCCACAAAACAAGTAATTAGGGGGTGTGAGAATCATAAATCAATTGGCCTAACAACATTGACCCAGACGCTGGAGGAAAAATCTTCAAGATCCTATGCATCTCTCCCATTAGGCCTATCGTGGGTGCTTAGATCTGGATTGCTGGATCTGGATCTGATGATGTTGATGTGAGACTGCATGATAATGGTGATTATAACGTCAAAAACATCATGTGATCACTTGTTCATATCCTGTTCTCTAATATGAATGCAATTGTATCACAAAAAAATGTTAAATAGACATGCAACCGATTATACAAAAATAAACAAAAAAATTTCCACTGGTGAGTTTGTGAATGGCATTCTAAGAATGGTTGGATGTGTTCTTGGATCTAGGGAGACTCTTGGGGAGATCAGGAGTAAGGTTTGATCACTGGTTTGGATTGATTGCGCCAGGAAAAGCAGTTGCGGATTTTGGCAATTTTGAGGAATTTTGAGAATTTGGTAGAGCTTTGTGAAGAGATTTTGGAGAGCTTTTTTAAGAGGAATTTCGTGTCCTCTTTGGTCTTGAAATGAATTGTATTTATAGAGGAGTGAGTGAGAGTGGAAACAAGGCAAGAGATCAAGGCATTAAACCATGGTTTCATGACAAAATAAAAATTTGAGAAATTGCCTAAATGGTGTGAATCTTGCCACTTTTTTTCCGAGCATGAACCTAGACATATTACATGCGTTTTTCACGAACTAATGGGCTCCAAAGTGGACCAAATCCAGCGCATATGCATAGCCCATGATTTCTTTGTGTTTTTATTTAATTTATTTGATTTAATTTATATTTAAATGAATAAAAATTCAAATAAATAGAAATAAAAATCCAAATAGTGCATGGTTAGGTTTAGAGGTCCTTGGGTATGTCATAAACATGTTTGAACCCTAAAAGTTTTGTCCATTAACCTAAAAAATGCAATTTTGCTCAAAGTTGACCTCATGCATTTTTCACAAATTTGCCCAACTTGTGCAAATCATAACATGCTCAATTTTCATCTTTTGGAGATGATATTGGACTTTTTGGAGATACCAAGATGTCCTCTATACTTTCTCTTTTAATCATTTTTGCATTTGGAGATACTATCTTGATGTAAGTTGCCTTAACATAAAGTGTCTTTTGTTGACTTTTTGAAATGACCTATAATGTATGAGATCATATCTTCTAAATGAAGCATTTTTTGGACTTGAGAACAAAAGAAATGTTGTAGAGAATTGAATTTTATTCAAAATGGGATTTGTTTGGGGGAAAGTTCATGAAGCATGTGAAAGTTATGCTTGGTCAAAGTTCAATTGACTTCTCATAAGGAAACCCTAATTTGGCAATTCTTGACTTTTGATGATCTGAGGGCTTTCCTTGGGGAATCATGATCAACCCTTGATCAAATGATGAATATCACTTATAAATGTTGATGTTGACCAAAAATCTTGAAGTTTGACTGTATGTAAACCATAGTTGACTTTTTGACCAATACAGTTGATTTTCAAATATTTGAGCCATTGACTGAGCAAACTTGTGATGTAAGGCATGAAACTTGGCATGAGAATTCTTGATGACATATTAGGAACCATGTAAATCACTTGAGGCCTTTGAAACACAAACTTCTTTGTGAAAAGTGACACCCTAGTTGGAAATCCATTGCTTATGAGTAGAATTTGTCTAGTCAATTATTGGTCAACATTGAGCATTTGAGGACCTCTAGGAGTATGTCTTGAATAAAATGAGAGGACAAATTTTGGGGTACAAAAAACACGCCCTATACACTTTATCTAGGAAAATAAAAATAGGATGAAAATAGTAAAGAAAATATTTTGGTGATTTTTTATGAAAAAAATTATTTATGATAATTAATTAAATAAACCTAAAAAACCTAATTAATTTTAATTAATAAAAAAGGTTAATTTTGAAAAAATTTAATTAAAAACCCTAAAACCTAATTAATTTTAATTAATAAAAAAAGATTAATTTTGAAAAAAAGGTTAATTAAAAATCCTAAAACCTAATTAATTTTAATTAATAAAAAAAGGTTAATTTTGAAAAAAAAAACTAAAAAACCTAATTAACTTTAATTAACAAAAAAAGCTTAATTTTGAAAAAAAGTTAATTAAAAAAAACCTAAAACCTAATTAATTTTAAATAATAAAAAAGGGCAATTTTGAAGAAAAAGTTAATTAAAAAACCTAAAATCTAATTAATTAGGGTTTTAAAAAAGGTTTATGTTTAATGATTAATAGAAAAGAATTAAGTTTTCCATAAAATAGATAGGGGAAGATGCATCAATGTAAGGGTTAGAAAACAAAAATAGTGCAAATGCTAGTGGTGGGTGTTGAACCCACACCCTTTGCCTTCACAACAGCACGACTTGCCAAAAAATAGACAGGGGAAGAAGAATCAATGGAAAATAGGGTTAGAAAACAAAATAGTGCAAATGCTAGGTATTGGTGGTACCCTACCCTCTAATTTGGGCCTTGCGAAGTCAATGGTGCCCTTGGTTTTGGCTGATTCTCCCCGTACAAAGAGATACGATGTAAATATGGAAAATCAGTGTAAAAATGGCAACACCTTAACCAGGAACCATAGGGCTCATGAAATGGTTCTATCATGCACTAATACATCTCAAAAGCATGTTAGTAACATTAGTTTCAATCAAAGCACGATAAAACAAAAAATATGAATTCATGCAAATATAGAAAACCGATGATGCATGCTCATGAGTTTCAGGCCTCTTGGATCATCACAATCGATCCCCACTTACTCTATAACACTCTTGGAATTGAATGGGATGGTTGGATTTCTTTGATAGAGGCTGAAAATAGGGTTTGAAGTTTGCCCTAGTTTTGGATCAGTTTGGAATAATGATCTCTTGCCAAGTTTTTTCGTGATCTTATTGTTGTCTGAATATGAGATATATATACATATAGAGGAAAAATTAGGTCAAAAGAAGTGGGCTTGGACCTTTGTATGAAAGCCTTGACTTTATTTAATTTATTTTGAATTTAAATAAAAAAAATAAAAAATAAATGGAATAAAAATCAAAGGGATGTATGAATAGGTTCATATGTTCACTATGAGGCCTAATATACGTTTGAACCTTGAAACACAAGCTCATTAGCCCAAAAATTTAAGTTTGATCAATTTGGGTTTCATGCATTTTCTCGAAATTTCCCAACTTGTGTCAATTATAACTCTCTCAATTTTTATCATATAAAGGAGATCTTAGACTTTTTGGAAAGTTCAAGATGTCCCCTACAATCTCTATGATGCTCATTTTTTCAATTGAAGAATTTATCTTGATGTAAGTTGCCTTGACAAAAAGTGTCTTTTTGTTGACTTTTGAAATGACCTATAATGTTTTAGCCCATATCTCTCAAATGAAGCATTTTTGGATTTGAGCTTAGATAAACAAAGTTGTAGAGAATTGAATTTCCTTCAAAATGAGCTTTGGTTGAGAAAAATATGATGAAGCGTGTGAAAGTTATGCTTGGTCAAAGTTCAGTTCACTTCTCCTTAAGAAAATCCTAATTTAGTAACTTTTGACTTTTGATGAATCTTGAGTTTTCTTGATGAACCATGACCATACCTTGCTCAAATGATGAATGTGACTTCAAAATCTTGATGTTAACCAAAAATCTTGAAGTTTGACTGTATGTTGACCACAATTGACTTTTTGTCTAATATAGTTGATTTTCAATCATTTGAGCAATTGACTGAGAAAACTTGTGATGCAAGGCTTGAAATTTGGTATGAACATTCCTTGAGACATATAAGGAAACATTTAATCTACTTGAGTCATTATAAGCTCAAATTTCCTCGAGAGAAGTGAAACCATATTTGTAGGTCAACTGTTTAGGAGGAGAATTTGTTTGATTAAACCTTGAGTAGCCTTATGCAATTTAAAACCCTATGAGCATAATGATATATCTTGAAGAAAATGGGAGGGTAAATTTTGGGTACAACAATTATATTATTACACAAATTAACCATAAATTTTAATATACATTTAAGTAAATATGTGACAAAATAAATTACTTAACCATATATATTTTTCATGGTGGGATGGTTAAAAGTTTTGAGAAATTATCCTGTTTTTTTAGTCGAACATATATATGGTAAAGGATATCTCAATTATCTGGTTAAAATAATCACCCCTAGTTTTACACAGATTCTTCAAGAATACTTACATCTAAGCAACATCTGAAGATAAAACAACACAAGCAAAATATGACACATGAAATTTTGCATCTAGATAAAACATTTGAATATTATGTGAGATAGTTGAGCTTCTAACATGGACTGGATGCTGAAGCAATGAGCCATGCATTTGCTGGTTCATTGTAGTTGAATTTACTGGCTGAATTGGAGGCCTAACAAACAAACTTCTAAAAGTCGGGTGACGTACCAAAGGAAATATTAAATTATTCTTCTCTGTTCTAGGCTGTACAAAATGGTTGCTTTGGAAACGTTAAAGAAGAATTCTAGGCGGCCGTGGAAGCCTATTTCTAACGTCAGGCCAGACTGAAATTTCCTATATCCATAAAGAGGTAGACCAGCCACTGTTTGAGCTAATGGCTGCAGCAGTTGTCATGCACTATTTGGCAACCTTAATGGGTAAACTTCCCTAATCACCTCCAATCTCAAGAATTTCTTGTTTCCTCACAATTTAAGCTAAGATTTATATTAGGAAAATTAGATATTTTACAAAACAAAATATAATATAGCAATAAAATAGAGAAACTCATCATGATAAAACCCAAAATAAAAAGATGGAAAAGATAAGAGATTTACCTCTCTGACCGAGCCAAGAGTGTTTTTGTCAAGTCCTTCAATGAACATCTTAACCCAATAAAATTTGAGACATGCGCGGTGGACAGATTCAGATGTTTCAAAAGAGAAGGAGCATAATGCAGTTGTTGCATTTTGGTCTGGTTTCGAAAGATAAGGAGGGTGATGGTGTGGCAGAAACACGGTGGTTTCAGTTTGGTTTCTGACGACTTCGACCTGTTCCCAACTATTTGGATAGCATTTTCATCTGTTTGTGTGTTTGATGATGTTTTAAAGAACAATGAAAACACAAAATCAACATAACAACACCATTAATATCAAAAACTATAAAACAAAAGAATGTTAATGAGTTTGATGAGTTGTTAATGGAGGTTTGCGTGGTGGTGGAAATAGTTTCGGCATGGCTGGCTTTGTATGACTGGAGATAGCAAAGGAGATATCAAAGGTCAGATGATATAAAGATAGAATATATTTCCTTTCTCAAAGATAATGAAAATATTTTCCAATTTTAATTGTGGTTATGTTTCCCGTGCATGCATTGAGGAGAGGGAATTTTATTTTCAATTGAAAAATGAGAAGTCACTTTTGAAACTCTGGCACGCACACAATATCAGAAGTTAAGACTGATTCCTTAACAACCCTCAATGTCACAACAAATGTCATGACATCTGCTGATAGAATAACAACTAACTAACAACACATCATAATTATAACTTTCAGAAAGTAAAGAACACAACTATATGTTAACCCAGTTTGGAACAACTCACCTACTCTGGAGGCCACCAAGCCAGGAAGGAAATCCACTATCAATAGTACTAGTTCAAAGCTAAACTCCCCCATTTACAACTAATCGCCTAATCCCTACTCAGTGCAAATTCTACCTAGGTCCTTCCTAGATATGAGAAATCACCATCCCACTTTCAATCACCTCAATGATAAAAAATCTCAATCACAGTGAAGCGACCGGCAAAAAACACAAAGCCGCCACCAAACTTTATTTATCTCGAAGGAAGGGGAAATATGGAAAAAACCCCAAGAAGATGGATAAGATGGTCTTGCAACCAAAAGAGAGGGTACGGAAGTCGATTATGCGAGGGGAAGGTATTAACACCCCTCATATTCGTTGTACTCAACGAGATCCAATTCGATTGTTTGTTTGTAAGGGTGCGTCTATCTTAAACTATACTCGCTAAGGGAAATAAAATGGTTTTTTTAGTGCGTTCGTGAGAGTCTCGCAACCCTTTTCCTATGTATCCCGTGAAGGAATCAGAACACCGTAGTTCTTCAAGAAAAAGTTGGTGTGTTGGTGTTTTTTAGTGGGTGACGTTAGTGCATGCATTCTAGCAATAGGCACGACCTATATCGCGGTAGAACAAAGATAACATGCCCTTTTGAAGAAATATTTGATTTGTTGAGTGTTTTTGTTAAGTGTGGAATGAGTTTGGATAATGATTAAGTGTTTTTTTTTTAATTTTTGAATATGGAAAGAAATTTTAGTTTTAATTAGGAAATATGCAATGCAAAAGTAAAGTCTAAGGGGAAAGTCTACCCTAATATTGTCATGCAAAGTGGACCTAAAGTTGAGTGATTGGAAGGGAAATTTCTTACCTTATTAGTTATCATGCATAGGTTGATCTTAAATTCTAATTCAACACCAAACGATCAACATGAATTTAATCTATTAGTGGAATTCCTAAAGGAGCATGTCAAGAAATTAACCACACAATCAACGAAATGAAAATAATACTAATATTTATGAACTTACATCAAATGAAGAAAAAATGTTAAAATCAAAAGGGAAGTAAAATCTTAATCTAATATTTTTTTATTGTTTTATCATGTATTGAAAAGTATAAGAAAGTATTTAAAAATAAATAAATTAATCATGAAATTAAAAAAAAAGAATTGAAATGCGCCCTGGAGGTGTTTCAGCAAAAGCAGGATTGTGAAAAAAGTATTCTGAACAAAGCCCAGCCCAAATAAAAAAAGGTTCCAGCTCAAAACAAACACGGTGACTAGGCTTAGGGGGTTTTTGCACCGGTATGGGTGGTACAAAGGCCCATTATAACCAAACTTGGGCCAGACCGGGTGAAGGTCTAAACTCGGTTTCCCTTATCGGAAAAAAACAGGTTAATTGACCCTAAGAGATACTCAGCGCCTCTTCTTTGTAAATTAAATCATGAAAATCTCCCCTCATAGAAAAACTCTCACAACGGCCATGGTAGATACACAGAAATCAACAATTAATGCAAGTCAACATGTACCCTTATCCAACAATAAGCTATATTCCTAAATTTATTCATGAATTTCAGATTTATAAGGTTACGATTGGGTAATAGTGAAATCAGGAACAATAAGAGGCATAAAAATATGAACAATCAAAATAAAAATGTGTTCCATGTATGCTTATGTTACCTTATGCTTCTTACTTTATTCTTCTGTTACAATTTTTCTTTCATTGTGGTTTTTTGTTGTGCACTGTGATGTTGTTCGTTGTGTAACCACTTCGGATTTTTTTGAACTACAGGTTGGAAAGGATGATTGCTTTGAGATAGCAGAAGATGTAGGTTTGGTTTTTGTTGCAGTTATGTCGTAAATTATAATTTAATACTTTGTGATGTTGTTTTAAGCTGCAGTTGGAAATGTTGAGTTGGGTTTGATTCATGAAGTTGTGGTCCAATGTTGATGATGAAGCAGGTCGCAAGATGATGATATTGAATCTGAAGGATGCGACTGTTTGAGGGCAAGGTAAGGCAAGCGAAACTAGATGAGTATAAGCAGGTTTGTTACATGTTTTGAGTGTATTGTTGGAGGAAGTTAGGAAGAGATTATGCATGGAATACAACATAGCAGAAGTTAGTATGAAGGTTTGTGAGTAGTGTTTTATGTAAGTTTCCAGATTGAGTTTGGTAAAGTGTTCAGTTTGATTTTTTGTGTATTTTCTCTGAATTCTTTCTCTGAGTTTTGCCGAGGGTTCTGTAGTGGTTTGAGAATAGGTTTTTTTAAGGAAGTGGTGAAATTGAATGGCTTAAAAAGAGGTTACAGATAGAGGGAGTATGCTGAGTTTTTTTGGTGGATATTCATATAATTTTTTCTCCCTTTTGTGTATAATTTGAAGTTGTTATATAGGTGGACTAGTGGGTGTTTTTGGGGGGAAAGTTTGGTGAATTTGACCACTTGCGGTATGCTGATTTGTAGCTTTTGGATGTAGGTTATGTTTTGCTGAATTTGTGCAATGTTGCAGCAGGTTTGAAAGCAGAATTTGGACTGGTTTTGGAGCATTGTGGGTAGAAGTTGCAACTGGCTTTTTGACAGGTTTTTAGGTTGCTTGTGGACAACTGGTTTATGGATTTGTAACATCAAGTAGTACAAGAGTTGCAGGGTTGTTTTTTTGTTATATAGTAGGTTTTTGGTTGCTTTGTTCAAGTGTTTAGCAAGTGGACAAGCACGGGGGCAGCAAGGCAAGGTTTGGAAGGAACATGACTTGATGAAGTTTGAAGGAAAATTATGCATGAAACTTGAGAAATTTTAGCATTAGGTCTTGAAGTATGTTAAAGATTAGATTATGACCTTGATTTTCATGGCTTTAGAACTTAGGATTTCTCATGTAATTCTCTTTGTAATGAAGTGATGAAATTTGAACTTGATGACTTTGTGATTTTGAACCTTGATGGAACATTGATATTTGAGTGCAACTTAAAGTAACAGAACCTCGAATGGATTTGTCTTGATGATAATGAATGGCAATTGAATGAACCTCGAAATTTTTGAATGAACGAATATTCCTTGTGATTTGAATTGAGATTATGCCTTGATCACAATGGGAATCGGCAACATCATCTCTTGAATGAATTCCATAATGAATGTTTTAACCCAGTAACTCGAATACCAAACAAAATATGCATGAATTAATCCTTTGTCTTTGCATACCTAAAGAACCTTGATCTAATCCCCAAAACATCACCCGAATGAACAAATTCCGCTTTACTTCTTAATTCAAATCTAAATTAACTTGTCTGACAAGAATCAAAGAATAGAGACAATGATAATTCCTTGATCATAACGTGAATCTACAATCGTCATCACATGTATCATGACTCAAAAATTTGTAACTCAAACCAAAAGCCTTTACCTTGATGAAGTCCCTAAAACAAAACCTTAAAAGGATATCCTTGTAAAAAGATAAATGGGGCTTGAAGCATATAAGGATAATGCTCTTTGAAATGAAACCCTAATCTCATGATTAACAATAGGGAAATAAACCCTACTCCAAGATTTACTTGTATCTTGAGGAGAAAGAAATCACCAATGACAAATCAAACCCTAATTCAAATTAGAACTTCAAATCCACAATTCCTTGCTCCTTAAGCCACAATCAATTAGAGAATATGCTCACAACCCTAATTTGTAGTCCTCTCATTCAAATATGTGACATACTTTCAATTGTCTCTTTTGATTGATCCTGAGAAACCTCATAGATAATGGAACTTATAAGACTCATCACATCCCTATCCAAGTTCTTGGAAATAAAACTAGTTGAATGCATTGTAGATTGTTGATACGTAAATTTAGGATGACCATACTTCTAAACCTAATTCCAGATTCCACTGCTCAAGGAGGAACCAGGGAAAGAAATTTGTAGAATGTAGAAGCCTTAAACCAAAATTAAACCCTAATTGGCACAACCACCTATGCTTTGAACCACTGCCTTATTGAATGAAGAGATGATATGTGAATGACCTAACGAAAATGATGCAAATTAAATGCAAAGCCCAAGCCATATGAAAATATATACGGGTTGTAATTGCAAGCTTCTCAAGTCATATTTAAAGCATGTGTTTTGATGAAGACAACATGGACATCAAGTTTCAAAGGATGTGCAAAAAGCTTATCAACATCAAATTAAAGTCTTGAAGATTATTGAAGAATTATTAAAGAAATCATCAAATGTCAATATGGTATAAATAATTCTTAAAACCTTGAATATAGATGTTCACAATATGCATTCATCAACATATACATATTCCATAACTTTAACATCAAGAAAAACTTTGTTTGAAATATCTTTCAAAATGTATTTTTGAAAATAAACCTTTAGGAACCGGTTCCTCCCTAACAGGGAACCGGGTTCCAGCTTTTCTCAAAAAAAACATGTCCCTGGTTTTTGTACCAGGAACCGGGTTGTACCAATAGGGGAACCGGTTCCTGCGTGATAAATTTGAATTCCAAATTATAACGTTCACTAAGAACCGGGTTCTGTCAGTGTCGGAACCGGTTCCTAGCGAACCAATGCAGCTTTTACTTTGTTTTTTGAACATTTTTCAAGTGGTATCTTTTCATGAATGCATTGCAACTTTTCATATGAATTGGCATGAATGAAGAGGTTCTTACAACTTTATAAACTGCAGATTTTCTTATTTTCAAACAATGTTCAATACTTAAATTTTCAAATTAACAAATATCCTTCTTCATTAACAATTTTCTCATTTACTCACATTTGAAATTATACTTTCATGTGTTCATAATTTTGTGAAACTTGCCATATACACTTTCATTATCATTTCAAGTTTCATTCATACATTGTGAACATTTATATACATTATTGAGAATTGTTTTTATCTTGAAGAAGATGATCAATTGAAGATTGATAAAGCTCTCCATATACTTCAAAATTAATCATTGTATTACTTAAAGATTTTCCCTTACTATCCAGGAATGTTGGAAGTAAGTGTTGTGATTTGAAGAGGATTGTTCTTCATTCACATTAGTGTTTGTTTGGTCTTAAAGGTGTTAAGAACCTTTGATCACCCTATAGGTTAGATAGTAAGCATAGGCTGTACAATCATTCTAACTATAGTGAAATCTCTTTCGTGTTGGAAAGGGGACTGGAGTACTCTCGGATTGTGAGGGGAACCAGGATATATCACCGTGTTCTTTACTTTTCCGCATTTATCGCTTTCATCACCATAATCGAGAAAAGATAAAGATATAATCAAAACCTTCAAATACTTAACCAAAAATTACTACCAAGCATTCTCATAAAACCGTGTAAATTTTTATAAGACCTAATTCACCCCCCCTCTTAGGCACTCTGAGACTTACAATTGGTATCAGAGCAAGTTATAGGTAACTTGTTCCTAAAGATCCAGAATGGCTTCCGCAAATCATCAACCAGTCTTCAGAGATGGTGGTAGTAACAACAAGCCTCCTCTATTCTGTGGTGAATATTTTGACTTCTGGAAAATACGCATGAAGGCGCATTTAGAAGCACAAGGAGAGGAAGTATGGGATGCTGTTGAAAATGGTCCATTTATCCCGATATCTGTTATCAATGGCATTGGTTCTGTAAAGCCCAAAACTACATGGGACGGCGATGATAAAAAGAAAGTTCTCTATGACAAAAAGGCAATAAACCTTCTTCAAGGTGCAGTCAGTATGGACGAAATTTTCCGTGTCTCGAACTGCAGGACAACAAAAGAAATATGGGATACCCTTGTTCAAACTCATGAAGGAACGACTGAAGTAAAAAGATCAAGGCTAAATACCTTGAGTCAAGAATATGAACTATTTCGAATGCAGCCCGGAGAATCCATTCTTGACTTACAAAAGAGATTTGTGCATTTGACAAATCACTTAAATGCTCTTGGTAAAACCTTGACAAATGATGAACTCAACTTGAAAATCCTTAGATCATTGACTAGGGAATGGCAACCAAAGGTAACGGCTATCTCGGAAAAGAAGAGTCTCTCCGCAATGACTTCCGCTACACTATTTGGCAAACTTCAGGAATATGAAACGGAACTCGGTAGACTTGAAAAACATGAAAATTTAGAGAAGAAATCCCAAGGCATTGCCTTGAAAGTTGATTCAAAGGAAAGTCAAGATAAAGATGCATCGGAGGAAGATGAAAACTTCTTGCTTCTTGTAAAAAGGTTAGGAAAATATTTTGGTCATAAAAATAATCTTCATAATGCTAACTTTGTCAAGAGGAAGAAATTTTATAATCATAAAGATAAAGAAGCCTCCACATCAACACAAGATGTCACATGTTATGAATGTGGAAAGCAAGGTCACATAAAGCCGTATTGTCCAAAACTCTCCAAGAAAAATGGATTCAAAGGCAAAAAGGAGTTCAAGAACAAAAAGGCTTATGTTGCATGGGAAGATAATGAGATAAGTTCTTCATCCGATTCGGAAAGCGAGGAATGTGCAAATCTAGCATTAATGGCTTCACATCACTCCGACAATGAAGAAGAGGTTAGTAATGAATTTAATCTTTTTGATGATGATGTTCAAGATGCTATTGATGAACTCTTGAGAGAATGCAAAAGTTTATACAAAAAGGTGTCAAATCAAGAAAAAGAACTTCTAAGTTGTTTAGAAAAAATTGACACCATGACTAAAGATTTTGAACTTCAAAAACAGAATTTTATTAAAGAAAAAGAAAACTTTGCATGCTCCAAGTGTGAATCAAATGTCTTTCAAATTGTTCAATTGAAAGAGTCATTGAACGATATGAAAAAGGACAAATAGGATTGGAAGGATTACTAAGCCAACAACGCTATCCTAATGATAAAAGGGGTCTTGGTTATGTGAATTCTAAGAAACCAAATAACAATCCCACTGTTTTTGTAAAGGCTAGTAATAGTTCCAATCCCAAGAAAGTAGAAAAGAAGCAAGTTGTTCATAATCATCAAAATAAAAAGGCTAATGTATCGAAAAAGAAAACATTTCCTAAGAAGAAATCTTATCCTTCTAGATATAGAAGTAACTTTGAACCTACTTGTTTTTATTGGGGTATTAAAGGCCATACACCTAATGCTTGCTATGTTAGGAACTTTAGTATAGCAAGTGGGCATTATGTGTGGGTGAAAAAGGGAACTAACTATGAAGGACCCAAGGCAACTTGGGTACCTAACAAAGAATAATTTGTTTGTGTAGGTATGCTTGAAATCCACATCAAATGTTTGGTATCTTGATAGTGGATGTTCAAAGCATATGACAGGAGATGTACACCAATTTTCATATCTAGTACATAAAGCCAAAGGGTATGTCACCTATGGAGACAACACCAAAGGAAAGATTCTTGGCGTTGGAATAGTTGGCACACTTCCATCCATTCAAATTGAGGATGTTCTCTATGTTGAAGGATTAAAGCACAATCTTCTTAGCATAAGTCAACTTTGCGATAGAGGGTTCAAGATCAAATTCAACAAAGATGAATGTCTCATTATGGATGAGGCAACCAATGAGGTAAAAATCAAAGGTATAAGAACTAACAATATTTTTATGATTACTTTAGATGATTTGTCTCTGAAGGTACAATGTCTTATGGTAAACAACAATGACGCTTGGTTATGGCACAAGAGGATCGCTCACATTCACATGGAGCACTTGAACAAATTGGTTAAGCATGACTTAGTTATTGGTCTACCAAAGATGAAGTTCATCAAGGACAAATTATGTAATGCATGCCAAAAGGGCAAACAGACCAAAACAACTTTCAAATCTAAGAATGTGGTGTCTACTACAAGACCACTACAATTGTTACACATGGATCTTTTTGGTCCATCAAGAACAAAAAGCTTCGGAGGTAATGTATACGCTTTAGTCATTATTGATGATTTTTCTAGATATTCTTGGACTTTGTTTCTTGTGCAGAAAAGTGATGCTTTCAAAGCCTTTAAGAAGTATGCTATGCAAATCCAAAATGAAAAATCACTAAAGATTGTATCCATAAGAAGTGATCATGGTGGAGAATTCCAAAATTCTCAATTTGAAGAATTTTGTGAAGAACATGGTATCTCTCATAATTTTTCAGCACCAAGAACTCCACAACAAAATGGAGTAGTTGAAAGAAAGAATAGGTTTCTAGTGGAACTTGCAAGAACAATGCTTAGTGATGCAAATCTTCCTAAATATTTTTGGGCGGATGCGGTTAGTACGGCATGTTATGTTGGAAATCGAGTTATCATTAGACCTATAATAAAGAAGACTCCATATGAACTCTTCAAAGGAAGAAAGCCAAATATTGCTCACTTTCACATTTTTGGATGCAAGTGCTTTGTTCTTAATAATGACAAGGATAATCTCGGTAAGTTTGACGAGAAATTCGACGAAGGTATATTTCTTGGTTATTCGCTTTCTAGTAAAGCATATAGAATTTATAATAAAAGAACTTTAACTATTGAAGAATCTATGCATGTATCTTTTGATGAAAATAACCCCTCTAAGGAGGAAGTAGTTGTTTGTGATGATGATGATCCTATAGATTTACCCCCGGAAGATCGTTCAATTGATCAAATTAAGAAATCACCGGAAAATCAAGAAAACATTGTACAACAAGATTCAAACACCAATGATCTACCAAAAGAATGGAGAACTCATAGAGACCATCCTATTGACAAAATTATTGGTGACATTAGCCAAGGAGTATCAACAAGATTGAATCTAAAAGATGCTTGCTTAAATATGGCGTTTGTTTCTCAAATTGAACCTACCAAAGTTGATGAAGCCTTAGGAGATGATCAATGGATTATTTCTATGCAAGAAGAATTAAATCAATTCGAGAGAAATCAAGTTTGCGAACTTGTTCCTAGACCAAGTGGTAAACACATCATAGGTACCCGATGGGTGTTTAAGAACAAACTTGATGAGAATGGTCTAATTGTTCGAAACAAAGCAATGTTGGTTGCCCAAGGTTACAATCAAGAGGAAGGAATCGACTTTGAAGAAACATTTGCTCCGGTTGCAAGGTTAGAAGCTATACGTCTTTTACTTGCTTATGCTTGTTCATTAAATTTTCATCTTTTTCAAATGGACGTTGTGATCGGTGGATCTGGAACTGACTGTTTAACGCTGGTTCGCGAAATGTCACGGAAGCAAGAGTCGCCACCGTCTTTTATTTTCTCCAACATGGACAGGACAAAAGCACAGCAAAAATCCTTATGAGATAGTTTCTCGGTTCGGGAGGTAGATTTATAGAAAGGGAAGGTGTTAGCACCCTTTCTATCCATGGTTATCCATGGGCTCTTAGATACTTGCTCATTTGTGTTTTCAAAAGTGTTTGCTTTTCAATCGTGAGTGGGTTTTGAAAAAGTTTCGTTTAAAAGTTTCAGATCGACTCTTGTATCAGTCCTCAAGAGTGTTTGAAAAATTGTTTGAAAGCTTTTTGAAAAGTGTCGGTGTGAAAAGAGTTTTGTTTGTTTTTGAACAGAGAAAGTATCTATGAGTCATCCACCTACCCTAGGGAATTAGGCTGTGTAAATGTCCTTAAGGTAGTGCCATCCCACCATTGAGAGGTAGGTAGCACCACCGTTGGAGGTGTTCGGGTAAATTCGTTTTTAGGGACAGTGTGGTCACCAGAGCAACAGTAGGACACCTTAGAAGCTACCCTTATGCCATGTTCATGGACATAAGGACTTACTAAAACGTCCTATACTCGACGACCACGTTTCGAGGGGCAAGGCAACAGTGAGGCGTACCCTAAGAGTGGTGTGTGAATTTGTGTATTGTTTTCAGTTATGTTTTATCTTGTCATGCATTATGGTGATCTACGTTTTGATTTTATTTGGGCCATTCATTCTTTCATGCAAAATTTAGCAGTTAACGGGTGCGGAAATTAAAGTGCGGAAAATAAAGTCCTACGCTATTACAAGGCGCGGGTCTATACATCGCCAAATTAACAAAGACCCATTTTTTTAATAAAATGCAGAAAATAAATAAATTTCCTAATTACTATTACAAGGCTTGAGCAATTACATTATATTTAAAACGAAAAATAAGAACAAACGCGCAAAAAGAAATTAGAATCGAATATGCGAGGGCGTTGGACCCTTTAAAGATTAAATTGAAATTAAAAGCTAATTAATGATTAAATAAAGAAAAGAAGTTATTTTTTATGGTTTTTGGTATTTATGAAATAAAGAAAATTAATTAAAGATTATAAATTAAATAAAACCCTAGTTCTAAGTTGTTTTTAATTATTTAAGAAAAATATTCAAGTTGTAACCTAATTTACACTAATTAATTAATTACATGGGTATTTACAAAATAATTAATAATTAATAATAACAAGAATAAGAAGAAATTATTTTATTAAGAAAAAGAAAAAAATGCTAAAAACCTAATTCCTACATATTTTAGTTTATTTAAGAAAAACATTAAAATTTTAACCTAATTTTACTAAGTTGATTATTAAGAATTTATTTACAAAAATATTAATGAATTAAATATTAAATAAACATATTTTATTTTTTTGATTTCTGATTTTTGTGTTATGAAAATTATTTTTGTGAATTAAATAAAACAATAAAACAAATAAAAGAATAAAAAGGAAAATTAAAATAAAGAACAAAAATATGCAAACCATGGGGGTGGTTGACCCAATTTAGAGGTGTTTGTAGAGTAATTTGGCCCAACAAATTCCAGGCCCTTTTGACTTTCAGTGATCACGTGAGGAGCAGTTGACTAATGCGTATGGTAAGCTGCATGTTCTGGCCTTTGGATTGGGACCCTTGGACACTTGGCAGGCACAAGCACGCGCGCACATGGTGGACCATTGGAGGAGAATTTCACCTGAACATGTTACAAACAAAATTATTGAGAAATATGGGGGACCTGGGAATTGAACCCAGGTCCCGGTACCTGCAAGCCAGCTAATCAACCATCTGAGCCAACGCACGCTTTTGTTATTATTATGGAACGTGATCAATACATGTGAAAAAGGAGCACTATGCTGAACAATTAAAAAAACGCGCCAGTCGTTCAAACCTTCCAATCACGTTCCAACAACTCAGCGTCTTCTTCCTTTTTCCCTGTAAACAATACCAAATAGCGGGGGTTTTAAACCCCCACCAACTGCAATGTACAAAAATAACGATTAGAGCATGGTCAATTATAAAAAGGGCGCGAGGTAGTCAATGGATTCGTCTGGATGTCCTGATTTCAATGGTACCAGTTTGAATGGCCAATTGTTCCATATGGGGAAAGCCCCAATTCAAAGCTTCTGAAACCCTAATATGCATTCATGGTGGATTCTTGTACAAGCAGTATTAGTTCAATTGGGTAGTACCATTAGCTTCAGAGCATTCATGTTACTATAAATCAATCAACAAAATGCATGAACAATGCTTAAAAATCAAAGCACGATAATGGAAAATTTTATGAAAAGTAAGACTTCATTCTACCAATTCCTTGAGTATGGAGGTCCGGTCTTGATTGGAATCATTTCCTGGATGTCTTAGCAAGCTTTTGGAATGTTTTTCAAGCTTTGAAACGCCTTCTATGTATGAAAACAGTTTTCAATATTTTTGTGAAAAAGTGCAATGTTGTTCTTTGGTTCCTGCGCAGCCTCTTTGTATGTGAGCATTAGGGTTATGTTCTATATGTATCTGAGCATGATTAGGTTAAGAAAAACAAGCCCATAATCTATGCATTGATGATTTGGATATTTGGTTTTCAATGATATCAAATTCAATCTTTTTGCCATGAAACTAATTACAATCATGTAGAATCTTTCCCTTTTAAGTGATGCACGAAATATTTGATTCATAATGGATGAAATCTCTGCACAAAAAGATTTAAAATGTATTATTTGCTATTTTTTCATATTTAATTTTAATTAAGTGAATTAATAATAATAAGAATTCAAATAATTAAAAAAAATGAGAAAATAACTCCCTTGGAGGTATATGGGTCGTGCATAGCCTTTGGGTGATGATTCATGGAAGAAATTGAGGCCCATTAGCATTTTTGAGGCATTTGAAGCAAAGTTGACTTTTCAAAATTCCCAAAAATTTCCCAACTTCCACAAGGCATATCTTGCTCAATTTTTAAGCTTTGATCATGTTCTTGGACATTTTGGAAAGGTCATGAAGTCCTCTAACCAATGCCTTTGGTCCCATGTCATTTTGATTTACCAATCTCAAGTTATGGTCTTTGACTTAAAGTGCCTTTTTGTTGACTTTTGAAAATGACCTATAATGTTGAAATTGATAACTTTTTGTGAGAGCATTTCCTGGACTTGAAGTGTGAAGATGAGTTGTAGGAAATGTCATTCTCTTCAAAATGAGCTTTGGATGGAATTTTTCTGATAAACCATGTGGAAGTTATGCCCTGGTCAATTTGCAGTTGACTTTTTCAGCTATCCAAAAATAGAAACTTTTGCATCTTGAGACTTTTTGAGCCATGCCTTGAGAATCATGATCAAGAATTGATCAAATGATGTTTGTGGCTTCAAAATAAGATGTTGACCAAATTTTTTGACTTTTGACTGTCAAATGACCATTTTGCCCCTGCAGTTGATTGTAGGGCATTTTGGATTTTTGACTGTGCAATCTGGTGCTGTGAGTCCAGAAACTTGGCATATGGATGCTTGACAATGTATGTAGACATGTGGGGCTTTTTTGGACCCTTGGAAACTTCAATTTCTTTGCCAGAACCAAAACCCTAATTTTTGACTGTTAGGAGGCAATTGGACTGTGCAACCCTTGAGAGATTTTGAACCTTGATCTTGGCAAATCTTGAAGAATATGGGAGGGCAAATTTTGGGGTACAACAGTTTCCCCTGTTCAATCTTCTTAGACCTGAGGATGTAGATTGGCTTGCGTTCCTTTCGTAATCCGAAGGTGGAAGATGATTGAACACTAGAGTGCCCAGAAATTTGCACTCACATAGTAGAATGTCAGCAGTGTGATGATGGGAATGGGCTTACAAATGCCATTTGGAGACTGTTGTGGCGTGGATGGGCTTATAGATGCAATCTGGAGATGTGACAGAACCTTGTCGGGAATGGGCTTATAGATGCCATTTGGAACTGCAATGGATAGTTGTGGAGATGGGCTTATAGATGCCATCGGGAGGTTGTTTGATCGCGTAAGAGATTCCTTAGCGAGAACTTGCGTACCTGAGAAGGAAAAATAATTACCTGGCGGGATACAGGAATCGAGTCCGGAGAATATAGTCATCAACAGATACATCCTGGCAGGATGCAGGAATCGGATCTTCGAACTCTTCAGACGCATCCTGGCAAGATACAGGAATCGGGTCTGGTAATGTTAGTCGTCAACAGATACACCCTGGCAAGATACAGGAATCGGATCCTTAAACTCTTCAGACGCACCCTGGCAAGATACAGGAATCGGGTCTGGTAATGTTTAGTCGTCAACAGATACACCTTGGCAAGATACATGAATCAGATCATCAAACTCTTCAGACGCACCCTGGCAAGATACAGGAATCGGGTCTGGTAATGTTAGTCGTCAACAGATACACCCTGGCAAGATACAGGAATCGGATCCTCAAACTCTTCAGACGCACCCTGGAAAGATACAAGAATCGGGTCTGGTAATGTTAGTCGTCAACAGATACACCCTGGCAAGATACAGGAATCGGATCCTCAAACTCTTCAGACGCACCCTGGCAAGATACAGGAATCGGGTCTTGAATCAGTCGTCAACAGATACACCCTGGCAAGATACAGGAATCAGATCTTTAGTTGTGACCGTTGATGGTAATCATCTTGGTATTAACCTTTGTCCTGAAAAGACAAAACATTAGTTGTATGCGATGTCATGTTGTATGACGTGCGAGATGAGATTGTATGTTCATGATGCGTATATGCATGCTGTAATGTATGAAGATGCGATGTTTATGAATGTATGTTTTCGTCTTAGGAAAATAAATCCTTGACGGATGCCGGGAAGTTAAATCCTGGGCTGATGTAGAGCTTTTGTTTCCACTGGGGAGTGATGGTTGCAAGAATACCGGTAGGAGAAGATGACTCCGTTGGGGAATAAACTTGGAGATTACTCTGTGGGGGAAAATTATTCTAGCGATCTTGCTGGGGAACAATACTCTGTGGGAAGAGAGGTACACTACAAGAAAAATGATAGATTGGGACGGTTATTTTGGCTGATTACGACGGTTAAAACCGCCGCAATTTACAATCTACGACGGTAGAAGTACCGTCGCAGAATCGTGCGTCCCCAGCCTATTTCGCGACGGTTGCAAAAACTGTCACGCACAACAGATAGCGACGGTTATATACCGTCGTGAATTTGAATTTATTTTTTGTTTTTGTTGTTGTTTGCGACGGTTATTCTACCGCCGTAGGTTAGAAATTGCGGCGGTTTTAACCGTCGTAATCTGATTTATAAATTTCAAATAATATTTTTATTTAAATTATTATTTAGTAAAATAATTTTAAATATAATATTATTTTACTATAATATTTTACTATTATATTTAAATTATTATTTACTTTAATATTTTTTTATTTATAGTATTTTTATTTTATTTTCTATCACTTTTACTATTATATTTAAATTATTATTTACTTTAAAATTTCACATATAGTATTTTTATTTATAGTATTTGTCATAGATATTAGGATTTTAAGCAACTGATTTTTCAGGGACACTTTCATTATTTTCAACGAAAGTACATTGTGAATGATCCAATCCAATATCTTTCACCTTCATTTCAGAGTTTTTCTCCACTGTGTTCTCCAACAACATTTCATTAGGGAAATTGTTCCTATAAAACTCAACCTTCGCTTCCAAGTCTTCTATCTCCTTCTCCTTCTCAGCAAGAAGGTCGTTAGCATTTTGCAAAGCTTCCATTTCATATTCTGATTGCTCATCCATCATCCTTAAGTGCTGCAAGGCTTCCATATGTAATGTTGCCTTTTCTTCCTGCAGTCTAGTGATCATGGCTAAAGCTTGACTTGCAGCAATTGCAGAAGCATTTCTTTCTTCCTCCAGCTCTTTATACAAAGCATTCATAAGTTTCCTGTCATGATCAACTTGTCTTTTAAGCTTGTCAACCGGACTTTCACCTTCAATTTCACCGACAATGCTTCCATCCAGAGACAAACCAGACTCATTCCGCTCAAGCGAAATCATTTTTTGAAGTATTTGCATTCCAGTTGAGTTGGAAACATCAGAACTCTTTGCTTCTTCGCTATTTATAGACAACCTAGGACTGATATCATTAAAAGACATATCAGTCCCACGAGTGGCAGAGAATTGTGACATTAATATCTTCAAATCTTCATTAACTCTTGATGAATCTTTCCAGAGCCAATGTTCTGCAAGCATGCCAGACAACTGTCTTCCTCTATTACCGACAGCTAGCTTATAAGCATCCCCAAGATCAAGTGAATTCAGATTTTGTTGACCAATATCACTAGAAACAAGGCTTGATTCTAAACCTCCTTCAGATGCTATTAGCTTATTGCCTGAATTAATATGTTCTTCACTGTCCACAGTGGGTCCTTGCTCAGATGTTAATCCCTCTTCATCGTTTCTAAAATCATCTGTACGAGAAACAATAGCATTATGATTATATTTCAACTAAAAAATGCAGAAAAGGTTTGGTTAAATCAGTATAAAACTAATGCACTTATGGACTCGAAATAGTAAAATTTAAAATGTTCAGCTATATAAAAGGCCCTAGTCATTTTTCGCCCTACATCTATAAAATATGATTTGGGCATCAAAAACTAGATTATTTAATTTCATCAACTTTCTGCGATGAATTATAACACAGACCTCTATCTTCAAATCCAAGCATCAAAGAAATGCAATCACAAAAAAATAACTTACCATTTTCCTTTGATACTTCGACAGGCACTCCGATTTTACTCGATAATGTAGGAACATCATTGAAGGGAGTAGCCTCACTCGGGGAGGGACAAACAGCACTTCTTTCAATCTTCTGCCATTTAAGTTCTGTCAAACCGTTCCCACTTTCCACTGCTGCTGCTGCTGCTACAGTTTTGATACCATCAACATGTATATTTTCTACTAGAGGTTCAACATTAGACTTAACCTTTAACAATCCTTCCTTTAACAATTCAAAAGCTAACTATTTATGCCAGCACATTAAATAAGAAAATATAAAAATCAGAAGGAATCAAGTCTGTAAGAGGAAAGGATTAAAATACATTTCCTTGACAGCTTATGACAACTTACCATAACCACCTACAACTGAACTCAGCTAACTCTTTATTAGGAGTGATAACGGAAATTCCTAAACTAACCCTAACAAGCTTCAACTAACTTTATAACTGTTTCTCACTCTCAGATTTATTCTTCACCTCTGATTCCTAACTGACGCTCACAATCTAATGCCCTAAAGGAATCTCTTATAACTGACTCAAAATTGCATCAACTATATATAGCTTCCTCTCATCTCAGATCATGCTCTCTCACCATTTCCCAAATTTTCACATGCATCATTTTCACCTTCATTCTAAAACTTCATGTTCATCCTCATCATCCTCTCATCTACATTATCTTCATCCTCACTCCAAACCTCTCCTTGCATCATTCTCTCTACTCTCTAAAAATCATAACACCAACACATTACTGCTTCATCACTAAACATCAACGTAACACAAAACAACATCAAGACGCATAATAATAAAAGTGTTTTGTTGTAGAATCTCTGCATAACAAATATGCATGTAGAAACTTCACTATAAGACATATTTGGCTGGCTGCAAATAGAACTTATTTCTGCAAACAATGAACACACGGCAACACAGATGAAACAATCACATTTCCACGCATAATGAAGTTGCTCAACAAAAATTGAAAGAAATAATGTTACCTCAACAAAAGGGCGGAGTGGCTCAGGAAAATAACATGCAATAACAGCAACAGCTGCTTCTCTATATGCCAATCTCAGTCTCAGTTCTTCAGGAATTTCTGTAGTGTCCTCTTGCCCTGTTTCAAATGTTCCTTTTTGCTGCAAATCCATAAGTTTCATTAGATGGTGTAAAAATGCATTAAACATATCATAAGAAATTGCTGAGTCAGAAAGAAGCTGAGAAATCACAAACCCTTTTTAATGCCTCAAGCAACTCGTCACGCCCAATATAATCCAAATCCTTCCTGGCCGTTAAAATTCCAGCTTCGTTCCTGTCATTTATTCGTGATCTGTCAGTCTATATTCTGATGATGGATTGATGCAGAAACTTCTATCAAAGATTATTTACAGTATATTCTGCAGCTCTGCCCCAGTAAAAGTTTAATAACTTGGGTGAAAGCAATATAAAGCAAAAACTGTTCATATGCATCAATTTCTAGATGAAAACCTTTATCTTCTCTATAACCCTAATTTTCATCAAGCAAAGTTACATTAAGATAAAATCATAGCTAACACAATAAGGGTTTTTGCTTCTGAATTGAATCATAGAAAAAAGAAACATAACCTGTTTGATAGCACTGGAAACAGAGAGAGTGGTGCTTTGATTGAGGCATTCAACACCAATCCAATCTATGAAGCCTAAGAGATCAACCTAATCAAGAGTATATGAACTAGGTTAGAACTTGTGTACCCTAAATCAAATAAGATAAACTTGACGATGATCATAATAGTGAATGATAGAGTTTGAATCTTACTTGACCCTTGTGAATAGCGGTGGCGGATTCTCCAGACATTGCTGCTGATTTGTGCGACACGGAATACCTTCTTTGTGCGACTTCAAAGAGAGATCTTCCCCTTTGCTTAGCAATCGAAGGAGGCCAGTACGAAGACCTCTAGAGGACATTTGATGCTTTCGATTGGATATCTCAGATCTGACACGTAGTCGTCTTTATGTACAAAGGAGTTTGTGATTCTGAAAAGAAAAGGAAATTGCGGTAGAATTTGAGAATCTTAGCGCGTGAATTGAAAGAACGTTACGAAAGGTTGAGAACGATCATAAATCTGAGCGGCGTCGGTTCTTAAACCGTCGTGGGATATGATATGTTCCAGGCAAAGGGACGGTGAAAGGAACCGTCGTGGAATATGCTATAATTCTATTTTTTATTGAATATATATTAACATTACTATTATATTATTTAAATACTACTAATATTAATATAGTTACTATTATATTATATAACTACTATTAATATAATTAATAGTTAGTAAGTAATATTATAATACTAATATTATAATTAATTAATTACTATTATTATATTTAATTAATAAAAGTGAAAAGATGGAAAAATAAAACAAATGGAAAAAGTGAGAAAATAAAATAATAACAAAATAATAATTATGATTGGTCAAAGTAGTCGCGACAATCTGTTATACTGGTCGCGAGTGTGGAAAGAGGGCAGTTTTTTGGCAACTGTCTCAATTATGTTACTCAATATGCTTAAAAATCTACGACGGTTGGCTCTAACTGTCGTGACAACTGTCGCAGTCCAAGAATAAGGACAGATTTATGGGAACCGTCGCAACTCATGTGTCGTAAAACTCATTTTTTCTTGTAGTGGTACTCTGTTGAGATGTTGATGATAACTTCGATGGGAATACCGTTGTTATGTTGGAAGTTTTAATAGACTCCGCTGGGGATAAGAAGACTTCGCCAAGGACGGTCTTTCCGTGGCTTTTGGCTGAGGATAACCCAGTTATATCCTGGTAGGGAAATAACCTTTGAATAAAGCCGGGAGACGCGTTCGTGCTCTGCAGGGGGGAAGCTTCCAGAATCTACTGGGGATAAGCTTCAAGACCTGCTGGGGATATGGATTGAACTTTCCTAGGGAAATTCTCGGATTGGATTCTCCTAGGGAAAGTTTTGAGATATATTGGGGAAGTGGCTCCACCGAATGTCTGATATACCGCTGGGGAACAATCTTAGATCAAGACTGCCGGGGATGCTTGTTAGGAATGTCTGTATACTCCTGGGGGAATGTTGAGATCTGCAGGGGATACCCAACTTCCTTAAGGCTGCCTGTGGACTAATTCAGCTTGGGGAAAGTATGTTGACTTGCTGGCTCACTCTCTGGGGAGTTAAGAGATCTTGGTTATGTTCTTCGGCTGAACTTACGTTGGTACCTTGGTGGACAGAACAATTATATCGCTTAGACAACTCATTATTGCCCCTGTTTCTAATGTTACCTATAATTAATCCTTTGTTTCGTATGCAAATATTTATGAGTTAACAATTAGTGTCAAATGCATATATCACAACTTGAACCTTGGACATTCTTCGCAAAACAAAACAGAAAAAGAAAAACAATTGGCAATTTTAGCTGAAAAGTGAATTTATATTGATTTTTGAATTTGCCTGTAAATAGGCGTTTATGTACAAGAGGCTGACGTCCTAGTAGGAGAACGCCGCCGAATAGAAGAGTTTATACAATTTGTGAAAAAGGGACAACAAAACAGCTGTGTGAAAAGAATAATCCCACTGGGTTCCAACTCTGCTATCGCCTTTATATCTTCGAGCGTCTCATCACTTTGCTGCTCAGTTGACGATGAAGCTGATTGATCGATGCCGTTTGAACTTGATGTTGATACCGGATTCTGGATGCAAGGTGATCCAATGAGACATAGTATTACGCTTTATCCTAATTTTTGCCTGGACTGCCCTTTCGGGTTTTCAGTCCACCAGGATACCCATTTTTGCCCAAGCCGCCTTTTCAGGTTTTCGACTTGCCGGGTGTACAGATTTTTTTTATTTCATCCCTCATTTTCCCCGAACCCTTTTGGTTCGCCGGGAAGCCCTAATTTTTGCCTAGGTATGTCAACCTAGCGGGTCTTTTATCATGCATAGTATCTTTTTACTATGTCTGCATTGGCGGGGTGAGGAAGGTCGTCACCATCCATGGTGGTTAGAATCATGGCTCCTCCTGAGAACACATGTTTAACCACAAATGGCCCTTCGTACGTAGGGGTCCATTTGCCCCTGGGATCACTCTGAGGAAGAATGATGCGTTTGATTACCAGGTCCCCAACTTGATATTCTTGTGGTCTGACTTTCTTGTTAAATGCCCTGATCATCCGCTTTTGATACGTTTGACCATGACAAATAGCAGTGAGTCTCTTTTCGTTGATTAGATTTAACTGATCAAGTCGTGTCTGGATCCAATCATCTTCGCTCAGATCTGCATCCTTCATTATCCGGAGAGAGGGTATCTGCACTTCGATCGGTAAGACTGCCTCCATGCCATAGACCAAGGAAAAAGGTGTTGCCCCGGTTGACGTCCTTGCTGAGGTACGGTACCCATGAAGAGCGAATGGTAACATTTCGTGCCAATCTTTGTAAGTCACTGTCATCTTCTGCACAATCTTTTTGATATTCTTATTCGCTTCTTCTACAGCCCCATTCATCTTCGGCCAGTAGGGAGAAGAGTTGTGGTGCTGTATCTTAAATTGCTCGCAGAGCTCAGTGATCATCTTGTTATTGAGATTGGTATCGTTGTCCGTAATGATCCTTTCTGGGACGCCGTACCGACAGATCAGGTTATGCCGAATGAACCGTGCTACGACATTCTTGGTTACAATGGCATATGAAGCTGCTTCAACCCACTTTGTAAAGTAATCAATCGCTACCAGGATGAAGCGATGCCTGTTGGATGCCGTAGGTTTAATCTCGCTGATCATATCAATGCCCCACATAGCAAAAGGCCAAGGTGCTGTCAAGACATTTAGAGGAACTGGAGGAACGTGCACCTTATCTGCGTAAATCTGGCACTTATGACATGTCCGAGAATGTTGGTAACAGTCGGCTTCCATGGTGGACCAGAAATATCCTACCCGAAGGATCTTTTTTGGATGGTATGTCCACTGAAATGCATTCCGGAGGTACCTTCGTGTAGCTCCGCCATAATCCTTTCTGCTTCAGTCTTATCCACACAACGCAGTAAGGTCGAATCATGGTTTCACTTGTACAGGATGCCGTTGCTAAGGAAGAACTTCGCTGCGAACCTTCTCAGGAACTTTTTATCATTGACAGATGCACCTTCAGGATACTCTTGAGCTTCCAAGTACCTCTTCACCTCATGGTACCAGGGTTTTTCAGTCACTACCTCAGCCTCAAGATCACAACAGTATGCCGGTTCGTCCAGTTTCCAGATAATGACCCGGGGAGCCTCATTGTCCCACTTGACTTTGAACATGGAAGACATCGTAGATAACGCGTCCGCCAACTGATTCTCCTCTCTTGGGAAATGTTCAAAAGTTATCTCTGTAAAATGGGGGATCAATGTCAACACACATTCTTTGTAAGGAATAAGATTCAGATGTTTCGTATCCCACTCGCCTTTGATCTGATTGATCACGAGCGCGGAATCTCCGAAGACACTCAGAAACTTGATCCTTAAGTCAATCGCAGCTTGAAGACCCATGATGCATGCTTCATACTCCGCCATGTTGTTGGTGCAGTTGAAACATAGCCGGGCAGTGAGTGGAGTATGAGTGCCTTGAGGGGATATGATCACAGCGCCAATACCGTTACCCAAACCGTTGGAGGCTCCGTCAAAGTGCATAGACCATCGGGATCCTTCCTCAGGTCCTTCATCCGGTCCAGGTACTTCACAATCAGTCACTATCATGATGCTCTCGTCTGGAAACTCGAAGTTCATTGACTGATAGTCGTCTACTGCCTGGTGTGCCAAGTGATCTGCCAATACACTTCCCTTGATGGCTTTCTGAGTCGTGTACTGGATATCATATTCCGTCAAGATCATTTGCCATCTTGCTATTCTTCCAGACAGAGCAGGCTTTTCAAATATGTACTTTATTGGATCCATCTTCGAAATCAACAAGGTAGTGTGAGTCAGCATATACTGTCTCAGCCGACGAGCAGCCCATACCAAAGCACAACAAGTTTTCTCGAGCAGTGAGTATCGGGTCTCACAGTCGGTAAACTTTTTGCTAAGGTAATAAATGGCGTGCTCTTTTCGGCCAGACTCGTCATGCTGCCCCAGCACACACCCCATTGAGCTGTCAAGTACTGTCAGGTATAGTATCAGAGGTCTCCCTTCAACCGGTGGCATAAGAATGGGTGGTTCTTGGAGATACTCTTTGATTTTGTCAAAAGCGGTCTGACATTCATCGTTCCAACATACTACCTGATCTTTCTTCAGCAGCTTAAAGATTGGCTCACAGGTAGCAGTTAGGTGCGAGATGAATCGGGCAATGTAATTCAGCTGTCCTAGAAAGCCTCTGACTTCTTTCTCTGTCTTGGGAACTGGCATCTCTTGAATGGCCTTAACTTTGGTAGGGTCCACTTGAATACCCTTGTCACTTACGACGAAGCCTAGCAACTTTCCAGACCTTACCCCGAAGGTGCACTTGTTTGGATTCAACCTCAGCTTGTACAATTTCAAACGGTCAAACAGTTTCGTCAGATGGTCAAGGTGTTCCTCCTCAGTTTGGGACCTTGCAATCATATCGTCAACATACACTTCAATCTCATGATGGATCATGTCATGAAATAAAGCAACCATGGCACGTTGGTAAGTTGCCCCAACATTTTTCAACCCGAATGGCATGACCTTGTAGCAGAAGGTTCCCTACTGAGTAACAAAGGTAGTCTTTTCCATGTCTTCAGGAGCCATCTTGATCTGATTATACCCTGAAAAACCATCCATGAAGGAGAATACCTTGTGCTGAGCAGTATTATCAACCAGAACATCAATGTGAGGTAGGGGGAAGTCATCCTTGGGGCTGGCTCTGTTCAGATCCCTGTAATCAACACACATTCTGACCTTACCATCCTTCTTCGGTATTGGTACCACATTAGCAACCCACTGAGGGTAAGAAGTCACTACAAGAAACCCGGCATCGAATTGCTTCATAACCTCAGCTTTGATCTTCTCAGACATCTCTGGACGCATACGGCGGACCTTTTGCTTAACCGGAGGGCAGTCTTCCTTGGTAGGCAAATGATGGACCACAATGTCAGTATCCAACCCGGGCATGTCTTCGTAGGACCAGGCAAAGATCTCCACATAATCATGTAGCATCTGAGTCAACCGTTGTTTTATGCTGAGCTCCAGATTGACACCAATCTTAACCTCCTTTCTGTCTGCCTCAGTACCCAGATTTACCGTTTCCACTGGCTCTTCATGTGGTTGAATTTCCCTCTCTTCCTGGAGTAACAGTATTGCAAGCTTGCCAGGCACTTCGCAATCATCTTCACCTTCGTCTTCGGCTAAGTTGATCGGATTTTCGAAGTCATAACTGGCAGTAGCAGAGTCGTTACCAGTGAGATCCAGAGTGGATTGAAACCTGTGTAGGTGAGTGTGTGTAAATATAGCTGTTTTGCAATATATAAAGAAAGAAAGAAAGGGAGCACAAGATTTGAAATGCGAAAAAACGTCCAAGATCTTTATTCATGACATATGGAAATCACAGTTATAAGCCCTCACAAATGAAGCCAACGGTGGCCCGAGTAAGACACCGGGCCATAAAGTTTCAATTCATTGTTTATTACAAATAACAAAACAAAGGAATTCATTACTGCATAACAAAAGTAATAGGTAGGTTGTATTTTGCAATCCAATTTCTAGGTCCACTGTCGGCCGTAGGATAAATCCAGCTGTTGAACTCAGATTCTTCCACTTCGTCATCATCCCTGATAGCATTCACTCCATGATCAGGCAGGGGAGCTGTCACCACATTGGGCTTCTCAGGTGCCTCAAACTGTACCTCCTTTGCATCAATAAGGTCCTGCACCTTATTCCTCAGGGCCCAACAGTCATCAGTAGAATGCCCCGGGCTATCGGAGTGATAAGCACAGCGGGCATTTGGATTATATTTAGGAGATGCAGTATTCACAACCTTCGGAGCTTCTCTGACGGTCACCAAGTTGGTTGATAGCAATTGTGGCAAGATTTGTGACAAGGTCATACTTAGCCGGGTGAATTCTCTTCTGGGTCTCTCAGCCCTTGGTTGATTAGGTTGCCGAGGAGCGGCAGCAGGCTTAGCAATTACCACTGCGTTGACAGTTTGGCGGCGTTCTGGTTTATCTTGCCTCCTAGGCCCATACACAGCACTGACCTCCTTCTTAAAAGGCTTCTTCTCAGAACTTGAAGATGCACCCTTCTGAATCTTTCCTGACTTCATACCAGCCTCTATCCTTTCCCCAGTCAGAATGAGGTCTGTGAATCCTGCAGATGAATTGCCAATAAGATGATTGAAGAACGGCCCGGATAGGGTCCCCAAGAACATATCTACCAATTCATGGTCAGTTAATGGTGGCTGCACCCTGCCAGGCAAATCCCTCCACTTCTGCGCATACTCTTTAAAACCTTCTCCCGATCCTAGCGATATACCCTGGAGTTGGGTACGTGTAGGAGCGAGGTCGGCATTATATTGATACTGCTTGTAAAAAGCAGTAGCCAACTCCTCCCAGTTACGAACCTTGGTTCCATCCAGCTGATAGAACCATTCGAGATGAGTCCCTGAAAGACTCTCCTGGAAGACGTGGATCCACAAGTTCTTGTCCACTGTATACGGCTGAATCTTCCGCACATAAGATCTGAGATGTAATTTAGGGCAGGACGCCCCGTCATACTTTGCGAAAGATGGTGCTTTAAACTTGTGCGGGATGATCACACCAGAAGATAAACCCAAGTCTCTGAAATCCAACCCAGGCACTTGTTGAATTTCCATGGCATTTAGACGATCTTCCAACTGCTTGTATCTGTCTTCAGCTGGAGGATACTGTTCCTCATTAAAATCAGTCTCGTTGTCAGAGACCACCGGACTTGGAGCCCTTCCCCCCTGGGGACTGTCTTTGCCTACAGAAGAACCAGCTTCCTCATTCTGCAGTGTGTTACCAAACCTCCGGCCCATGTTGAATAGAACAGTTCTCTTCTTCTTCTTCTTGACCAGCAGAGCCTTCAGCTCCTCTTGACCTTGAGCCAAACCCATGACCAGCTCTTGAAATTGGGCGTTCTGCGCCTGAAGGGCCTTGATAGACTGCTCGGTAGATGATTCAGGGTTCATGATGCTGAAATAAACAGCGAAGAACATTAAGCAACCTGAAAAGAAGAGTACCTGTGATGCACATGATGAATGGAATGCGTATGATTTATGTTTTCAAAGACAATCGGGAATCAACTTTGTAAACAAAAAGGAACACACTTCATTAGATTCAACTTTGAATTTTAAATTGTTCAACAGATTGCCCTTAGGCGTTACATAAAAATGGAAATACTTAAAAGGGAAATAGAACTGTAAAAGAATATCCAAAGTTCATCATTGATCCCAGGGTCTCCTCTTCTCAGTACGGATGTAGTCATTCAGAGCCCGCTCACTCTCCAACTGCTTTGTCAGCTTCTGGATCTTCAGTTCCTGCTCGTTGAACTTTTCCCGGTAAGAATCTCGTTCTTCTCGCAGTTGCGCCCAAGACCTCTTTAATGTCTCATAATCAGTAGGTATCTGAGGAGTGAGAATAGTTGGAGGAACCCCATCCTTGTCAGGATACTCAAGAATGATGGGTCTGACAGCTTCATATGGCATACCTAACTTCTGAGCACGGATGCGGACCCATTTGTAGTAGGCTTCCATAGGTAGAGAAGTCTTTGGTCCCAACTCTTGTGGGTCAGCTTTGTGAATTCTGTCCCAAGCCTTGATGAACCTACGACGCAGCTCGTCACTATCCACCTGAAACTCAAAACTGAGGTGAGGCACCAACATCTCATGAGGCCCTGCTCTTCTGGCTCTTCCAAACTGACGGAGAGCTAGACATGGATTATAAGAGATCCCTCCTTGGGTACCAATCAAAGGAACATTAGGATATTCTCCACAACAATCAATAACAGCTATCTCATCCAAACCTCTGAGAGTCCAAATGATGTCCTTATCAGTGAGAGACATTAACCTATGAGCCCAACCTCTTCCTTCTTTGTTCTTCAGCACAAACTTAGGGAGGTGCGAAATAAACCACCTCACCAACAAAGGGATACAACACCACAGAGTTCCTCGTCTTCGGGCAGTACGAGCATAAAGTTGTTGCAGGATGTCACCCAAGAGAGTGGGCACAGGGTTCCGAGACATGAAGATCCTTATGGCAGTGACATTAATGAAGTTGTCAGGATTAGGGAACAAGACTAGACCATAGATTAAGAGAGCTAAGATGTCTTCATATGCCCTAAAATCCAAGTCATTCCAGAAACTGTTAGCCTTACCAATCAGAAACTTGGCCAAGAAACCCTTGACTTTGCTTCTAGTCACCCAGTTGTCTATTACCTCTTGGTTGGTCAAGGGAAGAGCTGCAGCAACCTCCTCAAGCCTAAGAGTCTTTTCCCAACCAGTGTAGGGGGTCTGATCCAAGATAGGGATACCAAGCAAATCAGAGAACTCTTCCAGGGTAGGGACCAGCTGGAAGTCTTGAAAGGTGAAGCACTGGTACAGAGGGTCATAGAACTGGGTCAGGACACTCATCAACTGTTGGTCCCACTTTTCCGTGACTAAACTGAGAAGAGAACCATGCCTCTGGATGAAGGAAGTGGTATTTGGAATTCTGCTAACCAACTCTTCAAGTAACTCAGGTGGGTGAACAAAGTTGAACCGGATAGTGTTCCTTCGCATAGGCATAATGATGTCCTACAAAACAGAGCAAAGGTGAAACCCTCTTGTCTTTGAAATGGTCAGTCCTTATGCAGGATGCATGCAATGTTTATGATGGCATGATGTTATGATAAAGCACAACACAAATATTCACAAAGGCAAACATGATAAGGCACACAAGTCACACAAGACAGCCCTTAGAGTTTAGGCCAGCATGAGGTCTAGGTATTACCCTCTTTCAGTTTGTTGGTTCAGACCTGTCCTATCAGAAGTAACCGGGTTCTAGAGGATCCCAATATCACTGACTACCCTCAATCGGTCATAACTCCAGCATCGCAATCTTTTCTTGCAGCCAGAACCATCACGAGAGTTTAGCCTCAATGGGCGTAGCATACTGCTACTGTTCTATTGGCCAAGTTGGGTCATTTAAGGTTCTAAGGTCGGTTGGTGCTTAATGACTCCTCAGAAGACCCATATTCTCCTCGTTGCAACACAAGGGATATCGGTACAGACCAAGGCGCCACACCAACGTAGCCACTGCTTCACCCGTGTCGGTCTACGCCGGACAGGTCCCTCACAGCTTATGCTACCTAAAAGGGTATCCCCAGATCCGGGTTAGGATCTATGAAACTCCGATGCAAAGCCCACAAATATAAAGCAATCAAAGCAAAACAATTGAAAACATAAGTATGATTTAATCCTAAGGTACACCTCACTTTTATAATCCCCAGCAGAGTCGCCAGTTCTGTGATCGGTGGATCTGGAACTGACTGTTTAACGCTGGTTCGCGAAATGTCGCAGAAGCAAGAGTCGCCACCGTCTTTTATTTTCTCCAACATGGACAGGACAAAAGCACAGCAAAATTCCTTATGAGATAGTTTCTCGGTTCGGGAGGTAGATTTATAGAAAGGGAAGGTGTTAGCACCCTTTCTATCCATGGTTATCCATGGGCTCTTAGATACTTGCTCATTTGTGTTTTCAAAAGTGTTTGCTTTTCAATTGTGAGTGGGTTTTGAAAAAGTTTCGTTTAAAAGTTTCAGATCGACTCTTGTATCAGTCCTCAAGAGTGTTTGAAAAATTGTTTGAAAGCGTTTTGAAAAGTGTTGGTGTGAAAAGAGTTTTGTTTGTTTTTGAACAGAGCAAGTATCTATGAGTCATCCACCTACCCTAAGGAATTAGGCTGTGTAAATGTCCTTAAGGTAGTGCCATCCCACCATTGAGAGGTAGGTAGCACCACCGTTGGAGGTGTTCGGGTCAATTCGTTTTTAGGGACAGTGTGGTCACCAGAGCAACAGTAGGACACCTTAGAAGCTACCCTTATGCCATGTTCATGGACATAAGGACTTACTAAAACGTCCTATACTCGACGACCACGTTTCGAGGGGCAAGGCAACAGTGAGGCGTACCCTAAGAGTGGTGTGTGAATTTGTGTATTGTTTTCAGTTATGTTTTATCTTGTCATGCATTATGGTGATCTACGCTTTGATTTTATTTGGGCCATTCATTCTTTCATGCAAAATTTAGCAGTTAACGGGTGCGGAAATTAAAGTACGGAAAATAAAGTCCTACGCTATTACAAGGCGCGGGTCTATACATCGCCAAATTAACAAAGACCCATTTTTTTAATAAAATGCAGAAAATAAATAAATTTCCTAATTACTATTACAAGGCTTGAGCAATTACATTATATTTAAAACGAAAAATAAGAACAAACGCGCGAAAAGAAATTAGAATCGAATATGCGAGGGCGTTGGACCCTTTAAAGATTAAATTGAAATTAAAAGTTAATTAATGATTAAATAAAGAAAAGAAGTTATTTTTTATGGTTTTTGGTATTTATGAAATAAAGAAAATTAATTAAAGATTAGAAATTAAATAAAACCCTAGTTCTAAGTTGTTTTTAATTATTTAAGAAAAATATTCAAGTTGTAACCTAATTTACACTAATTAATTAATTACATGGGTATTTACAAAATAATTAATAATTAATAATAACAAGAATAAGAAGAAATTATTTTATTAAGAAAAAGAAAAAAATGCTAAAAACCTAATTCCTACATATTTTAGTTTATTTAAGAAAAACATTAAAATTTTAACCTAATTTTACTAAGTTGATTATTAAGAATTTATTTACAAAAATATTAATGAATTAAATATTAAATAAACATATTTTATTTTTTTGATTTCTGATTTTTGTGTTATGAAAATTATTTTTGTGAATTAAATAAAACAATAAAACAAATAAAAGAATAAAAAGGAAAATTAAAATAAAGAACAAAAATATGCAAACCATGGGGGTGGCTGACCCAATTTAGAGGTGTTTGTAGAGTAATTTGGCCCAACAAATTCCAGGCCCTTTTGACTTTCAGTGATCACGTGAGGAGCAGTTGACTAATGCGTATGGTAAGCTGCATGTTCTGGCCTTTGGATTGGGACCCTTGGACACTTGGCAGGCACAAGCACGCGCGCACATGGTGGTCCATTGGAGGAGAATTTCACCTGAACATGTTACAAACAAAATTATTGAGAAATATGGGGGACCTGGGAATCGAACCCAGGTCCCAGTACCTGCAAGCCAGCTAATCAACCATCTGAGCCAACGCGCGCTTTTGTTATTATTATGGAACGTGATCAATACATGTGAAAAAGGAGCACTATGCTGAACAATTAAAAAAACGCGCCAGTCGTTTAAACCTTCCAATCACGTTCCAACAACTCAGCATCTTCTTCCTTTTTCCCTGTAAACAATACCAAATAGCGGGGGTTTTAAACCCCCACCAACTACAATGTACAAAAATAACGATTAGAGCATGGTCAATTATAAAAAGGGCGCGAGGTAGTCAATGGATTCGTCTGGATGTCCTGATTTCAATGGTACCAGTTTGAATGGCCAATTGTTCCATATGGGGAAAGCCCCAATTCAAAGCTTCTGAAACCCTAATATGCATTCATGGTGGATTCTTGTACAGGCAGTATTAGTTCAATTGGGTAGTACCATTAGCTTCAGAGCATTCATGTTAGTATAAATCAACCAACAAAATGCATGAACAATGCTTAAAAATCAAAGCACGATAATGGAAAATTTTATGAAAAGTAAGACTTCATTCTACCAATTCCTTGAGTATGGAGGTCCGGTCTTGATTGGAATCGTTTCCTGGATGTCTTAGCAAGCTTTTGGAATGTTTTTCAAGCTTTGAAACGCCTTCTATATATGAAAACAGTTTTCAATATTTTTGTGAAAAATTGAAATGTTGTTCTTTGATTCCTGCGCAGCCTCTTTGTATGTGAGCATTAGGGTTATGTTCTATATGTATCTGAGCATGATTAGGTTAAGAAAAACAAGCCCATAATCCATGCATTGATGATTTGGATATTTGGTTTTCAATGATATCAAATTCAATCTTTTTGCCATGAAACTAATTCCAATCATGTAGAATCTTTCCCTTTTGAGTGATGCACGAAATATTTGATTCATAATGGATGAAATCTCTGCACAAAAAGATTTGAAATGTATTATTTACTATTTTTTTATATTTAATTTTAATTAAGTGAATTAATAATAATAAGAATTCAAATAATTAAAAAAATGAGAAAATAACTCCCTTGGAGGTCAATGGGTCGTGCATAGCCTTTGGGTGATGATTCTGGAAGAAATTGAGGCCCATTAGCATTTTTGAGGCATTTGAAGCAAAGTTGACTTTTCAAAATTCCCAAACATTTCCCAACTTCCACAAGGCATATCTTGCTCAATTTTTAAGCTTTGATCATTTTCTTTGACATTTTGGAAAGGTATTGAAGTCCTCTAACCAATGCATTTTGTCCCATGTCATTTTGATTTACCAATCTCAAGTTATGGTCTTTGACTTAAAGTACCTTTTTGTTGACTTTTGAAAATGACCTATAATGTTGAAATTGATAACTTTTTGTGAGAGCATTTCCTGGACTTGAAGTGTGATGATGAGTGGTAGGAAATGTCATTCTATTTAAAATGAGCTTTGGATGGAATTTTTCTGATAAACCATGTGGAAGTTATGCCCTGGTCAATTTGCAGTTGACTTTTTCAACTATCCAAAAATATAAACTTTTGCATCTTGAGACTTTTTGAGCCATGCCTTGAGAATCATGATCAAGAATTGATCAAATGATGTTTGTGGCTTCAAAATAAGATGTTGACCAAAAATTTTGACTTTTAACTGTCAAATGACCATTTTGCCCCTGCAGTTGACTGTAGGGCATTTAGGATTTTTGACTGTGTAATCTGGTGCTGTGAGTCCAGAAACTTGGCATATGGATGCTTGACAATGTATGTAGACATGTGGGGCTTGTTTGGACCCTTCGAAACTTCAATTTCTTTGCCAGAACCAAAACCCTAATTTTTGACTGTTAGGAGGCAATTGGACTGTGCAACCCTTGAGAGATTTTGAACCTTGATCTTGGCAAATCTTAAAGAATATGGGAGGGCAAATTTTGGGGTACAACAGACGTCAAAAGCGCATTCTTGAATGGATACATCAATGAAGAAGTCTATGTCAAACAACCCCCAGGATTTTAAGACTTCAAACATCCTTCACATGTCTTTAAGTTGAGAAAGGCTCTTTATGGCTTAAAACAAGCACCAAGAGCATGGTATGATAGACTTAGCAATTTTTTGTGTGAAAAAGGTTTCGAAAAGGGTAAGGTTGATAAAACCTTGTTCATTAAGAGAATCCAAAGTAACACTTTATTGGTTCAAGTCTATGTTGATGATATCATTTTTGGATCGACTAACAAAGAAATGTGTGAGGAATTCTCATTGATGATGCAAGGAGAATTCGAGATGTCTATGATGGGAAAGATGAACTACTTTCTTGGACTACAAATCAAGCAACTAGAAGATGGAATCTTCATCAATCAATCTAAGTATTGCAAAGAATTACTAAAAAAGTTTGATATGGACAATTGTAAAGCAATGAATACTCTAATGGGCTCCGGTACATATGTTGATCAAGATGAATCCGGTACTCCAATTGATATTACTAAGTACAGAGGTATGATTGGCTCTTTATTGTACTTGACGGCAAGCCGTCCTGACATCATGTTTAGTGTTTGTCTTTGCGCTCGCTTTCAAGCAAATCCAAAGGAATCACACCTCATGGCAGTTAAAAGGATCATGAAGTATCTTAAAGGAACAATCAATGTCGGCTTATGGTATCCGAAAGGTAGTACTTGCACTTTAATTGGTTATTCTGACGCGGATTATGCAGGTTGTAAAACTGATCGTAAAAGCACAAGTGGTACTTGTCACATTATTGGAAATGCATTAGTATCATGGGCTTGTAAAAAGCAAGCATGTGTTGCTCTTAGCACGGCCAAAGCAGAATACATAGCAGCAGGTAGTTGTTGTGCACAAATTCTTTGGCTCAAGCAACAACTCCGTGATTACGGACTTGATCTCAGATGCATTCCTCTATGATGCGACAATACAAGTGCTATCAATATTACAAAGAATCTGGTCATGCATTCAAGAACCAAACATATAGATATTCGACATCATTTTCTCCGTGATCATGTACTTAAAGGAGATGTCGAAGTCACTTTTGTGGATGCTCATAACTAACTCGCGGATATCTTCACTAAACCGCTTGCTCGAGAACCTTTCTTCAAAATCCGAAGAGAACTTGGTATTTTGGATGAAGGTGATATCTAATGTTTCTCTTAAGATACTTGTCTTAATTTTTAAATGTATCTATTTCACTCTTTTTCCCCATCCTTTTTTATGTTAACAAAGGGGGAGAAGAGTATGCATGTATGTTGTTTTGTTTCAAAGAAATTGCAGGTCCAAATAAATGTCAAACTCTCTCCAAAATTCAAAGAATCATGGACTTAGGGGGAGCATACAATTTAGGGGGAGCCTTGCATTTGCTCAACATGTTCGCTACACAAAACAACATGAACATTTCAAGAAATCATTTTCAAGACTTGGTTGTCATCATCAAAAAGGGGGAGAATGTAATTGCAAGCTTCTCAAGTCATATTTAAAGCATGTGTTTTGATGAAGACAACATGGACATCAAGTTTCAAAGGATGTGCAAAAAGCTTATCAACATCAAATTAAAGTCTTGAAGATTATTGAAGAATTATAAAAGAAATCATCAAATGTCAATATGGTATAAATAATTCTTAAAACCTTGAATATAGATGTTCACAATATGCATTCATCAACATATACATATTCCATAACTTTAACATCAAGAAAAACTTTGTTTGAAATATCTTTCAAAATGTATTTTTGAAAATAAACCTTTAGGAACCGGTTCCTCCCTAACAGGGAACCGGGTTCCAGCTTTTCTCAAAAAAAACATGTCCCTGGTTTTTGTACCAGGAACCGGGTTGTACCAATAGGGGAACCGGTTCCTGCGTGATAAATTTGAATTCCAAATTATAACGTTCACTAAGAACCGGGTTCTGTCAGTGTCGGAACCGGTTCCTAGCGAACCAATGCAGCTTTTACTTTGTTTTTTGAACATTTTTCAAGTGGTATCTTTTCATGAATGCATTGCAACTTTTCATATGAATTGGCATGAATGAAGAGGTTCTTACAACTTTATAAAATGCAGATTTTCTTATTTTCAAACAATGTTCAATACTTCAATTTTCATAATATGTCCGCAAGATCATCCATGCCAATTTTCTTGCCTTGCACAACAAGTTTGCTCAGTCAACTGCTCAAATGCCTGAAAATCAACTATACTAGGGTAAAAGTCAACTGTGGCCCAAATACAGTTAAACTTCAAGTTTTTTGGTCAACATCAATATTTTGAAGTATTATCCATCATTTGATCAAGGGTTGATCATGATTCCTCAAGAAATGCTCCTAACTCATCAAAAGTCAAAAATGGCAATTTAGGGTTTCTATAGGAAAAGTCAACCAAATTTTGACCAGGCATAACTTTCTCATACTTTCTCAGAAATTTTCCAACCAAGGATCATTTTAAAGATAATCATAATCCATACAATTCCTCTTCAGCCCCTAAGGTCAAGAAATGCCTCAATCAAAAGATACAAGTTCATACATTATAGGTCATTTCAAAAAGTCAACAAAAACACCATTTGGGCCAAAGCTCCTTACATGAACATGGAAGATCCAATTGAGATGAAACCAAAGAGGTTGCTTAGGGTACATCCTAATATTTCTAAAAAGTTCAAGTACACCCTCTTAGGTTCAAAATTGAGAAAGAGATATACATTGTCAAAGTTGGCCATTTTTGGAAATTTGCACAAAGTCAACCATGCCCAAAAATGCATTTTTCTTCAAATGGGCCTAACTTTTTATGCTTGCAACACACTCTTAACACGGTCCACGACCCATGAACCAGTCCATGCCTCATTCACTTATTTATTTAATTTATTTTGATTTTATTTATTTAAAATTGAAATAAAATCAAATAAAATCAAAAATAAATCAAATAAATGGGATAAGATTTGTTTTGGCATTGATTGAATATCTCATGAGCTGTCAAATGAAGAACAAAATCGTGCAAGCTCAAAAAAAGAGGAAATCTTCAAATGTGGAAAGATTGGAATAAAAAATTCATGACCATTATATCTTGGATTCTTTCTAATTCTAATGACCTGGATTGATTCTACTACATATAACAAAGCATTTGCAACCCTAAGGACGACATTACATGCGCAACCTGCCTCCCACAAAGGAAGAAGAGATTTCAAATTTTGTCAAAAAAAGTGTTGATCATATATCCCTCCATAGGCCATTTCAAGCAATTCCAAGGACACAACAACACTCCTGGACATTCATTGAAGCTATCCCACTCATTCCCAAGCCTCAAAGAATCAAGAATCAAGCATAATAACAGTCACGATTTGCTCCTTTTTTAAAAATTGTTTTCTTTGATTCTGGCATCAGAAACATGTTTTGATTATATATCTATGCTTGTTATCGTGTTTACAACGTGCTGGAATACTTTGATTGGAGTTTGAGTGCAGGTACGGGCATCTGCCATGGCTAGGGTTCCGGAGCTCCAATTTAGGGAACTCTAGTTAGAGGCAAAATTAGGCAAAATTAAGGGTTTATTCGTGCTTAAGCGATTATTTCCAATCAATCCATGCCCTTGGTTGGAGTTTATTTCGCTTGTGTTGCATTTTTTAGTTTTATGAGTTTGTAACCACGCACAAGAACTATCACTATAGCCTATAGTGACGAATTTGTCTGTAGGTAAAAGCCCAGTCGCTAAGGCGACAGTTCCAGAGAGAAGACAATTAGGTGGCAGACTCCCATTGAGAGATTTGAATTTATGCGCGTTTCTAGGCATAATAGCTTGTTTATATTATATTTTATTTGTTTAAATATATTCATGACTAAAAATTCAGCACAGAAGATAAAGGCAAGCGCGTGTGAGAGGAAGGACCTGGGTTCGTTCCCAGGTCCAGACATTTTTCATATTTTCTGATTTTCTTGTTTCAGATCCAGCGTGCTTCATAGTCAGGATTTCACCATACACCTCAAAATCTCATACCTTGGATCATTCACTGGTCAGATCCAACATACAGCCAACTAAGAGCATGGTAGATCCTCCAAAGGTGATCCCCATTGGATCATGCGCAGGCAGAAGGGCCATCAATTTTGGGCTTTGCAAAATTCAGAATCACACCCCCCAGATTGTTATTCCTAGCAGGCCCATTTTATTTTTGTTTTAATTTCTTTATTATTTTTTTATTGTTTTAATTATTTATTCTAATTGTCTTAAAAAAATCATTTTTTAATTAAATCATAAAATCATGAAATCACAAAAATGTTAGAATTAGTATTCTTTTTATTAAAATTAATTTTGTTTAAAAATAAATTAATTTAATTAGGGTAACTTGATTTTTTTCCTTAATTAAAATTAATTAGAAATTAGGAATAATTTGCAAAATTCAATTTTACTTTATTTTCTTAAATAAAAATACAAAAAATATTTTCTTTAATTAAGTAGATTATATAGGATATTTAATCTATTCCTGGGTCATTCCTCGCGCGCGTTTACGTATTTATTTTTCCAATTATTATGTCTGATTACGGGTTTGTAATAGTTTTTAACTAAGATTTATTTTAATGCTTTTATTTACTGTTGAATCCCAAGTTTGGTTATGTAACCCCCTCCCTCGAAGCCCTGTAATAGCGTAGATTTTCTTTTCCACTTTTAATTTCTGTAATTGTTTAAACTATTTAGATGTATGGATAATAGGATTGTATGCAAAAGATAAATCGAATGTTTAAAATAGTAGAACACCCTAACTGTGCAAAGATAAATAAACTGAAATCAAACACTTGCACATGCTCACCCCTAGGGTGTCTCCCACTTTAGTTGCCTCAGAAATACGTTCACTATTCTCGAACGTGAGAATTCTTAGTGACTGTCCTCTAATTCAGAGATCACAAGTCCCTTTCGAAGGTTGCCTCGGTAAAACAAATTGCGATCTTATAACTTTAGGACAGTTACTAAGAGATCTTGCCTTGTTGCCTTAAGTGAATGTAATCGTCTCTTTCGATTTTCCCTCAAACTCCAACGACGGAGCTACCTACTCCTTAGTAGGATAGTACTATATACAGGAAATAAGAAAACGAACAATGCCTTAAACACTTCGCTCTTTTCATCTGCGCTACCTGCTCATTCATATATATAATAACATAATAATATTATATGTAAAACAAATGACTAAGTCCTAGTCATCAAAAGAAATCCATGCCAGCACCTCCTATAGACCAATCAGAATGAGAGAGAAATCATATTTTAAAATCAACCAATGGGAGACAGAGGAAATGACATGCCAGTGTTGACTACAGCCCGGCCGATTCAACCACCCTGGACGGTGGTTCTGGTGGTGTTCTCTGTTTGGGAAAAAACTCAAAACTGCGAAATTCAATGGAAACAAACAAAAGAACAACCTTATTTGACTATTAAGACCTTGTGATTCCAATGGCATGGTTGGTTTGTCTCAAAAAGGCATGTATTATGAGATACGAAGCTTTAAAAGCTTCATGCCCTAACAATGGCACAATGTTGTTTCTGCACTAAAACCTTCATGTAAAATGTTAGAACACTTATAATGATGTGTATGAATTATGCTAGCATGCTTACACTGATTGAAATCGCTTTGAAACTTGAAAATCAAAACCTACCAACTTACCAAACGGAGCTTGTACAAGGAGGGCTTCTGGAGTTGATTCACGATGTGTAAGGACTGGTATCAAAACCTGGAAACTTCAGGAAGGTGATTGGCTCTTTTGTTTTGATCAACAAGGGTTGGAACTGATGTTTTTCACTTTCATGATTTCTTGAAATTTCTCACTTTTGTATGGTCCTTTTTGTGGCTGTTGCGCATGTGCATTAGGTCTAGGGTTGTTCTCTATATGTAGTGAATCAAAATAGGTTAACAATTATGGAAAAAAATCCAATGCTTTGATGAGAAAATATCCTTCGTTCAATTATTTGATTTTTGGATTTTTTAGAAAAAATCTAATCTTTCTTCCCTTCACGTTTTCCCTTTGATTTTCCAGTATATTTTACTCTTCATTTGATGAGAAAAAGATTCTCTAATCATATCTTACATATTTTCTATTATTTCTTTATTTAATTTTGACTTTTAATGAATATAAAATCAAGATAAATAATAAAAATAATGAAATATTCTATGAGTGAGCTCAGGGGTCGTGGGCCATGTTAAGAACAAGTTTCAAGCATGAAAACATGGGCCCATTTGGAAAAAATTCAAGTTTTGTCAATATTGGCTTCATGGATATTTCCAAAAGTTGGTCAACTTTAGAAATGCATATCTCTCTCATTTTAACCCTAAGAGGGTGTTCTTGGACTTTTTGTAGAGTTTAGGATGTCATATAAACAACCTTTTTGGTTTCATCTCAATATGTTCATGTAAGGAGCTTTGATCCAAAAGGTGTTTTTGTTGACTTTCTGAAAGGACCTATAATGTATGAGCTTGTATCTTTCCAATGGTGCATTTCTTGAACTTGAGGGCTGAAGAGAAGTTGTAGGGAATTGGATTCTCTTCAAAATGAGACTTTGTGGAAAAGTTTTTGATAAATTATGAGAAAGTTATGCCTGGTCAATGTTTGGTTGACTTTTCCTATAGAAACCCTAATTTGCCATTTTTGACTTTTGATGAGTTACGAGCATTTCTTAGGGAATCATGATCAATCCTTGATCAAATGCTGTATATTACTTCAAAATATTGATGTTGACCAAAAATCTTGAAGTTTGATTGTATTTGGGCCACAATTGACTTTTGACCTAGTATAGTTGATTTCCATGCATTTGAGCATTTGACTGAGCAAACTTGTTGTTCAAGGCATGAAATTTGGCAGGGACGATCTTGAGGACATATTAGGACAATGTAGAACATTCGGGGTCCTTGGGACTCACACATCTTGCTTAAAATTGAAACCCTGGTTAGGGTTGATTGCCTTAGGAGGAGAATTTGTCTGATCAACTCTTGGTCAACCTTAGACAATTAAGGACCTCTTGGAGTATGTCTTGTATGAAAATGGAAGGGAAAATTTTGGGGTACAACAGCTTCCCCTATTCAATCTTCTTAAACCCGAGGATGTAGATTGGTTGGTATGCCTTTTGTTATTTGAAGGTGGAAGATGATTGAACACTAGAGTGCCCAGAAATTTGCACTTGTCTGAAATGATACTTGATTGTGTAAATAATATTGGGAACGGGATTATAGATGCCATTTGGAGAATATAATGGAAGATCATCGGAGATGAGCTTAAAGATGCCATCTGGAGAGTCGTCGAATATCTTCAACTGGAATAGGAATCAGGGAGATCTTAACATCGATTTGACTGAACCAGAGAAGGTCTTGGATTAACTTTGACTGGATAAGAATTAAAAAAAATCTTAGAATCGATTTGACTGAACCAGACGAAAGTCTCGTGAGGGAATCTTTCTGAGGAATCCGCTGAAACAGCCCTCAATAGATGTATTTTTTAAGGGGACTACCAGGTCATATAAGTAGTCAATGGTGTTTATTGATTCGTCTTTCCCTGAAAAGGTAAAGAGTTAGTCATATGCAATGTCATGATGTATGAAATGCATGATATATATCAAGCAATGATGCTCTCAAAATAAATGAGATTGTGTGGTATGATGCGTATATGCCTGTATCATGATGTATGGAAATGTAATGTTTCTAGCTGGGGAAAATAAATCCCGGATAGCTGCTGAAGAATAGAGCTGGATTCTTCGTTTCCGCTGGGGATGGCGAACGGAGAGAATAAACCTGCAGGAGAGGATGACTCCGTTGGGGGGAATAAATTGATGAGGAGATTACTCTGTGGGGAAGAGATGTTCTGCTGAATATTCTACTGATAAACTCTGTTGGGGACGAATTACCGTTGTTGGTGATACTAAATCCTATTGGGGATTGAATTCCTGTTTGTGAAAGGAAAGAACTCCGCTGGGGATGATCTTTCAGTTGCGGCTTCACTGGGGATAACCTGTTAGACTCTTGTGGGGATAATACTTTTCTTTATGCTGGGAACAATCTTCCTTTGAACTCGGCTGGAGATATTTATTTTTGTACTCCGCCGGGGACGAACTTCCAGAGTCTACTGGGGACGATTCTTCAACTCCACTGAGGAAGCTTTTTCAGACTGCGCTGGAAAATTTTAAATCCACTGGGGATATCTTGCATTCTGCCGGGGACTATTCTTATACTCCGTTGGGGAATATTAAGACTGCCGGGGATATCAAGCCTTTTTAATGTTGATGGTAGACAAACTCTGCTTGGGGAGAATATTACCGATTCATTCACAGTTGCAAGTCTCAGCTGGGGAGAGTTATCATTATTGTCTTACTTTGCGGGGAGTGAAAGTACCTTAGCCATATTCTTCAGCTGAATTTACCTTTGTACCTGGTGGATAAAGCATCTGTAAAGCTTGGACAATTCTTATTTGCCCCTGTTTCTGATATTACCAGTAATCATCTTTTGGTTTTCATGCAAATATTTATGAGCAGCAATTAATGTCAAGTGCATATATCAAAAATGAGCATTGGGCGTTCTTTGCAAAACAAAACAGATAAAGGAAAAATAGCTTGAAATTTCTTTGAAAAATGAATTGTATTGATTTTTAAGTTTGGCCTGTAAATAGGCGTTTTTGTACAAGAGGATGACGTCCTAGTAAGAGAACGATGCCGGACAAATAGAATTTATACAATTTTTGTAAATCTAAACAAAACAGCTATGTGAATAATCCCACTGGGTTCTAATTTTGCTATTGCCTTTATATCCTCGAGCATCTCATCACTTTGCTACTGGTTGAAGGTGAATCAGATTGATTAGTGCCGTCCGAGCTTGATAGTCGATATCGAAGTCTGGATGCAAGATGATCCAATGAGACATAGTGTTACGCTTTGATCCCTAATTTTTTCCTGGACCGCCCTTTCGGGTTTTCAGTCCACCGGGATACCCTTTTTTGCCCAATCCGCCTTTTCAGGTTTTCGACTTGCCGGGTGTACAAATTTTTTCATTTTCATCCCTTATTTTTGACCTAACCCTTTTGGTTCGTCGGGAAGCCCTTATTTTTGCCTAGGCCGGTCAACCTAGCGGGTCTTTGATTATGCGTAGTATTTTTTCACTATGTCTGCATTGACGGGGTGAGGAAGGTCGTCACCATCCATGGTGGTTAGAATCATAGCTCCTCCTGAGAAGATATTCTTAACCACAAATGGCCCTTCGTAAGTAGGGGTCCATTTGCCCCTGGGATCACCTTGAGGTAGAATAATGCGCTTGATCACCAGATCCCCAACTCGATACTCTTGTCGTCTAAATTTCTTGTTAAATGCCTTGATCATCCGTTTTTGGTACGTCTGACAATGACAAATAGCAGTAAGTCTCTTTTCGTTGATTAAGTTCAGCTGATCAAGCCGAGTCTTAATCCAGTCGTCTTCGCTCAAACCTCCATCCTTCATAATCCGAAGAGAGGGTATCTGAACTTCAATGGGCAAGACTGCCTCCATGCCATATACCAAGGAATATGGTGTTGCCCCTGTTGACGTCCGCACTGAGGTACCGTACCCATGAAGAGCAAATGGTAACATCTCGTGCCAGTCTTTGTATGTCACTGTCATCTTCTGCACAATCTTCTTAATGTTCTTATTAGCCGCTTCAACAGCCCCATTCATCTTCGGCCGGTAAGGAGAAGAGTTGTGATGTTGTATCTTGAACTGCTTGCAGAGCTCGGTGATCATCTTGTTGTTGATATTGGTACCATTGTCTGTAATGATCCTCTCTGGTACACCATATCGACAAATCAGATTGTGTCGAGTGAACCGTGCCACGACATTCTTGGTTACAGTAGCAAAGGACGCTGCTTCAACCCACTTTGTAAAGTAATCAATAACCACCAGGATGAAACGATGCCGGTTGGATGTTGTAGGTCTGATCTCGCCGATCATATCAATGCCCCACATTGCAAAAGGCCAAGGTGCCGTCAAGACATTCAGAGGTACTAGAGGGATGTGCACCTTATCAGCATAGACTTGGCACTTGTGACATGTCCGAGAATGCTGATAACAATCGGCTTCCATTGTGGACCAGTAATATCCTTCCTGAAGGATTTTCTTTTCCATGGTGTGTCCACTGGAATGGGTTCCGAAGGTACCTTCGTGTAAATCCGCCATGATCCTTTCTGCCACGTTCTTATCCACACATCGCAATAAGGTTGAATCATGGTTACGCTTGTAAAGAACGCCATTGTTGATGAATAATTTTTCCGCGAACCTTCTCAGAAACTTCTTGTCATTAACAGATGCACCCTCAGGGTATTATTGAGCCTCAAGGTATCTCTTCACCTCATGAAACCAGGGTTTATCTGCTACCTCTTCAGTCTCAATGTCACAACAATGTGCAGGTTCGTCCAATCTTTCAATGATAATCCGGGGAGCTTCATTGTCCCAATTGACTTTGAACATAGAAGACATCGTAGCTAGCGCGTCCGCCAACTGATTCTCCTCTCTAGGGAAGTATTCAAAGGTTATCTCTTCGAAGTGCGGGAGCAATGCCAACATATACTCCTTGTAAGGAACAAGATTTGGGTGTTTCGTATCCCACTCGCCTTTGATCTGACTGATCACGAGAGCGGAATCCCCGAAGACACTTAGAAACTTAATCCTTAGGTCAATTGTTGCTCGAAGACCCATAATTCACGCTTTATACTGAAGAAGTGAAAAACACAAGAAGGGGGGTTGAATTGTTAAAACTTGAAATCAAATGCAGACAACTCGTTATTTTTATCCTGGTTCGTTTGATCTCAAACTACTCCATTCCACCCGTAAAGGTGATTTCGCCTCTCTCCAACGAGGTCTTAATCCACTATATTCAGCTGAATATTACAACTGCTTTAACAACTGATAAAGCCTTCTTGAGTCTAAACCACAGACCGATTTCTCAAGGAAATTCTTTCTTACAGATAAATGACAATTATGTGTGTGTGATGTTTTCTACAAAAACAATATATCACAACTGTGATAATACACAAAATGAAGCTTAGTGAAACTAGATTGCTAATACTATAGAATAATCAAATGAGAGCTATTAGCAACAGTGAGAACGAGCTTGATGGCTTTTGGTGTGTATATGCGTGTAGAGTAATGTAGAGCATTAGCCAATTCACTTCTCACTGATTTGTTTAAATACTTCTTGAAAAAGATACGTTGATGCCAATAATTCCATTTCAATGCTCATTACGTTCTTTCCATTTTGAGAAGATCTTTGTCTTGGAATAAAGCCGTTGGTAATTAATCTGCCTTGAATGTAGTACCATTGACACTTCAGAATGTTCTGCTTGATTAAGATCAGAGTGTGTTGGCTTTAGCTTATTCTGAATGCTTCTGAGTGCTGGTGACATTGTTAAGATCTTGATCAGAGTCAGAGTATGTTGAGCACAAATCTTGTTTATCAGACTTCAGCGTAAGCACATGTATTGATCTTCTGATCAGATATATCTTCTGATGCTGATGTTGATATTCTGATATTCTGATATTCTGATGCTGATTCCATCAGAGTTTCCTGTAAATACACAACATATTTTTAGGTAGCATCTATGTCTTATATAAAACAAATAATTCATTTAATCTTGTATTTTGTTATCATCAAAATTCTAACTGAGGGTTGTAGAATCAAACTGTGTTCTAACAATCTCCCCCTTTTTGATGATGACAAAAACTAGATTTTTTCAATTACAATAAAATGATTAAAGTATCAGAGTTTAAGGATAGAGAGGAAACGATATCAGAGATGATTAGATAATGAGAAAAAAGTATTAGAGCTAAGAGAGTAAGGAATAAAAAGTATCAGAGTAATGATGAGAAAAACTCCCCCTGAGTTGATTATTTCCCTTTGATTCCTTAAGACTTTGAGTATCAGAACTTTAGAACTTTATTGAACCTTTCTTTGAGCATCATAATTTTGCTTCATCAGAGTTCTTCAGATTCTTGTACCTGTAAGCTTTTCAGAACATCATGAAGAAGTGAAAAACACAAGAAGGGGGGTTGAATTGTAAAACTGAAAATCAATGCAATGAACACGATATTTTTATCCTGGTTCGTTTGATCTCAAACTACTCCAGTCCACCCGTCAAGGTGATTTCGCCTCTCTCCAACGAGGTCTTAATCCACTATATTCAACTGAATATTACAATATGCTTTAACAACTGCTAAAGCCTTCTTGATGCAAACCACAAACCGGTTTGTCAAGGAAACACTTTCTTACAAAGAAGAGAAATCTAGGTGTGTGAATGTTTTCTACAAAACTATTTATCACAACTATGATATTACACAACTTAAGCTTATGGAAACTAGATTGCTAAAAGTAATTGAGTAAGGAAATATGGAGCTTTTAGCAAACTGGGAGAAGGAAGATGATGATTAGCTTTTAGGCGTGTAATTTGATGTAGAGCATTAGCCAATTCAATCTTCATTGTCTTGTTTATATATCACTGAAATTGTTGAACGTTGGAGCAATAATCTTGATTCAATGCCAATAACAAACTTTCCTTATTAAGCAGATCTTGTCTGGAATGATGCCGTTGGTAATAATTCGCTTTGAATGCACAGTACCGTTGCTACTTAAAGCGTGTTCTGGCTTTGGCTCATTCTGACTCTGCTGAAGTGCTGATGAACTGTTGTTGTCTTTATCAGAGTGTTGAGCGCAGTTCTGTTCATCAAGCTTCAGCATTCGCGTGAGTTGTTCTTCTGATTCTGGTATTCTGATATAGCAACTTCTGATGCTGATGTTGATAACCAATATTCTGATGCTGATTATGATGTACTTTTGCTGATACCAATCAGAGTTTCTGCAAAACAGAAGGTAATATTTTAGGTAGCAAATAGTTCTTACATGAATCACATAATTAATATATCTTTTCATTTTGTTATCATCAAAATTTAAACTTAGGGTAGTAGATTCAAACTTTGTTCTAACAATCTCCCCCTTTTTGATGATGACAAAAACTAGATATTTTTAATTGAAAATAACGTGAAAAAGTATCAGAGATAACTATATGATAAGATGTATCAGAGTAAGAAGTTATCAAGGATAAGGGATAAAGAGATATGAGAGTTGGGATCGGAGATACTCCCCCTGAATTTATAACTTCCCTTTTTAATTCCAAGAGTTCTTCAGGATCAGATCTTTATTGACTTTCTTTGAACATCAGAATATCAGAGCTTTGACTATCAGAAGCTTTAGATCAGAATATTAGAGCAGAGCTTCAGATCAGAGTATCAGAGCTTTATCAGAGCTTTGCTTTGGATCAGAGTATCAGAGCTTTGGTCTTCAGTGAGCATTCTTGTACCTGTAGACTTAAGCAAAAACAGAAGAAAACATTCAAGTATATCAGAGTTAGAATGTTTGAGACTTTTTGTCTCAATAATCCGTTATTGAAAAATATCATTCTTGTTCTCCCCCTTTTTGTCAGCAATCAAAAAGTGTAAGTGATGTGCTAAAACAATTAGAGCAGAAAAACTTGTCATATTAAAATAGTCAGAGCCAGACAAAACAGTACATAAGATATGCAAAGAAAACATGAAAATAGCATGAATGAAAATCTAAGGTTGGGGAGGAAGGCGTGTGAACAGAGTCTCCAACATTGCTTTAATCTGATCAGCAGTTTCAGTCTGCTTGTGCACCATGCTGTCTACTGTATCTATCTTGCTGTCCTGCACATCCATCCTTTCCTTCATCTTTTGATCATTTTCATCCATCCTTTGCTGCATACGGATATCATTTAGCTTCAGCTCTTCCAGATTTTGGGGGATTTGAGAAAGATACTTGAAACGGTTACCAGACATGTGTCTCAATGCACCCAATCAGCGTTTTGCCTTCTCAGAAGCGTACACGCGTTCTGCTTCAGAGATTTGCTGATGATTGGATGACACTTGTTTAATTTAGTGATCAGCACGTCTATCCTTGAGCTGAAACGCTCAGATCTTTAAGACTAGCATCTGATACAATCTGCATGTTCTATCTTTCTGAAAAGAGATTGATCAGAAGTTCACAGTAAAACAAATACATTCTGAAGATAAATATATGGAATTAAAACATTTTCACTCTGGGCAGATTTTCATGCTGAGATGTTTCAGAATGAAATTGAACCTATCTTCAGAAAGGGGTTTAGTGAAGATATCAGCCCATTGATGGTCTGTATCTATAAATTTTAAGTTCAAAATTCCTTTCTGAATATAGTCCCTAATGAAATGATGTTTTATTTCTATATGCTTAGCTCTAGAATGTAAAATGGGATTCTTACTTACGCAAATAACAGAAGTATTGTCACAGAGAATAGGGATGTTACTCTCAAAAATCTGGAAGTCTTCAAGCTGACTTTTCATCCAGAGCATTTGTGTGCTACATCCTGCTGCTGCTATGTACTCAGCTTCTGCTGTTGATAGCACAATTGTGGATTGCCTTTTGCTGGACCAAGATATCAGATTTTCTCCCAGAAACTGGCAGCTTCCAGAAGTACTTTTACGCTCTACTCTGTCTCCAGCAAAGTCAGCATCGCAGTAGCCTACTAAACTGTAATCACTAGATTTTCTATAAAATAAACCCAGATTAGTAGTACCTCTCAAATACTTGAAAATTCGCTTAACAGCTGTTAAGTGAGATTCTCTAGGATCTGATTAGAATCTAGCACAAATACATATGTTGAATAATATATCAGGTCTTGAAGCTGTCAGATAAAGGAGAGAACCAATCATACCTCTGTAGACTTTCTATTCTACCTTTTTGCTTACCTCTTCTCTTTCCAGAATGCACGTGGGATGCATTGGAATCTTTGATGGCTTACATTCTGAGAGGTCAAATTTCTTCAGAAGATCTCTGATGTATTTTCTCTGATGAATGTAAGTTCCCTTTGGAGTTTGATTGATCTGAATTCCTAAAAAGAATTTCAGTTCCCCCATGAGGCTCATCTCAAATTCTGCCTGCATACACTTAGCAAATTTTCTTCCAAGAGAAGGATTAGTAGAACCAAAAATAATATCATCAACATAAATTTGACAGACTAAGATGTCATTCTTAACTGACTTACAGAATAAGGTAGTGTCCACCTTCCCTCTGGTGAATTGATTTTCTAACAGAAAGTTACTTAGTCTTTCATACCAAGCTCTGGGAGCTTGTTTCAGACCATATAGTGACTTCTTTAGTTTGAAAACATGTTCTGGATGTTTTGTATTTTCAAAACCAGGGGGTTGGTGCACATAAACCTCTTCTTCTATATAACCATTTAAGAATGCACTTTTGACATCCATCTGATACAGAGTGATGCCTCTATTAACAGCAAATGAAATCAAAAGTCTGATAGATTCTAACCTGGCGACTGGAGCAAAGGTTTCTGTATAGTCTATCCCCTCTTGCTGACTATAACCTTGTGCAACCAGTCGTGCTTTGTTTCTGATGACTTCACCTTGTTCATTTAGCTTGTTTCTGAACACCCATCTTGTTCCAATGACGTTGAATCCTTTTGGTCTGGGAACAAGATCCCATACGTCATTTCTGGTGAATTGATTCAGCTCTTCTTGCATTGCCAGAATCCAGTCGTTGTCCAGAAGTGCTTCATCAATGGAAGAGGGTTCAATCAGAGACACAAGTCCCATGAGGGTTTCTTCAGAGTTTCTGAAGCTTGCTCTTGTTCTGATTGGATCTTCCTTTATTCCTAAGATAGTTTCTTCTGGGTGATCCAAGCTGCTTCTGGGTAATCTCTTCTGAGGTTGATCAGCAGCTGTTGTAGGATTGCTAGCAGTGCTCCTTTCAGACGTTGAAGGATTGTCTGTGTTGAGAGCTTCTGATGACTTGTCTTCAGAACCTGTAAATTCAATTTCCATACCTGCAAAAACTTCATTCTGCTTTGACTTTTCAGAGTCAAGCTTATCATCAAAAGGAACACTGATTGATTCTTCCACAATCTGTGTTTCTGTATTGTATACTCTGTACCCTCTTGAGCGTTCAGAGTATCCTAACATAATACACTTCTGTGCTTTAGAGTCAAACTTGTTCAAATAATTCTTTGTATTTAACATAAAACAGGTACATCCAAATGGATGAAAATATGAAATGCTGGGCTTTCTATTCTTCCACAATTCATATGGAGTCTTTTCCAGAATAGGTCTTATTGAGATTCTATTCTGAATGTAGCACGATGTGTTTATTGCCTCTGCCTAGAAGATCTTAGCAACGTTTGTCTCATTGATCATGGTTCTGGCCATTTCTTGCAATGTTCTGTTCTTTCGTTCTACAACTCCATTTTGTTGGGGAGTTCTAGGACAAGAGAAATCATGCAGAATGCCTCTGTCATTAAAGAATGACTCAAAATCTTTGTTTTCAAACTCTCCACCATGATCACTTCTGACTTTAACGATTCTAAGATCCTTTTCATTCTGAACATGGTTACAGAAGGTAACAAACACAGAGTGTGACTCGTCCTTGTGTCTTAAGAACTTTACCCATGTCCATCTGCTATAGTCATCTACGATTACTAACCCATACTTCTTGCCACTGACTGAAGCAGTTTTAACTGGTCCAAATAAGTCAATGTGCAGAAGTTCTAATGGCTTAGAGGTAGAAATAACATTTTTAGATTTAAAAGAGGGTTTTGCAAACTTGCCTTTCTGACATGCTTCACACAGAGCATCTGAATTGAACTTCAAATTAGGAAGTCCTCTGACCAGATTGAGTTTGTTAATCTGAGATATTCTTCTCATACTAACATGCCCCAATCTTCTGTGCCAGATCCACTGCTCGTTGTTAACAGACAGAAGGCACTTTACATTCTGACTTTTCAGTTCAGAAAGTTTGATTTTGTAAATGTTGTTTTTCCTCTTTCCATTAAACAGGATAGTCCCATCTTTCTGACTAACAGCTTTACATGATTTTTTATTAAAGATTATATCATAATCGTTATCACTTAATTGACTTATGGATAACAGATTATGCATTAATCCATCTACTAGCAGAACATTATTAATAGAGGGAAGATTTCCATTACCTATAGTTCCAGAGCCAATGATCTTTCCCCTCTGATTTCCTCCAAAGCCAACGTGGCCTCCAGGCTTAAGTTCCAGGCTTTAGAACATATACCTTCTTCCCGTCATGTGTCGCGAGCAGCCAGAGTCCAGGTACCATGACTGGTGTTTCTGATTTGCTGCTAAAGATATCTGCAACATGTATTATTTTATCCTTAGGTACCCAGATTTTTTTGGGTCCTGATTTGTTAGATTTACCAAAACTCTGGTTGAACTTTGGTTTCACAGAGTACTTACTGCTAGTGTATTTAATATCATGTGTGTGACCATACACAAAATGTGAATTCAGAGGAGTGTGTTTAATGGTTAAATCCATGACATTCTTTGGTGTAGGAACCTTACCTTGGTATCCTATTCCCTTCCTGCCGTTTCTGCTAACTCCATAGATCATTGAAGCCATTTTGCTTCTATCTATGCTTTTAGCAAGGAACTTCTGGAAACTGTGATCATACTCCTTGATGATATCATCAGCGTTGCTGGGAGTTTCAGAAATTGGTTCCTTCTGAGAGTTTTGTAAAGTATTTTCTAATTTTCAGATTTTATTTCTCAGCTCAGAATTCTCCAATTTAAGACTCTCAGTCTTATTAGAGTCAGATTCAAGATTCCTTTTCAGATTTCTGAATTTAACTCTAATCTGCTGATACCTTTCCAGAATTTCATTAAGGCTTTCAGCAAGTTCAGCCTTGGTAAAATTAACTGCAAAGTCAGGAAATACCTCTTCAGTATCTGATTCTGAGTCTGATTCAGAAGCTTCACTATCTTCTGAAATGTTGGCCATGAGAGCTATGTTTGCTCTCTCATCATCTGATTCTGAGTCAGCTTTAGATGAGTCAGAGTCATCCCATGTAGCCATGAGACTTTTCTTCTTTTCTCTTCCAAACTTATTTTTGGGCTTTTCCCTCTGAAGCTTTGGGCAGTCACTCTTGTAGTGTCCTTGCTCATTGCACTCATAGCAGATGATGTCCTTGGTGTTTGGCTTTCTGCTTCCTGAGGAGCCTTCAGATCTTCTGTATCCAGAGGAAGAATCTGTCCTTCTGTATCTGGAAGAAGACTCGTTCTGATCAGATCTTCTGGGATTCCTGAACTTCCTTTGTCTCTGCTTCCACAGTTGATTCACTCTTTTGGAGAGGAGGGAGAGTTCGTCTTCTTCTGATGAGGATCCATCAGATGTTTCTTCAACTTCCTGCAAAACATTAGACTCAGATTTTTTGTTAGATTTTAATGCTAAAGGCTTACCTTGCTTCTGGGGTTCATCAGCTTCTAGCTCTATCTCATGACTTCTGAGGGAGCTGATAAGTTCCTCCAGAGAAATTTTGTTGAGATCTTTTGCTAGCTTCAGAGCTGTAACCATTGGCCTCCACTGCTTTGGTAAGCTTCTGATGATTTTCTTGACGTGATCAGCAGTAGAGTAGCCTTTGTCCAGAACCTTGAGACCAGCTACCAGAATCTGGAATCTTGAGAACATTGTTTCAATGGATTCACTTTCTTCCATTTTGAATGCCTCATACTTCTGAATGAGCGCCAGAGCTTTAGTTTCTTTGACCTGAACGTTGCCCTCATGTGTCATTCTGAGTGAGTCAAACATGTTCTTTGTTGTGTCTCTGTTGGAGATCTTTTCATATTCAGCATACGAGATGGCGCTGAGAAGGATGGTTCTGGCCTTGTGGTGATTCTTAAAGTCACGCTTTTGTTGGTCAGACATTGTTTTCCTATCAATCTTCTGACCGCTTGCATTCACAGGGTGCGTGTATCCATCTTTCACCATGTCCCACAGATCAGCATCATGTGCCAGAAAGAAGCTTTCAATTCTGTCTTTCCAGTAGTCAAAATTTTCTCCATCAAAGACTGGAGGTTTGCCGCTGAATCTGTCTCTGTCCTCATGGTTGTCATTGCTGGTGTGAGAATAAGTTCCTGCCATTGTGTTTTTCTGACGCTGGATCTTGTACTGACACGGTTAAGTGTTTTAGCTCAGAACCAGGCGCTCTGATGCCAATTGAAGAAGTGAAAAACACAAGAAGGGGGGTTGAATTGTAAAACTGAAAATCAATGCAATGAACACGATATTTTTATCCTGGTTCGTTTGATCTCAAACTACTCCAGTCCACCCGTCAAGGTGATTTCGCCTCTCTCCAACGAGGTCTTAATACACTATATTCAACTGAATATTACAATCTGCTTTAACAACTGCTAAAGCCTTCTTTGATGCAAACCACAAACCAGTTTGTCAAGGAAACACTTTCTTACAAAGAAGAGAAATCTAGGTGTGTGAATGTTTTCTACAAAACTGTTTATCACAACTGTGATATTACACAACTTAAGCTTATGGAAACTAGATTGCTAAAAGTAATTGAGTAAGGAAATATGGAGCTTTTAGAAAAATGAGAGAAGGAAGATGATGATTAGATTTTAGGTGTGTAATTTGATGTAGAGCATTAGCCAATTCAATCTTCATTGTCTTGTTTATATAACACTGAAATTGTTGAACGTTGGAGCAATAATCTTGATTCAATGCCAATAACAAACTTTCCTTATTAAGCAGATCTTGTCTGGAATGATGTCATTGGTAATAATTCGCTTTGAATGCACAGTACCGTTGCTACTTAAAGCGTGTTCTGGCTTTGGCTCATTCTGACTCTTCTTAAGTGCTGATGAACTGTTGTTGTCTTTATCAGAGTGTTGAGTGAAGTTCTGTTCATCAAGCTTCAACATTCACGTGAGTTGTTCTTCTGATTCTGGTATTCTGATATAGCAACTTCTGATGCTGATGTTGATAACCAATATTCTGATGCTGATTATGATGTACTTTTGCTGATACCAATCAGAGTTTCTGCAAAACAGAAGGTAATATTTTAGGTAGCAAATAGTTCTTACATGAATCACATAATTAATATATCTTTTCATTTTGTTATCATCAAAACTTAAACTTAGGGTAGTAGATTCAAACTTTGTTCTAACACATCAAATATATAAGGATGTTAGAATGTTTGAGAATTTTTTCTTAGTAAACCGTTATTGAAAAATATCATTCTTTCTCCCCCTTTTTGTCAGCGATCAAAAAGCATATATAATCAGAGTTAAACAGATCAGAGTTAAAAACACGTTTGTATTAAAAGAGAAGAAATGATAGTTTAGAACAAGTAGAAATATTACAGACAAACATGTAAAGAAAACAAGTAAAACATAAGAAAAATCTAAGAAGAAGGAGGAAGTCGTGTGAACAGAACTTCCAACATGCTCTTGATTTGTTCGCTGGTTTCGTTTTGCTTGGCTACCATGCTTGCTATAGAATCAATCTTGATATCCTGCTTGTCCATCCGTTCATTCATCAGCATATCTAATCTCTTCAAATCCTCCAGAGCCTTCCTGTCAAGAGAGGAAGCTTGAGGATCTTCAGATACAAACTGCTTCTCAAAGCTTTATGTAGCTTCTTCTGCTTGACCCAAGTCTTCAGCTTGTATAACCTGTTCTTCTGCAGCTTGAATTGTAGATGCTGGACGCTTTTTAGACCAAGGCTCACTGTCCAGATGGAGAACATCTTCCTTCAGCACCTTGCTCAGAACTGGACCTTCCATTTCCTTCAGCAGATTGCTGAAGTTCTGTTGAGCCTGTCCATAGCTCTGGTCTTGCAACTTGAAGGTTTCAGCGCAAATCCATCTTCTGAATTGAGTCTAGAGAAGATCTGATACAGCAGGATCAACCACTTCTAGACTTTCTAGTTTTAAAGAAGTGATCCACTTCTGCATATCTGATTCAAAGTTCAAAATGCTGGAACCAACATCTGGTTGTTTCGGTTTGGGGATGGCAGTTTTCTGGTTTATAGCAGCAAGGCGTTCAAGGATTGTTAGGTCAATGACTGTCTTGTTGTGGTTTTCTGTATTTTTCTTAGGTGAGGGAGTAGGAGAGTCAGAAATAACAATTGGACTGTGTGGAGTATGTGGTGGAGTTGTTTCTGGTGATGAGGGAAGTTGAGCCATATTAATAGTTGTACCACAGGGCAATTGAATGGCCAAGGGTTGTGGTTCAGGGGACTCAGAGGTTTGAGCCTCAGAGTTTTGAGTCTCAGGCTGTGGTGATTGTGTATGTGGAGGAGATGGTGGATTACTTTCTGGTTGAGGAGAGGGAGGTTGTGGAATTTCTAGTTATGGTATTGGAATTTCTGGTATTGGTGAAAGTGGAATGTCAGGTTGTGGAGAAATGGGAATTTCTGGTTGTATATTTGGATTGTTTGTTTCAGGAGCGGAAGTATGTTGGTTTATGTCAGACAGAACTTGTGCAAGTTCTGGTTCTGGTATCATTGCAGTGTTTGGATTTTGTGGTTTGGAGCGGGATCTTCTGAGGGTTAATGACTCAGAAGGGTCAAAGTCAGTGTCAAAATCTTCAAAGGTTTGTGGTGTTGGGATATTAGCTGGTGTTGGAATGGGAGTAGGAATAGATGAGGAAACAACACTTGAATTTAAAACAGATACAGAAATAGGATTACCTCTTTTCTTTGGAGTTTGTTGAGATGATCCTTCTGGAGCAGCTTTTCTCTTCTTAGTCTTCTTCAGAGAAACCTCTGGTGCCTTCTGCTGAAGATCTTGGATGTTGAGATTGGGAGCTGTACCATCAGCTTTACAGGCGTCCAAGTATCTCAGAATGATCTGAGGCTTGGAGTCAATCTCTGAGAACATGGGAAAGTCGTCCAGAGGGACTCTTCTGCTGGAGATGTCAGCAAAAGGAGTGATGTTGGGCTCCTTCTTAATATTCTCTATCAGCTTCATCTTCTTTAGATTCTTGGCATTCAGCTGCTTGCCAACTGAAGGTTCCAGGGAGTTGATCTCTTGTGCCTCTGTCAAGTGTTCAATCAGCCTATTCTCAGTCAAAATATCTGATATCAATCAGCCCAAGGGTATCCAATCCCTTTTAGTGCATTCATCTTCTCTTGTTTCCTTGATGCTTGTTCTCAGATGGTTGAACAAAAGATGAGCTAGATTAATCTTTACCCTCTGAGAAATAAAATAGATCAGAAAATGTTGATCTATGTTTATGTAATCAGGAGAGCTTGTGGGCTTCCTGTGGTTGAAACATCCCAGAATAATCTTTGCCCAAATTCTGTGCTTATCTCTCAAATCCCTTATCTTGCTGGAGGGAAGCCCCAACGTGAAAATTTCTCTTGCTATAACAGCAACATCTGAGAAACTTTCAGCCATGTCTATACAGCAAATACCACCACCACTGTACCCAATCAGTTTTGCAATCAGCTCTTCAGTAATCAATATCTTCTTCCCCATTATGTAAGAGGTGACTTGGTGATTTGAGGAGGAGGCGTGAATCCAGAATTCCTTAACCAAGATAGGGAAAGTTGGACCCACCAACCTGTCAAAATACCTTTCCCATCCTTGAGCTTGAATCTCTTCTGATAAATCAAAACCATTTTCCTTCAAACTGTTGAAATCCACTATAATCTCTGACAGAACTTCAAGGTTCTTGACCGGAGTGAGAAGAGTTCTGAGGGGAACCTCATATTGCTCAGCTGATGCATCTTTCTAGGAACCAGATGAAAGATTGCTGCTAGAAGCCATGTTCACACGAGTTCTTGAGAGAAAAAAAAATTTGAGAGGGTTTTCTTGAGAGGAAGAACACAAACACAAAAATCAGAAATATTGCTTGAAAACGAAAGTAAGGGTAAAAGTTGTGAATGTGTGTTGATGGTGTTTAAATAGATTTTGAAAAAGTTTTTGAAAACATAAACGGTTAAGAGAGAGAAAATAAATCATGATTAATAGCATTAATGATGGCTGATTTTGGGGGATTTCAGAAAGATACTTAAACGGTTACCAGTGACATGTCTCTCAATGCATCCAATCAGCGCTTTGCCTTTTCAGAAGCGTGAACGCGTGTTCAGCCTCAGGAAACAGCTGATGACTGGATGACACTTGTTTGCTTTGAGTGAACATCACTTCTATCCTTGAACTGAAGAGCTCAGAGCTTCATGGATAAATTTGATACAATCTGCATTTCTAAAAATTCTGAAAGAGGATTGATCAGAAGTTCACAGAGTAATAAGCAACATTCTGAAGGTTAATATATAAAATCAAAACAGTTTTATTCTGGACAGAGCTTCATGCTGAGATGATTCATAATGAAGTTGAACCTATCTTCAGAAAGTGGTTTTGTAAAGATATCAACCCATTGATGGTCTGTATCAATAAATTTTAAGTTTAAAATGCCTTTTTGAATATAGTCCCTAATAAAGTGATGTTTTATTTCTATATGCTTAGCCCTAGAATTCAAAATTGGATTTCTACTTAAGCAAATAGCAGAAGTATTATCACAGAGTATAAGAATGTTACTCTCATAAATCTGGAAGTCCTCAAGTTGACTTTTCATCCAGAGCATTTGTGTGCTGCATCCAGCTGCTGCTATGTATTCAGCTTCTGCTGTTGATAGAGCAATGGTGGATTGTCTTTTGCTGGACCATGAGATCAGATTTTCTCCCAGAAACTGGCAGCTTCCAGAAGTGCTTTTACGTTCAACTCTGTCTCCAGCAAAGTCAGCATCACAGTAACCTACTAAGCTGTAATCACCAGATTTTCTATAAAACAAACCCAGATTAGTAGTACCTTTCAGATACTTGTGTGATCGGTGGATCTGGAACTGACTGTTTAACGCTGGTTCGCGAAATGTCGCGGAAGCAAGAGTCGCCACTGTCTTTTATGTTCTCCAACATGGAAAGGACAAAAGCACAGCAAAATTCCTTTTCGAGAATGTTTCTCGGTTCGGGAGGTAGATTTATAGAAAGGGAAGGTGTTAGCACCCTTTCTATCCATGGTTATCCATGGGCTCTTAGATACTTGCTCATTGTGTTTTCAAAAATGTTTGCTTTTCAAGATGTGAGTGGGTTTGAAAAATTTTCGTTTAAAGATTTCGGAATAACTCTTGTATCAGTCCTCAAGAGTGTTTGAAAAATTGTTTTGAAAGCTTTTTGAAAAGTGTCGGTGTGAAAAGAGTTTTGATTTGTTTTTGAATAGAGCAAGTATCTGTGAGTCATCTACCTACCCTAAGGAATTAGGCTGTGTAAATGTCCTTAAGGTAGTGCCATCCCACCATTGAGAGGTAGGTAGCACCACCGTTGGAGGTGTTCGGGTCAATTCGTTTTTAGGGACAGTGTGGTCACCAGAGCAACAGTAGGACACCTTAGAAGCTACCCTTATGCCATTGATCCTTTTTTAGTCCGAGGAAAATGTTTCGAGGCAACTATTCCGAGGCAACCGTTTCGAGGCAACTTGTTTTGAGGCAACTTGATCAATGGACATAAGGACATACTAAGACGTCCTATACTCGACGACCACGTTTCGAAGGTAAAGCAACAGTGAGGCGTACCCTAAGAGTGGTGTGTGAATTTGTGTGTTATTTTCATTTTAGCATTTATCTTTTGATCATGGCATGGTGAGCTACGCTTGTTTTTAATTAGTCATTCATTCTTTCATGCAATTAGAATTTAAAAGTGCGGAAATTCAAATGCGGAAAGATAAATCCTACGCTATTACAAGGCACGGGTCTATACATCGCCAAATTACAAAGACCCGTTTGAAATAAAAATGTGGAAAGTAAATAGACCTAATTACTATTACATGGCTTGAGCAGTTACATAATATTCAAAAAGAAAATAAAATAAAGTGCGAAATAGAATAAAAGTTGAACGTTCGAGGGCGTTGGACCCTTTTGAAATTAAATTGAATTAAAAGTTAATTAATTATTAAATTAAAGAAAAGAAATGTTTTTTAGGTTTTTGTATTTATGAAAATAAAGAAAATTAAAATTAAAAGGAAACCCTAATTCTAAGTCTATTTTAATTATTTAGAAAATATTAAAGTTTAACCTAATTTACTAAATAATTAATGTACATGTTTATTTACAAAATATTTAGTAATTAATAATAATAATAATAAGAAAAAATTATTTATTAAAAAAGATGAAAAATGTCAAAAACCCTAATTCTACCTATTTTAACTTATTAAGAAAAATATTAAAATTGAAACCTAAATTAATCTAATTAATTGTTAAAGTTTATTTACAAAAATAATGATGGTGAAATTAATACTAATAAAATAAACATTTTTGATTTTTCTGTATTTTATATTATGAAAATTAATTTATGAAATTAAAGAAAACAATTAAAAACAATTAAAAGAATAAAAAGGAAAATCAAATAAAAACTAAAAATGATGCAAACCATGGGGGGTATCAGGCCCTAAAAGGAGGTTTATTGAAGCATTTTGGCCCATCAGAATGAAGCCCTTTTTTGACTTTCCAGGATCACATGATTGATGGTTGACCCAGGTGTATGGTGGTCTTCATGTTCTGGCCTTTGGATTGATCATTCAGATTATGTGGCAAGCTTGCATGTGAATGCGTATGGTGGACCTTTGGCTGGAAATTGCATGGGAACATATTAAAGAAAAAATTATTGAACATGTGGGGGACCTGGGAATCGAACCCAGGTCCCAATGCCTGCAGGACAGCTCATTCACCAACCAAGCCAGCGCATTTCTTTGTATACATAATGGAACATGATTATTATATAAAAAAAAGGAAGCGTTAGTGGTATGAACAAAAAATCACGCGCCAAATTTGAATTATCCAGTAACATCAAGCCACGCTAGCTTTCTTCTTCGTTTGCCTGCAAATAGAAAACAAATAGCGGGGGTTTTAAACCCCCACTAAGTGAAACCTGTAAAAAATAGCGAATACGCCTATGGTTAACATAAATTGAGCGCGAATAGTTCAATCGCTTTGTCTTGTTGCCACGATTTGGTCTGAACCGGTTTGAATGTCCAATTTTACCATATGAGGGAAACCCAAATTTAGAGCTTCTGAAACCCTAAAACACGTCCATGGCAGATCTGGCTACAGGCAGTATTAGTTCAATTAAATGCTACCAATGGCTTTAGAACATCAATATTAGCAAGAATCAACATTTAGAACATATGAATAATGCATGAGAATTAAAAAACGATAATGGACATGTTCATGAAAGGTGTGATTCGGTTCTACCAATTCTTGGAGTCTATGGACATGTTCTTGATTGCAATCGACTCCTAACAATGTCAGGAGTGTATTAGGATGCTTTTCAAACCTTGAATCGTCCTGTAACTATGAATTCAGTTTTCAAAATTTTGATGAAAAGTTGCAATTTGGATATGCCTCTCTAGCAGATCTTTCGTGTCCAATGCATTAGGTTTTTGTTGTGCATAAGTACATGAATGAAATTAGGTTAAAACCAAGCCCATGGATTCATGCATTCATGTTTTGAATATTTGATTTTTCCCATATCTTTTTTCAATCTTTTTCCATGCCAATCATGATAAATATGGATGATTTTGTCCCCTTGAGATGATGCACGATATCTTTTGCATATCATGAATATATTTGCTGCACAAAAAAGATTTAAAACCATTGTTTAATATTTTTCTCATAATTAAATTTAATTAAATGAATAAATAAGATTAAAAATTCAATTAATTAATTAAAAATAAGAAAATAAATCCCTTTGAGCTTAATGGGTCGTGCATATGCTTTGGGTAATGATTCATGAAAGAAATTGAGGCCCATTAGCATTTTTGAAGCCTTTGAAGCAAAGTTGACTTTTCAAAATTCCCAAAAATTTCCCAACTTCTACAAGGCATATCTTGCTCCATTTTGAAGCTATGAACTTGTTCTTGGACATTTTGGAAAGGTCTTGAAGTCCTCTAACCAATTCCTTTGATCCCATGTCATTTGGATTTACCAATCTCAAGTTATGGTCTTTGACTTAAAGTGCCTTTTTGTTGACTTTTGAAAATGACCTATAATGTTGAAATTGATAACTTTTTGTGAGAGCATTTCTTGGACTTGAAGTGTGAAGATGAGTTGTAGGAAATGTCATCCTCTTCAAAATGAGCTTTGGATGGAATTTTTCTGATAAACCATGAGGAAGTTATGCCCTGGTCAATTTGCAGTTGACTTTTCAGCTGTCCAAAAATAGAAACTTTTGCATCTTGAGACTTTTTGAACCATGCTTTGAGAATCATGATCAAGAATTGATCAAATGATGTTTGTGGCTTCAAAATAAGATGTTGACCAAAATTTTTGACTTTTGACTGTCAAATGACTATTTTGCCCCTACAGTTGACTGTGGTGCAATTAGGGTTTTTGACTGTGCAATTTGATGCTGTGAGTCTTGCAACTTGACATATGGATGCTTAACAATGTATGTAGGCATATGGGACTTGATTGGACCCTTGAAAACTTCAATTTATTTGCCAGAACCAAAACCCTAATTTTGACTGTGTTAGGAGGCAATTGGACTGTGCAACCCTTAAGGGATTTTGAATCATCTGGAGACTAATCTTGAAAAATCTTGAAGAATATGGGAGGGCAAATTTTGGGGTACAACAACTTGAAAATTCGCTTAACAGCTGTTAAGTGAGATTCTCTAGGATCTGATTGGAATCTTGCACAAATGCATACACTGAATAAAATATCAGGTCTTGAAGCTGTAAGATAAAGGAGAGAACCAATCATACCTCTGTAGACCTTCTGTTCTACCTTTTTGCTTACCTCTTCTCTTTCCAGAATGCACGTGGGATGCATTGGAATCTTTGATGGCTTACATTCTGAGAGATCAAATTTCTTCATAAGTTCTCTGACATATTTGCTCTGATGAATGTAAGTTCCTTCTGGGGTTTGATTGATCTGAATTCCCAGAAAGAATTTCAGTTCCCCCATTAGGCTCATCTCAAATTCTGCCTGCATACACTTAGCAAACTTTCTTCCCAGAGAAGGATTAGTAGATCCAAATATTATATCATCAACATAAATCTGGCAGACTAAGATGTCATTCTTAACTGTCTTACAGAATAAGGTTGTGTCCACTTTCCCTCTGGTGAATTGCTTTTCTAACAGGAAGTTACTTAGTCTTTCATACCAAGCTCTGGGAGCTTGTTTCAGACCATACAGTGACTTCTTTAGTTTGAAAACATATTCTGTATTTTTTGAACTTTCAAAACCAGGGGGTTGGTGCACATATACCTCTTCTTCTATATAGCCATTTAAGAATGCACTCTTGACATCCATCTGATACAGAGTGATGCCTTTATTAACAGCAAAAGAAATTAAAAGTCTGATAGATTCTAACCTGGCGACTGGAGAAAAGGTTTCTGTATAGTTTATCCCCTCTTGCTGACTATAACCTTGTGCTACCAATCGTGCCTTGTTTCTGATGACTTCACCTTGTTCATTCAGCTTGTTTCTGAACACCCATTTTGTTCCAATGACATTGAATCCTTTTGGCTTAGGAACCACATCCCATACGTCATTCCTGGTGAATTGATTCAGCTCCTCTTGCATTGCTAGAATCCAGTCATTGTCCAGAAGTGCTTCATCAATTGAAGATGGTTAAATCAGAGAGACAAGTCCCATGAGGGATTCTCAGAGTTTCTGAAGCTGGCTCTTGTTCTGATTGGATCTTCCTTTCTTCCTAGGATAGTTTCTTCTGGGTGATCCACGCTGCTTCTGGATGGTCTTTTCTGAGGTTGATCAACAGAAGATGCTGGATTGCTTGCAGTGCCTCTTTCTGATGTTGAGGGAGTGTCTCTGTTAAGAGCTTGTGATGACTTGTCTTCAGTACCTGTGAATTCAACTTCCATACCTGCAAGTATTTCATTCTGCTTTGACTTTTGAGAGTCAAGCTTGTCATCAAAACGAACACTGATTGATTCTTCCACAATCTGTGTTTCTGTATTGTATACTCTGTACCCTCTTCAGCGTTCAGAGTATCCTAACATAATACACTTCTGTGCTTTAGAGTCAAACTTGTTCAAATAATTTTTAGTATTTAAAATAAAGCAAGTACATCCAAATGGATGAAAATATGAAATGTTGGGCTTTCTGTTCTTCCACAATTCATATGGAGTCTTTTCCAGAATAGGTCTTATGGAGATTCTATTCTGAATGTAGCACGCTGTGTTTATTGCCTCTGCCCAAAAGATCTTAGCAACGTTAGTCTCGTTGATCATGGTTCTGGCCATTTCTTGCAATGTTCTGTTCTTTCGTTCTACAACTCCATTTTGCTGGGGAGTTCTAGGATAAGAGAAGTCGTGCATAATGCCTTTGTCATTAAAAAATGATTCAAAATCTTTGTTTTCAAACTCTCCACCATGATCACTTCTGAATTTTACGATTCTAAGATCCTTTTCATTCTGAACTTGGTTACAGAAGGTAACCAACACAGGGTGTGACTCGTCCTTGTGTCTTAAGAACTTTACCCATGTCCAGCTGCTATAGTCATCTACGATTACTAACCCATACTTCTTGCCACTGACTGAAGCATTTTTAACTGGTCCAAATAAGTCAATGTGCATAAGTTCTAATGGCTTAGAGGTGGAAACAACGTTTTTAGATTTAAAAGCAGGTTTTGCAAACTTTCCTTTCTGACATGCTTCACACAGAGCATCTGAATTGAACTTCAGGTTAGGAAGTCCTCTGACCAGATTGAGTTTGTTAATCTGAGATATTCTTCTCATACTAACATGCCCCAATATTCTGTGCCAGATCCATTGCTCGTTGTTAACAGACAGAAGACACTTTACATTCTGACTTTTCAGTTCAGAAAGTTTGATTTTGTAAATGTTGTTTCTCCTCTTTCCATTAAACAGGATAGTCCCATCTTTCTGACTGACAGCTTTACATGAATTTTGATTAAAGATTATATCATAACCGTTATCACTTAATTGACTTATGGATAACAGATTATGCATTAATCCATCTACTAATAATACATTACTTATAAAGGGAAGATTTCTGTTACCTACTGTTCCAGAGCCAATGATCTTTCCCCTCTTATTGCCTCCAAAGCCTACATGGCCTCCAGGCTTAAGTTCCAGGCTTTGGAACATATGCCTTCTTCCCGTCATGTGTCGCGAGCAGCCAGAGTCCAGGTACTAGGACTGGTGTTTCTGCTTTGCTGCTAAAGATATCTGCAACATGTATTATTTTATCCTTAGGTACCCATATTTTCTTGGGTCCTGATTTGTTAGTTTTTCCAAAACTCTGGTTGAATTTTGGTTTGACAGAATGATTGCTACTGGTGTATTTGATGTCGTGTGTGTGCCCATATACAAAGTGTGTTTTAAGAGGAGTTCGTTTAATAACTAAATCCATGGCATTCTTTGGTGTAGGTACCTTACCTTGGTATGCTATTCCCCTTCTGCCATTTCTTCTAACTCCATAGATCATTGAAGCCATCTTGCTTCTATCTATGCTTTTAGCAAGAAACTTCTGGAAGTTGTGATCATACTCCTTGATGATCTCATCAGCACTACTTGGAGTTTCAAGAATTGTTTCCTTCTGAGAGTTTTGTAAAAGATTTTCTAATTTTGAAACTTTATTTTTCAACTCAGAATTTTCCAACTTGAGACTCTCAGTTTTATCAGAGTCAGAAGAAAGATCCCTTTTCAGGTTTCTGAATTTGACTCTGATCTGCTGATATCATTCCAGAATCTCATTAAGGCTTTCAGCAAGTTCAGCCTTAGTAAAATTAATAGCAAAGTCAGGAAATACCTCTTCTGTGTCTGATTCAGAGTCTGATTCAGAAGCTTCACTGTCTTCTGATATGTTCGCCATGAGAGCTATGTTTGATCTCTCATCATCTGATTCTGAGTCAGCTTCAGATGTGTCAGAGTCATCCCATGTGGCCATGAGAATTTTCTTCTTTTCCTTGCCAAACTTTCTTCTGGGCTTTTCCTTCTGAAGCTTTGGGCAGTCACTCTTGTAGTGTCCTTGCTCGTTGAATTCATAGCAGATGATGTCCTTGTTGTTTGGCTTTCTGCTTCCTGAAGAGCCTTCAGATCTTCTGTGTCCAGAGGAGGATTCTGTCCTTCTGTATCTGGAGGAGGATTCGTTCTGGTTCTCAGATCTTCTGGGAGTCCTGAACTTTCTTTGCCTCTGCTTCCACAGTTGGTTCACCCTTCTGGAGAGGAGGGACAGTTCATCTTCTTCTGATAAGGACCCATCAGAGGTTTCTTCAACAGCCTGCAAAACCTTAGAGTCAGATTTTCTGTTAGATTTTAAGGCTAAAGGCTTACCTTGCTTTTGAGGTTCATCAGCTTCCAACTTTATCTCATGACTTCTGAGGGAGCTGACAAGTTCCTCCAGAGAGATTGTATTGAGATCCTTAGCTAGCTTCAGCGCTGTGACCATTGGCCTCCACTGTTTTGGCAAGCTTCTGATGATCTTCTTGACATGATCAACAATAGAATACCCTTTGTCCAGAACTTTGAGACCAGCAACCAGAATCTGAAATCTTGAGAACATTATTTCAATAGATTCACTTTCTTCCATCTTGAATGCCTCATACTTCTGGATGAGTGCAAGAGCTTTAGTTTCTTTAACTTGAAGGTTTCCTTCATGCGTCATTCTGAGAGAATCAAACATGTTCTTAGCAGTGTCTCTATTTGATATTTTTTCATATTCAAAGTAGGAGATAGCACTGAGAAGAATAGTTCAGGCCTTGTGATGATTCTTGAAATCACGCTTTTGTTGGTCAGACATTGCTTTCCTGTAAATCTTCTGACCACTTGCATTCACTGGGTGCGTGTATCCATCTGTCACCATATCCCACAGATCAGCATCATGGGCTAGAAAGAAGCTTTCAATTCTGTCTTTCCAATAATTAAAGTTCTCTCTATCAAAGACTGCAGGTTTGCCACTGAATCTGTCTCTATCTTCAATGTGGTCATTGCTGATGTTTTGATGTTGTCCTGCCATAGTGTTTTTCAATGCTGGATCTTGTACTGACACGGTTAAGTGTTATGAACTCAGAACCAGGCGCTCTGATGCCAATTGAAGAAGTGAAAAACACAAGAAGGGGGTTGAATTGTTAAAACTTGAAATCAAATGCAGACAACTCGTTATTTTTAACCTGGTTCGTTTAATCTCAAACTACTCCAGTCCACCCGCCAAGGTGATTTCGCCTCTCTCCAACGAGGTCTTAATCCACTATATTCAACTGAATATTACAACTGCTTTAACAACTGCTAAAGCCTTCTTGAGTCTAAACCACATACCGGTTTCTCAAGGAAATTATTTCTTACAGATAAATGACAATTATGTGTGTGTGATGTTTTCTACAAAAACAATATATCACAACTGTGATAATACACAAAATGAAGCTTAGTGAAACTAGATTGCTAATACTATAGAATAATCAAATGAGAGCTATTAGCAACAGTGAGAACGAGCTTGATGAAGAATGGATTTTGGTGTGTATATACGTGTAGAGTACTGTAGAGTATTAGCCAATTCACTTCTCACTGATTTGTTTAAATACTTCTTGAAAAAGATACGTTGATGCCAATAATTCCATTTCAATGCTCATTACGTTCTTTCCATTTTGAGAAGATCTTTGTCTTGGAATAAAGTCGTTGGTAATTAATCTGCCTTGAATGCAGTACCGTTGACACTTCAGAATGTTCTGCTTGATTAAGATCAGAGTGTGTTGGCTTTAGCTTATTCTGAATGCTTCTGAGTGCTGATGACATTGTTAAGATCTTGATCAGAGTCAGAGTATGTTGAGCGCAGATCTTGTTCATCAGACTTCAGCGTAAGCACATGTATTGATCTTCTGATCAGATATATCTTCTGATGCTGATGTTGATATTCTGATATTCTGATGTTGATTCCATCAGAGTTTCCTGTAAATACACAACATATTTTTAGGTAGCATCTATGTCTTATATAAAACAAATAATTCATTTAATCTTGTATTTTGTTATCATCAAAACTCTAACTAAGGGTTGTAGAATCAAACTATGTTCTAACACATACTCCGCCATATTGTTGGTGCAGTTGAAACATAGTCGGGCGGTAAACGGGGTATGAGAGCCTTTAGGAGATATGATCACGGCGCCAATGCCATTACCCAAAGCGTTTTAAGCTCCATCAAAGTACATAGACCATCAGGATCCTTCCTCAGGTCCTTCATCCGGTTCAGGTGTCTCACAATCAGTCACTATCATGATATTCTCCTCCGGGAATTCAGAGTTCTTAGACTGGTAATCATCCACTGCCTGATGTGCCAAATGGTCTGCCAACACACTTACCTTGATTGCTTTTTGAGTCGTGTATTGGATGTCATACTCAAGGCGGACAACACACCTCTGCCATCTTGCTATTCTTCCAGACAAGGCGGGCTTTTCGAAGATATACTTGATTGGATCCATTTTTGATATCAATAGAGTAGTGTGAGTCAACATATATTGTCTCAGCCGGCGAGAAGCCCATGCCAAAGCGCATCAAGTTTTCTCGAGCAGTGAGTATCGGGTCTCACAGTCGGTAAACTTTTTGCTAAGGTAATAAATAGCATGCTCTTTTCGGCCAGACTCGTCATGCTGACCCAGCACACACCCCATTGAATTGTCGAGTACTGTCAAGTATAAGATCAAAGGTCTCCCTTCAACTGGAGGCATCCGAATGGGTGGCTCTTGGAGATACTCTTTAATTCTTTCGAAAGCATCCTGGCATTCATCGTTACATCGTACCACTTGATCTTTCTTCAGTAACTTGAAGATTGGTTCACAAGTAGCGGTCAGGTGTGAGATGAATCGGGCAATGTAGTTCAATCGTCCCAGAAAGCCTCTGACTTCTTTCTCTGTTTGGGGCGCTGGCATCTCTTGTATGGCCTTCACCTTTGCAGGATCCACTTGAATACCTTTATCGCTTACGACGAAACCCAGTAGCTTACCAGATCTCACCCCGAAGGTGCACTTGTTTGGGTTTAACCTCAGCTTGTACAACTTCAACCTGTCAAATAGCTTCTAAAGGTGGTCAAGATGTTCTTCTTCAGTCTGAGATCTTGCAATCATGTCGTCGACGTATACCTCAATCTCATGATGAATCATGTCGTGAAACAAAGTGACCATGGCGCGCTGATACGTTGCCCCAACATTTTTCAATCCAAAAGGCATGACCTTGTAGAAAAAGGTACCACATTGAGTAACAAAGGTTGTCTTCTCCATGTCTTCGGGAGCCATCTTAATCTGATTATAACCGGAGAAGCCATCCATAAAGGAGAATACCTTGTGCTGAGCGGTGCTATCAACCAGAACGTCGATATGAGGTAGAGGAAAATCATCCTTGGGACTCGCCCTGTTCAGATCCCTATAGTCAACACACATTCAAACTTTACCATCCTTCTTCGGCACAGGAACCACATAGGCCACCCACTGTGGGTAAGAAGTAACTGCTAGAAAACCGGTGTCAAACTGTTTCATTACTTCAGCCTTGATTTTCTCAGACATCTCATGGCGCATCCGGTGAACCTTCTGTTTCACTGGAGGACAGTCTTCCTTGGTAGGCAATCGGTGAACCACAATATCAGTATCCAATCTAGGCATATCTTCATAAGACCAGGCAAAGATCTCAACATAGTCACGCAGCATCTGAGTCAACCGTTGTTTCACACTAGGCTCCAAGTTTGCACCGATCTTGACCTCTTTCTTGTCTTCCTCTATACCCAGATTACTGATTCCACCGGTTCTTCATGCGGCTGAATGGCCCTCTCTTCCTGAAGTAACAGTCTTGCAAGTTCACCCGGAACTTCGCAATCATCTTCAACTTCGTTTTCGGCTAAGTTGATCAGACTTTCGAAGTCATAACTGGCAGTAGCAGAGTCGTTACCAGTGAGATCCAGAGTGGATGTAGACCTGTATATGTGAGTGTGTGTAAAATAGTTGTTTTGCAATGTATAATAAAAGAAAAACAAGGAGCGCAAAATTTGAAATGCAAGAAACGTCCAATGCTTTTATTAATGATATATGTAAATGACACACATAAAGCCCTCACAAATGAAGCCACGGTGCCCCGGGTAAGACACCGGGCCGTAAAGTTTAAAACATTGTCTGTTACAAATTCAAAACAAAAAGTCTCATTATTGGGTAACAAAAGAAATTGGGATGAATTCCTTTGTTGTCCAGTTGCTTAGTCCTCCATCAGTAGTAGGATAGATCCAACTGTCGAACGCAGACTCTTCAACGTCATCTCCAATGGCATTCACCCCTGAATTGCTGATGAACAAGGGAGGTCTTCCGATCCGTGCACTCCGAACTGCCTTTTGAGCTTCTGCAGTGAAACTCAAACCAAACTTGTTAGTCTTATGTGCAAAATCATGGAGTTGGCCCCAATTTGCACACCCACCTTTCTCAACAACAGCACGAGCATCCTTAAAGGAAGCCATCTTTATAGGAGAATCTTCAACAACAGTCTCAGTTGATGCCAGTGTCTGGGGAACCTCTTCAAAATGCTGAAATGGGTCTCAATGAACTCCCCATCCATCTATACATATCGGAAAGAGTTAAGGTGGCTTACCATGTACTCCTCCTCTCCTTGCACTGTCACAATCTTCCCTTTGACTGGGTACTTCAGTTTCTGGTGGAGCATTGAGGTTACTGCCCCAGCTTTATGGATCCATGGGCGACCCAGCAAACAAGAATAAGATGGCCGAATGTCCATCACATAGAATGTAGATGCAAAAACCTGAGAACCAACCTTAATCAGAATATCCACTTCTCCATGCACCATCCTTTTAGACCCATCGAAGGCCCTGACGACAATGTTGCTTGGTTTCAACTCCAACCCTTTGCAGTCCAACCGGTCTAGAGCTTTCTTAGGCAAGACATTCAATGAGGAACCAGTATCCACTAATACATGAGCAAGAGTAGTGCCCCTGCATTCAATGGAGACATGCAGGGCATCGTTGTGATTCTTCCCTTTAGCAGTGAAGTCGGCGTCAGAGAAACCCAACCCATTATCAGCAGTCAGACTAGCCACGCAATCTTTAAACTGATCAGCTGATGTTTCTTGCGGTACGTGCGCAGTCTTCAGGAAGGCAATCAGAGCCTTGGCATGGGCTTCTGAGCATAGTAATAGAGATAACATAGAAATCTTGGACGGGGTTTGCCCCAGCTGCTCGACTACATTGTAGTCGCTCTTTTTGATGATCTTTAAAATCTCTTCCATCTCTTGTCTAGAAGCTTCAACAGTAATCGTCTTTGGTGCCTCCGTTTGGGCAGACTCATCAGTGGTCCCTTTGCCCCGAGTGTCAGATGACTCAGCGACAGGGGTAAGAATAAGAACTTGAACAGGAATAGCAGCAGGTACATTGGCAGGCGTAATAACAACAGGTTTCCAAACAGTTGGTGGAGAGATATCAGGGGAGAAAAGTCTTTCGCTGCGGGTCACTTTAGCAGGTCCAACAATAATGCTGACGTCAGTATCATCATCCAACTCTTGTTTAACTCCATGAAAATAAACATCGGCCCCGTAGTGCCAAGGGACAACTTTATCAGATGTATATGGGATAGGCCCAGGAACAGTGATGATCAATGGTGTGATCCTTGGATCAGATGTAATTCTAACAGGATTTCTCGTGGGAGCCTTGGAAGAATTGTCGAAAATGGTGATTATAGCAACTTCTTCAGTACGAACTAAAGGAACAACAATCTTCTCAAACAAAATTTATTTACTATCCATCAGGCGTTGGACACCTGATTTCAAAAGATGGTAACCAGTCGATAGGTCAGAACACATACGGCAACCTTCGTCACAACCCGGAAATAAACCGGCTGACAGAATATTCTTCTTCACAGTCATCAAGGGAGTAGCAATATCTTTCACAGAAACCTTAATGAGTCTTCCTCTACGGCATTCACTCCATGCTTGGGCATAGGAGCAGTCACAACATTAGGTCTTTCGGGCACCTCGAACTCAATCTCCTTAGCATCAATTAAGTCATGTATTTTGTTCTTCAAAGCCCAACAATCATCTGTATCATGTCCCGGGCTATCTGAGTGAAAAGAACAGCGGGCATTAGGGTTATACTTAGGCGATGCAGTGTTGGGATTTTGCGGAGCCTCCCTTGGAGTTACTAGATTGGTTTTTAATAACTACGGAAGAATCTGAGACAAAGTCATGTTGAGATGGGTGAACTGCCTTCGAGGTCTCTCGGCCTTTTTTTGATTGTTGCGCTGAGGAGCCCCAACAGGTCTTGAAATAACAGCCGCATTAACAGCTTGGCGGCGTTCAGGTCTATTCTGGCTTTTCGAACTGTAAACAACACTGGACTCCTTCTTAAAAGGCTTTTTCTCGGTGCTCAATGAAGCACCCTTTTGTATCTTACCAGACTTAATACCAGCCTCAATCCTTTCACCAGTCATAATTAGCTCTGTAAACCCAGATGAAGAACTTCCGATCAGATGGTTGAAAAACGGACCAGACAAGGTCCCCAGAAACATATCAACTAGCTCCCTATCAGCCAAGGGTGGTTGCACTCTTCTAGCGAGATCCCTCCATTTCTGAGCATAATATTTGAAACCTTCACCCATTCCCATAGACATACCCTGGAGTTGGGTACGCGTGGGAGCGAGGTCGGCATTGTATTGATACTGCTTGTAGAAAGAAGCAGCCAAATCTTCCCAACTACGGATACTGGCTCCTTCTAGCTGGTAAAACCATTCAAGCTGAGTCCCTGAGAGACTGTCTTGAAAGAAGTGGATCCATAGGTTCTTATCAGTGGTGTACGGCTGAATCTTCCTTACATACGACTGGAGGTGCAGTTTCGGACAAGAAACTCCGTCGTACTTAGCAAAGGCTGGTGCTTTAAATTTGTGGGGAATCACCACCCCAGATGACAGACCTAGATCGCCAAAGTCCAGACCATGCACCTTCTGTACTTCCATCGCACTCAACCGATCTTCCAGTTGCTTGTATCTATCCTCAGCCGGAGGATACTGGTCTTCGCCGAAGTCAGTCTTGTTGTCTGAAACCACAGGGCTAGGAGCCCTCCTTTCTTCTTGACTATCTTTCCCTCCAGATGAGGTGGTCAAATCAACTTCATCTCGTAGCCTGTTTCTGAACCTGTGACCCGTGTTAAACATGACTATCCTCTTCTTCTTCTTCTTCTTCTCTTTCAGAATAAGGGTCTTCAGATCTTGCTGACCCTTAGCTAAATTCATGAACAACTCTTGGAACTGGGCGTTCTGGGCCTGCAGAGCCTTGATTGCTTGTTCAGTTGATGGCTCAGAAGACATGATGCTGAAATAAATAGCGAAGAAGATGAGAAAACCTGTAGGGGTACCTGTTATGAAGTGCATGGGATGAAATGTGTATGATATGATTTCAAAGACATCGAGAGATTCAAATTCGTAAACAAGAAATGAAACACACTTTTATTAGATAAACTTGAAATTCAAATTGTTTAACAGATGCCCTTAAGGCGTTACAAGAAAGGAAATATTGAAAAGTAAATAAAAACTGGAAAGGAAATAGTCAAAGGACAATCAGTGCTCCCATGGTCGCTTCTTGTTGGTGCGGACATAGTCATTGAGGATCCGCTCGTTCTCCATCTGCCTAGTCAACTTCTGAATCTTCTGCTCTTGCTCGTTAAACTTTTCTCGGTAAGTATCCCGCTCTTCTCTCAGCTGCATCCAAGACCTTTTCAGTACCCCAATGTCAATGGGCATATGAGGATGGAGGATAGTCAGAAGAACCCCTTCTTCATTAGCAACTTCAACAATGATAGGCAAGACGGCTTCATACGGCATTCCCAGCTTTTGGGCACGGATACGAACCCATCTGAGATATGGCTCCATCGAAAGAGAAGTCTTTGGACCCAGCTCGTGCGGATCAGATCTTTGTACTCTATCCCAAGCCCTTATGAATCTGTGGCGTTGCTCATCACTATCCCCTTAGAAATCAAAGATTATACTAGGCATTAGCAGCTCGTGAGGTCCTGCCCTTCTGGCTCACCCAAACTGACGTAAGGCCAAGCACGAATTATAAGTGATCCCTCCATTGGTTCCTATCAGTGGAACATTGGGGTACTCCCCACATCGATCAATAATAGCCACCTCGTCCATACCCTTGATAGTCCAGATGATGTCATTATGAGAGAGAGACATAACCCTATAGGCCCAGCCCATGCCTTCTTTGTTCTTCAGAACTGATTTGGGAAGGTGAGAAATAAACCACCTTGCCAACAATGGAGCACAGCACATCAAGGTTCCCCGCTTTCAAGTAGTACGGGCATAAAGCTGATGAAGAATGTCACCCAAGAGAGTGGGTACAGGATTACGAGAGATGAAGATTTTCACCGCATTCACATCAACAAAGAAGTTGGAGTTAGGAAACAATACCAAGCCATATATCAGAAGAGCCAAAATATCTTTGAATGCCTTGAAGTCTAGACTATCCCAGAAATGATTAGCCTTACCAACCAAGAACTTAGTCAGAAAGCCCTTTGCTCCACTACGAGTTTCCCAATTAGCCATTACCTCATCCTTTGTCATATGAAGGGCTGAAGCAATCTCTTCTGGCCTAAGGATCTTCTCCCAACCTGTGAATAGGGTCTGCTCTAGAATAGAGATACCAAGCAAATAAGAGAACTCTTCTAAGGTGGGGACCAACTGGTAGTCCTGAAAAGTAAAGCAATGGTACAACGGATCATAGAACTGGACTAGGACACTCATCATTTGCTCGTCCAATTTGGAAGTAACCAAACCCAAGAGGTGACCATGTCTCCTGATAAAGGAGGTTGTATTTGACATCTTTGCAACCAATTCTTTAAGAATAGTGGGAACCTGGACAAAGTTGATCCGGATGGTGTTCCTACGCATGGGTATCATGAACTACAAAACAGAACAAAGATGAATCCCTCCTCTCTTTGAAATAGGTTAGTCCAATGAAAGATGTATGCAATGTTATTATGTCATGATGTCGTGATAGAAAGCACATCACAAGTATCCACAAATAGCAAACATGGTAAAGGCACACAAGTCACACAGAGAGCCCTTAGATTTCAGGCTGGCAAGGAGCTTAGGTACTACCCTCTTTCAGTTCAGTTGGTTCAAACCTATCCTAAAAATAGTAACTGGGTTCTAGAGGATCTCAATATCACTGACTACCCTCGATCGGTCATAATTCCAGTTTAGCAACCTTTTCTTACGGCCGGAATCATCGCGAGAGTTTAGTCTCAATGAGTGTAGCATACTGCTACTGTTCTATGGCCAAGTTGGTCAATTTAAAGGTTTTAAGGTCAGTTGATGCTTAATGACCCCTTAGATGACCCATATTCTCCTCGTTCCAACACAAGGGATATCGGTACAACCTAAAGTGCCACACCAACGTAGCTACTGCTTCAACCGTACCGGTCTACGCCGTACAGTTCCCTCACAGTTTATTGCTACTTACCTAAAGGGTATCCCCCAGATCCGGGTTAGGATCTACAGTAACTCCGATACAAGCCCACAAATATAAAGCATACAAAGCAAACAATTGAAAACACAATGATCTAATCCTAAGGTATACCCCACTTTATTAAGCGTCCCCAGCAGAGTCGCCAGTTCTATGATACGGTGGGAAGAACTGACTATTTTTGGAATGCTGGTTCGCGTTTTGCGTTTGTTTTCGCAAAATGTCGCGGTAAGCAAGAGTCGCCACCGTCTTTTATTTTATCCAACAAGGAAAGGAAAAAAGCACAAAAAAGTCCTTTTTCAAGATGTTTCTCGGGTTCGGGGGGTAGATTATAGAAAGGGAAGGTGTTAGCACCCTTTCTATCCGTGGTTATCCACAGGCTCTTAGGTACTTGCTCATATTGTTTTCAAAATTTTCTTTCTTTGTGCTTGTGGGTTTGAAAAAGTTTTTGTTTTTGAAACTTCATTTGAAAAGTGTAAGTGTGAAAAGTTTTTGTTTTTTGGAAGAGCAAGTACTTAAGAACCATCTACCTACTCGAAAAGGGAATCGTTCTATGCTAATTTTCTTTAGACAATGCTATCCCACTATGAACAAGTAGGTAGCATCGTCGTTGGAGTTTAAGGGTCAATTCGATTAAGGGACGTGCGGTCACTAAAGCAACGTTAGGACGCCTTAGCGGTAACCCTAATGTATTAGATCATTTTATTCGAGGCAACCGTTTCGAGGCAACTATGATCTTTGGACAAGAGGGTGACCTCTAAAACTTCCTATACTCAATGACCGCGTACGAAGGTAACCAAGTGGGGTGTACCCTAAGAGTGCGCATGTGCGAGTGTGTCGTTTTCAGTTAATTTTATCTTTTTACATGTCAATGGTTATCTAAGTTGATTTTAGGTTAAACATCCATTCTTGTCATGCATACCTATTATCAAACATCTAACAATTATAAATTGCGGAAATTAAATTACAAGGCGTCGGGTATTTACATCGCCAAAAGCAACCCTTTGAAATTAAAATTCGGAAAATAAATAAAGCGATAAAAATAGTCCTAATTAAACTATTACATTCCGGAAACAAATACAATATTGAATAAAATGGATCGCGTGCGGGAAATTAAATCGGGCGCAAGTTCTAGGGTTTTGACCCTTTGTTATTAAAGAAAAGATTTTATTTATTTTTAATTAAGAAAGAAATTAATCTAAGTTAATTATTAAGTTAATAAATAAATAAATAAATTAATGAAAATAAATGTTTTTTTTGGATTTTTGATATTTAAAGAAAGAAAATAAAATTGATCAATGTTAATAAAAACCTAATTATGTCTAAGTTAATTTTAATTATTTATAAAAAAAATATTAAAGTTATCCTAATTAAAAATAAATAAATTAATTGATTTGTTAATAAAAAGAAAATTCTAAAATTTAAATTAATAAAGAAAATATTTTTTGGTTTTAATTTTATTAAGAAAAAGTTTGATTGGTTAATTGAATATAAAAATATAATAAAACAAACAATTAAAAAAAAAGAAATAGAAAGAATTAGGGGTGTGGGCCTGATTAGAGGTTCAGAATAGAAATTCAGAGGCCCAATAACATGCTGGCCTGGTTGACTTTGAGAGATCCAGCGCATGCACTTTGACTTGGTTCCATGGTAGACTCTCATTTTCTGGCCACCAGATTTGGCCCATGGCCATCTGGCCATCAGATGCTTGATGGTGTATGGTGTGCTTCACGTTTGGATTTGCATGGGATAACCTGAAGAGGAAAAATAACAAAGCATATGGGGGACCTAGGATTCGAACCCAGGTCCTGTACATGACTGCCAACGCTTGCTTCCACTAGGCCAACGCGCTTCAATTGTTAATGTATTAAGCAATAATGATAATATGAGAAAATGTGCTAATATGCCAGAACAAAAAATAAAAACGCGCGAATATTTGAAAGGGGAAATCAGATGGGGGCACGTGGTCGTCCCTGTCCTCAGGTCTGCAAAGAAATTACCTGCGGATTTAAATCCGCAGCTAAAAGCGTAGGCCATTCCAAAAACTAATCTCGGGCCATATAAACTCCATCCAAGACCATGGTTGCATTCGTCTTCCTCTCCCGATCACGTCCATGGCCATTAATAGGTCTAATTTTACCAGTAATGAAAACCCTTAAAAAAACCTAGAAAACCCTACAATGGCGTTTTGCACCACAGAGCAGATAAACACAATCAAATAATATGGAAATCTTGGAAATTATCTGGTGATTACAAATATACCATTGATTTCTTGTAATGATGCATGGATTTTGAAACGCGAAATCAAATTCAGAGGGGGGCCGTGTATGACTTATAATGCATTTGAGCATGTATGGAGGCTTGCTAGGAATTGGTTCTGACTCAGTGGACCTCCAGCAATCGATTGGGGTTGAGTTTTGATTTTGAAAACGCCTCCAAGTGGGATTTTGGTTTCACACTTTTTATGAATTTTGCAAGTTTTTCTTTCAGTGTTCTTGCAGCCTCTAGCCCTGTTTTCGTGTGCCTTGGCTTGTATATGTATCATGGAATGTGTTAGGTTAACATTTTTGGATTGAATCTTTGCACATCAATGCCATGGGATTTGATTTGATCCACCATTGAAAACTTGCCTAATTTGTCAAAAATCCATCTTTTTGTACATAATATGGTGAGATACGAATTTAATGCTGATCATGATGATGATTAAGTCTTGAAAATAGCAAAAGATCTCATGTAATCAAGTTTTGGGATTTTATTTGATTTAATTTGATTTAAAATGAAATAATTCAATAAAAAATCAAATAAAATAATAAAATTGATAAATGGACACAAGTCTGAAGCCAAGACACGTGTGCAATGTGGCAAGTCCAAATCAAGTGGAAAAGAATGGGCCCATTTGACAAAATTTGAAGTTTTGGGGATAGTTGACTTTTGGCAATTTTGCAAAAATGCCCAACTTCAACAATGTATAACTTCTTCAATTTTGAACTTTTGGAAGTTTTCTTGGACTTTTTAGAAAGCTTGAGATGTCCTATAACCAACTCTTTTGATCTCATCTCGTTTTGATATTCCATTATCAAGTTATAAGCTTTGGCAAAAAAGGTGTTTTTGTTGACTTTCAAAAATGACCTATAATGTCCAAATTTATAACATCTTGTGAGTGCATTTTTTGATCTTGGGGCATGAAGATGGATTGTAGGAAATTGCATCCTCTTCAAAATGAGCTTTGGATGGGTCATTTCGCATAAAGTATGAGAAAGTTATGCTTGGTCAAAGTTGAGTTGACTTTTCCTACAAAACCCTAATTTAGCAACTTTTGAGTCTTGATGAATTTTGAGCAATCCTTGATGAATCATGATCAACCCTTGATAAAATGATGAAATATCCTTCAAAATGAGAATGTTGACAAGAAATCTTGAAGTTTGACTGTTTATAGGGTCACAGTTGACTTTTGCCCTAGCACAATCGATTTTTGGACCCTTTGAGCAATTGACTGAGCAAACTTCCTCTGCAAGGCTTGAAATTTGACATGGATGGCATTTAGAACATATTAGGACATTGGGGATAATTTGAGGTCATTTGGACTCAAGGATCTTGATGCAACACAAAACCCTAATTTGGGGTTGACTGCCTTAGGAGATAGCTTGAATGTCCAACTCTTGAGCAATCTTGAGCCACTTGGAGATTTTTCTTGCCATGTTTTGAGAAATATGGGAGGGTTAATTTTAGGGTACAACACCCTAATATGTCCGCAAGATCATCCATGCCAATTTTCTTGCCTTGCACAACAAGTTTGCTCAATCAACTGCTCAAATGCCTGAAAATCAACTATACTAGGGCAAAAGTCAACTGTGGCCCAAATACAGTCAAACTTCAAGATTTTTGGTCAACATCAATATTTTGAAGTATTATCCATCATTTGATCAAGGGTTGATCATGATTCCTCAAGAAATGCTCCTAACTCATCAAAAGTAAAAAATGGCAATTTAGGGTTTCTATAGGAAAAGTCAACCAAACTTTGACCAGGCATAACTTTCTCATACTTTCTCAGAAATTTTCCAACCAAGGATCATTTTGAAGATAATCATAATCCATACAATTCATCTTCAGCCCCCAAGGTCAAGAAATGCCTCAATCAAAAGATACAAGTTCATACATTATAGGTCATTTCAAAAAGTCAACAAAAACACCATTTGGGCCAAAGCTCCTTACATGAACATGGAAGATCCAATTGAGATGAAACCAAAGAGGTTGCTTAGGGTAAATCCTAATAATTCTAAAAAGTCCAAGTACACCCTCTTAGGTTCAAAATTGAGAAAGAGATATACATTGTCAAAGTTGGCCATTTTTGGAAATTTGCACAAAGTCAACCATGCCCAAAAATGCATTTTTCTTCAAATGGGCCTAACTTTTTATGCTTGCAACACACTCTTAACACGGTCCAAGACCCATGAACCACTCCATGCCTCATTCACTTATTTATTTAATTTATTTTGATTTTATTTATTTAAAATTGAAATAAAATCAAATAAAATCAAAAATAAATCAAATAAATGGGATAAGATTTGTTTTGGCATTGATTGAATATCTCATGAGCTGTCAAATGAAGAACAAAATCGTGCAAGCTCAAAACAAGAGGAAATATTCAAATGTGGAAAGATTGAATAAAAAATTCATGACCATTATATCTTGGATTCTTTCTAATTCTAATGACCTAGATTGATTCTACTACATATAACAAAGCATTTGCAACCCTAAGGACGACATTACATGCGCAACCTGCCTCCCACAAAGGAAGAAGAGATTTCAAATTTTGTCAAAAAAAGTGTTGATCATATATCCCTCCATAGGCCATTTCAAGCAATTCCAAGGACACAACAACACTCCTGGACATTCATTGAAGCTATCCCACTCATTCCCAAGCCTAAAAGAATCAAGAATCAAGCATAATAACAGTCACGATTCGCTCCTTTTTTTAAAATCATTTTCTTTGATTGTGGCATCAGAAACTTGTTTTGATTATATATCTATACTTGTTATCGTGTTTACAATGTGATGGAATACTTTGATTGGAGTTTGAGTGCAGGTACGGGCATCTGCCATGGCTAGGGTTTCGGAGCTCCAATTTGGGGAACCCTAGTTAGAGGCAAAATTAGGCAAAATTAAGGGTTTATTCGTGCTTAGGGGATTATTTCCAATTGATCCATGCCCTTGGTTGGGATTTATTTTGCTTGTGTTGCATTTTTTAGTTTTACGGGTTTGTAGCCATGCACAAGAACTATCACTATAGCCTATAGTGACGAATTTGTTTGTAGGTAAAAGCCTAGTCCCTAAGGCGACAGTTCCAGAGAGAAGACAATTAGGTGGCAAACTCCCATTGGGAGATTTGAATTTACACGCGTTTCTGGGCATAATAGCTTGTTTATATTATATTTTTATTTGTTTAAATATATTCATGACTAACAATTCAGCACAGAAGATAAAGGCAAGCGCGTGTGAGAGGAAGGACCTGGGTTCGATCCTAGGTCCAGACATTTTTCATATTTTCTGATTTTCTTGTTTCACACCCAGCGTGCTTCATAATCAGGATTTCACCATACACCTCAAAATCTCATACCTTATATTATCCACTGGTCAGATCCAACATACAGCCAACTAAGAGCATGGTAGATCCTCCAAAGGTAATCCCCATTAGATCATGCGCAGGCAGAAGGGCCATCAATTTTGGGCTTTGCAAAATTCAGAATCACACCCCCCAGAGTGTTATTCCTAGCAGGCCCATTTTATTTTTTGTTTTAATTTCTTTATTATTTTTTTATTGTTTTAATTATTTATTCTAATTGTCTTAAAAAAATCATTTTTTTAATTAAATCATAAAATCAAGAAATCAGAAAAATGTTAGAATTAGTTTTCTTTTTATTAAAATTAATTTTGTTTAAAAATAATATAATTTAATTAGGGTAACTTGATTTTTTTCCTTAATTAAAATTAATTAGAAATTAGGAATAATTTGCAAAATTCAATTTTACTTTATTTTCTTAAATAAAAATACAAAAAATATTTTCTTTAATTAAGTAGATTCTATAGGATATTTAATCTATTCCTGGGTCATTCCTCGCGCGCGTTTACGTATTTATTTTTCCAATTATTGTATCTGATTACGGGTTTGTAATAGTTTTTAACTAAGATTTATTTTAATGCTTTTATTTACTGTTGAATCCAAAGTTTGGTTATGTAACCCCCTCCCCCGAAGCCCTGTAATAGCGTAGATTTTCTTTTCCACTTTTAATTTCTACAATTGTTTAAACTGTTTAGATGTATGGATAATAGGATTGTATGCAAAAGATAAATCGAATGTTTAAAATAGTAGAACACCCTAACTGTGCAAAGATAAATAAAATGAAATCAAACACTTGCACATGCTCACCCCTAGGGTATCTCCCACTTCAGTTGCCTCGGAAATACGTTCACTATTCTCTAACGTGAGAATTCTTAGTGACTGTCCTCTAATTCAGAGATCACAAGTCACTTTCGAAGGTTGCCTCGGTAAAACAAATTGCGATCTTAGAACTTTAGGACAATTACTAAGAGATCTTGCCCTGTTGCCTTAAGTGAATGTAATCGTCTCTTTCAATTTTCCCTCAAACTCCAACGATGGAGCTACCTACTCCATAATAGTAGGATAACACTATCTACATGAAATAAGAAAACGAACAATGCCTTAAACACTTCGCTCTTTTCATCTGCGCTACCTGCTCATTCATACATATAATAACATAATAATATTATATGTAAAACAAATGACTAAGTCCTAGTCATCAAAAGAAATCCATGCCAGCACCTCCTATGGACCAATCAGAATGAGAGAGAGAAATCATATTTTAAAATCAACCAATGGGAGATAGAGGGAATGCCATGCCAGTGTTGACTACAGCCCCGGCCGGTTCAACCACCCTGGACGGTGGTTCCGGTGGTCTTCTCCGTTTGGGAAAAAACTCAAAACTGCGAAATTCAATGGAAACAAACAAAAGAACAACCTTATTTGACTAATTAAGACCTTGTGATTCCAATGGCATGGTTGGTTTGTCTCAAAAAGGCATGTATTATGAGATATGAAGCTTCAAAAGCTTCGTGCCCTAACAATGGCACAATGTTGTTTCTGCACTAAAACCTTCATGTAAAATGTTAGAACACTTATAATGATGTGTATGAATTATGCTAGCATGCTTACACTGATTGAAATCACTTTGAAACTTGAAAATCAAAACCTACCAACTTACCAAACGGAGCTTGTATAAGGAGGGGTTCTGGAGTTGATTCACGAAGTGTAAGGACTGGTATCAAACCCTGGCAACTTCAGGAAGGTGATTGGCTCTTTTGTTTTGATCAACAAGGGCTGGAACTGATGTTTTTCACTTTCGTGATTTCTTGAAATTTCTCACTTTTGTATGGTCCTTTCTGTGGCTGTTGCGCATGTGCATTAGGTCTAGGGTTGTTCTCTATATTCAGTGAATCAAAATAGGTTAACAATTATGGAAAAAAATCCAATTCTTTGATGAGAAAATATCCTTCGTTCAATTATTTGATTTTTGGCTTTTTTAGAAAAAATCTAATCTTTCTTCCCTTCACGATTTCCCTTTGATTTTCCAGTATATTTTACTCTTCATTTGATGAGAAAAAGATTCTCCAATCATATCTTACATATTTTCTATTATTTCTTTATTTAATTTTGACTTTTAATGAATATAAAATCAAGATAAATAATAAAAATAATGAAATATTGTATGAGTGAGCTCAGGGGTCGTGGGCCATGTTAAGAACAAGTTTCAAGCATGAAAACATGGGCCCATTTGGAAAAAATTCAAGTTTAGTCAATATTGGCTTCATGCATATTTCCAAAAATTGGTCTGAAATTCTGGCTGCAGATACTCAATGTCACGTTCAATGTTGTGACACCATATCTGACTTTCTATAAGACAGTAAATACAAAAACAGTAAAGAACACAGTCAATTGTTTACCCAGTTCAGTGTGCAACAACACCTACTCTGGGGGCTACCAAGCCAGGGAGGAAATCCACTATAAGAGATGTTAATTCAGGAATAAACCAATCAGTTAATCTCCTTCACTTAAGACCTACCCAATGCAATTTCAATCTAAGTACAACTTAAACCTGAGTTCCTACTCACTCCCCCTCAATCACAACAGTGATACATAAAACAATTTGACTAATGGATTGATGAAGACACTCTTCAAAAACATACACTTGATTAAGCTTCACAGCTTTTTAATCAAGCAACACAACCACTCTTGCTTCACAGCTTTGAGTGATACACACACCTAACTTGACTCTGCTTCACAGCTTTAGTCAAGTGACATACAAACACTCTTGCTTCAAAGCTTTGAGTGCTACACAACCCTTACAATTAAAAACCTATTCCAAGTCACTTATCACAATGATAATTGCTTGGATTACAATAGTTAAAACTATACAGCTTCTAAATGATCTTCTGTCAACAAGGGATTACATTCAAAACAGCAGCCCTGTTGAATATATAGCAGCTGCAACTTCAGTTAGGGTTTCCACAAAAAGCTAGGGTTAATTCCGTTTGACCTTAAGACTAGGTCACAGGACTTTATCAACCAGGTTGGGGTTGAGCTAGGTTAACCCAAAGAAAACGCAGGATTCTGTTCTGGAAAGACTGAGTCATTTTCCTGAAAAAACTCAGAATTAACCAAACTGCATACCTGTTAGTTCAAAACAGGATGTCTTAACATCTGTTATGACATCTGAAAACCTGTCTACTGATTTAGGAAAATGTGATCATTTTGCAAAATGCTCAGATACACACTTATAAACATCAGTACCTGTATGACAATATTTTTCTGAAAAGGTACCTAATGAATCAGTACAAACTAAACTAGAATGTTATGACATCAGTCATGACATTCACACACCTGGTTTTACCAAAAATGAATGCCAATACCTAAACAACTACAAACTCCCCCTTTGGCAGATTTTTGGCTAAAGCCCCTAAGCAATCAGAGATAGATAGCAGCAGAATAAAAATGACTGCAGAAAAATGGAATGTCAAATAAAGTATCACAATATATCTCCCCCTCTTTAACCACAAATGGGCCAAAGATACATGTTCATAAAAATTATACAGTCATCCAGAAAAAGTAATAAGAGCAGCAACTAAAAATTGAACACACTTCCAAACTCCACCAGGGACCAGCATCAACTCCACCAAACAGCAACCAACCTTTAAGCACTGTCATCAGACTCAGAGGAGCTAGTTTCTTCAGTATTGAGATGACCTTCAGCTTCTACACCCTCTTCCCTTCTGTTTCCTTCAGCTTCCTCCTTTTCTAACCTGGCAATTAGGATTTCTAGGGTCTTTTTCCTAGCTTCCAGTTCTTTGCAGGTCTCTTTTAATACAGCTATGACATCAGATGTCTTGGACTGGGTCTTCACAGACGATGTCTCAGCTGATGTTATGACAATATCAGGAGCATGAGATCCCTGAAACAGTTTGTAGTGCAACCCAAGGGCAGGAGCTCTTTTGCAAGCAATATCTCTTGCCACCAGGATATCAGGGTATTGTGCAAGGATAATTCCACAAAGGAGGGAGGGAAAGGCAATTGGTCCTTTGACAGCATAACTACCAGCATGTTTTAAAGTTTGTTCAAAAATATACCTGCCATAGTCAAAAGCAGTCTTGGTTCCCACAGCATAAATAAATCTCCCCAATCCTGTGGAGATAGTTGATTTATGGTTTGTAGGCACCCAGTTGGCTGCACCAATCTTGTGCAGGATGGCAAATTTCATGCTAAGTTTGCTGGCATTCAGCTTGCCTTTCAAGGGCCAGCACTTCACTTGCCTTGCTGTGATGGTTTGACAAACTTCATTGTCAGTGACTTCCAGATCAGGACAATCCTCATTTGTTCTTCCAAGAAATTTGTTAATTTCTGATGGAGAGAAATTAACCCTTCTTCCTCTAACAAAAACACTTTCAAAGTCAGCTGACCTTCCATCAGCACAATCATTAGACAAGTTAACTATGAACTCCTTGACCAGATTTTCATAACACTTGTTAAATTTTATCACTGTCTTCATCAGTCCAGCATTCTTGTTCAGGTCCATGATGTCTTTGCACTCCATGGCATCATTGTTGAGTTCTCTTTCTAAAGCTATTCTCTTCAAGCAAACATACTGCCATCTGTTTGCATTGTCAGGGTGGTGGAAAGAGATGTTGTCTGTTGGGACTTCAGGAACTCTAGCAATTTTGCTGGAGGGGGAGCTTCCTTCTGATAGGAATTTCTTCAGCATCAATCTCAAACTCTGATTCCTCATCAGAATCAGAAGATTCAGGTTCTTTTCTCTTCTTTGAAATTGGTTGTCTATCAGTATGCACCTGGGCTTTCACCTTCCCTTTGGACTGATCAGTTTTCACAGATTCTACCCCAGCCTTGCCTTCAGCCTTGGATTTCTTAACAGCAGGTTTATCTTTGGACACACATTTTGCATCATTCTGATTACCCTTTCTTTTCATCAATCTCCTAGCTATGCTAAGGTTTACATTGGCAATCAGATCATTATCTGAGTAATCCTCATCCACATCAATGATAGGTGGATCAACAGTCTTTTCTGAAGGGTTCTGAATGTTGTCATTTTGTGTCACAACATTCTCAGAGACATCTACATTCTCAGAGACGTCCACATTTGGGCTTCCTGATTGATTTAAAGGGACAGAAATCCCCGGTACAGGTTGGTTTCCGCTTAGTATACTAGCAACAAGCCTAGCAATAGCTTGATGAACTTGAACTGATCCTTCTCTATTTGGTACAGAAGAAGAAGGATGAGAAGGATTACCAGAGGCTGCAGCTTCAGCTCTTCCTGCATGTCTAGTTCTCAGCTTTTTGACTTTGGCGGGGTCAGTTGCCATCTCTCTGAGAGGAGTGACCTCAAGAACTTCAGATTCTATGCATGTGGTGATTGCTCTAGAGTCTTGGTCAGATGATGAAGATGATGAGGATGATGAAGTCGCCTTGGTTGAAGATGATGTCTGAGACATTTTGATTGACTCAGAGCACCAGTAGCAATTTGAGAGAAAATTTTGATTGAGAGAAGGGAACAAGTTGCAAAGTCGAGAGAGGTAGGAGGCAAAAGAGAGTCTTTTCAACTTCTTAAGTATTTTGAAAGAATTTGGAAAACATATGATTAACCCACTAAAAATAGACTTAACAAAATTAACTCCTTCAACCCTTGTTTTAAGCAAAATTAATTGCTATAATTTCTCATGTTGGCAAATACCCAACCTGCCCCTCAAGTTTTCAAGTTTATTTCCAACAAGAGCCTTGGTAGAAGAATCAGCCAGCTGAAGCTTAATGATACCATGTTCTAGTTTAATTGACTTCTTCTCTACAAAGTCAATGTGCTTGGTCCTGCTATGCTGAATAGGGTTCATGAAAATATTGATTGTATTCAGATTGTCACAATATAATGTCACAACATCTTGTGAGACATTATACTCAGTGAGCATCTGTTTTGTCCAGATATTTTGAGAACAGTTACTCCTAGCTGCAACCATTTCAGCACAGAGTTGGGAAGGCATTCTTTTGACATGAATCATAGTTCTGGTTGATTCTTGAATGATCTTATTTTTCTTTTTGTCCACTCCATTTTGATGGAGAGTTATAGGAGAAGAGACTTCATGACTCATTTCTTCAGGAAAACAGAATTTATTAGACTTGTTGTTTCCAACATCCTTGTCATTATTACTTCTGGTTCTGACAACAAATCCTTCTTCAAGTTTATCCACCACATCACATACATGTTTCTTTTTTCCAAGCCTTTCAATTTTAAGTTCACCACAAACCCTTCTTTTATCAATCTGTAGTCTTGGAGTCCTTCTGACTGCTTCCATAGAGATAGCTCTTTTTATTCTTCTTAGATGAAGATGACCAAGCTTATGGTGCCACAGGTTCATCTCTTTTTCTTCTTTGGTAATTGGACACATAGTGGAGTTATTAGTGTTCTCAGGCTGCCACAAGTAACAGTTATCTTTGGATCTGACTCCTTTCATTACAATTTCTTGTTTTTCATTGATTACAAGACATTCAGATTTTGAGAAATTGACCTTGAATCCTAGATCACACAGTTGACTGATACTAATGAGATTAGCAGTCAGCCCTTTTACCAGCAATACTTCACTCAGCCTTGGAACTTCAGGGCAGTCCAAATTACCAACTCCTTTGATTTCACCTTTAGCACCATCTCCAAAGGTCACATAACTAGTGTTGTGAGGTTTAACATGATTGAGAATGTTCTTTATTCCAGTCATGTGTTTAGAACACCCACTGTCAAAGTACCAACCTTCCTTTGCAGACACTCTCAGGGAAGTATGGGCTATCAGGGCAGTAGCCTTTTTCTTCCATTGAGGAGTATGTGGTACCTTTTTAGACTTAGGTTTGACACCTGAGTTTTGATTGGGGTATCCATGCAATCTGAAGCAGAAGGGCTTTATGTGGCCATATCTCCCACAATGATGACATCTCCATCTTTGGTACCTTTTCTTCATATGTCTCTGTTCCTGATGTTGAGAGTTGTGTTGAGACATCTGTTTTGACATTTGCTTATCAGGCCTGATCTTCTTATCTGTACCAGAGTTCTTTGCTTCCACAAATCCTAGTCCAGATTTGTTTCCCACATTTTGTCCAACCTGAAGAATCTCTTCCAATTTATCTGTTCCATTAGTCAGCATCTTGACAGATTTGGTCATTTGGTTCAGTTGTGAGTTCAGCAATTGAACTTCCCCTTCTAGATGACTTATAGTTTCAAGATCTGCCCTTTTTTCAGCCTCCAGCTTTATGATGAGTTTTGCTTGTTTCACATTCTGCACACAGACTTCAGCACTTCTGATACACAATTTCTTGTAGGTATCAGCCAGTTCTTCAAATGTCACTTCTTCATCACTAGTGTCACTTTCAGAGGTACAAACACTAGTTAGAGCAGTAACTAGTTTGGCAGATTCTTCTTCAGAATTACTTTCTGAATCACAGTCAGACCAAGTAACAGTCATTCCTTTCTTTTGTTTCTTAAGAAAGGTAGGACATTCAGCTCGAATATGCCCATATCCTTCACACCCATGGCATTGAATTCCTCTCCCTTGGTTTCCCTTCTCTTCTGACCTTGGTCTTCTGCTGGAACTGTCAATGTCAGAGGGAATGTTATGAACATTAGACCTTGACTTTGGATCTATTCTTTTGATGAGTTTGTTGAACTGTCTTCCAAGCATGGCTATAGCTTCTGAAATATTTTCTTCTTCATCCTCCTTGTTTTCAACATCAGTGTTGGATACAAGTGCTATGCTCTTGTTCTTCTTGTCACCATTATCAGTGATCCCCATCTCAAAAGTCTGAAGAGACCCAATAAGTTCATCCACTTTCAACTTGCTGATGTCCTGGGCTTCCTCTATGGCAGTTACCTTCATTGCAAATCTTTTAGGCAAGGATCTGAGAATCTTTCTCACCAGTTTTTCTTCTGACATCTTTTCTCCCAGTGCTCCTGAGGTGTTGGCAATCTCCAAGATGTTCATGTGAAACTCATGAATGGTTTCATATTCCATCATTTTTAGATTCTCAAACTTGGTAGTCAACATCTGAAGCCTTGACATTTTTACTTTGGAAGTGCCCTCATGAGTAGTTTTGAGAGTGTCTCAATCATCCTTGGCCAGTTCATATTGATGTACTAGTCTGAAAATGTTTCTATCAATTCCATTGAACAAGGCATTTAAAGCTTTGGAATTTCCCAGGGCTAACTTATCTTCTTCTTTACTCCAATCTTCCTCAGGCTTCAGACTGATTGTCCCATCTTTCTCAGTTATGGTGGGATGGTTCCATCCTTTGTCAGCAGCTCTCCAAGCCTTTTTGTCCAGAGATTTTAATAAGGCAATCATACGAGGTTTCCAGTAGTCATAATTAGTTCCATCCAGAATGGGTGGTCTATTTCCAAAAACTCCTTCTTTGTCCATAGTGCCAGAAAGTGATATCCCTAGATCTCACCCAGTAATACAGGCAGGGTGCCTGCTCTGATGCCAATTGAAATTCTGGCTGCAGATACTCAATGTCACGTTCAATGTTGTGACACCGTATATGACTTTCTATAAGACAGTAAATACAAAAATAGTAAAGAACACAGTCAATTGTTTACCCAGTTCAATGTGCAACAACACCTACTCTGGGGGATACCAAGCCAGGGAGGAAATCCACTATAAGAGATGTTAATTCAGGAATAAACCAACCAGTTTATCTCCTTCACTTAAGACCTACCCAATGCAATTTCAATCTAAGTACAACTTAAACCTGAGTTCCTACTCACTCCCCCTCAATCACAACAGTGATACATAAAACAATTTGACTAATGGATTGATGAAGACACTCTTCAAAAACATACACTTGATTAAGCTTCACAGCTTTTTAATCAAGCAACACAACCACTCTTGCTTCACAGCTTTGAGTGATACACACACCTAACTTGACTCTGCTTCACAGCTTTAGTCAAGTGACATACAAACACTCTTGCTTCAAAGCTTTGAGTGCTACACAACCCTTACAATTAAAAACCTATTCCAAGTCACTTATCACAATGATAATTGCTTGGATTACAATAGTTAAAACTATAAAGCTTCTAAATGATCTTCTGTCAACAAGGGATTACATTCAAAACAGCAGCCCTGTTGAATATATAGCAGCTGCAACTTCAGTTAGGGTTTCCACAAAAAGCTAGGGTTAATTCCGTTTGACCTTAAGACTAGGTCACAGTACTTTATCAACTAGGTTGGGGTTGAGCTAGGTTAACCCAAAGAAAACGCAGGATTCTGTTCTGGAAAGACTGAGTCATTTTCCTGAAAAAACTCAGAATTAACCAAACTGCATACCTGTTAGTTCAGAACAGGATGTCTTAACATCTGTTATGACATCTGAAAACCTGTCTACTGATTTAGGAAAATGTGATCATTTTGCAAAATGCTCAGATACACACTTATAAACATCAGTACCTGTATGACAATATTTTTCTGCAAAGGTACCTAATGAATCAGTACAAACTAAACTAGAATGTTATGACATCAGTCATGACATTCACACACCTGGTTTTACCAAAAATACATGCCAATACCTAAACAACTACATGGTCAACTTTAGAAATGCATATCTCTCTCATTTTAACCCTGAAAGGGTGTTCTTGGACTTTTTGTAGAGTTTATGATGTCATATAAACAACCTTTTTGGTTTCATCTCAATATGTTCATGTAAGGAGCTTTGATCCAAAAGGTGTTTTTGTTGACTTTCTGAAAGGACCTATAATGTATGAGCTTGTATCTTTCCAATGGTGCATTTCTTGAACTTGAGGGTTGAATGGAAGTTGTAGGGAATTGGATTCTCTTCAAAATGAGACTTTGTGGAAAAGTTTTTGATAAAGTATGAGAAAGTTATGCCTGGTCAATGTTTGGTTAACTTTTCCTATAGAAACCCTAATTTGCCATTTTTGACTTTTGATGAGTTATGAGCATTTCTTAGGGAATCATGATCAATCCTTGATCAAATGCTATATATTACTTCAAAATATTGATGTTGACAAAAAATCTTGAAGTTTGATTGTATTTGGGCCACAATTGACTTTTGACCTAGTATAGTTAATTTCCATGCATTTGAGCATTTGACTGAGCAAACTTGTTGTTCTAGGCATGAAATTTGGCATGGACGATCTTGAGGACATATTAGGACAATGTAGAACATTCGGGGTCCTTGGGACTCACACATCTTGCTTAAAATTGAAACCCTGGTTAGGGTTGATTGCCTTAAGAGGAGAATTTGTCTGATCAACTCTTGGTCAACCTTAGACAATTAAGGACCTCTTGGAGTATGTCTTGTATGAAAATGGGAGGGAAAAGTTTGGGGTACAACAGCTTCCCCTATTAAATCTTCTTAAACCTGAGGATGTAGATTGGTTGGTATGCCTTTCGTTATTTGAAGGTGGAAGATGATTGGACACTAGAGTGCCCAGAAATTTGCACTTGTCTGAAATGATACTTGATTGTGTAAATAATATTGGGAATGGGATTACAGATTCCATTTGGAGAAGATAACGGAAGATCGTCGGAGATGAGCTTAAAGATGCCATCTGGAGAGTCGTCGGAGATGGGCTTAAAGATGCCATCCAGAGAACATGACAAAGAGTCGTTGAAGGTGGGCTTAAAGATGCCATCCGGAGAACGTGACTGAGAGTCATCGAAGATGGGCTTAAAGATGCCATCTAGAACAATCTTGATTTTATGAGATATTCTTTTATAGGAATCCCCATTCCTGTTGTTGAGGAGGACTCCGTTGAGAAATATCGGTCTTTGTCTTGAGAAATAGAGCTTAGGAGATTCAGTTGTCCATTACTCTACTGGGGAGTCATCTCTTGATTGAAGAGACCGACGTGAACTGTTATCTGGTCAGGATCTAGACTTTGCAGTTACTTGCTGAGGATAATAAGGCTGACTGATAGTCGGTCGCATTCCAGGCGTCATAGCGACTTACTAGGGAAACATGAAATCAACTTCTATCTGGTCAGACTCCAGGCTTTGTAGTTTCTTTAACTAGAATGGAAATCAGAAAAATATTAGTATCGGTTTAACTAAACTAGACAAAAGCTTGGATTATCTTCAACTGGAATAGAAATTAGAGAGATCTTAGTGTCGATCTAACTGAACTAGAGAAGGTCTTGAATTAACTTTGACTGGAATGGAAATCAGAAGAATCTTAGTATCAATTCGACTGAACCATACAAAAGTCTTGGATTATCCTCACTGGAATAAAAATCAGAGAGATCTTAGTGTCGATCTAACTGAACCAGAAAAGGTCTTGAATTAACTTTGACTGGAATGGAAATCAGAAGAATCTTAGTATCGATTCGAATGAACCAGACAGAAGTCTTGGATTATCTTCACTGGAATAGAAATCAGAGAGATCTTAGTGTCTATTTAACTAAAACTGAGAAGGTCTTGAATTAACTTTGACTGGAATGGAAATCAGAAGAATCTTAGTATCGATTCGACTGAACCATACAAAAGTCTTGGATTATCATCACTGGAATAGAAATCAGAGAGATCTTTGTGTCGATCTAACTGAACCAGAAAAGGTCTTGAATTAACTTTGACTGGAATGGAAATCAGAAGAATCTTAGTATCGATTCGAATGAACCAGACAGAAGTCTTGGATTATCTTCACTGGAATAGAAATCAGAGAGATCTTAGTGTCTATTTAACTAAAACTGAGAAGGTCTTGAATTAACTTTGACTGGAATGGAAATCAGAATAATCTTAGTATCGATTCGACTAAACCAGACAAAAGTCTTGGATTATCCTTACTGGAATAGAAATCAGAGAGATCTTAGTGTCGATCTAACTTAACCAGAGAAGGTCTTGAATTAACTTTGACTGGAATGGAAACTAGAAGAATCCTAGTATCGATTCGACTGAACCAGACAAAAGTCTTGGATTATACGCACTGGAATAGAAATCAGAGAGATCTTAGTGTCGATCTAACTGAACCAGAGAAGGTCTTGAATTAACTTTGACTGGAATGGAAATCAAAAGAATCTTTGTATCGATTCGAATGAACCAGACAAAAGTCTTGGATTATCTTCACTGGTATAGAAATCAGAGAGATCTTAGTGTCGATCTACCTGAACCAGAGAAGGTCTTTAATTAACTTTGACTGGAATGGAGATCAGGAAAATCTTAGTATCGATTTAACTGAACCAGACAAAAGTCTTGGATGATCTTCAACTGAAATAGAAATCAAAGAGATCTTAGTATCGATCTAACTAAACCAGATAAGGTCTTTTGAGGACATCCTTCTGAGAAAAATGTTGAAATAGCCCTTCATCAAACGTAGCTTTTGAGAAGACTATCAGGTTGCGTAAGTAGTCAGCGGTGCTTGTTGATTGGATCTTTCCTGCAAACGGTAAAGAGTTAGTCGTATGCAATATCATGATGTATGAAATGCATTGTGATGATGTTCTCAAAATAAATGAGATTATGATGTATGCGATGTGCATGCGCATGCCATGACGTATGAATATGGGATGCTATTGCAATATTTCTTAGTCTGGGAAAGTGAATCCCTGACTGTTGCTGAAGATCCTTGGGAAGTTGAATACTTTCATTTCTGTTGGGGATGCTGAATGGAAATGATTCGTTGGGAATTTCCTCTTTCCGTTTGAAAATAATCTGCCGGGGGTTCTTAACTCCTACCTGAGGGTAACTCTGTGGAGAGAGATAATGCTTTGTTGGAAGGTTTTGCCGATTTAGAGAAATAAACTCTTTTGGGGAATAAACTTCGACAGTTAGAGAAATAAACTCTACCAGGGAGGAGGTTTTATAAACTTTTTGAAATTATAAAACTCGGCTGGAGGAATACAGATTTCAGCTCTCTGAATCAATTTTGCTGGAGGAAGTAATTCCTTCTTGGGAGAGAAGAATCAAAACTTTGGTTGTTTCTAATCTGTGGGGAACATAAATTTCAGTGGGACGTATGTTGAGGAAGTAGTGGTGACTTCGCATCAGGAAGTTTCTGCCTCTGTACCTGCTGGAGAAAGTACTTGTGGAGGCTTTGTGGATGATTTGAGTGTCGTCCCAACTCATGAGGCGCTTGGTAAATGTTGATCAGGATGATAAGTCTTCTACTGATAGGCAAGTGACAAGATATGGGACATAGTCGTACGCTTTAATCCCTAACTTTTTCCTGGACAGCCCTTTCGGGTTTTCAGTCCACCGGAATACCCTTTTTTCCCAAGCCGCCATTTCAAGTTTTCGACTTGCCGGGTGTACAGATTCTTTTCATATGTATATCCCTAATTTTTGCCCGGACTCCTTTAGTTCGCTGGGATGCCCTTATTTTTGCCTAAGTCAGTTAACCTAACGGGTCTTTGTTCATGCGTAGTATTTTCCGGCTATGTCCACATTCATCGGGTGCGGAGAATTGTCGATGTCCTTAGTAGTAAGTGTTGTCACACTGCCAGAAGGTGTTTGATCATACAAGATTCATTGCTGGAATTCATGTCCAATGCCCCAAGTGATTCAGATGGAGATCAGCCCCTGTCTATTTTGCATTTTTTAAGAGATTCCTCGAATCTTGACTTTACTGCCCCAGATCAGTTGGATATCATGCTATGCCCCTTGATTATGAAAGGCATATCACTGAAATGTCTTTCCATCTGAGGTGATTCTGTCCACTGAGAAGATTTTTGATCATCGAATATCCGTCGTGCGAATTTCTCTGTTGTTGAACAAATAGTCATATGCAAACAATGGTATTCGAAGAATGCAAAGCTTATGTGTGCCTTGAAGTTTGAAAATTCATTTTTAGTAAAACAATTTTTTTTTGTAAAAGTGTGATGTCAACTCATGATTTATAGCAAACCTTACAGGAGCCAGGATACCTTTTGTAACAGTATGCTTTCGAACTAACCCGTGCTTCAGCTAGGACTTTTAAGGGTGATAACGTGGTCAGGTTCACGGTTCAAGAAACAAAGGATAAAGGCTCAAATTTTATTTGTACCCACCCGCTCTTCGTGATGTTCTTCAGTCCTATGCTCAGTTAATTGCGCGTTTAGATCCTGATTGAGTATAGAATCTTTGCTCTGATACTTAGTGATGGTGCAGAAATTGAATGTTTGTTTTAAAGAGGTGTTCATTTTTGTAATCTTCTTTTTGTCGAGGATTTGTAGTAACCATTTGTTTTGTTTTTGTTATCCCTTCTTTTGCCTGAACTGTTTCTTTTGTGATTACAGTCAGCGGGATGCCCCAGTTTTTTTCTTAAGTCTCCTTCATAGGTTTTGACTTAGCGGGCTTTTCTTTTGAAAAATAATGACTTCCTGCTTTGATGATTATGCGGAACCATCACCATCTTTTGGAAGGTATCTTCTACACTATTTGTCGTGTATGAAGGATGAACTTACGACTGAATGTGCCTCTGTATTAACTAAGAAAACTACCCTGCCCCGGGTTATGATTAAGGGTCTTAATTTGTATGAAAAGAAAAATCCTACTTATTTGGCTCAAAGGGGTTGACTAGGGATTATCTTCCTTATAAGTCCACTATTTAGGACTTGAACCAATGCATGTACATCGTTAGCGGGGTCTGTTCAAAAGCATACCGTAGAGATTGTGGTATCATTCTCGTCATCCTCCCTCTAAAGGCCCAGAGCTTTTTATCGGGAGTTGAATATCACAAAAAGGAAAAGCAATTTAAATATAGTGAATACGAATGAATTGATTCAAAACATACATATGCAACACATTGATAAAGTAACAAAGTTTGACATGAGTAAATGTTCGAACAATCAAAAGAAAATTACAAATTGAAAATTCTAATGACAAAAATCCTCTTTGTCTGAACTTGTCACTTCAGATGGTGTGTCTTTGAGGGACGACAGAAGAATTTAGTCTGGCCATCTTGTGTGAACTCTAGCACTCCTTTGTTAATCAAGTCCTGGATCTTATTTTTCCATGCCCAACAGTCATTCGTATCATGTCCAGGACTATCAGAATGGTAGGCGCATATTGCATCAGGATTGTAGTTAGGGGAAGAAGTTTTGGGGTTTGGATGAGGATCCCTTAACATAATCAACTCCGTCTTTAACATGTGTTGCAATACCTGAGCCAAGGACATGTTGATTTTGGTGAATTGCTTTTTTGGGCTTGTCTTGCCTTTGTTAATTACCCTGTTGTGATTGTAACTGTGCGAGAATAGAAGTCCGTTTTACCCCCACGGATTGGTTGAGATTACTCTTATTGTGGTCCTTCTGGTCGTACGTGGCATTGGACTCTTTCTTTATATTCTATGGTCTCTTCTGAGTACCTGAAGATGCAGTCCCTTGAATGTCACCTCTCCTGAGTTTATTTTCAACATGCCCCCGTATGAACAAGTAACCCAATTCCATATCTTCCAAGAGTGATAGATCCTTGATTAGGCTCCAAAATCTAGCAGTTTTCCCCAGACTATCGTATCTGTCTTAAAGAAGCTTGCTGATGAGAATCCTCAATTATTCTTGTTCCCGAGCTAAAATTTGGATAAGGGCCGTCTAACTACTCATCTGGATTCTCATCCTTTCCATTTCAGCTTGCAGTTGTTCCAACTGGTCATCCTTGTGGTTGTCAGGATGTTTCTTGGTCAAGTTCCCATTGAGGCGTGTTTTCAATTCTTCCTGCCCCTTGGATAGGTTTAGGAACATTTCCATGAATCGATCCCCTTGAGTTTGGAAATCTCTATTGTCTTGTTTGAGAGCCATTGCTGAAATAAACAGCGAGGACATGAGAGACCTGCTTTGAAACCTGCTTATGCAATGATATGTATGATATATGTATGCAATGTTTTCAAGGATTTATAAGACTTAAAATTGCTTAAACAAAAAGAGAGCAAATGTTAATTGCATTAAGAAGTTTTATCAGTGACCATGATGCCTCTTGGGCTTACAAGGGAAGTAACAAAGCCAAAAATATAAACTCTTCAAGCAAGGAAAAACTCAACCTTCCCACATGCGCATCCTCTTTGGTGCAATGTAAGCATTTATACTCTTTTCTTCGTGAAGTAACATGGTGAGCTCTAAAACCTTCTTCTCACTGGCATAGAATTAGGTCTCAAAGGTATCCCACTCTTCTTTGAGTTGGATCCAGGAATTCCGTAGCTCTTCAAAATCAGTTGGCATGTCAGGATGAAGAACAATATAAGGAGTGTCTCCCTCAGCAATTGGCTCCATAATCACAGATAAGAGGGCGGGATAAGGCATCATAAGACATTGAGCAGAAGATCACACCCATTTGAGGTAAGGATCAAGAGGGATGGAATTCTTGTGCCCTAGTGTCTTGCTATCAACTCTGTTTATCATGCCCCAAGCTCGAATGAACCTCTTACGATAACCCTGAACATCATTCTCATAGTCAAATGTGATTCCTTGGACGAGCGTTTCGTGAGGACCATCCCTTCTAGCATAACTAAAATATCGCAACTCCAAACAAGGATCGTAAGTGATTCCTCCCCTAATGCCTAAGAGAGGGACATTAGGGAATTCCCCACAATGATTAATGATGGTGACACTCTCCAAGGACCGAGAACACCAATGAATATCGGAATATGTAAGGGACATCAACCTATGAGACCATCTCATACCCTGCTCATTTCTCAAAACAGACCGAGGTAGGTGCAAAATAAACCACCTAGCCAATAGAGAAGTGCAACACATAAGGGTCCCTCTTTTCTTTAGAGAGCGAGTATGCAGAGAGTGTAGAATATCCCCAAGTAAAGTAGTCACTGGATTATGAGACAGAAAAACCTTAACCATATTCACATCTATGAGTTGGTCCGTGTTATGGAATAGTACCATCCCATAGATGAGAAGGGCCAAAACATCTTCAAAAGTTTGTAAATCCAGGGTATCCCAAAAATAGTGAGCTTTCTCAAATAGAAACATAGCTAGAAATCCTTGGACACCTCTTCTGGTTTCCTAATTTGCCACTACATCAGACCGTTCTAAAGACAGAGCTTGAGCAATCTCTTCAGGTTTTGGGTCTCTTTCCATACTGTTGAATGGTCACTGATTAAGGATAGGTACCCCCAATAACTGAGAAAACTCCTTCATAGTAGGCGCTAACTGGTAATCAGGAAAAGTGAAGCAGTGGTGTAACGGGCCAAAAAACTGAAAGAGCACCTTTAACATTTCTTCATCAGGGTTTGGAGTGACCAAGTTGAGAAGTCGATCATGTTTTTCAGTGAAGGGAGAGCTTCCAGGAATCCTTGATGCTAATTCCTTGAGTTGAGGAGGTACTTTCACAAGGTTGACTTGGATAGTGTTCCTGCGAGCGGATGTCATGTCCTACAAAACAAGACAAAGATAAGCCCTAGAAAATCCTTGAAATGGTTAGTATGATATGCCATGTTATAATTTCATGATTATGCTAAGAAATCACAGATATAGCAAGCATAAGCAAATCACACAAAAGACCTTAGGTTAAAAGCTTGCATGGGTTTTAAGGTAATACCCTCTTGAAGTTTGGATTGGTTCAACCTGTCCTATAAATAGTAATCGGGTTCTAATGGATCTCAATATCACTGATCTTTCCCATAAGTTTCATTCGATAGACATCTGACTTCCAACCAAACAAAACTCGGGAGTCAAACCTCAATGAGTGTAGCATCGAGTATCTGCCGACTTTGGGAATACACCAAAGACGACCATCTAACTACGTCCTAATGGCCAAGTTTTGTACCCCAAAATTTTCCCTCCCATATTTCTAAAAACATTGCAAGAAAGATCCTCAAGCTGCTCAAGGTAGTCCAAGGGTTGGCCAGACAAGCTCTCTCTTAAGGCAGTCTACCCCAAATTAGGGTTTCATGTTGCATCAAGATCCTTGAGTCCAAGTGACCCCAAGTGCTCACCAATAACCTAATATGTTCTCAATGTCATCCATGTCAAGTTTCAAGCCTTGCAGAGGAAGTTTGCTCAGTCAAATGCTCAAAGGTCCAAAAATCGATTATGCTAGGGCAAAAGTCAATTGTGGCCTACATATAGTCAAACTTCAAGATTTTTGGTCAACATCCTCATTTTGAAGTATATTTCATCATTTTATCAAGGGTTGATCATGATTCATCAAGGATTGCTCATAATTCATCAAGACTCAAAAGTTGCTAAATTAGGGTTTTGTAGAAAAAGTCAACTCAACTTTGATCAAGCATAACTTTCTCATACTTTATGAGAAATGACCCATCTAAAGCTCATTTTGAAGAGGATGCAATTCCCGACAATCCATCTTCATATCCCAAGATCAAAAAATGCACTCACAAGAAGTTATGAATTTGGACATTATAGGTCATTTTGAAAAGTCAACAAAAAAACCTTTTTTGTCAAAGCTTCTAACTTGAGCATGGAATATCAAAAGGGTTAGTTAGAGGACATCTAAAGCTTTCTAAAAAGTCCAAGAAAACCTCCAAAGAGTCAAAATTGAGGAATTTATGCATTGTTGAAGTTGGACTTTTTTTGCAAAATTGCCAAAAGTCGATTATGCCCAAAACTCCAAATTTTGCAAAATGGGCCCATTCTTTTTCACTTGTTTTGAGTTGGCATTGTAGCCCATGTTCTCCATCCTTGGCCATGTGTCCATTTCATATTTTTATTAATTATTTTCATTTTTATTTGAATTAATTTTATTTAAATCAAATAAAATCTAAAGCATTGATAACAAAGGATTTTTTTGGTTGTTTCAGGCTCCTACTACAGCTAGCACTGCAATCAAACTCGTATCAAGGTCATTATGCACAAGGAGATTGGATTTAGGCCAAATTTTGAAAGCTTTAACGGAGGATAAAATCAAATATCAAAATCACCAATGGAGGAAGATTTGGACAGAATTTTTTACCCTAATGTATTGTACAATTCATAAGGAGGCGAGGCAGACAATTTTAAGGGTTAGAGATTAATTCTAGAGGCAGAACAGAATTGGAAAAAATCAAGAAAAATTGTGACTTTGAAATAAATCATAGAGGCATCCTCAAGGCTTGGCAAGTATCTCAATCTCTTCCTAGCCATCTTCACAGGCAAAAGCAACCAAGACCACGTGTTTTCAAGCTTCCCAAGGCTCTGTAAGTCATCCACGGATCCACTATGTTCTTGATTTCGTATTTTCAATTCTAGGCATTGTTAACATGAAATAATTGCATATTCTTAATACACACATCATTTGCAAACTTTTTGTAATAACCAATTCCATTTATATGACCTATATCAAGATCCACCATTGATAGGGTTTCGTTCTTGTTTTTGGGGTTTTCATTTCAGGTACAATTAGCCCTGATAATGGCCATGGTTGTGATCAGAAGAAGGAGACGAACTCAACCATGGTCTTAGAATGCATTTTCATGGCCTATGCAAGATTTTTGAATGGACATGGTTTGTAGTGACAGACATCTGTCCGTGGGTATAGCTTTGTTTGGTTTTAGCCACGGTTGGAGGACAGGGATGACGCGTTGTCACGCCATCATTCGCTCATTCAAATACCCGCACGCTTTTTTTCTTCTTTTTTTGACCATTGAATTTTGTTTTGTTATATTATTATTAATTTGTATCATACTAACAATTGAAAGCAAGCAGCCTAGTGGTAGACACATCAGCGCTTAAGGACCCAAAGGCTGAAGGTCAGGGGTTAGATCCATGCCTCTAGCAATTTGCATTTTCTTGTTATTTTTCAGGCAATCTAGTGTACGCACATGCCAATGGACCATCATACTCCCTCACTCTTCAGCGTGCCAGATGGCCAGATGGCCAGATCTGGTGGCCAATCCTTGAAGGCACATCATAAGCTAGTCAACGCACGCGCATAGGATCACAAAAAGTCCAATGGACCAGCATCAATTGGCCAACAAACTACTTTCAACACCTCCCAATATTAGGCCCAATCTCTCTTTCTCTCATATTTTGTTTATTTAACTTAACCATTTTATTTTGTTTTAATTAATTTCTAACCAATAAACAAATTTCCTTTTTTATCAAAAAATCACAAAAATGTTTTTTTTATCCAATTAAAATTCAGAATTTTATTTTTTTATTAATAAATACTAACTAATTAATTAGGATATTAACTAGGTAACATTAATTTATTTTGTAAATAAATAAAATCAATTAGAATTAATTAGGTATTAAATTTAGTTTAATTATTTTTAATTTCTTTCTTAAATTAACAAAAACTCCAAAAACATGTCATTAATTATTTTTTCCATTAATTTATTTAATAATTAATTTAGCATTTAAGTTTTAGGTTTTAATTCCTTTTCTTAAAAATAAAAACAACAAAAAAACATTTTCTTTAAAGAGGGTCAAAACCCTAATTTTGCATCCGATTTAATTTGGCGCCGCGCTTTATTTTCTTTATCCAATTAATGTATTTGCTCCCGGTTTGTAATAAATAATTAGGACATTTATTTATTTTTCTGTGTTTTATTTTCAAAGGGTTGTTTTTTGGCGATGTAAATACCCGACGCCTTGTAATAATTTAGTTTAATTTCCGCACCTTTAATTTCTGCAAACTATATAACTTTTAGATGTTTGATAATATGGTTTGCATGACAAGAATGAATGCTTAATCTTAAAATCAAATTAGATCACCCTTAACATGTGCAAAGATAAAAATAACTGAAATCAACACACTCGCACATGCGCACTCCTAGGGTACACTCCCACTTAGTTGCCTTTGTTAAAACGGTCGTTGAGTTAGGTCATTTTAGAAGTCGTCCTCTTGTCTAAAAGATCATAGTTGCCTCGAAACGGTTGCCTCAGATATAATTGCCTCAAACAAATGATCTAAGACATTAGGGTTACCGCTAAGGCGTCCTAACATTGCTTTAGTGACCGTATGTCCCTATTCGAATTGACCCTAAAACTCCAACGACAGTGCTACCCACTCACTAATAGTGGGATAGCATTGCCTAAAGGAAACAAACATAAAATGATTCCTTTTTCGAGTAGGTAGATTAGTTATTAGATACTTGCTCACTCAAAACAAAACTTCTTCACACTTACACTTTTAAAAATAAGTTTTCAATACACTTTATTACACTCTTGAGGACAGAAGCAAGAGTTAAATCGAAGTTAAAACAAAAACTTTTTCAAACCCACAAGCACAAAGAAAACAATTTTGAAAACAATGAGAAAGTACCTAAGAGCCCGTGGATAACCATGGATAGAAAGGGTGCTAATACCTTCCCTTTCTATAATCTACCCCTCGTACTCAGAAATAATCTCAAAAAAGGAATTTTTCTGTGCTTTTTTCCTTTCCTTGTTGGATAAAATAAAAGTCGGTGGCGACTCTTGCTTACCGCGACATTTTGCAAACACTAACGCAAAACGCAAACCAGCATTCCAAAAAACAGTCAATTCTTCCCACCGTATCACAGAAATGGCGACTCTGCTGGGGACATTAAGAAGTGGTTTGTACCTAAGGATTAGTTCATATTGTTTTCAATTGTTTGATCTGTTTGCTTTATTTTTGTGGGCTTGAATCAGAGTTACTATAGATCCTAACCGGGATCTGGGGATACCTTTTAGGTAAGTAGCAATAGACTGTGAGGGAACTATACGGCGTAGACCGATACGGTTGAAGCAGTAGCTACGTTGGTGTGACACTTTAGTTTGTACCGATATCCCTTGTGGCGCAACAAGGAGAATATGGGTCTGCTAAGGGGTCATTAAGCACCAACTGACCTTAGAACCTATAACTGACCAACTTGGCCATAGAAAAGTAGTAGTATGCTACACTCATTGAGACCATACTCTCGCGATGATTCTGGCCGTAAGAAAAGGTTGCTAAACTGGAATTATGATCGATCAAGGATGGTCAATGATATTGAGAACCTCTAGAACCCGGTTACTATTACTAGGACAGGTTGAACCAACTAAACTGAAAGAGGGTAATACCTAAACTCCATGCCAGCCTGAAATTTAAGGGCTATTGTGTGACTTGTGTGCTTTCAAACTTGAATTACTTGCACATTTTTGTTATCTGACAACATGAGTTCCTTGCAGGTTTTGTCTACGGTCCTTATCCAATAACTTGGATTTCTTGCCGAGTTTACTTGTTTGCATCACCTTGAATTTTTGCTTAAATGCGTAGCATATACATCATAACATCATGCCTTAACACTTCCTTAACCATTTCAAGTATCTCAAGGGTTTGTGATGCAGGTTATGGTAAATCAAATGTCTAGCAATGGGCAAAGGGGAATTATTTTCCTCTAGCCAATGTCGTCTAGAGAACAAAACACGATGACTTGAGTCAAGGGCTATGGCCCACTCGATATGGTGAGCTTTACTCTTGAAGAAGGACTCTTGACGACACGAAGTTTCTTCAAACACATTCTAACAACTTTCTTGTTTACCCCGCGAGATCCTTGAAAACATCGCATACATATATCATACATATCATTGCATAACAGGTCTCCCAGTATAGGTCTCTCATGTTCTCGCTGTTTATTTCAGCAATGGCTTTCCAACAAGACAACCAAGATGTTCAAACTCAAGAAGCTCAATTCAGGGACGTATTCCTAAACCTATCTAAGGGGCAGGAAGAGTTGAAAACACTCCTCGTCGGGAACTTGGTCAAGAAATGTCCTGAAGACAATAAGGACGAACGGCTGGAACAACTGCCAGCTGAGTTAGGTGCCATGAAAACCCAGATGCTGGGGCAGATGGCTCTTATCCAAGTCTTAGCTCGGAAACAAGAAGAGCTGAGAACCATTATCAACCAGCTTCATCAAGACAAATACAACAGTATGAAGCAAACAGTCGAGGCCAGGGACCAAGTCATTTATCAACCTCCAAGAGGACAAGAGTTTGGGTTGGTAAAGAATGGACCTCTACAAGTTGCTACCATCTCACAAGTCCAACAACCTTGCCATAAACAACGGGTTAATCAGAGGCAGTTTACCAAGCTCAACATGACGTTGTCCCAAGCCTTGCAACACCTGTTGAGATTGAATCTGGTGACGTTGGTAGGACCTCATCCGAATCCTAAGACTTCTTCACCCAACTACAATCCTGATGCAAGGTGTGCATACCATTCTAACAGCCTGGGGCATGATACTGACGACTGTTGGAAGTTGAAGTACAAGATTCAAAACCCAATTGATGAAGGAGCATTGGAATTCACACATGATGGTCAGGCTGAGTTCTTCTACCATCCCTCCAAGGCTTACCACTTGAAGTGACAAGTCCTGAGACGAGAAGACTTTTTGTTCATTAGAATTTTCAATTTGTCATTTTCTTTTGATTGTTCAGACATTTATTCATGTCAAACTTTGTTACTTTATCAATGCATTGCATATGTCTGTTTTGAATCAATCCATTCGTATTCACTATATTCAAATTTCTTTCATTTTTGCGATGTTAAACTCTCGACTAAAAAACTGTAAGCCTTTAGATGAGGATGACGAAAATGATATCAAAATCTCTACAGTATGCTTTTGAAAAGACCTCACTGACGAGGTACAAGCGTTGTTTCAAATCCTAAACAGTGGAGTTATAAGGAAGATAATCCCTAGTCAACCCCTTTGAGCCAAAGAAGTCGGAGTTTTTCTTTTCACAAATTAAAACCCTTAATTATAACCTGGGGCGGGGTAGTTTTCTCAGTTAATCCAGGTGCACAATGAATGGCATCAAAGAAGTCCTTCCGAAATAAAAGATGGTGATGGTCCCGTATAATCGTCAAGACAGGCAGTCATTATCTCTCAAAAATAAAAGCCCATTAAGTCAAGACCTATGAAGGAGACTTAAGAAAAAAACTGGGGCATCCCACTGCCTGTAATCACAAGAAAGAAACAGTTCGGGAAAAAAGACAGGGATAACGAAATCAAAAAGAAAGAGGTTCTACAAACTCTCAACAAAAATGACTGCCTGTTCAAAATAAATTGTCAGTATCCGAACCATCACCGGAATATCAGAGCAAAGACTCAAGCGGGATCTAAATGCACAATTAATTGAGTTTAGGATCGAAGAACATCACGAAGAGCGAGTGGGTACAAATAAATTTTGAGCCTTTATCCTTTGTTTCTTGAACCGTGAACCAAGCCACGTTATAACCCTTAAAAGTCCTAGTTGAAGCATGGGTTAGTTCGAAAGTATACTGTTACAAAAGGTATCCTGACTCCTGTAGGACTTGCTGTAAATCCTGAGTTGACATCACATTTTACAAAAATTCGCTTGTTTTATTGAAAACTGCATTTTCAAAGAACTTCAAAATAGACATAAGCTTTGCATTCTTAAAATAACATTGTTTGCATATGACTATTTGTTCAACAATAGAGAAATTCGCACGACGAATATCTAGTGAACAAAAACCTTTTCAATAAAAAGGGTCACCTCAAGTGGAAAAAACACTTCCAACCAAGGGGCACGGCATGAGCATTGTATATCATCTGGGGCAGTCAAGTCAAGATTCAAGGAGTCTCTCAAAGATGCCAAATAGGCAGGGGCAGATCTCCATCTAAATCACTTGGGGCATTGGACATAAATTCCAGCAACGAATCTTGTATGATCAAACGAACATCTTCTGGTAGTATGGCAACACAACACTATCGACAATGACAACTCCCTACACCCTGAGAGCGTGGACATAGTCAGAAAATATTGCGCATGAACAAAGACCGGCTAGGTTAACAGGCCTAGGCAAAAATAAGGGCATCCCGACGAACCAAAAGGGTTCGGGAAAAAATTAGGGATAAAAACAAAAAAATATTTGTACACCCGGCAGTCGAAAACCTGAAAAGGCGACTTGGGCAAGAAAGTGTATCCAAGTGGACTGAAAATCTGAAAAGACAGTCCAGGCAAAAGTTAGGGATTAAAGCGTACGACTATGTCCCATCATCTTGTCACTACCCTACCAGAAGAAGATTTGTCCTTTCAATCGGCAATTACCAATCACCTCATAGGTTGGGATAACACTCGATCCACAAGGCCTCCGCATGCACCTTCTCCCGCAGAAACAGGGGCAGAAAAGTCTCGATGCAAAGCCATCGTCATATCCTCGGCATGCATCCCAGTATCATTCACTCCCCACAGAGTAAGAAAAGACAGTGATGTTAGCTGTCCAAAATAGGACACCACTCTCCCCAGCTGAGGCTCGCAACCAAGAATGAGTCGGCGATATTCTCCCCAAGCAGAGTTTATCCATCATCAGCACTAGACAATTATCCCTAACGGAGTCTGGAAAAGCTTCCCCAGTGGAGTTTGGAGATTTTCCCCAGTAGAGCCTAAAAGGTTCTCCCCAGTGAAGTCACAACTGGTAATTCATCCCCAGCGGAGTTCATTCCTTTCACAAACAGAAACTCAATCCCCAATAGGATTCAGTATCGCCAGCAGCGGTAATTCATCCCCAGCTGAATTTATCAGCGGAATCCTCAGCAGAGCATGTCCTCCCCACAGAGCCATTTCCTCATCAGTTTATTCCCCAACGAAGTTACCCTCTCCTGCAGGTTTATTCGCACAATCATCTTCATTCGCTATCCCCAGCAGAAACGAAGAATTCAACTCTTCTTCTCCAACAGCTATCTGGGATTTATTTTCCTCAGCTAAAAACATTACATTTCCATACATCATGACACATGCATATACGCATCATACAACACAATCTCATTTATTTTGAGAATATCATTGACTGATACATATCATGCATTACATACAACTAACCTTTACCTTTCAGGAAGGATGCCGTTAAATTCTCACAAAATTCAAAGTTTTGAAGCTTTTACCTCAGTCGAATTACAGACGAGTTCTTAAATCTCAGCAAAGATGTTTTTCTCAATTGAATTACAGACAAGGTCCTAAATCTCGACAAAGTTCCTCCAATGAATTACAAACAATTCCTAAATCTCAGCAGAGAAGTTTTCTCAGTTGAATTACGGGCGAGTTCTTAAATCTCGTAGAAAATGTTTCCCCAAGTCGAATTACTGACAAGTTCTTAAATCTAAGAAAAGATGTTTTCTCAGTTGAATTACAGACAAGGTCCTAAATCTCGACAAAGTGTTCCTCCGTTGAAGTACAGACAGGTTCTTAAATCTCAGCAGAGAAGTTTTCTCAATTGAATTACAGGCGAGTTATTAAATCTCGACGAAGATGTTTCCCCTAGTCGAATTACTTACAAGTTCTTAAATCTCAGCAGAGATGTTTTTCTCAGTTGAATTTCCGACAAGGTCCTAAATCTCGACAAAGTTCCTCCGTTGAATGACATACAAGTTTCTAAATCTCAGCAGAGACGTTTTCTCAGTTGAATTACGGGCGAGTTCTTAAATCTCGACGAAGATGTTTCCCCTAGTCGTATTACTGACAAGTTCTTAAATCTCATCAGAGATGTTTTTCTCAGTTGAATTACAGACAAGATCCTAAATCTCGACAAAGTTCCTCCGTTGAATTACAGACAGGTTCCTAAATCTTAGCAGTTAAGTTTTCTCAGTTGAATTACGGGCGAGTTCTTAAATCTCGACGAAGATGTTTCCCCTAGTCGAGTTACTGACAAGTTCTCAAATCTCAGCAGAGATGTTTTTCTCAGTTGAATTACAGACAAGGTCCTAAATCTCGATAAAGTTCCTCCGTTGAATTACAGACAGGTTCCTAAATCTCAGCAGAGAAGTTTTCTCAGTTGAATTACGGGCAAGTTCTTAAATCTCGACGAAGATGTTTCCCCAAGTCGAATTACTGACAAGTTCTTAAATCTCAGCAGAGATGTTTTCTCAGTTGAATTATAGACAAGGTCCTAAATCTCAACAATAGTGTTCCTCCGTTGAATTACAGATAGGTTCCTAAATCTAAGCAGAGAAGTTTTCTCAGTTGAATTACGGGCGAGTTCTTAAATCTCGACGAAGATGTTTCCCCCCGGTTGAATTACGGACAAGTTCTTAAATCTCAACAGAGATGTTTTTCTCATTTGAAGTACAGGCGAGTTCCTAAATCTAGACAAAAGTGTTCCTCCGTTGAATTACAGACAAGTTCCTAAATCTCAGCAGAGAAGTTTTTCTCAGTTGAATTACGGGCAAGTTCTTAAATCTCGACGAAGATGTTTCCCCAGTTGAATTACAGACGAGTTCTTAAATCTTAGCAGAGATGTTTTCTCAGTTGAAGTACATGCGAGTTCCTAAATCTTGACAAAAGTGTTCCTCCGTTGAATTACAGACAGGTTCCTAAATCTCAGCAGAGAAGTTTTCTCAGTTGAATTACAGGTGAGTTCTTAAATCTCGACGAAGATGTTTCCCCAGTTGAATTATGGACAAGTTCTTAAATCTCAACAGAGATGTTTTCTCAGTTGAAGTACAGGCGAGTTCCTAAATCTCGACACCCCAGTTGAATTACGGACGAGTTCCTTTCCCTCAACAAAGATTAGACTTCCCCAGCAGAATCTTCCACAACAACAGGTATACAAGCTCTCGCTAAGGAATCTCTTATGCGATCGAAACTCCTTCAAATGGCATCTTTAAGCCCATACTCCTCGTCAGCAATCTCCAAATGGCATTTATAAGCCCATTCTCGACATCACAAGACAATTACCACTTCATGCGAGTGCAAATTTCTGGGCACTCTAGTGTTCAATCATCTTACACCTTCGGATTACGAAAGGCACGAAAGCCAATATACACCCTTAGGTTTAGGAATATTGAACAGGGTCAGCTGTTGTACCCCAAAATTTTCCCTCCCATATTTCTCAAAACATTGCAAGAAAGATCCTCAAGCTGCTCAAGGTAGTCCAAGGGTTGCCCAGACAAGCTCTCTCTTAAGGCAGTCTACCCCAAATTAGGGTTTCATGTTGCATCAAGATCCTTGAGTCCAAGTGACCCCAAGTGCTCACCAATGTCCTAATATGTTCTCAAGGTCATCCATGTCAATTTTCAAGCCTTACGGAGGAAGTTTGCTCAGTCAAATGCTCAAAGGTCCAAAAATCGACTATGTTAGGACAAAAGTCAACTGTGGGCTACGTACAGTAAAACTTCAATATTTTTGGTCAACATCCTAATTTTGAAGTATATTTCATCATTTTATCAAGGGTTGATCATGATTCATCAAGGATTGCTCATAATTCATCAAGACTCAAAAGTTGCTAAATTAGGGTTTTGTAGGAAAAGTCAACTCAAGTTTGACCAAGCATAACTTTCTCATACTTTATGAGAAATGAACCATCGAAAGCTAATTTTGAACAGGATGCAATTACCTACGATTAATCTTCATATCCCAAGATCAAAAAATGCACTCACAAGAAGTTATGAATTTGGACATTATATGTCATTTTGAAAAGTCAACAAAAACACCTTTTTTGTCAAAGCTTCTAACTTGAGCATGGAATATCAAAATGAGACGAGACCAAAAGGGTTGGTTTTAGGACATCTCAAGATTTCTAAAACGTCTAAGAACACCTCCAAAGAGTCAAAATTGAGGAAGTTATGCATTGTTGAAGTTGGACTTTTTTTGCAAAATTGCCAAAAGTCAACTATGGCCAAAAGTCCAAATTTTGCCAAATAGGCCCATTCTTTTTCACTTGTTTTGAGTTGGCATTGTATCCCACGTGCTCCAGCCTTGGCCATGTGTCCATGTCATATTTTTATTAATTATTTTGATTTTTATTTGAATTAATTTGATTTAAATCAAATAAAATCAAATAAAATCTAAAGCATTGATAACAAAGGATTTTTTTTGGTGGTTTCAGGCTCCTACTACAGCTAGCACTGCAATCAAACTCGTATCAAGGTCATTATGCACAAGGAGTTTGGATTTAGGCCAAATTTGGAAAGCTTTAATGGAGGATAAAATCAAATATCAAAATCATCAATGGAGGAAGATTTGGATAGATTGTTTTACCCTAATGTATTGTACAATACATAAGGAGGCGAGGCAGACAATTTTAAGGGTTAGAGATTAATTCTAGAGGCAGAACAGAATTGGCAAAAATCAAGAAAAAGTGTGACTTTGAAATCAATCATAGAGGCATCCTCAAGGCTTGGCAAGTATCTCAATCTCTTCCTTGCCATCCCCACAAGCAAAAGCAACCAAGACCACGCGTTTTCAAGCTTCCCAGGGCTCTGTAAGTCATCCACGGATCCACTATGTTCTTGATTTCGTATTTTTAATTCTAGGCATTGTTAACATGAAATAATTGAATATTCTTAATCCACACATCATTTGCAAACTTTTTGTAATAACCAATTCCATTTATCTGACCTATATCAAGATCCACCATTGCTAGGGTTTCGTTCTTGTTTTTAGGGTTTTTCGTTTTAGCTACAATTAGCCCTAATAATGGCCATGGTTTTGATCAGAAGAAGGATACGAACTCAACCATGGTATTAGAGTGCATTTTCATGGCCTATGCAAGATTTTGGAATGGACATGGTTTGTAGTGACGGACATCTGTCCGTGGGTATAACTTTGTTTGGTTTTAGCCACGGTTGGAGGACAGGGATGACGCTTTGTCACACCATCATTCTCCCATTCAAATACCCGCGCGCTTTTTTTCTTCTTTTTCTGACCATTGAATTTTGTTTTGTTATATTATTATTAATTTTTATCATACTAACAATTGAAAGCAAGCAGCCTAGTGGTAGACACATCAGCGCTTAAGGACCCAAAGGCTGGATGTCAGGGGTTCGATCCCTGCCTCTAGCAATTTGCATTTTCTTGTTATTTTTCAGGCAATCTAGTGTACGCACATGCCAATGGACCATCATACTCCCTCACTCTTCAGCGTGCCAGATGGCCGGATCTGGTGGCCAATCCTTGAAGGCACACCATAATCTAGTCAACACATACGCATAGGATCACAAAAAGTCCAATGGACCAGCATCAATTGGGCCACCAAACTGCTTTCAACACCTCCCAATATCAGGCCCAATCTCTCTTTCTCTCATATTTTGTTTATTTAACTTAATTATTTATTTTGTTTTAATTAATTTCTAACCAATAAACAAATTTCCTTTTTTATCAAAAAATCACAAAAATGTTTTTTTATCCAATTAAAATTCAGAATTTTATTTTTTTATTAATAAATACTAACTAATTAATTAGGATATTAACTAGGTAACATTAATTTATTTTGAAAATAAATAAAATCAATTAGAATTAATTAGGTATTAAATTTAGTTTAATTATTTTTAATTTCTTTCTTAAATTAACAAAAACTCCAAAAACATGTCATTAATTATGTTTTCCATTAATTTATTTAATAATTAATTTAGCATTTAAATTTTAGGTTTTAATTCCTTTTCTTAAAAATAAAAACAACAAAAAAACATTTTCTTTAAAGAGGGTCAAAACCCTAATTTTGCATCCGATTTAATTTCACGTCGCGCTTTATTTTCTTTATCCAATTAATGTATTTGCTCCGGGTTTGTAATAAATAATTAGGACATTTATTTATTTTTCTGCGTTTTATTTTCAAAGGGTTGTTTTTTGGCGATGTAAATACCCGACGCCTTGTAATAATTTAGTTTAATTTCCGCACCTTTAATTTCTGCAAACTATACAACTGTTAGATGTTTGATAATAGGGTTTGCATGACAAGAATGAATACTTAATCTTAAAATCAAATTAGATCACCCTTAACATGTGCAAATATAAAAATAACTGAAATCAACACACTCACACATGCGCACTCCTAGGGTACACTCCCACTTGGTTGCCTTCGTTAAAACGGTCATTGAGTATAGGTCATTTTAGAAGTCGTCCTCTTGTCTAAAAGATCATAGTTGCCTCGAATCGGTTGCCTCAGATATAATTGCCTCAAACAAACGATCTAAGACATTAGGGTTACCGCTAAGGTGTCCTAACATTGCTTTAGTGACTGTATGTCCCTATTCGAATTGACCCTCAAACTCCAACGACGGTGCTACCCACTCACTAATAGTGGGATAGCATTGCCTAAAGGAAACAAACATAGAACGATTCCTTTTTCGAGTAGGTAGATTAGTTCTTAGATACTTGCTCATTCAAAACAAAACTTCTTCAAACTTACACTTTTACAAACAAGTTTTCAAAACACTTTATTACACTCTTGAGGACAGAAGCAAGAGTTAAATCGAAGTTAAAACAAAAACTTTTTCAAACCCACAAGCACAAATAAAACAATTTTGAAAACAATGAGCAAGTACCTAAGAGCCCGTGGATAACCACAGTTAGAAAGGGTGCTAATACCTTCCCTTTCTATAATCTACCCCCGTACTCAGAAATAATCTAAAAAAAGGAATTTTTCTGTGCTTTTTTCCTTTCCTTGTTGGATAAAATAAAAGTCGGTGGCGACTCTTGCTTACTGCGACATTTTGCAAACACTAACGCAAAACGCAAACCAGCATTCCAAAAAACAGTCAGTTCTTCCCACTGTATCACACCAAGTTATTCAATTAAGGTTCTAAGGTCAATTGACGCTTTATGACACAACGCAGCGGCCCCGTATTCTCCTTGATTAACTCAAGGGCTACCGGTACCAACCAAAGTGTCGCATCAACATAGCCACCGCTTCAACCGTGTCGGTATACCCCACACAATTTACATGATCTATTGCTACTTACCTAAAAGGTTTCCCCAAATCCGGGTGTATGATGTATAGTAACCTAAACAATACCCTTAAAAGTAAAGCAATCAAACAAACAAAGAAAATAGAAAATGAACGAGACCCTAAGGTAAATCGCACTTTTATTATTTCCCCAGCAGAGTCTCCAGTTCTGTGATATGGTGGCAGAACCGACTGTTATACTTGTTTTCTTTTTTTGTTTGCAAATGTCGCGGTAAGCAAGAGTCGCCACCGACTTTTATTTTATACAACAAAGGAAAGGGTGAAAAGAAAAAAAAAACCTTTTTCGAGACTTTGAGTAAGGGGGTAGATTATGGAAAGGGAAGGTGTTAGCACCATTTCCATCTGTGGTTTTCCATGGGCTCTTAGGTACTTGCTCATTTTGAAAACTGTTTTCGTGTTTGTGTGTTTTGAAATATTTTTGTTTCCTTTATGATAACTCTTGTATTATTCCTCAAGAGTGTGATAAAGCGTTTTTGAACAAAAGTTTGAAAGTGTGTGAGTGTAAAAAATTCAGATTTGAGCAAGTACTTAAGAACTGTCTACCTACTCGAAAAAGGGTGTTATTTTCCTCCTTTCCTTTAGATAGTACAATCCTACTATTAGTGAGTAGGTACCCCTATCGACGAATGTTGAGGGACTATCGAAAGGGACGTTATGGTCATTGAAGGCAACATGTAAGGATACCTTAGCATTTTGAAGGGACTGTCATCATATAGGAAACATCGATGGACAAGATCATTTCTCGTAGGCAACTTGAGGGTCGTTAAGGAACCATGATCTTTATGATGACTTTTTAAGTTGAGGGTCATTGCTAAGATATCCCTACGTTCGAGGGACATGACCATTGTTTTCTGAGGCAACCAAGTGAGGAGTAGCCTAACGATGCAAGTGTGCAACAGTGTGCTTTTTTCAGATATTTATCTTGAAGTTAGTGACCCACTGATTAATTGATTTAATATTGTCAAGCACGCCTAGTTTACTAACAATTTATATACAGGCATATAAGGAATATAAAAGCGAGAAATAAAAGGTCCTACAGCTATTTCAAGGCTTTCGTGTAGATACATAAATGATGACTGAAAAAGAAAAATGGGAGAATTGAAAACCCTAATTAACTATTACAAACCGAGCGTAGTTACATAAATAATAAAAAATAATCATATGGAAAAATAATAACGCGCAAAAATTAAGAGTAGAATGAATTCTAAACCCTAAAAATCTAATTTTCCTATTAGAAATATTTTTGGTATTTTATGAAAAAATTGGAAATTTAACCTAATTCTCTAATGAATTTTAAATTAAAGAAAACAAATTAAAGTTGATTAAATTAAATTAATTTGCAAAAAATTAATTTTCTAAGGAAAATCTCTAAATCCTAATTTTTGTGATTTTTTGATGTTATGATTTTAAATAAAAAAAGGAATAAACAAGAAAATATAAAATAAATAAAAAAAATAGAGAAATTAGAAAAAATGGGCCTGAGGGGGTTAGAAACCCAATTGGAGGGAAGTACTGCTGAATTCCAGCAAGGCCAAGATCTGGTTAGCCCACAACCTGCGTGTCATTTGGTGTGGCTATGTTAGGAAGGTCCATCATGCTAAAGCATTTCAAGGGCGCTGGATCTTGGAGGATGAGTGATCTTGTGACTGAGCGTGGGGGTGCATGATGCGCGCCTGGGGCTATGCGTATTGGACCTGCATGTACAAATCAGAAAAAAATAATATGCAGGAGGCAAGGGTCGAACCCCTGACCTCCCATACATACAATTCCTTAAACCCTTCGCTCTTTCCATCTGCGCTACCTGCTCATTCATACATATAATAACATAATAATATTATATGTAAAACAAATGACTAAGTCCCAGTAATAAAAAGAAATCCACGCCAGCACCTCCTATGTACCAATCAGAATGAGAGAGAGAAATCATATTTTATAATCAACCAATGGGAGAGAGAGGAAATGCCATGCCAGCGTTGACTTCAACCCCGGCCGGTCCAACCACCCTGGAGGGTGGTTCCGGTCATCTTCTCCGTTTGGGAAAAAAATCAAACCGTCGAAATTCAATGGAAACAAACAAAAGAACAACCCTATTTGACTAATTTAGACCTTGTGATTCCAATGGCATGGTTGGTTTGTCTCAAAAAGGCTTGTATTTTGAGATACGCAGTTTCAAAAGCTTCGTGCCCTAACAATGACTAGATGTTGTTTTTGCGCTAAAACCTTCATGTAAAACGTTAGAACACTTATAATGATGTGTATGAGTTATGCTAGCATGCTTACACTGATTGAAATCACTTTGAAACTTGAAAATCAAAACCTACCAACTTACCAAATGGAGCTTTTTCAAGGAGGGGTTCTGGAGTTGATTTACGGTGTGTAAGGACTGATATCAAACCCTGGAAACTTTAGGAAGGTGATTGGCTCTTTTGTTTTGATCAACAAGGGCTGGAACTGATGTTTTTCACTTTCACGATTTCTTGAAATTTTCACTTTTGTATGGTCCTTTCTGTGGCTGTTGCGCATGTGCATTAGGTCTAGGGTTGTTCTCTATATGTAGTGAATCAAAATAGGTTAACAATTATGGAAAAAATCCAATGCTTTGATGAGAAAATATCCTTCTTTCAATTATTTTATTTTTGGCTTTTTTAGAACAAATCTAATCTTTCTTCCCTTCACGATTTCCATTTGATTTTCCAACATATTTTAATCTTCATTTGATGAGAAAAATATTCTCCAATCATATCTTACATATTTTCTATTATTTCTTTATTTAATTTTGACTTTTAATGAATAAAAAATCAAAATAAATAATAAAAATAATGAAATATTGTAAGAGTGAGCTCAGGGGTCTTGGGCCATGTTAAGAACAAGTTTCAAGCATGAAAACATGGGCCCATTTGGAAAAAATTCAAGTTTAGTCAATATTGGCTTCATGCATATTTCCAAAAATTGGTCAACTTTAGCGATGCATATCTCTCTCATTTTTAACCCTAATAGGGTGTTCTTTGACTTTTTAGTGAGCTTAGGTTGTCCTCTAAACAACCTTTTTGGTTTCATCTCAATTGGATATTCCATGTTCATGTAAGGAGCTTTGACCCAAAAGGTGTTTTTGTTGACTTTCTGAAAGGACCTATAATGTATGAGCTTGTATCTTTCCAATGGTGCATTTCTTGAACTTGATGGATGAAGAGAAGTTGTAGGGAATTGGATTATCTTCAAAATGAGACTTTGTTGAAAAATTTCTGATAAAGTATGAGAAAGTTATGCCTGGTCAAAGTTTGGTTGACTTTTCCTATAGAAACCTTAATTTGCCATTTTTGACTTTTGATTAGTTATGAGCATTTCTTGAGGAATCATGATAAATCCTTGATCAAATGATGGATATTACTTCAAAATGTTGATGTTGACCAAAAATCTTGAAGTTTGACTGTATTTGGGCCACAGTTGAGTTTTGACCTAGTACAGTTGATTTCCAGACATTTGAGCATTTGGCTGAGCAAACTTGTTGTTCAGGGCATGAAATTTGGCATGGATGATCTTGAGGACATATTAGGACAATGGAGAACATTCTGGGTCCTTGGGACTCACACATATTGCTTAAAATTGAAACCCTAGTTGAGTTTCATTGCCTTAGGAGGAGAATTTGTCTAATCAACTCTTGGTCAACCTTGGACAATTGAGAACCTCTTGGAGTATGTCTTGTATGAAAATGGGAGGGAAAATTTTGGGGTACAACATAGGGATAAGATCATTTACCGAAGGAAGCATCGAAGGGTCATCTAGGGACTATGATCTTTATGATAATTTTTAACCGAGGGTCTTTGCTAATGGTATCCCTACGTCCGAGGGACATGACTGTTTTATCCGAAGGCAACAAGTGAGGTTACCCTAGAGGTGCGTGTGTGAATAGTAATTTGTTTTCAGTTAGTTTGTCTTGATTAGGGTTATCTAGCGGTTGATTTTAAATCTTTTCATACATGCCTAGTTACTATACAATTATATACATACAGTCAAATAATTATAAGTGCAGAAAAATAAAGTCCTATGCTATTTTAGGGCCTTGGGGAAATTACATAAGAAAAAGTTCGGAATGAAAAATGTGGAATTTAAACCTAAGCTATTACATCCCATAAACAGTTATATGATAGGAAAAATGCAGGAAAATAAACTAAGATATTGCAAAAATACCCGTGCGACCTATACGTTTATTTCTAGAAAATAAATAAAAAAAGTAAATACAAAATATTTGCAAAATTATTTTTAAAAGTCTTAATATCTAAAAGACTAGAAATTAAATTTTTTGTGCATTTTTGTTTTGATTTGAATTATAAATTAAATAGACTTTAAACCTAAATTACATATTTAATTAATTATAAAAAAAAACCTATGTCTAATTAATTAATTAAGAAAAATATTGTCTACAAATTAAATTAACCTATTAAAAATCTAGTTCTGATTTTACTATTTTTTTGTGATTTTATTGATTAAAGAAAATGATTAAAAAGAAAAATTAAATTAATTTGACAAAATGAAAAATAAAAATAGAAAAGGGTTAAAAAGAATTGAAAAGAAGAAAAGAAAGGTGACGGCGTTGGGGTTTGAACCCACACCCTTCTATTTACAGTCTCCATCCTTTGCCATCTGAACCATGCGCACTTGGTGTTTGAAAAATGGGATTTGATCATTATATGATAAACCTGCAAAGATTGGAAAATAATAGCAAAAATATATCATGCATTGTTGTACCTCAGAAGATTATCAGTGGTGGTAGTATGCAATAAAACAAAATGAAAATAGAATAATGTATTTGCAAGAAATTAAGAAAAATGGCGTAGCATGTATACTCATTTCATGCTCTTTGGATCATTATAAATGATCCAAACTTACCCTATAATGCTCCTGGAAGTGAATGGAAAGGCTGATTTGTTTTCATCATGGCTGCAACTAGAATTTACATCTTGCCCTAGTTTTTGAGAATTTTGGAAATGTTGGAGTGTTTTTTTGGGAGCATCATTTTGTTTCCTTTGCATGAGTATTGCATGAGTATTGCATGTATTTATAGAGGAGTAAAATGGAACAAGAACAAGACAAGAATCTTGTACCATCATGTCACAATTCATTGCAAAAAAACACTTTGAAATCTTTCCAAAATTGTTAAAAAAAACATTTCAAACTTGAAGATTCTTGTTCCCAACATGTTTTCATGGTTTTGGCATGTTTGTCATGTGTTCTTGGGCCTCCATGTGATTGAAATCAAAAGCTCATGTGCCTTGTCCCAATGATTTTATATTTTATTTGATTTACTTGCATTTAAATGAATAAAAATTCAAATAAAAAAAAAATAAAAATCATAAAAAAATATATGAATGGATTTAGAGGTCTTATAACACATTGTTAACATGTTTGAACATAAAAAGTTAGGCCCACTAGTTCAAACGTCATGTTTGCTCACTTTACATTTCATGTATTTTACCAAAATTTCCCAACTTGCAATGGTCATAAATATCTCAATTTTCATTTTTTTGAAGGTGATCTTGGACTTTTTGGAAAGCTTAAAATGTTCTCTTCAATTTCTCTTTTGATCATTTTTGCATTTGGAGACTTTATCTAGATGTAAGTTACCTTGGCAAAAAGTGTTTTTTTGTTGGCTTTTGAAATGACCTATAATATATGGGCTCATATCTTTCAAATGAAGCATTTTTTGGACTTGAGAATACATATATAAAGTTGTAGATAATTTAATTTCCTTCAAAATGGGCTTTAGTTGGGGAAAATTTGATGAAACATGTGAAAGTTATGCTTGGTCAAAGTTCATTTGAGTTCTCCTAAGGAAAACCTAATTTGGCAACTTTTGACTTTTGATGATTTGAGGGGTTTCCTTGAGGAATCATGATCAACCCTTGATCAAATAATGAATATCACTTCAAAATATTGATGTTGACCAAAAATCTTGAAGTTTGACTGTATGTTGATCATAGTTGACTTTTTACCCAATATAGTTGATTTTCAATCATCTGAGCCATTGATTGAGCAAACTTGTGATGCAAGATTTGAAACTTGACATGAACATTTTTGAAGACCTATGGAGAACCATGGAAAACACTTGATACCTTTTCAACCCAATCATCCTTGAGAAGCTCAAAACCCTAGTTGTAGACCCATTGCTTAGGAGGAGGTTTGACTGGTCAACCCTTGAGTATCCTTGAACATTTGAGAACTTTAGAAGAACGTTTTGAAGGAAATGGGAGGGAAAATTTTGGGGTACAATAGCTTCTGCTGTTCAATCTTCTTAAACCTGAGGAGTTAGATTGGCATGTCCGTCATTCGTGACTTGAAGGTAGAAACCAATAGGGGTGGATGTTGAACCCACACCCTTAACCTCCTCAGGATGCCTGTCTTGCCATACATTGGTTGTTGTTATGATTTGGCCTCAGTGTTTTGTAATAACCCTGCATGTGACCATGTCTAAATCTGCAGCGTTGAATCTCATGAACACATTAAATAAATTATTATATCATGAAATACAAAGAAAGCAAATATATTAAATTTTGTAATATTAAAACCGATATGGCATATATGAATGCTTCTACACCCTTTTGATCATGGAGATCAAACAAACCTTACCCTTACTGCAGAAGTAGTGAGATGGAAGTTTGTAACAAGGATGACTTGTTTGTAGTGAGATGGGGGTTTGTAACAAGGATTTCAAGATTTTTAGGGTTCTTGAAAGAATTTGATCTTTTGACAGGATTGTGGAAAAGGTTTTTTTTGTGTCTATTTGTGTGAAAATAATGAGTTTATATAATGAAAATTAGAACAAAGGTATGAGCTTTGAATGTGCAATTGGGCCTCCAATAACCACAAGCAATAGTGCAGATTTTTATTCACTTGAGTCTGACACGTTCCAGGCTAAAACGCAGGGACATAAGTACAATTTTTAAAGTTGAAATATGAAAACAAAATGTACCCGACATCGTGTACTAACTGCTGTCTGAAAATGGGCTCAATCAGATAAGCGGTGAATTGGTTATGAATTTTTGAAGTTTTGCCTCAGACAAACTTATTTTGGGCTCCAGTGGCAACTCTGACACATTCTTCAATAAAAAATTGGTATTGATCGGAGCAGAACTCGGTCTCGATTTTGGAAGCAAAGTTGTAGATCTCTGAGTTAGTGACCTTGTGTGAAAAGATGGGACCGATCCAATAAAAATTGACCGAGTTATGAATTTTTGAGGTTTCGACCCAGATGAAATAATATTCAGCATTCAGGATTTTCGGTGTGTCACGCGCACTCTGGGCAAAAACACATAGGCCTTTTGGATACCGTTCGAACTTGATACCTCCTGTGAAAATGTAGGAAACTCAATTTGTGAAATTTTGGCGCCAGAACCAGCTTGATACAATAAAAATCGCCCAAGTTATGATTTTCTAAACATGACACAAATAAACTTTTGTCACAAATTTTCTGTACAAAAATACTTGATAAATCCGCATTTTTGAAAACCTTCTGATCAAAATTGGCTTCCAGCCGTGAGAGATGAAAATGTAGATGACGTCAAGATGGAATTTTTTCCACCTGAACGGGTTCAAAACGAGCCATGATATTCAACTTATGAATTTTTTTAGTGTGTAAAAACTGCACTTTAAGCACACTTTTTCAACATATTTCTTCAAGAAAAACCGCATATTCAGAGACCTTCTTTAAAGAATTGGCTCTCTAGACATACCTGAATTTGAGAATAGGTTATCAGGGATACCTTGGTGAAAGAACACCTGAATATGACGCGCCGGGTTGGACTTATGAATCTTTGAACCCCGAATCATTGCAAAACGACAAACCGATCTTCGGCATGAAAAATACTCTGAGAACATCCATTGGCGAAATAAACGTCACTTGTAACATGACGAAGCTTTCTAAATATACCTTGATTACATAACCATAAAACCAATGATATGCATGTATGTAATAATGAAATGTAAGCCAAAAAGGTCGAAATAAAGAGGGTAAATTTTGGGGTACAACAGCTGCCCCTGTTCTATCTTCTTAAACCTGAGGATGTAGATTGGATGGTCTGCCTTTCGTGATCTGAAGGTGAAAGATGATTGAACACTAGAGTACTCAGAAATTTGCACTCCTCTGAAATGATACTTGACTGTGTAGATAACATCGGGAATGGGCTTACAGATTCCATATGGAAAAGATAATGGAAGATCGTCGGAGATGGGCTTAAAGATGCCATATGGAGAACTGTTGATTTCATGAGATATTCCTTTGTGAGGGTTCTTATTCATGTTGTTGAGGAGGACTTCATTGAGGAATGTTGGTCTTTTTTTCGGGAAATAGAGTTTAGGAGTTTCAGTTGTCCATTACTCTACTGGGAAGAGACGGAAGTGAACTGCTATCTGGTCAGGGTCCAGGCTTTACAGGGACTTGTTGAGGATAATATGGAAGACTGCTATCTGGTCGTATCCCAGGCTTCACAGCGATCTATTGGGTAATATAAAATTAAACTGTTATCTGGTCGTACTATAGGCTTCACAGTAACTCAAACTGTTATCTGGTCGGAATCCAGGCTTCAGTGACTTAAATTGTTATCTGGTCGTGTCCAGGCTTCAATGATTTGAATAGATTAAGCTGTTATCTGGTCGGATCCAGGTTTCAACTTGAATTTGAGGTATACTATTATCTGGTCGAGTCCAGGCTTCATAGTAACTGACAGAGTAAACTGCTATCTGGTCGGATTCCAGGCTTCACAACACATTATACTATTATCTGGTCGAAATCCAGGCTTCACAGTGTCTTGAATTGTTGATTGACTATTATTCGGTCAGATTCCGGGCTTCAGACATGATGTTAACTGTTATCTGGTAGGGTCTAAGCTTCACAGTATGGTGAACTACTATCTGGTCATATTCCAGGCTTTGTATTAAATTGAAGAAGTGAACTACAATCTGGTCGGATTCCAGGCTTCGCAGCACCTTCTGTTATCTGGTCGAAATTCAGGCTTCATAGAACCTTATACTATTATCTGGTCAGATTCCAGGCTTCACAGTGTCTGAAGAAGTTAACTACTCTCTGGTCGGATTTCAGGCTTCGTAGCAACTTACTGGGGAAATGTGAAATTAACTGCTATCTGGTCAGACTCCAGGCTTTGCAATTTCTTTAACTAGAATAGAAATCATAAAAATCTTAGTGTCGATTTAACTCAACCAGATAAAGGTCTTTAATTAATTTTGACTGGAATAGAAATCAGAATAATCTTAGTATCGATTCAACTGAACTAGACAAAAGTCTTGGAATATCTTCAACTGGAATAGAAATCAGAGAGATCTTAGTGTCGATCTGACTGAACCAGAGAAGATCTTTAATTAACTTTGACTGGAAAGGAAATCATAAGAATCTTAGTATCATTCAAATGAACCAGTCAAAAGTCTTGGAATATCTTCAACTGGAATAGAAATCAGAGAGATCTTAGTATCGATCTGACTGAACCAGAGAAGGTATTGGATTAACTTTGACTGGAATGGAAATCAGAAGAATCTTAGTATCAATTCAACTGAACCAGAAAAAAGTCTTGGAATATCTTCAACTAGAATATAAATCAGAGAGATCTTACTATCAATCTAACTGAACTAGAGAAGGTCTTGGATTAACTTTGACTGGAATGGAAATTAAAAGAATCTTAGTATCAATTCAACTGAACCAGACAAAAGTCTTGGAATATCTTCAACTGGAATAGAAATCAGAGAGATCTTAGTATCGATCTAACTGAACCATAGAAGATATTTTGAGGACATCCTTCGGAGAAAAATGCTGAAGTAGCCGTTCATCAGACGTAGCTTTTGAGAAGACTATCGGGTCACGTAAGTAGTCAACGATGTTTATTAATTTGATCTTTCCTGAAAATGGTAAAGAGTTACTCGTATGCAATGTCATGATGTATGAAATGCATTGTGATGATGCTCTTAAAATAAATGAGATTATGTTGTATGTGATGTGTATGCGCATGCCATAATGTGTGAAATGGGATGTTGTTACGATATTTCCTAGTCTGGGAAAGTAGATCCCTGACTGCTACTGGAGAGTATTGGGAAGCTGAATCCTTCATTTCCACTGGGAATGACGAATAGAGATGATTCGCTGGGGATTTCCTTCTTTCGTTTGATATAATCTGTTGGGTATTTACTCTGTGGAGAGAGATAAGGCTTTGTTGGTAGGTTTTGTTGATGTAGAGAAATAAACTCTGTTGGGGAATAAGCTTCCACAGTTAGAGAAATAACCTCTATCCGGGAGGAGGTTTTATGAACTGTTTGAAATCATAAAACTCGGCTGGGGAAAACAAATTCCAGCTCTCGACTGGAGCATAGACGTCACGGGGACGTATGCTGAGGACGTAACGGTGACTTCCCATCGGGACGTTTCTGCCCCTGTACCTGCTGGAGAAATTATTTGCGACGATCTTGTGGATGGATTGAGTGTATCCCAACTCATGGGGTGCTTGGTAAATGCTGATCAGGATAACAAGTCTTCTACTGATAGACAAGTGACAAGATGACGGGACATGGTCGTATGCTTTAATCCCTAACTTTTGCCTGGACCGCCCTTTCGGGTTTTCAGTCTATCGGGATACCCTTTCTTGCCACAGCCTCCTTTTCAGGTTTTCGACTTGCCGGGTGTACATATTTTCATATGTATATCCCTAATTTTTGCCTGAACCCAATTGGTTCGTCGGGATGCCCTTATTTTTGCCTAGGCCATTCAACCTAGCGGGAATTTATTCATGCATAGTATTTTCCGACTATGTCCATCTTTGTCGGGTCTGGAGAATTGCTGTTGTCCATAGTAGTAAGTGTTTCCATACTACCAGAAGATATTTGTTTGATCTTACAGGATTTGTTGTTGGAATTCATGTCCAATGCCCCAAGTGATTCAGATGGAGATCTACCTCTGGCTATTTGGCATTTTTGAGAGATTCCTTGAACCTTGACTTGACTGCCCCAGATCAGCTGGACATCATGCTATGCCCCTTGATTATGAAAGGCCTATCACTGGAATGTCTTTTCGTCTTAGGTGATTCTATCCACTGAGAAGATTTATGTTCATCGAATATCCGTCATGCGAATTTCTCTGCTGTTGAACAAATAGTCATATGCAAATAATGGTATTTTAAGAATGCAAAGCTTATGTCTGCCTTGAAGTTTGAAAATTCATTTTTTAGTAAAACAAACAAATTTTGTAAAAGTGTGATGTCAACTCAAGATTTATAGCGAACCCTACAGGAGTCAGGATACCTTTTGTAACAGTATGCTTTCGAACTAACCCATGCTTCAGCTAGGACTTTTAAGGGTTGTAATATGGTCTGGTTCACGGTTTAAGAAACAAAGGATAAAGGCTCAAATTGTATTTGTACCCACCCGTTCTTCGTGATGTCCTTCAGTCATATGCTCAGTTAATTGTGCGTTCAGATTCTAGTTGAATCTGGCATCTTGTCCTTGATATTCCGGTGATGGTTCGAATCCTGAAAGTTTATTTTGAAGAGGCAGTCATTTTTGTAATCTTCTTTTTGTCGAGGATTTGTAGTAACCTCTTTTTTGTTCTCGTTATCCCTACTTTTTCCTGAATTGGTTCTTTTGTGATTACAGTCAGCGGGATACCCCAGTTTTTTTCTTAAGTCTCCTTCATAGATTTTGACTTAGCGGTATTTTCTTTTTTGAAAAATAATGACTGCCTATTTTAATAAGTGTGCAGAACCATCACTGTCTTTTGATTTGGAAGGACGTCTTCGATGTCATTCATTGTGTACGAATCGGAAGATTGCAACCGAATGCACGTCTGAATTGACTGAGAAAACTACCCTGCCCCAGGTTATAATTAAGGGTTTTAATTTGTGTGAAAAGAAAAACTCCTACTTCTTTGGCTCAAAGGGGTTAACTAGGGATTATCTTCCTTATAACTCCACTATTTAGAATTTGAAACAACGTCTGTACATCGTCAGCAGGGTCTATCAAAAGCATATTGTAGGGATTGTGGTATCATTTTCGTCATCCTCCCTCAAAAGGCTCAGATCTTTTGATCGAGAGTTGAATATCACAAAAAGGAAAGCAGTTTAAATATAGTGAATATGAATGAATTGATTCAAAATAGACATATGAAATGCATTGATGAAATAACAAGGTTTGATGTGAATAAATGTTCGAACAATCAAAAGAAAATTACAAATTGAAAATTCTAATGAACAAAAGCTTCTTCGTCTGATCTTGTCACTTCAGATGGCGTACCTTGGAGGGATGGCAGAAGAACTCAGCCTGGCCATCTTGTGTGAACTCCAACACTCCTTTATCAATCAAGTTTTGAATTTTATATTTCAACGTCCAACAGTCGTCAGTGTCATGCCCCAAACTGTTGGAGTGGTATGCACACCTTGTGTCAGGATTGTAGTTAGGGGAGGAAGTCTTGGTATTCAGATGAGACTCTATCTACATAATCAGATTCATCCTTAACATGTGTTGAAAAGCTTGAGACAGCGGCATGTTGAGTTTTGTAAACTGCATTTTGGGTGTATCCGACTTACTCTGATTAACCCGTTTTTTTTGGCGAGATTGTTGTTTGACCCGTGATGTGGTAGCAATTTGGAAAGGTCCACTCTTCACCAAACCAACCTCTTGTCTTCTTGGAGGTTGACCTGGCTTGGTCCCCAGTCTCGACTGTTTGCTTCATACGATTGTATACGTCTTGATGAAGTTTGCTGATAATGGCTCTCAGCTCTTCTTGTCCCTGGGCTAGGCCTTGGATAAGAGCCATCTGCCCCAGCATCTGGGTTCTCATTGCTTCCATCTCAACTTGCAGTTGTTCCAAACTTTCGTCCTTATTGTCTTTAGGATATTTCTTGGCCAGGTTCCCAGCTAGGAGTGCTTTCAACTCTTCCTGCCCCTTGGATAGGTTTAGGAACATTTCCATGAACTGAGCCTCTTGAGTTTGGAGATCTCTGTTGTCCTGTTTGAGAGCCATTGCTGAAATAAACAGCGAGAACATAAGAGACCTGCTATGAAACCTGCTTATGCAATGATATGTATGGTATATGCATGCAATGTTTTCAAGGATTTCTAAGACTTAAACTTGATTAAATAGAAACAGAACAAACGTTAATTTCATTAAGAAGTTTTATCGGTTACTATGATGCCTCTTGGGCTTACAAAAGAGGTAACAAAGCAAAAATAACTCTCTAAGCAAAGAGACTCAAGCAGGTAACAAATACAAAGGAGGCAACAATCATGTTAGTGACTGATTGTGAAGAACCTGGACCGAATAAAGGACTTGAAAAGGATATCGATGGACTATGGTTTTGGATGGAGCTTGCAAAGCGCTCGGGAATGGAATCAGTGTTGTGATCATTTCTCCCAAAGGCTATCATACCTCTTTCACTACCAGACTATGTTTCAATTGTACCAACAACATGGTTGAATATGAAGCATGTATTATGGGTCTCAAACCTACTATCGACTTGAGGATCAAATTCTTGAGTGTATTTGGAGACTCGGCCCTAGTAATCAGTCAAATCAAAGGAGAATGGGAAATGAAGCATGCTAATATCATCCCTTACAGAGAGCATATGTTGACATTGATTCCACACTTTGAAGAAGTTGCCTTTGAGCATTTTCCATGAGAGGAAAATCAACTAGCGGACGCGCTAGCTATTATGTCATCCATGTTCAAGGTCAGGTGGGATAGTGAAGCTCCTCAGATCACTATTGAGAGAATGGGTGAGCCAGCATACTGTTACGAGGTTGATACTGAAGAAGTAATGGACAAACCTTGGTTCCATAAAGTCAAAAGATACCTCGAAGCCCAAGAGTATCCCGAGGGAGCTTCCATCAATGATAAGAAGTTCCTAAGAAGGTTCTCTGCCAAGTTTTTCCTCAACAACGGAATCTTCTACAAGCGCAACCACAATTCTACTTTGCTTCGGTGTGTGGATAAGAGTGAAGCAGAGAAGATTATGGCAGATTCGCATTAGGGAACTTTTGGCACCCATTCTAGTGGGCGCACAATGGATAAATAGATCCTACGGGAAGGATACTACTGGTCCACTATGGAAGCAAATTGTTATCAACATTCACGAACTTGTCACAAATGCCAGATCTATGTTGATAAAGTATATGTGCCTCTGGTTCCTCTAAACGTCTTGACTTCTCCCTAGCCATTCGCAATGTGGGGTATAGACATGATTGGAGAGATTAGATCTATAGCTTCTAATGGGCACCGCTTCATCCTCGTCTCCATGATTACTTCACAAAATGGTTCGAGGCGGCCTCATTTACTTCTGTTACCAAGAACGTTGTGGCCCGATTTATCAGACATAACCTTATCTGTCGGTACAGTATTTCAGAAAGAATCATTATAGATAATGGTACCAATATTAATAATACTATGATCACCGATCTCTATACACAATTCAAGATTCAACACCATAACTCTTCTCCTTACCGGCCGAAAATGAATGGTGTTGTACAGGTCGCTAATAAAAATATCAAGAAGATCATACAGAAGATGACAGTGACATATAAAGACTGGAATGAGATGTTACCATTTTCTCTTTATGGTTATCGTACCTCAGTATGTACATTAACAGGGCAACTCTTTTCTCTCTGGTATACGGTATGGAAGTTGTTCTACCCATCGAAGTCCAGATCCCTTCCTTGAGAATCATGAAAGATGAATGTTTGAATGAAGGAGAATAGTGAAACAACCGGCTGAAAATCATTCAAACAATGAAGTCGCCATCGAACGTCTTTTATCCCACATGTAGGGAAAGGTAAATATCGAGAAAACCTGAAAAGGGAGAATTCACGATCTTGCGACCGAGAGATAAGGGAAGGGAGTTTGTTACGCGAGGGGAAGGTATTAGCACCCCACATGCCCGTAGTACTCTACGGTATCCACTCTTGTCATCTATCTTATGGTTGTGTTCAATCTATGCTTATTGTTTATTATTACTAAGGGGAGAATGCATGCAAAAGAAAAGAGAGAAGAATGTAGGGAAAATAAAAGTTGTGCTCGTTCGGGCCCTACCCCAATGCCTACGTATCCCTTTTAAGGAATCAGAGCATCCGTAGTTCGGCTTATATGTTTTTGTTGGTTTGTATTTTTTAATGAATAGTATTAATTTCGCCTTCTGTCGCAACTCGATCTTTGGAGATTTACGCGTCAGCACAAAAGTGAATTAATATATTCTTTCTGCAAAGTTTGGAAAAAATGTACTTGGGCGCCCAAAAAGTTTGAATTTTGTTTGTGTTTGTAATGAACGATATTAATTTATACTTCTGCCGCAACTCGACCTTTGGAGACTTACACGTCACCACAGAAGTTAATTAATATATTCTTCTGAAAAGTGTTTGAAAAGAAAGCCCAAAGGTAAAAAGAGTTTGTATTTGTCGGTGTTTTTGCTTGTAGGTAACAACTATTTTACCTCAAGAGAGATATTTTATCCATTTCTCTACTTGTTTATGAAATGAGTCATTGAGATTTGAACCATGCCAAGGCTTAGAAGGGAAAATGATAAGATCGAGAAGAGACCCGCTTATCATCTCCCATGTTAAACAAAAGCACGATTCTCGTCAGTAATTTTTAAGTATCTTTTGAAGTCTGAAAGAAAAAAAGCTTTTGTGTTAATGTATATGCAAAAAGAAAAAGAAAAGTCAAGGTGAGACTAGCCTATTTCTAAACCTAATTTTATCCTGTGTTGTTAGACCTATGTCAAGGACGAGAAGGAAACTTCTACCTAATGTTATCATGCATACGATTTGCGGTAAAGCCCGGTTTCTCGTGATTTCTAGAAAAGCAGTAAAGTACGAGAATGAGGAATAAAATGAAGTGACAATGATACCGAGCGGAGAAAGTCCGTTGCTTCTTCGAAACTGCACAAGCAGTAAGAAAATTCTGCCAAAAGTTGCTCCGTGCGAGTGATCAAAGAATTAGCCTCCAAGCATTCCACATTATGAAAGTTACATCAATATAATATCACAAAATCTTGGCTAAAAATGGAAACAAAAATGATTACCAAACATAAAAGCAATAATGGAAAATTCTAATAAAATTCTAAAGAGAAACATAAAGAAATCTACAATGTTCTAATATTTTGTATCATTTTTATCATAATAGAAATATAAAAAAAATTAAAAGAAAGTCTTAAATCTAACCAAAGAAATAGAGGAATCAGGGAGGTGTAAAGTCAGGATGGGAGTGCTGATAATATGAGACACTAAGGCCCTGGGCGCTAGGCCCATAGTATTGATTCCATATGCCCTTTTTTTTGTGCATGGTCCAATAACCAAACAGTTTCAAAAAAAAAACATCACAGCTTCTATCAGATTTATTTATTACATTTACAAGAAAAATAAAAAAAATAAAAAGAATATTGAAAGAAGGAAGAAACAATGTTGTATTCATGTGCATAGGGTCATATGTTGGTGACGTTTGGGCTTCTCTTCTCTCTTACAAACAGGCGCCGCTCAACTTCTTCTTCTTCTCATTTTTCTATTACAGCATCTCCGTGTGAAAGGTCAGGCTGTCACAACCTCGCCTTCGTACCTTTCATTTTCGATTCATTCTCCAATTCCACAAAATGTAGGGAAAAATAACGAAACCCTAGGAGTTTCAAATCACAATTAAACTATAATGATCTTGAGTTGAACATTTAGACGTTAGGGGAATTATTCAGCAAGCCAAAATGCCTAATATGGTGACAAGCTCGATGCAAAGAGGTGAAAAGATGAGGAGGATCAAAGTTTACCTACCGGAGTAACTCCGGTGGCCCTTCGACATTGATAAGGAACACATAAACCTAAAACTTCAATCTTCAGGTAATATCACAATTCCCTTCCTTTTATGCCAATTCCTCTTTCTCTACACCTTCTGTAGGGTAGAAATTATGATTTATCGTTGCACGCTGAGTATGATTGTTGAATATTTAGTTGCAGGGGAATCATGATGTGAAGTGGCTGTGATGATGTGCAGAAGATTGAAGGTTGAAGTTGCGGTGATGGAGATTCCTGATGTTGTTGAAGGAGGTTGGAGGAGGTCAAGGTGTACGAAGATGGGGTTGAATGTAAGGGTATGCAATTGGTGCAGAGGCGAGGTCGAGGAAACCCAAGGGTGGGTTCTTGTGACCTTTTATTTGTTTTTTCTGAGTTTTCTGTGTATTGTGATGATTGAAGAATTTTTGTTAGAGATTGATGACGATTGTGACGCTGTCAAGAATATGGCAGGGGGAAGTGATCTTTCTGGTGGGGGTCTTCAAAGATTGAATAATGATGAAGATGAGAGGATAAGAGAGAGTTTGTTAAAGATTGTAGTGATTCTCCCAAAAGAACGAAAAATCCTTGTTATTGATGAAGGATCCAGTTTATATAATCAGTTAGGATCTGCAAAAGTTTGTTAGAGGTAAGTGCATCTGAGCCCTTGGTTTGAATTAGTTGGTTAGCTAATGAATGGTTGAGATGAATTCGGTTAGAGCAGTTAGAATATGTTAGCTGTTAGTTTTGGTTGATGTTACTTAGAGAGTTGGTTATAGGTTCTGTTATATGGAGATTGATGAGTTGGAATTTTGGTTATAACAGTTAGGAGTTTTTCTGTTATATGAATAAACCGGGTTTTGATTTGGTTATGGGTTTGTTAATTAGTTAACAGTTAGTTCTGTTTGTAGGGATGTTTTGGAATGGGCTGTTTAGAGGTGTAATGACTTTGGATCTTCCTTCATAATCAGCAGTGAGAGGCTTGCCATCAAAATAGTGCACAATAGTTTCAAAAGCCTCTGATTCTTCTGATGAGAGACAGAAAGTACACTCATACTTTTTGGCATTACTCACACATTTCCTTAAAGCAGGTTGACCTGTCAAATGACATTGCTTCTCTTTCAAAGAATCATTCAGTGCCCCGACACCAGTAACTTTCTGAGTACTTTCATTTGGCTTAAGTTCAGGGGAAGGCTTTGACTTTTTAGCACTCTTCCTTTCTGAACTGCAAGGAGTAGATTTTATGGACAAACTATTTTTTTCTTTTTCTAGTCTTGGTAGTGTTTCTATTATAGTTCAGTTGTGATTTTTTTGAAATTCTGGATGGAAGTTGGGAGCTGGACATTAGTAGCTCGGCCTTGGGATTGTTTTTTGATATTATGCAAGGTTTTCTTTCTGTTTATACAGGGCAGTAACGCAGGAACAAGGGTAGCACATGGATGCAATTTGTGGTTTTGACATGAATTCCAACATTTGGTTATTATGGATGCAGGTAATATTGGCAACTAGCGGTACAAGTTGATCCAGGTTATTCGATTTAGGAAACTGTTAGCTTTTCTGTTTTGATCACTGATGGATGCAGGTATTTTTGCAGGAAGGTTGATGCGTTAATGTATGAATTGATTTGGTTTGTCGAGGTGAACTGATGTGGTTTTAGGAACTATCCCGACTGGTTTTATAGTTTGCATCTGGTTTTTGTGCAGGCGATTGTTTGAAGAATGCAACAAGTCGGTTCGCTTGGGGCATGAAGATTGAAGAATACATGAAGATGGAGAACTTTGGCATGGCATGGACTTGGAAGTTTACTCAACTTGTCATACAGAACTATTAGAATTCCATCTAAATTAGAATCCTCAAGTGGAGGTAATGAAATACGCAGTCCAATATGACCCAATGCTTGCATTGCAACAACAGCAAGAGCAGAAGTTTCAGAATTAACCACATCAACTAGGCACCTAAGTGTTTTCCGGATAAACATTTCTGGCATAGGTGCTCTAGACAAATAATCTGCAGTGATATATCCTATTGCACAAAGCACACTGTGCTGAGTCTCAAATCTCGACTTATGTGTTTGAAGAGGCATAGCAAGGAGCAGCTCGAGGGAATTGAAGTTAATTCGGGAAAAATAGGTTTAGGATAGATTTTGTTATGGCTTTTGATGTAATATATTCATGAATTGGATAGAAATTGTCGCATTTTATATGGACCTTTGAATGGTTGGAAGTGTATGAAGAATGTTATCCGGATTTTTAACTCGTAATTTTATCTCAAAAATATATGCTCTTTACGTATCTCCATAACCGAAAGCAACATAAGGTGAAGGCATGTTTCCATTTTTCGACATGCCTTGGTGAATGTAATGAGACAATCCCTTGGGATGGGCTTTCAAATTGCAATAAACCTTGAATCAGAGGTGAACTTGAATGAACCATGGTGGTTTTTGCACTCTGCAACTTGTATTCCATATGAATTTCCTTAAAATCTTAACTTGGAACACAAATGAAACTTGGATGAACAATTCTAAACCGATCTTCAATTAACAAAACCAATCAATTAGTAACCGCTTTTTTTGCGAGCAACAAGCATAACAATGAACCCACCAAAATTGTTCTTTGAATCATGATTTAATATTTTGAAATTCAATCTATAGGCCTTTGACTCGATAACCAGTGATCTCACAAAGTACCATATCTTGAAGAAAACTTTAATTTTACTTCCCACCTCCAAGCTAACTTGCAATACAAGCGATTAAACAATTGAGAATGATAATGCCCTTGATCATAATGAATTCACAACACTCTACTTATACCATGCCTTATCATCTCATGAACCTCCATTGGAGATGTTGATAAACCTAAGTATGATAGGATATAAATCCTAAACTTCCACACAAAGCTTTTAGATTTTGATCTTCAAAGCATTGAAATGAAATCCGAACAACATAGATTATATCGCAAGTAAGCCAATCGACCAGATAAAGAGCTTTGCATTATAAGGCATACGAACCCTGATTCGTGAAGAATGTCCAACTGAATCTTCTTTTTTAGAATAGAGTTATTGCTCACATGACTAGAGATTCAAGCGACAATTTCCTTCTGATTTTTTCAAAGATATATCAATTGAAACCCTGGTTATTCATGGACGATACCCCCTGATGATAACCTTGCCTGATAATCACAACTTCCCAGAGAAAACTCTCTTGAATGGTACATGATTTAAAGAAATAAACCCTAATCAAAGGATGACGTTGAGCACAAGGAGATAATGAATGCCTGATTTAGTATCCCTTTAGATGACCTCATAGAACAACTTGGAAATGAACATGGGGATACAGAAAGAAATATGACCAAGATGGCCATGACTTAGAAACCCTAATGAACCTCGGTTGATGAAATGTTGTCAAGCACAAACTTGGTGGAGAAACACTCTGAATCTTGTCTCGAATGTATCTGAATGAGTAATAACCCCTTAATCTTGAAGAGAACGGAACCCTCAATAAGCATAGGTTGCAATCCCAATTCCACACTTCACTGCTGGAAGGATATTCAGAAGAATCACGCCTTATTGGATATGAACATCTCATCCATTGCGAAACCCTAATATCGCACAGCTAATGAACTTTGAACCTCAAGCGCTTTATTGAATGCAAATGTATGTTAATGACCTAATGGAATATATACAGATGAATGCGATAGTCTAATCTAGATAAAAGAAATTAGGAGGGCAAATTTTGGGGTGCAACAGCTGCCCCTATTTAATCGCCTTCAACCTGAAGGTGAGATTGGCGTCATCCTTTCGAACTTTCAGGGTGGAAGAAGATTAAATACTAAAAGAACCCGAAAATTTGCACTCCGGAGTCAGTCAGGTATACATTATATTTTTGGTTTTCTGTATTTTCTATTATTATTATTATTTTTTACTTTTTGGATTACCGTAGTTAACTTAGTAAATCTCTTGGATGTCAGGTCAAAGTTAGACATGCAAAAATAAAGAGACTGACCGAAGAAGGCTCTGACGAAGGAACACCAATCGAAGGCGGACTTACTGAGGAAAGAGACCAAACGAATGGGACTCCCAACAAATGATACCAGCCGAAGGTGGATTTTAAGGATGCCAGCCGAAGGTGGACTTTAAGGATGCCAGCCGAAGGTGGACTTTAAGGGCGAAGAAACCAGCCGAAGGGGAATCTTCATCAAGGAATACTACGTTGAAGGTAGATTCCTAAGAAAAGAACGCCGATCAAAGGCGAACTTACAACTGAAAAGAGACCAACCGAAGGGGACTCTCAATAAATGATACCAGCCGAAGGTGGATTTTAAGGGAGAAGAAACCGGCCGAAGGGGAATCTTCATTAAGGAATACTATGCCGAAGGTAGATTCCTAAGAAAAGAACGCCGATCAAAGACGAACTTACAACTGAAAAGAGACCAGCCGAAGGGGACTCTCAACAAATGATACCAGCCGAAGGTGGATTTTAAAAGATACCAGCCGAAGCGGGATTTTAACAAAGGGTACCAGCCGAAGCGGGATTTTAACAAATGATACCAGCCGAAGCGAGATTTTAACAAAGGGTACCAGCCGAAGCGGGGTTTTAACAAAGGATACCAGCCGAAGTGGGGTTTTAACAAAGGATACCAACCGAAGCGGGGTTTTAACAAAGGATACCAGCCGAAGCGGGGTTTTAATAAAGGATACCAGCCGAAGCGGGGTTTTGAAAGGTTACCTGCCGGAGCGGGATTTTAACAAAGGGTACCAGCCGAAGCGGGGTTTTAAAGGATACCTACCAGAGTGGGATTTTAACAAAGGGTACCTATATGCATATCTGGTCAGAGTTAGATACACAAGAGTGAAATTGATCATCAAGAAACAAATGTTTAGAATTGCTAGTGAACTCAAGAACGAGACTAGCCGTAGAAAGCCCCAATAAAAAGGACGCATTCGCCTAAACAAGGACGCCAGACAACTGGACTTTGAAGAGACACTGAAGGACTCTTAACATAAAAGGTTATCTAAGCTACGAAAGGAGGACCCGACTAATGCAGATAAGCCAAAACAAGGAACCGACTAAGTAGGACCTTTAAAGAGCATCGGTCGAAGGTGAACTCTACAAGAGAAAGAGACTGGTCAAAGCAGACTCAAACAAAAATTGTCAATATATGTTGGGCTTTCGATAGGTTACAAATACGCAAGAACTAAAAATCCCTCAGGCCAAAGGCGGGGTGTAATTCTTCAAGAGTGGCAATCATCTGTATTACCACACACCAAGTATGGATACTCAAACACTTGAGAAATAAGAAAGGCTATACGCCGACCCTTACTCGCACTCTAAGGGCAAGGAAAACACGGGTAAAATAACTAAGGGCCTGCAAAGGCAAGCGCAAACCACAAACTTACTAGGGAAATGGAGAAATACCAAAGACCCAACTGGTGGTGAATCAAACAAACTCCGCTGGGGAAATATAATAGAATTACCCCAGGCTTGTTGTAGAGATAAATCAAATCTAAGCGCATAACAATCTGGTTACTGCAAGTGGACATAACTGGCTTATACTCATGGATGTTTGAAATTTTTTATAGCGTAATGCTCCATACAATGGAAATGCTACGCGTTTGGTAGATGCAATGTAATGATGCATGTTTAGTAATGCCTTAGGAAAACACATAAATAATCGACTGCTGAGAAGACAAAGAACTTCCGAACGATTATTCTGGCACATCTGATCTTCTGTAGAGAAAATGAAATTTGTACTTCAATGGGCAACCGAGATTTGGAATCACCAACCTCTAAATATCGACATCACTGGGGAAGTAACTTCCTGGGAAGAATACTGCAAACGTAAATTGTAATTCAGAGAAAATCTTGAATTCTGATCAAACTTCCCACTTCACGGGGAACAAATTCTTTATCCTCTGTTGGAAAGAGAAAAACTTTGCTGGGAATGGAAACTTATGACATAGAAATCTTGACGAAGATAGCTTTTGTTGGGTAGTATAGAAATTCTTAAATAAAAAGAATTCTACTCAGACCACCCTGGGGATAACATTGCTGGGAGGTAAAAAATCCTCACTTGGGGAAGAAATAAACATCCCGGGATAGAAACTCCATTAGGGATATCTCAATAAAATATTCTACTACTGGTAACAAAAGAGTTATGACTGTAATTCTCCTGCACACCTCACCAGAGAGATATAATACTTTCTCTATTAGGGAAAGAAGAATAGTTCCACTGGGGAAATTGGATTTCATAATACGAAAATCCTCACGTTACCCTTCTTGATTCATTTGTTGGTATGTATCTTGTCATAAAAGACCAACAGTACTTGCAAAACAGAATTTGGGGTGACATGCCCCTGATTGGAATGGAAAACCTTACTGAAGAAATAGACAACCTGAACTATCAATCACCGGGTAAAAATCGTGATGCAAGATTTCCACTTCAACATGTTGACTCCGAGGAGAAATACCACTAAATAATGGACTTTAGAGAAGATGCTGCAAAAATAAATTGCAGTCCAAAGGAAAGGGATCACTCTAGACTTTACATAACTTCTACATTTCCAGGGAGAAAGGATTCATTGGGGAGAAAATGCCTTAGGAGATAAACCCCTTGGTAGATAGGTCTTTGTCAAGTAGCAACATGTCTTTTACTGGGAAGCGGCGTACCCCTAGGAAACAATATTTCCATCGCGTCTCGTACGAGTAAACAAACCCAAATGATCTTTGCGTTACAGCTCATATCCTACTGAGGATAACAATCCAAATTTCAACTGGGGATAATAACCTTGACTTAGGACAAAGGATATCAGTAAATGGACTTGAGTATCAGATAAGTCGAAGATAAGAATCCTGACTTTTCGGTATGATTTTTAAATTTATAGGTCATTTAGCCTGCGTATGGACTTGATTTGATCAACCACTGAAGAAGAGAGAAAGCCCTTACATAAATTCTTGCCCTAGTCTGTAAAGCTTTTGCAGAAAATTACCTTGAGAGGACTTTTTGAGATATGTACCACCAAGATAAACTTCCCCAGTGTTATGAACTTCGGAATATTTCCCCTGGCTGACCAAAGTTGGAAATAGCTTCAACAATGCTTGATTGAATTCTCGTGCATCTATGAATTCTGAAAAGATTCGCCCCTAATCAACAAATTCTTAGAGAGATTTATCAAATCTCGACATAACTGCCCCAATTTGACTGTACTTTGAGGGATTGCATCCCGACTTGAATGCCTCAGGTTGGTTGCATACTTACTCGACGGATTATTCGACGCGCTTGCCCCCTGCTCAACAGAATCTTGACAGATCTTTTCCTTTACCTCATGCTCACGGAGCGATGAGAAACCTGAGGATTTTCGAAGGCAACATAACCTTAGAGTGGTTGGCTTATGTCTTGAAAGTAGGTCACTTCACAACCATACTTCTTGACTTGAACTGCTTCAGTCTCTAATCAGATACTTGAAGAAATCGGCCCCTCGAGACCAACTGAAAGTAATGCACCGCTGCCTAACAGAAACTCTGGGAAACCAACTTTTGCAATCTACTTCAGATCATTTCTCAAACTGGTATACTTTTACTCAATAGAGTTAATAGAATATTTGCCCCAAATTAAGACCATTCTCACAAATGATTCACCTTTAAACGGTATTCTGAAGCAAACTGCCCCTGGAGATGATCAAATTTCATCTGATGCTCATTATGCAAGCTTACTTGATGTTTAAGCACTTGTTCATATGCAAAGAATGTTTATTCTAAGAATGGTAATTGTAATGCAAAGCTTATGTTTGTCTTGAAGTTTAAAAACGTGTAACAAAAATATGTTGAAACATCCAAAAAATTTATACAAAAGATAGTAAAAAGATGGAGTGATACCAACTCAAAAATTTTTTTTGCAAGCCTCCTAGGAGTCAGATTACCGTATTTCTTGTTATAGAGTGCTTTTGAATTAACCCATTCTTCACTTAGGACTTTTAATGGGTTACGTGATACGGTGGGAGAACTGACTTGGTGTTTTATGTTTCGATCGCATTTGTGCGGATAGCAAGAGTCGCCACTGACTTTTCTTTTATCCAAAAGGAAAGGTAAAAAGCACAAGAAAAACCTTTAGAGATGACTGAGGCAGGTGTGACGTGAACCACTGGGCGAGTAGGGGAATACAACACAAAAGGGTACCTCTTTTCTTCATGGTGCGGGTATGAAGGCAATGCAAGATGTCTCCTAGTAAGGTAGGTATACAATTTCGAGAGAGAAAGATTTTGATGGCGTTAACGTCTATGAATTGGTCCGAATTGGGAAAAAGAACCAAACCATAAATGAGGAGAGCTAGTACGTCTTCGAAAGCTTGGAAATCCATGTCATCCCAGAATGAATGAGCTTTTTCCAATAGAAACTTAGCTAGAAAGCCTTTAACCCCACTTCTTGTCTCCCAATTGGCTATGACGTCAGCCTTCTTCACATGTAAAGCTTCGGCGATGACTTCAGGTTTTGGAATCCCTTCTAGACCGGTGAACTGTATCTGATTAAGCACGGGCACCCCTAAGAGTAGAGAGAACTCTTCTAGTGTAGGTACCAACTGATAGTCCGGGAAAGTGAAACAATGATGTACGGGATCAAAGAATTGGAATAGTACACACATCATCTCTTCTTGGAAGTTGGATGTAGCCAAACTGAGGAGTCGACCATATTTCTTGGTAAAAGGAGAATCCCCGGGAACTCTTGAGTTGAGGATGTGCTTTTACAAAGCTGATTTGGATGGTGTTTCTTCGGAGAGATTTCATGTCCTACAAAACAAAAACAAAGATAAATTTCTAAATCCTTGAAATGGTTAGTGAGCATGCATATGATGTTGATGATGTTAATGATGTTTATGTACAAGCATATATATACACACATAACAAACAAGTCCCTATGTTTTAGGATTTCATGAGTTTTGTAGGTAAGTACCCTCTTGAAGTCTAGTTGGCTCAACCTGTCCTAGAAATAATGATCGGGTTCTAAAGGATCTCAATATCACCGACCTTACTTTTAGGCATTGTATCAGCACAACAATCTTTTCTTGCGGCCGGGATATCCCAAAAGTCTAGCCTCAATGAGTGTAGTATCGAGTATCAACCAATTTTCAGCTTTACACTGAAACCGGATACCTCACTATGTCCTAATGGCCACATTTGTTCAATTAGGGTTCTAAGGTCAATTAGTGCTTCATGACGCCACTCAGCAGCTCCACATTCTCCTCGATTCACCACGAGGGATACCGGTACCCACAAATGCATCACATTAACATAGCCATTGTCTCAACCATATCGGTCTACGCCGTACAGTCTCCACAATCTATTGCTATTTACCTAAAAAGGTGTCCCAGATCCGGGTGGAGGATCAAAGCAAGCCCAATACGAAGAACTAAATATAAAGCACACAAATCAAATAATGAAAGCGAGTAAAGGTAATCTAACCCTAAGGTAACCCCACTTCAAAATAACATATCCCCAGCAGAGTCGCCAATTCTGTGATACGGTGGGAGAACTGACTTGGTGTTTTGTGTTTCGATCGCATTTGTGCGAATAGCAAGAGTCACCACCGACTTTTATTTTATCCAAAAGGAAAGGTAAAAAGCATAGGAAATACCTTCAGAGATGTTTTCTTGAGTTCGGGGGTAGATTATGAAAAGGGAAGGTATTAACACCCTTTTCATCCATGGTTTTCCATGGGCTCTTAGTTACTCGCTAGATCACTTGCTTTTGTTTGAATGTGCTTGTGGTGTGTTTTTTGAAAGTATTTTGAAAATGTAACTTTGTAATGATTCTCGTTTCTATAAGAATGTATACAAAGTGTTTGTTTCGAAAATAGTTCAAAGATGTGTTTGTAAGATGTGTTTTTGAAAGTATTTTGAAAATGTAACTTTGTAATGATTCTCGTTTCTATAAGAATGTATATGAAGTGTTTGTTTCGAAAATAGTTCAAAGATGTGTTTGTAAGATGTGTTTTTGAAAGTATTTTGAAAATGTAACTTTGTAATGATTCTCATTTCTATAAGAATGTATATAAAATGTTTGTTTCGAAAACAATTCAAAGATGAGAGTGTGGGTGTATAAAAATGTTTTTGTTGTGAGCAAGCGAGTAACTAAGAGCGAACCTACCTACTCAAAAGGTCTTATATGTTCTTTTCCTCCTCCTTTAGATGTTGCTATCTTACCATTGATTTGGTAAGAAGCCCCATCGTTGTATGTGAAGGGACGGGCGTTTGGGACGTTTGTATGGTCATAGAAGGAAACATATGGGACGTTTTAGCAATGTCGTTTTAGGGACTAGATCGTTTACCGAAGGCAACATCGAGGCTCATCGAGGGACTACGATATTTTATCGAGGGTTTTTTCTAAAACTCCCATGTTCGAGGGACATGACTATATTTCCAAGGGAACAAGTGGAATCACCCTAAGGGTGTAAGTGTGCAAATGTGTTTTATTTACATGCATTTAGTCTTTGATTAGGGTGGCCTATTTGTTGGTTTTATCTTTTCATACATCCTAGTTACTAACATTTGTATAAAGCAATAAAAATGCAGGAAATAAATATCCTACACTATTACAACCATATTGAAAGGCAAGAAAATATAAAGGCAAAAACTAAATAAAAGAAAAGGAAAATGAGTTCTTCGACCCAGGCAGTAGCACCCTTCGACTCAAATCTTCATGACCCCTTTTGAATCTGCCCTTTTTGTTTCCTTCGACTGCAAGAGTGTTAGCCAATAACCTTCGACTCACTCTTCTTGCTATTTCTTTTGACAGGCTTTAGGAGTCAGCATGGAATGCACACCCTTCGAATCTGTGTTTCTTGACTTCCTTTGATTTGGATTTCTGACTCCTTCGACTGAGAGCTGGAATCAAGATGGTCACGCTTTTCGATTCTTCCTAGAAATCAACGTAGTGCTGCCTTTCGCTTGAGGCCCAGAAGCGACAACATTCATACTTTGCCACAAGCTCCTTGCTGGCCCTTTGTATGCATATTGGGTCTTCAGAGTATGATTCGAAGGGCTTATGCAAAATCCAATCGAAGAGTACAACCAACCTGTCTTACAGTCTAAAAAATACAATATCCAAATATAACTACGATCCAGGGGTTAGCATGAAAATTTGTGGGTTTCAAAGTCCAATCCATAACTAGACTAAGGCTGATTCTTTTTCGACACACAGGCATTCAGAATCAAAAACATAATCTAGAAATGTCTATGTTTATCCTACAGGCAGTCAGAATCGAAGGTTAAAACAATAGTTTGGAAATGTCTATATTTTTTTTATATTGGCATATGTACATGATATTAAAATAAAATGTACTTAAGCTTGAAAGAAAACTTACCTCTTGAGGTTCTTAAATCGAAGGGAAAGGTATTGGCTTTCTCTGATGGAAAATGAGGGTTCGTTGGGAGTCCCCTGAGGATATTCCAGTTACTACTTGGTGAAAGTGGCGATTGGATTGAAAGGGATGGTATGAGTGGGTTGGAAGGTATTTTATCACAAGTGATGGGACAAACTCAAAAACCTATTGTATGATAGTTGGGTGAGTGGGTCGAATGGTGATTTGACGGTCACTTGGAGAATGAATCGGAGGTTTCCTCTTAGTGTATAATAAAAATGTTGAGAAGTCTTTCAGAATCTTGAGAGATTTCACAAGTATTTTCTTGCAAAAGATTTTTTTTTTGCCCTTTGTACGTGTGTTGATGCCTCCTTTTTATAGGTAGCTTGAGTTGATGCTTTGGGAGGGAAAACACAAAAAGTTCAAACAAAAGGAGTATACTGCATTTGTGGCTTTCGAGGGATAGTCTTTTATTGCCATTTTGGTGCAAGGAATAGGGCACCAATGAAGGACTGTCGTGTAGCAGTTTTGGAGTTTTATGGACAGTGCCTCAGGCTTAACCCTGGAAGCGCATAGGATTTAGTCAACAAGACTCCTTGAATACTCCCCTCTTTCATTTTGATCAACTAGCTCTAGCTTTCGACTAGACTTCTTTTCAGATAATAATGTTTCTTTCAAAATGTCCTTCGAATGGACCATGTGATATGGTGGCAGAACCGGAACTGTTTTGGATGCTGGCTTACGTTTTGCATTTTTTTATTCGCAAAATGTTGCGGTAAGCAAGAGTCGCCATCGACTTTTATTTTATCCAACTGGAAAGGAAAAAAAGCACAGAAAAATTCCTTTTTCGAGATTTTGAGTACGGGGGGTAGATTATAGAAAGGGAAGGTATTAGCACCCTTTCTATCTGTGGTTTTCCACGGGCTCTTAGGTACTTGCTCATCATTTTAAAATTGCTTATGTGTGTGTTTAATTTGAAAAAGTTTTTGTTTGACTTCGATTTAACCCTTGCTTCTGTCTTCAAGAGTGTTACGAAGTGTTTTTGAAACTTTGTTTGAAAAGAGTGTAAGTGTGTAAAATTTGTTTCTTTTGAGCAAGTACCTACTAGCATCTACCTACTCGAAAAAAGAATTGTTCTATGTTTGTTTCCTTTAGACAGCGCTATCCTACTATTAGTGAGTAGGTAGCACCGTCGTTGGAGTTTCAAGTGTCAATTCGAAAGGGACGTATGATCATTAAAGTAATGTTAGGACGTCTTAGTAATAACCCTAATGTCTTAAGATCAATAGTCGAGGTAACAATTCCGAGGCAACTTTGATCTTTGAGACAAAAGAGCGACCACTAAAATACCCTATACTTAATGATCGTTTACCGAAGGCAACCGAAGTGAGAGTATACCCTAGGAGTGCGCATGTGCGGGTGATTCAATTTCAAGTTTATTATCTTTGCACATTTAGGGTTTGCTAACCGTTTTAAAGTTAATCATAAATTCTTGTCAAGCAACCCTAATATCATACATCTAACAGTTAATAGTTTGCGGAATTTAAAGTGCGGAAAGTAAAGCTAAGCTATTACAAGGCTTCGGGTATTAATTACACAGCCAAAAAACAACCCGTAAAAACAAAAAGATAAAATGAAAAGGAAAAAAGTCCTAATTAATCTATTACAACTTGTGAGAAATTACATTAATATGGTAAAAAAAATAAAAGCATGGTGAATCGAGAACGAGAGAGAAATAGGGTTTTGACCCCTTCTAACCTAATCGAAAGAAACAATTATTTTTCTTGTTTTTAATTATTTAAGAAAAAGAATAAAGTTTTTAAATTAAATACAAAATTAATTAGTAATTAAATTAATTAAAGAAAATAATTTACATGGCCTATTTTTATATCTTTTGTTATTTTTAAGAAAAAAGAAAATAGAATTAAGTTAGAAATAAAAACCCTAATTGTTATAATTAATTTTAATTTATTTATAAAATAAATTTAAGTTACCTAAAATTAAATACCCTAATTCAATTAATTTTTGCATAAAAAATAAATATCCTAAATCTAATTGGGTGAAAAATATTATTTTTATGATTTTTTGATAATAAAAAATTATTTTTTTATGTTAGTAAAAATAAATAATAAGTTAATAAAGAAAAATATAAAAAGAAAAGAGAAAGAAATATGGGCCTGAGAAAGTAATTTGGAGGTGTGTTAAAAGCAATTTTGGGCCCAAAAGAAAAAGTCCACGTTGACCTTCCTGAATCCCATGCATTGCATTGACTGAGTCACATGATGGATCCTTCAATAATAGCCATCAGATCTGGCTTCCTGGACACATGGCTGATTGGATGATGATGGACCATGGTGGTCATCCCACCTATACACACGCCTGATTATGGAAAGAAAAAATATGTGAAATAATGGGGGGACCTGGGATTCGAACCCAGACCCAAAAGCCTTTTCCAATTAAGTGGCTACCAACTGCACTGCGTGTTCTCTTTGTATACAAAACAAACAATAGTCATTATATTAAAAACGAACGAAATAAAGAAATATTCGCGCAAAAATTCAAATGGACGAGTAGGGGGACGCCACGCCATCATCCATGTCCTCTCTCCGTTGGTAAAAGTCAAAGACTTTTACCTACGGACCACATCCGTCGCTATAAACCCTTCAATTCTCAAAATCAAACACAAGCAAGATAAATAAAATCAAAGGCCATGAATCAACTCGCCTTGGCCGGCTGAGCACGATGGTGCCCTTCTTGAGGGCCAATTTCACTTGTACCAAAAGATCCTAAAACGAAGAATAAAACCCTAGTAATGGAAAATCTTGATACAGTCCACAAAAATGCAATTGAATGTTATAGATAGCTTGCAAATGTATTAAGGAACAAGAATATACAATTATTTCATGCTATAAGTGCCAGAATCATGCAATTCGATTTCAAGAAGAAGCCATGGTCGTGGCTGACTTACAGTGGGTTTTAGCGCGGGGAAATCCTTGTTCTTGATTGGTATAGCTTGCTTGTGATCCCAGGAAGTGAATGACATGGTCAGGGAGCCTTGTAAATGCCTGGAAGTACAAAATCAGTTTACCACTTTTCTTTGTTTTTCCAAGTTTTGTTCTCTCTTTTGCGCCTCAAAAACCTTGTGTTTTAGGTCTGCAAATGCTCACTATATACCAAGGATTGGCTTAGGGTTGAAATTATGCTCTCAATCTTTATCCATTATAGCTTTTGATTTTGATTTGATTCACTTGAAATTATTTCCAAAATAGGCCAAAATCAATCTTTTTGTGCCCACTTTTGCCTTGCACGAATTCAATCTTTTGCTAGCTGGATATATGACCTGAAACATGCACAAGATCTTGAGGTTTCAATGATTTGGATTTTTCATGATTTGTTTTGATTTAAATTGATTTAATTGCAATAAAAATCAAAATAAATAATAAAAACAAATAAAGACAAGTGGAAAGAGCTAGAGCTCGTGGACCATGCTACCAACTCAAAACAAGTGCAAAAAGTTAGGCCCATTTAGCAAAATTTGCAATTTGAGGAATAATTGACTTTTAGCAATTTTGTAAAAAAGGTCAACTTCATCAATGCATAACTTCCTCAATTTTGACTCTTTGAAGGTGTTCTTGGACTTTTTAGAAAGCTTGAGATGTCATAAAAGAAACCCTTTTGGTCTCATCTCAATTTGGTATTCCATGTTCATGTATGAAGCTTTGACAAAAAAGGTGTTTTTGTTGACTTTTCAAAATGACCTATAATGTCCAAATTTATAACTTCTTGTGAGTGCATATTTTTCACTTGGGATATGAAGATGAATTGTAGGGCATTGCATCCTCTTCACAATGAGATTTGGATGGGTCATTTCTCATAAATTATGAGAAATTTATGCTTGGTCAAAGTTGAGTTGACTTTTCCTACAAAACCCTAATTTAGCAACTTTTGGGTTTTGAGGAATTGTGAGAAATCCTTGATGAATCATGATCAACCCTTGATCAAATGATGAATTATACTTCAAAATGAGTATGTTGACCAAAAATATTGAATTTTGACTGTATGTGGGCCACAGTTGACTTTTGCCCTAGCATAGTCGATTTTCAGGCCTTTGAGCAATTAACTGAGCAAACTTCCTCTGCAAGGCTTGAAACTTGACATGGATGATCCTGAGAACATATTAGGACAATGGTGAGAATTTGCGATCCCTTAGACTCAAGTATCTTAATGCAACATGAAACCCTAATTTGAGGTAGATTTCCTTAGGAGAGAGTTTGTCTGGTCAACCCTTGGGCTTCCTTGAGCAATTTGAAGACCTCACTTGGAATGTATTGTGAAATATGAGAGGGAAAATTTTGGGGTACAACAGACCACATATGCATCTTGCAATTCATCATATGGGCCACCAAGGTATAACCTTCAATTGGAACATCCAGACATGTCATGGTATAGAGGCTATGCATGTGTCAAAGGGAAGCTGCAGTAGGAGTCCACCAAGTTATGAGTCGAAGGACATCAACAGGGGGATTTTCTATCTTTGAGTCGAAAAGGCTACAAGAGACTCTTCCTCTTGGAGTCTAAAAAGGATACAAGAGGCCCTTCCTCTTTGAGTCGAAGGAGAATGTTCTAAAGGGAAACCAAACTCAGTCGAAGCTAAAATGGAGGAGCAACTTCTGTTGAAGTTAGGCACCAGTCGAAGCAAACTTGTTTCTTTGATTTTGTCGAAAGAAGTCAAATTTATCTGCTTTACTCTTTCAATAGCTTCCTCCTTGACCTAATGCTTGAAAATCCAATATGATCCATGGCGACTTGAGATGATCAAACCTTGTGCAGTTTTGGCCCAGTAGAAATCTTGTGAGGTGATTCTTGAAAAAATGAGAGGGAAAATTTTGCGGTACAACAGCTGCCCCTGTTCAATCTTCTTAAACTTGAAAAGCGAGATTGACGTGTTTGTCGTTCTCGGCTTGAAAGTAGAAGATGATTGAACACTAGAGTTCCCAGAAATTTGCGCTTGATGATGCACTGGTCGATTGCATAAGGAAATGGGCTTAAAGATGTCATCCAAAGATGATTATTGACGGAAAGTTTGAACTCGATTTCTTTTCTTTTTTTTTACAAAAAATGAATCAGAATAATCCGTTGAGAGATTTATCTGAACCAGTGAAAATCTGGAGACGAATCAGAATAAACCGTTGAGAGATTTATCTGAACCAGTGAAATAATCTAGAGATGAATCAGAATAAACCGTTGAGAGATTTATCTGAACCAGTGAAAATCTGGAGAACGAATCAGAATAAATCGTTGAGAGATTTATCTGAACCAATGAAAATCTGGAGACGAATCAGAATAAACCGTTGAGAGATTTATCTGAACCAGTGAAATAATCTGGAGATGAATCAGAATAAACCATTGAGAGATTTATCTGAACTAGTGAAATAATCTGGAGACGAATCAAAATAAACCATTGAGAGATTTATCTGAACCAGTGAAATAATATGGAGATGAATCAGAATAAACCGTTGAGAGATTTATCTGAACCAGTGAAAATCTGAAGACGAATCAGAATAAACCGTTGAGAGATTTATCTGAACCAGTAAGAGTCTGGAAGAGATATTTTGTTATGTAGAGGGTCGACCAGACTTTTCTTGTTGAAAATCTTGGTCTGTTGGAAATTTGTTGATGATGATTTCTTGTCAAACGAATCTTTCCTACAAAAGGTGAAGAGTCAATTGTATACAATGCTATGATGTATGCGATGCATGGGGTGATATTTTCCCCTCAAAATGAATGAGATTGCATGGTATGTACTTGAGTTGTCAATGTTATGACGTATGGATGCAAATGTATAGAATTAAAGATTGTTTGTGCCGTAGTATTGCTGGAAGCGGGGAAAATAAATCCCTTCTGAAGCACTGATGGATGAGTTTACAAATATAAACCCTGTTGTAGAGGGGAAAAGCCATACACTGCTTGTAGACTTTGTGAAATTCTTCTGGGGAAATCTGAGAAGCTGGGCAACTTATCGGGGAACCTCTGGAGCCGTAGTTGTAAGTTCTGCTTTATCAGGAATATGAGAACGCTTGATACCGACAGGCTGCATACTGGGGATATGTTAGTGATTCTGTAATAGGATGTATTTGCTTTCGCTCTGGCTGGAGAAAGTACCTGTGGGGTTTTTATAGAATGGATTATAGATATTATCCTATTTCTTAAAGTCATTAGTAACTGTCTTTCCATTTTTTTTGTTTATTTGTAACAGTAATCACATTCAAATGCATATGTTCCAAAATAAATCATTGGACGTTTTTGTAAACAAAACACAGAAACAAAGAAAAAGAAAACAAATGGTTTTGCATTTTCCAAAGGGGACATCTTTGTATTAACTTGAGTTAGTACTTTTGTACAATGAGACGAGCATTCTAGCGAGAAAATGTCGTCGTAAATAATGAAAATTAATACAAAGGAATGATAGCTATGTCAAATAATCCCATGGGGTTCCCATTCTGCTATAGTATTCATATCTCTGAATGTCTTGTCCACTTGTCACCTCAGCAAAGTCGATTGGATTGATTTAGAGCCATTTGAGTTGATTAGTCGACGCTGAAGATTGTCTGTCAGATGATCCAATGGGACATAGTCATACGCTTTAAACCCTAACTTTTTCCTGGACCACCCTCTTGGGTTTTCAGTCCACCGGGATACCCTTTTTTGCCCAAGCCGCCCTTTCGGGTTTCCGACTTGTCGGGTGTACAGATTTTTTTTTCATCCCTTATTTTTGCCTGAACCCTTTTGGTTTGCCGGGAAGCCCTTATTTTTGGCTAGGCCAGTCAACCTAGCGGGTTTCTTATGCGTAGTATCTTTTGACTATGTCCGTATTTACAGGGTGTGGGAGGTTGTCACCATTCATAGTGGTCAAGATCATTGCTCCACCAGAGAATATGCTTTTGATTACAAACGGCCCTTCGTATGTAGGGGTCCTTTTGCCCCTGGGATCACCTTGTGGCAAAATGATATGCTTTATTACCAAGTCACCGACCCGATATACCTGGCGTTTGACCTTTTTATTAAAAGCTTTGATCATGCATTTTTGGTACATCTGACCATGACAGATAGCTGTAAGCCTCTTCTCATCAATCAAGTTTAGTTGGTAAAATCGAGTCTGGATCCAATCTTCTTCATTCAAACCAGCATCCTTCATGATTCTTAGAGAGGGGATCTGGACCTTAATAGGCAAGACAACCTCCATCCCGTATACTAGAGAATAGGGTGTTGCTCCAGTTGATGTGCGAGTTGTGGTATGATACTCGTGGAGAGCTAATGGTAGTATCTCATGCTAGTCTTTGTATGTGACTGTCATTTTCTGTATGATCTTCTTAATGTTTTTGTTAGTAGCTTCTACAGCACCATTCATCTTTGGTCGGTAAGGGGAAGAATTGTGATGCTGAATCTTGAATTGCTCGCACAAAGCGGTGATCATAGTGTTATTCAGATTTGTGTCATTATCAGTGAGGACTCTCTCTGGGATGCCGTACCGACAGATGAGATTATGTTTGATGAACCAGGCGACCACACCCTTAGTAATGGAAGCGAAGGAGGCTGCCTCAACCAACTTTGTAAAATAGTCAATGGCCACTAAGATGAAGCGGTGTCCATTGGAGGCCGTTGGCTTGATTTCCCCAATCATATCGATTCCCCACATAGCAAAGGGCCAAGGAGCCATCAAGACGTTTAGAGGAACCGGAAGTACGTGCACTTTATCCGCATAAATCTGACACTTATGGCAAGTCCGAGAGTGTCGATAGCAATCTGCTTCCATGGTAGACCAATAATAGCCTGCCCTTAGGATTTTCTTTGCCATCGTATGCCCACTGGAGTGAGTGCCAAAAGTACCTTCGTGTAATTCAGCCATAATCTTTTCCGCTTCAATCTTATCCACACACCGAAGCAGAATGGAGTCATGATTGCGCTTGTACAGGATGCCATTACTCAGGAAGAACTTAGCAGAGAATCTCCTTAAGAACTTCTTGTCATTGATTGAAGCTCCTTCTGCATATTCTTGAGCCTCGAGATACCTCTTGACTTCATGAAACCAAGGTTGGTCCACTACCTCTTCAGTATTAATATCGTGACAATGTGTTGGTTCATCCATTAGTTCGATGGTGATCTGGGGAGCCTCGTTATCCCAATTAAGTTTAAACATAGATGACATTGTAGCTAATGCGTCTGCTAGCTGATTTTCTTCTTGCGGGAAATGCTCGAAGGTAATCTTCTCGAAATGCGGCAGCAATGTCAACATATGTTCTTTATAAGGGATAAGGTTGGGGTGTTTGGTGTCTCATTCCCTATTGATTTGACTGATGACCAAAGTTGAATCTCCAAATACATCCAAGTATTTGATCCCCAAGTCTATAGCAGCTTTGAGACCGAAGATGCATGCTTCGTATTCTGCCATGTTGTTGGTACAATTGAAGCAAAGTATGGCAGTGAAGGGAGTATGACACCCTTCCGGAGATATGAGTACGACGCCGACACCATTACGGAGTGCATTGGATGCTCCATCAAAGAATATGGTCCATCGGGATCCTTGTTCAGGTCCTTCATATGGCTTGATTTCTTCACAGTTGTCTAATGTCATGATATCCTCGTCCGAGAAATCAAACTTCATAGACTGATAGTCTTCCACAACTTGATGAGCAAGATGATCAGCCAATACACTGCCCTTTATAGATTTTTAGGTAGTATATTGTATGTCGTATTCCGTTAGGATCATCTGCCATCTAGCTATCCTCCCAGACAGAGCAGGCTTTTCGAAGATATATTTTATTGGATCCATCTTAGATATCAACAAAGGTAGTATGAGTCAGCATATACTGTCTTAGCCGGCGAGCAGCCCATGCCAGAGCGCATCAAGTTTTCTCGAGCAGTAAATATCTAGTTTCACAGTCGGTAAACTTTTTGCTCAGGTAGTAAATAGCGTGCTCTTTTCAGCCAGACTCGTCATGCTGCCCCAATACACACCCCATTAAGTTTTCTAAAACGGTCAGATACATGATCAGTGGTCTTCCCTCGACTGGTGGCATCAAAACAGGAGGCTCTTGTAAGTACTCTTTGATTTTGTCAAAAGCAACTTGGCATTCGCCATTCCATCTAACTACTTGATCTTTCTTCAATAGTTTGAAGATTGGATCACAAGTAGCTGTCAGGTGAGAAATGAACCTGGCTATGTAATTCAGGCGCCCCAAGAATCCTCTGACTTCCTTCTCAGTACGAGGAGCAGGCATTGCTTGTATTGCTTTAACCTTAGCAGGATCAACCTCGATGCCTTTGCTAGTGACGAAAAAACCTAAGAGTTTACTGGACCAGACTCCGAATGTGCACTTGTTTGGATTCAACCTTAGTTTGTACTCTTTCAGCCTCTCAAACAACTTTTGTAAGTGATCAAGGTGCTCTTCTTCCATCTGCGATCTGGCTATCATATTGTCTATGTAGACCTCTATCTCATGATGTATCATGTCATGAAATAAAGCTACCATGGCGCGTTGATAAGTTTCCTCAGCATTCTCCAGTCTGAATGGCATCACTTTGTAGCAGAATGTGCCCCACTATGTGACAAATGTAGTTTTCTCCATGTCCTTAGGTGCCATTTTGATTTGGTTATAACCTGAGAATCCGTCCATGAAGGAAAATACTTTGTGTTGAGCCGTATTGTCAACCAGGATATCGATGTGGGGAAGTGGAAAATCATCTTTAGGGCTGGCCCTATTTAAATCTCTATAATCCACGCACATTCGTACTTTGCCGTCCTTTTTAGGCACGGGAACAATGTTGGCAACCCATTGAGGATAGGAAGTGACAACCAAGAATCCAGCATTGAATTGTTTCATGACTTCCGCTTTGATCTTCTCTGACATGTCAGGTCTCATGCGGCGGAATTTTTGTTTTACTGGTAGACAATCTTCTCTTGTGGGTAGACGATGTACCACGATGTCTGTATCAAGTTATGGCATGTCTTTGTATGACCAGGCAAAGATCTCAACATAATCATACAATAGCTGAATTAGACGCTCCTTGACACTCGGCTCTAGATTGGCGCCCACTTTGATTTCCCTTTTATTGTCCTCGGTACCCAAGTTAATTGTATCCAATGGTTCCTCATAAGGCTGAATAGCTCTTTCCTCTTGTTGTAGTAGTCTGGCCAATTCCCCTGGTACTTTATAATCTTCCTCACCTTCGTCTTTGGCTTGGTAGATTAGATCTTCAGAGTCACTAAAGGCCATAGCAGTATCGTTACCCATGGGATCCTGGGTGGATGTAGATCTGTGTTTTTAATATGTGAGTGTGTGTAAGAGCATAGCTACCTTTGAAAGAAATAAAATGTAAGAAAGAAAAGACAAAGAAAACAAAATTTGATGCAAAAACGTCCATGATTCATTAATGACATATGAGAATGAAGTGACAACCCTCATAAATGGACCGTTGTGCCTCGGGTAAGACACAAGGTTTTAAAAGTTTGAATTGTTTAAATATTACAAGCCTGAAAATATTAAAAGACAACTACTCTTGAATAAAAGTAATAGGAATGAAATCTTTGGCCTTTCAATTGTTGAGCCCTCCGCCGATGGTTGGAAAAATCCATTCTTCCATGTCACAGCTGCCATCACTATCTCCTATTGCATTGATTCCTTGATTGCTGATACGCAGAGGTGGTCCCCCAGCGCGAGAATGTCGAACAGCTCTTTGGGCCTCTGAAGTGAATCCCAACCCAAATCTGTCGGACTTGTAGGGAATATATAGAAGCTGACCCCAGATAGTACATCCTCCCTCTTCAACCACTGCTCGAGCATCTTTCAACGAGGCCATCTTTAGTGGCGGTATGGTAATCTTTGGGACCTTTGGAGTAGATTTGGTTTCCGAGGCCGTTGCTGGAACCTCCTCAAAGTTCTGACAGGGAGTCTCTATGAATTCACCATCCATTTCAACATACTTTAAAGAGTTCAGATGACTAACCATGTACTCCTCCCCTCCGTGAACTGTGACAATCTTTCCTCTGATCGGGTATTTTAGCATTTGGTGTAGGGTAGAAGTGACGGCACCAGCACCATGGATCCAGGGTCGACCCAACAGACAAGAGTATGAAGGGCGGATGTCCATCACATAGAAAATTGAGTCAAAAGTTTGAGTCCCAATTTTTATGGGGATACTAACTTCTCCGTGCATTGTCCTCTTGGAGCCATCAAAGGCCCTTACTATGATGTTTCTTGGTTTCAAGATAAGCCCCTCGCAATCCAGTCGGTCGAGAGCATTTTTGGGTAAAACATTCAATGATGAACCAGTATCCACCAAAACATGGGCAAGTGTGGTGCCCCTGCATTCAATGGAAATATGTAAGGCATCGTTGTGTTTCCTTCCCTTAGAGGTTAAATCAGCATCGAAAAAGCCCAATCCGTTATCAGCAGTTAGACTGGCCACACAGTTTTCAAATTGGTCGATGGAGGTCTCTTGGGGCACGTGGGCGGTCTTAAGAAACTTTACCAAGGCTTTAGCATGAGTCTCAGAACACAAAAGTAAAGAAAATAATGATATCTTCGAGGGGGTTTGCCCTAACTGTTCAACAATGTTGTAGTCACTTTTCTTGATTATCTTCATGATTTCTTCTATTTCTTTTCTAGAAGCTTCAAGGATGATCTCGGGATGCTCTCTTGCTTGGACAAACTCATTCAGAGCCTCTTTGCCCCTTGTATCGGTAAGAGGGATAACAATAGGAGTATCTTTGGGACTATCGGTAAGAGTGGCAGTAGGAATGATCACAGGAGTAGCAACGGTCTTTGGAGAGATCTCAGGTGAGAAGACTCTTCCACTTCTTGTTATCTTGCTGGTCCTAATGATGTTACCGATATCGGGATCAACATCTCTCGCAACATCGTCTTTGACAGCCAACTCATCTTGCTTGACGCCATAATAATAAACGTCAGCCCCATAACTCCAGGGAACAACTTTATCCGAGGAGTATGATATTGGTCTTGGCATAGTGATGATTAAAGGTGCAGATCTTGGAACAGATGTAATCTTGACGGGTCTTTTGGCGGTGATTAATAAGAGGTAGCTTTTCAAATAGGATTTATTTGCTGGTCATTAGGCGCTGGACGCCTATCTTTAGTAACAAACAACCGTTTGGTAGAGACTTGCATAAGTGGCAATTTTCATCGCAGCCTGGGAACAGGCTGGCTTGTAGTAGATTCTATTTAATGGTCAACATAGGAGTAACTAAGTCATTCACAGAGGAAACAATATGATCATCATCAATGGCGTTGATACCTTGGCCATGTCTGGGCATTGGCACCGTTATTACATTATGCGTTTCTAGGGGCTCAAACTCGATCTCTTTCGCATCGATAAGGTCCTGCACCTTATTCTTTAAGGCCTAACAATCGTTTGTATCATGCCCTGGGCTTTCAGAATGGTAGGCGCATCGAGCGTTCGGGTTATAGCAAGGAGAAGCAGTATTGGGATTCTTGGGAGCTTCCTTTAAAGTTGCCAAATTGGTCTTGAGAAGGTGTGGAAAAACTTAAGACATTGTCATGTTAATCCGGGTAAATCGTCTCATGGGCACTTCTGGTTTGCGCTGATAATTTCGCTGTTGATTTGGCGAAGGGTTAGAAATCATGACAGCCCCTACTGCCGGACGACGATCAGTTTTGTTTTGACTTCTATAATCATATGCAGCACTGACCTCCTTCTTTCCAACAAAAGGCTTCTTCACCATACTCGAGGATGCATCTCTTTGAATTTTGCCTCTTTTTATACCGGCCTCAACCCGCTCACCTGTCATAATTAATTCAGTAAACCCAGCTGAGGAACTCCCAATCAGGTGATTGAAAAATGGTCCTGACAAGGTGCCTTTGAACATATCCACTAATTCTCTGTCGGATAAAGGGGGCTGGACCCTTCCTGCGAGATCCCTCCATTTTTGAGCATAAGTTTTGAAACCTTCACCCGTTCCCATAGACATGCTTTGTAACTGCGTCCTAGTCGGAGCCAAATCAGCATTATACTAATATTGTTTGTAGAAAGCGGCGGCCAACTCTTCCCAGTTGCGAACATCGGTCCCTTCTAATTGGTAGAACCAATCCAACTGTGTCTCATATAAGCTCTCCTGAAATAAATGCACCCACATGTTCTTGTCAGCCGTGTGGGGTTGAATCTTTCTGACATATGACCTTAGAATCTTTCTTCAAAGTCCAAACCGGGTACCCTCTGAATCTCCATAGCATTCAAACGATCCTCTAGCTGTTTGTATTTATCATCAGCCGGAGGATATTGTTCCTCAGAGTAATCAGGATTTTCCTCTTCTTCGGATGATGGGTCGTTGTTCACTTCTTGGGTTTGATTATCTCCTTCGCCTGACGATGTTGCAAAGTCTAAAGTTTGCCTGGTCTGTCCTTTAAACCTTCTTCCCATGATTACAACACCGGTTGGTTTCTGCGTTTTCTTCTTCTTCTCTTTAGCCAGCAGAGTCTTCAACTCTTCTTGTCCTTTTGTCAGAGCCATGAGCATTTGTTGAAACTGGGCATTCTGCGCCTGAAGATCTTTCACGGTCTGTTCAACATCCATCTCACTGAAATAAACAGTAGAAGGATAAGGCGACATGTTATGAGAAACCTGTATGATGTTATGATGAATGAAGATGCAATATGCAAATGATTTCAAGGAAATTTAGAGATTTAAATTTGTTCAAACCAAAAAAGGAACACACGTCATATTAAATAAAACAATGTTTGAATACATCATGCCTCTTTGGGCTTACAAATAAAGAAAACAAACTACAACAAAACTCCTAAGACAAAAAGACTGAACGCATCCTCTTTGGATCAATGTAGGCATTCAGGTTTTTCTCTTCATGAAGCAGTTTGGTGAGCTCCAGAACCTTCTTCTCACTGGCGTAATACTGGGCTTCAAAGGTGTCTCGCTCTTCCTTCAACTGAACCCATACTTTCTGTAAGTCTTCGAGAGAGGTAGGCATGTCAGGATGAAGAACGGTGTATGGGACGTCTCCTTCAATAATCAGCTCAATGATGACAGGAAGGATGGAAAGGTAAGTAATCACGAGACTCTGGGCACGAACCCGTACCCACCTAAGGTAAGGCTCGAGAGGGATAGATTTTTTATGTCCCAAAGTTCTACTGTCCACCTTGTTCACCATTCCCCAAGCACGTGTAGACCTATGGCGGTAACCTTGGTCTTCTTTGTCGTAGTCGAACACCAGACCTTGGATGAGCATCTCGTGAGGTCCGTCTCTTCGAGCATACCCAAATTGTCGAAGAGCTAAGCATGGGTTGTAGGTGATACCTCCCCTAATACCACGAAGAGGTACGTTAGGGAAATCCCCACAGCGGTTAATGATAGAGATGTCTTCCAAGGATCTCGAGCACAAACGGATATCAGAGTGGGTGAGAGACATCAACCTTTGAGACCAAGTCAGTCTTTGCTCGTTCTTCCATGCTGACTGAGGCAGGTGTGACGTGAACCACTGGGAGAGTAGGGGAATACAACACAAAAGGGTACCTCTTTTATTCATGGTGCGGGTATGAAGGCAGTGCAAGATGTCTCCTAGTAAGGTAGGTATATGATTTCGAGAGAGAAAGATTTTGATGGCGTTAACATCTATGAATTGGTCCGAATTGGGAAACAGAACCAAACCATAAATGAGGAGAGCTAGTACGTCTTCGAAAGCTTGGAAATCCATGTCATCCCAGAATGAACGAGCTTTTGCCAATAGAAACTTAGCTAGAAAGCCTTTAACCCCACTTCTTGTCTGCCAATTGGCTATGACGTCGGCCCTCTTCACATGTAAAGCTTCGGCGATGACTTCAGGTTTTGGAATCCCTTCTAGACTGGTGAACGGTATCTGATTAATCACGGGCACCCCTAAGAGTAGAGAGAACTCTTTTAGTGTAGGTACCAACTGATAGTCCGGGAAAGTGAAACAATGATGTACGGGATCAAAGAATTGGAATAGTACACACATCATCTCTTCTTGGAAGTTGGATGTAGCCAAACTGAGGAGTCGACCATATTTATTGGTAAAAGGAGAATCTCCAGGCACTCTTTGGTTGAGGATGTGCTTTTACAAAGCTGATTCGGATGGTGTTTCTTCGGAGAGAATTCATGTCCTACAAAACAAAAACAAAGATAAATTTCTAAATCCTTGAAATGGTTAGTGAGCATGCATATGATGTTGATGATGTTAATGATGTTTATGTACAAGCATATATATACACACATAACAAACAAGTCCATGTGTTTTAGGCTTGCATGAGTTTTGTAGGTAAGTACCCTCTTGAAGTCTAGTGGGCTTAACCTGTCCTAGAAATAATGATCGGGTTCTAAAGGATCTCAATATCACCAACCTTTCTTTTAGGCATTGTCTCAGCACAACAATCATTTCTTGCGGCCGAGATATTCCAAAAGTCTAGCCTCAATGAGTATAGTATCGAGTATCAACCAATTTTCAGCTTTACACCGAAATCGGCTACCTCACTACGTCCTAATGGCCAAGTTTGTTCAATTAGGGTTCTAAGGTCAATTAGTGCTTCATGACGCCACTCAGCGGCCCCACATTCTCCTTGATTCACCACGAGGGATATCGTTACCCACAAATGCATCACACTAACATAGCCATTGTCTCAACCATATCGGTCTACGTCGTACAGTCTCCACAATCTATTGCTATTTACCTAAAAAGGTGTCCCAGATCTGGGTGGAGGATCAAAGCAAGCCCAATACGAAGAACTAAATATAAAGCACACAAATCAAATAATGAAAGCGAGTAAAGGTAATCTAACCCTAAGGTAACCCCACTTCAAAATAACATATCCCCAGCAGAGTCGCCAGTTCTGTGATACGGTGGGAGAACTGACTTGGTGTTTTTCATTTCGATCGCATTTGTGCGGATAGCAAGAGTCACCACCGACTTTTATTTTATCCAAAAGGAAAGGTAAAAAGCGTAGGAAAGACCTTTAGAGATGTTTTCTTGAGTTTGGGGGGTAGATTATGAAAAGGAAAGGTATTAGCACCCTTTTCATCCATGGTTTTCCATGGGCTCTTAGTTACTCGCTAGATCACTTATGTTTGTTTGAATGTGCTTGTGGTGTGTTTTTTTAAATTATTTTGAAAATGTAACTTTGTAATGATTCTCGTTTCTATAAGAATGTATACAAAGTGTTTGTTTCGAAAATAGTTTAAAGATGTGTTTGTAAGATGTGTTTTTGAAAGTATTTTGAAAATGTAATTTTGTAATGATTCTCATTTCTATAAGATTGTATACAAAGTGTTTATTTCGAAAATAGTTCAAAGATGTGTTTTTGAAAGTATTTTGAAAATGTAACTTTGTAATGATTCTCGTTTCTATAAGAATGTATACAAAGTGTTTGTTTCGAAAACAATTCAAAGATGAGAGTGTGGGTGTATAAAAATGTTTTTGTTGTGAGCAAGCGAGTATCTAAGAGCGAACCTACCTACTCAAAAGGTCTTAGATGTTCTTTTCCTCCTCCTTTAGATGTTGCTATCTTACCATTGATTTGGTAAGAAGCCCCATCGTTGGATGTGAAGGGACGGGAGTTTGGGACGTTTGTATAGTCACAGAAGGAAACATATGGGACGTTTTAGCAATGTCGTTTTAGGGACTATATCGTTTACCGAAGGCAACATCGAGGCTCATCGAGGGACTACGATCTTTTATCGAGGGTTTTTGCTAAAACTCCCATGTTCGAGGGACATGACTATATTTCCGAGGGAACAAGTGGAATCACCCTAAGGGTGTAAGTGTGCAAATGTGTTTTATTTACATGCATTTAGTCTTTGATTAGGGTGGCCTATTTGTTGGGTTTATCTTTCCATACATCCTAGTTACTAACATTTGTATAAAGTAATAAAAATGCAGGAAATAAATATCCTACACTATTACAACCATATTGAAAGGCAAGAAAATATAAAGGCATAAACAAAATAAAAGAAAAGGAAAATGAGTTCTTCGACCCAGGCAGTAGCACCCTTCGACTCAAATCTTCGTGGCCCCTTTCGAATCTGCCCTTTTTGTTTCCTTCGACTGCAGGAGTGTTAGCCGGTAACCTTCGACTCACTCTTCTTGCTATTTCTTTTGACAGGCTTTAGGAGTCAGCATGGAATGCACACCCTTCGAATATGCGTTTCTTGACTTCCTTTGATTTGGATTTCTGACTCCTTCGACTAAGAGCTGGAATCAAGATGGTCACGCTTTTCGATTCTACCTAGAAATCAACGTAGTTCTGCCTTTCGCTTGAGGCCCAGAAGCGACAACATTCATACTTTGCCACAAGCTCCTTGCTGGCCCTTTGTATGCATATTGGGTCTTCAGAGTATGATTCGAAGGGCTTATGCAAAAGCCAATCAAATAGTACAACCAACTTGTCTTACAGTCTAAAAAATACAATATCCAAATATAACTACGATCCAGGGGTTAGCATGAAAATTTATGGGTTTCAAAGTCCAATCCATAACTAGACTAAGGCTGATTCTTTTTCGACAAACAGGCATTCAGAATCGAAAACATAATCTAGAAATGTCTACGTTTATCCTACAGTCAGTCAGAATCGAAGGCTAAAACAATAGTTTGGAAATGTCTATATTTTTTTTATATTGGCATATGTACATGATATTAAAATAAAATGGACTTAAGCTTGAAATAAAACTTACCTCTTGAGGTTCTTAAATTGAAGGGAGAGGTATTGGCTTTCTCTGATGGAAAATGAGGGTTCGTTGGAAGTCCCCTAAGGCTATTCCAGTTACTACTTGGTGAAAGTGGCGATTGGATTGAAAGGGATGGTATGAGTGGGTTGGAAGGTATTTTATCACAAGTGATGGGACAAACTCAAAAGCCTATTGTATGATAGTTGGGTGAGTGGGTCGAATGGTGATTTGGCGGTCACTTGGAGAATGAATCGGAGGTTTCCTCTTAGTGTATAATAAAAATGTTGAGAAGTGTTTGAGAATCTTGAGATATTTCACAAGTATTTTCTTGCAAAAGATCTTTTTTTTTTGCCCTTTGTACGTGTGTTGATGCCTCCTTTTTATAGGTAGCTTGAGTTGGGAAAACAAAAAAAGTTCAAACAAAAGGGGTATACTGCATTTGTGGCTTTCGAGGGATAGTCTTTTATTTCCATTTTGGTGCAAGGAATAGGGCAGCATTGAAGGACTGTCGTGTAGCAGTTTTGGAGTTTTATGGACAATGCCTCAGGCTTAACCCTGGAAGCGCATAGGATTTAGTCAACAAGACTCCTTGAATACTCCCCTCTTTCATTTTGATCAATTGGATCTAGCTTTCGACTAGACTTCTTTTCAGATAATAATGTTTCTTTCAAAATGTCCTTCGAATGGACCATGTGATACGGTGGTAGAACCGGAACTGTTTTGGATGCTGGCTTGCGTTTTGTGTTTTTTTATTCGCAAAATGTCGTGGTAAGCAAGAGTCGCCACCGACTTTTATTTTATCCAACTGGAAAGAAAAAAAAGCACAGAAAAATTCTTTTTTCGAGATTTTGAGTACGGGCGGTAGATTATAGAAAGGGAAGGTATTAGCACCCTTTCTATCCGTGGTTTTCCACGGGCTCTTAGGTACTTGCTCATCATTTTAAAATTGCTTCTGTGTGTGTTTGATTTGAAAAAGTTTTTGTTTGACTTTGATTTAACCCTTGCTTCTGTCTTCAAGAGTGTTACGAAGTGTTTTTGAAACTTTGTTTGAAAAGAGTGTAAGTGTGAAAAGTTTGTTTATTTTGAGCAAGTACCTACTAGCATCCACCTACTCGAAAAAAGAATTGTTCTATGTTCGTTTCCTTTAGACAGCGCTATCCTACTATTAGTGAGTAGGTAGCACCGTCGTTGGAGTTTCAAGGGTCAATTCGAAAGGGACGTACGATCACTAAAGCAATGTTAGGACGTCTTAGTAATAACCCTAATGTCTTAAGATCAATAGTCGAGGTAACAATTCCGAGGAAACCTTTCCGAGGAAACTTTGATCTTTGAGACAAAAGAGTGACCACTAAAATACCCTATACTTAATGATCGTTTACCAAAGGAAACCGAAGTGAGAGTATACCCTAGGAGTGCGCATGTGCGAGTGATTCAATTTCAAGTTTATTATCTTTGCACATTTAGGGTTTGCTAACTGTTTATAAAGTTAATCATACATTCTTGTCATGCAACCCTAATATCATACATCTAACAGTTAATAGTTTGTGGAATTTAAAGTGCGGAAAGTAAAGCTAAGCTATTACAAGGCTTCGGGTATTAATTACACAGCCAAAAAACAACCCGTAAAAACAAAAAGATAAAATGAAAAGGTGAAAAGTACTAATTAATCTATTACAACTTGTGAGAAATTACATTAATATGGTAAAAATAATAAAAGCGCGGTGAATCGAGAACAAGAGAGAAATAGGGTTTTGACCCCGTCTAACCTAATCGAAATAAACAATTATTTTTGTTGTTTTTAATTATTTTAGAAAAATAATAAGGTTTTTAAATTAAATACAAAATTAATTAGTAATTAAATTAATTAAAGATAATAATTTACATGGAATATTTTTATATCTTTGGTTATTTTTAAGAAAAAAGAAAATAGAATTAAGTTAGAAACAAAAACCCTAATTGTTCTTATTAATTTTAATTTATTTACAAAAGAAATTTAAGTTACCTAAAATTAAATACCCTAATTCAATTAATTTTTGTATAAAAAATAAATATCCTAAATCTAATTGGGTGAAAAATATTATTTTTATGATTTTTTTATAATAAAAAATATTTTTTTATGTTAGTAAAAATAAATAATAAGTTAATAAAGAAAAATATAAAAAGAAAAGAGAAAGAAATATGGGCCTGAGAAAGTAATTTGGAGGTGTGTTAAAAGCAATTTTGGGCCCAAAAGAAAAAGTCCAAGTTGACCTTCCTGAATCCCATGTGTTGCATTGACTGGGTCACATGATGGATCCTTCAATAATGGCCATCAGATCTGGCTTCCTGGACACATGGCTGATTGGATGATGATGGACCATGTTGGTCATCCCACCTATACACACGCCTGATTATGGAAAGAAATAATATGTGAAATAATGGGGGGACCTGGGATTCAAACCCAGTCCCCAAAGCCTTTTCCAATCAACTGGCTACCAACTGCGCTGCGTGTTCTCTTTGTATACAAAATAAACAATAATCATTATATTAAAAACTAACAAAATAAAGAAATATTTGCGCGAAAATTCAAATGGACGAGTAGGGGGACGCCACGTGTTGTACCCCAAAATTTGCCCTCCCATATTCTTCAAGATTTGCCAAGATCATGTTTCAAAATCACTCAAGGGTTGCACAGTCCAATTGCCTCCTAACACAGTCGAAATTAGGGTTTTGGTTCTTGCAAAGAAATTGAGGTTTCCAAGGGTCCAATCAAGTCCCATATGCCCATAAACATTGTCAAGCATCCATATGTCAAGTTTCAAGACTCACAGCATCAAGTTGCACATTCAAAAACCATAATTGCTCCATAGTCAACTGCAGGGGCAAAATGGTCATTTGACAGTCAAAAGTCAAAAAATTTGGTCAACATCTTATTTTGAAGCCACAAACATCATTTGATCAATTCTTGATCATGATTTCTCAAAGCATGGCTCAAAAAGTCTCAAGATGCAAAAGTTTCTATTTTTGGAGAGTTGAAAAGTCAACTGCAAATTGACCAAGGCATAACTTCCTCATGGTTTATCAGAAAAATTCCATCCAATGCTTATTTTGAAGAGAATGACATTTCCTACAACTCATCTTCACACTCCAAGTCCAAGAAATACTCTCACAAAAAGTTATCAATTTCAACATTATAGGTCATTTTCAAAAGTCAACAAAAAGGCATTTTAAGTCAAAGACCATAACTTGAGATTGGTAAATCAAAATGACATGGGACCTAAGGCATTGGTTAGAGGACTCCAAGACCTTTCCAAAATGTCCAAGAACATGATCATAGCTTTAAAATTGAGCAAGATATGCATTGGAGAAGTTGGGAAATTTTTGGGAACTTTGAAAAGTCAACTTTGCTTCAAAAGCTTCAAAAATGCTAATGGGCCTCAATTTCTTTCATGAATCATTACCCAAAGGCTATGCACGACCCATTTAGCTAAAAATGATTTATTTTCTTATTTTTAATTAATTAATTGAATTTTTATTCTTATTAATTCATTTAATTAGATTTAATTATGAGAAAAATATCAAATAATGGTTTTAAATCTTTTTTGTGCAGCAAATATGTTCATTATATCCAAAAGATTTCGTGCATCATCTCAAGGGGACAAGATCATCCATATTTGGCAAGATTTGCATGGAAAAAAGATTGGAAAAGATGTGATAAAAATCAAATATTCAAAACATTAATTCAATGGACTTTTGGGCTTTGTTTTGACCTAGAAAGCTTCACATACAAAGGCATAGTAAAACCTAATTGAAAGAGACACGAAAAACTGCTCAAAAAGAGAGAACAAAGTTGCAATTTTTCATAGAAATTTTGAAAACTGATTTAGTATTTGCAGGAACATTCTAAGCCTAAAACCTATTCCAAACCCTTGCTGAGACTTCTTTGAACGTGTTGCAACCACTTTCCAGTCTCCATACTCCAAGAATTGGTAGACTAGCATCGCGTTTATCACAAACTTTTCCATAATCGTTTTTTAATTTTCATGCATTATTCATATGTTTTATTTGTTGATTTACACTAATAATGATGTTCTGAAGCGATTGGTAATGTTTAATTGGACTAACACTGCCTAAATCAGAATCCACCATTGATGAAACCTAGGGTTTCAGAAGCTCCAAAATAGGGCTTTCATGTAGAGGAAAAATTGGATCTTGAGACCTATGCCATTAAATTCAGGAGCTCCAGACGAAACGAACCAACACCTCGCGCCCTTTTTATATTAATCCAGATTCTATTCGCTATTTTTACAGGTTTCACTTAGTGGGGGTTCAAAACCCCCGCTATTTGTTTTATAATTGCAGGGAAAACAAGGAAGAAGATGGACGTGGCTTGATGCTATTGGAAGATTCAAAATCTGGCGCGTTTTTCTTGATTTATATCATTAGCTTTTGTTTTCTTTTATATTATTTGTTTTCCACTAACATTACAAACGCGCTTCACAGCTCATTTGGCAAGGGATATACTTGGTAAACGCTGGGACCTGGGTTCGATTCCCAGGTCCCCCACATATTGCATAATTTTTGTTGTAACGTATTCCCATGCAGCTGCCATCAAAAGTTCTACCATACACTCTCATGCGCTGGCCTGACAAGTGGCTTCAAGGTCCAATCTGAAGGCTGCAGGATGAGGTCCATGGTACACTCAGTCAACCATCCCACACGTAATCCCAAGAAGTCAAACAAGGCTTTGTTCTGGTGGGCCAAATTACTTCACAAAAACCTCCAAAATGGGCCAGATACCCCCTATGTTTGTATTCTATTTTTTTAATTTTCTTCTCTTTTCTTTTCAATTCTTTTTTTAAATTGTTTTAATTATTTTATTTAATTCACCCAAAATATTTTTCCATATAAAATATCAGAAACCAAAAAATGTTTAATATTTAATTCTTATTAATTTCACTATTAAAATATTTTTGAAAATAAATTCTAACAATTAACTTAGTTAAATTAGGTTTTAAACTTTAATCTTTTTTATAATAAATAAAATAAGTAGAATTAGGGTTTTGACCTTTTCATATTTTTTTAATAAATAATTTTCTCTCATTATTATTATTATTATTAATTACTAAATATTTTTGTAAATAAACATGTAATTTAATTAATTAGTGTAAATTAGATTAACTTGAATATTTTCTTAAATAATTAAAAACAATCTAGAATTAGGGTTTCCTTGTAAATTCTTTATTTTCATAAATACAAAAAAACATAAAAACAATTTCTTTTCTTAATTAAATAATTAATTAGCTTTTTAATTCAATTTAATTTCAAAAGGGTCAAAACCCTCGGACGTTCAATTTCTTTTCGCGCATTATTTTCTTTTCGAATATTATGTAACTGCTCAAGGCTTGTAATAGCAATTAGGTCTTTTTACTTTCCGCACTTTTTATCAAACGGGTCTTTGTAATTTGGCGATGTATAGACCCGCGCCTTGTAATAGCGTAGGATTTATCTTTCCGCATTTAAATTTCCGCACTCTTAAATTCTAATTTGCATGAAAGAATGTATGGTTAATTAAAAACAAGCGTAGATCACCATGATACATGTACAAGATAAAACATAACATGAAAACAACACACAAATTCACACACCACTTCTAGGGTATGCCTCACCTGTTGCCTTCGAAACGTGGTCGTCAAGTATGGGACGTCTTAGTAAGTCCTTACGTCCATGATCTGGTTGCCTCGGAATAGTTTCCTCGAAACGGTTGCCTCGAATTAAAAAAGGGATCAAGGACATAAGGGTAGCTTCTAAGGTGTCATGCCGTTGCTTCGGTGACCACACTGTCCCTACACTCGAATTGACCCGAACGCCTCCAACGGTGGTGCTACCTACCTCTCAATGATGGGATGGCACTACCTTAAGGACATTTACACAGCCTAATTCCTTAGGGTAGGTAGATGACTCATTAGATACTTGCTCTATTCAAAAACAAATCAAAACTCTTTTCACACCGACACTTTCAAAAAGCTTTCAAAACAATTTTTCAAACACTCTTGAGGTTAGATACAAGAGTTATTCCGAAATCTTTAAATGAAACTTTTTCAAACCCACTCACACTTTGAAAAGCAAACAAATTTTGAAAACACAATGAGCAAGTATCTAAGAGCCCATGGATAACCATGGATAGAAAGGGTGCTAACACCTTCCCTTTCTATAAATCTACCTCCCGAACCGAGAAACTATCTCATAAGGAATTTTGTTGTGCTTTTGTCCTGTCCATGTTGGAGAAAATAAAAGACGGTGGCGACTCTTACTTCGAAAATCTGATCAACTTAGCCGAAGACGAAGGTGAAGATGATTGCGAAGTGCCTGGTGAGCTTGCAAGATTGTTACTCCATGAAGAGAGGGCCATTCAGCCACATGAAGAGCCAGTGGAAACGGTAAATCTGGGTACTGAGACAGACAGAAGGGAAGTTAAGATTGGTGCCAATCTAGAGCTCAGCGTGAAACAATGGTTGATTCAGATGTTGCGTGATTATGTGGAGATCTTTGCTTGGTCTTACGAAGACATGCCTGGGTTGGATACCGACATTGTGGTCCATCACTTGCCTACCAAGGAAGAATGCCCTCCGGTTAAACAAAAGGTCCGTCGTATGCGTCCAGAGATGTCCGAAAAGATCAAAGCTGAGGTTATGAAGTAATTTGATGCTGGGTTTCTAGCAGTGACTTCTTACCCTCAATGGGTTGCCAACGTGGTTCCGGTGCCAAAGAAAGATGGTAAGGTCAGAATGTGTGTTGACTACAGGGATTTGAACAGGGCCAGCTCTAAGGATGATTTCCCTCTACCTCACATCGACGTTCTGGTTGACAATACTGCTCAGCACAAGGTGTTCTCCTTCATGGATGGCTTTTCAGGTTACAATCAGATTAAGATGGCTCCTGAAGATATGAAAAAGACTACCTTTGTTACTCAGTGGGGCACCTTCTGCTACAAGGTCATGCCTTTTGGACTGAAAAATGCTGGGGCAACCTACCAACGTGCCATGGTTGCTTTATTTCATGATATGATCCATCATGAGATTGAAGTGTACGTCGATGATATGATTGCAAGGTCCCAAACTGAGGAGGAACACCTTGACCATCTACAGAAGCTGTTTGACCGTCTGAAGTTGTACAAGCTGAGATTGAACCCAAACAAGTGCACCTTTGGGGTGAGATCTGGAAAGTTGCTAGGCTTCATCGTAAGCGACAAGGGTATTCAAGTGGACCCTGCCAAGGTTAAAGACATACAAGAGATGCCAGTTCCAAAGATAGAGATAGAAGTCAGAGGTTTTCTAGGACGTCTGAATTACATTGCCCGATTCATCTCGCACCTAACTGCTACCTGTGAACCAATCTTCAAGCTGCTGAAGAAAGATCAGGTAGTACGTTGGAATGATGAATGTCAGGCCGCTTTCGACAGAATCAAAGAGTATCTCCAAGAACCACCCATTCTTATGCCACCGGTTGAAGGGAGACCTCTAATACTATACCTGACAGTACTTGACAGCTCAATGGGGTGTGTGCTGGGGTAGCATGACGAGTCTGGCCGAAAAGAGCACGCCATTTACTACCTTAGCAAAAAGTTTACCGACTGTGAGACTCGATACTCACTGCTCGAGAAAACTTGCTGCGCTTTGGTATGGGCTGCTCGTCGGCTGAGACAGTATATGTTGACTCATACTACTCTATTGATTTCAAAAATGGATCCGATCAAGTACATATTTGAAAAGCCTGCTCTGTTTGGGAGAATAGCAAGATGGCAGATGATCTTGACGGAATACGACATCCAGTACACGACTCAGAAAGCTATCAAGGGAAGTGTATTGGCAGACCACTTGGCACACCAGGCAGTAAATGACTACCAGTCAATGAACTTCGAGTTTCCAGACGAGAGCATCATGATAGTGACTGATTGTGAAGTACCTGGACCGGATGAAGGTCCTGAGGAAGGATCCCGATGGTCTATGCACTTTGACGGAGCCTCCAACTCTTTGGGTAACGGTATCGGCGCTGTGATCATATCCCCTCAAGGCACTCATACTCCACTTACTGCCCGACTATGTTTCAACTGCACCAACAACATGGCGGAGTATGAGGCATGCATAATGGGTCTTCAAGCTGCGATTGACTTAAGGATCAAGTTTCTGAGTGTCTTCGGAGATTCCGCTCTCGTGATCAACCAGATCAAAGGCGAGTGGGATACGAAACACCCAAACCTTATTCCTTACAGAGAATGTGTGTTGACATTGATCCCCCATTTCACAGAGATAACTTTTGAACACTTCCCAAGAGAGGAGAATCAGTTGGCGGACGCGCTGGCTACGATGTCTTCTATGTTCAAAGTCAAATGGGACAATGAGGCTCCCCGGATCATCATTTGGAAACTGGACGAACCTGCATATTGTTGTGACTTTGAAGCTGAGACAGTGACTGAGAAACCCTGGTATCATGAGGTGAAAAGGTACTTAGAAGCCCAAGAATACCCTGAAGGTGCATCCGTTAACGACAAGAAGTTTCTGAGAAGGTTCGCTGCAAAATTCTTCCTCAGCAATGGCATTCTATACAATCGAAACCATGATTCAACCTTACTGCGTTGTGTGGATAAGACTGAAGCAGAAAGAATCATGGCAGAACTGCATGAAGGCGCCTTCGGAACACATTCCAGTGGACACACCATGGCAAAGAAGATCCTTCGGGAAGGATATTTCTGGTCCACAATGGAAGCCGACTGCTACCAACATTCTCGGACATGTCATAAGTGCCAGATTTATGCAGATAAGGTGCACGTTCCTCCAGTTCCTCTGAGTGTCTTGACAGCACCTTGTCCTTTTGCAATGTGGGGCATTGACATGATCGGCGAGATTAAACCTACGGAATCCAATGGGCATCGCTTCATCCTGGTGGCGATCGATTACTTTACAAAGTGGGTTGAAGCAGCCTCCTATGCTACAGTAACCAAGAACTTCGTGGCACGGTTTATTCGGCACAACCTGATCTGTCGCTACGGCGTCTCGGAAAGGATCATTACGGACAATGGTACCAATCTAAATAACAAGATGATCACTGAGCTCTGCGAGCAATTTAAGATACAGCACCACAACTCTTCTCCTTACCGGCCGAAGATGAATGGGGATGTAGAGGCAGCTAATAAGAATATCAAAAAGATTGTGCAGAAGATGACAGTGACCTATAAAGATTGGCACGAGATGTTACCGTTCGCTCTTCATGGGTACCGTACCTCAGCAAGAACGTCAATCGGGGCAACTCCCTTTTCTTTGGTCTACGGCATGGAGGCAGTCTTACCGATTGAAGTGCAGATACCCTCTCTCCGGATAATGAAGGATGCAGATCTGAGCGAAGATGACTGGATCCAGACTCGACTTGATCAATTAAATCTAATTGATGAAAAGAGACTCGCTGCTATTTGTCATGGTCAGACGTACCAAAAACGGATGATCAGGGCATTTAACAAGAAAGTTAGACCACAAGAGTATCAAGTTGGGGACCTGGTAATCAAGCGCATCATCCTTCCTCAAAGTGATCCCAGGGGCAAATGAACCCCTACGTACGAAGGGCCATTTGTGGTTAAACATGTGTTCTCAGGAGGAGCCATGATTCTAACTATCATGGACGGTGACGACCTTCCTCACCCCGCCAATGCAGACATAGTAAAAAGAAACTACGCATGATAAAAGACCCGCTAGGTTGACATACCTAAGCAAAAAATTAGGGCTTCCCGGCGAACCAAAAGGGTTCGGGCAAAATGAGGGATGAAATGAAAAAAATCTGTACACCCGGCAAGTCGAAAACCTGAAAAGGCGGCTTGGGCAAAAATGGGTATCCCGGTGGACTGAAAACCCGAAAGGGCGGTCTAGGCAAAAGTAAGGGATAAAGCGTAATACTATGTCTCATTGGATCACTTTGCATCCAGAATCCGGTATCAACATCAAGCTCAGACGACATCGATCAATCAACTTCATCTTCAACTGAGCAGCAAAGTGATGAGACGCTCGAAGATATAAAGGCGATAGCAGAGTTGGAACCCAGTGGGATTATTCTTTTTCACATAGCTGTTTTGTTTTCCCTTTTCGTAAAAAATTGTATAAACTTTGTTCTTCGGCGGTGTTCTCTTACTGGGACGTCAGCCTCTTGTACCCAAACGCCTACTTACAGGAAAATTCAAAAATCAATACAAATTCACTCTTTTATGACCAATTGCCATTTGTTTTTCCTTTTTCTGTTTTGTTTTGCGAAGAACGTCCAATGTTCAATTTGTGATATATGCATCTGACACTAATTGCTAAACTCATAAATATTTGCATGCGAAACAAAGGATTAATTACAGGTAACATCAGAAACAGGGGAAATAATGAGTTGTCTAAGCGATCTAATTGTCCTGTCCACCAAGGTACCAAGGTAAGTTCGGCTGAAGAATGTAACCAAGATATCTTAATTCCCCAGAGAGTGAGACAAGATTCAGCAATACTCTCCCCGAGCAGAGTTGGTCTCCCATCAGCCCCGAAAAGGCACAGTATCTCCAGCAAATCAGCGATACTCTCCCCAAGCAGAGTTAGTCTACTGTCAGCCTTAAGGAAGTTAGATTATTCCCCAGCAAACTTCTCCAACAAGTTTATTCCCCAACGGAGTATACAAACATTCCTAACAAGCATCCCCGGCAGTCTTGATCTAAGATTGTTCCCCGGTGGTATACCGGACGCCCAGTGGAGCCATTCCCAAGTCCAATCTCAAAATTTTCCCCAGGAGAGTTCAATCAATCTCCCCAGCAGGTCTTGAAGCTTATCCCCAGTAGATTCTGGAAGCTTGTCACCCGCATAGTACGAACGCTCCCCGACATCATTCAGAAGGTTATTTCCCCACCAGGAAATAACTGGGTTATCCTTAGCCAACTGTCACGGAAAGATCGTCCCCAACGAAGTCTTCCTATCCCCCAACGGAGTTCATCAATTCCTTCAACATAATACATCAATGGTATCCCCAGCGGAATTCGTCAAATCTTCCAACAAAACATATCAACAATTCCCCAGCGAAGTTATCACCAACCTCAGCAAAGTATTCTCTTTCCCCACAGAGTTCACTCCCCGCAGAGTAATCTATTCGCCAAGTTTATTCCCCAACGGAGTCATCTTTTCCTACCGGTACTCTTGCAACAATCATCCCCAACGGAAACAACAAGAACTCTACTCTTCAACATCTGCCCAGGACTTAATTTCCCGGCACCCGTCAAGGATTTATGTTCCTAGACGAAAACGCATTCATAAACATCACATTCTCATACACTATAGCATGCACATACGCATCACGAACATACAATCTCATTTATTTTGAGAACATCACGCATGTCATACATCATAACATTACATACAACTAACGTTTTGTCTTTTTAGGACAAAGGTCAATACAAAGATGATTACTATCAACGGTCGCAAATAAAGATCCGATTCCTATATCTCGCCAGGGTGTATCTGTTGACGACTATTTTCCAGATTCGATTCCTGTATCCTGCCAGGGCATGTCTGAAGAGTTCGAAGATCCGATTCCTGTATCTTGCCAGGGTGTATCTGTTGACGACTAATTCCAGACTCGATTCCTGTATCCGGCCAGGGCACGTCTGAAGAGTTCGAAGATCCGATTCCTGTATCTTGCCAGGGTGTATCTGTTGACGACTATATTCTAGACTCGATTCCTGTATCTTGCCAGGGCACGTTTGAAGAGTTCGAAGATTCGATTCCTGTATCTTGCCAGGGTGTATCTGTTGACGACTATATTCCATACTCGATTCCTGTATCTTGCCAGGGCACGTCTGAAGAGTTCGAAGATCCGATTCCTGTATCTCGCCAGGGTGTATCTGTTGACGACTAATTCCAGACTCGATTCCTGTATCTTGCCAGGGCACGTCTGAAGAGTTCGAAGATCCGATTCCTGTATCTTGCCAGGGTGTATCTGTTGACAACTATATTCCAGACTCGATTCCTGTATCCTACCAGGGCACGTCTGAAGAGTTCGAAGATCCGATTCCTGTATCTTGCCAGGGTGTATCTGTTGACGACTATATTCTCCAGACTCGATTCCTGTATCTTGCCAGGGCACGTCTGAAGAATTTAAAGATTCGATACCGGTATCCAGCCAGGGCACATCCACATGAAGAATTTGAAGATCAACTCCCGTAACAGGCCAGGTAATTATCTTTCTTTTTCAGGTACGCAAGTTCTCGCTAAGGAATCTCTTATGCGATCGACACCCGATGGCATCTATAAGCCCATCACCACAACTACCATTACAGTCTCCAAATGGCATCCATAAGCCCATCCCCGACAGGGTTCTGTCACACTTCCAGATGGCATCTATAAGCCCATCCCCCTATCCATCAGTCTCCAAATGGCATTTGTAAGCCCATTTCCACCATCACACTGCTGACACGCTACTATGTGAGTGCAAATTTTTGGGCACTCTAGTGTTCAATCATCTTCCGCCCTCGGATTACGAAAGGCACGCCAGCCAATCTACATCCTCAGGTTTAAGAAGATTTAACAGGGGCAACTATTGTACCCCAAAATTTGCCCTCCCATATTCTTCAAGATTTGCCAAGATCATGTTTCAAAATCAATCAAGGGTTGCACAGTCCAATTGCCTCCTAACACAGTCAAAATTAGGGTTTTGGTTCTTGCAAAGAAATTGAGGTTTCCAAGGGTCCAATCAAGTCCCATATGCCCATAAACATTGTCAAGCATCCATATGTCAAGTTTCAAGACTCACAGCATCAAGTTGCACAGTCAAAAACCCTAATTGCTCCACCTACTCGAAAAAAGAATTGTTCTATGTTCGTTTCCTTTAGACAGCGCTATCCTACTATTAGTGAGTAGGTAGCACCGTCGTTGGAGTTTCAAGGGTCAATTCGAAAGGGACGTACGATCACTAAAGCAATGTTAGGACGTCTTAGTAATAACCCTAATGTCTTAAGATCAATAGTCGAGGTAACAATTCCGAGGAAACCTTTCCGAGGAAACTTTGATCTTTGAGACAAAAGAGCGACCACTAAAATACCCTATACTTAATGATCGTTTACCAAAGGAAATCGAAGTGAGAGTATACCCTAGGAGTGCGCATGTGCGAGTGATTCAATTTCAAGTTTATTATCTTTGCACATTTAGGGTTTGCTAACTGTTTATAAAGTTAATCATACATTCTTGTCATGCAACCCTAATATCATACATCTAACAGTTAATAGTTTGTGGAATTTAAAGTGCGGAAAGTAAAGCTAAGCTATTACAAGGCTTCGGGTATTAATTACACAGCCAAAAAACAACCCGTAAAAACAAAAAGATAAAATGAAAAGGTGAAAAGTACTAATTAATCTATTACAACTTGTGAGAAATTACATTAATATGGTAAAAATAATAAAAGCGCGGTGAATCGAGAACAAGAGAGAAATAGGGTTTTGACCCCGTCTAACCTAATCGAAATAAACAATTATTTTTGTTGTTTTTAATTATTTTAGAAAAAGAATAAGGTTTTTAAATTAAATACAAAATTAATTAGTAATTAAATTAATTAAAGATAATAATTTACATGGCATATTTTTATATCTTTGGTTATTTTTAAGAAAAAAGAAAATAGAATTAAGTTAGAAACAAAAACCCTAATTGTTCTTATTAATTTTAATTTATTTACAAAAGAAATTTAAGTTACCTAAAATTAAATACCCTAATTCAATTAATTTTTGTATAAAAAATAAATATCCTAAATCTAATTGGGTGAAAAATATTATTTTTATGATTTTTTTATAATAAAAAATATTTTTTTATGTTAGTAAAAATAAATAATAAGTTAATAAAGAAAAATATAAAAAGAAAAGAGAAAGAAATATGGGCCTGAGAAAGTAATTTGGAGGTGTGTTAAAAGCAATTTTGGGCCCAAAAGAAAAAGTCCAAGTTGACCTTCCTGAATCCCATGTGTTGCATTGACTGGGTCACATGATGGATCCTTCAATAATGGCCATCAGATCTGGCTTCCTGGACACATGGCTGATTGGATGATGATGGACCATGTTGGTCATCCCACCTATACACACGCCTGATTATGGAAAGAAATAATATGTGAAATAATGGGGGGACCTGGGATTCAAACCCAGTCCCCAAAGCCTTTTCCAATCAACTGGCTACCAACTGCGCTGCGTGTTCTCTTTGTATACAAAATAAACAATAATCATTATATTAAAAACTAACAAAATAAAGAAATATTTGCGCGAAAATTCAAATGGACGAGTAGGGGGACGCCACGTGTTGTACCCCAAAATTTGCCCTCCCATATTCTTCAAGATTTGCCACGATCATGTTTCAAAATCACTCAAGGGTTGCACAGTCCAATTGCCTCCTAACACAGTCGAAATTAGGGTTTTGGTTCTTGCAAAGAAATTGAGGTTTCCAAGGGTCCAATCAAGTCCCATATGCCCATAAACATTTTCAAGCATCCATATGTCAAGTTTCAAGACTCACAGCATCAAGTTGCACATTCAAAAACCATAATTGCTCCATAGTCAACTGCAGGGGCAAAATGGTCATTTGACAGTCAAAAGTCAAAAATTTTGGTCAACATCTTATTTTGAAGCCACAAACATCATTTGATCAATTCTTGATCATGATTTCTCAAAGCATGGCTCAAAAAGTCTCAAGATGCAAAAGTTTCTATTTTTGGACAGTTGAAAAGTCAACTGCAAATTGACCAAGGCATAACTTCCTCATGGTTTATCAGAAAAATTCCATCCAATGCTCATTTTGAAGAGAATGACATTTCCTACAACTCATCTTCACACTCCAAGTCCAAGAAATGCTCTCACAAAAAGTTATCAATTTCAACATTATAGGTCATTTTCAAAAGTCAACAAAAAGGCATTTTAAGTCAAAGACCATAACTTGAGATTGGTAAATCAAAATGACATGGGACCAAAGGCATTGGTTAGAGAACTCCAAGACCTTTCCAAAATGTCCAAGAACATGATCATAGCTTTAAAATTGAGCAAGATATGCATTGGAGAAGTTGGGAAATTTTTGGGAACTTTGAAAAGTCAACTTTGCTTCAAAAGCTTCAAAAATGCTAATGGGCCTCAATTTCTTTCATGAATCATTACCCAAAGGCTATGCACGACCCATTTAGCTAAAAATGATTTATTTTCTTATTTTTAATTAATTAATTGAATTTTTATTCTTATTAATTCATTTAATTAGATTTAATTATGAGAAAAATATCAAATAATGGTTTTAAATCTTTTTTGTGCAGCAAATATGTTCATTATATCCAAAAGATTTCGTGCATCATCTCAAGGGGACAAGATCATCCATATTTGGCAAGATTTGCATGGAAAAAAGATTGGAAAAGATGTGATAAAAATCAAATATTCAAAACATTAATTCAATGGACTTTTGGGCTTTGTTTTGACCTAGAAAGCTTCACATACAAAGGCATAGTAAAACCTAATTGAAAGAGACACGAAAAACTGCTCAAAAAGAGAGAACAAAGTTGCAATTTTTCATAGAAATTTTGAAAACTGATTTAGTATTTGCAGGAACATTCTAAGCCTAAAACCTATTCCAAACCCTTGCTGAGACTTCTTTGAACGTGTTGCAACCACTTTCCAGTCTCCATACTCCAAGAATTGGTAGACTAGCATCGCGTTTATCACAAACTTTTCCATAATCGTTTTTTAATTTTCATGCATTATTCATATGTTTTATTTGTTGATTTACACTAATAATGATGTTCTGAAGCGATTGGTAATGTTTAATTGGACTAACACTGCCTAAATCAGAATCCACCATTGATGAAACCTAGGGTTTCAGAAGCTCCAAAATAGGGCTTTCATGTAGAGGAAAAATTGGATCTTGAGACCTATGCCATTAAATTCAGGAGCTCCAGACGAAACGAACCAACACCTCGCGCCCTTTTTATATTAATCCAGATTCTATTCGCTATTTTTACAGGTTTCACTTAGTGGGGTTTCAAAACCCCCGCTATTTGTTTTATAATTGCAGGGAAAACAAGGAAGAAGATGGACGTGGCTTGATGCTATTGGAAGATTCAAAATCTGGCGCGTTTTTCTTGATTTATATCATTAGCTTTTGTTTTCTTTTATATTATTTGTTTTCCACTAACATTACAAACGCGCTTCACAGCTCATTTGGCAAGGGATATACTTGGTAAACGCTGGGACCTGGGTTCGATTCCCAGGTCCCCCACATATTGCATAATTTTTGTTGTAACGTATTCCCATGCAGCTGCCATCAAAAGTTTTACCATACACTCTCATGCGCTGGCCTGACAAGTGGCTTCAAGGTCCAATCTGAAGGCTGCAGGATGAGGTCCATGGTACACTCAGTCAACCATCCCACATGTAATCCCAAGAAGTCAAACAAGGCTTTGTTCTGGTGGGCCAAATTACTTCACAAAAACCTCCAAAATGGGCCAGATACCCCATATGTTTGTATTCTATTTTTTTAATTTTCTTCTCTTTTCTTTTCAATTCTTTTTTTAAATTGTTTTAATTATTTTATTTAATTCACCCAAAATATTTTTCCATATAAAATATCAGAAACCAAAAAATGTTTAATATTTAATTCTTATTAATTTCACTATTAAAATATTTTTGAAAATAAATTCTAACAATTAACTTAGTTAAATTAGGTTTTAAACTTTAATCTTTTTTATAATAAATAAAATAAGTAGAATTAGGGTTTTGACCTTTTCATATTTTTTTAATAAATAATTTTCTCTCATTATTATTATTATTATTAATTACTAAATATTTTTGTAAATAAACATGTAATTTAATTAATTAGTGTAAATTAGATTAACTTGAATATTTTCTTAAATAATTAAAAACAATCTAGAATTAGGGTTTCCTTGTAAATTCTTTATTTTCATAAATACAAAAAAAACATAAAAACAATTTCTTTTCTTAATTAAATAATTAATTAGCTTTTTAATTCAATTTAATTTCAAAAGGGTCAAAACCCTCGGACGTTCAATTTCTTTTCGCGCATTATTTTCTTTTCGAATATTATGTAACTGCTCAAGGCTTGTAATAGCAATTAGGTCTTTTTACTTTCCGCACTTTTTATCAAACGGGTCTTTGTAATTTGGCGATGTATAGACCCGCGCCTTGTAATAGCGTAGGATTTATCTTTCCGCATTTAAATTTCCGCACTCTTAAATTCTAATTTGCATGAAAGAATGTATGGTTAATTAAAAACAAGCGTAGATCACCATGATACATGTACAAGATAAAACATAACATGAAAACAACACACAAATTCACACACCACTTCTAGGGTATGCCTCACCTGTTGCCTTCGAAACGTGGTCGTCAAGTATGGGACGTCTTAGTAAGTCCTTACGTCCATGATCTGGTTGCCTCGGAATAGTTTCCTTGAAACGGTTGCCTCGAATTAAAAAAGGGATCAAGGACATAAGGGTAGCTTCTAAGGTGTCATGCCGTTGCTTCGGTGACCACACTGTCCCTACACTCGAATTGACCCGAACGCCTCCAACGGTGGTGCTACCTACCTCTCAATGATGGGATGGCACTACCTTAAGGACATTTACACAGCCTAATTCCTTAGGGTAGGTAGATGACTCATTAGATACTTGCTCTATTCAAAAACAAATCAAAACTCTTTTCACACCGACACTTTCAAAAAGCTTTCAAAATAATTTTTCAAACACTCTTGAGGACAGATACAAGAGTTATTCCGAAATCTTTAAATGAAACTTTTTCAAACCCACTCACACTTTGAAAAGCAAACAAATTTTGAAAACACAATGAGCAAGTATCTAAGAGCCCATGGATAACCATGGATAGAAAGGGTGCTAACACCTTCCCTTTCTATAAATCTACCTCCCGAACCGAGAAACTATCTCATAAGGAATTTTGCTGTGCTTTTGTCCTGTCCATGTTGGAGAAAATAAAAGACGATGGCGACTCTTACTTCGAAAATCTGATCAACTTAGCCGAAGACGAAGGTGAAGATGATTGCGAAGTGCCTGGTGAGCTTGCAAGATTGTTACTCCATGAAGAGAGGGCCATTCAGCCACATGAAGAGCCAGTGGAAACGGTAAATCTGGGTACTGAGACAGACAGAAGGGAAGTTAAGATTGGTGCCAATCTAGAGCTCAGCGTGAAACAATGGTTGATTCAGATGTTGCGTGATTATGTGGAGATCTTTGCTTGGTCTTATGAAGACATGCCTGGGTTGGATACCGACATTGTGGTCCATCACTTGCCTACCAAGGAAGAATGCCCTCCGGTTAAACAAAAGGTCCGTCGTATGCGTCCAGAGATGTCCGAAAAGATCAAAGCTGAGGTTATGAAGTAATTTGATGCTGGGTTTCTAGCAGTGACTTCTTACCCTCAATGGGTTGCCAACGTGGTTCCGGTGCCAAAGAAAGATGGTAAGGTCAGAATGTGTGTTGACTACAGGGATTTGAACAGGGCCAGCCCTAAGGATGATTTCCCTCTACCTCACATCGACGTTCTGGTTGACAATACTGCTCAGCACAAGGTGTTCTCCTTCATGGATGGCTTTTCAGGTTACAATCAGATTAAGATGGCTCCTGAAGATATGGAAAAGACTACCTTTGTTACTCAGTGGGGCACCTTCTGCTACAAGGTCATGCCTTTTGGACTGAAAAATGATGGGGCAACCTACCAACGTGCCATGGTTGCTTTATTTCATGATATGATCCATCATGAGATTGAAGTGTACGTCGATGATATGATTGCAAGGTCCCAAACTGAGGAGGAACACCTTGACCATCTACAGAAGCTGTTTGACCGTCTGAAGTTGTACAAGCTGAGATTGAACCCAAACAAGTGCACCTTTGGGGTGAGATCTGGAAAGTTGCTAGGCTTCGTCGTAAGCGACAAGGGTATTCAAGTGGACCCTGCCAAGGTTAAAGACATACAAGAGATGCCAGTTCCAAAGATAGAGATAGAAGTCAGAGGTTTTCTAGGACGTCTGAATTACATTGCCCGATTCATCTCGCACCTAACTGCTACCTGTGAACCAATCTTCAAGTTGCTGAAGAAAGATCAGGTAGTACGTTGGAATGATGAATGTCAGGCAGCTTTCGACAGAATCAAAGAGTATCTCCAAGAACCACCCATTCTTATGCCACCGGTTGAAGGGAGACCTCTAATACTATACCTGACAGTACTTGACAGCTCAATGGGGTGTGTGCTGAGGTAGCATGACGAGTCTGGCCGAAAAGAGCACGCCATTTACTACCTTAGCAAAAAGTTTACCGACTGTGAGACTCGATACTCACTGCTCGAGAAAACTTGTTGCGCTTTGGTATGGGCTGCTCGTCGGCTGAGACAGTATATGCTGACTCATACTACTCTGTTGATTTCAAAAATGGATCCGATCAAGTACATATTTGAAAAGCCTGCTCTGTTTGGGAGAATAGCAAGATGGCAGATGATCTTGACGGAATACGACATCCAGTACACGACTCAGAAAGCTATCAAGGGAAGTGTATTGGCAGAACACTTGGCACACCAGGCAGTAAATGACTACCAGTCAATGAACTTCGAGTTTCCAGACGAGAGCATCATGATAGTGACTGATTGTGAAGTACCTGGACCGGATGAAGGACCTGAGGAAGGATCCCGATGGTCTATGCACTTTGACGGAGCCTCCAACTCTTTGGGTAACGGTATCGGCGCTGTGATCATATCCCCACAAGGCACTCATACTCCACTTACTGCCCGACTATGTTTCAACTGCACCAACAACATGGCGGAGTATGAGGCATGCATAATGGGTCTTCAAGCTGCGATTGACTTAAGGATCAAGTTTCTGAGTGTCTTCGGAGATTCCGCTCTCGTGATCAACCAGATCAAAGGCGAGTGGGATACGAAACACCCAAACCTTATTCCTTACAGAGAATGTGTGTTGACATTGATCCCCCATTTCACAGAGATAACTTTTGAACACTTCCCAAGAGAGGAGAATCAGTTGGCGGACGCGCTGGCTACAATGTCTTCTATGTTCAAAGTCAAATGGGACAATGAGGCTCCCCGGATCATCATTTGAAAACTGAACGAACCTGCATATTGTTGTGACTTTGAAGCTGAGACAGTGACTGAGAAACCCTGGTATCATGAGGTGAAAAGGTACTTAGAAGCCCAAGAATACCCTGAAGGTGCATCCGTTAACGACAAGAAGTTTCTAAGAAGGTTCGCTGCAAAATTCTTCCTCAGCAATGGCATTCTATACAATCGAAACCATGATTCAACCTTACTGCGTTGTGTGGATAAGACTGAAGCAGAAAGAATCATGGCAGAACTGCATGAAGGCGCCTTCGGAACACATTCCAGTGGACACACCATGGCAAAGAAGATCCTTCGGGAAGGATATTTCTGGTCCACAATGGAAGCCGACTGCTACCAACATTCTCGGACATGTCATAAGTGCCAGATTTATGCAGATAAGGTGCACGTTCCTCCAGTTCCTCTGAGTGTCTTGACAGCACCTTGGCCTTTTGGAATGTGGGGCATTGACATGATCGGCGAGATTAAACCTACGGCATCCAATGGGCATCGCTTCATCCTGGTGGCGATCGATTACTTTACAAAGTGGGTTGAAGCAGCCTCCTATGCTACAGTAACCAAGAACTTCGTGGCACGGTTTATTCGGCACAACCTGATCTGTCGCTACGGCGTCCCGGAAAGGATCATTACGGACAATGGTACCAATCTAAATAACAAGATGATCACTGAGCTCTGCGAGCAATTCAAGATACAGCACCACAACTCTTCTCCTTACCGGCCGAAGATGAATGGGGATGTAGAGGCAGCTAATAAGAATATCAAAAAGATTGTGCAGAAGATGACAGTGACCTATAAAGATTGGCACGAGATGTTACCGTTCGCTCTTCATGGGTACCGTACCTCAGCAAGAACGTCAATCAGGGCAACTCCCTTTTCTTTGGTCTACGGCATGGAGGCAGTCTTACCGATTGAAGTGCAGATACCCTCTCTCCGGATAATGAAGGATGCAGATCTGAGCGAAGATGACTGGATCCAGACTCGACTTGATCAATTAAATCTAATTGATGAAAAGAGACTCGCTGCTATTTGTCATGGTCAGACGTACCAAAAACGGATGATCAGGGCATTTAACAAGAAAGTTAGACCACAAGAGTATCAAGTTGGGGACCTGGTAATCAAGCGCATCATCCTTCCTCAAAGTGATCCCAGGGGCAAATGAACCCCTACGTACGAAGGGCCATTTGTGGTTAAACATGTGTTCTCAGGAGGAGCCATGATTCTAACTATCATGGACGGTGACGACCTTCCTCACCCCGCCAATGCAGACATAGTAAAAAGAAACTACGCATGATAAAAGACCCGCTAGGTTGACATACCTAGGCAAAAAATTAGGGCTTCCCGGCGAACCAAAAGGGTTCGGGCAAAATGAGGGATGAAATGAAAAAAATCTGTACACCCGGCAAGTCGAAAACCTGAAAAGGCGGCTTGGGCAAAAATGGGTATCCCGGTGGACTGAAAACCCGAAAGGGCGGTCTAGGCAAAAGTAAGGGATAAAGCGTAATACTATGTCTCATTGGATCACTTTGCATCCAGAATCCGGTATCAACATCAAGCTCAGACGGCATCGATCAATCAACTTCATCTTCAACTGAGCAGCAAAGTGATGAGACGCTCGAAGATATAAAGGCGATAGCAGAGTTGGAACCCAGTGGGATTATTCTTTTTCACATAGCTGTTTTGTTTTCCCTTTTCGTAAAAAATTGTATAAACTTTGTTCTTCGGCGGTGTTCTCTTACTGGGACGTCAGCCTCTTGTACCCAAACGCCTACTTACAGGAAAATTCAAAAATCAATACAAATTCACTCTTTTATGACCAATTGCCATTTGTTTTTCCTTTTTCTGTTTTGTTTTGCGAAGAACGTCCAATGTTCAATTTGTGATATATGCATCTGACACTAATTGCTAAACTCATAAATATTTGCATGCGAAACAAAGGATTAATTACAGGTAACATCAGAAACAGGGGAAATAATGAGTTGTCTAAGCGATCTAATTGTCCTGTCCACCAAGGTACCAAGGTAAGTTCGGCTGAAGAATGTAACCAAGATATCTTAATTCCCCAGAGAGTGAGACAAGATTCAGCAATACTCTCCCCGAGCAGAGTTGGTCTCCCATCAGCCCCGAAAAGGCACAGTATCTCCAGCAAATCAGCGATACTCTCCCCAAGCAGAGTTAGTCTACTGTCAGCCTTAAGGAAGTTGGATTATTCCCCAGCAAACTTCTCCAACAAGTTTATTCCCCAACGGAGTATACAAACATTCCTAACAAGCATCCCCGGCAGTCTTGATCTAAGATTGTTCCCCGGTGGTATACCGGACGCCCAGTGGAGCCATTCCCAAGTCCAATCTCAAAATTTTCCGCAGGAGAGTTCAATCAATCTCCCCAGCAGGTCTTGAAGCTTATCCCCAGTAGATTCTGGAAGCTTGTCACCCGCATAGTATGAACGCTCCCCGACATCATTCAGAAGGTTATTTCCCCACCAGGAAATAACTGGGTTATCCTTAGCCAACTGTCACGGAAAGATCGTCCCCAACGAAGTCTTCCTATCCCCCAACGGAGTTCATCAATTCCTTCAACATAATACATCAATGGTATCCCCAGCGGAATTCGTCAAATCTTCCAACAAAACATATCAACAATTCCCCAGCGAAGTTATCACCAACCTCAGCAAAGTATTCTCTTTCCCCACAGAGTTCACTCCCCGCAGAGTAATCTATTCGCCAAGTTTATTCCCCAACGGAGTCATCTTTTCCTACCGGTACTCTTGCAACAATCATCCCCAACGGAAACAACAAGAACTCTACTCTTCAACATCAGCCCAGGACTTAATTTCCCGGCACCCGTCAAGGATTTATGTTCCTAGACGAAAACGCATTCATAAACATCACATTCTCATACACTATAGCATGCACATACGCATCACGAACATACAATCTCATTTATTTTGAGAACATCACGCATGTCATACATCATAACATTACATACAACTAACGTTTTGTCTTTTTAGGACAAAGGTCAATACAAAGATGATTACTATCAACAGTCGCAAATAAAGATCCGATTCCTATATCTCGCCAGGGTGTATCTGTTGACGACTATTTTCCAGATTCGATTCCTGTATCCTGCCAGGGCATGTCTGAAGAGTTCGAAGATCCGATTCCTGTATCTTGCCAGGGTGTATCTGTTGACGACTAATTCCAGACTCGATTCCTGTATCCGGCCAGGGCACGTCTGAAGAGTTCGAAGATCCGATTCCTGTATCTTGCCAGGGTGTATCTGTTGACGACTATATTCTAGACTCGATTCCTGTATCTTGCCAGGGCACGTTTGAAGAGTTCGAAGATTCGATTCCTGTATCTTGCCAGGGTGTATCTGTTGACGACTATATTCCATACTCGATTCCTGTATCTTGCCAGGGCACGTCTGAAGAGTTCGAAGATCTGATTCCTGTATTTCGCCAGGGTGTATCTGTTGACGACTAATTCCAATCTCGATTCCTGTATCTTGCCAGGGCACGTCTGAAGAGCTCGAAGATCCGATTCCTGTATCTTGCCAGGGTGTATCTGTTGACAACTATATTCCAGACTCGATTCCTGTATCCTACCAGGGCACGTCTGAAGAGTTCGAAGATCCGATTCCTGTATCTTGCCAGGGTGTATCTGTTGACGACTATATTCTCCAGACTCGATTCCTGTATCTTGCCAGGGCACGTCTGAAGAATTTAAAGATTCGATACCGGTATCCAGCCAGGGCACATCCACATGAAGAATTTGAAGATCAACTCCCGTAACAGGCCAGGTAATTATCTTTCTTTTTCAGGTACGCAAGTTCTCGCTAAGGAATCTCTTATGCGATCGACACCCGATGGCATCTATAAGCCCATCACCACAACTACCATTACAGTCTCCAAATGGCATCCATAAGCCCATCCCCGACAGGGTTCTGTCACACTTCCAGATGGCATCTATAAGCCCATCCCCCTATCCATCAGTCTCCAAATGGCATTTGTAATCCCATTTCCACCATCACACTGCTGACACGCTACTATGTGAGTGCAAATTTTTGGGCACTCTAGTGTTCAATCATCTTCCGCCCTCGGATTACGAAAGGCACGCCAGCCAATCTACATCCTCAGGTTTAAGAAGATTTAACAGGGGCAACTGTTGTACCCCAAAATTTGCCCTCCCATATTCTTCAAGATTTGCCAAGATCATGTTTCAAAATCACTCAAGGGTCGCACAGTCCAATTGCCTCCTAACACAGTCAAAATTAGGGTTTTGGTTCTTGCAAAGAAATTGAGGTTTCCAAGGGTCCAATCAAGTCCCATATGCCCATAAACATTGTCAAGCATCCATATGTCAAGTTTCAAGACTCACAGCATCAAGTTGCACAGTCAAAAACCCTAATTGCTCCACAGTCAACTGTAGGGGCAAAATGGTCATTTGACAGTCAAAAGTCAAAATTTTTGGTCAACATCTTATTTTGAAGCCACAAACATCATTTGATCAATTCTTGATCATGATTTCTCAAAGCATGGCTCAAAAAGTCTCAAGATGCAAAAGTTTCTATTTTGGACAGCTGAAAAGTCAACTGCAAATTGACCAAGGCATAACTTCCTCATGGTTTATCAGAAAAATTCCATCCAATGCTCATTTTGAAGAGAATGACATTTCCTACAACTCATCTTCACACTCCAAGTCCAAGAAATGCTCTCACAAATAGTTATCAATTTCAACATTATAGGTCATTTTCAAAAGTCAACAAAAAGGCATTTTAAGTCAAAGACCATAACTTGAGATTGGTAAATCAAAATGACATGGGACCAAAGGCATTGGTTAGAGGACTCCAAGACCTTTCCAAAATGTCCAAGAACATGATCATAGCTTAAAAATTGAGCAAGATATGCATTGGAGAAGTTGGGAAATTTTTGGGAACTTTGAAAAGTCAACTTTGCTTCAAAAGCTTCAAAAATGCTAATGGGCCTCAATTTCTTTCATGAATCATTACCCAAAGGCTATGCACGACCCATTGAGCTAAAAATGATTTATTTTCTTATTTTTAATTAATTAATTGAATTTTTATTCTTATTAATTCATTTAATTAGATTTAATTATGAGAAAAATATCAAATAATGGTTTTAAATCTTGTTTGTGCAGCAAATATGTTCATTATATCCAAAAGATTTCGTGCATCATCTCAAGGGGACAAGATCATCCATATTTGGCAAGATTTGCATGGAAAAAAGATTGGAAAAGATGTGATAAAAATCAAATATTCAAAACATTAATTCAATGGACTTTTGGGCTTTGTTTTGACCTAGAAAGCTTCACATACAAAGGCATAGTAAAACCTAATTGAAAGAGACACGAAAAACTGCTCAAAAAGAGAGAACAAAGTTGCAATTTTTCATAGAAATTTTGAAAACTGATTTAGTATTTGCAGGAACATTCTAAGCCTAAAACCTATTCCAAACCCTTGCTGAGACTTCTTTGAACGTGTTGCAACCACTTTCCAGTCTCCATACTCCAAGAATTGGTAGACTAGCATCGCGTTTATCACAAACTTTTCCATAATCGTTTTTTAATTTGCATGCATTATTCATATGTTTTATTTGTTGATTTACACTAATAATGATGTTCTGAAGCGATTGGTAATGTTTAATTGGACTAACACTGCCTAAATCAGAATCCACCATTGATGAAACCTAGGGTTTCAGAAGCTCCAAAATAGGGCTTTCATGTAGAGGAAAAATTGGATCTTGAGACCTATGCCATTAAATTTAGGAGCTCCAGACGAAACGAACCAACACCTCGCGCCCTTTTTATATTAATCCAGATTCTATTCGCTATTTTTACAGGTTTCACTTAGTGGGGGTTTAAAACCCCCGCTATTTGTTTTATAATTGCAGGGAAAACAAGGAAGAAGATGGACGTGGCTTGATGCTATTGGGAGATTCAAAATCTGGCGCGTTTTTCTTGATTTATATCATTAGCTTTTGTTTTCTTTTATATTATTTGTTTTCCACTAACATTACAAACGCGCTTCACAGCTCATTTGGCAAGGGATATACTTGGTAAATGCTGGGACCTGGGTTCGATTCCCAGGTCCCCCACATATTGCATAATTTTTGTTGTAACGTATTCCCATGCAGCTACCATCAAAAGTTCTACCATACACTCTCATGCGCTGGCCTGACAAGTGGCTTCAAGGTCCAATATGAACGCTTCAGGATGAGGTCCATGGTACACTCAGTCAACCATCTCACACGTAATCCCAAGAAGTCAAACAAGGCTTTGTTCTGGTGGGCCAAATTACTTCACAAAAACCTCCAAAATGGGCCAGATACCCCCTATGTTTTTAATTTTCTTCTATTTTCTTTTCAATTCTTTTTTTAAATTGTTTTATTTATTTTATTTAATTCACCCAAAATATTTTTCCATATAAAATATCAGAAACCAAAAAATGTTTAATATTTAATTCTTATTAATTTCACTATTAAAATATTTTTGTAAATAAATTCTAACAATTAACTTAGTTAAATTAGGTTTTAAACTTTAATCTTTTTTTTAATAAATAAAATAAGTAGAATTTGGATTTTGACCTTTTCATCTTTTTTTAATAAATAATTTTCTCTCCTTATTATTATTATTATTAATTACTAAATATTTTTGTAAATAAACATGTAATTTAATTAATTAGTGTAAATTAGATTAACTTGAATATTTTCTTAAATAATTAAAAACAATCTAGAATTAGGGTTTCCTTGTAAATTCTTTATTTTCATAAATACAAAAAAACATAAAAACAATTTCTTTTCTTAATTAAATAATTAATTAGATTTTTAATTCAATTTAATTTCAAAAGGGTCAAAACCCTCGGACGTTCAATTTCTTTTCGCGCATTATTTTCTTTTTGAATATTATGTAACTGCTCAAGGCTTGTAATAGCAATTAGGTCTTTTTACTTTCCGCACTTTTTATCAAACGGGTCTTTGTAATTTGGCGATGTATAGACTCGCGCCTTGTAATAGCGTAGGATTTATCTTTCCGCATTTAAATTTTTGCACTCTTAAATTCTAATTTGCATGAAAGAATGTATGGTTAATTAAAAACAAGCGTAGATCACCATGATACATGTACAAGATAAAACATAACATGAAAACAACACACAAATTCACACACCACTTCTAGGGTACGCCTCACCTGTTGCCTTCGAAACGTGGTCGTCAAGTATGGGACGTCTTAGTAAGTCCTTATGTCCATGATCTGGTTGCCTCGGAATAGTTGCCTCGAAACGGTTGCCTCGAATTAAAAAAGGGATCAAGGACATAAGGGTAGCTTCTAAGGTGTCATGTCGTTGCTTCGGTGACCACACTGTCCCTACACTCGAATTGACCTGAACGCCTCCAACAGTGGTGCTACCTACCTCTCAATGATGGGATGGCACTACCTTAAGGATATTTACACAGCCTAATTCCTTAGGGTAGGTAGATGACTCATTAGATACTTGCTCTATTCAAAAACAAATCAAAACTCTTTTCACACCTACACTTTCAAAAAGCTTTCAAAACAATTTTTCAAACACTCTTGAGGACATATACAAGAGTTATTCCGAAATCTTTAAACGAAACTTTTTCAAACCCACTCACACTTTGAAAAGCAAACAAATTTTGAAAACACAATGAGCAAGTATCTAAGAGCCCATGGATAACCATGGATAGAAAGGGTGCTAACACCTTCCCTTTCTATAAATCTACCTCCCGAACCGAGAAACTATCTCATAAGGAATTTTGCTGTGCTTTTTTCCTGTCCATGTTGGAGAAAATAAAAGACGGTGGCGACTCTTGCTTCCGCGACATTTCGCGAACCAGCGTTAAACAGTCAGTTCTAAATCCACCGATCACAGAACTGGCGACTCTGCTGGGGATAATCTTATAAAAGTGAGGTGTACCTTAGGACTAAGATCACTTGTGTTTTCAATTGTCTGAATTGCTTGCTTTATTATTGTGGGTACTGCCTTGGGAGTTCTATAGATCCTAACCCGGATCTGGGGATACCTTCTTAGAAAGTAGCAACAAGGCTGTGAGGGAACTGTGCGGGGTATACCGACATGGTTGAAGCAGTATGCTACGTTGATGTGGCACTTTGGTGAGTACCGGTAACCCTTGAGTTCAGTCAAGGAGAGTACGGGGCCGCCGCGTGGTGTCGTGAAGCATCAACTGACCTTAGGAACCTTAATTGAACCATCTTGGCCTCTTTAGGGTAGTGAGATAACTGACTTTGGTGCAGTCCGAGGTTGGTTGATACTCGATACTACACTCAGTTGAGGGTTGTTTTCTTGGAATATTTCGGTCGCCAGTTCAGTGGCTAAATCGAAACGATGAATAATGAAAGCAATCCAATGATATTGGGACCCTTAGAACCCGGTTACTTCTGATAGGACAGGTCTGAGCCCACCAACTTCAAGAGGGTAATACCCAGACCCCATGCTGACCTAAACTCTAAGGGTTGTGGTGTGACTTGTGTGCCTTATCATGTTTGCTTCTTGTGAATACTTGTGGTGTGTTTAATCATAGTATCATGACATCATACAGCATCATATGCATTGACTAACCATTTCAGGGGTTCGAATCTTCATCTTTGTTCTTGTTTTGTAGGACATGGAAACTATCCGCAGAAAGACAATTCAGATCAGCCTTGTAAGGATCCCTCCTCAGCTTAAGGAACTTATATCCAGGATTCCCGAGAGCTCTTCTTTCAGTGAGAAACATGGAAGACTCATCAGCTTGGTCAACACCAACATTGAGGAAGATATGATAAAGGTCTTCTTCCAGTTCTTTGACCCTCTGCATCACTACTTTACTTTCCTGGATTATCAACTGGTGCCTACATTGGAAGAGTTCTCCCAGCTTCTGAAGATCCCTATCCTTAGTCAACTACCCCACAACGGTACGGAAAGGGAACCCAAACTTGAAGAGGTTGCTAAAGCATTACGCCTACAACCATCTGACATCAAGGGACATTGGGAAGTTAGAAGTGGTATCAAAGGGTTCTTGGCCAGGTTTCTGTTTGAGAAGGCCCAAGAATGTTGGAACTCCCTTGACCTACAAGCTTTTGAAGAAGTTGTGGCTCTCCTTGTCTATGGATTGGTGTCGTTCCCGAATCCCGATCAGCTTATAGATATCAGTGTTGTCCAGATCTTCATGTCCAGGAATCCTATACCTACGTTGCTTGGGGACATCCTTCACTCATGTTACACTCGAACCATGAGAAAAATGGGGGTTCTTATGTGCTGCACTCCTCTCCTGGGAAGGTGGTTTATTTCGCACCTTCCACAATAAGTTTTGAAGAACGAGCGGGGTTTGAGATGGTCACAATGATTGATGACTCTTACACATGCAGATATACATTGGTGCTCTCGGTCCAGAGAGGATGTCACTATCATTGATCGTTGCGGGGAGTTTCCTAATGTTCCTTTACTTGGAACCAGAGGAGGTATTACTTACAACCCGTGTCTGGCTTGGAGACAGTTTGGTTATGCTCGGAGGGACGGCCCTCATGACATGTTAATTCCTGACATAGTTTTTGACTTCGACAATGATGCACAAGGACTTCGCCAGAGATTTATCAGAGCTTGGAGGATGCCCAACAAGATAGACAGCAAGACACTGGGGCACAGGAACTCCATCCTGTTGGAGCCTTATCTCAAATGGGTACGAGCCCGCTCCCAGAAGTTAGTGATGCCATATCCTCATGTTCTCCCTGTGATCAAAGAGCCAGTTTTGGAAGGAGAGGTGTCCTACACCATTCAACATCCTGATATGCCTACATCCTGGGAAGAAATGCAGAAGAGCTGGATCCAGCTTAAGGAAGAACGGAATTCTCTTGAGTCCAGTCTACATGCTAGTAAGAAGAAGGTCTTGGAGCTCACCCGCCAACTGCACGAGGAAAAGACTCTCAACACTTACATTTCTCCAAAGAGGATGCGCAGCGTCTTTTGGGATTGATTTACTTTGTAATGTTTGCCCACGAGGCTTTGATGTACTGAACAATTATTTCCTAATGATAACGTGTGTTCTCTTTTGTCTACAACAAATTTGGACTTTCGAATCCTTGAATGCATTGCATAAACACATATCATGCATCATGTGCATAGCAGGTACTCTTCTTTTCAGGTTGCGTAATGTTCTTCGCTGTTTATTTCAGCATCATGAACCCTGAATCATCTACTGAGCAGTCCATCAAGGCCCTTCAGGCTCAGAACGCCCAGTTCCAAGAGATGATCATGAGTTTGGCCCAAGGTAAAGAGGAGTTGAAGGCTCTGCTGGTCAAGAAGAAAAAGAAGAGAATTGTACTATTCAACACGGGCCGGAGGTTTGGTAATGCACTGCAGAATGAGGTTGATCAAGCTGGTTCTTCTGTAGGGAAAGGCAGTCCCCAAGGGGGAAGGGCTCCTAGTCCGGTGGTCTCTGACAACGAGACTGATTTTAATGAGGAGCAGTATCCTCCAACTGAAGACAAATATAAGCAGTTAGAGGATCGTCTGAATGCCATGGAAATTCAACAAGTGCCTGGTTTGGATTTCGGAGACTTGGGTCTATCTTCTGGTGTGGTGATCCCACACAAGTTCAAAGCACCATCTTTCGCAAAGTATGACGGGGCATCCTGCCCTAAGCTACATCTCAGATCTTATGTGCGGAAGATCCAGCTGTATACTATGGATAAGAACTTATGGATCCATTTCTTCCAGGAGAGTCTTTTAGGGACTCATCTCGAATGGTTCTATCAGCTGGATGGAACCAAGGTTCGTAACTGGGAGGAATTGGCTACTGCTTTTTACAAGCAGTATCAGTATAATGCCGACCTCGCTCCTACACGTACCCAACTCTAGGGTATGTCGCTAGGATCGGGAGAAGGTTTTAAAGAGTATGCGCATAAGTGGAGGGACCTGGCTGGCAGGGTGCAGCCACCATTAACAGACTGTGAACTTGTGGACATGTTTTTGGGTACCCTATCCGGGCCGTTCTTTAATCATCTCATTGGCAATTCGTCTGCAGGGTTTACAGATCTCATTCTGACTGGGGAAAGGATAGAAGCTGGTATGAAATCAAGGAAGATTCAGAAAGGTGCATCCTCAAGTTCTGAGAAAAAGCCTTTTAAAAAGGAAGCCAGTGCTGTGTATGGGCCCAGGAGGCAAAACAAACCGGAACGCCGCCAAAATGTCAACGCGGTGGTAATTGCAAAGCCTGCTGCCGCTCCTCGGCAACCTAACCAACCAAGGGGTGAGAGACCCAGAAGAGAATACACTCGGCTGAGTATGACCTTGTCACAAATCTTGCCGCAACTGTTATCGACCAACTTGGTGACCGTCAGAGAGGCTCCGAAGGTGGTGAACACGACCTCTCCGAAGTATAATCCAAATGCCCGCTGTGCTTATCACTCTGATAGCCCGGGGCATTCTACTGATGATTGTTGGGCCCTGAGAAATAAGGTCCAGGACCTTATCGATGCGAAGGAAATACAGTTTGAGGCACCGGAAAGGCCCAACGTTGTGACTGCTCCTATGCCCCAGCATGGAGTAAATGCTATTGAGGAAGACCTGTATGCAGTTTCTGTGAATGATGTTGCTACCCCTCTATTGACTGTTAAGAGGAACCTGTTGCTAGCCGGTTTATTTCCGGGTTGTAGCAAGGGTTGCCTTCTGTGTGCTGTTTCCCCTACTGGTTGTCCATTGCTGAAGTCAGGCATCCAAGGCCTGATGGATAGCAGAGAAATTTTGTTCAAGAAGACCGCTGTTCCTTTTGTTCCCACTGAAGAAGTATTTGTCGTCACAATTTTCAACAATCCTACCAAGGCTCCCCCGAGGAAGCCAGTCAAAATCATGTCTGTTGCACCCATTATCATTACTGTTCTGGGGCCCCTCCCCTATGAATCTGACAAGGCTGTCCCATGGCACTATGGGGCAAATGTGTATGTACTTGGAGTGAAGCAGGAGTTCAACACCAGCACTGGTATCAGTAACATCACCGGTCCCGCTAAAGTTACTCGCAGTGGAAGGCTCTTCTCGCCTGACATCGCGCCACCAGCTATCCGAAGACCTCTTATAATTACGCCTGCAAGTGCGCCTGTTTCCACTTCTGATCCAGTTTCTACCCCTGCTGCCGAGTCATCTGACACTCGGGGCAAAGGGATTGATGATGTGCCTGCCCGAATGGAGGCACCAAAAACTGTCAATGTTGAAGCCTTCCAGCAAGAGATGGAGGAAATTCTTAAGATAATCAAGAAGAGTGACTTCAACATCGTTGAACAGCTGGGGCATACCCCCTCCAAGATCTCTATGCTATCATTGCTGCTGTGCTCAGAGGCCCATGCCAAGGCCCTGATTTCATTTCTGAAGACGGCCCATGTGCCACAAGAGACATCTGCGGACCAATTTACTGACTGTGTGGCCAATCTGACCGCTGACAATGGTTTGGGTTTCTCGGATGCTGATCTTACCGCTAAGGGAAAGAACCACAATGATGCCCTGCATGTCTCCATTGAATGCAGAGGCACTACTCTCGCACACGTGTTGGTGGACACCGGTTCTTCACTGAATGTATTGCCCAAAAAGGCCTTAGACAGGTTGGATTGTGAGGGTCTGGAGTTAGTAACATCGTTGTCCGAGCCTTTGACGGGTCGAAAAGGATGGTACATGGAGAGGTAGATATTCCGATTCGTGTTGGTTCCCAAGTCTTTGATTCAACATTCTATGTGATGGACATCCGTCCATCTTATTCCTGTTTGCTGGGTCGACCTTGGATTCACAAGGCTGGGGCTGTAACCTCCACTCTACACCAGAAGCTCAAGTACCCTGTCAGAGGGAAGATTGTTACTGTGCAGGGGGAAGAAGAATACATGGTTAGTCATCTGAACTCGTTCCGGTATATTGAGATGGACGGGGAGTTTATTGAAACCCCCTTTTAACATTTTGAAGAGGTACCTCCAACATTGGCGTCAGCAGAAACAATGGTTGAAGAAGAATCTCCTTTGAAGATGGCCTCCTTAAAGGACGCCTGGGCTGTAATTGAGAAAGAGGCTCAGAGGGCTGTACGCAAAGCAAGGATCGGAAGACCTCCCGTGTTCATCACCAACCCGGGAGTGAATGCAATTGAAGGCGAGGCGGAGGAATCAGAGTTTGATAGTTGGATCTACCCGACGACCAACGGTGGACTGAACAATTGGACTGCAAAAGACTACATACCTGTTACTTTTGTTACGCAGTAATGAATTCCTTTGTTTCTTTAATTTGTAATGAACAATAAATTGAAACTTTATGGCCCGGTGTCTTACCCGGGGCACCGTTGGCTACATTTGTGAGGGCTTATTACTTGTCATTTCCATATATCATGAATAAAGACATTGGACGTTTTTCGCATTTCAAATCTTGTGCTCCCTTTCTTTTTTTCTTTCTTTATATATTGCAAAATAGCTATATTTACACACACTCACTCATACAGGTTTCAATCCATTCTGGATCTCACTGGTAACGACTCTGCTACTGCCAGTTATGACTTCGAAAATCTGATCAACTTAGCCGAAGACGAAGGTGAAGATGATTGTGAAGTGCCTGGTGAGCTTGCAAGACTGTTACTCCAGGAAGAGAGGGTCATTCAGCCACATGAAGAGCCAGTGGAAACGGTAAACCTGGGTACTGAGACAGACAGAAGGGAAGTTAAGATTGGTGCCAATCTAGAGCTCGGCGTGAAACAACGGTTGATTTAGATATTGCGTGATTATGTGGAGATCTTTGCCTGTTCTTACGAAGACATGCCTGGGTTGGATACCGACATTGTGGTCCATCACTTTCCTACCAAGGAAGAATGCCCTCCGGTTAAACAAAAGGTCCGCCGTATGCGTCCAGAGATGTCCGAAAAGATCAAAGCTGAGGTTATGAAGCAATTTGATGTCGGGTTTCTAGCAGTGACTTCTTACCCTCAATGGGTTGCCAACGTGGTTCCGGTGCCAAAGAAAGATGGTAAGGTCAGAATGTGTGTTGACTACAGGGATTTGAACAGGGCCAGCCCTAAGGATGATTTCCCTCTACCTCACATCGACGTTCTGGTTGACAATACTGCTCAGCACAAGGTGTTCTCCTTCATGGATGGCTTTTTAGGTTACAATCAGATTAAGATGGCTCTTGAAGATATGGAAAAGACTACCTTTGTTACTCAGTGGGGCACCTTCTGCTACAAGGTCATGCCTTTTGGACTGAAAAATGTTGGGGCAACCTACCAACGTGCCATGGTTGATTTATTTCATGACATGATCCATCATGAGATTGAAGTGTACGTCGACGATATGATTGCAAGGTCCCAAACTGAGGAGGAACACCTTGACCATCTACAGAAGCTGTTTGACCGTCTGAAGTTGTACAAGCTGAGATTGAACCCAAACAAGTGCACCTTTGGGGTGAGATCTGGAAAGTTGCTAGGCTTCGTCGTAAGCGACAAGGGTATTCAAGTGGACCCTTCCAAGGTTAAAGCCATACAAGAGATGCCAGTTCCAAAGACAGAGAAAGAAGTCAAAGGTTTTCTAGGACGTCTGAATTACATTGCCTGATTCATCTCGCACCTAACTGCTACCTGTGAACCAATCTTCAAGCTGCTGAAGAAAGATCAGGTAGTACGTTGGAATGATGAATGTCAGGCCGCTTTCGACAGAATCAAAGAGTATCTCCAAGAACCACCCATTCTTATGCCACCGGTTGAAGGGAGACCTCTAATACTATACCTGACAGTACTTGACAACTCAATGGGGTGTGTGCTGGGGCAGCATGACGAGTCTGGTCGAAAAGAGCATGCCATTTACTACCTTAGCAAAAAGTTTACCGACTGTGAGACCCGATACTCACTGCTCGAGAAAACTTGCTGCGCTTTGGTATGGGCTGCTCGCCGGCTGAGACAGTATATGCTGACTCACACTACTCTGTTGATTTCAAAAATGGATCCGATCAAGTACATATTTGAAAAGCCTGCTCTGTCTGGGAGAATAGCAAGATGGCAGATGATCTTGACGGAATACGACATCCAGTACACGACTCAGAAAGCTATCAAGGGAAGTGTATTGGCAGACCACTTGGCACACCAGGCAGTAGATGACTACCAGTCAATGAACTTCGAGTTTCCAGACGAGAGCATCATGATAGTGACTGATTGTGAAGTACCTGAACCGGATGAAGGACCTGAGGAAGGATCCCGATGGTCTATGCACTTTGACGGAGCCTCCAACGCTTTGGGTAACGGTATCTACGTTGTGATCATATCCCCTCAAGGCACTCATACTCCACTTACTGCCCGACTATGTTTCAACTACACCAACAACATGGCGAAGTATGAGGCATGCATCATGGGTCTTCAAGCTGCGATTGACTTAAGGATCAAGTTTCTGAGTGTCTTCGGAGATTCCTCTCTCGTGATCAACCAGATCAAAGGCGAGTGGGATACGAAACACCCAAACCTTATTCCTTACAGAGAATGTGTGTTGACATTGATCCCCCATTTCAGAGATAACTTTTGAACACTTCCCAAGAGAGGAGAATCGGTTGGCGGACGCGCTGGCTACGATGTCTTCTATGTTCAAAGTCAAATGGGACAATGAGGCTCCCCGGATCATCATTTGGAAACTGGACGAACCTGCATATTGTTGTGACCTTGAAGCTGAGACAGTGACTGAGAAACCCTGGTATCATGAGGTGAAAAGGTACTTAGAAGCCCAAGAATACCCTGAAGGTGCATCCGTTAACGATAAGAAGTTTCTGAGAAGGTTCGCTGCAAAATTCTTCCTCAACAATGGCATTCTATACAAGCGAAACCATGATTCAACCTTACTGCGTTGTGTGGATAAGACTGAAGCAGAAAGAATCATGGCAGAACTGCATGAAGGCGCCTTCGGAACACATTCCAGTGGACACACCATGGCAAAGAAGATCCTTCGGGCAGGATATTTCTGGTCCACAATGGAAGCCGACTGCTACCAACATTCTCGGACATGTCATAAGTGCCAGATTTATGCAGATAAGGTGCACGTTCCTCCAGTTCCTCTGAGTGTCTTGACAGCACCTTGGCCTTTTTCAATGTGGGGCATTGACATGATCGGCGAGATTAAACCTACGGCATCCAACGGGCATCGCTTCATCCTGGTGGCGATCGATTACTTTACAAAGTGGGTTGAAGCAGCCTCATATGCTACAGTAACCAAGAACGTCGTGGCACGGTTTATTCGACACAACCTGATCTGTCGGTACGGCATCCCAGAAAGGATCATTACGGACAATGGTACCAATCTAAATAACAAGATGATCACTGAGCTCTGCGAGCAATTCAAGATATAGCACCACAACTCTTCTCCTTACCGGCCGAAGATGAATGGGGTTGTAGAGGCAGCTAATAAGAATATCAAAAAGATTGTGCAGAAGATGACAGTGACTTGTAAAGATTGGCACGAGATGTTACCGTTCGCTCTTCATGGGTACCGTACCTCAGCAAGAACGTCAACCGGGGCAACTCCCTTTTCTTTGGTCTACGGCATGGAGGCAGTCTTACCGATTGAAGTGCAGATACCCTCTCTCCAGATAATGAAGGATGCAGATCTGAGCGAAGATGACTGGATCCATACTCGACTTGATCAATTAAATCTAATTGACGAAAAGAGACTCGCTGCTATTTGTCATGGTCAGACGTACCAAAAACGGATGATCAGGGCATTTAACAAGAAAGTCAGACCACAAGAGTATCAAGTTGGGAACCTGGTAATCAAGCGCATCATCCTTCCTCAAAGTGATGCCAGGGGCAAATGGACCCCTACGTACGAAGGGCCATTTGTGGTTAAACATGTGTTCTCAGGAGGAGCCATGATTCTAACTATCATGGACGGTGACGACCTTCCTCACCCCGCCAATGCAGACATAGTAAAAAGATACTACGCATGATAAAAGACCCGCTAGGTTGACATACCTAGGCAAAAAATTAGGGCTTCCCGGCGAACCAAAAGGGTTCGGGCAAAATGAGGGATGAAATGAAAAAAATCTGTACACCCGGCAAGTTGAAAACCTGAAAAGGCGGCTTGGGCAAAAATGGGTATCCCGGTGGACTGAAAACCCGAAAGGGCGGTCCAGGCAAAAGTAAGGGATAAAGCGTAATACTATGTCTCATTGGATCACTTTGCATCCAGAATCCGGTATCAACATCAAGCTCAGACGGCATTGATCAATCAGCTTCATCTTAAACTGAGCAGCAAAGTGATGAAACGCTCGAAGATATAAAGGCGATAGCAGAGTTGGAACCCAGTGGGATTATTCTTTTTCACATAGCTGTTTTGTTTTCCCTTTTCGTAAAAAATTGTATAAACTCTATTGTTCGGCGGCGTTCTCTTACTGGGACGTCAGCCTCTTGTACACAAACGCCTACTTACAGGCAAATTCAAAAATCAATACAAATTCACTCTTTTCAGACCAATTGCCATTTGTTTTTCCTTTTTCTGTTTTGTTTTGCGAAGAACGTCCAATGTTCAATTTGTGATATATGCATCTGACACTAATTGCTAAACTCATAAATATTTGCATGCGAAACAAAGGATTAATTACAGGTAACATCAGAAACAGGGGCAATAATGAGTTGTCTAAGCGATCTAATTGTCATGTCCACCAAGGTACCAAGGTAAGTTCGGCTGAAGAATGTAACCAAGATATCTTAATTCCCCAGAGAGTGAGACAAGATTCAGCAATACTCTCCCCGAGCAGAGTTGGTCTCCCATCAGCCCCGAAAAGGCACAGTATCTCCAGCAAATCAGCGATACTCTCCCCAAGCAGAGTTAGTCTACTGTCAGCCTTAAGGAAGTTGGATTATTCCCAGCAAACTTCTCCAACAAGTTTATTCCCCAACGGAGTATACAAACATTCCTAACAAGCATCCCCGGCAGTCTTGATCTAAGATTGTTCCCCGGCGGTATACCGGACGCCCAGTGGAGCCATTCCCCAGTCCAGTCTCAAAAGTTTCCCCAGGAGAGTTCAATCAATCTCCCCAGCAGGTCTTGAAGCTTATCCCCAGTAGATTCTGGAAGCTTTTCACCCGCATAGTACGAACGCTCCCCGGCATCATTCAGAAGGTTATTTCCCCACCAGGATATAACTGGGTTATCCTCAGCCAACTGTCACGGAAAGATCGTCCCCGACGAAGTCTTCCTATCCCCCAACGGAGTTCATCAATTCCTTCAACATAATACATCAATGGTATCCCCAACGGAATTCGTCAAATCTTCCAACAAAACATTTCAACAATTACCCAGTGGAGTTATCACCAACCTCAGCAAAGTATTCTCTTTCCCCACAGAGTTCACTCCCCGCAGAGTAATCTATTCGCCAAGTTTATTCCCCAACAGAGTCATCTTCTCCTACCGGTACTCTTGCAACAATCATCCCCTGCAGAAACAACAAGAACTCTACTCTTTAACATCAGCCCAGGACTTAATTTCCCGGCACCCGTCAAGGATTTATGTTCCTAGACGAAAACGCATTCATAAACATCACATTCTCATACACTATAGCATGCACATACGCATCACGAACATACAATCTCATTTATTTTGAGAACATCACGCATGTCATACATCATGACATTACATACAACTAACGTTTTGTCTTTTCAGGACAAAGGTCAATACAAAGATGATTACTATCAACGGTCGCAACTAAAGATCTGATTCCTGTATCTCGCCAGGGTGTATCTGTTGACGACTATTTTCCAGATTCGATTCCTGTATCCTGCCAGGGCATGTCTGAAGAGTTCGAAGATCTGATTCCTGTATCTTGCCAGGGTGTATCTGTTGATGACTAATTCCAGACTCGATTCCTGTATCCAGCCAGGGCACGTCTGAGGAGTTTGAAGATCCGATTCCTGTATCTTGCCAGGGTGTATCTGTTGACGACTATATTCCAGACTCGATTCCTGTATCTTGCCAGGGCACATCTGAAGAGTTCGAAGATCCGATTCCTGTATCTTGCCAGGGTGTATCTGTTGACGACTATATTCCATACTCGATTCCTGTATCTTGCCAGGGCACGTCTGAAGAGTTCGAAGATCCGATTCCTGTATCTTGCCAGGGTGTATATGCTGACGACTAATTCCAGACTCGATTCCTGTTTCTTGCCAAGGTACGTCTGAAGAGTTCGAAGATCCGATTCCTGTATCTTGCCAGGGTGTATCTGTTGACGACTATATTCCAGACTCGATTCCTGTATCCTGCCAGGGCACGTCTGAAGAGTTCGAAGATCTGATTCCTGTATCTTGCCAGGGTGTATCTGTTGACAACTATATTCTCCAGACTCGATTCCTGTATCTTGCCAGGGCACGTCTGAATAATTTAAAGATTCGATACCTGTATCCACCCAGGGCACATCCACATGAAGAATTTGAAGATCAACTCCCGTAACAGGGCAGGTAATTATCTTTCTTTTTCAGGTACGCAAGTTCTCGTTAAGGAATCTCTTACGCGATCGACACCCGATGGCATCTATAAGCCCATCACCACAACTACCATTACAGTCTCCAAATGGCATCCATAAGCCCATCCCCGACAGGGTTCTGTCACACTTCCAGATGGCATCTATAAGCCCATTCTCCTATCCATCAGTCTCCAAATGGCATTTGTAAGCCCATTCCCACCATCACACTGCTGACACGCTACTATGTGAGTGCAAATTTCTGAGCACTCTAGTGTTCAATCATCTTCCACCCTCGGATTACGAAAGGCACGCCAGCCAATCTACATCCTCACGTTTAAGAAGATTGAACAGGGGCAACTGTTGTACCCCAAAATTTGCCCTCCCATATTCTTCAAGATTTGCCAAGATCATGTTTCAAAATCACTCAAGGGTTGCACAGTCCAATTGCCTCCTAACACAGTCAAAATTAGGGTTTTGGTTCTTGCAAAGAAATTGAGGTTTCCAAGGGTCCAATCAAGTCCCATATGCCCATAAACATTGTCAAGCATCCATATGTCAAGTTTCAAGACTCACAGCATCAAGTTGCACAGTCAAAAACCCTAATTGCTCCACAGTCAACTGCAGGGGCAAAATGGTCATTTGACAGTCAAAAGTCAAAATTTTTGGTCAACATCTTATTTTGAAGCCACAAACATCATTTGATCAATTCTTGATCATGATTTCTCAAAGCATGGCTCCAAAAGTCTCAAGATGCAAAAGTTTCTATTTTTGGACAGCTGAAAAGTCAACTGCAAATTGACCAAGGCATAACTTCCTCATGGTTTATCAGAAAAATTCCATCCAATGCTCATTTTGAAGAGAATGACATTTCCTACAACTCATCTTCACACTCCAAGTCCAAGAAAGGCTCTCACAAAAAGTTATCAATTTCAACATTATAGGTCATTTTCAAAAGTCAACAAAAAGGAATTTTAAGTCAAAGACCATAACTTGAGATTGGTAAATCAAAATGACATGGGCGGTAGATTATAGAAAGGGAAGGTATTAGTACCCTTTCTATCTGTGGTTTTCCACGGGCTCTTAGGTACTTGCTCATCATTTTAAAATTGCTTCTGTGTGTGTTTGATTTGAAAAAGTTTTTGTTTGACTTTGATTTAACCCTTGCTTCTGTCTTCAAGAGTGTTACGAAGTGTTTTTGAAACTTTGTTTGAAAAGAGTGTAAGTGTGAAAAGTTTGTTTATTTTGAGCAAGTACCTACTAGCATCCACCTACTCGAAAAAAGAATTGTTCTATGTTCGTTTCCTTTAGACAGCGCTATCCTACTATTAGTGAGTAGGTAGCACCGTCGTTGGAGTTTCAAGGGTCAATTCGAAAGGGACGTACGATCACTAAAGCAATGTTAGGACGTCTTAGTAATAACCCTAATGTCTTAAGATCAATAGTCGAGGTAACAATTCCGAGGAAACCTTTCCGAGGAAACTTTGATCTTTGAGACAAAAGAGCGACCACTAAAATACCCTATACTTAATGATCGTTTACCAAAGGAAACCGAAGTGAGAGTATACCCTAGGAGTGCGCATGTGCGAGTGATTCAATTTCAAGTTTATTATCTTTGCACATTTAGGGTTTGCTAACTGTTTATAAAGTTAATCATACATTCTTGTCATGCAACCCTAATATCATACATCTAACAGTTAATAGTTTGCGGAATTTAAAGTGCGGAAAGTAAAGCTAAGCTATTACAAGGCTTCGGGTATTAATTACACAGCCAAAAAACAACCCGTAAAAACAAAAAGATAAAATGAAAAGGAGAAAAGTACTAATTAATCTATTACAACTTGTGAGAAATTACATTAATATGGTAAAAATAATAAAAGCGCGGTGAATCGAGAACAAGAGAGAAATAGGGTTTTGACCCCGTCTAACCTAATCTAAAGAAACAATTATTTTTGTTGTTTTTAATTATTTTAGAAAAAGAATAAGGTTTTTAAATTAAATACAAAATTAATTAGTAATTAAATTAATTAAAGATAATAATTTACATGGCATATTTTTATATCTTCGGTTATTTTTAAGAAAAAAGAAAATAGAATTAAGTTAGAAACAAAAACCCTAATTGTTCTAATTAATTTTAATTTATTTACAAAAGAAATTTAAGTTACCTAAAATTAAATACCCTAATTCAATTAATTTTTGTATAAAAAATAAATATCTTAAATCTAATTGGGTGAAAAATATTATTTTTATGATTTTTTTATAATAAAAAATATTTTTTTATGTTAGTAAAAATAAATAATAAGTTAATAAAGAAAAATATAAAAAGAAAAGAGAAAGAAATATGGGCCTGAGAAAGTAATTTGGAGGTGTGTTAAAAGCAATTTTGGGCCCAAAAGAAAAAGTCCAAGTTGACCTTCTTGAATCCCATGTGTTGCATTGACTGGGTCGCATGATGGATCCTTCAATAATGGCCATCAGATCTGGCTTCCTGGACACATGGCTGATTGGATGATGATGGACCATGTTGGTCATCCCACCTATACACACGCCTGATTATGGAAAGAAATAATATGTGAAATAATGGGGGGACCTGGGATTCAAACCCAGTCCCCAAAGCCTTTTCCAATCAACTGGCTACCAACTGTGCTGCGTGTTCTCTTTGTATACAAAATAAACAATAATCATTATATTAAAAACAAACAAAATAAAGAAATATTCACGCGAAAATTCAAATGGACGAGTAGGGGGGCGCCACGTGTTGTACCCCAAAATTTTCCCTCCCATATTCTTCAAGATTTGCCAAGATCATGTTTCAAAATCACTCAAGGGTTGCACAGTCCAATTGCCTCCTAACACAGTCAAAATTAGGGTTTTGGTTCTTGCAAAGAAATTGAGGTTTCCAAGGGTCCAATCAAGTCCCATATGCCCATAAACATTGTCAAGCATCCATATGTCAAGTTTCAAGACTCACAGCATCAAGTTGCACAGTCAAAAACCCTAATTGCTCCACAGTCAACTGCAGGGGCAAAATGGTCATTTGACAGTCAAAAGTCAAAAAATTTTGTCAACATCTTATTTTGAAGCCACAAACATCATTTGATCAATTCTTGATCATGATTTCTCAAAGCATGGCTCCAAAAGTCTCAAGATGCAAAAGTTTCTATTTTTGGACAGCTGAAAAGTCAACTGCAAATTGACCAAGGCATAACTTCCTCATGGTTTATCAGAAAAATTCCATCCAATGCTCATTTTGAAGAGAATGACATTTCCTACAACTCATCTTCACACTCCAAGTCCAAGAAAGGCTCTCACAAAAAGTTATCAATTTCAACATTATAGGTCATTTTCAAAAGTCAACAAAAAGGAATTTTAAGTCAAAGACCATAACTTGAGATTGATAAATCAAAATGACATGGGCGGTAGATTATAGAAAGGGAAGGTATTAGCACCCTTTCTATCTGTGGTTTTCCACGGGCTCTTAGGTACTTGCTCATCATTTTAAAATTGCTTCTGTGTGTGTTTGATTTGAAAAAGTTTTTGTTTGACTTTGATTTAACCCTTGCTTCTGTCTTCAAGAGTGTTACGAAGTGTTTTTGAAACTTTGTTTGAAAAGAGTGTAAGTGTGAAAAGTTTGTTTATTTTGAGCAAGTACCTACTAGCATCCACCTACTCGAAAAAAGAATTGTTCTATGTTCGTTTCCTTTAGACAGCGCTATCCTACTATTAGTGAGTAGGTAGCACCGTCGTTGGAGTTTCAAGGGTCAATTCGAAAGGGACGTACGATCACTAAAGCAATGTTAGGACGTCTTAGTAATAACCCTAATGTCTTAAGATCAATAGTCGAGGTAACAATTCCGAGGAAACCTTTCCGAGGAAACTTTGATCTTTGAGACAAAAGAGCGACCACTAAAATACCCTATACTTAATGATCGTTTACCAAAGGAAACCGAAGTGAGAGTATACCCTAGGAGTACGCATGTGCGAGTGATTCAATTTCAAGTTTATTGTCTTTGCACATTTAGGGTTTGCTAACTGTTTATAAAGTTAATCATACATTCTTGTCATGCAACCCTAATATCATACATCTAACAGTTAATAGTTTGCGGAATTTAAAGTGCGGAAAGTAAAGCTAAGCTATTACAAGGCTTCGGGTATTAATTACACAGCCAAAAAACAACCCGTAAAAACAAAAAGATAAAATGAAAAGGAGAAAAGTACTAATTAATCTATTACAACTTGTGAGAAATTACATTAATATGGTAAAAATAATAAAAGCGCGGTGAATCGAGAACAAGAGAGAAATAGGGTTTTGACCCCGTCTAACCTAATCGAAAGAAACAATTATTTTTGTTGTTTTTAATTATTTTAGAAAAAGAATAAGGTTTTTAAATTAAATACAAAATTAATTAGTAATTAAATTAATTAAAGATAATAATTTACATGGCATATTTTTATATCTTTGGTTATTTTTAAGAAAAAAGAAAATAGAATTAAGTTAGAAACAAAAACCCTAATTGTTCTAATTAATTTTAATTTATTTACAAAAGAAATTTAAGTTACCTAAAATTAAATACCCTAATTCAATTAATTTTTGTATAAAAAATAAATATCTTAAATCTAATTGGGTGAAAAATATTATTTTTATGATTTTTTTATAATAAAAAATATTTTTTTATGTTAGTAAAAATAAATAATAAGTTAATAAAGAAAAATATAAAAAGAAAAGAGAAAGAAATATGGGCCTGAGAAAGTAATTTGGAGGTGTGTTAAAAGCAATTTTGGGCCCAAAAGAAAAAGTCCAAGTTGACCTTCCTGAATCCCATGTGTTGCATTGACTGGGTCGCATGATGGATCCTTCAATAATGGCCATCAGATCTGGCTTCCTGGACACATGGCTTATTGGATGATGATGGACCATGTTGGTCATCCCACCTATACACACGCCTGATTATGGAAAGAAATAATATGTGAAATAATGGGGGGACCTGGGATTCAAACCCAGTCCCCAAAGCGTTTTCCAATCAACTGGCTACCAACTGTGCTGCGTGTTCTCTTTGTATACAAAATAAACAATAATCATTATATTAAAAACAAACAAAATAAAGAAATATTCGCGCGAAAATTCAAATGGACGAGTAGGGGGACGCCACGTGTTGTACCCCAAAATTTGCCCTCCCATATTCTTCAAGATTTGCCAAGATCATGTTTCAAAATCACTCAAGGGTTGCACAGTCCAATTGCCTCCTAACACAGTCAAAATTAGGATTTTGGTTCTTGCAAAGAAATTGAGGTTTCCAAGGGTCCAATCAAGTCCCATATGCCCATAAACATTGTCAAGCATCCATATGTCAAGTTTCAAGACTCACAGCATCAAGTTGCACAGTCAAAAACCCTAATTGCTCCACAGTCAACTGCAGGGGCAAAATGGTCATTTGACAGTCAAAAGTCAAAATTTTTGGTCAACATCTTATTTTGAAGCCACAAACATCATTTGATCAATTCTTGATCATGATTTCTCAAAGCATGGCTCCAAAAGTCTCAAGATGCAAAAGTTTCTATTTTTGGACAGTTGAAAAGTCAACTGCAAATTGACCAAGGCATAACTTCCTCATGGTTTATCATAAAAATTCCATCCAATGCTCATTTTGAAGAGAATGACATTTCCTACAACTCATCTTCACACTCCAAGTCCAAGAAATGCTCTCACAAAAAGTTATCAATTTCAACATTATAGGTCATTTTCAAAAGTCAACAAAAAGGCATTTTAAGTCAAAGACCATAACTTGAGATTGGTAAATCAAAATGACATGGTACCAAAGGAATTGGTTAGAGGACTCCAAGACCTTTCCAAAATGTCCAAGAACATGATCATAGCTTAAAAATTGAGCAAGATATGCATTGGAGAAGTTGGGAAATTTTTGGGAACTTTGAAAAGTCAACTTTGCTTCAAAGCTTCAAAAATGCTAATGGGCCTCAATTTCTTTCATGAATCATTACCCAAAGGCTATGCACGACCCATTGAGCTAAAAATGATTTATTTTCTTATTTTTAATTAATTAATTGAATTTTTATTCTTATTAATTCATTTAATTAGATTTAATTATGAGAAAAATATCAAATAATGGTTTTAAATCTTTTTTGTGCAGCAAATATGTTCATTATATCCAAAAGATTTCGTGCATCATCTCAAGGGGACAAGATCATCCATATTTGGCAAGATTTGCATGGAAAAAAGATTGGAAAAGATGTGATAAAAATCAAATATTCAAAACATTAATTCAATGGACTTTTGGGCTTTGTTTTGACCTAGAAAGCTTCACATACAAAGGCATAGTAAAACCTAATTGAAAGAGACACGAAAAACTGCCTAAAAAGAGAGAACAAAGTTGCAATTTTTCATAGAAATTTTGAAAACTGATTTAGTATTTGCAGGAACATTCTAAGCCTAAAACCTATTCCAAACCCTTGCTGAGACTTCTTTGAACGTGTTGCAACCACTTTCCAGTCTCCATACTCCAAGAATTGGTAGACTAGCATCGCGTTTATCACAAACTTTTCCATAATCGTTTTTTAATTTTCATGCATTATTCATATGTTTTATTTGTTGATTTACACTAATAATGATGTTCTGAAGCGATTGGTAATGTTTAATTGGACTAACACTGCCTAAATCAGAATCCACCATTGATGAAACCTAGGGTTTCAGAAGCTCCAAAATAGGGCTTTCATGTAGAGGAAAAATTGGATCTTGAGACCTATGCCATTAAATTCAGGAGCTCCAGACGAAACGAACCAACACCTCGCGCCCTTTTTATATTAATCCAGATTTTATTCGCTATTTTTATAGGTTTCACTTAGTTGGGGTTTAAAACCCCCGCTATTTGTTTTATAATTGCAGGGAAAACAAGGAAGAAGATGGACGTGGCTTGATGCTATTGGGAGATTCAAAATCTGGTGTGTTTTTCTTGATTTATATCATTAGCTTTTGTTTTCTTTTATATTATTTGTTTTCCACTAACATTACAAACGCGCTTCACAGCTCATTTGGCAAGGGATATACTTGGTAAACGCTGGGACCTGGGTTCGATTCCCAGGTCCCCCACATATTGCATAATTTTTGTTGTAACGTATTCCCATGCAGCTTCCATCAAAAGTTCTACCATACACTCTCATGCGCTGGCCTGACAAGTGGCTTCAAGGTCCAATCTGAAGGCTGCAGGATGAGGTCTATGGTACACTCACTCAACCATCCCACACGTAATCCCAAGAAGTCAAACAAGGCTTTGTTCTGGTGGGCCAAATTACTTCACAAAAACCTCCAAAATGGGCCAGATACCCCCTATGTTTGTATTCTATTTTTTTAATTTTCTTCTCTTTTCTTTTCAATTCTTTTTTTAAATTGTTTTAATTATTTTATTTAATTCACCCAAAATATTTTTCCATATAAAATATCAGAAACCAAAAAATGTTTAATATTTAATTCTTATTAATTTCACTATTAAAATATTTTTGTAAATAAATTCTAACAATTAACTTAGTTAAATTAGGTTTTAAACTTTAATCTTTTTTTTAATAAATAAAATAAGTAGAATTAGGGTTTTGACCTTTTCATATTTTTTTAATAAATAATTTTCTCTCATTATTATTATTATTATTAATTACTAAATATTTTTGTAAATAAACATGTAATTTAATTAATTAGTGTAAATTAGATTAACTTGAATATTTTCTTAAATAATTAAAAACAATCTAGAATTAGGGTTTCCTTGTAAATTCTTTATTTTCATAAATACATAAAAACATAAAAACAATTTCTTTTCTTAATTAAATAATTAATTAGCTTTTTAATTCAATTTAATTTCAAAAGGGTCAAAACCCTCGGACGTTCAATTTCTTTTCGCGCATTATTTTCTTTTCGAATATTATGTAACTGCTCAAGGCTTGTAATAGCAATTAGGTCTTTTTACTTTCCGCACTTTTTATCAAACGGGTCTTTGTAATTTGGCGATGTATAGACCCACGCCTTGTAATAGCGTAGGATTTATCTTTCCGCATTTAAATTTCCGCACTCTTAAATTCTAATTTGCATGAAAGAATGTATGGTTAATTAAAAACAAGCGTAGATCACCATGATACATGTACAAGATAAAACATAACATGAAAACAACACACAAATTCACACACCACTTCTAGGGTACGCCTCACCTGTTGCCTTCGAAACGTGGTCGTCAAGTATGGGACGTCTTAGTAAGTCCTTATGTCCATGATCCGGTTGCCTCGGAATAGTTGCCTCGAAACGGTTGCCTCGAATTAAAAAAGGGATCAAGGAAATAAGGGTAGCTTCTAAGGTGTCATGCCGTTGCTTCGGTGACCACACTGTCCCTACACTCGAATTGACCCGAACGCCTCCAACGGTGGTGCTACCTACCTCTCAATGATGGGATGGCACTACCTTAAGGACATTTACACAGCCTAATTCCTTAGGGTAGGTAGATGACTCATTAGATACTTGCTCTATTCAAAAACAAATCAAAACTCTTTTCACACCGACACTTTCAAAAAGCTTTCAAAACAATTTTTTAAACACTCTTGAGGACAGATACAAGAGTTATTCCAAAATATTTAAACGAAACTTTTTCAAACCCACTCACACTTTGAAAAGCAAACAAATTTTAAAAACACAATGAGCAAGTATCTAAGAGCCCATGGATAACCATGGATAGAAAGGGTGCTAACACCTTCCCTTTCTATAAATCTACCTCCCGAACCGAGAAACTATCTCATAAGGAATTTTGATGTGCTTTTGTCCTGTCCATGTTGGAGAAAATAAAATACGGTGGCGACTCTTGCTTCCGCGACATTTCGCGAACCAGCGTTAAACAGTCAGTTCTAAATCCACCGATCACACCACGCCATCATCCCTGTCCTCTCTCCGTTGGTAAAAGTCAAAGACTTTTACCTACGGACCACATTTGTCGCTATAAACCCTGCAATTCTCAAAATCAAACACAAGAAAGATAAATAAAATTAAAGGCCATGAATCAACTCGTCTTGGCCGGCTGAGCACGATGGTGCCCTTCTTGAGCGCCAATTTCACCTGTACCAAAAGATCCTAAAACGAAGCATAAAACCCTAGTAATGGAAAATCTTGATATAGTCCACAAAAATGCAATTGAATGTTATAGATAGCTTGCAAATGTATTAAGGAACAAGAATATACAATTATTTCATGCTATAAGTGCCAGAATCATGCAATTCGATTTCAAAAAGAAGCAATGGTCGTGGCTGACTTATAGTGGGTTTTAGCGCAGGGAAATCCTTGTTCTTGATTGGTATAGCTTACTTGTGATCCCAGGAAGTGAATGAGATGGTCAGGGAGCCTTGTAAATGCCTGGAAGTGCAAAATCAGTTTACCACTTTTCTTTGTTTTTTCCAAGTTTTGTTCTCTCTTTTGCGCCTCAAAAACCTTGTGTTTTAGGTCTGAAAATGCTCACTATATACCAAGGATTGAATTAGGGTTGAAATTATGCTCTCAATCTTTATCCATTATAGCTTTTGATTTTGATTTGATTCACTTGAAATTCTTTCCAAAATAGGCCAACATTAATCTTTTTGTGCCCACTTTTTCCTTTCACGAATTCAATCTTTTGCTAGCTGGATATATGACCTGAAACATGCACAAGATCTTGAGGTTTCAATGATTTGGATTTTTCATGATTTGTTTTGATTTAAATTGATTTAATTTCAATAAAAATCAAAATAAATAATAAAAATAAGATAAAGACAAGTGGAAAGAGCTAGGGCTCGTGAACCATGCTACCAACTCAAAAAAAGTTCAAAAAGTTAGGCCCATTTAGCAAAAATTGCAATTTGAGGCATAGTTGACTTTTAGCAATTTTGCAAAAAAGCTCAACTTCATCAATGCATAACTTCCTCAATTTTGACTCTTTGAAGGTGTTCTTGGACTTTTTAGAAAGCTTGAGATGTCCTCTAAGCAACCCTTTTGGTCTCATCTCAATTTTGTATTCCATGTTCACGTATGAAGCTTTGACAAAAAAGGTGTTTTTGTTGACTTTTCAAAATGACCTATAATGTCCAAATTCATAACTTATTGTGAGTGCATAATTTGAACTTGGGAGATGAAGATGAATTGTAGGGAATTTCATCCTCTTCACAATGATCTTTTGATGGGTCATTTCTCATAAAGTATGAGAAAGTTATGCTTGGTCAAAGTTGAGTTGACTTTTCCTACAAAACCCTAATTTAGCAACTTTTGGGTTTTGATGAATTGTGAGAAATCCTTGATGAATCATGATCAACCCTTGATCAAATGATGAATTATACTTCAAAATGAGGATGTTGACCAAAAATCTTGAAGTTTGACTGTATGTGGGCCACAATTGACTTTTGCCCTAGCATTGTCAATTTTCAAGCCTTTGAGCAATTGACTGAGCAAACTTCCTCTGCAAGGCTTGAAACTTGACACGGATGATCCTGAGAACATATTAGGACAATGGTTAGAATTTGGGATCCCTTGGAATCAAGTATCTTGATGCAACATGTAACCCTAATTTGAGGTAGACTGCCTTAGGAGAGAGTTTGTCTAGTCAACCCTTGGGCTTCCTTGAGCAATTTGAAGACCTCACTTGGAATGTATTGAGAAATATGAGAGGGAAAATTTTGGGGTACAACAGACCATATATGCATCTTGCGATTCTTCAGATGGGCACCAAGGTATAACCTTCGATTGGAACATCCAGACATGTCATGGTATAGGGGATATGCATGTGTCAAAGGGAAGCTACAGTAGGAGTCCACCAAGTTCTGAGTCGAAGGACATCAACAGGGGGATTTTCTCTCTTTGAGTCAAAAAGGCTACAAGATACTCTTCCTCTTGGAGTCGAAAAAGGATACAAGAGGCCCTTCCTCTTTGAGTCGAAGGGGAATGTTCCAAAGGGAAACCAAACTCAGTCGAAGCTAAAATGGAGGAGCAACTTCTGTTGAAGTTAGGCACCAGTCGAAAAAAACTTGTTTTCTTTGATTTTGTCGAAAGCAGTCAAATTTATCTGCTTTGCTCTTTCAATAGCTTCCTCTTGATCTAATGCTTGAAAATCCAATATGATCCATGGCGACTTGAGCTGATCAAACCTTGTGCAATTTTGGCCCAGTAGAAATCTTGTGAGGAGATTCTTGAAAAAATGAGAGGGAAAATTTTGGGGTACAACAGGTTGTAACGTGGCCTGGCTCACGATTTTAGAAATAAGGATTTAAGGCTCAAAATATTTGGTGCCCACCCATTCTCCGTAATGTTCTCCAGTCCTAAATTTAGTTAAACTGATACGAGCACTCATTCCTCAAAAGGAGTTTACCATGGTTGAGGAGGATATGGCAGTCACTCACCTCTTTCGTTCTTTGTGTTCGATCACACGACTTTATTCTTTGTGGGGGATCTTTATTTGGTAATCCCCTTTTTTCTTTTCGTCCTTTTTGCTTTCTTTTTGTATTCCCTAACTTTTGCCTGGACAAATTCCTTTTGACTTTGACTTTGGAATCCAGCGGGATGCCCTGAATATTTGCCTAAGCGACTTGTCTTTTCAAGTTTCGGCTTAGCGGGGCTTTTTGTCTCTTTCTTTTATTTTGAAACAGTCGTGTGATTTCGAGTCGTTTTTGACTTCCTGAGAAAGTGTGACTACCTCACTGCTTGGTTGACGAGGAATAGCCATTATGGTATCGTCATTTTTTGACCTCCTTATGTGCGAGAGATATCTATTGGGATATCATCTTCGTTGATGCACATTGCTGATATGTGAGATTTTAACCATTGTGGTTTTGTTATTTCTCAACCTCCTGAAGGAAAACCATTGTTATATCCTTTAATGCGCACTTTTAATGAGTTTTGAACGCCCAATCAGATTAACTGAAATCTACCCTGCCCCGGGTTAAATGTGAGGGTTTTTCTGAATAGAAAAGAAACTCCTACTTCAAGGCTCAAAGGGGTTGATGTGGGTCTATCTCCCTTTGTTGTACCCCAAAATTTTCCCTCTCATATTTCTCAAGACATTGCAAGAAAATCTCCAAGTGGCTCAAGATAGCTCGAGAATTGGTCAGACAAGTCATCTCCTAAGGCAGTCAACCCCAAATTAGGGTTTTGTGTTGCATCAAGATCTTTGAATCCAAATAGCCTCAAGTTCTCCATAATGTCCTAATAGGTTCTCAAGGTCATCCATGTCAAGTTTCAAGCCTTGTAGAGGAAGTTTGCCCAGTCAATTGCTCAAAGGTCCAAAAATCGACGGTGCTAGGGCAAAAGTCAACTGTGACCTATAAACAGTCAAACTTCAAGATTTTTTGTCAAAATTATCATTTTGAAGGATATTTCATCATTTTATCAAGGGTTGATCATGATTCATCAAGGATTGCTCACAATTCATCAAGACTCAAAAGTTGCTAAATTAGGGTTTTGTAGGAAAAGTCAACTCAACTTTGACCAAGCATAACTTTCTCATACTTTATTAGAAATGACCCATCCAAATCTCATTTTGAATAGGAAGCAATTTCCTACAATCCATCTTTATACCCCAAGATTAGAAAATGCACTCACAAGAAGTTATAAATTTGGACATTATAAGTCATTTTTGAAAGTCAACAAAAACACCTATTTTCCAAAGCTTATAACTTGAGAATGGAATATCAAAATGAGATGATACCAAAAGGGTTGGTTAGAGGGAATCTCAAGATTTCTAAAATGTCGAAGAACACCTCCAAAAGTTCAAAATTGAAGAAGTTATGCATTGTTGAAGTTGGACATTTTTGCAAAATTGCCAAAAGTCAACTATCCCCAAAACATCAAATTTTGTCAAATGGGCCCATTATTTTCCACTTGATTTGAGTTTCGCATCAAGTGCATTGGTTACAAGAAGATATGATTTAGGCCAAATTTGGAAGGTTGTAATGGTGGAATCAAATCCAATTCATGAGCATTGATGTGGAGAGATTTGTACCAAGTTTCTTACCCTAATGCAATATACATTACATAAGGAAGGCAAAGGCACGAAAAAAAAAGGGTTGGAGGCTGCAAGAATAGGCAGAACAGAACTTGAAAAAAGCACCAAAAAGCTTGAATTCGAAACCATACTTATAGGAAATTTCAGAAGCTTAGACCGGTCCCAATCGTTTCCTGGACGTACACTGAATCTTCCTGGATCAAGATCAAGCGTTCTCACATACCACAAATCCCTGTAAGTGTCACGAGAATCACCTTGGTTCTTAAATTCGTGATTCATCATTCTTGCATCATTTGAATAAATCTTTGGCATATTTATACTCCTCACAACATTTGCAAACGTTTGGCATTATACAATTGCGTTTTTTCTGGCCTAAATGAAGAACCCCCGTAGCTAGGGTTCTTCGTTTGTGTTTTAGGATTTTCTTTTTCAGGGAAAATTGGGACTAAAGAAGGGCATGGTTGCACTCAGGAGAAGAAGACGAACCCAACCATGCCTTTGAAGATCATTTTTGTTGCATGGAATTGATTTTTTGGATCAAGCTGCGTTTTTAGCTGCGAATTCAAATCCGCATGTAAAATTACAGTAGTGGAAGGACAGGGACGAGTGTGTGTCAGCTTCCGGTTGGCCCATTCAAATTGTTTTTCGCGCATTTTTTTGTTCTGACCAATAATTGCGTGTTTGTTATATTATTATTATTATGTAATACATTAACAAATGAAGCAAATCAGCCTGGTGGCAAGCGTGCATTGGTAATCACCCTCAGGACCTGGGTTCGAATCCCAGGTCCCCCGCTTTCTTTGTTATTTTCATTCTTCAGGTAATTACATGCATATTCAATTGCGCAGAACACCATACACCTTCACATATCCAGTTGCCAAATGGCCCAAGGCCAAATCTGATGGCCAATAATTGATGGTTCACCATAGACAAAGTCCATGCACGCCTACTGGATCTCAAAAGTCAAACAAGGCCAATACATTTGGGCCCCAGCATTGCTATTCACACCATGGAAACAGGCCCATACTCCTTTCTCTCATATTATTTTGCTTATTTGTTTTATTTCATTAATTGCCTAATAATTTTTATTTTATTTACTAACCAATTAAAAAATTCTTTTTTTTTATAAAATAAAATCACAAAAATATTTTTTTTTATCAAATTAAACTTTAACTTTTATTTTTTATTAATAAATACTAATTAAAGTAATTTAGGTTCTTAATTAGAATAACTTTAACATTTTTGTAAATAATTAAAATTAACTAGACTTAATTAGGCTTTTACTAATTCAATTAATTTTTATTTCTTTCTTAAAATACCAAAAATCCAAAAATATTTATTTTTATTAATTTAATAATTAATTTAGGATAGTTTCTTTCTTAAAATAAAAACAACGAAAAAATCTTTTCTTTAATCCAAAAGGGTCAAAACCCTAAATTTGCGCTCGATTTAATTTCCCGCACGCGATTTATTTATTTTATCCAACAATGTACTTGCTCCCGGATTGTAATAGTTTAATAGGACTTTTATTATTTTTATCGCTTTATTTATTTTTAAAGGGTTTGTCTTTGGCGATGTAAATACCCGACGCCTTGTAATTTAAATTCTGTAATTTATTTTCCGCAAATTATAACTGTTAGATGTTTGATAATAGGAATGCATGACAAGAATGAATGTTTAACCTAAAAATCAACTTAGATCACCCTTAACATGTACAAAGATAAAATTAACTGAAAACGACACACTCGCACATGCGCACTCTTAGGGTACACCCCACTTGGTTGCCTTCGTACACGGTCATTGAGTATAGGTCGTTTTAGAGGTCGCCCTCTTGTCTAAAAGATCATAGTCGCCTCGAAACGGTTGCCTCAGATATTGTTGCCTCAAACAAATGATCTAAGACATTAGGGTTACCGCTAAGGTGTCCTAACATTGCTTTAGTGACCGTATGTCCCTCATTCGAATTGACCCTCAAACTCCAACGACGGTGCTACCTACTCATCCATAGTGGGATAGCATTTTCTAAAGGACATTAGCATAGAACGATTCCTTTTTCGAGTAGGTAGATGGTTCTTAAGTACTTGCTCTTTCAAAAAACAAAATCTTTTTCACACTTACACTTTTCGAACAAAGTTTTCAAAAAAACTTCATACGCTCTTGAGGATAGAAGCAAGAGTTAAATTGAAGTTTTCAAAACAAACATTTTTAAAACCCACAAGCACAAAGAAAGCAATTTTGAAAACAATTGAGCAAGTACCTAAGAGCCCGTGGATAACCACGGATAAAAAGGGTGCTAATACCTTCCCTTTCTATAATCTACCCCCCGAACCCGAGAAATATCTCAAAAAAGGAATTTTTCTGTGCTTTTTTCCTTTCCTTGTTGGACAAAATAAAAGTCGGTGGCGACTCTTGCTTACCGCGACATTTTGCAAAAACAAACGCAAAACGCAAACCAACATTCCAAAAAACAGTCAGTTCTTCCCACAGTATCACAGAACTGGCGACTCTGCTGGGGAGTTATAAGTGGGGTGTACCTGAGGAATAGTTCATATTGTTTTCAATTGCTTGACTTATACGCTTTATATTTGTGGGCTTGTATCGGAGTTACTATAGATCCTAACCCGGATATGTGGGACACCCTTTAGTTAAGTAGCAATAAACTGTAAGGGAATTGTACGGCGTAGACCGATACGGTTGAAACAGTAGCTACGTTGGTGTGGCACTTTAGTATGTACCGATATCCCTTGTGGCGCAACGAGGAGAATATGGGTCTGCTAAGGGGTCATTAAGCACCAACTGACCTTAGAACCTTTAAATTGACCAACTTGGCCATAGAACAGTGGCAGTATGCTACACTCATTGAGACTAAACTCTCGCGATGATTCTGGCCGCAAGAAAAGGTTGCTACACTAGAATTATGACCGATCGAGGGTAGTCAGTAATATTGATATCCTCTAAAACCCGATTACTATTTTTAGGACAGGTTGAACCAACTAAACTGAAAGAGGATAATACCTAAACTCCATGCCAGCCTGAAATTTAAGGGCTACTGTGTGACTTGTGTGCTTTCAAACTTGAACTACTTGCACATTCTTGTTATCTGAAAACATGAGTTCCTTGAAGGTTTTATTTACAGTTCTCATCCAATAATTTGGATTTATTGCAGGGTTTACTTACATCACCTTACACTTTTTCTTAAACGCATAGCATACACATCATAACATCATGCCTTAACGTTCCCTTAACCATTTAAAGGATCTCAAGGGTCTGTGATGCAGGTTATGGTAAATCAGACGTCAAGCAAGGGGCAAAGAGGATTTATTTTCCTCTAGTGAATGTCGTCTATAAATCAAAACACGATGACTTGAGTCAGGGGCTATGACCCACTCGATATGGTGAGCTTGACTCTTGAAGAAGGACTCTTAACGACACGAAGTTTCTTCAAACAAATTCTAACAGTTTCTTGTTTACCCCGCGAGATCCTTGAAAACATTGCATAAATATATCATACATATCATTGCATAACAGGTCTCCCAGTACAGGTCTCTCATGTTCTCGCTGTTTATTTCAGCAATGGCTTTCCAACAAGACAACCAAGATCTTCAAACTCAAGAAGCTCAGTTCAGGGACGCATTCCTAAACATATCCAAGGGGCGGGAAGAGTTGAAAACACTCCTCGTCGAGAACTTGGTCAAGAAAATTCCTGAAGACAATAAGGACGAACGGCTGGAACAACTGCAAGCTGAGTTCAGTGCCATGAAAACCCAGATGCTGGGGCAGATGGCTCTTATCCAAGGCTTAGCTCGGGAACAAGAAGAGTTGAGAACCATTATCAACCAGCTTCATCAAGACAGATACAACAACATGAAGCAAACAGTCAAGGTCGGGGACCAAGTCATTAATCAACTTCCGAGAAGTCAAAGGTTTGGTTTGATGAAGAATAGACCTCTCCAAGTTGCTACTACCTCACGGGTCCAACAACAACATTGCCATAAACAACGGGTTGATCAGAGTAAGCCAAATATGCCCAAGAGGCAATTTACCACGCTCAACATGTCACTGTCTCAGGCTTTACAACACCTGTTGAGATTGAATCTGGTGACGTTAAGGGACCCTCTTAAGAATCCCAACATAGCCTCCCCAAGGTAAAATCCTGATGCAAGGTGTGCATATCACTCCAACAGCCCGGGGCATGATACTAACATCTGTTGGGCATTGAGAAACAAAATTCAAGACCTGATTGATGAAGGAGCATTGGAACTCACACAAGACGGTCAGATTGAATTCTTTTGCCATCCCCCCAAGGTTCACAATTTGAAGTGACAAGTACGGAGACGAGAAGACTTTTTGTTCATTAGAATTTTCAAGTTGTAATTTTCTTCTGATTATTCGAACATTTATTCATGTCAAACTTTATTACTTTATCAATGCATTGCATATGTCTGTTTTGAATCAATCCATTCGTATTCACTATATTCAAATTGCTTTCATTTTTGTGATGATCAACTCTCGATTAAAAAAATTCTAAGCCTTTAGAGGGAGGATGACTAAAATGATACCAAAATCTCTACAGAATGCTTTTGAACAGACCCCGCTGACGATGTACGGGCATTGTTTCAAATCCTAAACAGTGGAGTTATAAGGAAGATAATCCCCCGTCCACCCCTTTGAGCCAAAGAAGTAGGAGTTTTTCTTTTCACATAAATTAAAACCCTTAATCACAACCTGGGGCAGGGTAGTTTTTTCAGTTAATCCAGGTGCACAATGAGTGACATCAAAAAGGTCCTTCCAAAACAAGAGACGGTGATGTTTCCTTATAATCGTCAAGACAGGCAGTCATTATCTCTCAGAAATAAAATCCCATTAAGTCAAAACCTATGAAGGAGACCTACAAAACTGGGGCATCCCGCTGACTGTAATCACAAAAAGAAACAGTTAAGGAAAAAGACAGGGATAATAAAAATCAAAAGGAAAGATATCCTACAAACTCTCAACAAAATGACTGGCTGTTCAAAATAAACTGTCAGTATCTGAATCATCACTGGAATATCAGAGCAAAGACTCAAACGGGGTCTAAATGCACAATTAACTGAGTTTAGGATCGAAGAACATCACGAAGAACGGGTGGGTACAAATACATTTTGAGCCTTTATCCTTTGTTTCTTGAACCGTGAACCAGGCCACGTTATAACCCTTAAAAGTCCTGGCTGAAGCATGGGTTAGTTCGAAAGCATACTGTTACAAATGATATCATGACTCCTGTAGGGCTTGCTGTAAATCCTGAGTTGACGTCACATTTTACAAAATTTTCCTATCTTACTGAAAAAATGCATTTTCAAAAACTTCAAGACAAACATAAGCTTTGCATTCTTAAAATAACATTGTTTGCATATGACTATTTGTTCAAACAGCAGAGAAATTCGCACGACGAATATCTAGTGAACAAAAAACCTTTTCAATAAAAAGGGTCACCTCAAGTGGAAAAAACACTTCCAACCAAGGGGCACGGCATGAGCATTGTCCATCATCTGGGGCAGTTAAGTCAAGATTCAAGGAATCTCTCAAAATGCCAAATAGTCAGGGGAAAATCTCCATCTGAATCAATTGGGGCATTAAACATGAATTCCAGCAACGAATCTTGCATGATCAAACGAAGATCTTCTGGTAGTATGGCAACGCAACACTACCGACAGTGACACCTCCCTACATCTTGAGAGCATGGGCATAGTCAGAAAATACCGCGCATGTATAAAGACCCACTAGGTTGGCTGGCCTAGGCAAAAATAAGGGCTTCCCGGAAAACCAAAAGGGTTCGGGCAAAAATTAGGGATGAGAATGAAAAAATTATACACCCGGCAAGTCGAAAACCTGAAAAGGCGGCTTGGGCAAAAAAGGGTATCCCGGTGGACTGAAAACCCGAAAGGGCCGTCCATGCAAAAATTAGGGATCAAAGCGTACGAATATGTCTCGTCATCTCGTCACTTGCCTACCAGAAGAAGACTTGTCATTTTGACCGAAAGATACCAAGCACCTCATAGGTGGGGATAATACTCGATCCACAGGGCCTCCGCAGGTACCTTCTCCCGCAGAAACAGGGGCAAAAAAGTCTCGATGCAAAGCCATCGTCATATCCTCAGCACGCGTCCTAGTAACATTCACTCCCCGAAGAATAAAAGAAAGAAACAGTAATGATAGGTCTCCCCAGTTGAGACTTGCAACTGTAAATGAATCGATAATATTCTCCCCAAGCAGAGTTTATCTACCATCAGCACCGAAAAGGCTTAATATCCCCAGCAGTCTTAATATTCCCCAACGGAGTATAAGAATATTCTCCGGCAGAATACAAGATATCCCTAGTGGAGTTAAAAAATTTCCCAGCGCAGTCTGAAAAAGCTTCCCCAATGGAGTTTGGAGAATCATCCCCAGTAGACTTTGGAAGATTGTCCCCAGCATACCTCAAGGGATTATCCCCATAAGTGTTTGAAAGGTTATCCCCAATGAAGTCGCAACTAAAAGATCATCCCCAGCGAAGTTCTTTCCATCTACAAACCAGAGGTTAATCCCCAACAGGAGTCAGTATCACCAGCAATGGTAATTTGTCCCCAACGGAATTTATCAGTGGAATCCTCAGCAAAACATCTCTTCCCCACAGAGTAATCTCCTCACCAGTTTTATGCCCCAACGGAATTATACTCTCCTGCAGGTTTATTCTCACAATCATCTTTGTTCGCCACCCTCAACGGAAACGAAGAATTCAACTCTATTCTCCAGCAGCTATCCGGGATTTATTTTCCCCAGCTAAAAACATTACATTTCCATACATCATGATACATGCATATACGCATCATACAACACAATCTCATCTATTTTGAGAACATTATTGCTTGATCTATATCATTCATTGCATATGACTGACCTTTACCTTTCAGGAAGGAGGCAGTTAAGTTCTTATCTATGTCGAAGACCTGACCGGTTCTTAAATCTCAACTGAATTATCCTTGGTTGAATTTCAGATAAGGTTCTCAATCTCGACAATTTTCCTCCATCGAAGTGTGGATGAGTTCTACAATCTCAACAGAATTATACTCCGTTGAAGACAAGACAGTTCCTAGATCTTGATGAAGATGTTTCCCTCAGTCGAAGACCTGACCAGTTCTTAAATCTCAACTGAATTATCCTCGGTTGAATTTCAGATAAGGTTCTCAATCTCGACAATTTTCCTCCGTCAAAGTGTGGACGAGTTCTACAATCTCAACAGAATTATACTCTGTTAAAGACCAGACAGTTCCTAGATCTTGATGAAGATGTTTCCCTCAGTCGAAGACCTGACCGGTTCATAAATCTCAACTGAATTATCCTCGGTTGAATTTCAGATAAGGTTCTCAATCTCGACAATTTTCCTCTGTCGAAGTGTGGACGAGTTTTACAATTTCAACAGAATTATACTACGTTGAAGACAAGACAGTTCCTAGATCTTGATGAATATGTTTCCCTCAGTCGAAGACCTGACCGGTTCTTAAATCTCAACTGAATTATCCTCGGTTGAATTTCGGATAAGGTTCTCAATCTCGACAATTTTCCTCCATCGAAGTGTGGACGAGTTCTACAATCTCAATAGAATTATACTCCGTTGAAGACCAGACAGTTCCTAGATCTTGATGAAGATGTTTCCCTCAGTCGAAGACCTGACCGGTTCTTAAATCTCAACTGAATTATCCTCGGTTGAATTTCAGATAAGGTTCTCAATCTCGTCAATTTTCCTTTGTCGAAGTGTGGAAGAGTTCTACAATCTCAACAAAATTATACTCCGTTGAAGACCAGACAGTTCTTAGATATTTATGAAGATGTTTCCCTCAATCGAAGACCTGACCAGTTCTTAAATCTCAACTGAATTATCCTCGGTTGAATTTCAGATAAGGTTCTCAATCTCGACAATTTTCCTCTGTCGTAGTGTGGACGAGTTCTAAAATCTCAACAGACTTATACTCTGTTGAAGACTAGACAGTCCTAGATCTTGATGAAGATGTTTTCCTCATTCGAAGACCTGACCGGTTCTTAAATCTCAACTGAATTATCCTCGGTTGAATTATAGATAAGGTTCTCAATCTCGACAAATTTCCCCCAGTTGAATTATGGACAAGTTCTTGAAACTCAGCAGAGGCATTCTCTCAGTTGAAGTACAGGCAAGTTCCTAAATCTCAACAAAAACCAGGCTTCCCCAGCGGAATCTTCCACAACAACAGGTATGCCAGCTCTCGCTAAGAAATCTCTTATGGGATCGACACTCCTTCAGATGGCATCTTTAAGCCCATCCTCCCGTCAGAAATCTCCAAATGGCATCTTTAAGCCCATTCCCGACATCACAAGGTTGATACCACTTCATGCGAGTGCAAATTTCTGGACACTCTAGTGTTCAATCATCTTCCACCTTTGGGTCACGAAAGGCACGAAAGACAATCTACATCCTCAGGTTTAAGAAGATTGAACAGGGGCAGCTGTTGTACTCCAAAATTTTCCCTCTCATATTTCTCAAGACATTGCAAGAAAATCTCCAAGGGGCTCAAGATAGCTCAAGAATTGGTCAGACAAGTCATCTCCTAAGGCTGTCAACCCCAAATTAGGGTTTTGTGTTGCATCAAGATCTTTGAATCCAAATAGCCTCAAGTGCTCCCTAATGTCCTAATAGGTTCTCAAGGTCATCCATGTCAAGTTTCAAGCCTTGCAGAGGAAGTTTGCCCAGTCAATTGCTCAAAGGTCCAAAAATCGACTATGCTAGGGCAAAAGTCAACTATGACCTATAAACAGTCAAACTTCAATATTTTTTGTCAACATTCTCATTTTGAAGGATATTTAATCATTTGATCAAGGGTTGATCATGATTCATCAAGGATTGCTCACAATTCATCAAGACTCAAAAGTTTCTAAATTAGGGTTTTGTAGAAAAAGTCAACTCAACTTTGACCAAGCATAACTTTCTCATACTTTATGATAAATGACCCATCCAAATCTCATTTTGAAGAGGATGCAATTTCCTACAATCCATCTTCATACCCCAAGATCAGAAAATGCACTCACAAGAATTTATAAATTTGGACATTATAGGTCATTTTTGAAAGTCAACAAAAACACCTTTTTTCCAAAGCTTATAACTTGAGCATGGGATATCAAAATGAGATGAGACCAAAAGTGTTGGTTAGAGGGCATCTAAATATTTCTAAAAAGTCGAAGAACACCTCCAAAAGTTCAAAATTGAAGAAGTTATGCATTATTGAAGTTGGACATTTTTGCAAAATTGCCAAAAGTCAACTATCCCCAAAACATCAAATTTTGTCAAATGGGCCCATTATTTTCCACTTGATTTGAGCTTGCATTATTGTCCACGTGTTCTAGCTTCATCCATGATCCCATATCTTATTTTTATTATTTAATTTGATTTTTAATTGAATTTATTCATTTTAAATCAAATAAAATCAAATAAAATCATATAAAATCGAAAGTATTTATAACTCATGATTTTTTAGTTGATTTAGGCTTTGAATACAGATATTATGTGAATCAAATTCGCATCAAGTGAATTGGTTACAAGAAGATATGATTTAGGCCAAATTTGAAAGGTTGTAATGGTGGAATCAAATCCAATTCATGAGCATTGATGTGGAGAGATTTGTATCAAGTTTCTTACCCTAATGCAATATACATTACATAAGGAAGGCAAAGGCACGAAAAAAAAGGGTTGGAGGCTGCAAGAATAGGCAGAACAGAACTTGAAAAAAGCACCAAAAAGCTTGAATTCGAAACCATACTTATAGGCAACTTCAGAAGCTTAGACCGGTCCCAATCGTTTCTTGGACGTACACTGAATCTTCCTGGATCAAGAGCAAGCGTTCTCACATACCACAAAGCATTGTAAGTGTCATGATAATCACCTTGGTTCTTAAATTCGTGATTCATCATTCTTGCATCATTTGAATAAATCTTTGGCATATTTATACTCCTCACAACATTTGCAAAGGTTTGGCATTATCCAATTACGTTTTTCTGGCCTAAATGAAGAACCCCCATAGCTAGGGTTCTTCGTTTGTGTTTTAGGATTTTCTTTTTCAGGGAAAATTGGGACTAAAGAAGGGCATGGTTGCACTCAGGAGAAGAAGACTAACCCAACCATGCCTTTGAAGATCATTTTTGTTTCCTGGAATTGATTTTTTGGATCAAGCTGCATTTTTGGCTGCAGATTCAAATCCGCAGGTAAAATTATAGTAGTGGAAGGACATGGAGGAGTGCGTGTCAGCTTCCGGTTGGCCCATTCAAATTGTTTTTCGTGCATTTTTTTGTTCTGACCAATAATTGCGTTTTTGTTATATTATTATTATTATGTAATACATTAACAAATGAAGCAAATCATCCTGGTGGCAAGCATGCATTGGTAATCACCCTTAGGACCTGGGTTCGAATCCCAGGTCCCTTACTTTCTTTGTTATTTTCATTCTTCAGGTAATTACATGCATATTCAAGCGCGCAGAATACCATACGCCTTCACATATCCAGTTGCCAGATGGCCCAAGGCCAAATCTGATGGCCAATAATTGATGGTTCACCATAGACAAAGTCCATGCACACCTACTGGATCTCAAAAGTCAAACAAGGCCAATACATTTGGGCCTCAACATTGCTATTCACACCATGGAAACAGGCCCATACTCCTTTCTCTCATATTATTTTGCTTATTTGTTTTATTTCATTAATTGCCTAATTATTTTTATTTTATTTACTAACCAATTAAAAAATTCTTTTTTTTATAAAATAAAATCACAAAAAAAATTTTTTTATCAAATTAAACTTTAACTTTTATTTTTTATTAATAAATACTAATTAAATTAGTTTAGGTTCTTAATTAGAATAACTTTAACATTTTTGTAAATAATTAAAATTAACTAGACTTAATTAGGCTTTTACTAATTCAATTAATTTTTATTTCTTTCTTAAAATACCAAAAATCCCAAAATATTTATTTTTATATAGTTTCTTTCTTAAAATAAAAACAACGAAAAAATCTTTTCTTTAATCCAAAAGGGTCAAAACCCTAAATTTGCGCTCGATTTAATTTCCCGCACACGATTTATTTATGTTATCCAATAATGTACTTGCTCCCGGATTATAATAGTTTAATAGGACTTTTATTATTTTTATCGCTTTATTTATTTTTAAAGGGTTTGTCTTTGGCGATGTAAATACCCGACGCCTTGTAATTTAAATTCCGCAATTTATTTTCCGCAAATTATAACTGTTAGATGTTTGATAATAGGAATGCATGACAAGAATGAATGTTTAACCTAAAATCAACATAGATCACCCTTAACATGTACAAAGATAAAATTAACTGAAAACGACACACTCGCACATGCGCACTTGGTGTTCTTCGTACACGGTCATTGAGTATTGGTCATTTTAGAGGTCACCCTCTTGTCTAAAAGATCATAGTCGCCTCGAAACGATTGCCTCAGATATTGTTGCCTAAAATAAATGATCTAAGACATTAGAGTTACCGCTAAGGTGTCCTAACATTGCTTTAGTGACTGTATGTCCCTCATTCGAATTGACCCTCAAACTCCAACGACTGTGCTACCTACTCATCCATAGTGGGATAGCATTGTCTAAAGGACATTAGCATAGAACGATTCCTTTTTCGAGTAGGTAGATGGTTCTTAAGTACTTGCTCTTTCAAAAAACAAAATCTTTTTCACACTTACACCTTTCGAACAAAGTTTTCAAAAACACTTCATACGCTCATGAGGACAAAAGCAAGAGTTAAATCGAAGTTTTCAAAACAAACTTTTTTAAAACCCACAAGCACAAAGAAATCAATTTTGAAAACAATTGAGCAAGTACCTAAGAGCCCGTGGATAACCACGGATAGAAAGGGTTCTAATTCCTTCCCTTTCTATAATCTACCCCCTGAACCCGAGAAATATCTCAAAAAAGGAATTTTTCTATGCTTTTTTCCTTTCCTTGTTAGACAAAATAAAAGTCGGTGGTGACTCTTTCTTACCGCGACATTTTGCAAAAACAAACGCAAAACGCAAACTAGCATTCCAAAAAACAGTCAATTCTTCCCACCGTATGACACCCTTATATCTCCAGTGTTTAGGAATCGAAACAAGGTTTGTACATCGTCAGCAGGGTCCTATTCAAAAGCACACTGTTTGAAATTTTGGTATATTACTCATCATCCTCCCTCCATAGGTTTTTGCTTTATTTAACTAGAGCTAAGTAAATAAAGTCAAAGAAAAACATTAATGAGTGAATACGAATGGACTAATCCAAGACAAACATATTCAATGCATTGTGATTAATATTCAAAAATAGGCAAAGTTTTGCATACAAGAAAGTACTGAACCAAAATAAGAAAGATTACAAATGAGAATGCAAATGTAATTTGAAAATGCCATGTTGAGGAGACTAGTCTCCGTATGGACTTTTTGCTTCGGACAATGATCTAACAATCTTGATATCTACTGAGTCAACGGAGACTTCAAATCAGACTAGCTGGCCTGAAATTAACAGCCTTTGCGTCCAGCAGGTCTTGCACATTTTCTTTGAAAGCCCAGCAATCTTCAATGGAATGGCCTAGTGCCCCAGTATGGTAATCACATCGAATTCCTTCACCATATGTGATGAGGGCTTTATCAAGCGAACTTGCATAAATTTCATCACGCAGTATCTTCTACCATAGAGAAGAAATACCAACCATCTTCTATCATACAGAAGAGAAATCCAGCCGCTGAATTCCGGAGCGTCTCCCACTACACAAAAGAAGTAACATCTTCTATTACATAGAAGCGACATCCAGCAACCATACCAAAGAATCTTCTACTACACAAAAGAGAGTAAACTTCATCTCCTACTTCACAAGAGAGAAGTTTTAGCAACTGAATCACAAGGAACCTCCTACTTCGCAAAAGAGTCTCCATCTTCTACTACACAGAAGCAGAATTCAGAAACTGTAACAAAGAATCTTCTACTACATAGAAGAGAGTAAACTTCATCTCCTACTTCACAAGAGAGAAGTTTTAGCAACCTAATTGTGGAGGGTCTCCTTATTCACAAAAGAGTCTTTGTCTTCTACTGCACAGAAGCCAAATTCAAAAACTGTAACAAAGAATCTTCTACTACACATAAGAAACTAGACTCTGAATATAGCATTCGACCTTTGAGGTATTTTTCTTCTACAAAACAGCAAATATCCAAGAACTCGATATCTTATACTTCTTCAACACAAAAGCATCACCCCATCTTATACTTACACATAAGAAGTGTCTAGCTGAGGAAAAAGAGTCTGAAATGGTTTTCCAAACATGGACTGAACCTTGGAAAAGAATCCAAAAAAGTACCAAACTTCATACTTAAACCCCTTGTAGTATTCAATATCCTAACTAAGTGCCCTAGAATGGGAGACACATCTAGTGTTTGCATCGACATCAGGGAAGAACTTTGTTGGAGGATGACCCAAAGCACGAAGTTTAATCAACTGAGCTCCCAACACATAAGGAAGTAACTAGATACAAGGTATAAAGATTTTATCAACCTGCTTCTCAAGCTTTTTCTGTCTCTGCTGGTAAGTTTTACCCCATGAGTTTACTTGGAGACCAGAAACTAGTTGCTAACAAGAAAATCTGGGAATACGAAGTTCTGGGTGAGACCCACAAAGTATCTCCTGATTTGAAAAAATGTCTTATAGGCTGGGGATGAATGACAACTCATGTTGCAATAAAGTATACAAGATCACTTTTCTTTGCTGATAATGTCTTCAAAACTTCCATACCCGACTCAACTAAGCCTTCAACTGGCTATTTTTCCCCTTGAGGATTTATGACTACAGGCCATTTCTTGCACATCCCTAATAAACAGCCCTCATCTGATTCTTTTCATCGAATTCCTCTCAAAGTTGTTTCATAAATTGAAACTGATCACGAAGCGGCGAGAAGTCAAGATTCGTAGTTCTGAAAGGAAAACACTGGGTCTGAATAAGGATTCCCCATTCTGAGTACCTTCTGAGTACCTGCTATGGATGCATAAAGATGCATGAGGTGAGTGAGAGAATTCCTCTTTTGATATGATTAGGACACCACAGTCTCCGGATTTATCTCGTCTTGGACCTTGCCTCTGGATGACATACCACCTTCAACCGAATGATCAATTGCCCCAGAATAATATGCGTAGAGGATTCTTTTAGGAGAAAAAAATGAATGCTTTTCCAAGAGAGTCGATATAAACTGCATCGCCAGGCATACTACGCCACAAAAACTAATACAGTTTGTCTTCTATCAAAACAAACGAGACGCCCACCTGGTGATAAAGAATGTGGCAATTGGCCAAAAAGGAAATGGACCTTTTGGAAGAGACGCCAAACAGGTGTTGGGATTTATATTTCAACCTCTTTGTAGCCTTTAATATCAAAATCGGGTGTCCCATAATAGGGGATGCCTCTAGCCTGTATATCATAATCAGAAGAGATGTTTGTGGGAGGAAGACCTCAAAGATCAGAGCTAGGAAAAGCTGGGAATAATGGGCTGTAATGCATTGGGCTCGCATCAACATGCTCATCAGGATTCTTCTGTATTTTCTTAAAAGCTTTGCCCCATGAATTCACTTGGGGAATAAAGACTGGTTGCTGTCGAACAGATTAGGGAACACAAAGTTATGGAATGCCCCTGAATGAATAGTCGGATGCCCCAGTGTGGCAACCACATCTGACGTTGGTCAATAAGAACGAAGCATTGATATAAGATCACATAGTAAATGGGAACCATCTGCTGATAAGATGTTCCAAGAACTCAGGATTGCATATCACTCCATGATTGAAAGCAAATAACAAAAGATGAGGAGAAGAGAGAACCTACTGTGGCAATAGGTGCGATATTGTTGACATCATCATTACAGCTTTCATGACCTGGCTCATCTGGGTTTTCAATCAATTATCTTCCTGCTTGAAGAGATTTATGACCATGGTCCAAAGCTTGCATGTATACCACACAGAGTTATTCCATAACTGATCCCTGAGCATGTGACAGTAAGAATCAAGTTGATCCTCTGAAGAAAGCCCCAGGTCTGAGTAAGAATCCCCAATCTTCGGGTACCTGTTATGAATGCATGAATATGCATGGGGTGCATGAATGAATGCCATGTCATGTTCTATCATTTCGAAGGAATTCATGTGCTTTGATTTTGATTTTGCGCAAGTAAGGGATGGAAAAGTTTGGCACAAGGCTTACAAATATGATTCCTTGGAAATAAGAGAACATGTATGTTAAGTATGTGGTTAGCCATGTTATGTATGCAAAGGCTTGAGATCAAATGGGATCAAGGTTCCATCATCTCTGAATATGATTGTTGCACTGTTCTAAAACATACGAGTATCATCAAGTCAAAGATTTGTCATAGCTTTCGCACATATAAGAACTGAGTACCATGTATATCTCCCATTGTACGGGGTTAAGGCTTCTGGAACATCGGATATTGTAGAGCATTTTCTGAATATGCTGGGAATGCCAAGATCAAAGGCTTGAATGAACTTCCAAGTAAGCTAGTCAAGAGTCTCAAAAAATAAATCTGAGAACCATATAGTTGAAGGAAAATTGTGATCAAAAGCGCAGCAGAATTTAAAATTTTCCTTTAGAGATCCTTACGAATGAGCATGGTCAGTGATAGAAATATTTACCTCTTGTGGCGATTCAGACCTTTGATGTTGTGATCACGAGCGTTGATGAAGAACAACGCCTCTACTCAATCCACACGAACAGATCGCTTCCGGTCACAGTGCTAGCTGATCACGAACAGAAACCTTGAGTGAGAGAGAGAATCAAAAACGAAATTGCATCAAGTGAAATTGCTTCATCACAAGGGATCTATTTATAGAATCACTCGTGTGGGCTACAAGCTAAAAGCCCAATTAAGCTTATGGACATCATACCTTATGATGTACCATATATCACTTATCCACGTGGTACCTTACCATTTTCCGTATTACACTTAAGTGCACCGTACCTTACAGTGTTCCTTATTTATTCTATCTCTCATCAACCTGTCCTTATGTGTGTGACCCTGTAGGTTTTCGCGACGTTGGCAATTATATTAAATCACACATTTAATATAATAAACAGTGAGCGGTATCTAGCAACACATCACTGTTACCCAAGTCACGAAAATGTCATGTGATCTGACCAAACCTTTTCCGTGATAATATTTGTGTTGTACAATTACCCTTTTGCCCTCATGTCTATATTGAACACAAGGCATACACTGTGTCACCCTTGTCCAGTTCAATATTGGGCCCTTAGACATTTATCTTGTTATGCAGGATGAGCAAATTCCATCTAAGTCACTCATGTCCCTTAGCATGCTTTGTGAAGTACCCATCAATCGTCTTTATAGTCATCCAGTTACGGATGACGTTTGATCAACAATAAAGTACTTGACTCTACATCTAGGGTCCATAGTGGTTTCAGGTTGAAGGGTGGTATACACCATTATCATCATGAGAATAACTTATGACACTTTGCATAACATTCTATGTAGTATTCTCATAGCGGGTCAATCCAGTATAAATATTACTCCTAATATTCATACCTATGTCAAGACTTGATAACTCCTTATCTATGATCCATGAGATGTCATCATCAATCTATCTTCATAATAATCTTAATGCTTTAATGTTATCCCACTTCACATTAAAGCTTGACTACGGATACTTTAAGAATAGTGTCTTATGTTTAATGGGATCTCATGATTAAGTCACACTTAACATTTCATTAAACCAATAAACCATTCTAGGGACTTTATTATTTTGGAAAGCAAACATAATAAAGAAATGCCTTTTATTATTAATAAATAATTCGATACAAGTACCAAAAGTATTGGCCTCTAGGGCTTACACCAACAATAGTCACCAACATAATACCATATGCATAAGTCACTGACAGAAATCTAGAACATAATCATTAGAACCGTTAATCACTGTCTGATCACAATCTCCATCTGAGCATGGGTAACCATCTGAACATAGTCACCAACTGTACCTGTGATAAAATTCCCTCCCCACTCACGGACAAAGACTAGGTCAGGGTAAGACAATCGTAACTCGAAAATCACGAGTCCTCCTGAAAGTGCTATGGGCTTACCCACAGACGTGGGTGCCGATAGTAATTCATTTGAACCTCATCCGAGTGTGGTATATGACATGACTTCACTAATCGGACCACGTCCTATAGTCGTCATGCCCCCACTCTATTCCTAGTGTCCTAGTGCACTCTGGCCTGGGTATTGGGCCTTTTACCTCAATAGTAACATCCCCGCCCAAACAAGAAGTAGATCTAGTACAAAAGCAGTATATGGAAGACAGGAAAGTGAAACACATGCATATGCACAAAATATATTTAAAATGAACGAATAAACTGAAAGCATAAAAATAAACACCCAAAGAAAAGAAAACAAGAGCTAGGAGCGACTCCGGGATGGAATAACATTTGGTCGACCTTTCCCCAGTGAAGTCGTCAGCTGAAACAACCGGCTGAAAATCATTCAAACAATGAAGTCGCCATCGAACGTCTTTTATCCCACATGTAGGGAAAGGTAAATATCGAGAAAACCTGAAAAGGGATAAGTCACGATCTTGCGACCGAGAGATAAGGGTAAGGGAGTCTGTTACGCGAGGGGAAGGTATTAGCACTCCACATGCCCATAGTACTTTACGGTATACACTCTTGTCATCTATCTTATGGGTGTGTTCAATCTATGCTTATTGTTTATTATTACTAATGGGAGAATGCATGCAAAAGAAAAGAGAGAAGAATGTAGGGAAAATAAAAGTTGTGCTCGTTCGGGCCCTACCCCGATGCCTACGTATCCCTTTTAAGGAATCAGAGCAGCCGTAGTTCGGCTTATATGTTTTTGTTGGTTTGTATTTTTTAATGAACAGTATTAATTTGACCTTCTTCCGCAACTCGACCTTTGAAGATTTACGCGTCAACACAGAAGTAAATTAATATATTCTTTCTAAAAAGTTTGGAAAAAATGTGCTTGGCCGCACAAAAAGTTTGAATTTTGTTTGTGTTTTTAATGAACGATATTAATTCCGCCTTCTGCCGCAACTCGACCTTTGGAGATTTACGCGTCAGCACAGAAGTGAATTAATATATTCTTTCTAAAAAGTGTTTGAAAAGAAAGCCCAAAGGAAAAAAGAGTTTGTATTTGTCGGTGTTTTTGCTTGTAGGTAACAGCTAGTTGACCTCAAGAGAGAGATTTTAGCCATTTCTCTACTTGTTTATGAAATGAGTCTTTGATATTTGAACCATGCCAAGGCTTAGAAGGGGAAAATGATAAGATCGAGAAGAGACCCGCTTATTATCTCCCATGTTCAACAAAGGCACGATTCTCGTCAGTAATATTTAAGTATCTTTTGAAGTCTGAAAGAAAAAAGCTTTTGTGTTAATGTATATGAAAAAATAAAAGAAAAGTCAAGGTGAGACTAGCCTATTTCTAAACCTAATTTGATCATGCGTTGTTAGACCTAAGTCAAGGACGAGAAGGAAACGTATACCTAATGTTAGCATGCATACGGTTTACGGTAAAGCCCAGTTTCTCGTGATTTCTAGAAAAGCAGTAAAGTACGAGAATGAGGAATAAAACGAAGTCACAATGATACTGAGCGGAGAAATTATGTTGCTTCTTCGAAACTGCACAAGCAGTAAGAAAATTCTGCCAAAAGCTGCTTCGTGCGAGTGATCAAAGAATTAGCCTCCAAGCATTCCACATTATGAAAGTTACATCAATATAATATCACAAAATCTTGGCTAAAAATGGAAACAAAAATGATTACCAAACATAAAAGCAATAATGGAAAATTATAATAAAATTCTAAAGAGAAACATAAAGAAATCTACAATGTTCTAATATTTTGTATCATTTTTATCATAATAGAAATATATAAAAAAATTAAAAGAAAGTCTTAAATCTAACCAAGGTAATAGAGGAATCAGGGAGGTGTAAAGTCAGGATGGGAGTGCTGATAATATGAGACATTAAAGCCCTGGGCGCTAGGCCCATAGTATTGATTCCATATGCCCTTTTTTTGTGTGCATGGTCTAATAAATAAACAGTTTCCAAAAAAAACATCACAGGTTCTATCAGATTTATTTATTACATTTACAAGAAAAATAAAAAAAATAAAAAGAATAATGAAAGAAGGAAGAAACAATGTTGTATTCATGTGCATAGGGTCATATGTTGGTGACGTTTGGGATTCTCTTATCTCTTGCAAACAGGGGCCGCTCGACTTCTTCTTCATCTCATTTTTCTATTACAGTGCTGCCGTGTGAAAGGTCAGGTTGTCACAACCTCGCCTCCGTACCTTTCATTTTTGATTCATTCTCCAATTCCATAAAATGTAGGGAAAACTAACGAAACCCTAGGAGTTTCAAATCACAATTAAACGATAATGATGTTGAGTTGAACATTTAGACGTTAGGGGAATTATTCAGCAAGCCAAAATGCCTGATATGGTGGCAAGCTCGATGCAAAGAGGTGAAAAGATGAGGAGGATCAGAGTTTACCTACCGGAGTAACTCCGGCGGCCCTTCGACATTGATAAGGAACACATAAACCTAAAGCTTCAATCTTCAGGTAATATCACGCTTCCCTTCCTTTTACGCCAATTCCTCTTCTTCTACACCTTTTATATGGTAAAAATTATGATTTATCGTTGCACACTGAGTATGATTGTTGAATATTCAGTTGTAGGGGAATCGTGATGTGCAGTGGCTGTGATGATGTGCAGAAGATTAAAGGTTGAAGTTGCGGTGATGGAGATTCCTGATGTTGTTGAAGGAGGTTGGAGGAGGTCAAGGTGTACGAAGATGAGGTTGAATGTAAGGGTATGCGATTGGTGCAGAGGCGAGGTCGAGGAAACCCAAGGGTGGGGAGAGAGGTTGAAGATCAAGAATGGTTAGCATTTTTGAGAGGTGAGTTCTTGAGACCTTTTATGAGTTTTTTCTGAATTTTCTGTATATTGTGATGATTGAAGAATTTTTGTTAGAGATTGATGACGATCGTGATGTCGTCAAGAATATGGCAGGGGGAAGTGAATTTCTGGTGGGTTCTTTAAAGATTTAATAATGATGAAGAAGAGAGGATAAGAGAGAGTTTGTTGAAGATTGTAGTGATTCTCCCAGAAGAACGAAGAATCCCTGTTATTGATGAAAGATCCAGTTTATATAATCAGTTAGGATATGCAAAAGTTTGTTAGAGGTAAGTGCATCTGAGCCCTTGGTTTGAATTAGTTGGTTAGCTAATGAATGGTTGAGATGAATTTGGTTATAGCAGTTAGAATATGTTAGCTGTTAGTTTTGGTTGATGTTAGTTAGAGAGTTGGTTATAGGTTCTGTTATATGGAGATTGATGAGTTAGAATTTTGGTTATAACAGTTAGGAGTTTTTCTTTTATATGAATAAACCGGGTTTTGATTTGGTTATGGGTTTTGTTGTACCCCAAAATTTGTCCTCCCATATTCTTCAAGATTGCTCAAGGGATTGCACAGTCAAACATCCTCCTAAGCCAGTCAAAATTAGGGTTTTGGTTCTTGCAAGGAAATCGAGGTTTTCAATGGCTCAATCAAGTCTCATGTTCCCATATACATTGCCAAGCATCTACATGACAAGTCTCAAGACTCACAGAGGCAAATTGCACAGTCAAAAGCCCTATTTGGTTCACAATAAACTGTAGGGGTAAAATGGTCATTTTACAGTCAAAAGTCAGAATTTTTGGTCAACATCTTATTTTGAAGCCACAATCATCATTTGATCAAGTCTTGATCATGATTCCACAAGCATGGCTCAAAAACCATCAAAGATGCAAAAGTTGCTATTTTTGGACAGCTGAAAAGTCAATTGTAACTTGACCAAGGCATAACTTTTTCATGGTTCATCATAAAAATCCCATCCAATGCTCATTTTGAAGGGGATGACATTTCCTACAACTCATATTCACATTCCAAATACAAGAAATGCTCTCACAAAAAGTTATCAATTTCTACATTATAGGTCAATTTCAAAAGTCAACAAAAATGCACTTAAAGTCAAAGACCATAACTTGAGATTGGTAAATCCAAATGACATGGGACCAAAGGCATTGGTTAGAGGACTTCAAGACCTTTCCAAAATGTCCAAGAACATGTTCATATGATCAAAATTGAACAAGATATGCATTGGAGAAGTTGGGAAATTTTTATGAATGTGCAAAAGTCAACTTTGCTCAAAACACCTTGTTTTTGCTAATGGGCCTCAAATTCCTTCTAGAATCTTTACCCAAAGCATATGTACGACCCATCAAGCCTATTTGAGTTTATTTTCTTATTTTTATTAATTAATTGGATTTTTTATTAATATTAATTCATTTAATTGATTTAAAATATAGGAAATTCAAAGATATGGTCTTCAAATACTACGAATCTTGCACGATCAGACATCTTCCGGTGGTATGGCAACACAACGCTACGGGCAGTGACAACTCCCTACATTCCGAGAGCATGGACATAGTCGAAAAAATACTATGCATAATCAAAGACCCGCTAGGTCGACTGGCCTAGGCAAAAATAAGGGCTTCCCGGCGAATCAAAAGGGTTCGGGCAAAAATAAGGGATGAAAAAGAAAAGATCTGTACACCCAGCAAGTCGAAAACCTGAAAAGGCGGCTTGGGCAAAAATGGGTATCCCGGTGGACTGAAAACCCGAAAGGGCGGTCCAGGCAAAAGTTAGGGATCACAGCGTACGACTATGTCCCGCCATCTTGTCACTTGCCTACCAGAAGAAGATTTGTCAATCGGCAGGTATCAAGCACCTCACAGGCCTTCTTCTCCCGCAGAAACTGGGGCAATAAGAATTGTCTGAACGATCTAGTTGCTCTGTCCACCAAGGTACCAAGGTAAGTTCAGCTGAAGAACATGACCAAGATACCTTCACTCCCCAAGAGTAAGACAAGATTCAACAATTCTCCCCAAGCAGAGTTGATCTCCCAGCAGCCCTAAAAAGGCACAGTATCTCCAGCAAGTCAACGATTCTCTCCCCAAGCAGAGTTAGTCTACTGTCAGCCTTAAGGAAGTTGGGTATCCCCAGAAAATCTCAACATTCCCTAGTGGAGCCATTTCCCCAGTATAGTTCAAAAGTTTCCTCAAGAGAGTTGAATCAATCTCCCCAGTAGATTATGGAAGCTTATCCCCAGTAGATTCTGGAAGCTTATCCCCAGTAGATTCTGGAAGCTTATCCCCCGCAGAGTGCAAAAGCATCTCCCCGGCTTTATTCAAAGGTTATCCCCCACCGGGGTCTAACTGGGTTATCCTCAGCAAGTTGCAACGGAAAGATCGTCCTTAGCGAAGTTCTTCCTATCCTCAGTGAAGTTCTTTCTATCCCCCAGCGGAGTTCAAAATCCCCAACAGAGCCTATCAACGGAGTCCCCAGCGGAGTTATCATTAAAATCTCAGCGAAGCATCTCTTCCCCACAGAATAATTCCCCGCAGAGTAATCTCTCCACCAGGTTTATTCCCCAACGGAGTCATCTTCTCCTACCGGCTTATTCTTGCAATCATCTTTGTTCATCATCCCCAGCAGAAACAAAGAACTTTACTCTTCAACATCAGCCTTGGATTCAACAAACTCCCCAGCGTTCGTCAAGGATTTATTTTCCTAGACGAAAATACATTCATAAACATCACATCGTCATACATCATGACACATGCATATACGCATCATATCATACAATCTCATTTATGTCGAGAACATCATTGCTTGATCCATATCATGCATTGCATATGACTGACCTTTACCTTTCAGGAAGGATACAGTTAAATGATCAGATATGTCAAAGTAGACAAATACAGTCAAAATAGACCAATCCAGTCAAAGAAGACAAGTCCAGTTAAATTAATTCCTAAAGTCAAAGAAGACAGCCTGTCATCTTAGACAACCCGTTATTATAGACACCCGTCATCATAGACACTCATCATTATAGACACCCGTCATTATAGACACCCATCATCATAGACAACCTGTCGTTATAGACAACCCGTCATTATAGACACCCGTCAATATAGACACCCGTCATTATAGACAACCCGTCATTATAGACACCCGTCATTATAGACACCCGTCAATATAGACACCCGTCAATATAGACACCCGTCATTATAGACACCCGTCATTATAGACAACCCGTCGTTATAGACAACCTATCATCATAGACAACCCGTCGTTATAGACAACCCGTCGATATAGACAACCTGTCATCATAGACAACCCGTCATCACAGACAACCCGTTGTTATAGACAACCTGTTGTTATAGACAACCCGTCAATAAAGACAACTCGTCCATGAAGACAACCCATTAAAAGAGACAACTCGTCAAAGAAGACAAAACCTCCCATGGTTCAGTTAAATCAAATTCCTAAAGATTTTTCTGAGATAACCTGTCAGTAGAGACAACCTACCAACCTTTTGGAGTTCCAGATTCGATACCTGTACCTAGCCAGTTCATATCCGTGGGCGACTTATTCCAGATTCGATACCTGCATCTAGCCAGGGCATATCTGCATGAAGAGTTTGAAGATCAACCCCTGTAACAGGCCAGGAAACTATCTTTCTTTCTCAAGTACGCAATTTCTCGCTAAGGAATCTCTTACGCGATCGACACCCCGGATGGCATCTTTAAGCCCATCTCCACAACTATCCATTACATCTCCAGATGGCATCTATAAGCCCATCCCCCTATCCACCATATCTCCAAATGGCATTTATAAGCCCATTCCCGACATCACATTGTTGATACTCCACTATGTGAGTGCAAATTTCTGGGCACTCTAGTGTTCAATCATCTTCCACCTTCGGATCACGAAAGGCACGCAAGCCAATCTACATCCTCAGGTCTAAGAAGATTGAACAGGGGAAACTATTGTACCCCAAAATTTTCCCTCCCATATTCTTCAAGATTGCTCAAGGGATTGCACAGTCAAACATCCTCCTAAGCCAGTCAAAATTAGGGTTTTGGTTCTTGCAAGGAAATTGAGGTTTTCAATGGCTCAATCAAGTCTCATGTGCCCATATACATTGCCAAGCATCTACATGACAAGTCTCAAGACTCACAGAGGCAAATTGCACAGTTAAAAGCCCTATTTGGTTCACAATCAACTGTAGGGGTAAAATGGTCATTTTACAGTCAAAAGTCAGAATTTTTGGTCAACATCTTATTTTTAAGCCACAATCATCATTTGATCAAGTCTTGATCATGATTCCACAAGCATGGCTCAAAAACCATCAAAGATGCAAAAGTTGCTATTTTTGGACAGTTAAAAAGTCAATTGTAACTTGACAAAGGCATAACTTTTTCATGGTTCATCAGAAAAATCTCATCCAATGCTCATTTTGAAGTGGATGACATTTCCTACAACTCATATTCACATTCCAAGTACAAGAAATGCTCACACAAAAAGTTATCAATTTCTACATTATAGGTCAATTTCAAAAGTCAACAAAAATGCACTTAAAGTCAAAGACCATAACTTGAGATTGGTAAATCCAAATGACATGGGATCAAAGGCATTGGTTAGAGGACTTCAAGACCTTTCCAAAATTTCCAAGAACATGTTCATATGATCAAAATTGAACAAGATATGCATTTGAGAAGTTGAGAAATTTTTGTGAATGTGCAAAAGTCAACTTTGCTCAAAACACCTTGTTTTTGCTAATGGGCCTCAAATTCCTTCTTGAATCTTTACCCAAAGCATATGCATGACCCATCAAGCATATTTGAGTTTATTTTCTTATTTTTATTAATTAATTGGATTTTTTATTAATATTAATTCATTTAATTGATTTAAAATATAGGAAATTCAAAGATATGGTCTTCAAATCTTTTTGTGAAGCAAATGAACTCAGGGCAAGCTGGAAAATTCGTGTATCAATCAAGGACATCAAAATCTCCATGTTTGGCAAGTTTTCTCAATCAAAAAGATTGAAAAATATTTGATTTTCAATCAAATATTAGAACATCAATGCAAGGGATTTCTTGAGCAAGATTTGACCTAAAACCATTCTCCTATATGTACTGGACCTAAACCTAATCATGCACACGTGAGAGCTGCTGCAAAAAGCCATAACCACATTCAAAAAATCCAAGGAAAAAGTGAAAACTATTTTCAACCTTCCAGCACGATTCAAAGCTTTCTCTTGATTCTAATACATTGCTAGCATTCCCAGGAACATATTGCAATCGAAATCAAGCCATAACACTCAAAGAACGTGCAAGAACAGTCCCACGGTTTGTCAATATTTTTCAGAATCGAAACTCACATTTTTTGCATCATTAACATGTTATAATCATTGCTTTGCATTGCTAACACCTTTCTGAAGCTAACGGTATAGGTGAATTGCATTATGGTGTCCTGAAACGAAAATCACCATTGACGAATTCTAGGTTTTCGAAGCTTTCAATTTGGGGCTTTGTGATATAGGAAAAATCAGGACCCCTAATGCCCATGGTTGAAACCGTCTGAATGAGACGAAGACACTGAGACCCTCGCGATGAATTTATATTAACCATGTGCCTAATCGTTATTATTCCTCAAGCTACTTTGTGGGGGTTAAAAACCCCCGCTATCTAATCCCTTTTTTACAGGCCAGGTGAAGAAGACGAAGGACGTGGTGCATCGTGGTTGGTCCATTCAAAAAATAACGCGCGCTTCATTTGTTTCCAGCATAGGCGTTGCGTTTTTTATATTATTTTCGTTGCTTATTTTATTAACAAACGCAGGCAAGTGGCTAAGTGGCTAGTGACGTGGTTGGTAACCATTGGGACCTGGGTTCGATTCCCAGGTCCACCCAATATTCGTTTTATTATTTTTCTTAACAAAATCCTGTGCAGGCTTCACAAAGGCGCTCCACCATGCCTCCCAAACCTCCAAATGCCATGTGGCCACAATCATAGATCCAATGGCCAAAGATGGATGGACACCATGTTCCTGGTCAAAGCACGCGCATATAATCTCCTAGGTCAAACAGGCTTATGCGTTAATGGGCCAGAATTGCCACAAAAAACCTCCATCAGGGCCCAACACTCCCCCTGGTTTTACTATTTCTTTTTATTTTCTTTTCCCTTTTAGTTCTTTATTAATTATTATTATTATTATTATTACCTAACAAATTATTTTTATAATAAATTCTGAAAACTAATATTGTAATTATTATTTACTAATTTCACCATTAATCATTATTTTTGTAAATAAATGCAAATTAATTAATTTAGTCTTTTTGTCAATTAGGTTTAATTTTAATCTTTTTTACAATAAATAAAACAAACTTAGAATTAGGGTTTTTCATTTGACTTTTAATTTCTTTTCTTTTTATTTTCATCAAAAAATCTAAAAAACATAAAAAATACTTTTTCTTAATTAAATAATTAATTAAGTAAATAAATTAGGTTTAATGTTTAATTTAATTGCAAAAAGGACAAAATTCAATTCTTTTCTCAAAAAAGGGTCAACACCCTAAGGACGTCCCGATTCAATTCTTTCGCGCTTTAATTCCTTTTGATTATATTGATGTAACTGTTTCCGAGGATGTAATAGTTAATTAGGTCTTTTACCGCTTTCTTTACTTTTCTCGCATTTATTTTCCAAACGGGTTTTGTTTTTGGCGATGTATAGACCCGCGCCTTGTAATAGCGTAGTTTTACCTTTCCGCAATTTATTTTCCGCACTCTTAACTGTTAAAAATGCATGAAAGACTTGTATGAAAAATAAAATCAACCCGTAGCTCACAAATAACATGTACAAGACAATTTAACTGAAAAACAACACACATGCACATGCCACTCCTAGGGTACGCCTCACTGGTTGCCTCGACGTGGTCGTCAAGTATAGGGTGTTTTAGAGGTCGCCCTCCTGTCTAAGATCCAGTTGCCTCGAAACGGTTGCCTCGGATAAAAAGGATCTAGGACATTAGGGTTACCGCTAAGGCGTCCTACTATTGCTTTGGTGACAACACATTGTCCCTAATAATCGAATTGACCCGAACAACTCCAACGACGGTGCTTCCTACTTCTCAATAGTGGGATAGTACTGTCTAAAGGACTCTTACACAGCTTAATTCCTTAGAGTAGGTAGATTTATCCTGGGTACTTGCTCTTTCAAAAAACAAAACAAAAAACATCTTTTCGCACCTACGCTTTCAAAAAGTTTTCAAACAAACACTTCATACACTCTTGAGGACAGATACAAGAGTTACCTAGAAGTTTTCAAAATGAAACTTTTTTCAAAACCCACAAACACAAGAAAAGCAAACATTTTTGAAAACATAGTGAGCAAGTACCTAAGAGCCCGTGGATAACCACGGATAAAAAGGGTGCTAACACCTTCCCTTTCTATAAATCTACCTCCCGAACCGAGAAACATTCTCGAAAAGGAATTTTGCTGTGCTTTTGTCCTTTCCTTGTTGGAGAACATAGAAGAAGGTGGCGACTCTTGCTTACCGCGACATTTCGCGAACCAGCTTAAAAAACAGTCAGTTCTATTTCCACCGATCACAGAACTGGCGACTCTGCTGGGGATTATTAATAAGTGAGGTGTACCTTAGGATTAGACCACTCTTATGTTTTCAATTGCTTGCTTTGTTTGCTTTAAAATTGTGGGCCTGTCTTGGAGTTTCATAGATCCTAACCCGGATCTGGGGGATACCCTTTAGAAGTAGCAACAAACTGTGAGGGAACTGTGCGGGGTATACCGACATGGTTGAAGCAGTTGCTATGTTGATGTGGCACTTTGGTGAGTACCAATAACCCTTGAGTCAAGTCAAGGAGAGTACGGGGCCTCCGCGTGGTGTCGTGAAGCATCAACTGACCTTAGGAACCTTACTTGACCATCCTGGCCTCTTTAGGGGTAGTGAGATGACCGACTTTGGTGCAGTCCGAAGTTGGTAGATACTCGATACTACACTCATTGAGGGTTGTTTTCTTGGAATATTTTGGTCACCAGTTAAGTGGCTAAATCAAAACAATGAACATAGAAAACAACCCAATGATATTGAGCTCCTTAGAACCCGGTTACTTTTGATAGGACAGGTTTTGAGCCCACCAACTTCAAGAGGGTAGTACCTAAACTTCATGTTGGCCTAAACTCTAAGGGCTCTTTGTGTGACTTGTGTGCCTTCAAACTTGACTACTTGCATGCTTGTTATCTGACACATGAGTTTCTTGCAGGTTTTGTTTATAGTCCTTGATCGGGACTTATAACAGGGTTTACTTACATCACTCCACGCATAGCATAACATCATACCATTGCATACATCCTGCATAAGGACTAACCCATTTCAAGGATCTCAAGGGCTTGTGATGCAGGTCATGATGGACCAACTGTCTAGCAAGGGGCAAAAGGGGATTTATTTTCCTCTAGCCAAGGTTGATAACTTGAGTCAGGGGCTATGACCCACTCGATATGGTGAGCCTTGACTCTTGAAGAAGGACTCTCAACAACATGAAGTTCCTTCAAATCAAGCTACAAAATTCAAGTTCTAACAATTTTTCTTGTTTACCCCGCGAGATCCTTGAAAACATTGCATGCATACATACATATCATTGCATTATAGGTACCCTTGTTACAGGTCACTTACCTTCTTCGCTGTTTATTTCAGCAATGGCTTCCCAACAAGACAACCAGGATCTTCATGCTCAAGAGACTCGGTTCAAGGAAATCCTCCTAAACCTATCCAAGGGGCAGGAAGAGTTGAGAACACTCCTCATGGGGACTTTGGTCAGGAACAGTTCTAAGGACGATAAGGACGAACGGCTGAAACATCTGCAAGCTGAGGTGGATGCAATGAGAGCCCAGATGCTGGGGCAGATGACCCTCATTCAAAACTTAGCCCAAAGACAGGAAGATCTTAGGGTCCTCGTCAACGAGTTGCTTCAAAATAACCAAGTAAGGCCGGCGACTAGGGTTGAAGATCAAGCCATCATTCAACCACCCTTTGGGCAAAAAGACAAGGGAAAAGCTCCTCAGTTTGCTTCAGGATCACTAGTCCAGCATCAACCTCGCCAACAGCAACAGGGTAATCGGCATAAGCGAAATACGACTGGAAGACATTTCTCGGAGACTGGTATACCATCATCACTAATACTGAGACGCTTGTTGGAGGTCCAGCTGATTTCTTTAAAGGATCCTCCTAAGAATCTCAACATAACCTCCCTAAAGTACAATCCTGATGAAAGGTGTGCCTACCATTCTGACAGCCCTAGACATGACACCGACGACTGTTGGAGCTTGAAGAACAAGATCCAGGACTTGATCGACGGAAGGGTGCTGGAGTTCATGCCGGGTGGAAAAATGAAAATCTTCCGCTGAGAATCTTCCATCTGAGATGACTAGTTCAAACTAAGAAACTTTTGTTCATTCGAATGTTCAAGTTGTATTTTTCTTTGATTGTTCAAACATTTTATCCATGTCAAACGTTGTTATTTCATTAATGCATTACACGTGTCTGTTTTGAAGTAATTATGTTCACTATGCTTAAAACTGCTTTCATTTTTTGATGTTCAACTCTCGATTAATAATTCTAAGCCTCTTGAGGGAGGATGACAAAAACGATACCACGATCTTTACAGTATGCTTTTGAACAGACCCCGCTGATGAGGTACAGGCATTGTTTCAAACCCTAAACACTGGAGTTATAAGGAAGATAATCCCTCGTCAACCCCTTCGAGCCAAAGAAGTATGAGTTTTTTTTTTCTTTTCAAAAATTAAAAACCCTTAATCATAACCTGGGGCAGGGTAGTTCTCTCAGTTGATCCAAGTGCATAACGAATGACATCAAAAGAAGTCCTTCTGAAACAAAAGACAGTGATGGTTTCGAATAATCATAAAGACAGGAAGTCATCATTTCGCAGAAATAAAAGCCCAATAAGTCAAAACCTATGAAGGAGACTTACAAAAAACTGGGGCATCCTGCTGACTGTAACCACAAAGAAACAGTTCACGCAAAAAACAGGGATAACAAAATCAAAAAAGAAAGAGGTCCTACTAACCCTCAACAAAAAAAAAGAAATGACTGCCTATTCAAAATAAATTGTCAACATCCGAACCATCACTGGTATATCAAAGCAAAGACTCAAACAAGGTCTAATGCACGATTAGCTGAGTTTAGGTTTGAAGAACATCACGAAGAGCGGGTGGGTACAAATAAAATTTGAGCCTTTATCCTTTGTTTCTTAAACCTTGAACCAGGCCACGTTACAACCCTCAAAAAGTCCTAGCTGAAGCATGGGTTAGTTCGAAAGCATACTGTTATGAAAGGTATCCTGACTCCTTAAGGCTTGCGGTAAAATAACGAGTTGACATCACAGTTTACAAAAAATTCACTTGTTTTTATGAAAAAAATGCATTTTCAAAAACTTCAACACAGACATAAGCTTTGCATTTTTAATATAACATTGCTTGCATATGACTATTTGTTTGAACAGCATAGAAGTTTGCACGACGAATGTCTAATGAACAAAAGCACCTCCAATCAAGGGGCATAGCATGATCATTGTCCATCATCTGGGGCAGTTAAGTCAAGATTCGGAGAATCTCTCAAAAGGCCAACCAGCTTGGGGTAAATCTCCATCTGAATCAACTGGGGCATTGGGCATGAATTCCAGCAACGAATCTTGCACGATCAGACATCTTTCGGTGGTATGGCAACACAACACTACGGGCAGTGACAACTCCCTACATTCCGAGAGCGTGGACATAGTCGAAAAAATACTACGCACAATCAAAGACCCGCTAGGTCGACTGGCCTAGGAAAAAATAAGGGCTTCCCGGCGAATCAAAAGGGTTCGGGCAAAAATAAGGGATGAAAAAGAAAAGATCTGTACACCCGGCAAGTCGAAAACCTGAAAAGGCGGCTTGGGCAAAAATGGGTATCCCGGTGGACTGAAAACCCGAAAGGGCGGTCCAGGAAAAAGTTAGGGATCACAGCGTACGACTATGTCCCGCCATCTTGTCACTTGCCTACCAGAAGAAGATTTGTCAATCGGCAGGTATCAAGCACCTCACAGGCCTTCTTCTCCCGCAGAAATTGGGGCAATAAGAATTGTCTGAACGATCTAGTTGCTCTATCCACCAAGGTACCAAGGTAAGTTCAGCTGAAGAACATGACCAAGATACCTTCACTCCCCAAGAGTAAGACAAGATTCAACAATTCTCCCCAAGCAGAGTTGATCTCCCAACAGCCCTAAAAAGGCACAGTATCTCCAGCAAGTCAGCGATTCTCTCCCCAAGCAGAGTTAGTCTACTGTCAGCCTTAAGGAAGTTGGGTATCCCCAGAAAATCTCAACATTCCCCAGTGGAGCCATTTCCCCAGTATAGTTCAAAAGTTTCCTCAAGAGAGTTGAATCAATATCCCAAGTAGATTCTGGAAGCTTATCCCGAGTAGATTCTGGAAGCTTATCCCCAGTAGATTCTGGAAGCTTATCCCCCGCAGAGTGCAAAAGCATCTCCCTGGCTTTATTCAAAGGTTATCCCCCACCGGGGTCTAACTGGGTTATCCTCAGCAAGTTGCAACGGAAAGATCTTACTCAGCGAAGTTCTTCCTATCCTCAGTGAAGTTCTTTCTATCCCCCAGCGGAGTTCAAAATCCCCAACAGAGCCTATCAACGGTGTCCCCAGCGGATTTATCATTAAAATCTCAGCGAAGCATCTCTTCCCCACAGAATAATTCCCCGCAGAGTAATCTCTCCACCAGGTTTATTCCCCAACGGAGTCATCTTCTCCTACCGGCTTATTCTTGCAATCATATTTGTTCATCATCCCCAGCGGAAACGAAGAACTCTACTCTTCAACATCAGCCCAAGATTCAACAAACTCCCCGGCGTTCATCAAGGATTTATTTTCCTAGACGAAAATACATTCATAAACATCACATCGTCATACATCATGACACATGCATATACGCATCATATCATACAATCTCATTTATGTCGAGAACATCATTGCTTGATCCATATCATGCATTGCATATGACTGACCTTTACCTTTCAGGAAGGATACAGTTAAATGATAATCTATGTCAAAGTAGACAAATACAGTCAAAAGAGACCAATCCAGTCAAAGAAGACAAGTCCAGTTAAATTAATTCCTAATGTAAAAGAAGACAGCCTGTCATCTTAGACAACCCGTCATTATAGACACCCGTCATCATAAACACTCATCATTATAGACACCCGTCATTATAGACACCCGTCATCATAGACAACCTGTCGTTATAGACAACCCGTCATTATAGACACCCGTCAATATAGACACCCGTCATTATAGACAACCCGTCATTATAGACACCCGTCATTATAGACACCCGTCAATATAGACACCCGTCATTATAGACACCCGTCATTATATACAACCCGTCGTTATAGACAACCTGTCATCATAGACAACCCGTCGTTATAGACAACCCGTCGTGATAGACAACCCGTCATCATAGACAACCCGTCATCATAGACAACCCGTTGTTATAGACAACCCATCAATAAAGACAACTCGTCCATGAAGACAACCCGTTAAAAGAGACAACTCGTCAAAGAAGACAGAACCTCCAATGGTTCAGTTAAATCAAATTCCTAAAGATTTTTCTGAGATAACCTGTCAGTAAAGATAACCTACCAACCTTTTGGAGTTCCAGATTCGATACATGTACCTAGCCAGGGCATATCTGTGGGCGACTAATTCCAGATTCGATACCTGCATCTAGCCAGGGCATATCTGCATGAAGAGTTTGAAGATCAACCCCTGTAACAGGCCAGGAAACTATCTTTCTTTCTCAAGTACGCAATTTCTCGCTAAGGAATCTCTTACGCGATCGACACCCCGGATGGCATCTTTAAGCCCATCTCCACAACTATCCATTACATCTCCAGATGGCATCTATAAGCCCATCCCCCTATCCACCATATCTCCAAATGGCATTTATAAGCCCATTCCCGACATCACATTGCTGATACTCCACTATGTGAGTGCAAATTTCTGGGCACTCTAGTGTTCAATCATCTTCCACCTTCGGATCACGAAAGGCACGCAAGCCAATCTACATCCTCAGGTCTAAGAAGATTGAACAGGGGCAACTGTTGTACCCCAAAATTTGCCCTCCCATATTCTTCAAGATTGCTCAAGGGATTGCACAGTCAAACATCCTCCTAAGCCAGTCAAAATTAGGGTTTTGGTTCTTGCAAGGAAATTGAGGTTTTCAATGGCTCAATCAAGTCTCATGTGCCCATATACATTGCCAAGCATCTACTTGACAAGTCTCAAGACTCACAGAGGCAAATTGCACAGTCAAAAGCCCTATTTGGTTCACAATCAACTGTAGGGGTAAAATGGTCATTTTACAGTCAAAAGTCATAATTTTTGGTCAACATCTTATTTTGAAGCCACAATCATCATTTGATCAAGTCTTGATCATGATTCCACAAGCATGGCTCAAAAACCATCAAAGATGCAAAAGTTGCTATTTTTGGACAGCTGAAAAGTCAATTGTAACTTGACCAAGGCATAACTTTTTCATGGTTCATCATAAAAATCCCATCCAATGCTCATTTTGAAGGGGGTGACATTTCCTACAACTCATATTCACATTCCAAGTACAAGAAATTCTCTCACAAAAAGTTATCAATTTCTACATTATAGGTCAATTTCAAAAGTCAACAAAAATGCACTTAAATTCAAAGACCATGACTTGAGATTGGTAAATCCAAATGACATGGGACCAAAGGCATTGGTTAGAGGACTTCAAGACCTTTCCAAAATGTCCAAGAACATGTTCATATGATCAAAATTGAACAAGATATGCATTGGAGAAGTTGGGAAATTTTTGTTAATGTGCAAAAGTCAACTTTGCTCAAAACACCTTCTTTTTGCTAATGGGCCTCAAATTGCTTCTTGAATCTTTACCCAAAGCATATGCACGACCCATCAAGCCTATTTGAGTTTATTTTCTTATTTTTATTAATTAATTGGATTTTTTATTAATATTAATTCATTTAATTGATTTAAAATATAGGAAATTCAAAGATATGGTCTTCAAATCTTTTTGTGAAGCAAATAAACTCAGGGCAAGCTGGCAAATTTGTGTATCAATCAAGGACATCAAAATCTCCATGTTTGGCAAGTTTTCTCAATCAAAAAGATTGAAAAATATTTGATTTTCAATCAAATATTAGAACATCAATGCAAGGGGTTTCTTGAGCAAGATTTGACCTAAAACCATTCTCCTATATGTACTGAACCTAAACCTAATCATGCACACGTGAGAGCTGCTGCAAAAAGCCATAATCACATTAAAAAAATCCAAGGAAAAAGTGAAAATTGTTTTCAACCTTCCAGCACGATTCAAAGCTTTCTCTTGATTCTAATACATTGCTAGCATTCCCAGGAATATATTGCAATCGAAATCAAGCCTTAACACTCAAAGAACGCGCAAGAACAGTCCCACGGTTTGTCAATATTTTTCAGAATTGAAACTCACATTTTCTGCATCATTAACATGTTATAATCATTGCTTTGCATTGCTAACACCTTTCTGAAGCTAACGGTATAGGTGAATTGCATTATGGTGTCCTGAAACAAAAATCACCATTGACGAATTCTAGGTTTTCGAAGCTTTCAATTTGAGGCTTTGTGATATAGGAAAAATCAGGACCCCTAATGCCCATGGTTGAAACCGTCTGAATGAGACGAAGACACTGAGACCCTCGCGATGAATTTATATTAACCATGTGCCTAATCGCTATTATTCCTCAAGCTACTTTGTGGGGGTTAAAAACCCCCGCTATCTAATCCCTTTTTTACAGGCCAGGTGAAGAAGACGAAGGACGTGGTGCATCGTGGTTGGTCCATTCAAAAAATAACGCGCGCTTCATTTGTTTCCAGCATAGGCGTTGCGTTTTTTATATTATTTTTGTTGCTTATTTTATTAACAAACGCAGGCAAGTGGCTGAGTGGCTAGTGACGTGGTTGGTAACCATTGGGACCTGGGTTCGATTCCCAGGTCCACCCAATATTCGTTCTATTATTTTTCTTAACAAAATCCTGTGCAGGCTTCACAAAGGCGCTCCACCATACCTCCCAAACCTCCAAATGTATGTGGCCACAATCATAGATCCAATGGCCAAAGATGGATGGACACCATGTTCCTGGTCAAAGCACGCGCAGATAATCTCCCAGGTCAAACAGGCTTATGTGTTAATGGGCTAGAATTGCCACAAAAAACCTCCATCAGGGCCCAACACGCCCCCTGGTTTTACTATTTCTTTTTATTTTCTTTTCCCTTTTAGTTCTTTATTAATTATTATTATTATTATTATTATTATTACCTAACAAATTATTTTTATAATAAATTCTGAAAAATAATATTGTAATTATTATTTATTAATTTCATCATTAATCATTATTTTTGTAAATAAATGCAAATTAATTAATTTAGTCTTTTTGTCTATTAGGTTTAATTTTAATCTTTTTTACAATAAATAAAACAAACTTAGAATTAGGGTTTTTCATTTGACTTTTAATTTCTTTTCTTTTTATTTTCATCAAAAAATCTAAAAAACATAAACAAATACTTTTTCTTAATTAAATAATTAATTAACTAAGTAAATTAGGTTTAATGTTTAATTTAATTGCAAAAAGGACAAAATTCAATTCTTTTCTCAAAAAAGGGTCAACACCCTAAGGACGTCCCGATTCAATTCTTTCGCGCTTTAATTCCTTTTGATTATATTGATGTAACTGTTTCCGAGGATGTAATAGTTAATTAGGTCTTTTACCACTTTCTTTACTTTTCTCGCATTTATTTTCCAAACGGGTTTTGTTTTTGGCGATGTATAGACCCGCGCCTTGTAATAGCGTAGATTTACCTTTCCGCAATTTATTTTCCGCACTCTTAACTGTTAAAAATGCATGAAAGACTTGTATGAAAAATAAAATCAACCCGTAGCTCACAAATAACATGTACAACACAATTTAACTGAAAAACAACACACATGCACATGCCACTCCTAGGGTACGCCTCACTGGTTGCCTCGACGTGGTCGTCAAGTATAGGGTGTTTTAGAAGTCGCCCTCCTGTCTAAGATCCAGTTGCCTCGAAACGGTTGCCTCGGATAAAAAGGATCTAGGACATTAGGGTTACCGCTAAGGCATCCTACTATTTCTTTGGTGACCACACATTGTCCCTAATAATCAAATTGACCCGAACAACTCCAACGACGGTGCTTCCTACTTCTCAATAGTGGGATAGTACTGTCTAAAGGACTCTTACACAGCTTAATTCCTTAGAGTAGGTAGATTTCTCCTGGGTACTTTCTCTTTCAAAAAACAAGACAAAAAACATCTTTTCGCACCTACACTTTCAAAAAGTTTTCAAACAAACACTTCATACACTCTTGAGGACAGATACAAGAGTTACCTAGAAGTTTTCAAAACGAAACTTTTTTCAAAACCCACAAACACAAGAAAAGCAAACATTTTTGAAAACATAGTGAGCAAGTACCTAAGAGCCCGTGGATAACCACGGATAGAAAGGGTGCTAACACCTTCCCTTTCTATAAATCTACCTCCCGAACCGAGAAACATTCTCGAAAAGGAATTTTTCTGTGCTTTTGTCCTTTCCTTGTTGGAGAACATAAAAGACGGTGGCGACTCTTGCTTACCGCGACATTTCGCGAATCAGCTTAAAAAACAGTCAGTTATATTTCCACCGATCACAGGTTTGTTAATTAGTTAAAAGTTAGTTCTGTTTGCAGGGCTGTTTTGGAATGGCCTGTTTAAAGGTGTAATGACTTTGGATCTTCCTTCATAATCAGCATTGACAGGCTTGCCATCAAAATAGTGCATAATAGTTTCAGAAGCCTCTGATTCTTCTGATGAGAGACAGAAAGCACACTCATACTTTTTGGCATTACTCACACATTTCCTTAAGCTGGTTGACCTGTCAAATGACATTGCTTCTCTTTTAAAGAATCATTCAGTGCCCCGACATCAGTAACTTTGAGTACTTTGATTTGGCTTAAGTTCAGGGGAAGGCTTTGAATTTTTAGCACTCTTACTTTCTGAACTGCAAGGAGTAGATTTTATGGACAAACCGTTTTTTTTCTTTTTCTAGTCTTGGCAGTGTTTCTATTATAGTTCAGTTGTGATTTTTTTGAAATTCTGGATGGAAGTTGGGAGCTGGACATTAGTAGCTCGGCCTTGGGATTGTTTTCTTGATATTATACAGGGTTTTCTTTCTGTTTATACAGGGCAGTAACGCAGGAACAAGGGTAGCACATGGACGCAATTTGTGGTTTTAACATGAAGTCCAACATTTGGTTATTAGGCATGCAGGTAATATTGGCAACTAGCAATACAAGTTGATCCAGGTTATTCAATTTAGGAAACTGTTTGCTTTTCTATTTTGATCACTGATGGATGCAGGTATTTTTGCAGGCAGGTTGATGTGTTAATGTATGAACTGATTTGGTTTGTCAAGGTGAACTGATGTGGTTTTAGGCACTATCCCGACTGGTTTTATAGTTTGCATCTTGTTTTTATGCAGGAGATTGTTTGAAGAATGCAACAAGTCGGTTCACTTGGGGCATGGAGATTGAAGAATACATGAAGATGGAGAACTTTGGCATGGCATGGACTTGGAAGTTTACTCAACTTATCATACAGAACTATCAGAATTCCATCTGAATGAGAATCCTCAAGTGGAGGTAATGAAATACGCAGTCCAATATGACCCAATGCTTGCATTACAACAACAGCAAGAGCAGAAGTTTCAGAATTAACCACATCAACTAGGCACCTAAGTGTTTTCTGGAGAAACATTTCTGGCATAGGTGCTCTAGACAAATAATCTGCAGTGATATATCCTATTGCACAAAGCGCACCGTGCTGAGTCTCAAATCTCGACTTATGTGTTTGAAGAGGCATAACATGGAGCAGCTCGAGGGAATTGAAGTTAATTGGGGAAAAATAGGTTTAGGATAGATTTTATTATGGCTTTTGATGTAATATATTCATGAATTGGATAGAAATTGTCGCATTTTATATGGAACTTTGAACGGTTGGAAGTGTATGAAGAATGTTATCCGGATTTTTAACTCGTAATTTTATCTTAAAAATATATGCTCTTTATGTATCTCCATAACCAAAAGCAACATAAGGTGAAGGCATGTTTCCTTTTTTCGACATGCCTTGGTGAATGTAACGAGACAATCCCTTGGGTGGGCTTTTAAATTGCAATAAACCTTGCATCAGAGGTGAACTTGAATGAACCATGGTGGTTTTTGCACTCTGCAACTTGTATTCCATATGAATTTCCTTCAAATCTTAACTTGGAACACAAATGAAACTTGGATGAACAATTCTAAACCGATCTTCAATTAACAAAACCAATCAATTAGTAACCGCTTGTTTTGCGAGCAACAAGCATAACAATGAACCCACAAAAATTGTTCTTTGAATCATGATTTAATATTTTGAAATTCAATCTATAGGCCTTTGACTCGATAACCAGTGATCTCACAAAGTACCATATCTTGAAGAAAACTTTAATTTTACTTCCCACCTCCAAGATAACTTGCAATACAAGCGATTAAACAATTGAGAATGATAATGCCCTTGATCATAATGAATTCACAACACCCTCCTTATATCATGCCTTATCATCTCATGAACATCCATTGAAGATGTTGATAAACCTAAGTATGATAGGATATAAATCCTAAACTTCCACACAAAGCTTTTAGATTTTGATCTTCAAAGCATTGAAATGAAATCCGAACAACATAGATTATATTGCAAGTAAGCCAACCGACCAGATAAAGAGATTTGCATTATAAGGCATACGAACCCTGATTCGTGAAGAATGTCCAACTGAATCTTCTTTTCTAGAATAGAGTTATTGCTCACATGACTGGAGATTCAAGCGACGATTTCCTTCTGATTTTTTCAAAGATATATCAATTGAAACCCTAGTTATTCATGGACGATACCCCCTGATGATAGCCTTGCCTGATAATCACAACTTCCCAGGGAAAACTCTCTTGAATGGTACATGATTTAAAGAAATAAACCCAAATCAAAGGATGATGTTGAGCACAAGGAGATAATGAATTCCTGACTTAGTAGCCCTTTAGATGACCTCGTAGAACAACTTGGAAATGAACATGGGGATACAGAAAGAAATATGACCAAGTTGGCCATGACTTAGAAACCCTAATGAACCTCGGTTGATGAAATGCTGTCAAGCACAAACTTGGTGGAGAAACACTCTGACTCTTGTCTCGAATGTATCTGAATGAGTAATAACCCCTTAATCTTAAAGAGAACGGAACCCTCAATAAGGATAGGTTGCAATCCCAATTCCACACTGTGATACGGTGGGAAGAGAACTGACTGTTTTTGGAATGCTGGTTTGCGTTTTGCGTTTGTTTTCACAAAATGTCGCGGTAAGCAAGAGTCGCCACTGTCTTTTATTTTATCCAACAAGGAAAGGAAAAAAGCACAGAAAAATTCCTTTTTTCGAGATGTTTCTCGGGTTCGGGGGGTAGATTATAGAAAGGGAAGGTGTTAGCACCCTTTCTATCTGTGGTTATCCACGGGCTCTTAGGTACTTGCTCAAAGTGTTTTCAAAAATTGCTTTTCTTTGTGTTTGTGGGTTTGAAAAGAGTTTTTGTTTGAAAGGTGTAAGTGCGAAAAGTTTTATTTTGTTTTGAAAGGAGCAAGTACTTAAGAACCATCTACCTACTCGAAAAAAGGAATTAATCTGTACAAATGTCCTTTAGACAATGTTATCCCACTATTGAGGAGTAGGTAGCATCGTCGTTAGAGTTTAAAGGGTCAATTCTATTTAAGGGACGTGTGGTCACTAAAGCAATGTTAGGACGCCTTAGCGGTAACCCTAATGTCTTAGATCATTTTTCCGAGGCAACCGTTTTGAGGCAACTATGATCTTTGGATAAGAGGGCGACCTCTAAAACTTCCTATACTTAATGACCACGTTCGAAGGCAACCAAGTGAGGTGTACCCTAAGAGTGTGCATGTGCGAGTGTATTGTTTTTCAGTTATTTATCTTTGTACATGTCATGGATGAGCTATGTTGATTTTAGGTTAAAGATTTGATCTTGTCATGCATTACATATTATCCAAACATCTAACAGTTAATATTTTGCGGAAATTAAATCTAACTATTACAAGGCATCGGGTATTTACATCGCCAAAAGCAACCCTTGAAATTAAATTGCAGAAAATAAAATAAAGCGATAAAATAAAGTCCTAATTAAAGCTATTACATTTCGGGAAACAATTACATCGATATCATAAATGGATCGCATGCGGGAAAATTAAATCGGGCGCATTTTTTAGGGTTTTGACCCTTTTTAAAGAAAGCATTTTTTGATGTTTTTGAATTAATGGAAGCAATTAAATTAGGTCAACAACTAAATAAATGAATTAATTAATTAATTAAAAAAGATATTTTTGGATTTTTGAGTATTTAAAGAAATAAAATAAATTTGATTTAAAGTTAGTAAAAACCTAATTTTTTACATTAATTTTAATTATTTGCAAAAGATATTAAAAATTATACCTAATTAAAACTAAGTTAATTGAATTAATTTATTTACAAAAATAAAATACTGAAATTAATTTTAATAAATAAAATATATTTTTTTGTTTTTTTGATTTTATGAGAAAAAGATTTTAATTGGTTAGTTTAAATAATAAAAATAATAATACAAAACAAATAAATAAAATGAAAATAAAAAGAGAAATAGAAATAACCCAAAGGGGGGTTTGGGCCCAGATCTGGATATGAGATAGCAATTTTCCAGGCCCATTACGTGCAAGCCTGCATTGACTTTTCTGATCCAGTGGACGTCCAATGACTTGAGCATAGGATGGACATCATCTTTAGACCACCAGATCTGGCCTGGGGCCATCTGGAAAGTATCTGAAGGAGGGACCATGGTATGCTACGCCTTTGATACTGCATGGAATTACTTAGCTGAAAAATGCAACAAATAATATGGGGACCTGGGATTCGAATCCAGGTCCCATTGGACTTTGTACTAGCGCCCTTACCAACTCAACCACTGCACTTAATTGTTAGTATAATAAACAACAATTATTATATGGAGAAAATAATGAATATGCCAGAAATTATAAAAACGTGCGCCAGATATTTGAACCAACGAATGGGGAGGGGGCACGTAATCATCTTCTCCACTGGGACCTGGTTATTTTACCTGCGGATTTTCATCCGCAGCTAAATCCCTATGTCACTCCTAAAATCTTCTCTAGGCTATGGAAATTAATTCCAAACACATGGTTGTGTTCGTCTCCTTCCACTGATCATGTCTATGCCCATTGCTTGCCCTGATTTTACCTGTAGCAAAAATGCCCAAAAACAAATCCCAAGAACCCTAGAATCGGCTAGGGGGTTACAGGCCATGAAAATGCAATTCAATAATGCAAAAAGATTCTAAATGAAACGAAAGGCATGAATATGCAAAGATTTTGGCAAAAAGGTGCAAGAATAAGAGGATGCGTTTTCAACTGAAAGGTGAGTTTCATAAAGACTTACAGCGCTATTGGGACAGTGTAATGGCCTGATTTTGATCGCTTTAGACTCAGTGGATGTCCAGCAAGAGGTCTACATTGAGTTTTTGCTTTGAATTGGTCTCCAAGACTGATTTCAGATTCAAGCTTTTTCCCAAATTTTCCAAGTTTGGTTTTTGTGATTTAGCAGCCTCTAGCCTCTGAAACTCGTGCCTCTCACTTGTATATCTATCAAGCAATGCATTAGGTTAAGTTTTTGGCTTTGAATCTTTGTGCATTGATGCTTGAAGATGTGATTTGATTCACCATTAAAATCTTTCCAATTTGATCAAAAATCCAACATTTTGTGCATGATATGGCTTGATACGAGTTTGATCTTGTCAATGATGATAATAAAGACCTGTATCAATCAAAAAGATACCAAGTTATCAATATTTAGATTTTATTTGGATTTAAATTGATTAAAAATTAATTAATTCAATAAAAATAAAATATAAAAATTAATAATTGGACACAATACTGAAGATAGGACACGTGTGTAGTGTGACAAGATCAAATCAAGTGGAAAAAATTGGGGCCATTTGACAAAATTTGATGTTTTGGGGATAGTTGACTTTTGGCACTTTTGGAAAAATGCCCAACTTCAACAATGCATAACTTCTTCAATTTTGAACTTTTGGAGGTGTTCTTGGACTTTTTAGAAACCTTGAGATGTCCTCTAACCAACCCGTTTGGTCTTATCGCATTTTGATATTCCATACTCAAGTTATAAGCTTTAGAAAAAAAGGTGTTTTTGTTGACTTTCAAAAATGACCTATAATGTCCAAATTTGTAACTTTTTGTGAGTTCATTTCTTGATCTTGGGGTATGAATATGGATTGTAGGAAATTGCATCCTCTTCAAAATGAGCTTTGAATGGATCATTTCTCATAAAGTATGAGAAAGTTATGCTTGGTCAAAGTTAAGTTGACTTTTCCTACAAAACCCTAATTTAGCAACTTTGAATCTTGATGAATCTTGAGCAATCCTTGATGAATCATGATCAACCCTTGATCAAATGATGAATTATCCTTCAGAATGAGAACGTTGACAAAAAAATCTTGAAGTTTGACTGTATTTGGGTCACAGTTGACTTTTGCCCTAGCACAGTCGATTTTTGGACCTTTTGAGCAATTGACTGACCAAACTTCTTCTGCAAGGCTTTGAAATTTGACATGGATGAACTTGAGAACATATTAGGAGATTTTGGAGCACTTGAAGTCATTTGGATGCAAGGACCTTGATGCAACACAAAACCCTAATTTGAGATTGACTGCCTTAGGAGATGATTTAATTGTCCAACTCTTGAGCATTCTTGAGTAACTTGGAGATTATTTTTGCAATGTCTTGAGAAATATGGGAGGGCAAATTTTGGGGTACAACAGTTGCTCCTGTTCAATCTTCTTAAACCTGAGGATATAGATTGGCTTTCGGGCCTTTCGTGATCCGAAGGTGGAAGATGATTGAACACTAGAGTGCCCAGAAATTTGCACTCGCATGAAGTGGTATCAGCCTGGTGATGACGGGAATGGGCTTACGGATGCCATTTGGAGATTGTTGGTAGGTGGTCTGAACTTTGACTGGAATAGGAATCAGGGAGATTTTATCGGCAACCTGACTGAACCAGAGGAGGTTGTTGTCCCCAAAATTTGCCCTCCCATATTTCTCAAAAAACGCTTCAAGAAAAATTCACAAGTCCAACCTGGCGCGTCATATTCAGGTATTCTTTCGCCAAGATATCTCTGATAACGTATTCTCAAATTCAGGTTCGGCTCAAGAGTCAATTCTTTAAAGAAGGTATCCGAATGTGTGAGTTTTCTTGAAGAGATATAGTGAAAAAGTGTGCTGAAAGTGCAGTTTTTACGCGCTAAAAAATTCATAACTTGAAGATCGTGGCTCGTTTTGAACCCGTTCCGGTGACCAAAATTCCGTCTTGACATTATCTACATTTTCATCTCTCACGGCTGGAAGCCAATTTCGATCAGAAGGTCTTCAAAAATGTGGATTTATCAAGTATTTTCGTGCAGAAAATTTGTGACAGAAGTTTATTTGCGTCATGTTCAAAAAATCATAACTTGGTCGATTTTCATCGTATCGAGCTGGTTCCGGTGCCAAGATTTCACAAATTGAGTTGGCTACATTTTCACAGAAGGTATTGAGTTCAAACGGTATTCAAAAGGCCTTCGTTTTTTGCTCAGAGTGCGTGACACGCTGAAAATCCTGAATGCTGAATATTATTTCATCTGGGCCGAAACATCGAAAATTCATAACTCGGTCAATTTTTATCGGATTGGACTCATATTTTTACACAAGGTCACTGACTCATAGATCTACAACTTTGCTTCAAAAGTCGAGACCAAATTATGCACCGATCAATACCAGTTTTTTATTGAAGAACGTGTCAGAGTCGACACTGAAGCCCAAAATAAGTTTGTCTGAGCTGAAACTTCAAAAATTCATAACTAATTCACCGTTTATCCGATTGAGTCGATTTTCGGAAAGGAGTTAGTTCTCGATGCCGGCTACATTTTGTTTTCACATTTCAACTTCAAAAAATGCACTTAAGTCCCTGCGATTTAGCCTGGAAAATAACGAATTCAAGTGAATATTGGAGGCCCAATTGCACATTCAAAGCCCATTTGCTTTACCCTAATTTCTATTATATAATCACCTTCTTTTCACACAAATCAGAAGAAGAGAAAAAACCTTGCCACAACACTATTGGAATATCAAACTCTTTCAAGAACCCTAAAACCTTGAAATCCTTATTACAAATCTCTCTCTCACTACAAACAAAGCCATCACAGTTACAAACCAACACCTCACTACTTCTTCAGTAAGGATAAGGCTGGCTTGATCTCCATGATCTTAATTTTCCAGTAAGGCGTAAAAGCATTCAGGTCACTAATTTTTCAGTAAGGGTAAGGTTGATTTGATCTCCATGATCAAAACAGTATAATTATTCATACATGCCATATTGTGCCTAAACATTAAATTTCTTCATATATTGGCTTTATTTGCATTTTATAATTTTATTTAATGTGTTCGTGAGATTCAACACTGCAGATTTAGACAGGATCCCATGCAGGTTCATTAAGGAACGTTGAGGCCAAAAGCCAAATGGCCAAAAGCCAAAAGCCAAATGGCCACAGTAGAAAAACTTATGCATGACACCAATACATGGCGAGGCAGACATTAAGCCAGACATTAAGGAACGTTGAAGCCAGAACACAAATGGCCAAAAGCCAAAAGCCAAAAGCCAAATGGCCAAAGTAGAACAACTTATGCATGAAACTCAATCTAATGACCAAAGAATGCAGACCACGGTACTTAGGAGTCAATACTTCAAAAAACCTCCCCTTGGGCCAGACACCCCCTATGGTTTGCTCAATTTTTAATTTTTATTTGTTTTTCCTTTTTATTCTTTTAATTGTTTTTTTAATTGTTTTCTTTTAATTCCATAAAATAATTTTCATAATAAATATAAAATACAGAAAAATCAAAAAATGTTTATTTTATTAATATTAATTTTACTATTATTATTTTTGTAAATAAACTTTAAACAATTAATTAGATTAATTTAGGTTTCAAAACTGTAATCTTTTTCTCAATAAATTAAAATATGTAGAAATTAGGTTTTTTAACTTTTTGTCACTTTTCTTAATAAATAATTTTTTCTTATTATCATTATTATTAATTACTAATTTATTTTGTAAATAAACATGTACATTAAATATTTAGTAAATTAGGTTAAACTTTAACATTTTCATTAATAATTAAAAAAACTTAGAATTAGAGTTTCTTTTAATTTTAAATTTCTTCATTTCATAAAATACAAAAAAACTAAAAAAAAAACATTTCTTTCCTTTTATTAAATAATTAATTAGCTTTTTAATTTCATTTAATTTCTTTAAAGGGTCCAACGCCCTCGAACGTTCTATTTTTATTTCTTTCGCACATTTATTTTCTTTCAAATATTATGTAATTGCTCAAGCCATGTAACTCGGACATTTTATATTTCCCGCATTTTATTTCTTTATTTTATGTCAAATCGGGTCCTGGTTTAATTTGGCGATGTGGACCCGCGCCTTTGTAATAGTTTAGGAACTTTATATTTCTCGCAATTTTTAACTATTAATAATGACATGCAAGAATGAATGGCTAAATAAAAACAAGCGTAGATCACCAATAACATGAACAAGATAAATGCAAACGAATCTGACACACAAATCACACACCACCCCTAGGGTACGCCTCACTGTTGCCTTGCCTCGAGAGGTGATCGTCGAGTAGAGGATGTCTTAGTAAGTCCTCATGATCCGGGAACCTGGCATGAGGGTAGCTTCTAAGGTGTCTTCCCATTGCTCTGGTGATCACCATGTCCCGAACCTCGAATTGACCCGAACACCTCCAACGGTGGTGCTACCTACCTCTCAATGGTGGGATGGCACTACTTGAAAGGACATTTACACAGACAAATTCCTTAGGGTAGGTAAACGACTCTAGATACTTGCTCTAATTTCAAAACAAATCAAAAATACTTTTCACACCGACACCTTTTCAAAAAGCTTTCGAAAGCAATTTTTCAAACACTCTTGAGGACCGATACAAGAGTCGAACTGGAATTTTCAAAGAAACTTTTTAAAACCCACAGTTGAAAAGCAAACAAACCATTTTTGAAAACACAAATGAGCAAGTATCTAAGAGCCCATGGATAACCATGGATAGAAAGGGTGCTAACACCTTCCCTTTCTATAACCTACCTCCCGAACCGAGAGCAATCTCTTTAAGGAATTTTTCTGTGCTTTTTGTCCTTTCCATTTGGAGAAAATAAAAGAAGGTGGTGACTCTTGCTTCTGCGACATTTCGCGAACCAGCGTTAAACAGTCAGTTCCAGATCCACCGATCACAGAACTGGCGACTCTGCCGGGGACATAAACTTAAAGTGAGGTGTACCTTAGGGCTAGTTCATAACTATGTTTTCAATTGTTTTCCTTGTGTGCTTTAAATTGTGGGTTGCTTGGGAGTTCTATAGATCCTAACCCGGATCTGGGGGATACCTTCTTAGAAAGTAGCAACAAGGCTGTGAGGGAACTGTGCGGGGTATACCGACATGGTTGAAACAGTCTGCTACGTTGATGTGACACTTTGGTGTGTACCGGTAACCCTTGAGTTCAGTCAAGGAGAGTACGGGGCCTCCGCGTGGTGTCGTGAAGCATCAACAGACCTTAGGAACCTTAATTGAACTATCTTGGCCTCTTTAGGGTAGTGAGATAACTGACTTTGGTGCAGTCCGAGGTTGGTTGATACTCGATACTACACTCAATTGAGGGTTGCTTTCCTGGAATATTTCGATCGCCAGTTCAGTGGCTAAATCGAAACGATGAACAATGAAAGCAATCCCGTGATATTGGGACCCTTAGAACCCGGTTACTCATGATAGGACAGGTTGAACCCACCAACTTCAAGAGGGTAATACCCAGACCTCATGCTGGCCTTAACTCTAAGGGCTTCTCTTGTGTGACTTGTGTGCCTTCGTACTTGACTATTTGCATGCTTGTTATCTAACACAGGAATTACTTGCAGGGTTGGCTTATAGTCCTTAATGGGGACTCATAGCATGGTTTGCTAAGTTTTTGCAGGTTTTGTCCATAGTCCTTAATTAGGACTCATGGCAGGTTTACTAAGTTTGCTTGCAGGTTTTGTTTATAGTCCTTAACTAGGACTCATAACAGGGTCTACTGAATTTCCTACAGGTTTTTGTTTTAGTCCTTAACCAGGACTCATAACAAGGTTTACCAAGTTTCTTGCAGGGTTTGGTTTTGTCCTTAACTGGGACTCATGACAGGTTTTACTTGAGTTTCTTGCAGGTTTCTGTTTATAGTCCTTAATAAGGGCTCATAATAGGGTTACATATATCACCCCATGCATAGCATAACATCATACCATTGCATACATCCTACATAAGGACTAATCCATTTCAAGGATCTCAAGGGTCTGTGATGCAGGTCATGATGAACCAACTGTCCAGCAAGGGGCAAAGGGGATTTATTTTCCTCTAGACAAGGTTGTCAGGGGCTATGACCCACTAGATATGGTGAGCCTTTTGACCCTTGAAGAAGGACTCTCGGCAATATGAAGTTCCTTCAATCAAGCTACCGGATTCAAATGCTAACCAATTTTCTTGTTTACCCCGCGAGGTCCTTGAAAACATTGCATGCATATCATACATATCATTGCATTACAGGTACCCGTTCTTTGCAGGTCACTTACCTTTCTCGCTGTTTATTTCAGCCATGGCTTCACAACAAGATAACCAGGACCTTCTTGCTCAAGAGACTCGATTCGGGGAAATCCTCCTGAATCTATCCAAGGGGCAGGAGGAGCTAAGGACACTTCTCATGGGGACTTTGGTCAAGAACAATGCTGAGGATGAAAGGCTGAAACACCTACAAGCTGAGGTGGATGCATTGAAGGTCCAGATGATGGGGCAGGTGACTGCCATTCAAGGGTTAGCTCAAAGACAAGATGAGCTCGGGGTTCTCGTCAACCAACTGCTTCAGGGTAACCAACTGGGGCAAATGTCTAAGGGTAAAAAGCCAGTCATCGTTCAACCGCCTTTGAGACAAGGAGATAAGGGGAGAGCTTCTCAAATAGCTCCCGTGTCACAAATTCAGCATCAACCTCACCAGCTTCAACCAGACAAGCCCAAAAGGCAATTCACCAAGCTCAACGTGTCGCTGCCTCGAGCCTTACAACAACTGCTGAGGTTGAACTTGGTAACTCTAAAGGATTCTCCTAAGAATCCCAATAGGACACCTTCAAGGTATAACCCCAACGCTCACTGCGCTTATCATTCTGACAGCCCGGGGCATGCTACAGAGGATTGTTGGACTTTGAAGAATAGAATCCAGGACCTGATTGAGGAAGGAGCTGTGGAATTCACCCAAGATGGCCAGGCTGAGTGCTCCTACCATCCCTACAGGAGGCACCATTTGAAGTAACAAGCCCTGAAATGAGAAGACTTTTGTTCGTTAGGATTTTCAAGTTGTAATTTCTTTCTGTTCAAACATTTACTCATGTTAAACATTGTTATTTCATTAATGCATCGCATATGTCTGTTTTGAAGCAATATATTCGTATTCACTATACGCAAATTATTTTCATATTTTTTTTCTGATGTCAACTCTCGATTAATAATTCTAAGCCTCTTGAGGGAGGATGACGAAAACAATACCGCAATCTACAGTATGCTTTTGAACAGACCCCGCTGATGAGGTACAGGCATTGTTTCAATTCCTAAACACTGGAGTTATAAGGAAGATAATCCCTCGTCAACCCCTCTGAGCCAAAGAAGTAGGAGTTTTTCTTTTCGAAATATAAAACCCTTAATCATAACCTGGGGCAGGGTAGTCTCTCAGTTGATCCAAGTGCATAACGAATGGCACCAAAGAGGTCCTTACAAAAAAGAAGACAGTGATGGTTCAGAACAATCATAAGGACAGGCAGTCATTATCAAAACAAAAAAAAAAACCATAAATGAAAAACCCATTAAGTCAAAACCCATGAAGGAGACTTACAAAACTGGGGCATCCCGCTGACTGTAATTCCAAAAAAGAAACAGTTCAGGCAAAGAAGAAAGGGATAACAAAAAAATCAGAAAAGAAAGAGGTCTTACAAACCCTCAACAAAAAAGGAATGACTGCCTATTCAAAATAAGTTATCAACATCTGAATCATCACCGGAAAATCAGAGCAAAAACTCAAACAAGGTCTAATGTATGATCAACTGAGTTTAGGTTTGGAGAACATCACGAAGAGCGGGTGGGTACAAATAATTTGAGCCTTTATCCTTTGTTTCTTAAACCGTGAGCCAGGCCACGTTATAACCCTCAAAAGTCCTAGCTGAAGCATGGGTTAGTTCGAAAGCATATTGTTACGAAAGGTATCCTGACTCCTTAAGGCTTACGGTAAATACGGAGTTGACATCACGCTTTACAAACAATCATTTGTTTTATGAAAAAAGAATGCATTTTCAAAATTTTCAAGACAGACATAGGCTTTGCATTTTTAACATAACTTTGTTTGCATATGACTTTTTGTTTGAACAGCAGAAGTTCGCACGACGAATGCCTAATGAACAGAAGTACTTCCAATCAAGGGGCAGGACATGACCATGGTCCATTATCTGGTGCAGTCCAATCAAGATTCGGAGAATCTCTCAAAAGGCCAAATAGCCTGGGGAAAATCTCCACCTGAGTCACTTGGGGCATTCCAACAACGAATCTTGCCTGATCGAATCCCTTGTGGTGGCATGGCAAAGCACTGCTAACAGGGGCAACTCCCTACATTCTGAGGGCGTGGATATAGTCGAAAAGATACTACGCAAAATCAAAGACCCGCTAGGTTGACATACCTAGGCAAAAATAAGGGCTTCCCGGCGAACCAAAAGGGTTCAGGCAAAATAAGGGATGAAATGAAAATATCTGTACACCCGGCAAGTCGAAAACCTGAAAAGGCGGCTTGGGCAAAAATGGGTATCCCGATGGACTGAAAACCCGAAAGGGCGGTCCAGGCAAAAGTTAGGGATCAAAGCGTACGACTATGTCCTGTCATCTTGTCACCTGCCTACCAGAAGAAGGTTTGACCCTCAACAATTATCAGCATCCCACATGTGCCTCCCCCATAGAAACAGGGGCAATAACGGGTGGTTTAAGCAATCTGATTGTTCTATCCTCCAAGGCACCAAGGTAGGTTCAGCTAAAGAACATAACCAGATATCCTAATTCCCCAGAGAGTAAGCAAGTCAGTACACTCTCTCCAAGCAGAGTTATCAAATCTCAAAGAAGTTGAGTATCCTCCAATAGATCTCAACGTTCCCCAGCAGCATGTATACATATTCTTAACAAGCATCCCGGGCAGTCTTGATCTAAAGATTGTTCCCTGGCGGTATATCAACATCCAAAGGAATCACTTCCCTGCAGTTCAAAATCTCCCCAGGAGAGTCCAACTCAGTTTCCCCAGGAAAGTTGGAATTCATCTCCCTAAACAGTAAGCTTATCCCCAGTAAATTCTGGAAGCTTATCCTCGCAGAACACGAACGCGTCGTCCGGCTTTATTCAAAGAGTTATTTCCTTAACAGGATATAACTGGGTTATCCTCAGCCAAAAGCCATGGAAAGAGCATCCCCGACGAAGTTCTCTTACCCCCAGCGAAGTCTATCAGCACTTCCAGCACAACAAGGATATCCCCAGCAAGCTATTTTCAACTCAGCAAAATATCTCTCTCCCCACAAAGTATCACTCCCCAGCATGGTCGCTAGAGTATTTTTCTCCCCGCAGAATCTTCCATTTGCCAAGTTTATTCCTCAACGGAGTCATCTTCTCCTGCCGGTATTCTTGCAACTATCGTCCCCAGCGGCAGCAAGAAATCAATACCTCAATGTCAGCCCAGGAGTGACTTCCTGGCACCCGTCAAGGATTTACTTTCCTAGACAACGAACACATTCATAAGACATCACATACATCATTATAGCATGCATAGACGCATCATATCATACAAACCTCATTTATGTTGAGAGCATCATTGCCTAATCCATATCATGCATTGCATATGACTGACCTTTACCTTTCAGGAAAGATTCAGCTAAATTCTCAGTCATATTTCAAAACATAGACCGATTCAGTTAATCGACTCCAAAGATTTCTTATCCAGTCCAAGGCCTTCTCTAGTCCAGCTAAATCGACTCCCAACAGATTTTTCTGATGAAGACTCAGTAGAAGTTATTTCAGGTTATAATTTCCTATGGTCCTCTCCCCGACGGTGCGTGAGATGTAATTCCCTTTCAGATTTTAATTTCCTATTGGTTCTCTCTCCGACGGTGCATGAGATGATAATTCCATTTTAGGTTTTTTCTTTGAGATTATAATTTCCTATTGGTTCTCTCTCCGATGGTGCATGAGATGATAATTCCATTTTAGGTTTTTCTTTGAGATTATAATTTCCTATTGGTTCTCTCTCCGACGGTGCATGAGATGATAATTCCATTTTAGGTTTTTCTTTGAGATTATAATTTCCTATTGGTTCCCTCTCCGATGGTGCGTGAGGTGATAATTCCTTTTTAGGTTATAATTTCCTATGGTTCCCTCTCCAATGGTGCGTGAGGTGATAATTCCTTTTCAGGTTATAATTTCCTATGGTTCCCTCTCCGATGGTGCGTGAGGTGATAATTCCTTTTTAGGTTATAATTTCCTATGGTTTCCTCTCCGATGGTGCGTGAGGTGATAATTCCCTTTTAGGTTATAATTTCCTATGGTTCCCTCTCCGATGGTGCGTGAGGTGATAATTCCCTTTTAGGTTATAATTTCCTATGGTTCCCTCTCCGATGGTGCGTGAGGTGATAATTCCCTTTTAGGTTATAATTTCCTATGGTTCCCTCTCCGATGGTGCGTGAGGTGATAATTCCCTTTTAGGTTATAATTTCCTATGATTCCCTCTCCGATGGTGCGTGAGGTGATAATTCCCTTTTAGGTTATAATTTCCTATGGTTCCCTCTCCGATGGTGCGTGAGGTGATAATTCCCTTTTAGGTTATAATTTCCTATGGTTCCCTCTCCGATGGTGCGTGAGGTGATAATTCCCTTTTAGGTTATAATTTCCTATGGTTCCCTCTCCGATGGTGCGTGAGGTGATAATTCCCTTTTAGGTTATAATTTCCTATGGTTCCCTCTCCGATGGTGCGTGAGGTGATAATTTCCTTTTAGGTTATAATTTCCTATGGTTCCCTCTCCGATGGTGCGTGAGGTGATAATTCCCTTTTAGGTTATAATTTCCTATGGTTCCCTCTCCGATGGTGTGTGAGGTGATAATTCCCTTTCAGATTATAATTTCCTTTGGTTCTCTTCCCGATACTGCGAAGATGGTAATTCCCACCAAGATTTTCTCAACGAGCGTTGTTGAAGTTAAAGTCACCCAAGGTTCTCTTACCATTCATGCTAAGGTAGTAACCATCTCTGGTTCATTCATCATCTTGTGAAGCTCCAGACTCAGCTCCTGTAACCAGTCAGGACATATCTATACCAAGCATCTGAAAATCAACTCCTGCAACATGTCAGGTACTAATTTTTCTGTTTTGCAGGTACGCAAGTTCTCGCTAAGGAATCTCTTACGCGATCAACATCCAGATGGCATCTATAAGCCCATCATTCTATCCAGCAACCTCTAAATGGCATCTATAAGCCCATTCCATCATTGCACTGCTACTATGTGAGCGCAAATTTCTGGGCACTCTAGTGTTCAATCATCTTCCACCCTCGGATTACGAAAGGCACGTCAGCTAATCTGCATCCTCAGGTTTAAGAAGATTGAACAGGGGCAACTGTTGTACCCCAAAATTTGCCCTCCCATATTTCTCAAAAAACGCTTCAAGAAAAATTCACAAGTCCAACCTGGCGCGTCATATTCAGGTATTCTTTCGCCAAGATATCTCTGATAACGTATTCTCAAATTCAGGTTCGGCTCAAGAGTCAATTCTTTAAAGAAGGTATCCGAATGTGTGAGTTTTCTTGAAGAGATATAGTGAAAAAGTGTGCTGAAAGTGCAGTTTTTACGCGCTAAAAAATTCATAACTTGAAGATCGTGGCTCGTTTTGAACCCGTTCCGGTGGCCAAAATTCCGTCTTGACATTATCTACGTTTTCATCTCTCACGGCTGGAAGCCAATTTCGATCAGAAGGTCTTCAAAAATGTGGATTTATCAAGTATTTTCGTGCAGAAAATTTGTGACAGAAGATTATTTGCGTCATGTTCAAAAAATCATAACTTGGTCGATTTTCATCGTATCGAGCTGGTTCCGGTGCCAAAATTTCACAAATTGAGTTGGCTACATTTTCACAGAAGGTATTGAGTTCAAACGGTATTCAAAAGGCCTTCGTTTTTTGCTCAGAGTGCGTGACACGCTGAAAATCCTGAATGCTGAATATTATTTCATCTGGGTCGAAACTTCGAAAATTCATAACTCGGTCAATTTTTATCGGATTGGACTCATATTTTTACACAAGGTCACTGACTCATAGATCTACAACTTTGCTTCAAAAGTCGAGACCAAATTATGCACCGATCAATACCAGTTTTTTATTGAAGAACGTGTCAGAGTCGACACTGAAGCCCAAAATAAGTTTGTCTGAGCTGAAACTTCAAAAATTCATAACTAATTCACCGTTTATCCGATTGAGTCGATTTTCGGAAAGGAGTTAGTTCTCGATGCCGGCTACATTTTGTTTTCACATTTCAACTTCAAAAAATGCACTTAAGTCCCTGCGATTTAGCTTGGAAAATGACGAATTCAAGTGAATATTGGAGGCCCAATTGCACATTCAAAGCCCATTTGCTTTACCCTAATTTCTATTATATAATCACCTTCTTTTCACACAAACCAGGAGAAGATTAAAAACCTTGCCACAACACTGTTGGAATATCAAACTCTTTCAAGAACCCTAAAACCTTGAAATCCTTATTACAAATCCCTCTCTCACTACAAACAAAGCCATCACAGTTACAAACCAACACCTCACTACTTCTTCAGTAAGGATAAGGCTGGCTTGATCTCCATGATCCTAATTTTCCAGTAAGGCGTAAAAGCATTCAGGTCACTAATTTTCCAGTAAGGGTAAGTTTGATTTGATCTCCATGATCAAAATGGTATAATCATTCATACATGCCATATTGTGCCTAAACATTAAATTTCTTCATATATTGGCTTTATTTGCATTTTATGATTTTATTTAATGTGTTCGTGAGATTCAACACTGCAGATTTAGACAGGATCTCATGCAGGTTCATTAAGGAACGTTGAGGCCAAAAGCCAAATGGCCAAAAGCCAAAAGCCAAATGGCCACAATAGAAAAACTTATGCATGACACCAATACATGGCGAGGCAGACATTAAGCCAGACATTAAGGAACGTTGAAGCCAGAACATAAATGGCCAAAAGCCAAAAGCCAAATGGCCAAAGTAGAACAACTTATGCATGAAACTCAATCCAATGGCCAAAGAATGCAGACCACGGTACTCAGGAGTCAATACTTCAAAAAACCTCCCATTGGGCCAGACACCCCCTATGGTTTGCTCAATTTTTAATTTTTATTTGTTTTTCCTTTTTATTCTTTTAATTGTTTTTTTAATTGTTTTCTTTTAATTCCATAAAATAATTTTCATAATAAATATAAAATACAGAAAAATCAAAAAATGTTTATTTTATTAATATTAATTTTACTATTATTATTTTTGTAAATAAACTTTAAACAATTAATTAGATTAATTTAGGTTTCAAAACTGTAATCTTTTTCTCAATAAATTAAAATATGTAGAAATTAGGTTTTTTAACTTTTTATCACTTTTCTTAATAAATAATTTTTTCTTATTATCATTATTATTAATTACTAATTTATTTTGTAAATAAACATGTACATTAAATATTTAGTAAATTAGGTTAAACTTTAACATTTTCATTAATAATTAAAAAAACTTAGAATTAGAGTTTCTTTTAATTTTAAATTTCTTCATTTCATAAAATACAAAAAAACTAAAAAAACATTTCTTTCCTTTTATTAAATAATTAATTAGCTTTTTAATTTCATTTAATTTCTTTAAAGGGTCCAACGCCCTCGAACGTTCTATTTTTATTTCTTTCGCACATTTATTTTCTTTCAAATATTATGTAATTGCTCAAGCCATGTAACTCGGACATTTTATATTTCCCGCATTTTATTTCTTTATTTTATGTCAAATCGGGTCCTGGTTTAATTTGGCGATGTGGACCCGCGCCTTTGTAATTGTTTAGGAACTTTATATTTCTCGCAATTTTTAACTATTAATAATGACATGCAAGAATGAATGGCTAAATAAAAACAAGCGTAGATCACCAATAACATGAACAAGATAAATGCAAACGAATCTGACACACAAATCACACACCACCCCTAGGGTACGCCTCACTGTTGCCTTGCCTCGAGAGGTGATCGTTGAGTAGAGGATGTCTTAGTAAGTCCTCATGATCCGGGAACCTGGCATGAGGGTAGCTTCTAAGGTGTCTTCCCATTGCTCTGGTGATCACCATGTCCCGAACCTCGAATTGACCCGAACACCTCCAACGGTGGTGCTACCTACCTCTCAATGGTGGGATGGCACTACTTGAAAGGACATTTACACAGACGAATTCCTTAGGGTAGGTAGACGACTCTAGATACTTGCTCTAATTTCAAAACAAATCAAAAATACTTTTCACACCGACACCTTTTCAAAAAGCTTTCGAAAGCAATTTTTCAAACACTCTTGAGGACCGATACAAGAGTCGAACTGGAATTTTCAAAGAAACTTTTTAAAACCCACAGTTGAAAAGCAAACAAACCATTTTTGAAAACACAAATGAGCAAGTATCTAAGAGCCCATGGATAACCATGGATAGAAAGGGTGCTAACACCTTCCCTTTCTATAACCTACCTCCCGAACCGAGAGCAATCTCTTTAAGGAATTTTTCTGTGCTTTTGTCCTTTCCATTTGGAGAAAATAAAAGACGGTGGCGACTCTTGCTTCCGCGACATTTCGCGAACCAGCGTTAAACAGTCAGTTCCAGATCCACCGATCACAGAGGTCTTGTCTTCTTTGACTGGATTGGCATCAGAAAAATCTTTAGGAATCGATTTCACTGGACCAGAGGAGGTTTTGTCTTCTTTGACTGGATTGGCACCAGAAAAATCTTTAGGAATCGATTTAACTGGACCAGGCAAGGTTTTGTCTTCTTTGACTGGATTGGCACCAGAAAAATCTTTAGGAATCGATTTAACTAAACCAGGCAAGGTTTTGTCTTCTTTGACTGGATTGGCATCAAAAAAATCTTTAGGAATCGATTTAACTAGACCAGAGGAGATTTTGTCTTCTTTGACTGGATTGGCACCAGAAAAATCTTTAGGAATCGATTTAACTGAACCAGGCAAGGTTTTGTCTTATTTGACTGGATTGGCACCAGAAAAATCTTTAAGAATCGATTTAACTGGACCAGGCAAGGTTTTGTCTTCTTTGACTGGATTGGAACCAGAAAAATCTTTAGGAATTGATTTAATTGGACCAAAGGAGGCCTTTGACTGGATCGGCATCAGAAAAATCTTTAGGAATCGATTTAACTGGACCACACAAGGTTTTGTCTTCTTTGACTGGATTGGCACCAGAAAAATCTTTAGGAACCGATTTAACTGGACCAGAGGAGGCCTTTGACTGGATCGGCATCAGAAAAATCTTTAGGAATCGATTTAACTGGACCAGGCAAGGTTTTGTCTTCTTTGACTGGATTGGCACCAGAAAAATCTTTAGGAATCGATTTAACTGGACCAGAGGAGGCCTTTGACTGGATCGGCATCATAAAAATCTTTAGGAATCGATTTAACTGGACCAGGCAAGGTTTTGTCTTCTTTGACTGGATTGGCATCAGAAAAATCTTTAGGAATCGGTTTAACTTGACCAGAGGAGGCCTTTGACTGGTTCGGCATCAGAAAAATCTTTAGAAATCGATTTAACTGGACCAGGCAAGGTTTTCCACATAATTGAGAATTTAACTGCATCTTTCCTGAAAGGTAAAGGTCAGTCATATGCAATGCATGATATATATCAAGCAATGATGTTCTCAACATAAATGAGATTGTGTAGTATGATGCGTATATGCATGTATTATGTTGTATGGAAATGTAATGCTTTAGCTGGGGAAAATAAATCCCGGGTAGCTGCTGGAGAATAGAGTTGGATTCTTCGTTTCCGCTGGGGATGGTGAACGAAGGTGGTTGAGAGAATAAACCTGCGGGAGAAGAGAACTCTGTTGTGGCATAAACTGGATGAAGAGATTACTCTGTGGGGAAGAGATGCTCTGCTGAGGCTTCCACTGATAAACTTCGCTGGGGATGGGTTACCGTTGTCGGTGATACTGAATCTGTTGAGGGTTGAATTCCTGCTTGGGGAAAGGAAAGAACTTTGATGGGGATGATCTTTCAGTTGCAACTTGCTGGGGATAACCCTGTTAGATTTCTGTGGGGATAATCCTCTGAGTTTTACTGGGAATGATCCTTTGAACTTGGTTGGGGAGATTTATTTTTGTACTCCGTTGGGGATAAACTTCCAGAGTCTATTGGGGAAGATGATTCAACTCCGTCGGGGGAAGCTTTTTAGACTGCGCTGGGAGAATATTGACTCTATTGGGGGTATCTTGTATTCTGTCGGGGAACATTATTATACTCCATTGAGGAATATTAAGATTGTCGGGGATACTCTTATACTTTGCTGGGGAATATCTTTATACTCCGCTAGGGAATATTAAGACCTTTTTAATGCTGATGGTAGATAAACTCTGCTTGGGAGAGCATTGTTGATTCGTTCACGGTTGTAAGTCTCAGCTGAGAGAGCTACCATTACTACCTTATTCTGCGGGGAGTGAAGGTATCTTAACCATATTCTTTAGCTGAATTTACCTTTGTACCTGGTGAACAGAGCAACTACAACTCGCACAATTCTTATTGCCCCTGTTTCTGATATTACCCGTAATTTATCTTTTGTTTCGTATGTAAATATTTATGAGTAGCAATCAATGTCAAATGAATATATCAAAAATGAACATTGGACGTTCTTTATAAAACAAAACAGATAAAGGAAAAACAGTTTGAAATTTGTCTGAAAATGAATTTGTATTGATTTTGAAGTTTGGCCTGTAAATAGGCGTTTTTGTACAAGAGGTTGACGTCCTAGTAAGAGAACGCCTCCGAACAATAGAATTTACACAATTTGTGAAAAACTAACAAAACAGCTATGCGAATGATCCCATTGGGTTTCATCTCTACTATTGCCTTTATGTCCTCGAGCATCTCATCACTTTGCTACTGGTTGAAAGTAGATCAGATTGATTAGTGTCGTCCGAGCTTGATAGTTAATACCGAAGTCTGGATGCAAGGTGATCCAATGAGACATAGTGTTATGCTTTGATCCCTAATTTTTTCCTGGACGGCCCTTTCGGGTTTTCAGTCCACCGGGATACCCTTTTTTGCCCAAGTCGCCCTTTCTGGTTTTCGACTTGCCGGGTGTACAGATTTTTTCATTTTCATCCCTTATTTTTGCCCGGACCCTTTTGGTTCACCAGGAAGCCCTTATTTTTGCCTAGGCCAGTCAACCTAGCGGGTCTTTGATTATGCATAGTATCTTTTCAATATGTATGCGTTGACGGGGTGAGGAAGGTCGTCACCATCCATGGTGGTTAGAATCATAGCTCCTCCCGAGAAAATGTTCTTAACCACAAATGGCCCTTCGTAAGTAGGGGTCCATTTACCCCTGGGATCACCTTGAGGTAGGATAATGTGCTTGATTACCAGATCCCCAACTTGATACTCTTGTCGTCTGACTTTCTTGTTAAATGCCTTGATTATCCGTTTTTGGTACGTCTGACCATGACAAATAGCAGTAAGTCTCTTTTCGTCGATTAAGTTTAGCTGATCAAGTCGGGTCTAAATCCAGTCGTCTTCGCTCAAACCTGCATCCTTCATTATCCGAAGAGAGGGTATCTGAACTTCAATGGGCAAGACTGCCTCCATACCATATACCAAGGAGTAGGGTGTTGCCCATGTTGACGTCCGTGCTGAGGTACGGTACCCATGAAGAGCTAACGGTAACATCTCGTGCCAGTCTTTGTATGTCACTGTCATCTTCTGCACAATCTTCTTAATGTTCTTATTAGCTGCTTCGATGGCCCCATTCATCTTCGGCCGGTAGGGAGAAGAGTTGTGATGCTGTATCTTGAACTGCTGACAGAGCTTAGTGATCATCTTGTTGTTGAGATTGGTACCATTATCCGTAAAGATCCTCTCTGGTACACCGTATCGACAGATCAAATTGTGCCGAATGAACCGTGCCACGACGTTCTTGGTACGGTAGCAAAGGAAGTTCCTTCAACCCACTTCGTAAAGTAATCAATAGCTACCAGGATGAAACGATGCTCGTTGGATGCTGTAGGTCAGATCTCGCCGATCATATCAATGCCCCACATTGCAAAAGGCCAAGGTTCCATCAAGATGTTCATAGGAACTGGAGGTATGTGCACCTTATCAGCATAGACTTGGCATTTGTGACATGTCCGAGAATGTTGATAACAGTCGGCTTCCATTGTGGACCAATAATATCCTGCCTGAAGGATTTTCTTTGCCATGGTATGTCCACTGGAATGAAATTCGAAAGTACCTTCATGTAACTCTGTCATTATCCTTTCTGCTTCATTCTTATCCATACAATGTATTAAAGTCGAATCATGGTTACGCTTGTAAAGAATGCCATTGCTGATGAAGAACTTTGCCGCGAACCTCCTCAGAAACTTCTTGTCATTAACAGATGCACCCTCGGGGTATTCTTGAGCCTCAAGATACCTCTTCACCTCATGAAACCAGGGCTTTTCTGTTACCTCTTCAGTCTCAACGTCACAGCAATGGGCATGTTCGTCTAGTCTTTCAATGATAATTCGGGGAGCTTCGTTGTCCCAATTGACTTTGAACATAGAAGACATCATAGCCAGCGTGTCTGCCAACTGATTATCCTCTCTAGGGAAGTGTTCAAAGGTTATCTCTTCGAAGTGGGGAAGCAATGTCAACATATACTCCTTGTAAGGAATGAGATTTGGGTGTTTCGTATCCCACTCGCCTTTGATCTGACTGATCACGAGAGCGGAATCTCCGAAAACACTCAGAAACTTAATCCTTAGGTCAATAGCTGCTCGAAGACCCATGATGCACGCTTCATACTCCGCCATGTTGTTGGTGCAGTTGAAACATAGTCGGGCGGTAAACGGAGTATGAGAGCCTTTAGGAGATATGATCACGGTGCCAATGCCATTACCCAAAGCGTTCGAAGCTACGCCAAAGTACATAGACCATCGGGATCCTTCCTCAGGTCCTTCATCCGGTCCAGGTGTCTCACAATCAGTTACCAACATGATATTCTCGTCCGGAAATTCAAATTTCATAGACTGGTAATCATCCACTGCCTGATGTGCCAAATGGTCTGCCAACACACTTCCCTTAATTGCCTTTTGAGTCGTATATTGGATGTCATACTCAGTCAAGATCATCTTCCATCTTGCTATTCTTCTGGACAAGGCAGGCTTTTCGAAGATATACTTGATTGGATCCATTTTTGATATCAACGGAGTAGTGTGAGTCAACATATATTGTCTCAGCCGGCGAGCAGCCCATGCCAAAGCGCAGCAAGTTTTCTCGAGCAGTGAGTATCGGGTCTCACAGTCGGTAAACTTTTTTCTAAGGTAATAAATAGCATGCTCTTTTCGGCCAGACTCGTCATGCTGACCCAGCACACACCCCATTGAGTTGTCGAGTACTGTCAAGTATAAGATCAAAGGCCTCCCTTCAACTGGTGGCATCAGAATAGGTGGCTCTTGGAGATACTCTTTGATCCTTTCGAAAGCGGTCTGACATTCATCGTTCCAACGTACTACTTGATCTTTCTTCAGCAGCTTGAAGATTGGCTCACAGGTAGCGGTCAGGTGTGAGATGAATCGGGCAATGTAGTTCAGACGTCCTAGCAAGCCTCTAACTTCTTTCTCTGTTTTGGGAGCTGGCATCTCCTGTATAGCTTTCACCTTTTCCGGATCCACTTGAATACCTTTGTCGCTTACGACGAAACCCAGCAGTTTAGCAAATCTCACCTCGAAGGTGCACTTGTTCGGGTTTAACCTCAGCTTGTACAACTTCAGTCTGTCAAACAGCTTCTGCATATGGTCAAGGTGTTCCTCATCTGTTTGGGACCTTGCAATCATATCGTCGACGTATACTTCAATCTCATGATGGATCATGTCATGAAACAAAGCAACCATGGCACGCTGATACGTTGCCCCAACATTTTTCAACCCAAAAGGCATGACCTTGTAGCAAAAGGTACCCCACTGAGTAACAAAGGTTGTCTTCTCCATGTCTTCGGGAGCCATTTTAATATGATTATAACCGGAGAAACCATCCATGAAGGAGAAGACTTTATGCTGAGCGGTATTTTCAACCAGAACATCGATATGAGGTAGAGGGAAGTCATCATTGGGGCTCGCCCTGTTCAAATCCCTGTAGTCAACACACATTCGGACCTTACCATCCTTCTTCGGCACGGGAACCACATTGGCCACCCACTGAGGGTAAGAAGTAACTGCTAGAAAACCGGTGTCAAACTGCTTCATAAATTCAGCCTTGATTTTCTCAGACATCTCTGGGCGCATTCGGCGGACCTTCTGCTTCACTGGAAGACACTCTTCCTTGGTAGGCAGGCGATGAACCACAATATCAGTATCCAACCCAGGCATATCTTTATAAGACCAGGAAAATATCTCAACGTAGTCACGCAGCATCTGAATCAACCGTTGCTTCACACTAAGCTCCAGGTTTGCACCGATCTTAACTTCCTTCTTGTCTGTCTTGGTACCCAGATTCACCGATTCCACTGGCCCTTCGTGCGGCTGAATGGCCCTCTCTTCCTGGAGTAGCAGCCTAGCAAGTTCACCAGGCACTTCGCAATCATCTTCACCTTCGTCTTCGGCTAAGTTGATCAGATTTTCGAAGTCATAACTGGAAGTAGAAGAGTCGTTACCAGTGATATCCAGAGAGGATGTGGACCTGTATATGTGAGTGTGTGTAAAATAGTTGTTTTGCAATATATAATAAAGAAAAACAAGGAGCGCAAAATTTGAAATGCAAGAACGTCCAATGCTTTTATTAATGATATATGAAAATGACACACATAAAGCCCTTACAAATGAAACCACGGTGCCCCGGGTAAGACACCGGGTCGTAAAGTTTAAAACATTGTCTGTTACAAATTCAAAACAAAAAGTTTCATTACTGAGTGATAACAGAAACGAGCATAGAATCTTTCGTTGTCCAGTTGCTTAATCCACCATTGGCAGTCAGGTAGATCCAAATGTTGATATCAAACTCTTCATCATCGTCATCCCTGATAGCATTCACCCCTGCATCTTGTTTAGGCTTTTCTAGTGCCCCGAACTCAATCTCCTTCGCATCGATCAAGTCTTGTACCTTGTTCTTCAAAACCCAACAATCATCCGTATTATGCCTCGGGCTATCAGAGTGAAAAGCACAGCGGGCATTAGGGTTATACTTTGGTGATGTAATGTTAGGATTCTTTGGGGATTCCTTTGGAATCACGAGATTGGTCTTCAGCAACTGCGGCAGAATCTGAGATAAGGTCATGTTGAGACGGTTGAATTGCCTTCGAGGTCTCTCGTGTTGATTGCTATGCTGAGGAGCACCAGCAGGTTTTGAAATAACAACCGCATTAATAGCTTGGCGGTGTTCAGGTCTACTCTGGTTTCTTGAACTGTAGACAGCACTTGACTCTTTCTTAAAGGGCTTCTTCTCGGTGCTTGATGAGGCACCCTTTTGTATCTTACCAGCCTTAATACCAGCCTCAATCCTCTCACCGGTCAAAATAAGCTCTGTAAACCCAGACGAAGAGCTTCCAATTAGATGGTTGAAAAATGGACCAGACAGGGTCCCCAGAAACATGTCCACAAGCTCCTGATCAGCCAAGGGTGGTTGTACTCTTCCGGCGAGGTCCCTCCACTTCTGAGCATAATCTTTGAATCCTTCACCCGTTCCCATTGACATACCCTGGAGTTGGGTACGCGTGGGAGCGAGGTCGGAATTATATTGATACTGCCTGTAGAAAGCAGTAGCCAAATCTTCCCAACTGCGGATGTTGGCTCCGTTCAACTGATAAAACCACTCAAGCTGAGTCCCTGAGAGACTGTCTTGAAAGAAGTGGATCCATAAGTTCTTATCAGCGGTGTACGGCTGAATCTTCCTTACATATGACCGGAGGTGCAGCTTCGGACAAGAAACTCTGTCATACTTAGCAAAGGCTGGTGCCTTGAACTTGTGGGGAATCACTACCCCAGATGATAGGCGTAGATCACCAAAGTCCAGACCAGGAACTTTCTGAACTTCCATAGCACTCAACCGGTCTTCCAGTTGCTTGTACCTATCCTCAGCCGGAGGATACTGCTCTTCGTCGAAGTCCGTCTCGTTGTCGGAGACCACGGCGCTAGGAGCCCTCCTTTCTTCCTGACTATCTTTCCCTCCAGATGAGGTGGTCAAATCAACTTCATTCTGAAGCCTGTTTCCAAACCTGTGCCCTGTGTTAAACAAGATTGTCCTCTTCTTCTTCTTCTTCTCTTTCAGAATCAGGGTCTTCAGATCTTGCTGACCCTTAGCTAGATTCATGAACAGCTCTTGGAATTGGGCATTCTGGGCCTGTAGGGCCTTGATTGCTTGCTCAGTTGAAGGTTTAGCAGACATGATGAGTGCTGAAATAAACAGTGAAGAAGATAAGAGACCTGTAATAGGTACCTGTTTATGAAGTGCATGGGATGAAATGCGTATGACATGATTTCAAAGACAATCGAGAGATTCAAATTTGTAAACCAGAAAGGAAACACACTTTATTAGATAAACTTCAAAATTCAAATTGTTCAACCGATTGCCCTTAAGGCGTTACATGAAAGGGAAATACTGAAAAGTAAATAAAAACAGGAAAGGAAATAATTCAAGGACAATCAGTGCTCCCATGGTCTCTTCTTGTCGGTGCGGACATAATCATTAAGAATCCGCTCGTTCTCCAGCTGCCTAGTCAACTTCTGGATCTTCTGCTCTTGCTCGTTGAACTTTTCCTGATAAGAATCATGTTCCTCCCTCAGCTGCATCCAAGATCTTTTCAGTGCCCCAATGTCAGTGGGCATATGAGGATGGATGATGGTTGGAAGAACCCCTTCTTCATTAGCAACTTCAACAATGATAGGCCGGACGACTTCATAAGGCATACCCAGCTTTTGGGCACGGATACAGACCCATCTGAGATATGGCTCAATCGAAAGTGAAGTCTTTGGGGCCAGCTCGTGTGGATCAGATTGGTGAACTCTATCCCAAGCCCTTATGAATCTGCGACGCTGCTCGTCGCTATCCCCTTGAAAATAAAAGATGATGCTAGGCATTAACAGCTCATGAGGTCCTTCTCTTCTGGCTCGCCCAAACTGACGTAAGGCCAAGCACGGATTGTAAGAAATTTCCCCACAGGTTCCTATCAGTGGAACATTGGGGTACTCCCCACAGCGATCAATGATAGTCACCTCGTCCATACCCTTGATAGTCCAAATAATGTCATCATGCGAGAGAGACATAACCCTATAGGCCCATCCCATGCCTTCTTTGTTCTTCAGCACTGACTTGGGGAGGTGCAAAATAAACCATCTCGACAATAATGGAGCATAGCACATCAAGGTTCCCCGCTTTCGGGAAGTACGAGCATAAAGCTGATGAAAGATGTCACCCAAGAGAGTGGGTACAAGATTGAGAGAGATGAAGATTTTCACCGCATTTACATCAACAAAAGTGTCAGGATTCTGAAACAATACCAAGCCATATATCAGAAGAGCCAGAATATCCTCGAACGCCTTGAAGTCTAGACTATCCCAGAAATAGTTAGCCTTACCAACCATGAACTTAGTCAGAAAGCCATTTGCTCCACTTCTAGTCTCCCAATTAGCCAGTACCTCTTCTTTGGTCAAATGAAGGGCTACAGCAATCTCTTCGGGCCTAAGAATATTCTCCCAACTAGTAAACGGGGTCTGCTCCAGAACAGAGATACCGAGCAGCTCAGAGAACTCTTCTAGGGTGGGAACCAATTGGTAGTCCTGAAAAGTAAAGCAATGGTACAGCAGATCATAGAACTGGACTAGGACACGCATCATCTGCTCGTCCAATTTGGAGGTGACCAAACTAAGAAGATAACCATGCCTCATGATGAAGGAAGTAGTGTTAGGCATCTTTGCAACCAACTCTTTAAGCAAGGTGGGAACCTGAACAAAATTGATCTGGATGGTATTCTTACGCATGGGCATCATGATGACCTACAAAACAGAACAAAGATGAATCCCTCCTGTCTTTGAAACAGGTTAGTCCAATGCAAGATGTATGCAATGTTATGATGTCATGATGTCATGATAGTAAGCACACCACAAGTATCCACAAACAGCAAACATGGTGAAGGCACACAAGTCACACAAAAGAGCCCTTAGATTTCAGGCTGGCAAGGAGCTTAGGTACTACCCTCTTTCAGCTCAGTTGGTTTAAACTTGTACTAAAAATAGTAATCGGGTTCTAGAGGATCTCAATATCACTGACTACCCTCAATCGATCATAATTCCAGTTTAGCAACCTTTTCTTGCGGCCGGAATCATCGTGAGAGTTTAGTCTCAATGAGTGTAGCATACTGCTACTGTTCTATGGCCAAGTTGGTCAATTTAAAGGTTCTAAGGTCAGTTGGTGCTTAATGACCCCTTAGAAGACCCATACTCTCCTCGTTCCAACACAAGGGATATCGGTACAGACTAAAGTGCCACACCAACGTAGCTACTGCTTCAACCGTATCGGTCTACACCATACAATTCCCTCACAGTTTATTGCTACTTACCTAAAGGGTATCCCCCAGATCCGGGTTAGGATCTATAGAATAAATAATTGGACACAATACTGAATATAGGACACCTGTGTAGTGTGAAAAGATCAAATCAAGTGGAAAAAAGTGGGCCCATTTGACAAAATTTGATGTTTTGGGAATAGTTGACTTTTGGCACTTTTGGAAAAATGCCCAACTTCAACAATGCATAACTTCTTCAATTTTGAACCTTTGGAGGTGTTCTTGTACTTTTTAGAAACCTTTAGATGTCCTCTAACCAACCCTTTTGGTATCATCTCATTTTGATATTCCATGCTCAAGTTATAAGCTTTGGCAAAAAAGGTGTTTTTGTTGACTTTCAAAAATGATCTATAATGTCCAAATTTGTAACTTTTTGTGAGTTCATTTATTGATCTTGGGGTATGAAGATGGATTGTAGGAAATTTCATCCTCTTCAAAATGAGCTTTGAATGGGTCACTTATCATAAAGTATGAGAAAGTTATGCTTGGTCAAAGTTGAGTTGACTTTTCCTATAAAACCCTAATTTAGCAACTTTGAATCTTGATGAATCTTGAGCAATCCTTGATGAATCATGATCAACCCTTGATCAAATGATGAATTATCCATCAAAATGATAATGTTGACAAAAAATCTTGAAGTTTGACTGTATTTGGGTCACAGTTGACTTTTGCCCTAACACAGTCGATTTTTGGACCTTTTGAGCAATTGACAGACCAAACTTCCTATGCAATGCTTTGAAATTTGACAGGGATGAACTTGATAACATATTAGGACATTGGGGAGCACTTGAAGTCATTTGGATGCAAGGACCTTGATGTAACACAAAACCCTAATTTGAGATTGACTGCCTTAGGAGATGATTTAACTGTCCAACTCTTGAGCATTCTTGAGTCACTTGGAGATTATTTTTGCAATGTCTTGAGAAATATGGGAGGTAAAATTTTGGGGTACGACACACACTTCACTGCTGGAAGGATAATCAGAAGAATCACGCCTTATTGGATACGAACACCTCATCTGTTGCAAAACCCTAATATCGCACAGCTAATGAACTTTGAACCTCAAGCGTTTTATTGAATGAAAATGTATGTTAATGACCTAATGGAATATATACAGATGAATGCGATAGTCTAAGCCAGATAGAAGAAATTTGGAGGGAAAATTTTGGGGTGCAACAAATAGGTTCATACTCGACTTGACCAATTAAACCTGATAGACGAAAATAGGCCCACGGATGACTGTCATGGTCAGATGTACCAAAAACGAATGATTAAAGCTTTTAACAAAAAGGTCATAAGTCAGGTATATCAGGTTGGTGACCTAGTAATCAAACGCATTATCCCGCCACAAAGTGATCCCATGGGAAAATGGACTCCCACATACGAAGGGTCATTTGTGATCAAGAATATATTTTCTAGGGGAGCCATGATCTTAACCACTATGGACGGTGACGACCTTCCGCATCTTGTAAACGCGGACATAGTTAAAAGATACTACGCATGAACAAAGACCCGCTAGGTTGATTGGCCTGGGAAAAAATGAGGGCATCTCGGCGAACCAAAAGGGTTCAGGAAAAAATTAGGGATATACATATGGAAAAAAATCTGTACACCCGGCAAGTCAAAAACCTGAAAAGGTGGCTTGGGTAAAACGGGGTATCCCGGTGGACTGAAAACCCGAAATCGTGGTCCAAGAAAAAGTTATGGATTTAAAGAGTATAACTATGTCTCGTTGGATCACCTTACAGCAAATCTTCGGTAACAACTATCAAGCTCAAATGGTACTAATCAATTCAGTCAGCTTCGGACAAGCAGCAAAAGAGATGAGACGCTCAAAGACATAAAGACAATAGAAGAATGGGAAACTAATGGGATTATTTCACATAGTTGTTTTTCTTTGTATACTATTTTTGTATAGTTTTCATTCTTACGACGGTATTCTCTTACTAGGATGTCTGTTTCCTTGTACAAAAACGCTTATTCAAATTAATACAAAAACTACCTCTTTGAAAGTGAAAAACTATTTGTTTTTTATCTTTCTGCTTTGTTTACAAAAACGTCCAGTGATTATTTTTAAACATATGCATTTGAATATGATTACCGTTTACAAATACACGCATAAAAACAGAAAGATAGTTACTAATGGCTTTAAGAAAACAATGTCTAAAGGCCCTCTACAAATCCCCGCAGATAGTTTCTCCAGCAGGTACAGAGGCAGGGGCCTCCTACTATAAAGTCACTTCCATATCCTTAGCATACATCCTAATAATGTCAGGTGTTCTTATATCCTCGGCGGAGCAAAAATTTCCAATTACTTACCCGGCATCTCAAATAATTCCTTTAGCCTGGTTCATAAGCTTATTGGGTTTCCCAACAAGGGTTTCATAAAAATCCCCAAGCGGTTTACAGAGTTTCCCTTCCCCAATAGAGTTTATTTCTCTAACAACGGAAATTCATCTCTCAGCATTTCAACTTCAACAAAATTTGAAGACTTACATTCTTCATCCCCAACAACAATCAGAGATTTATTTTCCCTAGTTCAGCAACACTGCAATAGAACAACTAATACATTCATACATGGCATTCATACATCATTTTACAAGCATCATAGCATATGCAGCACAAATGGATACATCACAATCTCATTTATTTTGAGAACATCATTACCCGATGCATCTCATGCATCATGATATTGCCTACAACTAATCCTTTACCTTTTCAGGAAAGATCAACAGACGAATATCATCAATAATTTTCAAAAGTTCCAGATTAATACCTGAAACAAACAGGACAACTATATGTGAACGACTGATTCTAGATTAATACCTGGAACCAGACAGGATAACTATCTACGTGAGCAGATTGAAGATTAACTCCTAAAATAGGATGGGGAAACTATCTTTTCTCTAAGGTCAGAGATTAATTCCTGAAACCAGACAGGGCAACTATCACTATAACCAACAAAAAAAGTTCTGGACTAATACCTGAAACAAGACAGGATAACTATCTGTGAACGACTGATTATAGATTAATACCTGAAACCAGACAGGACAACTATCTATATGAGTAGATTGAAGATTAACTCCCGAAACAAGACGAGGAAACTATCTTTCTTTCTCAAATAGGTCAGAGATTAATTCCTGAAACAAGAAAGGGCAACTATCTCAACAACCAACAAAAGCAAATTCCATATTAATACCTGAAACAAGACATGACACTTATCTGTGAACAACTAATTATGGATTAATTCTCAAAATAAGATAGGGTGACTATCTACACGAATAGGCGAAGCAATATTACATGGGTTCCTTCTCATGATCTCTTGATGCAGCTTTACACAGGCTCATCCTGAATCAATCTTACACGGATTTCTTCTCTCCAGATGCAGCTTTACACGGGCTCATCCTGAAGCAATCTTACACGGATTCCTTTTCACAATTTTCAGATGCAGTTTAACATGGACTCATCCTGAAGCAGCCCTACACAGGCCCCATCTCATATATCTCCAGATGAATTCTAACATAGACTCATCCTAAGGCAGCCCTACACGGGCTCCTTCTAATACATTTCCAGATAACAGTTAATTTCATTCTCCCCAACAAGTTACTGTGAAGCCTGGATTTCAGCCAAAAAACAGCTAACATTCATCTCTCCAATCCAGAGATAACTCCTCAATAGAGCCATGGACAATTAAAAGTTCCTAGACTCTATTCCCCACAGAGTTTTCCTCAAGCGGGAGAACAACAGAAATCAACATTCCCCAGTGGAGTCATCCCCAAACAACAGGAACAGGAATCCCCACAAAGAGACCTCTTATGAAGTCAACATCTACTTTAGATGGCATCTTTAAGCCCATCTCCGACAACTCTCAGTCATCTTCTCTAAATGGCATTTGTAAGCCCATTCTTGATATCATCAACCAATGGTGTTACTTCAATATGAGTGCAAATTTCCGGAAACTCGTTCAATCATCTTCCACCTTCAGATCAAGAAAGGCAGACAAGCCAATCTACATCTTCAAGTTTAAGAAGATTGAACAGGGGCAGCTGTTGTACCCCAAAATTTGCCCTCCCATTTTAAGGCCTGCTCATTAAAGTCCTCAATTGCTCAAGGTTGACCAAGAATTGACTAGACAAATTCTCCTTATAAGCAATGGACTTCCATCTAAGGTTTCATTTCTCACAAAGAATTTTGGTTTGAAAAGGCTTCAATTGATTCCCATGGCCCCTATATGCCTCAACATAATGGCATGGCTGAAAGAAAGAAAAAGTACACACGACAAGGTGTAGGTTGAAAGCTGAAAATGTGCCTAAGAGTTGTTGGGTCGAAGCAGCTTCAAAGGCAGTATGCAACCTATTTTGATGCCCAATGAAGTGCTAACATCCAAGGAAGGCTAGCTCGAAAGAAAGCGTGAGGAGGCTTTTTCTAAAGTCTTCGATTGGAACAGTAAAGTCATCGAAGGGTTTTTGTTTTCGCATCAGGGAAATATAAGTTATTCGAAGCACTACAGGGAAGGCCCTTTCGACTGGCACGTTATTTGAATGGGCACTTTGAAAATAAGAATATTTTTGAATTGAAAGGCTTTTATTATATCCAAAGAAAACATGTGGAAGGCTTATGATTCGAAGGACATGCCATCTTCAAGCATGGCATGATCAAAGGACAATTTGAGATGAATCAGCCATGTATAAGTCACCTCAGAACTTTTGGCATGTACCTGAACAGGTGTTGGATGTTTGAAGAGAGGTTCTGATGCTCTTAAGTTACCCTTTGACTGGTGCATACAAGTTGTATTCACCAATCGAGGGTGAACTAATAATTAGTAAAGATGGCCTTGTGAATGAAAGAAAAAATGTGGGAGTAGAGTCAAAACTATGATTCAAAGGAGGTGAGCAGCATAAACCTTCGACACAGTCACCACAGCTAAAACTGTGATTCGAAGGAGGTGAGCAGCACAAACCTTCGACATCAGGGCGAAGTTTTATGTAAGATAGAGTTTTTGTTTGGTCTTGGAACTAACGATTTTTGCAGGATCCAAGTTTTGGTGCACCGGAGAAGACAACATGAGTTTGGCTTCAGCGTCCCTCCAGTCTTTTGACTCAGGCGTGTGTTGTGTGGCAAGGAAATGTGCCCTGATTGGTCCATTTGAATGTAGGGGGCCCATCAGCGTGCATTTTATTTTTTTTAAATATTGATTTGTTTCATTTTTGATATAATGTTATGATGTTGTCTATATAAATGAATGAACAAGTGGCTGAGTGGTCAGGCAGGTGAGTGTGCAAGGAGGAAACCTGGGTTCGATACCTAGGTGATGTATTTTGTTTTTTTTTCTAACAAAATTGTTACAGATCCAATGCCCTGTGTTACCAAGCACCTACCATTTGCCTTCACATTTGAGCCATCAAATACCAACAGATAGAGATCCAACACCTCAAGTGCGCTGTATATGACGAATCCTCAAAGGGCCAGCCACATGGGATCAGGCACAAAGTCTGGGTTAATTTGGTTTGGGCTCAGCGAACTTCAAATCCTATACTCCCCCTATTTCTTTTGCTATTAGGTCCATGTGCATTTCCATTTTTCTTTTATTTATTTGTTGCATTGTTTATTTCTTTTAATCATTTTTTTATAATAATATAAAAATCAGAAAAAGTCACCAAAAAATATGGTTTTTAGGTTTTTTTTATTAAACTAATTTTGTAAATTAATTAATTAATTATTTTAACCTTCTTTCTTAATTAAAATTAATTATACCTAGTTTTTAATTCATCTTTATTTCTTCTTTCCATAATAAAAATACAAAAAAATTAGAATTATTTCCCTTTTATTAGTTTCATTTTTCTTCAATAATTTCTATTTTCCTTAAAATTTAGATTTAGGTCAATTAATCTTAATTTAATTTAACCATTTTTTAAATTAAAACAAAAACAAGCAAAAAGATCTTAGGATTAGATGTCATTTCAGTCCACGTGCGTTATTACCCTTTCGCATTTTATTTTCATATTATTGTACTTGCTTATGGGATGTAATAGAATTAATTAGGACTCTTTACTTCTCTGCTTTCTTTATTTTCCCCCCAAGTTTCAGACTTGTAATAATCCCTCTCCCAAAAGCCATGTAATAGCGTAGGATTTAATTTCCGCACTTTATATTTCCTGTACATATATTAACTGTTTAGATGTATGGTAATAGGATTGTATGACAAGAGCTTAATAATCAAAATGTTAGCAAACCTAAATGCAAAGACAAAAATAACTGAATACAACACAATTACACATGTGCACCTCTAGGGTACTCCACTTTTGTTGCCTTCGGAAAACAGTCATAAGTCTCGAAACGTGAGAGATTTTAGTGGCTACCCTCCGGTTTAAAAGATCATAGGTCTCTCGATGACCCTCTCGGTGTTGCCTCGGTAAAAATGATCTTAAAACCCTAGGGTAGTTACTAATGTTTCTTGCCCAGTTTCCTTTGTGACTATAAAATGTCCCTTTGAATGTCCCTAAAACATCCAACGATGGGGCTACCAACTCACTAATAGTAGGATGGCACTGTATAAAGGAAAAGAGGAAAAGAACAACCCTTTCGAGTAAAAGTAGATAGTTGTTAGATGCTTGCTCAAAAACAAATTTTTACACATACACAAAACATTTTCAAAACTCTTTATCAACACTCTTGAGGACTGATACAAGAGTTATCATAAAGCAAATCGCCTTACTATTGGAATTTTAAATACTTTTTCAAAAACACACAAAGCACAAGGTATTTTCAAATGAGCTAGCATCTAAGAGCCTGTAGAAAACTATGGATGGAAAAGGTGCTAACACCTTCCCTTTCTATAATCTACCCCCTTACTCAGAAAACATCTCGAAAGGTCTTTTTCTGTTCTTTTCACCCTTTCCTTTGTTGGATAAAATAAAAGTCGGTGGCGAATCTTGCTTACCGCAACATTTGCGAACACAAACACAAAACCAGTATAAACAGTCATTTCTGCCACCGTATCACATTTTTCTCTCATTCTCTTTCTTCTAACCCCACAATGCCGAAACCCTAATCACCCCTTTTAACTTCAATATGCGGGTGGTGCTGATCATATCTCTCTCTCTCTCTCTCTCTCTCTCTCCTCTCTCTCTCTCTCTCTCTCTCCTCTCTCTCTCTCTCTCTCTCTCTCTCTCTCTCTCTCTCTCTCTCTCTCTCTCTCTCTCTCTCTCTCTTCTCTCCTCTCTCTCTCTCTCTCCTCTCTCTCTCTCTCCGATACCACAACACCCCATACCCTAACCCAATTGCAGAACCACAACAACAATTACAGTGATCAAAATGAAAAGAAAAAAAAGCTAAGTGCTTACCTCGGATCCTCCTGAGTTTATTTTTGACTTTACGTTTGTTTCCGATCTGAGCTTCTTCTGATCTCGTCCTCTTCTATTTTGTTTCATATTCACGGAGTAGCGACAATGATGAAGATGATGGCGATGGCGGAGGCGCAACGAGGCAAGCTAGGGTTTCAGATGTTGAAACCTTATGTTTGCAAGGAGCCGGCAGATACGAGAGTGACAGTGGAGATGCTCAAGGCTTACTTCTCTGTTCTTCTGGGTCTGCTTGAATTTTTTTCTCATCAAATTTATTTTCTGTACAATTTTCCCCTCAATTTTTCTTCCATTTTTTCCTCCTTTCTGTTTTAATCTTAGGTTTTTATATTGTTTAGGATTTAGGTATATAAGGAAACATTTTTTAGATTGATGCTATTTTTTAGATTGATCGCATAATTAGAGATTAGTTTTGTAATTTGATACAGATCTGTATAAGTTTGGATTTAGTCAAGATTTTTGTTCATGTAAAGATTTGATTTGTTTCTGTATTGGTTCTATT